>JAKSXM010000040.1:14800000-16157500 GCA_022575985.1 Anagrus nilaparvatae | reverse complement strand
ATTGCGTACCGTAAAGTACTTTCATGAACTCCCTCTACCCTTTGGAATAATGATGGAAATGAGCCGGTTGGAAAGAAAAACATCAATCGCTTACACCGTTGAAGCCGGTGTCGAAGGATGGCCTAATGGTGTTATGTGGGAAAAGCGTAAGGTTGGCTCCCTTATGACCGTATCTTTCTTTCTAGAGGAGTGCCATAAACGAAATTTAATGCATTTGACAAAGTTGTCATGAAACGAGAAAACAAAATTGTAGTATGTAATTTGCTTTCAAAATAATATCTTGAAAATTATAGTAATCAAAAGTAATAAAAAAAAAATTGTATGATTTAACCCAATTTCAATGTGTAAGATGTGATTACATAATAAAAAAAAATTTTATTTAATCATTCAAAAAAAAAAAAAAAACTTATTTATATTTTTCCTTGTTTTCCTGTACGTAACATATTTGTCATACATATAAGAATTATTCAGTCTATAAAGAAAAATTCCTCTTGAACGAACAGTAAAACCGCGCGAATCTCATGAGTTCATTTATTATTTTTTTTTTTAGTAATTATTTCGTAACACTAAACAAATAAGTAAAATACGACATACTTTTATCCTTATAAAAGATTAAACTTGGGAAAATGAAAAGTTTATGATATATTTTATTATTTATTATTTTTTTATAGATTATGAATTTCCTTTAATATATTGTGAAAAATGAGAACTTAATTAATTTAAGAATATATAATTGATATATATATATGAATATAGAGTAGTTGTTTATATTGGAAAATGTAATATTATTCATTATTAAGTTTAGGCTAATATCTACTTACTACCATAAATAGAGTTATAATGTTAGGGTTATATATGTGTTAACTAAAAGAAAGCTTCTAATTTTACCTAATTAAGTATTTTGTAACCGCCTCATATCTATAGGTTGCAAAAGTATGTTTGAGAACAACTGGGAAATATTTTAGTCAACTTATTAATTATCATAATACTAAATATTTAATAAATAAAGTTACCGCCATTACTAACATTGAGAAATGTTAAGAGATACTACAATTACAGGATACATATTTTGCGCCAATAATTAAAATATACACTTATATAAGATAAATTATGACCATAAACGAGATATTAACGATTGTTTTTATTTTTATAATATAAAAGTATTATTCTTACTAGTCCTATTCATTAAAATATTAATATATCTTAATTTTATATAATATGATTCTAAGTACAGATAATATAATGTTTGTAGCTTAAAATTTAATATATATTTTTTTATTTTTTTATAATATTATTTTATATTTTTTTTTTATTATTTTCTTTAAATAAATATATTTTTTTTATATTTTTTTTTAATATATGTATTTTTTTATATTTTTTTTATTATTATTTTTTTTTTAATGATTTATCATAAACAAGAAAGAGTTGTTCAGTCTATCTATTTTTATCATCATCTTCATTTTTAAATTCTTATCTATTCTAATATTTAATGAAAGATTTTATATCTCTCTTTTGAATATTTAGTTGACATCTTTTTTTTTTATTTTGTATATTTTTAGCTTCTCTTCCTGTTTATCTCTTTTACGAGAGAAAAGGAAAAGTGGGTAGTCCTCTTTTTTTTATAAATTACTATATTGATAAAATGATTAATTAAGATTAGAAAATAAGTTATCAAGTTATAAGAATAAATATATTGAACATTATATGGGTACTTGATGTTAAAATATCTGTAATATATTCAGATCTTTAGTATATTTTTATTATGCCAAAAGAAAAGATCAAATTTTATTCTCACATAAAGAAGAATAAAATGATAAATAATTAATTCAATTTAATGATTCATTTTTAATTAATTGCTCACAGCACGTCGATTATGTCTATGTCAAAATAGTTGAATCATAGACCTCTTTTTGAATAAATAAAAAAAAATATTTATATATTAGTTTTGATTCTCAAAAATTCAGTGTCTAGAATTACGGGTGTATTTTTGTTTCGATAGTGTAACCTGAAAGTAGGAGTGGAAAAGATTCCGACTTCATTTTTTGATAAAGCTTAAGATAAATTTATATACTACTATCTAAGTTATACAGGCTAAAATTCAAGATAAAAAAAAATTATGTTTATTAATGTTTAATGCTGATACTCTTAGTTTCAAATACAATAGTGGTAAATGCGAGATTTTTTTATTATTTTTTTTATTTTATACTTTTTTTTGTTTTGTTTTGTTTTTTATTTTGATATATATATAGTGGATATAATATGATCAATATCAAATTCTTTTTGCGAGTGTTATTTTCCTTAATTAAGTATTTTTATAAATAGTTATATAGAAAGAAAAAGGAATTTTAAGATATTAAAAAAAAATTAGTTCTTGATATATATAAAAAAGGAACTTCTAGTTAATGTTAATACATGGTTATGGCTTATATATTAGTTCTCCTAATTACTTCATATAGTATAGTCCTTGTGCAATATGACTGATAAATGTATGTTTTATTTGGATAAAATTAAACTACTTTTATTTTAATGTTATAAGTTGGATATAAATGTGATTAAATATGTTTTTCTAATATCAGACTGAGTATTATTAATATACCGTGCTCTTTTGGAAAAAACATAATAACTCTTTTATGAAGCGATGTTAATATTACCGTGTCATTTTATTAGTAAGATTATCATGTTCGTGATCCAATAAAAATTATATTAAGCAAATTTCCTCATATAAAAATATTGCGATTTTATGTTTATGTAGTAATGTCATTTTATTTTTTTTTTTAGCGATGTTTATTTATGTTTGTAATTATTCAAACAGACACGGAAAATAATTTAAAGAATTTAATCTGTGTAGACATTACTAATATATGTTTTTATCAAAGTCAAGCGCTGTTAATGAATCACTATATTCATATATTATTCATAGAAAATATTATTTCCTTTTTTTTTTTCGATAAGCGATATTATATTAGTAAAACCCTTATTAAAGGGACTGAGGAAATCGGTTTTTTTTTAGTTCTGATATTCTACTAATATGATTAAATAGTTTATATATTTGAATATTCTAACCCATACCTACTACTACTACTACTTAAATATACTTATATATGTATGAATATAGTATTTATTAAGAGATAAAATTCATAGTTTTTTTTTACAAGACTGATAATGCTTGTAAAATGTTATCTGTATATCGTCGATACTTTACTATACTACTCGTTATGCAATAATACCATTGATTATATATATATAGAGATTAATATATGTGAAGCCTAACGTTACAATTTTTCTTAAAGAGATTTAAAATTTGTAAAAAATGAGATTTTATATATTAAAATGACAGTATTAATTATTATTATTCATATTATGCTAAAATTATTATTAACTGCGATTATTAACTAGTTTACTTTTTATAATTATATGCGTATCTTAATTTATTCATCCATACAATAATGCTGACAAAATGCTGTTTTTCCAAACTAAAAAAATAGTAATAATAATAAAAAATGCTCAAAACTAAGTATTAATTAATATATGTTCTTAAACAATGAAAGTTGATTGTCATGGTTGATGTTAGTTTAAGTTGGTTAAACGTTACGTGGTGCAAAAGGTGGTAGTTGATTTGTTAGTTTTTATTTTTTTGAATTTTATAAATATTTTACTTTTTTTTTTATTTTTTTATTATTTTTTTATTATATATTTTTATATGTGCTTAAGGATAAAAGCCTCGGTAATCACTTATCTTCATAATAGATCATATAATAACAAAAAAAAACTCATTGAGACCGCAGGGCCAATCCGTCCCTTACAATTGGTTAATTCCTTCCTCAGACCTGTAAAACTCATATTATATACCATTTTACTCCCGGAAAGTCATAAATAACTGTGTGTACGACAATGTAAGTGTATAGTCATAAAAAAATAAAAAAAAATTCTTATGTGTATATAGGTAAAGGATTATCTTTGAACGTAAAACTAAAATTAATAGCTTTCCTATTCCAATCAAAATGGCCGAACATGTAGATATGGAAATGCAAATCACTGAGCACCGCGCAATACGGCGCGAATCAATAAACAACTTATCGTATTATTATGCCCATCGAGTTACTTCTCTTCACTTCAAGGAGGCAGGGGGTTACAGGGTAAATCTAGATAATGGGAATGTTTACCTATTCGGGTATTGGTTACGAAAAGACAACTTCACGCCTGGATTTGAAACTCGTGAAGTGTAAAAAAAAAAAAATAACTGATGAGATAAATCTCTAACGGGGTAAATACAGAGTATATAGATAAAAAATTATTAAGTAAAATATTTATTAATCAATAATAAAGAAAATTATCATCTAAGAGGAAATATATTTTTATAGTTATATATATATAAATACCAAATATGTGTACATATAAACGAAGTTAAGTGGGAAGGACTATTCTTTATTGGAAAAAAAAAATTAAAATAGAGTATCTGTAAATCAGTTCCATTTCCAAATCATAAAATTAATGAATAAATAGATTAAGTTGAAAGAAAAATTGTATTAATTTACTTGCAATTATCATACGAAACAGAAACTAACTTAAAATTATTTCTTTATATTCAACAAAACACAAAAATAAATCGTTATTAAAAAAAAATTATTCGTACTAATATTAATATTATCAAATTAATCATTGCATGACAGAAGTCCCATATACCAACCAAATCATAGCCTCCACCAATAAATCATCTGTTACAAAGGTACGTACACATTATTTTTTAAAAAAAATTCAGTATTCAATTAATTTTATAATAAAAAAAAGGAACGAAACGTCTAGCTGAAACGTATAAACTAAATGGCATGCGACATTATCGCTGAAGTTAACTAACTCTCTCCCACATATATCAATATGTGTATAAGTAGAGTCAGTCACTTTCCGCCAATAAATAGAACATGGAGGCTGCTTCAAGCAATTCCGTCCTGTTGTCGCAATAAGTAAGACGGTTCAACAACGGTTTGTCTGAACTATACGGGCCTCCATAGTGTATCCCATCTTTGTATGGTCTATTAGCTGACATTTTTCAGGAATAATTAATTATCCCGAAAAAGACCGCTGCTGGCGAAACTTATCTCGCTATACTGTCGCATGTTTCACTTTGATCCATAGCAATTTTTATACCATTGTAATTAACCATAAGTCATAATTCATTTTTACATGGGTATTAATTTTCAATATTCTAATTTCGTTTCTAAATTAATCGGTAATATAACAAAGTCCAAAAAAAAAGTAAATTGTGTTCCCGATATTCGATGAAGATAAAATAAAAATTTCCTTTAACAAATCTCAAAAAAAAATTCTTCTTGTAAGCATAAACTTCTAGTAAATTCCCATTGATTTACAAAAATCACACAAAAAAAATTAACTAAGTTAAACACTGTTGAAACAAATTAACTCGGTTATAATATTGCACTGGCGCCTGAAACTCGTGAACCATAAAGATCAAGGGTATAAATAAATGTTAGAACACATTTAATAATTCAATAAATTAATAATTTAAGTCGATCGATGTGTAAAATATACATGTGAAACTATAGTATCAAATAGTGTAAGTTTAAATATGCATAAGTAGTCAATGGCTTGTATACCCCAATTGTACAAATCAGGAGAATAAAAAAAAATTGATAATAAATATTAATATGCCTTAAGGTTATATGAACAAAAATCTATATCACTATGTTTTTAATAAAAATTGTTAACAGAATGTCACCAGTTAATACAGCAATAATAAAAAAAAATATTTACTAAAATTTTTCATCATGAAAGTTTACATATCTCATGCAAAGCACCAATCTGACTCAAATTTCCTTTCAAACGCGAGTAGTTCTTCCCATTTTATGCCTAAGCTAAAATTCTTCTATACTCGCGTTATCCGGTCAATAATAAAAAAAAATCAATTGATTAATTAATAATTAATCAATTAATTTTTATAAATTATATTCTCAAGAGTGTAAAAAGTAATTAGAGATAATTTATACTAAAAATAATCAAAAGATCTTTTAGAGAAAAACAAATTATAATTTCCAAGGTCAATTAAATATTTTAAAATAAACAAAAAAACGCTGCCAAGTGATTGGCACTATGGTTCCTCATTAACAATAGCAAAATATTTATAATGGTCTATTTTATCTAATAAAAATTATAATTTGAAATATCAGTATTTCATAAAAAAAAAGTTAAATACCGTATTTTATAAGAAAAAAAATGTTGCTGTGATTTAATGTTTTTTATTTAACAAATTTTTAGAAAAAAATTGTCAATAAACTAGGTATTACACTTAAAAAAAAAACAATATTACAAATTTTTTAATTTTTATGTTTTATTAATATTGAGAAAAAAATTTTGAAAAAATTCAGTATCAGATCCAAAAAATTACTATGAATAAGTTTCCTAAAACTATTACTCTCATAGAAATTAATTAGGTACTACGTCCGAACAAAAAAAAAATTTAGTATTCTTTGTATTTTTTTGTGAAAAAAATTTTGGGAAAAAAATTTTCAAAAAATTAATTATCAGATTTGAGATATCGAGTAAAAACCATACTTTCAAATATAAGTACTTTTATGGAAATAAATGAGATATTACACCTAAATTAAAAAAAAAAAAAAAAAATTAGATCTTAATTCCATAATGGTTGTTAAATACCACCGATTGCAAAATTTTCAAATATTAGTACTTTCATGGAATTAAAGGAAGTATTACACTAAAAAAAAAAAAAAATATTACAGATTTTTTAATTTTTTTGATTTTTTAATTTTGAGAAAAAAATTTTGGAAAAAATTAAGTTTCAGGTCCAAAAAATTACTATAAACGATATTTCTAAAACTAGTACTCTCATAGAAATAAATTAGGTACTACATCCAAAAATAAAAAAAAATTAAGTTTTTTTTGTATTTTTTTGTGAAAAAAATTTTGAGAAAAAAATTTTCAAAAAATTAATTATCAGATTCGAGATATCGAGTAAAAATCGTACTTTCAAGTATAAGTACTTTCATGGAAATAAATTAGGTATTACATCCAAATTAAAAAAAAAAAAAAAAATAGTGTGATTTTTTGATGAAAAAATTTTGGAAAAAAAAATTAGGTCTTAATTCCATAATGGTTGTGAAATATCACCGGTTACAATATTTTTAGATATTCGTACTTTCATAGAAAAAAATTAAGTATTACGTCCTAAAAAAAAAAAATTTTGGCATTTTTTGTATTTTTTGGCAACAAAAATTTTGAGAAAAAAATTTTAAAAAAATTAAGTATCAGATCCAAAAAAATGCTATAAACGATATTTCCAAAACTAGTACTTCCACAGAAATAAATTAAGTACTGCGTCCGTAAAGAAAAAAAAAATTGGTATTTTTTGTATTTTTTTATGAAAAAAATTTTGGGAAAAAAATTTTCAAAAAATTAGTTATCAGATTCGAGATATCGAGTAAAAATCGTACTTTCAAATATAGGTACTTTCGTGGAAATAAATGAGGTATTACATCCAAATTAAAAAAAAAAAAAGTAGTTTGAGATTTTTTGATGAAAAAATTTAAAAAAAAAAATTACGTCTTAATTCCATAATGGTTGTGAAATTTCACCGGCTACATACATACACACACACACACACACACACACACACACACACACACACACACACATACATACTTTTTTTAAAAACCGGTTTTTTAGCTTCCTGAGGTCCCAAAACGTGCTTATATGCCAAAAAATCAAAAATCAAAATTTCATCTATCACAAAGGTTCCTCTATGAGGAACCAAAAAAATAACTAAAAGAAATATATATATTTTTATAGTTCACAAAAAAAATATTTCTTATTTTATTATTTCATTTTTTTGTTTCTTTTTATAAAAATTTTTAAATTTATTTTCAATATTAAAAAAAAATCTTATAAAAATTAAAAAAAAATTTTTTTTTTTTTTTTTTTTTTTTTATGAAAATTTTCAAATTTATTTTTAATGTTAAAGCAAAAAAAATCTTATAAATTCAAAAATTCTTTTTTTATAATCTCTGTCTTTTTACTCGGGAGATCCGTTTTAAAAAAAAATGAATACATTTTCCTTTTAAATGAATATATTTAAAAAAAAATTTCATTTATATTTTTTTGTTTTTTTTTTGTTTTTTTTTTGTTTTTTTTTTGTTTTTTTTTGTTTTTTTTTTAATAAAATTTTACAATTTATTTTTATATATCAAAACATCATTTACAATACAACACAAAAATATCTTTTTATATATTAAATTTTTTTTTTTTTTTTTTTTTTTTTTTTTTTTTATAAAAATTTTAAATTTCTTTTTCCCAAAAAAAAAATAACAACAAAAAAAAATCTTTTTTTTTATATCTATTTTTTTTTATAAAAATTTTAAAATTTATTTTTAATGTCAAAACAACAAAAAAAATGAGCTTCGCTCGCCCCGGCAGCCACCATGGAGGCTGCGCCCCCCTGGACCCCTGCGGCTTTATTTTTCCAAAAATATGTTGTTTTAGGTTACTCAATATTTTGTAAAATAACCTTTTTTTACCCGAAGTATTATCTAAAATTTACTGAATCATAAATATTACGGGCATATGAACCCAGACAGATAATTAGTGATCAGCAATACAAAGCTTAGCTACCCTTCCATAGGATCCACAAGTGTGGACAACACGTTGTTTCCCTCGAATACCCATTCTAGGGTTCTGTCTGATAATAGCTATTCAAGCTTCTTTTAGTTACTTTATTCAGTTACTACATCAGTGGCTGATAAAAATTAGAAATATATATAATATTAGTCCTAATTTTTTATAATTTTCGAAAAACTATTGTATCTTTTGACAGATCGAACCGATCGCCTTGAAAATTTAGGAGGATACGTAAAAAATATACCAGAATCGAATGAAATTCTTTTTGATAAAAAAATTTTTCCTCAGTTTTTTTTTTTGGTTTTTTTTAAAAATTTGATAAAAATTTTTTTCTTGAAAATTCAGTTTTTTCACCATAAAAAATTTTTGTCGTTATCAATCGAAACGAAACCTAGCCTATGTTTTGACCCGTAATTTTTGCCGTCTTTTGCCGTAAACCCCGCGTCTCTAACTTATATCGCGTTCAAGTTTATCTATTTCGGACAAACAAACATACATAAGTAAAGATTTAGGAAGGATAGGATAGGATAGGATATAAATTTAAAATCCAAATTTTATGCTGAAAAATATATGTAACTCTGGAAACATCTAACCGATTTGCTTGAAAATTTAGGTGGACACGTAAAAAACAATTCTAAATCATATAAAAACTTTTCTGATTACAAAAAAATTCCAAGTTTTTAAGTTAATTACGATTTTTTTGAAAATTTAATAAAACATCAAAAATTATCACTTTTTTGAAAAAACGTTTTTTTGACGACAAAAATTTTCTTTCGCATCAATCGAAATCCTGTATAGCCTATGTCACTTCTGCAATTTTTCCGCGTTTTTTGCCGCAAACCGCGTCTCTCTAGCTATTATCGTCTAGTCAATCCTATCAAACTAAAAAAATACTCTATCGGCATATATATAGATATAGATATATTTTTTTTTTTTTTTTTTTTTTTTTTTTTTTTTTTATAAAAATTCTCAAATAAAAAAAATTTTAAATTTTATTATTTTTATAAAACAATATAATTTACAACAAAACACAAACAAAAAATTTTTCTTTTTTTTTTTTTAAATAAAAAATTTTAAATTTTATTTTTTTTTTTAAATAATATAATTTACAACAAAATACAAAAAAAAAATTTAATATATTTATTTTTTATTTTTTTTTTTAATATAAAAACAAATTGAATTTATTTTTTTTATATCAAAATAATATAATTTACAACAAAACACAAAAAAAAATTTTATATATTTATTTTTTTATTTTTTTTTTGTTTAAATAAAAAATTTTTAAATTTTATTTTTTTTAAATAATATAATTTACAACAAAACACAAAAAAAAAATTTTATATATTTATTTATATATTTTTTTTTTTTTTTTTTTTTTTTTAAATAAAAAATTTTAAATTTTATTTTTTTTTTAAATAATATAATTTACAACAAAACACAAAAAAAAATTTTATATATTTATTTTTTTATTTTTTTTTTTGTTTAAATAAAAAATTTTAAATTTTATTTTTTTTAAATAATATAATTTACAACAAAACACAAAAAAAAATTTTATATATTCATTTTTTATTTTTTTTTATCATATAAAAACAAATTGAATTTATTTTTTTTATATTAAAATAATATAATTTACAACAAAACACAAAAAAAAATTTTATATATATTTTTTGATTATGAAAAAAAAAATTCTAATTTATTTTTAATTTCGAAAACCACAAAAAAAATATTTTTATTTATTTTTTTATAATAATAATATTGTAATTATTTATTTAGTGTTTATTCGTTTTATACTTAGTATTTATTATTTCCAACTCCTATTTTAATAAAGATATGGGGGAAGGTTAGGACTATCTTTAACTATACACATCAATATCTCAGTTTTTATAATATATTCAAAAGTAAAATGTCAAAGTATTCATTTATATATCGTAATTGATCATGCAATGAACTTCTAACGCTTATGTCATAATGTATTATTAGATACACGATTAATGGATAAATTTTCCTTTTCAATGAACTGATACGCCCGACGAATTTCATTCATATGAATTTGTTTCTTTAAATTTCCAATTTGAATTTGAACATTGTGGCTATCTGGAAAAACTTTTAAAATTTCAAACGGTCCTAAATAACAAGTTTTTTCGTGTTTATTTAATTTTCTGTGGTTAATAATGTAAACCATTTCTCCCTCGTGAAAATGTGCAGCATTTCGTCTTCTGTCATAGTAAAATTTACTTTTATATTTACTTTGTATAGAGTTCAATCCTGCTATAGTTTGTGCTTCTACTAAATTCTCAACTAAGTCTACGAAATAATCCCCATACATCTGTAGTTTTTATTTTGGTTCAAAACTTGATGGGATTCTTGCTTTATAGCCTCTCAGCAATTCGAAAGGTGTCATATTTGTGGTCTGGTGAACGGTTGTATTAAAAGCAAAAGTTGCAAGTTTTAGATAGTCACTCCAATTTCCCTTATCACCTACAAAGATCCTAATAAAATCGACGAGATGGGCGTGACTTCTTTCAATACTGCCCGAAGATTGTGGGTGATAAGCTGTTGTTCTGAATTTTTCAATCTGAAAAATGTCTGCAAAAGCTTTCATAACTCTAGATTGGAACTGGCTACCAAGATCACTTAATAAGGCTCTCGGTGGTCCATACTCTGCTATAACATTATCAACTAATGCCTTTGCGACCTCATAAGCTGTAGCATTTTTAAGTGGTATAGCAATAAACCATTTGGTTAAAAGGTCAATGACTGTTAGTACCCAAAAATATCCCTTCGATTCGTACCCTTCGATTCCTTCATTTTTCCATGTAAATCAATGCTTATTTTGTCAAAAGCTCTAATAGGGGTGTCTGTTATACACATAGGTAGTTGTAGTTTTGTTCTTTTTATTTTTGTTTTTTGACAAATCTGGCAACATTTAATAAAATGATTAATTTCTTGTCTCATATGTTTCCAATAGAATTCCTTAGCAATTCTATGATAGGTTTTTGTCATGCCGTAATGGGCACCTATGGTATTACAATGAAATTGTTTAATTATTTTATATCTCTCCTCGACAGGTGGGAGTTTTAAGTTATCGTTGTAAAACGTAGCTTTCAAACATTTCCCACTAAACAAAGTATTCAGTGCCTCAATAAATCTAAATACTTGAAGTTGTGTCATCATATCTAAATCTTTAATTATCTCAATTTCCTTAATTTCAAATTTATCGATTAGTCTACTCAACACTTTTAAACATTTATCCATGTCTGACTTAAGATTATTAGTATCCAAATATGGTTTAATAGTTAATGCTATAAGTTTTCTATTGTTTTTTTCGATAATTATTACTTCACCAACTTGTGGTTTTTGTCTTTTTAAATTTAACAAATCTATATGTTGTCTCTCAGCTAAGGTTAATAATACATCAGTAGGGTGTATGTCGGCGGTGATACAGAAAATTAAATTTTTAAAACCCAAATATGGATGTCCCTCAGATATTTTCATGGGTCAAAATATACTATTGTCTTTTCCTTTCCATGGTGGTTTCCTCCGTGGACGAATTTCCTTTTCGTCTTGATTATCCGATTCCATTGAGATGGTAGGGATTTTATAATTCTTATCGGCTTTAATTTTCTTAATAATATCTCTAAATCCAGGTTCTATGTCATAATTGTCAATCTCGTTTATTTTTAATAATGGAGTATAATGACTTGATTCTAAGTGTAAGTGAATATATTCATCCGTATCATTAGCTTTATAATGGGCGTAAGTAATATTCGTTACCCCTTGGCTATTTTTCTTGCTGTCGTAAATATGAACACAGATATTCTTATTAAAATCTTCTGAAAATATGTATAAGACATCATTGTCTCCCCATGCAGATTCGGTATCCAAAATATTGTAATCTTTGTCAGGGTCTTCACATGACTCTAAAGTTGGGCTATTTTTCAACATATATCTAAGTTCCATTATATTTAAATTCAAACTTGTTAAAATTATTAAACTATGAAATAGGCAATCACCGGTTTTATTAACTTTTGTATATCTTATCAGGTCAACGTTTTCAGCGCATTTCGTTGTTTGCTCATACCACGGGAAGAAAAAATCATTATTTTGTTTATACGGGTGAATTTCCTCCATTTCTACATCGTTATAATCAAACTCATTCTCAGTATTGCTATCAATATTCTCATCGAATACAATCTGTTTATTATCATTTTCATTAATAGTAACCCTTTTTTTATTTCTATCATTATTTAGATTATTCTCATTATTAATTTCCACACAATTTATAAAATTATTTTCATTCATCATATTATTTATATTCTCCAATAGATTTGTATTATTATTTAATTTTACCACATCTTTATAATTATACGATTTCAATTCAATATTTATTGTTTCGTAATTGTGTAATTTTTCTCCTTTAATAGTTACATCATAAATACCTTGGTGAAATATATTATTAGCTTCCGACAATTGGGACTGAGAATTCTCTTCAATATTAAAATTTTCAGGTTCATTATTAATAATTTCATTATTTCTCCTAGTTTTACTTCTCGTTGCATGTTTATTTGTATTATTATTGATTGCTTCAGTTATAATAAAATTTTCTTTTTCTTTTCGTTTCTTTAATAAATCTTTGATGTATTTATCCGGTAATTTCTTTAATATAATTTTAGGTTCTTTTCTCTGCATTTTTGGGGAATTATTTATAGATTCTGTTGTTTCTTTTTCAATCAGTTTGCGTTTACTTGTCGTTTTTGGGCTTACCTCAGTTTCTTTGTTTTCCTCTATTATATGTTTCTTGGGAATATTATCAGGTAATCGGGTTAGTACAACTTTTGGTTTTAGGTTAATCCAATCATTTAATTCATTATCTCTTTATTAGGGGTTATGCTATCTTTATGTATTATAGGTTTCGGATCAGGGCTAGTTATCTTTTCTGATTTGTTAAAAGTATTATTATTGTTCGAACTTCTCGTAATCCTTTTATTTTCATTAGAATTAGGTTTCACTTTTAGTTTTTTCGGTATATATTCTTCCTCGTCTGAAGAATCTTCAACTTGTACTGTCTTTTTACCATCTTTCTTTTTGGTAGCTCTAATTTTTCTAATTTGAAAATCTGTACTTTCCGATGAAGATGAATCAATAAAATCAACATTTTCTGCTTTTTTAAGTAATTCTAATCTTGGCATTTCCGGGTTTTCTTGATTTAAGTCTACCGGAACATTTCTCGACAATGCGTCAGCCACTACGTTCGTTCTACCGGCTTTATAGACTATATCAAAATCATATCCTGTTAATTTTGATGCTAAGTTACAAGCAGTTAACGTCGTATGCTTCTGTTTTTTTAAATAGGTCAATGGAAGATGGTCCGTATAAATTGTAAAATGTCTGCCAAAAACATAAGGTCTAAATTGCGTTATGCCAAAAATAATGGCCGAGAGCTCTTTCAAATAAGTAGAAAAAGCCAGTTCAGACTTCTTCAATAACCTTGACGCATAGGCGATTACTCTGGGTTTATTATTTTCATCTAATTGTTCTAATACGGCACCCAGGCCAAAATCTGAAGAATCTGTTGTTATAATAAATGGCTTCATATAATCAGGGGTCGCTAAAACTGGATCAGAACATAATTTTTCTTTTAAAGTTTCAAAAGCTTTTTTTTGTTTTTCACCCCAGATAAATTCCTGATCTTTCTTTAATAAGTCCGAAAGCGGTTTCGCGATCGTAGAGAAGTTTTTAATAAATCTTCTATAATAGCTACATAATCCGGAGAAAGCTCTTAATTTCTTTAGAGTATTTGGGATAGGATAATCTTTGATAGCGGCTATCTTTTCCGGATTAGGTTTCAGTTGATTAGAGCCCACAATATGTCCTAATACCTGAGCTTCCCTGCGTAAAAATAAGCATTTCTTGGGATCTAGTAATAAATTAGCTTTCTTAATCCGTTCAAAAACTTCTGTACATAATCTTAAATGATCTTCAAGTGATTTCGCATAGATAATAATATCATCAAGGTACACAAAAACACCAAGGCCTAATAGGCCACTAAATACCATATCCATTAATCTGCACCATGTTTGGGCACTTGTTTTAAAACCCATGGGCATACGGGCAAAATGGTATTTCCCATTAGGGGCATTAAAAGATGTATATTTTCTACTAGATGGCGCTAGTGGTATTTGAAAAAAAGCAAGCGCGGCGTCAATAGTTGTAATATAGAACGCCGAAGATGCTGAATCTAATATGTCATAAGGTTGTACGAATGGATATACCTCATCCAGAGTGATTTTATTTAATTCACGAAAATCTGCAACTATCCTCCATCTTTGTTCACCATCTTTAGTAGCTTTTCTTGGAATAGCCCATATAGGCGAGCTCCAAGGACTAACAGTTTTTTCAATAATTCCCAAATCTAAATATTTCTTTACATTTTTCTCTAAAGCTTTCTGTGCAGCTTGTGGTTGCCTATATTGTCTACATTTAATAGGCACTTCCGATGTCACATTTATTTCATGTTCAATTAGATGGGTACTTGTAAAAGGTCTACCTTCTACATAGAAAATTTCAGCAAATTTATCAATAAGGTTATGAATTTGGTCGATTTCTTGTTCATTTAAATCTTTCTTGTAAAGAAGGTCAAATATAGTATTGACTAATTGTTCTCTTTCCAATCCTTCAACAAGTTTATCATTGATAAGATGAGCACCGTTATTAATTTCCTGAACTTGGTCAAAAGGTTCTAAAATGACTAATGGTGTGTCTATTTTTACTTCCTTACTTGATGTATTAATGCACATTACTAGGGCTTTACCGCAATCATTTTTGACCAAAGCTTTACCCAAAAATAAATTTGGGTGAATATTTTGTTTAGGTAAAAATCCTTCTTCAATATTAGAATTGGCAATATCGGCGTAAATAATTTGTTTGGAACGTGGCTGAATTATATATTTTTCTTTTTCTCTAAAGGGGATAGCATGAGGGCCTAATTGAATTTGCATATTTGCAATGTCAATCTTACCCTTATAGTTTTCCAAAATATCTAATCCTATAAGTCCCGGAGTATCCATACAGAAAACGTCATCAATAATGTGTAAATTACACGGTAAATTTTCAAGAAGAACTGTAACTTTGCCTTTAGTATATTCATGATCGTTAGTTATGCTACATATTCTTAATATCGAATTACTATCAATATATGTAGAACTGATAAGTGCTGAGCTTTTAATTAAACTAACTTGGGAACCAGTGTCTATAAAAAAATCCGCTTTCCCTGAAACTAAACTTGGGCTATGAAGAGTGATTATAGGTGGTATTCTTTTTGAACTGGATAACATAACTTTTGCTGTAATAATATCTGCTTTCGTTTGTTCAGAATTAATTTCATTGTTAATTTTTAACTCATATTCCCCCTCTTGTTTAGTACCAGAGCTATTGATTTTTTCATTGTTAAGAAAAGTCACCTCTCTTTCTGTTTTAACTAAAGTAATATCAATTAAAGGAGGGGAATTTTTATCTTTTGCCTTAGTGCGCGGTTTTATAGGCGTGTCACTAATCGATAAAGGGTGTGGCAAATCTAGTGGGATATCTAAACCGAAACCAACTAAGGGAGGCGTCTGTTTTGTAGATGTCGAAATTTCCTTTACGATCTGTGCAACTGAACTCTCCTTAACGGGGGTTTCTGATGGGGGTGGTTTCTTCTTAGTTGATACTTTTAACTTTTTTACTTTAGGCAAACTGTCGTTCTGTAGTTTATTTTCATGAGTATTATTTTCAGTTTTATATATATCATTAATTTCGGTATGTATATTGTTACTTTCTTTAATAGAGTTTAATTGCCCAATTCCACCCAGAATCGGGCTCGTATTTAGTTTAAATTTTTAGCATTTTGGTTTTGAGATGCATTATATTGTCTATTGTAATTGTTATTTCGATTTAAATCTGTATTGGGGTACCGGTTTTGTATTGGGTAATTATTAAATGTACCCCTGTTTTGGTAATTCCTGTTATCAGTAAAATTTCCCCTATTAAAGTTAGGGCGAGAGTTATAATTTCTGTTAAAATTATTTTGATTTTGAAAATTATTATAATTTCTATTGAAATCATTATATCGTACTGGATTTTGATATCTAGGTGTAAAATTTCTATTATTCCCCCGAAAAAATTCTCTTCTGGGGAATCCGTTGTAATTATTGCGTCTAAAACCACGATTTTCAGGGCCATAGTTATAATCCAATCTATTATTCGTAAAGTTATCTCTGGTATAATGATTGTTAGGGTTAATCCTTGCCACAGGAATATCATTATTTGGCATGATATTACGATTTGTATTCATTGTACTCATATTACTATTATTATTTATGTTAATTGATTGAATTAAATCAATAATTTTTGGTAATCCCGGACAGTTCTTTGATTCATGAAGCGTTGATTTACAAAAACCACATATAATTCTTGTAGCCTTTGCAGCTCTGACTATGTATTCTCTTAAATCATTATCCGAATCCGAGTCATAATTATCATTTCTTTTATTTATCTTAGTAGATTTTGTCTTATTATTAATTTTTTCCCGATACCTATTGGCTTCGTTCCTGCCTTCTAATCGTATAGCAAAATTAACAGCTTCTGCAAGAGTTTTAGGGTTACTTGCAGAGATTCTATATTCGGGTGGATCCTCTAAACCATAAATGAAGCAATCTAATGCCTCTTGTTTAGCTCTTTGCTTTAGTCTAAGTTTTTCATGATGCTCTAATTCTGGTGAAGCTTCGTAACTAGTAATAAGCTTCTGTTCAAGCAATTGTACCCTAAGAGCGTAATCCTCCACAGGTTCACCTTTATATTGGGCTATGCTACGTAATTTTGAACGTACAGTTTCCCCATCCTGCAATGCCCCAAATTGAAGTCTTAAAGCTTTTATAAATTCCTTGAGGCTTCCATAACTGTATACCGATCCCTCAAATATTAGGGCTGCTCTACCCTTCAATTTACGTGGAATCATTTGTAATACATGGGGTTCACATTCCATCCCGTACGTTGTAATTAAGTTTTCTAGACTCCTGCAAAAGGAAAATAAATTTTCCGGCTTTCCCTCATAGTCTGGGACTAAATGGAGGGCATCTTTAAAAGATAATAAGTTATTTCTATAATTTTGCCTTGGGGAAGATCTATGTACAGGTTCAAAATTCCTAGGGGTTTGCAATCCCATATTTCTATATGGACTACGATCAACTTCCATATTCCTGTTTATATAAGGTCTCTTTTCATGCTCCGAATTTCTATTTGAATAATGTCTTTGTTCAAGTTCTAAATCTCTGTTTATATAAGGTCTTTGTTCATATTCTGAACTTTTCTGAGGTATTTGTTCATGTTCTATATTTCCGGGGGTTTGTAAGTCAACGTTCATATAATCCTCAATTGTCCGTCTTAATTTTTTAAATTCTCGCTCGTCTTTATTATTAAATTCTTCCATGTCTTTAATAATTTTTTCTTTCTCTTATTTACTACTGAAAAAAGGCATATTTTATTTTTTAATGCATCTTTTGATAAATAAAAGTATATAGTCTTACTTTTTTGAGGTTGCTAAATTCAAATCTGATGTCAGGAAAATGATATTGACAGTTGACAGCTGTCAACAAGTTGTCAAACGGTAATTTATAATCGGGGTTTATGAAACCATTACACATATATATTTTTTTGCTGTCGCTGAATTCAAATCTGATGTCAGAAAAATGTTATTGACAGTTGACAGCTGTCAACTAGCTGTCAAACGGTAATTTATAATCGGGATTTATGAAACCAGCACACATATATATTTTTTTGCTGTCGCTGAATTTAAATCTAATGTCAGAAAAATGATACAGGCATCCCTCGTTATCCGCGGGGGATACGTTCCTGAAAAGTACCGCGGATAACAAAACCGCGGATAATAAGACCTTACTCTTATGGGAAAATAGGGGTTACGTTCGTAGAAATTCAAATTATATTAAAATTAATTTTTTTTTCTAATAAAAATGATTTTTTGCCTAAAAGTACGTAAATTTATTTCAAAAAATACAAAATTTCAATGAAAGTAAGTTCAGGATCAAATTTTTTGTTAAAAAAAGTCTGTCATCCGCGATTGCTTTGCTCGTCTTAAAACATCCTTGTATAACTCTTCATAAATTTCTACCGCTTTTTCACAATTATTTTTAAAACTCAAACTCCTTGTCATTATTGGATCATAATTCATTGCCAAATCAATGGCAGTTTGTAAAGAATTTATGATTTGTAAAATGGTTTTTCCAAGAATATTTCCGCGTACAACCTTCACAAATTTGGTGTGCTGCCCCAAATTTAGAGAACTATTTCGGATTTTATCTTTATTATCGCGTATTGTCCTAATTGACGACTCATTCACTTGAAAACGCCTTACAATTACGGCAATTTTTTCACCATTATCAATCAAATTCAAAATTTTAAGTTTATCCGCGATATTCATGACGCTCCTTGCGCGAGATGGTGTTTTCTTAGATGATTGGGGTGTTTTCCTTGATTGTGGAGCCATTATAATTACGAAATACAATTTTATTTTATAAACTTCAAAAAAAAAAAATTAAAAATGAATGTAGGTTAGAAAAAAATTATAAATATTCTCGAAAATCTGAACATAGTCATATTGAAACAAAATACTTCTTGACGTTGTCTTCTTGACGTTTTTTTTAGTGCACAAAAAAAACCGCGGATAACAAGAATTTTTCCGCGAAAACAAGGGATTGGATATTTTGGTCCTACCGCGGATACGGTGAACCGCGGATAATAAAACCGCGGATAACGAGGGGTGCCTGTATTTACAGTTGACAGCTATTACTGTTTGAAAATATGTTGGCAACTGTCAACTGTCAACATTAATTTTTTGACATCAGATTTAAATTCAGCAAACCATAAAAATCCATATATTATTGTTGATTTTATAAATACCAATTGTTAATTACTTTTATGTTGAAAACAAGTTGACAACTGTCAACTGTCATAATTAGTTTTTTGGCATCAGATTTGAATTCAGCGATGTCAAAAGCATATATATATATATGTACTGATTTTTGAAATCCCGATTACTTATTATCGTTTGACAGCTAGTTGGAAGCAGTGAACTGTCAATATCATTTTCCTGATATCAGAATAGAATTCAGCAATATCAACAGCATATACATATGTGCTGATTATTTAAATCCCGATTTTTTATTACCGTTTGACAGCTAGTTGACAGCCGTTAACTATCAATATCATTTTTCTGACATCAGATTTGAATTCAGCGACAGAAAAAAAAAATGTGTACTGGTTTCATAAACCCCGATTATAATTTACCGTCGTTTGACAGCTTGTTGACAGCTGTCAACTGTCAATATCATTTTTCTGACATCAGATTTAAATTTAGCGACCTCAAAAACGTAAGACTATATACTTTTATTCATCAAAAGATGCATTAAAAAATAAAATATGTCCTTTTTCAGTAGTAAATAAAGTTGGATCTGTGGAGCTTTGGAGCTTTGTGGGAGCCGAAGAAAGCATTTTGGAGCTTCGTGCCCATTGAGACTTTTGCTCAGGATGACGAAATGTACAAAATACCAATTTCGCCGAAACCCGAATCCCATAAGCTTTGTGCGGGGTCCTTTCTTTGTGTCAATTCTACATTCTATACATAAAAATTAAAAAACATTTTTCAGTCAAAAAATATTAAATAATAATTTTTGCATATTTTCACACCAAACCTAAAAGAGTTTTTTGTTACGCAGAAAAGATTGAATGTTTATTTAATTCTTTAGAGAGGAATTATTTTGAGGTTAATTCTTAAAAAAAAAATTATTTTTGTTTTTATTCTGTTCAAAAAGAATTAAATCAAAAATAAAACTTTTTAGAAGAATTAACCTGAAAATAATTCCTCTCTAAAGAATTAAATAAACATTCAATCTTTTCTGCGTAACAAAAAACTCTTTTAGGTTTGGTGTGTTAGTATTTCGCATAAAATTCATTTTTAGTACATAGGCTAATTAAAAATAAAAAAACATGAAAAATCCGCAGTGAGAAATGAAAGCAGGCTAATATTAAAGTCGTTCAAAACAGGTTTCAAGTTGATAGCTCAAAAACTTAGTCCAAGGGCGATTTTTGTCCATTTTGCCACACTGTGTGGCGGGACATAAAAACATGAAGAGGAACTTTCTATATTGCCTACAAATTATCAAGGTTGAGAAAAACGTTTTAAATTATAAAATTATTTGTACCCTAGCATATTTTCCGATTTTCCAATATGGCGGTACAAAAAACTCGAAAAAAGGAACTTTCTTGAATTGGTAAATTAACTTACTAAATAAATAAGTACACATATTGCTATCAAATAAAATTAAATATGTTTTATATTTGTATAAACATTGGTTCTTAAAGAATCATACAGTTAAAAGTTGTGAATAAGTATATAAATGCTTTCTAATCAATTGTTTTTTTAATTTTTCTTTTATAAAAAGCATTTTTTGCACAATTGTAACTAAACTATTAAGAATTAATAATGATATAAATTAGGAACTTTTGTGATAAATGTATAATTAGTATCTCTTATATAAACATATTTGCCATCTATTTGTGAGGTTTCAACTGCTATAAGCTCTTCAACATTCATTTTTTTTAAATGTACTGATGTTATAATCGGTTCTACATTAATTTTGCGGAATATGGTGTATTCTTTTTCATTTTCCTTATCAAAAATAAAGTCTATAATTTTGATGAACCCATTATTTTTTGTATAAGCAAACGTTGAATCAGCTCGTTACGTTGCTTTCCCTGCAAAGGGCATCTTTGATCATTTGAAAATATGATTCTGAAATTTTTTCTGATAATTGCAATCGCTATATTCATTCGTTGTCAACTGTTTTTTTAGCTCCAAAGTATTTGACAGCAATTCCTTTAGTTGTTTTATTACCATTTTCTTGGTCCGCCATATTGACAAATTGGAAAATATTGGGGCTAAAAAATGAAAATTTGCATTCATAAAAACGTTTTTCTCAACCCCAAAAACCCCCAGGTAATGTAGAAAGTTTTTATTTTCATGTTTTAGGTCCGCCATATTGGAAAATTGGAAAAATATGTTGGGGCAAAAAAGTTAAAATTTTCATTAATAGAAACGTTTTTCTCGACCCCGAAAACCCCCAGGTAATGTAGAAAGTTTTTATTTTCATGTTTTAGGTCCGCCATATTGAAAAATTGGAAAATATGCTGGGGCTAAAAAATGAAACCCCCAGGTAACGTAGAAAATTTCTATTTTCATGTTTCTTGGTCCGCCATATTGGAAAATTGGAAAATATGTTGGGGCTAAAAAATGAAAATGTTCATTCATAATAACGTTTTTCTCGACCCCAAAAACCTCCAGGTAATGTAGAAAGTTTTTATTTTCGTGTTTTTTGGTCCGCCATCTTGGAAAATTGAAAAATATGCTGGGGCTAAAAAATGAAAATTTTCATTCCTAAAAACGTTTTTCTCTACTCCGAAAACCCCCAGGTAATGTAGAAAGTTTTTATTTTCATGTTTTTTGGCCCGCCATCTTGGAAAATTGGAAAATATGTTGGGGCTAAAAAATGAAAATTTTCATTCATAAAAACGTTTTTCTCTACTTCGGAAACCCCCAGGTAACGTAGAAAGTTTCTATTTTCATGTTTCTTGGTCCGCCATATTGGAAAATATTTTGGGGCTAAAAATTGATAATTTTCATTCATAATAACGTTTTTCTCGACCCCGAAAACCTCCAGGTAATGTAGAAAGTTTTAATTTTCATGTTTTTGGTCCGCCATCTTGGAAAATTGGAAAATATGTTGGGGCTGAAAAATGAAAATTTTCATTCATTATAACGTTTTTCTCGACCCTGAAAACCACCAGGTAATGTAGAAAGTTGCTATTTTCATGTTTCTTGGTCCGCCATATTGGAAAATTGGATAATTGGAAAATTGTTTTGTGTGAAAAATTAAAAATTTTCCATCCAAAATACATTTTTCTTGCCCTAAAAAATCTTCTTGTAATGTGAAAAGTTGATTTTTAAAGTTTTTAGTCCGCCATCTTGGAAAATCGGAAAATATTTTGGGTTGAAAAATTAAATATTTTCCACCCAAATAGTATATTTACGGCTCGTGTCCAGAAAAGTGAAGAATGGCCCAAATTGCACGTAAATTACCTTCCGAGGCGAAGCCGAGGGTGGTAAACTGCGATTTGGGGCATTCTTTATTTATGGACAAGGGTCGTATAAAATTTTTCTGCGACAGTAGCGAGAAAATTCGAAAATTCGTACTTTCGTGGCTACTGTACAGAAAATTCATTTTTTTCGCCTTAAAAAACCTCCTTGTAATGTGAAAAGTTGATTTTTTTAAGTTTTTAGTCCGCCATCTTGGAAAATTGGAAAATATTGTGGGTTGAAAAATTAAATATTTTCCACCCAAAATTCATTGTTCTTGTCCTAAAAAATCTTGTAATGTGAAAAGTCGAGTTTTTCAAGTTTATAGTCCGCCATCTTGGAAAATCGGAAAACATGTTGGGTTGAAAAATTAAATTTTTTCCACCCCAAATTCATTTTTCTCGCCCTAAAAAATCTCTTTGTAATGTGAAAAGTTGATTTTTTCAAGTTTTTCAATCCGCCATCTTGAAAAATTGGAAAATCTGTTGGGTTGAAAAATTAAAAATTTTATTAATAAAAATGTTTTTTTCAACCTCAAATACCCCTAGGTAATGTGAAAAGTTCTTTTTTATTCGTAAATATGAAAATTATCAATATTAAAATTTAAAAAAATGTAATTTTTTGAAGAGGAGCTAGATTTTTCGCTATCATTTTTAAATGTGCGTACTAAATGGGCTGCAAATTTAATCAGTTCGTCCTTGTCTCATTTGAGACCATCTGTGAAATTTTGAAGTCAATCAATAATATAGTTAAGGAGCTATCGTGTTAACAAACTCGACATTCTGTCGCGCTTCGCTCAGTCTAATTAAAACTTTTATAAATATGTTCTGTAACACAATGTTACGCATCCTTTGTGCCACAGCCCTGCAAAAAACCAAACTGACGCTCAGAAATGAAGCCTTTAGATCTTAGGTAAATAATTAATCTAGTGTGAATAACTTTTTCTTTTTCTTAATTAGCAGCTTCAGCTAATTTGAATATATTTTCTAGCATTGTTGATCCATATTGAATATGTATATTTTAATTAGAAAATTTTTCTTCGAAAACCAAAAATAACTGACACGTGCATTAAAATATCTGATGCAACGAACTTCAAATCCTTTCTCTAGTTTGGGAAATGACGAAAATACTTTCTAATAGCATATTTAGTCGCTCTTACCTGCCCCTCCACACCTTTCTTGTTTTTACATTCTCTTTCTTCTCCATTGTGCCTTTTGTTTATTTGTTTCTTATTTCTTTTGTTTATTTTTATGAATTTGTTAATATTTCACGTACGGCCTTCTACTTTATTTCAATCAGTCTATAAAACCCCTTATTATGCTTTTAATTTTAGTGCGTTAAATAAAAAAATATTATTCCTTAGTAATCGTAAAAGAAATTTTTTCAATTAATATTTATTTTTATTTTCAATAAAAGAATTATTTTAAACTGCAAATGTTTTTTCTCGAAAACATACAAGAGTTGCTGATCGGGTTTTTCTCTGTCGCCACAGATATATTCAAAAGAATGAAATAAAGAGAAAGATTTTAATACCAACCATATGAAAATCTATCGATTAAAATCAAAAACATATCTATTTCCATGTATTCAAGATAAAAAAATATCTATTTCCATGTATTTTCAATGGAAGATATATTGATAAATATTACAAATCCGAAGACTGATTTTAAAAAATGAGTTTGACCACGTTTCGGGGGTTTCAGGGACCAAAAAAGCAACCATTCCTGGAAATTTCAGTTGGATGAGAGCAGGGAAAATTTTCGCGTATTTTCACCTCCTCCTTTGACACGATTTATCAAATAACTTGAATAAATTTAAACGAAAGATTTATAATCCAAAATAGTACAATCTTCTGATAGGTTGAACATTCCTTTTTCGCCATAAACTCCGAAGTACATGACTTTTGCATAATCCGATCTTTCAGGGTAGCCGTGGGCAATTAAGAAAATATGGATATAAACAGTATATGAAAAATTGTGCAACTTTCTTAGGAACATCTAGTCGTGGAAAAATGTATTACATAAGATCCATGGCATCTTCGAGCGATACTGAAGGTTACTGTTACTTAGAAATTGAAAATAAACTCCTACGTTATATTTATCCAGATACTCACCTATTGAATAGGATTTTATTCTTACAAACGCTGCAGCATAAAGGGTAAAACTCTAAACTTCGAAAAAATGACTACTTCTTTAGGATATATTAGTGTAATGCTTGAACAGCTGATTTTTTATTATAGACCACGTCCTTAGCTAACGTTAGTGAAATACTTGACGTATCCTTTTTTATTACATACTGCTCAGGTTATGTTATTGTATGGGTTGACGTATTTTTTTCTTTTAATGACCATTTTCTTGAGTTATGTTATTGTAAGGCTTGAAGTGTCGTTTTTTTTTCCATAAAAATTACAGACTATTTTCTTATGCTATTTTAGTGTAAAGTTTTATATATCATTTTTTTATAATAGACTAATCCCTAATGTTATGTTATTGTAACGATTGTCGTGTCGTTTTTTTTATCACATACAATTTCCACGTGTTATTTTTATTTTCATAGAATACTTTCTTTAGTTATGTTAGGTCAAAAACTTAGTCAAAATAACTTTATATTTTTTATTTCACTAAGTTAAATTAAGAATTAAAATCAACAATACTTCCAGTTTAGAGTTGTCATTAACCTTCCAAAATCCAATAAAACTAATATTGTCCCTATAATCCTATGTATATTAAAATGAAATAATCGAAAAAATTGATTATTTTTAATATTATTCAGCACTAATTTATGAAGAGCTGTATGGACGAAAATAGATGAAATTTGTTTTAAATTAATCTTTAAAGAAATATCCCCAGCCAATTTTTTTATTTTTAAAAAATATTCAAAAGATTTTGAGATATCAATTTCAGAAGTTAGAGGTCAAAAACATAAAAAAATTTAATTTTTTTTTACTAAAACTGATTTTTCTCAGAATCTAAGGGGTTTTTTTAAATAAGCTTTAGTGCAAATTATTCTTTGAAGAAAATGCTATCGATTTGACCTTTTTTTTTAATTTGAGCTTTCGGTTCAGAGTTAAAAGTGTTTGAAGTTAAGAAGTTTAAATTTAAAAACTCAAAAAGTTGTCATTTTCGCCACTTAATAACTTAAAATTGTTTGTTTTTAAAATGTAACAACCAAATTGCTTTGTATTTATTAAGCACTTTTCTAAAACTACTTTGTTTGGTTTTTTATTTAATGCATTCATTAAAGAGAAATAGCAAGAAAACGACTTAGAGTCAAATTTTTTGAATTCTTGGGTTTTTCAAGTTTGGGACAGCCGATATCCGTTTTCTTATTTCGTGAAATTTTTTGAGTTTTTTCATATATAAAACACCCAACAATATAGATTGAAATTTTTTATAAATTTTTTCATATATTATTTTATAAAAAAAATTTTCAATGTTAACATTGCATAAAAATATTTGAAATTTCAACTTTTGTATAAAATAGAAAACTATTAAAAAAAAATTCAAATTGACGTACAGTATCTGCTAAAGTCAATAATAATATTTCAATGCAATCATTGCATCAAAATATTTGAAATATTTTCATGTTCTAGACAGGCAATATGACTTTTTCTATAGAATGAAGTTTTTTAAAATTTTTATTTTTTCATGTTTGAGACAGCCGATATCTAATTTCTTATTCGATGAAATTTTTTGAGTTTTTTCATATATTATTTTATAAAAAAATATTTCAACGTTAACATTGTATAATAGTACATTTTTAACCAAGGGAGCAAAAAAAAAGAATGGCCCAGATCGCACGTAAATTAGCATGCGAGGCGAAGCCGAGGATGGTAAACTGCGATCTGGGGTATTTTTTTTTTGTTCCCATGGACAAAACGAAATTTTTCTTTCTCAGTGGGGTAAAAACGCGTTTTTTTCGAGTGTCGTCTCATGCCGTAGCTTAGTTGGCTAAAGCGCCTATCCGGCAAATAGAAGATCACAAGTTCGATTCTCGTTGGCACTGATGAGACATTTATTTTTTCTCAAAGATTTTTTTCTTAACATCTAAGAAACAAAATAAAAATTAAATTAAAAATTTATTTTTAATTTAGAAAAATTTATTAAACTGCTGTTAATGCGATACACGCTATGGGCGAATCATTAACAATAAAGCAGTTTAAATATTATTCATCAATTACATTCATTTGTATTGATGAATAATAATACTAGTCCGTAAAGATCAATAAATACTATTTATCATTAATATAAAATATTTATAGATTTTACTTTTCTTTTTTAATGATTTGACTACGGACGTTATTAATTGTATACTTTTAATACTTACGCGTACTGTTAATATACAACGTGTTCTATACAAGGATGAAAAGGCGTGGTTTAAAAAATATAAAATTCGCGTTGCGTGGGGGGTTTTCGCAGGAGTGAAGGAGAACGCAGGAGAACGTGTAATCGAATATTTTCGAGCTATAGTTGTGTTGATATTTTTTTATCATAACTTTAAATTAACCTAAAAGTTATTGTTAATTTAAATTGCAGTTTGTGGATAAAAGTAATAATTTTTTGCGACATTTAATTTCTATCTAATGCAGAAGTTATGTTGGGCTTATCTTAGCCATTATCCTTAAAAGAAAAAAAAATAATTAATTTTGAATTAAAAACAACCTTTGACTTGTAGAAAAAAATAGCTAAATTTATACACTGAAAGATGAAATAAGAAAAAAGGTAAATTTTATTTTAAAAAATTACTATTGAATTAAAAAATTTTGATTAAAATTAAAATTGACAACTAAATTTTCATTTTGCAGATGAACATAAAACAATTTTTTCTAATAACAATTGTCAAAAAAGGTGATAAAAAATTTGACGTAACTTTAGAGAATATACTTGGAGGAGAAATCAAATTTCACAATTAGCTCTACAAGCTTTGGACTAAACAAGAGCTACAGTTCAAAGATTACAGTTACAGTTAGCTACACATTGCTTGTTGAACGAAGATCATTTGATGGCTGGCACTAGCATGAATTTTATGAATTTATTGAACCGATCTTCTTTTATACTTCAAACTTGTTCTTGCATGTGCTACGCAATGTACTACTGGATATTTAAATACTATGATTTGTGATTAGATTTAAGTAGCGAAATCAACAAAGCATTTTGAGGTAGGCAAAGAAGCTGCTTGAAGAAAGCAGTAAGTGCATTTTAATTAAAGCGGAGCTGTCTGTCTTTTGTCTGCCTTATCGAAGCAGATCTTTTGCACATACCTCAATGTACTCAGTTGATTTTGCTTATAATTATGGTAAATAAAATTTACTTGTAATCATTTATACAAAACGACTTCATCTTTTTTATGAATACAAATTCATTTATCAACTCAAGCTTGTACCGCAGAAAGTGAAAAGCCTTTTAAGGCATTTCTTGAAACTTCTTACGGTGTAAGCTTCAAGTTATGTGCATCATTATTTTATTAAATTAAATTTTTACTTGTAAATTAATGTAATACTGGTAATTTAAGTACTACCATTTGTGACTAGATGTAAGCAGTGAAATCAACAAAGCGTTTTGAGGTAAGCAAAGAAGCTGCTTTGAAGAAAGCAGTAAGTGCATTTTAATTAAAGCGGAGCTGTCTGTCTTTTGTCTGCCTTATCGAAGCAGATCTTTTGCACATACCTCAATGTACTCAGTTGATTTTGCTTATAATTTGGGTAAATATAATTTACTTGTAATCATTTATACAAAACGACTTCATCTTTTTTATGAATACAAATTCATTTATCAACTCAAGCTTGTACCGCAAAAAGTGAAAAGCCTTTTAAGGCATTTCTTGAAACTTCTTACGGTGTAAGCTTCAAATTATGTGCATCATTATTTTATTAAATTAAATTTTTACTTGTAAATTAATGTAATACTGGTAATTTAAGTACTACCATTTGTGACTAGATTTAAGCAGTGGAATCAACAAAGCGTTTTGAGGTAGGCAAAGAAGCTGCTTTGAAGAAAGCAGTAAGTGCATTTTAATTAAAGCGGAGCTGTCTGTCTTTTGTCTGCCTTATCGAAGCAGATCTTTTGCACATACCTCAATGTACTCAGTTGATTTTGCTTATAATTAGGGTAAATAAAATTTACTTGTAATCATTTATACAAAACGACTTCATCTTTTTTATGAATACAAATTCATTTATCAACTCAAGCTTAAGTACCGCAGAAAGCGAAAAGCCTTTTAAGGCATTTCTTGAAACTTCTTACGGTGTAAGCTTCAAGTTATGTGCATAATTATTTTATTTAATTAAATTTTTACTTGTAAATTAATGTAATACTGGTAATTTAAGTACTACCAGTTGTGACTAGATGTAAGCAGTTAAATCAACAAAGCGTTTTGAGGTAGGCAAAGAAGCTGCTTTGAAGAAAGCAGTAAAAGCAGTTTAATTATAAAGCGGAGCTGTCTGCCTTTTGTCTGCTTTATCAAAGCAGATCTTTTGCGCATACCTCAATGTTCTAAGTTGATTTTGATGATAATTAAAGCAACTAAAATTTAGTAAATTGTAAAATTTACTATAAAGCTTACACCGCAGAAAGTTCAATTGAAATGCCTTTTCAGTCATTTGTTGAAACTTCGAAATAGTATATTAAGTATCAAGGGCGTAAAATTTTAGCACTAGTGTGAGCACTAGCACGAGTGCTCGGCGAAGCCGGGAACGAGTGATATGTGTTCACACTAATGTCTAAAGTTTTTCGCCCATGGTGCTTACGATATTTTTTGCCTACCTAGGTGTACAGCGAGTGCCGAAAATTCCGTGACAAGTTTTATGTACGAGTTTCACGCCCGGGAGGGCAAAAACACTTTTTTCGCCTCGTGACACGATCGAAAAAAACGCGTTTTTTCCTCACTGAGAAAATGAAAAAAAAATTGCATTTTTTCCATGGGAGCAAGAAAAAAATGCCCCAGATCACAGTTTACCGTCCTCGGCTGCACCTTGGATGGTTATTTACGTGCGATCTGGGCCATTTTTTAACATGGAACATGTTTATAGGGAAGGGGTACTTCAGAGTTTGAAAATTAAGGGGGGGGTCAAATATGACCTTTTTAAGGGGGGGTCAAATTTGTCCTATTTTAGGGGGGGGGTCAAATATGTCCTTTTTAAGGGGAAGACAAACTTGTCTTTTTTAAGGGGGGGGCAAATATGTCCTCTTAAAGGGGGGGGGGGTCAAATGACACTTACAATAATTAGGAGACTGAAAAATCTGGGCTTAAGGACTTAACCTAATATCGATTTAGGGACTTGGAATAATATCGATTAAGGGACTTAGAATAATTCAGGTTTAGGGAAGTAGTTTGTGTTTAGAATCTTAACAGTTGGTAAGGTGATAATTACAAATTATAAAATTAGAAAATTGTATTGTAATGTTGAGGAACATTTATATTATTCCTAGTCCTTAGCTAGAAGTAAACATGTTCCATGCATTTAGGTTGTGTTTACACAAACCGGTTATAATTTATTTCTTTTGCTGGCTTGGCTAAAAATGTACTATTTCTCGTCAGCGGCGAGAAGGCATATGTATTTATCGGAAGCTTCGCGTTCGGCAAAAACTTGTTTTCTTGACACTCACGAAAAAAAAAATAATATACAACCCTCGGCAATAAAAAAAGAATGCCATAAATAGCAGTTTAGCAATATACGTGTAAAAGAAATACGTAAAAAGAAATAAATTAAGTACCAAAAAATTTTTTATTCTAAAATTAAATCTTTCAATTAATTATTTTAAATATTCACATCTAGAACAAAGTTTTATTAAACAATGTATAATATGTAAAAATACACCTTATACTCTTTTGAAAATTTCATTTTTATAATAAGATAATTCACTAACATTCTATTTATAATTTTGAAATACTGAATATTTAAAATTTAAGGAAAACTGATTAATTAAAATTCATAACCAACTAATGTGGAATCTGTTCAAAATGTCCTCCTTGAACATTAAAGCATGCCATACTTCTTCGCACAATGCCATGAGTGGCCTTCATTATTTCCTCAGGTGACAAACTTTGGAATGCTTGTTGAATTTTAAGTAATGCATCATCTCTATTTTCAACTGGTATCTTATAGACTAATTCTTTGATACGACCCCATAGAAAGAAATCACAGGGATTGAGATCTGGACTACGTGCAGGCCAACGTATCGGCCCATTTATGCCAATCCACCTATTCGCAAAATTATTATTTAGCCAATCAACAACATGGCGTCGGTAATGAACTGGTGATCCATCCTGCATAAATATTATCCCTTCTTTGACATGTTGTGGCAAATCCAAATTTTGAATCCATTCATTTAGCCGATGTAAGACATTCTCCAAGTATAGCTGGCCGTTTAATCTTGGTGGTAGCACAATAGGGCCAATCTGAAAAGTTTTTTATTCATAAAACTTTTTTTTTAATTACCACAACTATTGATATGTATAATTGTACACTAAACAAAAAATCCGCTTGTGGTATAAAAGTAATTTTTTTAGCTAGCCATTAGCGCTTATCCCAAACAGCAAAATGAATGGCTAGTGAAATTGTTTTCATGCTCAAACGATTGCAAATGACTTGAAATTTAAAGAAAAATAAAAAAAAGTACTTTCTCGTTACATAAATATTTAATGTAATTGTCATTTAACAATATTTTGAAAAGGACCCCGAACTAGGAGTAGAAACGTTAATAAATAAATAATTTTGTACTCGAAAAAAGGTCAGTTTATTAACAATTTGTATATAGACCACACTCGAGTATGTAAAGTTAAAAAAAAAATATATTTTTTCTGTTTATTGAAAATATGCGCGTAGAAAAAAGTAGGTGCTATACGTCCGAAAAGAAAAAAAAATAATGGTTTTCTTAATTTTTTGACGTAAAAAATGTTGATAAAATAATTTTCAAAAAATTTAATATCAGATTTGAGATATATCGAGTGATAATCATATTCTCAAATATTAGTAATTTTTTACATAAATAAATGAGGTATACATCCAAAATAAAAAAAAAGTGACTTCAGATTTTTTTTTGAAAAAAAAATAGGTCTCAAAAACACAATTCTTTGCAAACATCTTCGGTTACATACATACATACATACGTACACTCACACACGCGTACAGACTTTTTTTTAAAACCGATTTTTCAGCTTCCTGGAGTACCGAAACGTACTTACATGCAAAAAAAATCAGAAATCAAAATTTCACAATGGTTTCTCTACGAAGAACCAAAAATTACTTTTTTAATTTTCTTTACCTTTAAAGTTATTGGCAATTCTTTGAACAAGAAAAAAATTTTGATAACCACAAGTGGTATTCCGCTCGTAAACAGAATTTTTTTTTGCGCGCATAATTATTTAAAAACCAATGTAAAATATTTTAACTTTTAAGTTGACTTACCAATTGATTCGCGATGATACCAGCCCAAATATTAATGCTCCACCTATATTGGGCATTAGTTTCCCTGGTTTCATGAGGATTTCCGCGGTCAGACCAATGTACAAAGTTTTTGCTATTAAAGATTCCATTTCGAGTGAACGTGCACTCGTCTGACCAAAGTATATAAATATGAATTACTGGATTCCTTACGATGTTTGCTATGAAACTTCTACAGAAAAGCATTCTTGCAGCGCGATCGTTTTCACCATGCAAAACTTGAACCTTCCTGTAATGGTAGGGATACCAATGGTTTTTTATCAGTATTCGATGTATTAATGTGTGAGGAACTTCAAGTCTTAAAGCACAAATTCTAAGACTTAAATTAGAATCTTCTTCAAAAGCTCTAAGTATAAGATGGGTTAATTCAGCTGGGGTGTTGTCTGCAACTTGTCTTTCCCGAGCATGAGGATTTATACATCCCGATTCATCCATAGAACGAACAATATTTCTTATAACCCTATGATCTGGGTGCCTAAGATTTGGGTAAAGTAGTGCGTATGCTAAAACTGCCTGATGAAAATTCTCACCTTCTCTAATATAGCACTTGTACATGTTTATATACTCAGCATTCATGTACTGGCGATTAGCAATATTTAAATTGTCACCCATATTTTATGGAATATTATTCTACGCGACGAATCCAATATAAATTTGAAAATTTTTTATATTTTGAAAAGAAAACTCTAATTACTGTACACGTATCATCATAAAAACCTTTAAAACAGCAACACAATTGTTTAAAATTTACTTACACGTGCTTACGAGCGCAACGAACAAACAGTAAAAAATACTATTTTAAATTGTAAGTATGTATAATTAAAAATTTATTATGTGTATTAATAAATAAAGAATCAAAATTTTAAAACTAACACAATTAAATGCCCCCGCGTGACAACAACGGTGAAAATATGCGCGAAAGTGATATTTTGCTTATATTTTTTTTGTTGAAATTATCGTGCATCGAAATTTAAGGCTTAAAAATTAAGGCATAAATAAAAATTAAGACAAAAATAAATTATTAAGACTATTTTTCTAATAAAAATGAATTTACATATGATTATTTAACTCTGGGTTAAATTTTGTTTGTAATTAAAAATTAAATAATCAAAAATAAATTTTTAAATAAAATACAGTTTAAGGTAATGCGCAGAACTCAGGAATGTATTACACCTAGGTATGTATTAGTATGTCTTGTGTGTTTATATTCATTTGAATCCGCGCGTTTAAAAGTAAACAAAGTTCGTGCCAAGACGTTATATTACATGTGATTAATTTTTATGTTAAAATTTACAAAATAGAAAAGACAAGTTAAAAAAAAAAATTTGTTAAAAAATTAATAATTTGCAGTGCAAAAATTAAAATAATAATTTAAGCGCGATAAATTATATACAATTTGTATTATTTAAAGATACATTTTTTGGTAAAAAATGGCTTCCAGAAGAGTAAAAGTTCTTAACCAAGAGCAAAAAATCATACTGTGTAACGAAATGTCACAGAGACCCCAGTTTTGGGATGAAACAGGAGACAATGCACGATTAAACCGATTTGAGAGGAAACTTGCGTGTGGAATGATAGCTAATGTTATCAACGAAAGATTTGCAGCAGCAAATTTTGACTGTAAGTAAAACTTTATTTTTTTAAGTAAACAAATAGTTGTTAATATTTTGATATTCAAAGGCATAATTATTTACTTATTTTTCAGGGTATGATATTTCTCATTGCTGGACAAAAATACAGTCATACTATAAACAAAATTATAAGCAAACCTTGGGAGTACCCACCTACTACCTGAAAGATAACTTAACTTTCTTAAACGCAGTTTTTGATCACCAAAGGATTGTGGAGATTCGACGTTTACGGGTTCAAGCAAATGATAACCGAATTCTACAAATCTTAAATAACCAAGAGGGGCCTCATAACTTGTAAGAAGTTTTAAATTACTGATGTAGTGTAAAGTATATTTATTAAAATTTAAAAAATATAGTATAGTTAAAAAAAGTATAGTTTCATCTGTATTTAGGAAGCTGAAAATATTTAAATATTTGTATTTATTTATAAAATAAGTATCATTCGCAAGACGAATATGAAAACAAATAAAAATATTCGTTTTAAAGGTAGTTTATGTGCCTATCAAAAAAAAAAAAAAAAAAACAATAATAGGTAAAGAAGAAATAAAATTTGTTTCGTAAAATAAATTTTGTGTTATCATTTCACACTTAATTCATGTATTATTCATCTGTTCAATTAAAAATAATTCAAATATACTCTAATTTATAAATTTGATAAAATTTTTTTACAATTTTTAATAGCTCAAAAAATATTTTAAAAAATTTTTTATATTTATTTATTTTTTTAATTTAATTTATTTACAATTTTTATAAATTTTAGTTTTTCTAAAATAGTTATATTAGAGATAAAATGTTTATCATTATTTAAAACGTCTTACTCCCAACCTTGCAAACCCCCAGGTAATGTACAAAGTTCTTTTTTTCTGCTTTTAATCCGCCATTTCGAAAAATCAGAAAATACGCTTAGGTGAAAAAATGAAAATTTTCATTAATAAATACGTTTTCCTCAACCTCGAAAACACTCAGGTAATGTATAAAGTTCCTTTTTTCATGTTGTTTGGCCGGCCGTATTGGAAAATCATAAAATTATTTTGGATGAAAAATTAATAATTATGCCTTCAGGATATCAGCTTTCCCTGTGACGGTACATTTTTATCCCGAAGGTATTCCAGATGACAGAAATCTTCAGCGAGTTAAATGCCTGAATTAAGAGAGATATAACTATCTGAGTCCGGGAGTAGTATGGCGTGGTTAGAGTGGGGCAGCAGAAAAGAAATTTTAGCGAAAATGGTTTTTATTGACTCTCAATTAATAAAATCTTCGTTTCCTAAACAAAAGCACGATATATGCAATGTTCCATGTGCAACCGTACAACCTTCCGGTTTAGAAAAGGTATTTTTTTAATTAACAAAGCTTTTATTTATTTACCTAAGAATAAAAAAATCATAAAAAATTAGCAGTGGCCAAAATCGCACGTATATTGCTAAACAGCTATTTAGGGCATTCTTTTTTTATTGCCGAGGGTTTTATATTATTTTTTTTTTTCGTGAGTGTCAAGAAAACAAGTTTTTGCCGAACGCGAAGCTTCCGATAAATACATATGCCTTCTCGCCGCTGACGAGAAATAGTACATTTTTAGCCAAGCCAGCAAAAGAAATAACTTATAACCGGTTTGTGTAAACACAACCTAAATGCATGGAACATGTTTACTTCCAGCTAAGGACTAGGAATAATATAAATGTTTCTCAACATTACAATACAATTTTCTAATTTTATAATTTGTAATTATCACCTTACCAACTGTTAAGATTCTAAACACAAACTACTTCCCTAAACCTGAATTATTCTAAGTCCCTTAATCGATATTATCCCAAGTCCCTAAATCGATATTATGTTAAGTCCTTAAGCCCAGATTTTTCAGTCTCCTAATTATTGTAAGTGTCATTTGAGCCCCCCCCCTTTAAGAGGACATATTTGCCCCCCCCTTAAAAAAGACAAATTTGTCTTCCCCTTAAAAAGGACATATTTGACCCCCCCCCTTAAATAGGACAAATTTGACCCCCCCTTAAAAAGGTCATATTTGACCCCCCCCCTTAATTTTCAAACTCTGAAGTACCCCTTCCCTATAAACATGTTCCATGTTAAAAAATGGCCCAGATCGCACGTAAATAACCATCCAAGGTGCAGCCGAGGACGGTAAACTGTGATCTGGGGCATTTTTTTCTTGCTCCCATGGAAAAAATGCAATTTTTTTTTCATTTTCTCAGTGAGGAAAAAACGCGTTTTTTTCGATCGTGTCACGAGGCGAAAAAAGTGTTTTTGCCCTCCCGGGCGTGAAACTCGTACATAAAACTTGTCACGGAATTTTCGGCACTCGCTGTACACCTAGGTAGGCAAAAAATATCGTAAGCACCATGGGCGAAAAACTTTAGACATTAGTGTGAACACATATCACTCGTTCCCGGCTTCGCCGAGCACTCGTGCTAGTGCTCACACTAGTGCTAAAATTTTACGCCCTTGATACTTAATATACTATTTCGAAGTTTCAAAAAATGACTGAAAAGGCATTTCAATTGAACTTTCTGCGGTGTAAGCTTTATAGTATATTTTACAATTTACTAAATTTTAGTTGCTTTAATTATCATCAAAATCAACTTAGTACATTGAGGTATGCGCAAAAGATCTGCTTTGATAAAGCAGACAAAAGGCAGACAGCTCCGCTTTATAATTAAACTGCTTTTACTGCTTTCTTCAAAGCAGCTTCTTTGCTTACCTCAAAACGCTTTGTTGATTTCACTGCTTACATCTAGTCACAAATGGTAGTACTTAAATTACCAGTATTACATTAATTTACAAGTAAAAATTTAATTTAATAAAATAATGATGCACATAACTTGAAGCTTACACCGTAAGAAGTTTCAAGAAATGCCTTAAAAGGCTTTTCACTTTCTGCGGTACAAGCTTGAGTTGATAAATGAATTTGTATTCATAAAAAAGATGAAGTCGTTTTGTATAAATGATTACAAGTAAATTTTATTTACCATAATTATAAGCAAAATCAACTGAGTACATTGAGGTATGTGCAAAAGATCTGCTTCGATAAGGCAGACAAAAGACAGACAGCTCCGCTTTAATTAAAATGCACTTACTGCTTTCTTCAAAGCAGCTTCTTTGCTTACCTCAAAACGCTTTGTTGATTTCACTGCTTACATCTAGTCACAAATGGTAGTACTTAAATTACCAGTATTACATTAATTTACAAGTAAAAATTTAATTTAATAAAATAATGATGCACATAACTTGAAGCTTACACCGTAAGAAGTTTCAAGAAATGCCTTAAAAGGCTTTTCACTTTCTGCGGTACAAGCTTGAGTTGATAAATGAATTTGTATTCATAAAAAAGATGAAGTCGTTTTGTATAAATGATTACAAGTAAATTTTATTTACCCTAATTATAAGCAAAATCAACTGAGTACATTGAGGTATGTGCAAAAGATCTGCTTCGATAAGGCAGACAAAAGACAGACAGCTCCGCTTTAATTAAAATGCACTTACTGCTTTCTTCAAGCAGTTTCTTTGCCTACCTCAAAATGCTTTGTTGATTTCGCTACTTAAATCTAGTCACAAATCATAGTATTTAAATATCCAGTAGTACATTGCGTAGCACATGCAAGAACAAGTTTGAAGTATAAAAGAAGATCGGTTCAATAAATTCATAAAATTCATGCTAGTACCAGCCATCAAATGATCTTCGTTCAACAAGCAATGTGTAGCTAACTGTAACTGTAATCTTTGAACTGTAGCTCTTGTTTAGTCCAAAGCTTGTAGAGCTAATTGTGAAATTTGATTTCTCCTCCAAGTATATTCTCTAAAGTTACGTCAAATTTTTTATCACCTTTTTTGACAATTTTATTAGAAAAAATTGTTTTATGTTCATCTGCAAAATGAAAATTTAGTTGTCAATCTTAATTTTATTCAAAATTTTTTAATTCAATAGTAATTTTTTAAAATAAAATTTACCTTTTTTCTTATTTCATCTTTCAGTGTATAAATTTAGCTATTTTTTTCTACAAGTCAAAGGTTATTTTTAATTCAAAATTAATTATTTTTTTTTCTTTTAAGGATAATGGCTAAGATAAGCCCAACATAACTTCTGCATTAGATAGAAATTAAATGTCGCAAAAAATTATTACTTTTATCCACAAACTGCAATTTAAATTAACAATAACTTTTAGGTTAATTTAAAGTCATGATAAAAAAATATCAACACAACTATAGCTCGAAAATATTCGATTACACGTTCTCCTGCGTTCTCCTTCACTCCTGCGAAAACCCCCCACGCAACGCGAATTTTATATTTTTTAAACCACGCCTTTTCATCCTTGTATAGAACACGTTGTATATATATATATATATAATTATATTTATTTATATTTTATATTCGTAACTTTTTAACTGTATGTGCCTACTTTTGTACTCGTAACTAATAAAGTTACTCGTACCCGGGAAGGCGTACTTTTAATTATTGAATCAGCAAATATATTGTTATTGGATAGTTGAGATAAGATTTATAGATTTGTATAGATCCGAGGAAGAAATAAGAACACAGTTAATTTAAATACCAATAAACTCGAAAGACAAATATTATTTATTGGTAAACACAAATATAAAAGCTTAATAAACTAATTACAATTATTACAAAAACTATAATATAAGTATATTGCAAGTTCATAATACTAACCGTGATATTATTAAATAACTTTATAACGTTAATATAAAAATATAGCCTTTATAATGTCGTTGCTAAAATATTTAACAAAGTATTAAAATCTTTATTACATTCTGAATTCTTAAAAGTTTGAACTTGAAAAACTGATTCTTGATTACTGATTCACGATTAACGAATACTTGTTGACGATTGACGATTACTTATTAACGATCCCTGATTCTAGATTCAATTACCCTGTTTTTACAATTTTGGCCCTTATTTATATCATTGACTTCAACAACGCGTTGGTCTAGCCTTTTTTTGAGAGAGGGGTATTATTTGCCTGGTTATCTTGAGGCGTCTCTTTTCATCTTTTTTTAGTCAATAATAGACTTTTGTTAGAATAGTCAAGGCCAAAAATTATTACTTATCTAAAACGTTAATGACGCTGAGTAATAATCAAGGCCGACAAACATTATAACTTATCTAAATTGTTACATCGTTTGTGAAATAGCAAAGGCCAAAAAACACTATTTCTTATCTAAAATGATAAGAGCATTGTGAAATAGCCAAGGCTAAATAAAACGTTATTAATTAACTAAAAAATATTAATAACGAGCTCAATGCGTTCAACTTTTATCGCATTTGCGTTAATATGCCTGTTAACGCTTTTGCTTCTATATCTTTTATCTCGCTCTAACACTCCTCTCCTTATGAAAAAACTCAAACAGAGTTTTTTGAAACTTGTTTACAAGTCAATCAAACCTAATTGCCAATTTTTATGTAAAAGCAGAATAATTTGCATAAAAAAAAATAAATTAAATTCAATTATTCGACCGAACATCTGTATTTAACCCATTAAGAATATTATCAAAAACTTTAATCTGACTATTACCGAACTCGGATTTTGTATTATACTTGCTTATTTAAGATTCTATATAAATCAAACTTTGTAATGTGGTTACAAACGCTAAAAATACGATAATTTTAATTTTAATAAAATATTTGAATTTTGTGAAAAGCCGCATGATTTTTAAATATTAGTTATAGTTTCATTAAGAATATAGGTGACATTAGCGACACACGCACACATAGATAATTAATAAAAGCCGTGAAGAACTAGATAAGAAAAGGAGAAGGGAGAGAAGCCGATCGACAACGCGGGTTTAAGTGACCAGCGAGGAAGATATTTGGCGACAGACCCTTCTAAAAATAGGTCACGTTTTTGATAACTCACGAAAACGCATGTCGCCGGCCATTAATTAACAGTTTATTTTTATCATACATTTAAGTAGTTTTGTTTATGTTTTGAAGTTGTTTGTCGTGATTAAGAATTTTCGTATATGACAGTGATTGGTGATTATAGTGAAAACTCGTGATTATTAGAAAACATGAACGAGGGACAAGACAATTTTAGATTATGTTCCCACGTGTTTTCTTATATAATTTTAATTATAATTATCGTCGTGACAGTTTTCATTAATTCTGTATTTTTGAAATTGAATAAGTGAACATTTATTTTTGAACAGTGAAGTTGGATATCCTAGGAAAGATAAGTATCTTTGGAATCCAATTTTAAAAATAAAGAAATTAAGTGATTAGAAAATATAAAAAGAATTGTGAATTCGCGCCGGCATATTATTGGTCACGTTTCCATATTAGAATTTATGGAAAGAGAAGAATTTTGAGCAGTACCAGATATCATCGAAAATGGCAGCCATAGATTATATCTTCAGCAGTTTAATTTCGACGATAAAGGTAAGCCCGGAACTCCTCGTGTGTATTATATGTGTGTGCCGCGACGGGAAAAGTTTATAAATTTATGATAAAGGACAGTGAATTTAATGATTATTTTAGATACTGTGAATTTATGATTATGATAAAGACAGTGATAAATAAATATTGTTGTTAGAAAATAAGTATTTTTTTTGTAATAATTAATTGAATAAAAGTATGAATTTTGATTTTGTGTTAAGTTAAATAAAATGTGTTTCATTTCCCCTTGTGTTTAAATCATATATATCTCTATCTCTTTTTCTCTATAATATTCCCCCGACCCCGATTATTAAGTATATTACTCTCTTTCTCTTTTCAGCTTATATGATACAGATTGGTAATTCCCGCAAACACGCGAAGTTATATAAAATAACAAAAATTCGACATTTACAGTAATGTCTATTTCTATTTCTATTTCCGCAAAGCCGGAAATAGCCACATTACAACTTAATTTTTAATTTTTTAATTTTTCTTACTAGCTAATACATTTTTATACAAAAAAAAAATTTTTTTTTTTGCATAGTAATTTATATGTATATATAAAAAAAAATTACTTTTGAGTAAAATTCTCGTAATTATACTTTTATCCTATATTCCCTTCTCCTTATAAAAAAATGCTGCAAGCATTTTTAAAAAAAAAAATTTTTTTATTCGTTTAAAAAATTTTATCTAACTTATCTAATTTTATCTAGGTGTTCTAATCTATTTATTAATTTTTTTGATTTTGAATTTTTATGATAACAACTCATTTTGTCCCATTTTTACTTTTTATGCTACAATTATTTTTACTATTGACTACCGGTTATGATTAAACTATATTTAAAAAAAAATTTCTTAGTTTTCTTAATAATTTACTTTTTGTTTTTCATAGGGGTCTGCGACTTTGTTTTCCAATGGTCAATTGAGGAGAATTCCTGGTCTTAATTTAGGTGAATTACCTAATTTTTTGTGTCGAGAAAAAGCTATTTTGCAATATGAATCTTGCATCTTGGTGAGTTTCTTTTACTATTCCAAAAAATCCTATATATATTAAAATGAAATAATTTAAAAAATTTAATATTTTTGATTTTCTTACAAATCAAATTTTAAAATTTTGAATGGACGAAAACACCTGAAAAAGGTTTTAAAGTAATCTTTAAATAAATATCTACACGACTCTTCTTATATTTTTAAAAAATATTCAATAGATTCCAAAATATTAAGCTCCGAAGTTAGTGGTTGAAAACGTAAAAAATATTTTTATTTTTTCACAAAAACTGATTTTTCTCAGGATCTAAGAGGTCTTTTGAGACGTGCTTTAGTGCAAATTTTTCCTTGTCAAAAATTCTATCGATTTGACGTTTTTTTTTTTTTTTAATCGGAGCTTATAACTGTTTGAAGCCAAAAAAATCAAAATTTAAACACTAAAAAAGTTGTCACTCTAATCACTTCGTAACTCAAAATCCTTATCACCAAAACGATCAAACTAAAGTGCTATGTATTTGTTAATGCGTTATCTAAAACAAGTTTTTTTGATTTTTAATTTAACCCTTTCATTAGAGAGAAATCTCTAGAAAACCAATTTACATTAAATTACAAAAAAATTTATCATTAAAAAATTTTTTTTAATATCTGAGACAAAATATATATATTATTATATTATTTTATATAACAAGAAATATATATTGAAAATTTTTTGAATTTTATCAAGTTGTGAACAATCAATATGACTTTTGCAATAAAAGATTTTTTTTGGATATTTTTATATTTTTATGTTTAAGACAGACGAATGAAATTTTATGAACTTTTCATATATAAAACGAAGTAAAATATACATTGGAAATTTATAAAGTTTTGGACAATCCATATGACTTTTGCAATAAAATATTTTTTTTGAAAATTTTTATTATTTCATATTTAAAACAAACGAATGAAATTTTATGATATTTTCATAGAAAAAACTAAATAAAATAAACAATTACAATTTATAAAGTTTTGAACAATTAATATGACTTTTACAATAAAATATTTTTTTAGTAAATTTCTTTAATTCGTGTTTAAAACAGACAGATAAAATTTTATGAAATTTTCATTAATTTTTGGACAATCAATATGACTTTTGCAATAAAATATTTTTTTTGAAAATTTTTATTATTTCCTATTGAAAACAAAAGAATGAAATGTTAAGATATTTTCATAAAATTTTTGACAATCAATATTACTTTTGCAATAAAATATTTTATTTAAAAATTTTTTTTATTTCAAAATTAAAACAAACAAATGAAATTTTATGAAATTTTCATTTATAAAACGAAGTAAAATATAAATTAGAAATTTATAAAGTTTTCAACAATCAATATGAGTTTTGCAATAAAATATTTTTTTTGAAAATTTTTGTTAACCTATATATAATAAGATGAAAGATTGCTAAAAATTGAAAAATTTTGATTTTTTTGCAGATGACATTATGAAGTATTGAATGGATGAAAATCCATAAAAGTGGTTTTAAAGTAATCTTTAAATAAATATCTCCAGGGATTTTTTTATTTTTAAAAAATATTTAATAGATTCCGAAATATTAATCTCAGAAGTTAGTGGTTGAAAGCGTAAAAATTTTTTTTATTTTTTCACTAAAACTGATTTTTCTCAGGATCTAATAGGTCTTTTGAGACGTGCTTTAGTGCAAATTTTTTTTAATCCGAGCTCATGATGCGAAAAAAATCAAAATTTAAAAACTCTAAAAGTTGTCACTTTCATCACTTCGTAACTCAAAATCTATATCACCAAAACGATCAAACTAAAGTGCTATGTATTTGTTAAAGCGTTACCAAAAACAAATTGTTTGGGTTTTTAATTTAACCCTTTCATTAAAGAAAAATGTCAAGAAAACCAATTTACGTAAAATTACAAAAAAATTTATTATATATAAACAATTTTTTTAATATCTGAAACAAAATATATATATTATTATATTATTTTATATTACAAGAAATATATATTGAAAATTTTCGACTTTTATCAAGTTGTTAACAATCAATACGACTTTGGCAATAAAAGATTTTTTTTAGAAAATTTTATTACTTCATGTTAAAGAAAGACGAATGAAATTTTATGATATTTTCATAAAAAAACAAAATAAAAAATTAAAATTAACCGAAAGTTGCCTATTGCGGGCAATTGGACCATTTTCGGTAACAACCGATATCATATTCGTGTTCAACGACCCGAAAAACATAAGTAACCCTTGAGAAAATAAGAAAATCTCTGAAAATTAACCGAAAGTTGCCTATTGCGGGCAACTGGACCATTTTCGGTAAAAACTGATACCATATTCGGGTTCAGCGACCCAAAAAACATAAATACCCGTTGGAAAATTCCATCGACCTATCAAGGATAAAATTTGTCTACGAAACGGGGCTCTACGTCAGGTCTAATAAAAGAGGCCAATATTTGAAAAAATTTAAGTGGGGAATATTCTGCTAAATTCAATACTAATATTTCAATGCTATCATTGCTTAAAAATAATTGAAATTACAACTTTTCTATAAAACAGGAAAGTTTTCGAGAACATTTAAGTGGGGAATATTCTGCTAAATTGAATACTAATATTTCAATGCTACGATTACATAAAAATATTTGAAATTACAAAATTTCTATAAAAGAGGACCGTATTCGAAAACATTTAAGTGGGGTATATTTTACTAAATTCAATACTAATAATTCAATGCTATCATTGCATAAAAATATTTTACATTACAAAATTTCTATAAAAGAGGACAGTATTCGAAAACATTTAAGTGGGGTATATTCTGCTAAATTGAATACCAATATTTCAATGCTATTATTGCATAAAAACAATTGAAATTACAACTTTTCTATAAAACAGGGAAAAAAATTTAAAGTAGTGTTTATTTTGATTAATTCAATACTAATATTTTAATGCTATTATTGTATAAAAATGTTTTACATTACAAAATTTCTATAAAAGAGGAGAGTATTCGAAAACATTTAAGTGGGTCATATTCTGCTAAATTAAATACTAATATTTCAATGCTATTATTGCATAAAAACAATTGAAATTACAACTTTTCTATAAAACAGGGGAAAAAATTTAAAGTAGTGCTTATTTTGCTTAATTCAATACTAATTTTTCAATTCTATCATTGCATAAAAATATTTTACATTACAAAATTTCTATAAAAGAGGTCAATATTTGAAAACATTTAAGTGGGGTATATTTTGCTAAATTCATGACTAATATTTCAATACTATCATTTAGAGTTCCACGATACCAAGACAATACGATATTTTGACTAATATCAATATTGGTATTGAAAATATCGGTCTGGGCCATATTGGTCTTGGTATTGCAGAGCATAATATCGTATCGGTATTGGTAAATATCGAAATATCGAATTTTAAAATTTAAAATTTTTAAATGATGATATTCATTTTTTTAATTACTTTTTTATCAATAAATCCATAACCTCTTTGTATTTATTTTTCTTTTATCTAAATTTATTGTAACCTCAATATGTTTTTTGTAACTTCAAATAGTTTATTTTTTCGTTTTCCAAACTTTTTTGTGTTCAATGGTTGAAATTAATACAGGAGGTAAAAAACTTACTTACAAAACGTATTTTTTGTATTCAAAAGATGAAACTGGTGAAAAAATCGGAATTTGTAATTTATGTCGTGATAAAAATGTAAAAATGAAAAATGTGCATAAATTCTTGGTCCAGATCTAATTTGTGTGAAATTTTATGTGAAATATATTTTCTAAATAAAGACATTTAAAAAATTATTTTTTTTAAAACCAATACCAATACCAATACCACCAATATATCGACCTCTTTGGTATCGATATCGTATCGAAAATAGTACATCAGTATTGTCTTGGTATTGTCTTGAAAATCGAGACGATATCGATACGATATCGATATTATATCGAAATATCGTGGAACTCTACTATCATTGCATAACAATATTTTATATTACAAAATTTCTATAAAAGAGGACAGTATTCGAAAACATTTAAGTGGGGCATATTCTGCTAAATTGAATACTAATAATTCAATGCTATTATTGCATAAAAACAATTGAAATTACAACATTTCTATAAAAGAGGACAATATTCGAAAACATTTAAGTGGTGTTTATTTTGCTAAATTCAATACTAATATTTCAATGCTATCATTGCTTAAAAACATTGAAATTCAACTTTTCTATAAAACAGGGGAAAAAAATTTAAAGTGGGTTATATTTTGCTAAATTGAATACTAATAACACAGCTGCACAAAAAAAAAAAGTTCTGATCCTGTAACTAGACCTACCTGCAGGTAAGTTTTTCGATGTCCTTAAACCGAATCTGAAGTCAGAATTTAGCCTACACCCTCAGATTTTGCCCCAGCAGGTTTAAAGGGTGGCTGTGGGTAGCTGGGGGTAGCTGGGGCAAAATCTGAGGGTGTAGGCTAAATTCTGACTTCAGATTCGGTTTTAGGACATCGAAAAACTTACCTGTAGGTAGGTCTAGTTACAGGATCAGAACTTTTTTTTAATTTGTGCAGCTGTGTAATTCAATGCTATTATTGCATAAAAACAATTAAAAGTACAACATTTCTATAAAAGAGAACAATATTCGAAAATATTTAAGTGGGGTATATTTTACTAATTTCAACACTTATAATTCAATGTTATAAAACAGGACAGTATTCGGAAACACTTAAGTGGGGCAAATTTGCTAAATTCAATACTAAAATTTCACTGCTATCATTGCTTAAAAACATTGAAATTACAACTTTACTATAAAACAGGGAAAAAAAATTCAAAATGGTGTTTATTTTGCTTAATTCAATACTTATATTTCAATGCTATTATTGTAAAAAATAATTGAAATTACAACATTTCTATAAAACAGGACCGTATTCGAAAACATTTAAGTGGGGTATATTTTACTAAATTCAATACTAATAATTCAATGCTATTATTGCATAAAAACAATTGAAATTACAAAATTTCTATAAAAAAGGACAGTAATCGAGAACATTTAAGTGGGGAATATTCTGCTAAATTCAATGTGGGTTATATTTTGCAAAAATTAAAAGTGGGTTATATTTTGCTAAATTGAATATTAATAATTCAATGCTATTATTGAATAAAAACCATTAAAATTACAACATTTCTATAAAACAGGACAGTATTCGAAAACATTTAATTGGGGCATATTTTGCTAAATTCAATAATAATATTTCAATGCTATCATTGCTTAAAAATATTTTACATTACAAAATTTCTATAAAAGAGTTCAATATTTGAAAACATTTAAGAGAGGTATATTTTGATAAATTCAATACTAAAAATTTAATGCTATTATTGCATAAAAACCATCAAATTTACAACGTTTCTATAAAACAGGGCAGTATTCGAAAACAATTAGGTGGGGCATATTCTGCTAAATTGAATACTAATAATTCAATGCTATTATTGCATAAAAACAATTGAAATTACAACTTTTCTATAAAGCAGGGAAAAAAATTTAAAGTGGTGTTTATTTTGCTTAATTCAATACTAATATTTCAATGCTATCATTGCATAAAAATATTTTACATTACAAAATTTCTATAAAATCGGTCAATATTTGAAAACATTTAAGTGGGGTATATTTCGCTAAATTCAAAACTAATATTTCAATGCTAAAATTGCATAAAAATAATTTACATTACAAAATTCCTATTAAAGAAGTCAATATTTGAAAACTTTAAGTGGGGTTTATTTTGATAAATTCAATACTAATAATTCAATGCTATTATGGCATAAAAACCATTAAAATTACAACATTTCTATAAAACAGGACAGTATTAGAAAACATTTAAGTGGGGTATATTTTGCTAAATACAATACTAATATTTCAATGCTATCATTGCATAAAAATATTTTACATTACAAAATTTCTATAAAAGAGGTCAATATTTGAAAACATTTAAGCAGGGTATATTTTGATAAATTCAATACTAATAATTCAATGGTATTATTGCATAAAAACCATTAAAATTACTACATTTCTATAAAACAGGACAGTATTCGAAAACATTTAAGTGGGGCATATTCTGCTAAATTGAATACTAATATTTCAATGCTATTAATGCATAAAAACAATTAAACTTACAACATTTCTGTAAAAGAGGAGAATATTTAAAAACATTTAAGTTAGAATATATTTTGCTAAATTCAATAGTAATAATTCAATGATATTGTTGCATAAAAACAATTGAAATTACAACATTTCTATAAAACAGGTCAGTATTCGAGAACATTTAAGTGGGGAATAATCTGCTAAATTGAATACTAATAATTCAATGCTATTATTGCATAGAAACTATTGAAATTACAACTTTTCTATAAAACAGGGAAAAAAATTTAAAATAGTGTTTATTTTGCCTAAGTCAATACTAATATTTCAATGCTATCATTGCATAAAAATATTTTACATTACAAAATTTCTATAAAAGAGGTCAATATTTGAAAACATTTAAGTGTGGTATATTTTGTTAAATTCGATACTAATAACTCAATGCTATTATTGCATAAAAACCATTAAAATTACAACATTTCTATAAAACAGGACGTTATTCGAAAACATTTAAGTGGGGCATATTCTGCTAAATTGAATACTAATAATTCAATGCTATTATTGCATAAAAACAATTGAAATTACAACATTTCTGTAAAAGAGGAGAATATTCAAAAACATTTAAGTGAGAATATATTTTGCTAAATTCAATAGTAATAATTCAATGATGTTGTTGCATAAAAACAATTGAAATTACAACATTTCTATAAAGCAGGTCAGTATTCGAGAACATTTATGTGGGGAATAATCTGCTAAATTTAATACTAATAGTTCAGTGCTATCATTGCATAAAAATAAATGAAATTATAACTTTTCTATAAAACAGGACAATATTTTAAAAATTTAAGTGGGGTATTGAGTATTGAATTTAGCAGTATATGTACTTATAAATTCAATACTAATATTTCAAGCTATCATTGCTTAAAAACATTGAAATTCAATTTTTCTATAAAACAGGGCAATATTTGAAAACATTTAAGTGGGGCAAATTAGCTAAATACAATACTAAAATTTGAATGCTATAATTGCATAAAAATAATTGAAATTACAACATTTTTATAAAACAGGACAGTATTCGAAAACATTTAAGTGGGGTATATTTTGCTAAATTCAATATTAATAATTCAATGCTATTACTGCATAAAAACAATTGAAATTACAACATTTCTATAAAACAGGTCAGTATTCGAGAACATTTAAGTTGGGAATAATCTGCTAATTTCAATACTAATATTTCAATGCTATTATTGCATAAAAATAATTGAAATTACATTTCATGTCTACAACATGAAAATATTTTAAATATTTCAATCTATGTTGTCGGGCGTTTTATATATGAAAAAATTCGAAAAATTTCATCGAATAAGAAATTGGATATCGGCTGTCTTAAACATGAAAAACCCGAAAATTCAAAAAATTTGTCTTTAAGTCGTTTTTTTGCTATTTCTCTTTAATGAACGCATTAAATAAAAAACAAAAAAAAGTGGTTTTAGAAAAGTGCTCAATAAATACAAAGCAATTTGGTTTTTACATTTGGATACAAACTATTTTAAGTTATCAAGTGGCAAATATGACAACTTTTTGAGTTTTTAAATTTAATCTTCTTAGCTTCAAACAGTTGTAACTCTGAACCGAGAGCTTAAATTAAAAAAAACAAACGGACATTGATAGCATTTTTTCCAAGGATTAATATGAACTTAAGTTCGTTTCAAACGACCTCTTAGATCTTGAGAAAAATTAGTTTTAGTGAAAAAAAATGAAATTTTTTTATGTTTACGACCACTAACTTCTGAGTTTGGTATCTCAAAATCTTTTGAATATTTTTTAAAAATTAAAAAAACGGCTGGGGATATTTCTTTAAAAATTAATTTAAAACAACTCTCATGTATTTTCGTCCATACAGCTCTTCATAAATTAGTGCTGAATAATATTAAAAATAATTAATTTTTTCGATTATTTCATTTTAATATATATATATATAGGATAGGATTTTATGATTAAAATATTTTTTTAAACAATTTTTAAATGAAAAACAAAATTTATTTTAATTTCGCGCAGAAATACTTTTTATTTTTAGACATCAACGGATAGTGTGATAGTTAAATGTTCCAAATTACTGTCACATTCTGCCGAGCGTAACGAGGCCAATCAGTTAGTTTTAATTATAAAATGAAAACTGTTTCATACTTATTTTTCAATTTTCTTTTTAGTTTCCTGATGCGATAAATGACCTTCCTGCTGATGACCAATTTAACAGAATGTCCAATTATTTGGCTGATGTTGATCCACATGCCTTCTATAAAGAGAAATTTGATGATCCTGTCTTTAACTAGCTCTGGAACAGAGAATTTCTTTGTGAGATGGGTCTTCACCATTGGATGCCCCCTGCTCCTGAGCCTGACTATCCTGAAGATGAAATGAACAAGGTGGAATAACGCTTGTGAAAATTATTGTTGTTGTTGTTGTTTGTGTACTATTGACAATAAAAAGAAACTTTTATTTTCCTTTTAAATAAAGTTTGTTATTATTTATTTGATTTTTCTCAAACTTTGAATTCTTATTACTTATCAATAACTTTAAAAATTTTATTTCTATTTTTTTTTTTTTTTTGATAGTTCTTGACTACTTTATCGCAAATGCGGTAACTGCTTGAGTTAACGCTTTCGGAATCTTACTTTTATTTTAATTTTGCGTTATCCAATAACTTAACGCAAATGCGTTATTTTGTATATTATTATTTTTATTTTGCGTTAAATACTATTTTAACGCAAATGCGCTAACCGCTTGAATTATCTCTTTCGGTATCTTACTTTTATTTTCATCTTGCGTTATCGCTGAACTTAACGCAAATGCGTTATTTGTTTTTAATAACGCGTTTTGTTAACTCTAATAACTTTAACATTTACAACTTATACTATAAACTATACTTATAACTACTTTCTCTATTTAATACTCTTCTAGTGGAAATTTAGGTTTTATATATGAATGCTGTAACCTATTTCCATTAACTACGCTAAATTTATTTTTACCAGTTTTTATTTTTATATTTCAATTTTTACAATTGTTGATTACAGCATATGGCCCTTTATATTGATCCTTTAACTTACGTATTTTACCTCCTTGCAATAAGAAAACACTTTCGCCAATTTTGAAAATATGCTCTAACAAGTTTTGATCATAGCGCTCTTTCGATTTTTCTTTGGCTTTTATTACATTTTCTTTTGCAATTTGTTGTACCTTGTTCAAAGTTGTTATTAGATTAGTTAAATATGCATCTACAGTGTTTTCATTTTTGATTGGTTCCTTGATTTCAGAAGGTGTTCTTGCTAACCGTCCAAACATTAATTCAAAAGGAGTCGCATTTGTGGACTCGTGCACCATGGAATTGTAGGAAAAAGTTGCCAATTCTACATAATCATCCCAGTCATCCTCATTGTTATTTACAAATACTTTTAAGAACTGACCAAGGGTATGATGCATCCGTTCCACGGGATTTGACCTTGGTGTATATGCACACGTTCTTATTTGCTTGATTTTGAACTGCTTAGCTACTGCTGCGAACAGTTTTGACATAAAGTTTGCACCCCTGTCTGAAACCAAGGTCTGCGGAGCCCCAAAAACAGTTATTTACCTCTTCACAAATGCATCGGCTACCGTACTGGCTTGTAAATCAGGCAATGGTACTGCAACACTGTATTTAGTCAATGTATGCTGCATAGTAAAAATAACGGTATTTAATTTTTTTGTTGTGGTTAAAGGTCCTACTATATCGATACTCAATTTCTGCCCTGCTTGTGTAGGAGTGTCGGTAATCTGCATTTTATTTTTAACTTTTAGCCTTACCAATTTCTTTAATTGACAGGTTAAACACTGCCTGATATAGTCTTGTATTTCATCCCTCATATTTTCCCAGCTGTATTTGGTTCTTAGACGTTTGTAAGTTTTCAAAAATGCACGATGACCAGAGACTAAGGTGTCATGAGCGTCCTTAATTAATGCTTCTGTTTCTGATGGATGTGGGACTCTTACCTCTCCTAAACAAACTATGATTTTTGTATCTTCATTGTCTTGTAGACTTTTCTTCAATTTTCTGAGAATTCCAAGCCATTCTATAAAATTAATTCTGTTCGACTTAGATATGCTGAATGACTTGATTCCATATTCCTTTTACAGAGTTTTTAAATTATTAAACAATTTTGACATATTTTCACTTACCTCTATCATAGAAATAGGATCACTTTCTCTAATAGGTAGTAAAATATGATACCTACTACCAATTTTAATAACTTTTGGTTCACCAACTATTAAATTTAAATTTATCGGTATTTTGTTTAAAGCATCAATCTCTAAAGCGCCAGTGCAAACAGGTTTTTCGGAAGATGTTACGAAGTAGGCCCAGTTGTCCTTTCGCATGAAAATTTTGTCCCTGTTATAGACAAAATTATCCGCCTTCACTAACTCCCTAAAATTATTTAATTCCGTAGTATTTAGGTCAGCATTTGCAAACGGCAAATCTTCCAGTACTTCAGGATTATTTAATTCAGTTCCTACTACGTCCGAATTGAAATCGAAAGTATTATTTAAGAGTTCATTGGTACCTACTTCTCCTTCCTCTCTGTCTTCACTTTTGCTTTTAGCTTGGTTTTTACTTTCTTTTACATATTGCTCTCTTTTCCTTCTTCTGTTTGGCATTAATGCTTGGATTGCCTCTTGATATTTCAAACTCTGACCCCCTCCTCTAGTCTGCATTCTAGTTCTGAGTGTTAGTAAACGCTTTTTCCTATGTTGCTGTATTTCGTCTTCCTGAAAGGTATATATATGTGCTACTCTTACCGGTATAGCTTCGAAAAACATTACTGGGTTTCTAGATAGTGCATCTGCGTTTACGTTGCTTGCTCCACCTTTAAAAATGAACTCATATTCATAATCTGCTATCCTTAACCTCCATCGAGCCACTCTTGAGTTCGGATCCTTTTTTGATTGTTTGAAACTTAAGGCTCTATGATCACTAACTAAATAAAATTTCTTACCATATAAATAGGGTCTAAAATATTCCACATCCCATACAACAGCAAGTGCCTCTTGGTCAGTTACTGAATATTTTCGCTCAGCATCAATTAAGGACCCTTGAAGCATATGCTACTGGCAAGTCTTTTCCTATTTCACCTTGAGAAAGCACTGCACCCAAAGCTACCCCGCTAGCATCTGTCGTAAGGATGAAGTCACGACTGAAATGGATACTGCAATATTGGAGCTTCACATAATTTTTTCTTCAATATTTCAAAGGCTTCTTGTGCCTCATTGCTCCAAATAAATTCTTGGTCCTTCTTAAGCAGTGATGTAAGTGGCTTAGCGATTTTAGCAAATTGAGGTATATGTCTCCTGTTATAAGATGTTATTCCTAAAAATTGTTTAATATTTTTAGGTGTAGTTGGTACTGGAAACTTTTCAACTGCCTCAAGTTTCTTAGGATTTGGTCTTACTTGTAACGCCCAGACATTAAAATTTTTTTTTCCGTGTACATGAAATTTACTTTACATGTATACATGATGAAATTTTGAGGGGAATTTTAAATGTCATGACTTGGTAATTTTTAAACAAATTAATTTTTAAACTTTATTTTTAATAATAAATAATTTTTCGAATTTTTCCTAGTTTTAAAAATCGCCAAGTCAGAAATCGTTTCCCTTGCGAGTTTCTTTTTCAAACCTGTTTTTAAAACAGAAAAGGAAACTCATAAATGTATTATTATCATGTTTTTAATAGGTTTAAAAAAAATATTAAATTTAGCTAATAAATTACGGACTTAAGGTCATAAATGTTTATTGAGAGGAAATTTATTAGTTGGGAAAACATTTTACTCTTATAGTAGAAATTAGACTTAACTAATAAATAAAATTGAAAAGCTCAATGGATGTTTATTAGTAGTTTATTAGCTAAGAAAAAGTTATTTAAAAAAATAAGCGAGAGTTATATTCTCATAGTTAAAATATTGTTATTTTAGTTAATAATAAAGAGAGTTATACTTGGGTAATCAATAAATATTATATATTTTCGTTTTTCAAGTAGAAAAACTCTCATACTTTAATATTATTTATAAGAAAATAATGATGAGAGGAAACTCTCGAAAATCTAACTAATCATAACATTTTTGTTCTGAAATATTTGGTCAAATTATTTTCAAATTAATTTCTAAAGTAAAACTTTTAGTTTAGAATTGTTTATAACAATGATTGAATTTTCATAATTTAAATAGTTGTATTGTTAGTGTTCAATATTTAATGAGAAAATTAAAGTATAAAATAATTTAGGTTTTTCCATAATTGGAAACTGTAATATAGTTAATTATAATAGAAAAAAAAATGGGATTCAAAGTTAAGGTTTCAGTTTAAATTTTTACAGTGTACATGATATTCAAATGAGCCCTTTTGTTTTAAAAATACATAAATTAACTCTAATCAGTCCAGGGGACATCGGAAGATCTTCCGAGTCATCATATTTCCCACTCTAATTTTTATGGGAGAAGTGAATATTGATAATAATAGTGAAATTTCTCTAGGAGGGAATTTTTGACTATTGGGGAAAACTTATCAACCAATAGAGTATTGACATATCGGGACTAGCGCGTGGGAGATTTTAAAGAGTAGGGAACTAAACTATTATTATCAATTTTCATAAATACCCAAGTTTAAGCTGAAAAAGGCCTTCTATTTTTTATTGAGCTCAAGAAAACACGTAGTACTCACGTTTAAATTAAAAACTTTAACTTTGAATTTTATTAAGTTCATGTAAAATTTTATTAATTATACTTAAACATTTTTATTAACAATTTTTAGTAATTAAAGTTTGTGTAATTCCTCACTTTTAAAAAATATTTTGATTTGATTTTTTAAATAAATAATAATTTAACTTTAATTCGTGTCATCAATTTATTAAAAAAAAAAAGGATTATACAATCCATAAATATATTTTGAAAGCTGATAATTATTTTTCATCAAGAAATATCAAAAGTAAGTAATCATTTTATTATTTTATTCATTTTATAATTTGTTAACTTTATTTAACAACATCTGAAGATCAAAGTAGTCAGTACGGCCCTGGAGGAAATTCAGGGACAGTCCTCCTAAAAATAGAATCCAAATAAATGCTTGAATATTCTTCAAGTTAAAAATTTATTTTTCAAACTTTAGATTTAAATATTTTTGTAAGACTCCGTTTAAGAGTACTTTACATACTCCATCCTTGGAAATAACATGGCCTAAATAAGTCACTTCAGTTTGTAGAAAAAAGCATTTTTCTGGTTGCAACTTTAAGTTGGCTTCTCTTAAACGTCGCATTATTTCTTTTACCAGTTCTAATAGTTTTTCTAATGTCTTGGCATGTATCAGGAAATCATCAATATATGTTATTACTCCTTCTAGGTCTCTAAATAGCATTTGGATCAGCCACATAAAACTACTTGGACTATTCTTTGCACCGAATGGTACCCTATTGTACTCATATAGTCCATACATGGTGGCAAATGCAGTTTTATGCCTGTCCTTTTTGTGGATTAGGATTTGATGAAAGCCAGAACTCAAATCGAGTGAACAGAAGTACTTTGAGCCATTTATGCTGTCCAGTAGGTCCAATAAATTTGGTAAAGGATACTGGTCAGAGATAGTTTTATCATTTATTGGCCTCAAATCCAAAACTAAACGATGTTTTACTATCCCCTGGATGTTTGGTTTTTTTGGTACTGACATTATTGGATGGCTATAAGATGAGTGTGAGTTTGTTTAATTGTTCCTTTAACTCTTCTGCTAGAAAAGGTGAAATTCTATACATTCTAGACGTAATTGGTACCTCATCAACAGTAAAAATTCAATGCTGAAAAACATTTGTAAACGATAACGGTTCTCCTGGTATATGAAATACATCTGCATTTTCTTTCAGAATTTTCTCCACAATTTTCTTATCCTCATCACTTAAATGGCCTAGATTTGATAATTCCTTAACCTTTTCGACTCTTTGCTCAGACGTTAGTTCCATGTACAGGATCCTTTCATTATTATTCAATTCTTTTCTGACCTCATTTATTAGTACCTTGATTTGATCTAAAAATTGCATGTTATTTGATAAATTATCCATTTCAATAATAGTACTTAAATTATCAAATGGCTCAATAAATTCATATAATTTACACTGATTTACCTCGTTTACTAAATTATTAATAATTGCCAAAAAATCACTTTTACAAAATACCATTTACCAAGCCCTCTAATATCTCAAGATGCTCCATACATAAGTCCTCATCTTTTTCGACTTCTTGCTCCACTGATTTTTCAATGCTGTTTTCATTTGTGTCCTTACTTGATCTATAAGCACCTGCATAGCCTCCCTGATACAAATTTTTATTTATTGGAGGCTTAAAATTATTTTTTTCATGAAATTTCAACTGTATATCATGATATTTTGCTTTACTATTTTCACTACTTTTATTTTCAACTGCTTTATTTTTATTTACTTTCACTTATTTGGTATATAAAAAAATAAAATATCCACCATATTATAAAATTCATTGATTTTACCATTACTACCAAATTAATTGCAAGAAAATTTATACATTCTATTATCTCTACATTATTTCTATCATTTACTGCAGGATTTTCAATGACCTCAATAATGGAAAAATTTTCGAAACTATTATTTGTAACCTCATCTGTAGTATTTTTATCAACCACTACAGGAGCCCTACAGGAAAATTCCTCTAACATGGGTATATTTTTATCAACCACATCTGTAGCACTATTACCAGCTACTACAGGAGCCCTGCTAGAAAAATTTTCCAAATTATTAATTATAACCTCAACTGTAGTATTTTTAGTAACTACTACAGGAGCTCTACAGGAAAATTCCTCTATAAATTGGTATATTTTTATCAACCACATCTGTAGCACTATTACCAGCTACTACAGGAGCCCTGCTAGAAAAATTTTCCAAATTATTAATTATACCCTCATCTGTAGTATTTTTAGTAACTACTACAGGAGCCCTACAGGAAAATTCCTCTAACATGGGTATATTTTTATCAACCACATCTGTAGCACTATTACCAGCTACTACAGGAGCCCTGCTAGAAAAATTTTCCAAATTATTAATTATAACCTCATCTGTAGTATTTTTAGTAACTACTACAGGAACCCTGCCAGAAAATTTTTCCAATATATTATTTATAATCTCGTCTGTAGTATTTTTACCAACCACTACAGGAGCCATACCGGAAAAATTTTCTAACACTGGTCTATTTTCTTGCAAAATATTTGTCTTACTTAACTTTATGTCAATTATTTCGGCTGGGTGTATTTTACTTGCCAATAATTCGCTTAACATAGCCGCCAAAGTAGCGTCTTTTAATAAATCATTTCATACTTGCTTATCAACTCGACTTTCTAATTGTGCTGTTAATTCTTCTCTTTCTCCTCTCGTTGATGTTGCTTCTTTGTCTCTTGTATCTTTATAGTGTTTACTATACCAGTCCAAGACTGCTTCTACTGTTGTGTCATCATTTATTTCCACATGATCCTTTGCAAATTTGCATAATATATCGTATACTTTTATAGCGTTTGTATCGCCTTCTAGTATTTTCTCACTTAATGCTTGTTAGGCTCATTGTATATATTTTTGATAGTATTAGTTAAGAAAGAATAGAAAAAATAGAAATTTTAAAATTGTAGAATTATTTGCTTTTTTACTAATTAAAAACTCCCTAAAACGAGCCCCCAATTTTGTTACGAATTTTTAAATTATAAATTTTATAAATTTGTTTAATTAATTTAATATAAAATAATTATGGATTTTACTTTCCTTTTTTAATGATTTGACTACGGACGTTATTAATTGTATACATTTAATACTTACGCGTACTGTTAATATATATATATATATATATATATATATATAATTATATGTATTTATATTTTATATTCGTAACTTTTTAACTGTATGTGCCTACTTTTGTACTCGTAACTAATAAAGTTACTCGTACCCGGGAAGGAGTGCTTTTAATTATTGAATCAGCAAATATATTGTTATTGGATAGTTGAGATAATATTTATAGATTTGGATAGATCCGAGGTAGAAATAAGAACACAGTTAATTTAAATACCAATAAACTCGAAAGACGAATATTATTTATTGGTAAACACAAATGTAAAAGCTTAATAAACTAATTACAATTATTACAAAAACTATAATATAAGTATATTGCAAGTTCATAATACTAACCGTGATACTATTAAATAACTTTATAACGTTAATATAAAAATATAGCGTTTATAATGTCGTTGCTAAATTATTTAACAAAGTATTCAATTCTTTATTAAATTCTGAATTCTTAAAAGTTTGAACTTGAAAAACGGATTCTTGATTACTGATTCACTATTAACGAATACTTGTTGACGATTGACGATTACTTATTAACGATCCCTGATTCTAGATTCAATTACCCTGTTTTTACAATTTTGGCCCTTATTTATATCATTGACTTCAACAACGCGTTGGTCTAGCCTTTTTTTGAGAGAGGGGTGTTATTTGCCTGGTTATCTTGAGGCGTCTCTTTTCATCTTTTTTTAGTCAATAATAAACTTTTGTTATAATAGTCAAGGCCAAAAATTATTACTTATCTAAAACGTTAATAACGCTGAGTAATAATCAAGGCCGACAAACATTATAACTTATCTAAATCGTTTGTGAAATAGCCAAGGCCAAAAAATACTATTTCTTATCTAAAATGATAAGAGCATTGTGAAATAGCCAAGGCTAAATAAAACGTTATTAATTAACTAAGAAATGTGAATAACGAGCTCAATGCGTTCAACCAAAGTTTATCGCATTTGCGTTAACATGCCTGTTAACGCTTTTGCTGCTATATTTTTTGTCTCGCTCATTTTCCTGGGTTTTTCAGAGTTATTTCCGAAAAATAAATGGCAAGAACAATTTCAGGAGGCAATTTTACTAAAAATCTTTACAAAAAAAATGCTTTTAAAGCTTCTCTGTGTGTTTCCAATAGGTTTCTTTAAAACATGACTTAACAAAAATAAGAGACATCAAAAAAGTTTGATTGGACATAAATCAAGCAGATTGAGCTACTGAGCTAAAATTTAGTTAAAGTTTATATTTTAGATGTGTAAACCCCTTGTAAATCCACGAATAAAATTTGAGAGGTGAAACTGGCAAGTGGTGACCGTTTCACGAATTTCGACTCTTAAAATAGTTTAAAATTTTATTATATTCCTGCTTACCACTTCACCTTTTGGACCATCCATACCAATAGGACCCTAAAACAAAATATTTGTTAAAAAAATACATCTAAATGATATTAGAATTAACTTTGTATGCATATTGTGTAAATTTAAAAATTTTCTCTTCCTTATAAATTTTCTAATTTTGTTTAAAATTTCTTTCAAAAGATATTTGATACCTTTAGGTTATCCCTATTTATTCGATAAAAAATCTGTCAATTATGATTGAATTAAAATATTTTACGCTAAACATTTTTAATATTAATAAGTTAAGATTAATTTTTTTCTATAGAAATACTAGTTTTAGAAATTTCGTTTGTAGTGAATTTTTGGATCTGATACGTAATTTTTAAAAAAATTTTTTCTTAAAATTTTTTCCGTTAAAAAGTAAGAAAATAAAAATATTTTTTTTCTCCTTGGACGTAGTACTTCATATTTTTCTAGGAAAGTACTAACATCCAGAATTATCGTTTCTACTCGATATCTCTAATCTAATATTTTTTAAAAAATTTTTCGCATTCTTAAAGTAAAAATTTTTGTTCTTTTTGAACGAAAAAATCTAATTTTTTTTATATAAAAGTATTAGTTTTAGAAATATCTTTTTAACACCAATATTTTTTGCATAATTACTTATTTTAAAAATAGTATAAATTTTTATAATTATTTAAATAAAAAAATAAAAATAGAATGGTAAAATATTATTTTGATAAGTACGAAAAATGCTTACCAATCAAAATATTGTTTAGGTATATTTATATTTCTGTCTACGTGTGTTTGGATTGATTCGCTCTTTAATTTATATACACTTCCGCAAGCGTTGTTTGCTTAAAACTTAAGCCAACCACTGCATACTAATAAAACAGTTATTTTATTTATCCAATGTGTTTCCTTTATTTTTCGAAAACAATTTTATTTAAAAAGTGCTGTAAAGTTTACAGACCCCTCTGTGACCAGCAGTTCAACTTTACGCATGATGTAAGATAAAATAAAATTAAGGATTATTATATATTTAAAGAACTTTAATGGTCTTATACGTAGGATAGATCTTACTATCTTATCTTATTATCTTATTGTGTCAAATTATATGTTATCTTATCTTATCTTAGATCTTATAGTTGATATTTTGTGTTTTTAACGCTGTTATTTCGGTATTCGGTCATAATTCCGGCAGTATATGTCCTATTTGGCTCAAAATTTAATCAGTTCATCTTTGACTCAGTATCAACGTTAAGATAAATTTTGAACCATATCGGATATTACTGTGACCTTATACAGCGCAAACAAAATCGACATTTTGTCGCAAGTATAGATTATAGCTTATAGTAATTATAATTATAGCTTTTATAATTATAGCTTATTATAATCATATCTTTTTTTAAATTAATTTTTTTATTATTAAGATGGAAAAGTAAATATCGAAATTTAAGAAGTTAGTTTTGATCGTCGTATATTTTCTATAACTCTAAAAGAGAAATATCATCAGAATTGGTTCCTCGATTTATTCGTGTTTTGATTGGTCGCGTTGATTTTGTCATGCGCGTGAAGTATATTTTTTATTGTTCGCTGGCGCTGTAAAATACAAGAAATTTTCAGTCAAATATACTCTCGCGCTTTATTTAATTCTGATTATTATTTATCTTTTTAAAGTACCTAATTATTAATCAAATTTTGGGTATTTATAATGAAATATATTTTAAAATATACGGAAATAAGAAATAAATAGTTTTCTCATTTTATTATACAATCTTTAAAAATTTCGTCTTTGATTTTATCTAATTAATCGATTTATTTTTGCTCTGCAGTGCAGACCGCGCGCTGTATAAAAAATTTGTAAAACAATTTTAAATATTAATTTTATAATTTATTATTATAAACTGTAAAAATAATTATAAATTTTAATAAATAATGTTTAAACTATAGTAAGACATTACATCTGTAGATGCGACTTATAATATATGAAAACTCTATCGGGTATTTCTTCATCTTATTATAAAATTTTGCTGTCCACGACAAATGAAAAATTTATTTTGAGTGATGAAAAGGGTTCTGGCCCGAGGTGCGTAGCTCCGAGGGACCGTAATCAATATTTGCATTCAGATGCGTGAAATATATTTATTTCTTGAAATAAATTTTGAAAATAAAAATAATATTCGTTTTTACTATAATAATTAAAAATAATATTCATCTTTTTTTCTGTTATTTTTGAAAACTTGCTGGAGTATTACGTCATCCAATTCTAAAATTTCGTCGTCTAGGACAAAAGAAAAATTTATTTCGAGGGATATTAAACAGTATTTGCATTCAGATACGATATTAAATATTTTTTTCTTGAGGTGAATTTTTCTTTCTCTAAAAAACTCATGTGACATGTGATGCGAAATAATGATTACTAATTAAAATTAAATAACATTACCTTTTGCATCATCTGCTACTGTTTTTCCTAAAAAAGGGGTAAAATAACGGGGACTTGAGGTTAGGTGAATATAATAAAAAAGATATTTAAATAATAAAATATTATTTATTTAATTATAAATTCAAATGAATTTATAAAGGAGATTTAATTTACATATAAAGGAATCGTCGCTTGGCTGCAGCGCGCGCGAACGAGAAAAAACATGGCTGATTGCCTTTTATAATGTGAGCTCACTAGAATAAAAGTATGACGAGAATATACGTAATTATCACAAAGTTTATCTTGATAATAAATTGCAAACCAGTGCATTTAAATATTAATAAATAATGAAAACTGACTTTGTAATACTTACGTAGATTCGCGTGCACACTATAATATGAACACACTCACACATTCTCAATACAATCAATCTCGAGATTATCATAGCCTCGTTGTGGCTTTTTAAAGAATAATTATAAAAAACATAAAATAATTTTCATAGAAAAAAAACTGTGATCACTTCTTAATATTTATATGTATAAGTTTACCTTAACAAAGTTTTCTCTCACTTCGAAGATTTATCAAAATTACAAATAATATAAGTCTTACTTATGACTTTATAATATAATTACTAATATATTAATAACTGAAATTAAACTGGTTTAGTATTATAAAAAAAAACTAAGAAAAACTAGTAGCTATTTATAAGCTAATTAAATTGATTACTAGTAACAAAAAATTATATTTTGGAGCTATTATATTAAAATGTGCTCTTCATACTTTTATGTCAAAAACGACAGTGCGGTCCGGCCGCCGGGGAAGGATACTTTTCGCAAGCGCCGCAAGCCGCGAGCGCTGCAATACTTTTTGTAATGTGAATGCGGGAATATTTAAATTATATTCTCGCATTACAGACATAATATTTCGTCTAATTTATTCGTGTTTTGATTGGTTGCGCTAATTTTTTCATTATTTATTTCATTAGTTTTAATTATCTTTTAAAATACTTAATTATTAATACAATTTTGTGTAAAAAAATACAGAAATAAGAAATAAAATAATTTTTATACTATACAATCTCTTACAAATTTTGTCATCTTTATCTAATTGGTCTTTTCATTGATGCTCTGTAGTGTTAGCGGCGAACGGTGTACAAATTTATGGATAATTTCAAATGTTAATTTTTTAATTTATAATAATGTAAACTGTAAAAATAATTATAAATTTTATGAAAAATGTTTAAGCTAATAGAAAATTAATAATATTTGTAGATGCAACACATAACATATGAAAATTAATTCGAGTACTTCGTCATCTTATTAAAAAATTTTGTCGTCCAAAAAAAAAAAAAAATTTATTTTGAGAAATGAGAAGATTTTGGCCCGAGGTAAGTAGCACAGAGAGACACTAATGCAATATGTTTTTCTTGAGCTAAAATAAAAATAATAATGGTTTATTAAAATTATGAAAAAAGTTCATTATTTGAAATGGACATCTCACTGTACAAATATTTTAATTTATGAATTAAACCACAGTTTTATTTCCAATAAACATGAAATATGATTTGAGGGGGTTGGCGTGCTTCAGCGCGCAGGGGGCTTGCCCCCTAGTTATAATAAAATTAACAAATTTTACTCTACTCGCCGTGGTAATAAGTTAGTGTGGAGTAAAGTACAAGGGACTACTATTTTTCATAAAAAGAAAGATTTGACAAAAATTAAATTATTTTTCTTTGTTTAGATATACGTCTGATGAGAGAATTGTAGGTTTAAAAATTGACCAAATTTAGACAAAATTTAGATGTTTTATTCTTTCCCAGTATTTCGAACAAATATTTTGTTCCTCTTCAGGGGATTAAGAAAATCCATTAAAACATAAATTTTGTCTGAATTTGGTCAATTCTTAAACCTAAATTATTTTTATAATAACTTTGTGTAACACGATAATCAACACATTTGTATAAACATTACAATAAAACATTTTAAATGGCGCACATGTTCCGTAGGACTCTGAAAAGTAAAATTTTTTGTGTTTGAGCCACATAAAAGTTAGCGTGTGAGACAAATTAAGTGAATGTAGCTCAGCCGCATAAGATTATTTGGCGTTACCACCGAATTGATTTCCATTGTATCTCAACAAAGGGAGGGAAGGCATTTACTGAGCAAAGCCTACTTTGCGCGAGATCAGCCTAAGCAAATGGCAGGATTGGTAGACCGGAGAATTAATATGAGAGATACCACCTTGGATAACTAGAGGACACCCGGACATTAATTATTTTTTGACTCAATTCTTAAGAGGACATGGCCTCTTTTGCTCCTACCTCTTTTGGATTCAAAAGATGAACAAGTATGAATGTATATACTATCTTGGCAAACAATACACGCCAGAACAAAGATTCTTCGAATGCGACAGAGGGGTAGTTAAACAGTTTCAACTAGAAACTAATATTTCCCAAACCACACTTCACAAAGTGGTTACACTGATGCTTTGATATAAAAAAGTATGGTCTGAAATTAGCCAGTATGTGTAGTACATAATTCACACCAAAAACCTGACGTCTAAGGTGTAGACAAAAACAGAGACATTTTGCGGTGATCCGAATAGAAAGCAAGGTTGGCTGCATTTACAAACAATTAGTTTATCACCTGAAGGCGACACCTCCCCGAACCGCAGATGATAAGATAATTTTTTTGAATATATGTATTTATTTATTTATTAAACTTTTTATTTATTTATTTATATACCTATTTATTAACCTTCTTTTTAAAGATATTATGAAATTACGTATATTTTTAGCTAAAATATATTTTCGTTCAAGATTACAGCACATAAAGATGGAAATTTTGATTTTTTTTAAGCCAAAAAATTTATAAAATATTTTATAAAATTTATTTTTTTCATTTTTTTTTTGTTGGAACTCTAAATTAAACTTTATTTTTTATTTTTTTTTTTAACTAATCCTTTATTAAAATGGATAATAATAATACAAATAAAACAAAGAAAGTAAATAAATATTATCAAGAGAAAGCATAATAATGCTATTGGGAAAAAATCACCAGACGATGGTATGGAAACTAGTTTAAGTGCTAAAATAAGCGATCTCTTCTAAGCTACGGGAAATACTCCTTCCTTTAGAGAAGTATTAAATAATTTGGTGAGGTTTTGAGCAATGGATGGTAATGTATTGGCAATAAGACTTTGAGGAATGCCACCTTCACCCTTAACCTGAGAGTTAAAGTGAGAGACAGCTAATATGACATCACAAACTGTAACCTCTTTAAATTTAAAACCATATGGTATAGCGGATGATATAATATTATAAGAAGAGGCCAAAGAAGAAAAATCTTCCAAAGAAGAAAAAGAGATGTTGGAAAAATATGCTTTCAATTTTTTAGGTGAAAACCCATGAAGAGCATCACTTACTTTGGGAATAAGACCTAGATTTCTAATTTCCAACCAAAAGTTTTTATAAGTGTCAAGGGCATTGGGTATTCTATTGTAAATATAAGCACTACGAGCAACCTAAGTTTTTTCTTCAACCTCAGCAGCTAGGGCTAAAAATTTGTTAAATAGATGACGGGATCCTGTCCTTTGATACCGTCTGCTGTTAGCGTTTCGTTTGGATATGAGCAATTTCAGTTGAGTTTTAATCCAAGGACTTAATCTCTTTTTAGGGTTGACTGTCTTATCAGGGGCCAGTGAATCTAGTGAGTTTTGCAGATGAGTTGTTAATATTGTGAGGCCGTCATTAACATCAAACGTACTATTGTTTGATACGAAAGCAGTCCAATCTTGTTTTCGCAGAAATGAGTTAAGTTCTTGAGGAGTGATTTTGTTAATACATTTGTAATTGTAGTTGTTATTTATTTTCGAGGAATGAAAAACTTTAATTGTGACTGTTATGATGTCATGTCTACTCGAAATGTTGGTAAAATACGATCATAGTTAACCATAGTATGACACTCATAAACGAAAATGGTATCTATCCAAGTGTCTTTATCATTATGATGTGAGGGACCTGTATTTACAAGCTGAAGAGATAGCTCATTCATGAAGTTACATTTAAGATAAGATGTTATTTTGAGAGATATTTCTATTACTACCTATATCAGTGCTATTATTATAACCATTTTTAGTTTTTTGATATGATTATTATTATTAGTAGTGTTAGTATTTACATATTTATTGTGTTTAATATAATTATAATGATGATAATCAGGAGTAATAAACTTGTTATTCATATTATTAAAATTCATATTTGTATTAGTATTATTGCTATTGTCAGTTTTATATAAATAATTATTGTTACTTTCTTGCATGGTGAAATAAATGCTGTGACTGCTGTGATGTTCAGACCCATTTGATTACCATTGTAACGTACCTGTAGATAATTTCGATTAATGACTTATTTTTTGCAGATCATTGACAACAGCAGAAAGAGGTTGGTTCTCCTTTTTCAGAGAATTAATAATAGTATTAATAATAGTAATAATATTACTGTTCTTATGCAAGATTCTTAACTCATTTGATGATTGATCAAGTCGCTGTATTTCTTTCTCGAGATGACTATGAGAAACTACATCACATCCAGATAGTACTGTATTGCAGGCAGGGCTTGAAAGAATAGAGTTACGCTCTGTGCTACGCCCCTTAGTATGTAATGGCATTGTAGTAGTGGACGTGGTTATATAAGGGGTGGAGCGACGTCCAAAAACTGTTCTTGATTGGATGCTTCGATGATTGAGGGCATTGCATGTGGAATATTAAAATTTTATGCTATTATTATCTGAGACTGTAGTACAAGAACTTTTCGAGTGCACTAAAGGATAACCATTTTTACCTTTAAAATTACAGACTCGACAGAGTGTGAATATTCGTTCTTTTGATTGCTTAACAGTATTAGGTGACATCTTGATAGTATAGTATTTACTATGCTGTTTACCTTATGTTGATAAGTCTGTTTATAGAAATTATTTGATGGTAATAGAATTTAATGGTAAATAATATATGGAAAGATAAACAAACTTTCCCTCCAAATCACAATAATGTCATATATAAAAATCACTAATTACAATAAATTGCACTTATAAATGACTCATAATTGATAATAAAGTGATATTGATGAGAATGTACACAATAAGAATGCGACAATAATTATTGTGTTGTTGATTTGAGTCAGTTTTTAGCACAGGAATTTGCATTCGAACTAGTGTTTATCTTGATGGCGGCAGGAGGAAACATACATGCAATACAATAAATGAAAAAAACCTTGATTAAATTTTATATATCACACTTGAAAATTATTTTACTTTTGAAAAAGATGCAGAATTAATTAATTGGTAAACTTTTTAAGTAATTTAATACTTTTTTTATAAAGATATTTATAAAAATACACACAGCACACTTTTATACGTTTAACCTGCGCCGCGCCTGCGCTATCATATCTAAATCTAAAATAAGATTATTTTCAAAAATAAAAACAGAATTTATTTTTTTCATAAAAATGTAAATTCTTTATTTAATTAAATCTTTCTTTCAAAATAGATATTAATACTAATTTTTTTTCTCTCCTCATTATAAAAATCATACAAATAAAAAAATTGGTAATTTTACTAGTAAAAAATTGAATAGAATGGGTTATTGTTAATTTTAATCATTGATTCAGTATTGTTTAATAATTTTATCTGTACTTTTCTAATTTTTCTCATTTTTTTGATGGGGTTTTGTTTTGAAATGCCTCAATAAAACTTGATTTGAAAAATGATTTAAAAAATACCCTGCTAAATAGCTGGCATTAAGGTTCCTCAAACAATGAGCTTAATACTTCAATATGCAATAGATACCACCGATTACAAGCATGCAATCATATTTCTATTAAATTTAAAAAGTTTTTTTTATTAATAAAAAATTATAGAACAAATTTTCAAAAAATTAATTACCAGATTCGAAATATTGAGTAAAAAACATATTTTCAAATGTAAGTACTTTCATATAACTAAACTAAGTATTATACACAAAAATTTGCAGTTTTTATAATTTTTTTTTTTTTTCAATTTTGAGAAAAAAATTTTGAAAAAATTCAGTATCAGATCCAAAAAATTACTATAAACTAACTTTCTAAAACTAGTACTCTCATAGAAATAAATTAGAAACTACGCCAAAAAAGAAAAAAGATTTGGTGTTTTTTGTATTTTTTTTGTAAGGAAAATTAAAAAAAAAAAATTTTTTTATATCAATCATCAGATTCGAGATATCGAGTAGAAATCATACTTTTATATATAAGTACTTTCATGGAAATAAATGAGTTATTACATCCAAATTCATATTTCTATTAAATTTAAAAAGTTTTTTTTATTAATAAAAAATTATAGAACAAATTTTCAAAAAATTAATTACCAGATTCGAAATATTGAGTAAAAAACATATTTTCAAATGTAAGTACTTTCATATAACTAAACTAAGTATTATACACAAAAATTTGCAGTTTTTATAATTTTTTTTTTTTTCAATTTTGAGAAAAAAATTTTGAAAAAATTCAGTATCAGATCCAAAAAATTACTATAAACTAACTTTCTAAAACTAGTACTCTCATAGAAATAAATTAGAAACTACGCCAAAAAAGAAAAAAGATTTGGTGTTTTTTGTATTTTTTTTTGTAAGGAAAATTAAAAAAAAAAAATTTTTTTATATCAATCTTCAGATTCGAGATATCGAGTAGAAATCATACTTTTATATATAAGTACTTTCATGGAAATAAATGAGTTATTACTTCCAAATTCAAAAAAAAAAAAAAATAGTTTGAGATTTTTTGTTGAAAAAATTTTTGAAAAAAAAATTAGGACTTAATTCCATAATGTTTGTGAAATGTCACCGATTACATACATACACACACACATAAACTCACACACACACACATACAGACTTTTTGTTAAACCCGGTTTTTTAGCTTCTTGAGGTCTCAAAACGAGCAAAAAAAAATCTACTGGATGCAATTACATAATTTTTTTTTTATTATTTTTGTACGTTATTAAACATTAAATTTTTATGCTTATTTTTTTGACCTTGAATAAGTACTTGAAAGATGGCGCCAAAGTGATAAAGTTTGTGACAACCAGCGCCTATAGCTCCTATATACAACATGATTGTATTGGTAATACATGTATGTATGTGTTTCATCCCGCGTATATACTACGCGAGCTCAAGCAGTAAAACTGTACATTTGGCTTGACACACACCTATTATTACACACGAATAAATATATTGTTACTGTTACGTCCTTAGTGCATTTTATTTCCCCACATTTCCTACAAGTTAAAAACAGTTGTTTTCACGTTTACAAAAAAACTACTCGCTCAATTTGAATTATCTTTTTTTTTTATTTTGTTTAAGATTTGTGTAAAAGGCACTTACCTATGGAAAAGTTGATTAGAATATAAATAAATTTTTTTTTTAGGGGGAAGAATGCCAAAAATAAGGTTTGTTTTCGACCATTTTCGTTTTTTACGTGTAATTTTTTTATTATTCAAGAATTTTCTTTCTCCGTAGGTAAACGCCATCTTAAATAAATATTAAACAAAATAAAAAAAAAAAAATTAAATACGAGTGAGTAGATTTTTTGTAATCGTATGGACAATTTTTTTGTTTTGACTTCATTACTTTGGCGCCATCTTTAAATTACTTATTTATGGCCAAAGAAAAAATATTTATAAAAATTTAAAATTCAATAATCTACAAAAATAATAAAGAAAAATTATATCATTACGTATAGTAGATTTTTTTTATAAAATCCCTAAAGATTCCTTGAAGTTAAGGCATTTTAAAATGAAACCCCCCTTAATGCTAATGAAACAAAAAATGCAAACATTTCTCTACCATTCAAAATTAAATATTAATATAATACAAGCTACTAAAGTTCTCAGATTGCTAGTAAAATACCGAAAACACCAACGTGCGTACAATTTATTTACAATGAAAATATAATTAATGATATACAGTGGAACCTCGATAATCCGAAATCCTCGCTTGAATTTCATATGCTTAAACATGTAAAAATTTCTTCTATAATTTGAAATTTTTCCTCGATAACTCAAAGTTTTGGTTCATATTTTATTTAAATTTTTTTTATATATTTACAATTTTAAATCTAATTTTAATAATAAATAAGTAATTTAAAATATTTTTTATTTAAGTTTCATTAAGCATCTTATTTTTAAATTGTACATTTAATTTTTCTTTGTCTTTGAATAAACTTATTTTAAATCCCTCTTTTTTAAAATATTTTAAAGAGAAGGCTTCCAAGAAAATTTATTATGATTCGCGCGCAATACAAAATTTTTGTTAATGTTTATTTTAATTATAACTATTTGAATGTCATTAATTTTAAAATTTAATGTATTGTTACGTATCCTAAGGTTTTGCCGAGATACTTAAATATAAATATCAATAATATAAGTTTATCCACTTTAGCCCTGGAAAGTATACATTAAATGCACCTATACTATGCTGGAATAACTAAAATTATTAAAGTACTTTCATGCGTATGTCTTAGTGTCTCGATTTATACAAAATGTGCGTACAACTAAGGCTTATCCAAACCAAGTAATATCTCTATTACGTATCTCTTGAATAAGGATAAGTTGATACAATATTTGAGGGATACTAATTTTTCCAATCACTGTTTTTTCACGTTCAACTTATAACCGCTAGATGGCAGATACTTATACTATATGTTTTCCAAGCTTCCATGAAAAGTTCTTTAAAAATTTTAATTCTTCCAGCATGTAGGTGCATTTTGCATATTTTCCAAGGCTAAAAGTGGATAAAAAATATTAAAACACACGAGACTCTTGTGTATTGACATATTATTACTCTTGAAATATGAGTGCCCCAGGTTATTAAAATTAGCTGGATGAACTTAATCTGAGGCTAAGTTCGTAATTACAGATGATTTGTCACTTACTTGAAATAACTGATAACTAATATGATGATTTATTATAACTTCACTTTATTGATTATAATTATAAAAGTATAAATCCACAAGTCAAGTAATTAATAAAAGCAAGTACTATAATGAGTGGTAATACTTTAAACAAAAGATGGTTCTCTAATAAGTGGTGGTACTCTAATGATCACTTTGGGCGCCAATAATATAATCTAATTTGAAGCTGCCCATATTGCGGGATTTTTGGGGATATTTCCAATACAAAAAAGTGTCATTCTCGTCACGTCCAATTAGCGAAAGCATTTTTACTTATTTCTGAAAATCGCGGGGTGGGATCCATGCAACTTACGTTGCATAAATCTTTCCTACTCTACGTCATAGTTGACTTTAGGTCTCACGCTATTGTGCTAGATCAGCATCAGCGGAAATGCCCATGAGGGTTCCTATGTCGTCTGTGACGTTAATACAAATATCGAATGTATGGTTTATTATTAATACATATCAAATATTAAGGATATCAATTTTGATCTACCATACGTAAGATCTTCTTCTACCCATTCCAATCGTCCTGATTTGTTTAGGTGGGGAATATAGGGAGACGGCACGGCTGCAAAGGGGGTGACAAATATAATTTTTATATTTTCTGTCCATAGTCTGTGAATACATAAAGTTATACAATATAAGTACATAAAAATATTTTTAATTATTGCTAGTGATTATATATAATTTTAAGATACATATTTTATGATTATTCAAGGTATAAAAGTTTGATAAACTAAAAAAAAAAATTATAAGGGTATATAAGAAAAATTAAAAAAATTTAAAAAAATTTAATTATTATAAGGTACTTAGAGATTATTAATTAAAATGTAAGATATGTAAAACAGAATATTATTAAAGGTTCCAGTTTAGTTCATTTATTGTTCTTTGGCCTCTGCTGTATTGTACCAATTATTCGGCAGGCATGATAATAATTGGATTTCTGGGCACTTGAATAGGTTGTCTGATTGGTACCTGTGGAATGATCTCAGAAATCATTGGAGTTTGACTTATTTTGTTATGTTGATTGTTTGAACTTGGAATCAGTCTAGAAAGTTTTTAAAACCCCGAGATAATATATTTCCAGAATACCGATACTAAGTAAACTATGGTCATGATAATTATTGTTAAAATTAAAAAGATGTTTAAAGAGTTTAGGTCAAATTTTAATTCAAGTTCCTTATATTCAGTTAATTGCTTAGCTTTTTTAATAATATCTCTTAGATCAAATCCTGATTGTAGGGAGGTGCTTCTAAGAAAAATTAATGAATTTGTTAATAGTTTTGTACATACTTGGTAAATATTTTTCATCAGTTTTGATTGTACTATTTGTGTGGTTTGAAAATTCCAAGAAAAATTCAGATCTTTCTAGGCTAGGCTCTTTTTAATGTTTCAAAAATATTTTTAGTAATTTGAAAATTACGAGTAATTTCTTTGACAAGAACTTGTTCTTGAATTGGGAAACTTATTTATTCTATTGTTTGTTCGCTGTAACTTGCTTTTAGGAGTTTGGAAAATATTATTGAGTTTTTTAAAATTATGTAATAATTTTCAAGATTTCGATCATCGTGTCTCATAATATCCATATTAACTTGTTTTGTTAGTTCAATAATATTCTTTTGTTAATTACTTTGTATTATGTAATACCTATTAGTAGCATATTGATATAAATTTTAAAACTACTATAGGTAACTAATTTTTTTTTTTTTTTAAATTTTGATAAGATCTTATTAACTTAATATGTTTTAAATAATATATTTAATTAATTAACTAAATATAAAAAAAAAAAATTAAAAAAATCTTATTAAAATATTTAAAAAGAAGTAAACATACTTTAAGTTGGTGCTGTTTGTATAAAACAAAATTAAAATTAAATTTTCTTTGCATAATAAGTTGCGCGAATTAATTGTATAGCAGAAACTTTTTCTTTTTAAATATGTATATTTTTGTATATTTATACGTATGTATAATATATATAAATTTAATAAATATATATAAGATTTACGTGAGTATAAGTAAGTGTTAGTAAAGTTATAAATCAAAGCTATATTCAGGGAGATATTTATTTTATAGATTTATATTAATATAGAAAGAAATAAAAATTATTAATTAAAATAGGCTTACCTATATATGATTGTTTTTAACCTCAAACATCCAATTTACTATAGAAGCTGAAGAAAACAACAACATAAAATTTCTAGATTTATCAATTACAAGAAACTCAACATCATTAGATTTCAATATTTATAGAAAACCCACAACAAATGAAGTCACAATCCATGCAACATCTTATCATCCTATGCAACAAAAATTAGCTGCATATCAAAGCTTTGTACATAGATTAATTACATTACCATTAAACCCAGAAAATTATAATAAAGAAAAACAAATAATAAAACAAATTGCAATAGCTAATGGATACCAAGAACAAATAATAGATAAATTAATACAAAAACACAAAAAACGCCTTAAAAATAAAAATAACAATATTCATCTTATTAATAGTTCAGATAAAGATATTATTTACATAGCTGCTGAATATCCTAAATTTACACTACATTTACTTAATAATATCACTAGAAACACTAGATACAAAATAGCATTTAAAACCACAAATAAATTAAAATATGCATTAACAGATAAAAAAGACCATGAAATTAACAATGAACTAAAATGTGGAATTTATAAAATAAAATGTGGCACTTGCAATAAAATCTATATAGGTCAAACAGGTCGAACATTTATAAAACGTTACGTAGAACATCTTCCTCCATCACATATAGAAACATCTAAATTTGCATCACATATATGGGAAGAAAAACATGAATATTATGGCTTTAATACAGATCTTGAAATTATGCATAATTGTAACAAAAACAATAAAATGAATGTTTTGGAGGAGTATGAGATATATAAAGTTTTTAAATATGATCAAGACCTACTACTAAATGATAAATTAATATATAAAAGTAATAGTTTATTTAATACAGCTATAAATATAATAAACGAAAACATTTTTTAAACAAAAACGAAAATAATTTCTAAATAATAAATAGTGTTAAAGTTTTACTTATAAAATAAAACAAATATAATAATAATGCAATAAAAATAATAATCTAAACCAGTTTTAAAGAGTTCAAAATAGTGAAAAAGTGTGTGTATACATATTTTAAAAATCAAAATTATTAAAATTCAAAAATAACATTGTATGTATGTAAAAACGTTTACGTGTAAGTGTGCTTATATATAAATTTAAATGTGTTTATATTCAAGAATAAATATATCAATAATAACAACAAAGATATAAATATATATAAAATAAAGACAGATGATTAAATTTTATTTGACAAAAATTTTTATGAACATATAAAAATTTATAATTTTAGTTAGTATACTAATGATGATGGCAATGTAAATGCCGAAATGCGCATCTAATTATTTATATAATTATTGTACGTCACATGGCGGTTAATAATAATAAAATATTATAGTTAATACATATTAAATATGTTTAATGTTTTTTATTATTTGATTTATTTCATTTTTTAATTTTTTAATTTTTTAAGTTTTTAACCTTGTTTATTTCTTGAATTTGCTGTTGAAACTGTATATATAAGCAACTGTTAGAATATTTAAAATGGATAATCCTTGGTATCCAGGCTACACTATTTGAATATTCTTTTTCCATAAGGATTTTTGCAGTGGTACTCGTTAATTTTATCAATTTTTTGCATTGTATCTTTTAATAGTGTATTTCGCCTTTAGCTTGTTCATTCAGCAACTCTAATTGATGTATATAGGCATCTTTTTCTCGTAATTGTTGATCCATTGTTGTTTATTGAAAATTTTGGTTATTGGATGGAGATAATATTGATTCACTTGGATTATATGAATAGTTTTGGTATATATTCGTAGCATTTGAGGGTTGTATGAAATTAAATGAATTCTTAATTTCTGTATCTTGTAGTATTGTAGATTGATTGTTTTCAGTAAATGTATCAATGTTATAATTATAATTATAATATAATTATATTATAATTATTATATTATAACTATCAATTATTAATGAAACTTCTAGAAGAGTTAGAAAAATTTTCTTTGTAAGGAATATTTTGTTCTTCATTTATAATTAAATTTAATTATTCATTAATATTGTTACTTTCTCTTCCAAAATCAATTAATTCTATTTTTTTGCATATATTATTTTCTGATTGTATCCACTGCTGTTCTTTATTTAAAATGGTTCTTTCTTGTGATACTTTTTGGTTTTCATTTGTTTTTATTTCAAGTGATGTTTTTCTAACATTATTAGGATTTCCGTAGGTTATTGGTCTGCCTAGACGTCTTAATGCAATTGGATTTTGAAATGATTGAGCTGGTTCATTGTAATATTTCTTTTTTTTTTCTATGTGCTTATTTTATTTTCGAATTGGTTCTATAGGGATGTTATTTATTTTAATTCTTAAAACGTATTAAAAGTTTGTTAAATAATGATGACAAAAATATTATATAAAGGATGGTCAGTGAGAAGAAAATATTAATCTACATATATTATAACTATATATAGTATATATATATTTTTGCCCTCCCGGGCGTAAAACTCGTGTGTAAAGAATTTTCTGAACTCGTTTTACGCCTCGGTGGGCAAAAAATAGTGTAAGCATCATGGGCGAAATACTTTAGACACGAGCGTGAACACATGTCACTCGTGCCCGGCTTCGCCGAGCACTCGTGCTAGTGCTCACGCTAGTGCCGAAACTTTTACGCCCTTGATACTTAATATACTATTATTGTTATCTTCATAATTTTTCTTAAATAATGAATTAAGATATTATATTTTTAAAATTTACTAAAAAAAAACAAAATTATCTTTAATTAGATGTTCTAATTCATTCAAAGTTTTAGCCTTGCCTCGCGAGTTATGAATTATCGAGGTTCCACTGTACTTAAAGACGCGCAAATATGCAAGCCATGCACACAAATAACACAGCAGCACAAAAAAAAAGTAACTAGAACTACCTACAGGTAAGTTTTTTGATGTCCTAAAACTGAATGTGAAGTCAGAATTTAGCCTACGCCGTCAGATTTTGCCACAGCTACCCCCAGTTACCCTCTACACCGATCCAGAAAGCAAATATTTTACTATGTCCAAATGTTAAAAATAAAAGTACATTAGTTACGTATTATAATGTTCATAAAACGAATTTGAAGTCAGATTTTACCTATCACGCTAAACTGCCCCATAAGGTGAATATTTTACTTTGTGCAAAAGTTATAAATGAGTATCTAAGTAATATTTTTTGATGTTCTAAAAACGTATTTTAAGTCAAAAATTATCCATCATCCTTAGTATTTGTCCCAGCTAGCCTAGTTACCCTTTAAAACCCACCAAAGGAAGGTTAAGGGTACTGTCTGCCAGTTTTGAGTAAAAATCACGGTTTTTTTATAAATAGTTCTCTCAAAAAGTTTATTGCGTAATAAAAAATTTTTTTTACAGCTATTTTATACATTCATAATGAACACAAAAATTTTTTTTTTTTTTTATTATCTCTTTTTTTACATAAATGAAATGGCGCTGTATTTGGTGCGGTAGGGGGACATTTTTTATAAAATATTTTTTATAATTTTTTTTTTTATAAAAACAATTTTTTATAAATTTTAAATTTAATAATTTTATTTTTTTTATAATATTTTTTTATAAAAGTTTATTTTTATAATTTTTTTTTTTAAATAATTTATAAAATTTTATAAAATTATAATTGCTATTTTTTGTTTTTATAAATTTATTTAATGTCCCAAAGAGTCTAAATAAGTTAGTATATCATCCAGGGGTGTGCGGTTACCCGACCAGAAGCTTCGGGCGGTCTTGGATTTTTTCGGGTCGGGTCAGTTCGGTCTTCGGTTATACCCGAAAAGCTTCAGGGATTTGAAGGTATAGTTTTTAGGTGAGAAATTTCCCTGGCATTACGATTCTATCATACTTTTTGCGAAAAATTTCCATTCGCTCTTAAAAATGAGAATAAAAGGGTCAAAAAATGACTTGCTGAAAAAAAGGATGATTTTTATTAACTTTAAGTTATTGTTAATTTTTTTATGTAAATTAAATAAATAAATAAATAAATTTGCATTTTTTAAAACATTTTATATGCTATGTTTTTAATAATAAAAAATAATGAAACCTATTCCCAAATTAATCGTTCGGTAAACTCCTTCTCCACTTGCCAACCCGCGTCAGTTTTTGGACTTCACTTAGAAATTATTATAAGAAGAACGAACGTGACTTTACATCGGGAGAGGTCTCAAAACATTTATAATATTATAATACACCTAAAAAAATTTTTTAGACAGGTTTGAACGCGTTTCAACGATAAAAATTCAAAAAAACGCATTGTCGGGTATAACCGAAGACCGACCCAACCCGACCCGAAAAAAATAAGATCGGTCTTTCGGGCGGGTACCCGAAAATTCGGGTAACCGCACACCCCTAATATCATCATTTTGTACATATTGGTCATATTTAGATACTATTGTAAGAATTTTTTCTTCTCTTTTTTTTCTTTTTGGATCTTGTCCTTTTCTGATTTTTTGGCCTAAATGTAGTTGTCGAATAATAATTTCAGTATCTGATAGCTCTTTCTTCAACTCTGTTACGAATGAATAGAAACTAGAGTGATCTTTTCCCATCACAATTCTGAGGTGATTGTGTCAGCCCTCTGACAAATTATCGGAGTCATATTGATTCCACAATCGGGTGTGGTCACGAGGAGGAACCATTCGACGTCTTCCTCTTGCTGGTATGCCAGATACATAAGTAGTTTGAAAATACTTGTAGACAGGTTCAAAGTCATTGGAATTTTATGACATAAGGCTTCAAAATTAGTTTCAACGTCTTCAGTTGGTACGAATGCGAGAGCTATTAGTTGATGGGTGACATCTCGTATGGATAATGTATTTTTAATTTTAAATTTAAAAAGTAAATTTATAAAAAAAATTTTCTAAAAAAGAAAAATTATAAAATAATTTTAATAAAAAATGTCTATTATAAAAAAAAAAAATTATAAAAAATTGTTTTTATAAAAAAAATATTTATAAAAAATATTTCATAAAAAAAGGACCCCAACCATTTGGTGCCTAAAAAAAAAGTTCCAAATTGGCCCACATCATAACTCGGTTTAAAATCATCTGAAATAAAAAAAAAAATACCATAAAGTACATGAGTTTATGCTTTCAGTGATCTACAATCAATAAAAAATATTAAAAATTAAAAAAGTTATGAAGGTAAATAGAAAAAAGTCAAAATTTGACAATATTTTTAGCCACAGAACAGAGCCTAGAGACCAAAAAAATTTACCGATCAGGTTGATTGTGGATCAGAAAATGTAGAATTTCATAACAAATCGATTAAAAAAAAAAATTTGAAATCGGACCAATAGTTTTTTTTTTTATCGTGTGGACCATTTTCAAAGAGTTCGTTTCGAGAAAAACGCATTTAAAGTTTCGTATTCTTGCATAGTAATAATTTCACTTTTAGGCGCTGTCATTTCTTTATTATTTGCGAGATTCATTTGCAATTTTTTTTCCATATTCTTCAATACTTTCTGAACACAAATCAATAAAAAAAAAAAATCGATTTTCAATTTCAAAACTGGAAGACAGTACCCTTAATTAATCGCTTTGAAGTATTACAGCGATATCAGGATGGTGCTAAGAACTTTGAAACACCAATGAAATGGAGAGAACCCAAACTCGATCATTCAAATTGTTATTTTTGTTTATCTAATATTACTGGAATAAATTTTAAGAATAAACTGAAAGCTGTTTATGCTGAAGTAGAAAGTGTTACTCTTCCGATACTTCTCAAAATTGATAAACGGGTTCAGGATTTTGTAGAAAGAATGGAAGTAGATGAAGTCGAATTTGAGAGCTATAACAAAGAGGAGTATATTACAAAAAAATCAACATCAGAAGATGATAGTGAGGACGAAAAATTATAAAAACAAATCACCGATACTTTTTAACCAACAAAGACTGAGCGACTTTATAAGAGATCTTGGACTTGATTAAAATAGAGCAGAACTTGCTGCGTCGAGACAAAATTAAGGAAGGAATTTTTAATGGCCCCGATATAAGAAAACTGATGAAAGATGATTCTTTTATAGACAAAATGAATAGGAAAGAGGAAAATGCTTTTTAATGTTTTAAGAAGGTATTAAAAAAATTTCTGCGTAATAATAAAGATAAAAATTATAAACAAATAGTTGCTAATTTGGTGAAAAATTTAAAAATTTTGGGCTGCAACATGAGTTAAGAATACATTTTCTGGATTCGCATTTTAATTCTTTTCCAGAAAATTTAGGTGATTACAGTGAAGAACAGGGTGAGAGGTACCGGAATAGTGATACCAAGTAAGATGGGATATTCATATAATGGCAGACTACTGTTGATAAATGAAGAGGGAGACAGACGATATCCATAGAAGGAAGCGTGTAAGAAGATCTTTTGAGGATGCGAAATTTAGATACCAAAAGAAACAACCTTGATTTCAAGTAACGAAACATATTTAATCATATATGCTCGTAGGTACTTACTGTTTCCAACTAATGTTACAGCATCATCCTGATATCGCTCTAATACTCTAAAGCGATTAATTCTTTGGTGGATTTTAGAGGGTAACTAAGCTAGCTAGAACAAAAACTAAGGATGATGGATAATTTCTGACTTAAAATTCGTTAGAACATCAAAAAACGTTACTTAGATACTTTTATTTATAACTTTTGCACCAAGTAAAATATGTACCATCTGGCGTAGTTTAGAGGGTTATTTGGGTAGCTGGCGCAAAATCTAAGTGTGGTAGGTAAATTCTGACTTCCAATTCGTTTTTAAAACATCGAAATACGTAACTTAAATACTTTTATTTTGACTTTTGAACATAGTAAAATATTTGCTTTATGGGTCGGTTTAGAGGGTGGCTGGGGGTAGCTGGGGCAAAATCTGAGGGTGTAATCTAAATTCTGACATAAGATTCGGTTTAAGAACATCAAATACGTAACTAAAGTACTTTTATTTTTAAATTTTGGACATAGTAAAATATTTGCTTTTTGGGTCGGTTTGGGTGGCTGGGGGTAGCTGGGGCAAAATCTGAGGTTGTAAGAAAATTCTGACTTTAGATTCGGTTTTAGGACATCGATAAACATACCTGTAGATAGTTCTAGTTACAGGATCAGAACTTTATTTTCTACAGCTGTGTAATTTTTACTGTATTGCTATGAATGAATTATTAGTTAATAAGTAAAAGAAATTTTAAATTTTTATTTAAATTATTATTACAAATTTAATTAAAAAATTATTAGAAAAGAAATTAATTTAATAAAAACTTTTCTATTTGATCTGATAGGAACTAAAATTATTTATTTAAAACAATAATAAAAAATAATTTTTAATTATATTTACAATTTGGGAACATAAAAAGTATTTCATACTTTTTTTATATAAATTTTAATTATTACAAATTTACAAAAACACAAACATCATTTTTAGATAACACTATTTTAGAGGCTTGTGTACAGGTAACCAAAATATTTAAAAAACTGCTTTCTATCACTTTACAAAAAAGTTTTTACTTAATTGCCGCACTTATGATTTTTTTCCAAAGCACATTTTTAATATAGTCAAGAAGTTTAAGAGTCTTTCTGTACATAATTATAAAATAAAACTTGATCTTAACAGTTTTTTTCTAACAATTAGCTCCAAATTTCTAAACTTTTTAATTTCTGATGCACACTCATATAACCTATTTCTCAATAATAAAATTAAAAAACTAAAATTATTTTTAAGTGTCAATATTGAACATACTGTTTTACACAAATTTTACCAAATTTTAATTAAGATAAATCTCCAGCTAAAACACAAAATAACCCGAATTCAAACAAAAAATTTGCATGCACTTAATTTAAACTGCAATAACCAAATTAATAAAAACCTAATCGATAATAACAATATTAACGATTATAATAATAATCATAATAATATAGATTTGAATAATGTTAACAATAACAATAATAATGACCATGAAACTACCGAGATCCGAGGAAAATGGTTGAAAAATCTGACTAACGTACAAATTCCTCAAGACGTTATAGATATTTTGTCTTTAGGTAAAAATTTTAATTTCAATACACATCTCCAAATATCAGACTTTTTTCAAATATTTAAATGTATTCAACATTCTATTTACAACAACAATTATGTTGAAAAGTTGAAAAAAATGTTGAAAAAATTTATAAAAAAGGGATAGGCATGGTAAATGTAACATAAAAATCAAATATGAGTTAAAAAACTCTAGCTTGTATAACTCAGTTGAAAAAAATCCTTTGAATAGCTTAATTAATGCTACTGAGAACTTTTTAAACTTTTGGTATCATTGTGGAGTTTTCGATTGTGACATCGTCTTTTAAGACATTAAATTAAATGTAAAAAAAACTAACCTCCCTAGATTATATGCTTTGTTTAAAAATCATAAAGAAGGGTTTCTTATCAGAATTATAGTTTCACTAAGTTTCTTAAAAAACATCTAAAAAAACCCAATTCTTCGATAAAAAAAAGCAATAAAATTTTAGACTTATTGAAAAACAATATAGTACCTGATGATTATGAAATCTACTCCTTGGGTGTTGTGGCAATGTTTCCAAGCATTCCACTCAACTTGGTTTTAGAGGCTTTAGATAGAAACTGGGTTTCTTCAGAAAATAATATCCCCTTAACAAAGTTAGAATTTCTTAATAGCATCCAATTTCTTTTCAATTCTACCTACCTATAGTTTAAATTCCAATATTATAAACAAAATAAAGGTCTTCCAATAGGATATTTTATGTGAACTTATTATGGATCATCTTGAAAAAACTTGTCTTTATAAATTACGTAGCTCTATAATTTTAAACAATTATACTAACTTTGTTTCTAACTTTCCAAAAGACTGCAAATTTCCGGTTCTCTTTTACAAAAGATATGTTGATGACTGATTTTTAATTTGCAACAAAAAAGATAAAGAAAGATCCTTACCACTTTCAACAATCACCACACTGACTAAAAATTTACCTTAGAAGAAAAATCACCAAAAAACAGTGGCATTAACTTCCTTGATATGATAATTTTTAGAAATAAAAACTCTTTTGTTTCTACAAATTGGTACAAGAAAAAAACTTATTCCGGCAGATATCTAAACTTTAACTCCCATCACATTGAAAAACAAAAATAGCAATAATTTATAATATAGTTGATAAATGGCTACTCTTATCTCACAAGATATTCCATAACGAGAACACAAAAATTATGTAAATAATAAAAGGCTATGCCCGGATCGATATAGTGAATCGGTCCACGAAAGATATTTAAAAACTAATTGTATTAGGTCAAAGTACACCTAAAAAAAATAGGATCCAGAAGTTTTCAGACCTCTAGATGCCTTCAGCTCTGATTGGCAGCCTATTAATGACAAAAAAAAAGTAAATTTTTGGCGACTTTTTAGTTGTCTTTCTGATACTCCCGTGATAAAACAATTCTGTCAAAATGATCTTGCGACCTCTCATTCAAAAGTTTAGACGATATAATTTCAGATAAAATTACTTTTGGAAGTGATTTTAGTGCATCCTTTTGATGGGTAGACCATAAACCGTCCAAAATAAATTTTTTTTCCTCTAAAATTACAACTTTGGCAGCGATTTAAAAAAAATTGAGAGATAAGCCCATTCTACTTTTTTTTTTACTAATGAAAAATAAAACAAATTTTCACTTGCGACCATCCACGCTCAAAAATATGTGGGGCAACATGGTCAAATACTTAAAAAACTGAAATATCTTTCGTTTTTAATTTTGCGATTTTTCGAAAACTGACCCCGCACAAATGAATAGGAAATGGCCGTTCGATCAAATAAGGTGAATTTTTTGTATTTTTTATATTTCATTATTCTGAAAAAATGTCTCCATGGATACAAAGCTCCAAAGTCTCAACTTTGGCTGCTACGGAGCTTGAAAGCTCCATAGCTGTATTACTGTCGAGTATTAAAAATATTATTAACTTTCATATTGAGCTTGGACCTAATAACGCTCTGAGTTATAACATTCAACTCTTATAATAAAAATATATATAGCATCATTTCCTATATACTGAACAGATGGCTGAAGCATTGTGAGTTGACCTCACAAGTGCTAAAAATGCCATTTGGAATGTATATAAGAAAAATAAGGACGTATTTACATCAGCGTCTATGCCACATGCACTAACACACACAGCCATACTGATGAGATCTATGTGTTAGTGTTGATCGAAACGCTAGGTGCCTTCTGTACCGACATTAAAAACCGCGTAAATTTAAAAATTTTTAAATAAGTTTAAAAATTTTTCTAAAATAACCACTTTGTATGCTTTAATAAAAAAAGAGATGACAATAGCATCCGCATATAAAAGTAGGGGGTGATAAAATTTATAAATTTATTTGATATTTACTCGAAAAAAGGTCAAACTATATAATTGTTTTACTATAAACTTATGTTTTTTTGAGACGCTTATACCAAAAATGTATACAAAAAATTTTTTTCACCAAAGTGTAGCCTTGTAGACGACCCCAGTGCCACCAATTATACCCACCCCCCACCCCCAAAAGGGTAAAAATATTTTTATTAAAAAAATTAAAACTTAATATGAATTCTTATATTTTTTGGGACGGCGAAAAATAAATATAAAAAATATTAAAAAATGTTTTTTACCAATGTTTGGCTCTTTAAACCACCCCAGTCGCCCGATGCACCTCCCCCAAAACGAGATATAAAAATTTTTATTACAAAAACTAAAACTTAATGTTTATTGTTATGTTTTTTGAGGAGCTGAAACCAAAGTTGAATATAAAAAATGTGTTTAACCAATGCTTGGTTCTCCAGGCCACCCCAGTGCCCCCATTCATCCCCCAAACGAGTTGAAAATAATATTATTAGGAAAATTAAAACTCAATGTGTATTCTTATGTTTTTTGAGACTTTGTATTCAAAGATGAATATAAAAAATGTTTTTAACCAATGCTTGGACCTTTACACGACCCCAATGCCCCCATTCACCCCCCCCCCTCAAACGTTTCATTTCAAAAAAAAAAATAAGAATACACCTCGAGTTTTAATTTTTGTAATTAAAATATTCGTAATTCGTTTGGGGGGTGGGGTAAATGGGGGCACTGGGGTAGTGTAGAGGGCCAAACAAGTGTTTTTAACCAAGTTAAAAACTTTTTTTATATTCCTCTTTGGTTACAAAGTCTCAAAAAACATAAGAATACATATTGAGTTTGAATTTTCCTAATAAACATATTTTTAACTCGTGGGGGGGGGGGGTTACTGGGGTGCTTTACCGGACCAAACATTGGTGGTAAACATTTTTAATATTTATTTTCGGTTTCACCGTCCCAAAAAATATAAGAATTCATATTATTAATAAAAATATTTTTACCCGTTTTGGGGGGGGGGGTATGATTGGGGGCACTGGTGTCTTCTACAGGGCCTAACGTTGGTGAAAAACATTTTTTTTATACATTTTTGGTATAAGCGTCCCAAAAAACATAAGTATATAGTTCAATTTTTATTTTTCAAAAAAAAAATTTTTCACTTTACTTGGGGAATTATGGGGGTGCTGTGGGCAAATTGTCTAATTTTATTGCATTTCTTTAGCCATATTCGGTTTTAGCACCACCAAAAAACCCCATATCAGGGGGTCTACCCTCTGGTACATGATTTTTTTTTGTGCCTCTGTAATAGTGCTATGGAGCTTTCAAGCTCCGTAGCAGCTAAAGTTGAGACTCTGGAGCTTTGTGTCCCTGGAGACTTTTTTTCAGGATAATAAAATCTAGAACATACAAAAAATTCACCTAATTTGATTGAACGGTCATTTCCTATTTATTTGTGCCGAAAAACCGCAAAATTAAAAACAAAAGTTATTTCAGTTTTTTAAGTATTTGACCATGATGCCCCACATATTTTTGAGCGTGGATGGTCGTAAATGTAAATTTGTTTCATTTTTTATTAGTGTAAAAAAAAAATAGAATGGGCATATTTCTTAATTTTTTTTAAATCGCTGCCAAAGTTGAAATTGTAAAGGAAAAAAAATTTATTTTGGACGGTTTATGGTCTACCAATCAAAAAGGATGCACTAAAATCACTTCCAAAAGTAATTTTATCTGAAAGTATATCGTCTAACCTTTTGAATGAGAGGTCGCAAGATCATTTTGACAGAATCATTTTACCACGGGAGTATCAGAAAGACGACTAAAAAGTCGCTAAAAATTTACTTTTTTTTTTGTTATCTGCCAATCAGAGCTGAAGGCATCTGGAGGTCTGAAAACTTCAGGATCCTAGTTTTATTAGGTGTACTTTGACCTAATACAATTAGTTTTTAAATATCTTTCGTGGGCCGATTCACTATATAGATCCGGGCATAGCCTTTAATTGAAATTTTAATATATTTATAATTTATTTGAAAATTGAATTTAATGATAGAAATCTAATTATATTTAATTATTTAGTAATATTTATAAACTATGTGTTTTAACTAATTTTAGGTTAATTAAAATTAACATTTTTCTTCTTGTTAGAATACGTCCTTAAAGGTATGTAATCCTTTGGAAGAATATTCATTGGTTGAACTACAGGAGTTGTTTTGAGGATACCTAGTTTAGCGAAATTATGGTCAATAGTATTAGCATTTGGCATACCTGCTTGTCCTGTTTTTGGTTCACTTGGTGGTGCTGTATTTTTCTTTAAAATTCTTGGTTGTATCTTAGCTGAACTTATAGAATTTGTTGAACTTTTGGACCTACCTTTTGGTCTGGGTTGAACTTTGCCATTAGTCGTTGAAGTTGGTGTAGATTATGTTTGGACTGTTATGTTAGTTGCTTGGGTAGACGTTCCAAGAGCAGTTTCAGGTTGAAATGTTATGCTAGGTACCTGAGTTGAAGTTGTAGGTTGGACAGGTTCTACAAATTCTCTTACATGATATGCTGGCTTGAGAAGCTCTACGGTAACCCTAGATGCCTTCCCCGGAAAATAAAAAATAGATAAAAGATTCTACCAAATAAGGAAAGTTTCTACGATTCCTATCCACGAAATACATAATGCAATAGACTATTTCAGTGATAATATCTTTTTACAGTTTAATAATAAGTATTATAAACAGATTTTTGGATGTCCTATGGGATCACCTATATCCTCAATATTTGCAGACATAGTATTAGACGACCTCGAAGAATATTGTCTGAGCCAATTGGATTTTACACCTCCAATTTATAAAAGGTATGTTGATGACATCTTAACTTGCGTTCCTGTAGACAAAGTCCAAAATGTTATTGATATTTTAAACTCTTACAACAACAGACTACAATTTACTTGTGAATTGGAGTCTAATAATAGCATTAATTTTTTGGATATCACTCTAATTAGAAATAACAACACTTTATTACATAATTGGTTTAGAAAACCTTCTAATTCCAATCGTTTTTTAAATTTTGACTCAAATCACACAAAAGCACAAAAAATAGGAATGATATATAATTTGGTTGACAGATCCATTTTACTTTCCAATGACTGTTTTCACTCAGAGAATATAGCTATTGCCAAAGAATTACTTCTGCAAAATAAATACCCAAATAAATTTATTGATTTTTATATTAAGAAAAGACTAAATTCCATCAAATATAGAAATAACTTGCTTCAAAACACTGATAATAATAATAATAACTGTGATAATGAGGGTATTGATTACCACAAAAGGATTTTATCAAAATTCCTAATAGTTTGTCTTCCTCTTGTAGGCAGAATGTATTATAATATCTCTAAAATGTTAAGGAAATATAATATCATAACTATAACTAAAATTATCAATAAAATGGATAACATAATAAAAAAAGGTAAAGATAAATTTTCAAAAGACATTCAAACTAATGTAGTATACAAATTTGAATGTGATGATTGTGACAAAACTTACATTGGACAGAGCAAAAGAGAAGCCTTGGTAAGAATTAATGAACATGAAGGTGGTATCACAGCATATAAAAATAAGAAGAAAAAAGAAGAAGAAAAAATAGCTTCTACACAAAAACATCCTACTAGAATTAGTCAAAGACTTCTTAATAAAAACCCTGATTATAGAAAAGAAGAACTAAATAATGTCTCAGTAGTTGCTAGCAGTAAAGAGGAAAATATTAACAACAAAAAATCTAAAAAGTACCCAGTTGTTACACAACACTACATTGACACTGGTCACAATTTTAATTTCAAAGATTTCAAGATATTGGACAAAGAACCATCATTTCACAAAAGAACTATTTCTGAAAGAATACACATTAAACTTCATCCAACAGCAATAAATAAAATTGAAGATACTGAAAATCTATTTGCTCCATACAATTCTATATTTCATAAATTAAAAAAAATCAAATCATAAAAATAGTTTTTTCACCATTTACATAATATTTACATAATCACAGCTGTTTTACTGTGTTTACATAAATCATATGTTCAATTTTTCTATCAATAATGTCGATAAAAACAATACTCTAGTCATATCGATTATAAATCATAGTATCATATTAATATTTACATACAATAGATGGCTCTAATTGCACAATAAGTAAAATTTTTAAAATCAGTAACAGTTGATTGTAAACAACAATCATACATATTTTATAAATTTATAATTTTTAAGTTTATTTCATTATAATTTATTTATATCTAAGTTCAAAATTTACCTACGCATCAGTATTTTTTCTGTGATATTTTAGTTTTTAACAATTTATACTTATTAATATTAAAAATATTCTAATAATATGACTAGTGGTAAGATAATATAAATGCAATTCAGTATGTTTTTTATCATAATTTATTAAAAAAGTTTTTTCATGTTTATAGGATACTTTTTAAATATCTACAAATTTATTTATTTATTAATTTTTGACCAAATATTGACCAAGAGAATCAATATTTTCAATATGTAATATAAATTGTAAACTTTTGACTTGAAAAGGATCTTAATCGATCGAAATGTCGTTAAAAATAAAAAAATTTTTAAACATTTTTCACTCGTAAAAATCATTTTACCAACTTTACCACATCTTATTCTCCCTTAGAAATTAATTTTAAAAAAAATCTATTTATAGGGTTTTGTTTATATTTGTTTGTGCTTTCATCTTCCCGCAAAAAAAGTTAAAAATAATTAATGAACAATTCAATATTAATTAAAGTTAAAATAACCCGCGTGTATGCTTATAAGTAAACTAACGTAAAAATTTGTTGGTAAAATAGAGCAGAGAAAAACTTCTCATGATATGAAACATACATTATTGGTTCCGGTTTTTATTTTTGCATAATTATTATTGAAGAATAAAAAACTTATTTAAATTATTAAAAACTGCATAAGATGTTTGTTTTGTTTGGCGCACGGGGCCTTCGGCCCCCTTCTTCTTAGAAGGGATCTAAAGGCCCCGTACGCCCATATTTATTAATTTAAAAAATAAAAGATTTAATTAAAGAAATAAATGATTAACAAAATAAAAATAATTTATAAAACAATAAATTAAGACATAATGTATAACATATTTATTTCTTCTAAAAATTCTACTCCAATAATTATTGTTTAATTGCGCATGCGCGTGTTTTTTTTTAACAAATAATGTTGAATTAATTTTTAATTGTTTATTAATTATTTTTAATTATTTTTTTTTCCGTGGTGATGAAAGCACAAACGAAAATATATAAAATCCTATAAACAGATTTTTTTAAAAATTAATTTCTAAGGGAGTAATTAATGATTTTTTGTCCAGGTGATGAAATTTGGAAAATTATCATTTTGTCGGAAAATACGAGACGCACAAACGTCTGGTTGGGCTCGTTTTAATGGTATTTAAAACGCACAAACGATGGTTAAATTACTTTTTTTAAATTCAATAATTTTTTATTTTCCGGGCACTGGCTAGGTAGAGCTTCCCCTGCTTGTTGATTTCCCTTACTTGTTGATTTTGTGTAGGTGTATGTGAGATTGTGCCCTCAATTTGTTGAAGTGTGGCGCTCTCTACCACATCCTGTATATACGAAAGTTTAAGAAGGAAGGAACGCCGACTTGTCAGTGCTTTTATAGCTATCGTCGTGTCGACATCGTACTCTCTATATTGTATCGAAGTGTTTAATATTCTATATTAATTAACTAATTATAAATTATATTTGATAGTAATTAATACGTTAAATATAAATAAGTGTATTTATTTAATAACCCACAAACCTAATAGTATTTCTTACTTTCGTATTTTTTACACAAAATTTTATTAATAATTAATTTTAAAAGATAATAAAAATTAGAATTTTAATGAAATAAACTATGAAAACATCAGCGCAACCAATCACTACCCGAATAAATTAGACGAAAAATTATGTCACATGAGTTTCTTAGAGATAGAAATTTACCTCAAGAAAAAAATATTTAATATCGCATCTGAATGTAAATACTAATTACTATGCCTCGAAATAAATTTTTCTTTTGTCCTAAATGCAAATATTGATTAATGCCCCTCGGGCAAAAGCTTTATCTATCTCGACATTAATTTTTCTTTTGTCCTGGGCAGCGAAATTTAATAATAGGTTGAAGAAATACTTGAATCAGTTTTCATGTATTTTATAATGTCGCACCTACAGATGTAATGTTTTGTTATAGTTTAAACATTTTATATTAAAGTTAATAATTATTTTGACAGTTTATAATATAAAATTCAAAAATTAATATTTAAAATTGTTTTACAAATTTTTTATACAGCGCGCAGCAGATACTGCAGAGCAAAAATAAATTGATTAAGATAAAATTGTAACGGTTAAATATTTTTACTACCGGTTACAAACTGATATTAATGTATATAGTAATAGATTCTACTGATTTGCTATTTATTTATGTCGGATTCAACTGCTAGCGACAAATTCCCGTAAGGAATAAGGCAAAACTGTAATAAGAGGACATGTTTAGGACTATACTTACAAAATAAATCTTATACCTTTGATTAAAACTTAGAGTTTATTATGAAATAAATGTTAAAATGGTTTACAAGTTAAAGTACAATGAAATATTACAAGTCAAACAGATAATTAGAGTAGTAGCTAAAATAGAGATTTAAGATAGCTAATTTGCGACTGTTCGGAAGCTCGACCGGAGATCGAATTGCCCGCACGACTAAACGTATGGTCGAGTGTCGATGGTCTGACCCAGGTTCTGATTTTTCGGCTATATTTATATGATTCTTGATGAGCTGGTTACTAGTGGTGCGTAAAAGACCTTCAAACAGGATCCGTCTTATTCTTTTTTGTAGTTGACCTCGTTATTACGTGGCCTGATGCTTCACATGTAATCCAGCTTACTTTCGGTTTTAACTATTGTAAAACGAATTAATATTTATGTGTTTCTTCTTGATCGACGCAGGATAACCCTTGGTCGATGACTTATGGTAAGGCTGGCTTTATGCTTTGCCAGCTGTTACAAAATCAAAGACGAAATTTTTAGAAGATTGTATAATAAAATGATAAAAATATTATATTTCTTATTTATATTTAATTAGTATAATGAAAAATACTCAAAATTTTGTTAATAAATAATTATAATAAAGCATTAAATAATAATAAAAATTAAATAACGTGCGAGAGTTTATGTGACAGAGTACCCAATAAAAAATATAATTCACGCGCATGATAATATCGACGCGACCAATCAAAACTCGAATAAATCGAGGAATAAATTCTGATCATATTTCTCCGTTAGAGTTATAGATTTTTAATAATTTATTTGTGTGCCTGCGTGTTGGCATGAGGCTCGAACCAATGAACATAATTATATAAAACCAGTGTTAAAATATAGAAAAAAAGTATGTGGCAGACATAGGCCATAATTTTGTGATTCAGCTATCGTACTTTTGGAGATATTAAATTTTTACTATTTTTGGAATAAATAAAATTTTTTGAACATTTGTTTAAAAAGTGAAATATCTGAAAAATATGATATAATTTTACGGTCGCAATTTTTATTACTTTATTCGGCACAGTTAGATATTTATTAGAAACCGACGCCACGTTTTTTCAAAAAATAAAAAAATTGATTTTTAATAATAATTTTTTATATGATTTGCCGTAAAAATAAGAATCCTAGAGACAAATTGAAGAAATTTTAGTAATAATAAAACGAAACACATCAATAATTATTATCTTTTTGTTTATTCAAAAATTTTTTTCGAATTCTAAGATATTTTAAAGTTTTTTTAAATTAAAATAATAAATACTGAAATGACTTAAAATAATAAATACTACTTTCACAAAAAATTCAAAATTATTTTCAATCTACAAATTTGGTCAGCCTTAACCAGAAACAGAAGTAAATGAGACACAGGGGGCGGAACCCCTCTCCCTCCAACTTTCATTAATAAATTTTTGAGGCCTATAAGAATCATTTTTATGAAAAATTAGGAAATTGGTAGCAATTCAAAAATATTTAAGAATTTGGGCATTTTTGAACTTTTTAAAGCTCTACTAAAAAAAGTTTATGCATATAGAATGCTGTACGATTTTAAAAAAGATCTCATGGGGTTGATTTCTGAATCATAATAAAGATCTTTGCTAAGAATGAAATCTGAATTACCCGAAATTTTATGTTATCATGCATTCAAACCCACTGTGAAATATTATTGTAGATGAAATGATTTTTGAAATATCATTATTGCAGAACATTGAGAAAAAAATAAAATTATAGCTGGTTTGTGTAAAAATAATCTGTATGCATGAAACATGTTTACTACAGCTGAGGGCTACGTTAATTGATAAAATCTTACATAGTTATAAATTTATGTTTATCTTTACGGTAATAAGCTTTAAAACTCATTTTAGTAATTTAAGTATTACCTGAAATCATGTTCAGAACAAGTTTCAAAATTGATTTTTGCCATTTTTTATTTTTAAGAGGTCATTAAGGGTATTAAAATGCAAAAAAAAAACTGTAAATAAAGTAAAAGGCCGATTACAATTAGTTTCATATGGCTTAAATAATATATGCATACACCAAATTTTGCCCAAATCCTAAAAAAAAATTAAGAATGATGTATTTTTTTACAGCTTTTGCAAACTAGTATAAGAATAATCCTATTTTTCGGCTCTCATTGTAGGAATTTTTCAAAACTAATGGCAGGGCTGGAATCCTGACGACATTACTAAAGTCCCTCTTTTCTCATAATTTTTGTAATTTTATGGAAAAGATGGCGTAATGAAAAAGAATGAACAGTTAATATTTCAACATCTAATTTTATTAATGTTATAATTTATAGCTAGCTATACATCGGAAAAATAACGTGATTTGAGTAGGAAAATGGAACAAAACGTTCCCAGACCAATTCAACAACCAGACCTGAAAAGTTCTGCTAATTCAATCACTCAGAATTGCTCACGAATAATAACTATTTTTTATAAGGAACTACTAAATAATTTAAGAAAAAAAATGTTTTCTAATGTTTAAATCTGTTATCTGAATTTGATAAGACTTTTGTCGCAAGATTTTTTGCTTCAAGAAATAAAAAAAAAATATTTCTTTTCTTTTCTGACCTGAGTTAGTAACATTTTTGTCTGGAAATGTTTTTTTTTCTAATTTTTGGTTTAATACTTAACACTTTTACGTAGACGTTCAAGTTTAAGGAATTTTTTTATAACCATCTTTTTTGCATGTGACAGAAATGATACCTAAATTTGTAAAAAATTTGTCTCAAGTATGTATGTATACTCAAGATACATGTACGAAAATAATACGTCTATATTTTTATTGTATTTACATTTTTGTTATATTCTATCGTTTGTAGTATGCTGTTGTATGCCTATTCTGTAGAATTTTATAGTTTTGTTTCCTAAGAGTAAATTCTTTAGGTTAAAAAATGCCAAAAAAATTGCATATCTAGTTAATAAAACAAAGCTTAAATCAGCCAGATAACATGATTCATAATAGATCTTGAAGTCTCTCAGTTAACCCAGGCGTTCAAGTTTTTCCATCAAAAATTTTTAAAAGTTAACGAAATTTGGTACGTAGGGGTATTTTTGTATGCAGAATTCAAAAAATGAAAGTTCTGCAAATCCCGACCCGGCTTATTTAGGAAAATTTGACCCAACCATGTCCTTGGGAGGAAAAGTAGGAAAAGCGCGAAAAGTAATCAAAATATGAAAATTCTGTATGCACCATTCGAAAGAACGGAAAATTTTACTTAGAATACATGTTTAAAATAAATGAAAATAACATTTTAAAGTTATTTTTACAATAATTTAAAAATTGGTAAAATCTGCGCGGGAAATTCAAATCACAAATTCGGTCTTAAATTATTTTTATTAAATAATTCTTATAAATAATTATATGTAGATTTTAAAATTTTTGCATTCATATAAAAAAATAAAGTATTATTATGATTATCAATTATAAAAAACTCATTTTTAATATTAAAAAATATTTTTAAATAACAAATTAAAAAAAAATAACCTTGATTTTTTAGTATAATATTCATTTGACGATTAAAAAAAAAGTGTACAAGAAATCTTTGCCATTTTTTGTGAGTAGCTTTTAATAGTACTATATTCTAATTTTATATCAAGCAGAACCCAATAATTTTCCTCCAGTTTCCAAAAATGACTCGAAAATAGGCCCTATTTTCAGGAAAAAAATGAAGTCGACTTTTTTAGACTTTAAATGGGCAAATTAGTTGTGACATTGAATTTTTTTCTTTTTTATTTCATAGAAATAATGTTTTTAATTAATAAAAAAAAAAAATTTTTTATTTTTCAAAAACCGATTTTCCGTAAAAAATTTTAAAAAATTGGCAGTAAAAAATAATACTTTTTTTAAAAATTATTCTCATTTCTTTCATACATAACATTTTTTAAAAAACTCAACGAAAAAATGAAAATAAGTGCCCCTTTTATACTTTGCGTTTAGTGTGTATTGTGTAAGACCCTCCTGACAGGTATAAATTATTGTACAAAAAGGAGAGAAAATACAGGTAAAAATGAATGGTGCGTTTCAAGAAACAACCGTTCAAAATTATATATACTCACATTCTTCCTGCGTGATGCTCCGAGTTGTTCCTCAAGCACTGTATACTGTATATACAACGGCGCAGTACATTAAGCAGTATATATGTAACCCGGGTATGGTTACTTCGCCGCTGATGCTTGGAGTCGTGTGTATAAAAAAACAAGCTCCGAAATATTTGTTTTATGTATTTTTATTATATTTGTTTATAAAATAATAAACAATATAATTTGAGAACAATAAGTTTTTATGCAAAAAGTGTTGTGTTATGAATATTTGTATAATTTATACAATAAATATACATATATATTTGTATCAGTTTTATTGAATTGTGTATACATAAACAGCAACAAGTAAGTAGTCAAGGCGCCAACAATTTTAAATAGAAATTTTCATGAAAAATATTTTTTATTTTGTTTTGGTTTTTAAATTGTTTATTATTTTGTTTTGGATAATAAATTAATAAAATTTTGAATTAATTCCATATTAGTTAACAGTAAAATATTTAAATTAGCAAGATTTGAAACAAAACCACTTTCTCTTTTATAGATTCAATTTTTAAAAATTTAGACTGAAATACACTTGAAAAATGGGAAGAAAATGATAATGAATATGAAACAGAGGAAAGTTTACCTGAAGCTAATGATGAGATTTCCCTATCATCATCTGATTCAGAAAATGAAGAAAATGTTCAGGAAAATGAATTTAATTTAGATGCAGATGAATGCATGCAAGAAAATTGAATATAATATTCGCATGTAAAAAATTGTACTTAAAAAATGAAAATGAATGATTTCTCTGTAATTTATTGCACTTTATTTTTTGAAATTAAATATAAAATTTAAAGAAAAAGAAAATATTGTAATAATTTTTTTAACCTTTTATTTACTTTTAATAATAAATTACTTCACTAAAACCTTTTACTTCATTAAAACATGCTAAACAATTATAAAAACTGATGACAATTTTCTTTTACTAATTATTATTATTTAAGGGTATTTTACACCCTTAAGGGTATAAATTTTTTTTTTAATTTTACGCGGTACGAATACTTTATAACAAGAAAAAATTTTTTAATTTTATTTTTTTATTTTTTTTCAGGGTTGTTTTTAACCCCTTTTATTTACCCTTAAATAAAACATTTGTTTTAACCAAAGATTAATTTTTTTAGTTTTAAAGTTACCAATATCTATAATACGTTTAAAATCACTTTAAAACTTGCTGTACAAAAAATATTAAAAAAATTGCAAAAAAAAATACTTTAAAGGGGTGCTTTTCTTAATTTAAGGGTGGTATACCAATATTCTAGGCACGATACTCTAGTATTCAAGATCGGTAACTAAAAAAACTACCTAAAAGATATCTTGGCTTGGCCCATGGTAATATACACCCTAAGATATAATATTCTTACGTTCTGCCCTGTTTCTAAGACCTTTGTCCTTGACACACGAATAAAAAATATATTTAACTAAATTAAGAAATTTACGTAAAATTTTCTTCTCTTTCAAATGGTGCAAACAGAATTTTCATATTTTTATTACTTTTCGCGCTTTTCATACTTTTCCTCCCAAGGACATGGTTTTCCCGAATTTTCCCGAATAAGCCGGTTCGGAATCTACAGAATTTTCATTTTTTTGAATTCTGCATGCAAAAATACCCTTATCCACAAATTTTTGCTGACTTTAAAAAAAAAACGAGATTTTCATAAAAATTGGATTAAACGCCTGTGTTAAGTCTACAGTACTAAAATAGTAAACTAATTATTAATATTAAAAAGCTAGATTCTGTTCGTGCGGGAGATGCACGTCGACTCTATAAGAAATAAATTATCTTAGGGATTAAACATAGCCTCTCCAATACCTTTTTAAATATGTTTATGATAATAATTATAACTTTACTGGGGACAGAACTAAGTTCCTCTGAAAACTCTTAATGTATTTGCATAATTATAAATTTGCAATGAAACATAATTTTCTTAAGCAACAGAAACAGAAGTAAAAGCGATACAGGGGAGCGGAGCCCCTCAAACTATTGCTAGTATAATATATATACTTGGGTTGTTCACAAAAAAAAGTGCTCCAAAATGTTCTTCCTGAAGTATGTATAAGTTTAGGTGACAAAATGATCCCATACCAATTTTCATCTCATTTAAGAATGATTTAGGGGTCGCAAAAACCCAAGGTAGTTCTCAAGCGGGTGTCTAACACCGACAATTGGTGTGAAAAACAAAATTTTTTTTCAAAATACGTTTTTTATTCTCTCTCATATGTTTTTGGTGTCGCTAAACTCAAAAATGAGGTCCTTAAAGTCCGAAAATACCTTCAAACACCGACAAAGCCCCTTATTTTATCAAAATTTTTTGGATTTTATTGCGAGAATCGTATATAACATCTGGATCGTAAATTACAATAGATGACTTAAATATGTTGAAAAAATACCGAATACTCCTTTTGTTTATTCCAACGTACCGTTTTGGCCGAGAAACGCAGGGCTCAATTCTATAAAAATGTTGTAAGATAGAGTTTTTAGTCAATTTTCCAAATAACGCTGTCATATTGCAATTCTACTAAAATACTACCGTTTGGTCTCATTTTATTCGTATAAGTGCTATCTTTTATTTCCCGTAAAACGCCATTTCTTATCACCGATTTTTTCATCGCTATAATTAATAAATCAAATTTAAAGTGTTTGCGCACCTCCACCTTTCATTTCTACTGTTCTGTCGTTACTGTTGCTTCAGTGCGTCAATAACTCCCACTGTGAACAGGCGCTGGGCTTTGGCCTTTTATTAATAAATTATTAGTTGTTGCCATTAAAATATTGGTTAGTGTTATCATTTATTTATCACCATTTCCTCATTACCTTGCCACCCACTCTACCACTCCTAAAATTGTAATTGTTGATGAAAATAAGTCTGATAAATCTCCAACATTTTGTACTAGTTTCATGTTTCTAAAATTTTTTTACTCTTCCAATTTGCTTTAGACCTTTCGGAGATATGACTCGATAAAGATAGTGATAAAATATGATTTTCTTTTAAAAAATTTAAAATAAAATAGAGACTCATTTTTTAAAGTATCATATCTGCTAAAAAAACAATCGAAAAGGAATGAGTAAAAAATTTTTCAAAACTTAGAGCTTATACAAAACTTTTAAGACCTTTACGACTCATTTTCATCAAAAATAACAATTTTAGGGTTGCAATTTTAAAATTGGTCATTTTTGGAAAAAAATGGACATTTAATTTACTAACAATAGTAATGAGAGAATCAGTGATAAAAAATTTTGGTATACAGGGAATGAAAGGTAGAACTAAGACAACAAAAATGAGACCAAACGGTAGTATTTTGGTAGAATTTCAATATTACAGCGTTATTTGGAAAATTGCCTAAAAACCCATATAACATTGGTATAGAATTGAGCCCTGTGTTTATTGGCCAAGAAGGGGCGTTGGAATAAACGGAACGAGTTTTCGGAATTTTTCACAAATTTAAGTCATCCATTGTAATTTACGATCCAGATGTTCTAAATATATACGATTTTTGCTATTCATTCTAAAAACTTTTTGTATAAAGTTTAGTGACACAGAAAACATATAAGGAAGTTGTAATGCGATATTTTAATAAAATTTACTAATAATTATAATAAAAAAGAAAAGCAAATAAATATTATTCATAAAAAATATTTAACTTACTGTACATTTGGATGGTATTTTGTCTGTGCATAATACATACAAATGTGTTATGATTTTATTGCATCGTCGACAATTACATTTATATGGTTCTTCACCGGTGTGGCACTGTTGTTACTGTTGCTGTGTAAGTACCGATGGTGTTCCAAGATTATGTATTATATAATAATATGATTAGGAAATAGGGGAAGATGCGAGCTAAGTCAATAATAAGTCTTATTACTGCATGAAATTGAATAACGAATTTAATAATAAAAAAAAAAATAATATTTTATAATTATTTACAAAGACTTAAGACTAGATTGGCCATTATTAAAATTAGAAGAAATATTTTGATCAACCTTGTGGGCTTTAATTAATTTTGATAGACGCCATATTTTATTGAATCGTATGTATGCGCATAGGTGTCAATTATAGTTGTGAATTTAAAATATAAAATAAAATTATCCAAAATTACCACGAATATTCTCACCACAAGCGCTCACAAATAGATGATTTTTAACTCACACACTCATTCACATAAATTTCACTCATACCCACGCGTAACCGCGTAAAAATAATTATATGAAATGAAAACGAATAACGAAATAAAGTGAAATAATAATTACGCGAGTTATCTTTTCTTGAAACCTTGATACTTCTTTCTGGCCAGGCCTGGCTGAAATCTTCATTCATGGACTTCTGGTTACTTGGCCTAGTTACTGTTACCGGTTACTAAATAATAACTTTCTGGTTTGGCTGGAGCTTCTGATATTTGGAGCTGTACTTGGAGCAATCTTCTTGGTGCATAAACACACACTAAATTACACTAAGGGGAGACCCCATGCTTTCTCCCTATCTTAGAGAGCACTTTATTATCATTGCTGTTTATTGTTCAGCGGACGAGAAAAGAGTGTCGCACTGCCGCTTGTTCATACTTTTTCTGTATTCCCGTCTGGTTAATTTAAAATTCTCTGTTTCTTAATTAGAAATTACGCGCAAATACATTGAATATTTAAATATTAAAATTGCCATAAGAATTTACTTTTATAATGCAAATTATTACATTATACAGTATAAAAAACGTATTTTGAAAAAAAAAATTGTCGTTTACACCAAAAATCGGTGTTTTTTTTTCTAAATCAAATCTCTTGAAGTACTTGTCGGATATGAAGGAAGCGTTTCAGGCTATGGAGAAATATCTTTGCCAGATGAAAGCTGAATGTAAAACGATGACTGTTCATTTCACTGAGGTACAGAAGAACGTTGGGATGCCAATTAAAAATGGCGTTTTAATGTTCGAAAAAGTGCTCGAGCAGTTAAACTTAATTAAGCAAAGGCAAGTTAATTAGGCAAAAATAATGGAGACTGTTCTCTTACACGAATTAAAGGAAGTAACAAAACAACCACTAAATAGGACTCGGCCACTTACTTCAGATGAGGACTCACCGGATTCGAGGCATACTATGAAAAAATCTGCCGAGAATAACCAAAAGAGTGAAGGGGTACATCAGAATCGGGACGGGAAGCCGACTATGCCTAAAAAAAAATTAGAGATCCGAATAGAGAAATCTAAAGAGGCAGAAAGCAAGCTGCAGCAAAAGCAGGAGAAACAACGGCAGGATAAAGAAAAGAGACAGCAGCTGCTGCCGCAAGTGAGTGCGCAGCACCAACAGCGCAAAGATAAGCAGAAGTCAAAGCCTCAAATTAAAGACGTGGAGAATCCGACGGATCCCAGCGCCAGAAAAAACAAGCAAGGCGGAAAAGGAGAGGCGAAAAAAGGAGAGGTTGGCTGCTGCCAAATTACAGCAAACACTAGAGATGCAAACCGCCCAGGTTGTTCAAACTGGAAAGTCTGAATAACAGGTGGTGGTACAGCAGCAGCAGCAGCAGAGTCAGGGAGATAAACCCCCAGAGACATGTAAATTCTGCACGGAAACCGAGGCAGTAACGCACGTTTAATACAAGGTAGGAAGCCTTTTAGATTACTCCAGTGGTGGGAAAAAGCTACGAGGAAACGCTCCTCAAATTAAAGAGGAGCGTGAATCTCAAGGAACCTGGCATGAAAGTCCACCGAATAAGGAAAACTCAAAATGGCAGCGTCCTTATTGAGTTGGAGGCCATCGAGGACAAACAAAAACTGTTAGAAGCGGTGAAGTCGGTCACGGTCCCTGAGTAAAATGTTCGCAGCTTGATACCCACTCATAATCTCGAAATTCGAGATTTAGATGAAGACACGAAAGAACAGGAGATTCAGGCAGCTATCACCAAGGCCATAGGTATCAAAAAAGGAGACCTATTCCAGGTCACCATTTTCAAAACCAAAGACACGACGAGGCAGATGGCCTTGGTGGACCTACTTGAGGTTGAAGCTTTACGCCTGGCCAAAAAAAGAAAAATTCAGATCGGCTGGGAATCGAGCAGAGTGCACCTCCACGTGGATGCAAGGCGCTTCTTCAAGTGTTTGGGCTATGGGCATAGCCAGCATGTCTGTAAAGGCCCAGACAGAAGCAAAGCATGCCTTAAATCTGGCAAACATGGCCATACAAGGACAGAGTATAGCAAGGCGAAGTCTAAGTGCTTTCTCTGCATGACCAGAAAGGATAAAAGCTCTATGGAGCACTATCCCGAAGAGGGAAAATGCCCCAGTTACCGGGAGGCTCTGGCTGTGGCTAGAAGCAGGTGTCATCGGAATTGATTCAGTACTCCAAGGAAACATGCATACGACCAGACTTGCTGGTGAATTGTTGCAACAGATTGTTAAAGAAAATGATATAAGTATACTTTTACTAAGCGAGCAAACTCGCAATTACAACCCGCAGGGCTGGCTGTCCGATAACACCAATTTTTGTACCATATGGCTCCGTGGCAGAGCCCAAGCGTCCTCGACAAGGGAGAGACAATTGCCACGTTTGGGCGTCGTGCGGGGAGACAACTTATATAAGTTGTTATCTCTCCCCAAATGACTTGGATGCGGTGCTCGCTGAAAAGCTATCCGGTATCGAAGACTCGATTTGCGGGGTCGCCGGCAGCGTTATTCTCGGTGGAGGCTTTAACGCTAGGGCCTTAGAGTGGGGCATGCCTACAACCAACACCAGTGGACTAAGGGTACTCGAAATGACCACTAGATGTAAGCTGGTGATCCAGAATAGAGCGAGTGGTCCGGGAAATGCTATGGAGTTCTGGAAATTGGAAAAAAGTAGCAGCGTACGTATGGATCAGCTTGTTGAAGACAAAGGAGGAGGGCTTTCTATAGTAGAGAGCTCTCCTGTCCCTAGGCTAGGGGAAGTGTGACGGGGGCCGTCACTTTGCAATTTATTTTTTAGGCAATCTATTATTGTAAAATAAAATCAAAATATAAGGCATTATTATTATTATTATTTTATATGTAAAATTTAAAATAAAGAGAGGAACGAGAGAAAAGAGAGAGATCGAGAGGTGAAGGAGTGCGCGCGCATCAAGAGAGTTTCCGGCATCTTCGGGCCCGACGGGCGAAGAGACGCCGACCGGCATTGCACAGTCGGCGCTCGTACTGAACGGACTGTGCGTACGGTGCTTTTTAGTTATTTAATTTGTGTTAATAACTAATTTGATTAAAACATTAATTATTGTTAATAATTATAAATAGTGGTGACGCTTGATAAATTTAACTCTATTGGATTGTGGTTAGCGAATTAATTCGCTACTTTATTATTTATTCGATAACTCGTGCGCGCACGCTTTTAGATACCGACGCCATTACGCGTTCGGTGTGTGTATTGACTAGTGATTGACGTGTATTTTATACACAGTGATATAATAATAATTTATTATTATTAAAAGTTAATTAATAATAACTGTGGGAACTGTGATAAGGTTGTGTTTAATAATTACACTGCGAATATTTGGTGATTTTTCGCACCACGAACATCGAAGTGGTCGTTCGCACCACGAACATTGAAGTGGTCGTTCGCACCACGAACATTTATATGGTCGTGCTTATTAGAAATTAAATAGGGTTAAATAATACCCAATTAGGCATAACAAATATACCTATATATTCGGTATAATTGATAATTAGGCATCCAGCGTCCATTTTATATATATTTCCAAGAAGAAGCCAATAAGAAGGGGAGGTAGCAAGAAGACGACAACATCATCGTGCGCGACCATACTTCTCTCTCGCTCTCTCTTGTGCACATTTATTGTAAGTCATTTGTATTATTAAGTTTATTTTATAGTTAGTATTTGGCAAATTTTAGGCAATTTTGTAAATATTATATCGCGGAAAGACGACCCGAGTTGTCTCATGACTTTTTAATACGGGCAAATTTAAATGGATAAATACGGGTTTCAACTTAAGTAATTTTAATATTTTTGGCAATTTTTAGAATAAATTGCCTGGCGCTCGTTATACGGCATTTTGTACATATTTAGTTTTTATGATTCGTTAATAAATTTATTATTGTTTTTTTTTAAATAAATTGTGTAAAATTTCATTTCATGGAAACCCTGACCATCACAGAAGGCAGCGGCCAGTTGCCTAGGCTGCGCGTCCCAAACTGAAGTATACCTGAAAAGGGAGTTTTGCTTTGGGGCAAATAAGCGCAGGGGGGTTTATAGTGTATTTATCCAGCAAGAATCTGGGGCAAAAACGGCGACCACGTTCGCCAGCAGTCTTCCAGTTGTACTTGTATATTATAACTTTTGTAATATACTAATATAATTTTTGCAATGTAAGAAATTCTTTAAAAGTCACTAAACTATATACTAGTTCTAGAGTTTAAGAAAAAAATCTGACTTAGTAGCAAAAATATAAAATTTTTTAAATACAAAATTTTAAAAGAAACACTCTACTATGTAATTCTTATTGGTAATAATAGAAAATAAGTTTGATTCCCTAATCAAACCGCAAAAACATCCTGTTGTTAAAACTAAGGGCAAAGGTGTTATGCCGCCAACGCTCAGCATTTTGTAATTAATAATGTAAACCAGTATATGTATGTTCTAAATTATTTTTTAAGATTTCAAAATTTGTAACTTGATTATTTAAGCAGTTTTTAGTAATGTCAAATACCTCATTTGCTATCATCAGCAAATATTTTTATGTACCAATGAGAATATGCATATTAAGAAAATAATAAAATGTCGAAATTATATTCAGAAATATTTTAAATAAATTGTCCTCATGAGCTTTCATATAAAAAGATTTAAAAATTATAAAAGTGACTCAGTTTGTTCTTTAAAATTCGCTTGTTAAATAAGCATTGTCAACAAAAGTTATTTGTGTAAATCCCAATCTAAGAGTACATTATTTCAAACATCGTTAATACCGGTTAAAATGAGTAAGCAATAAAGTTTAATTTTTATTTAACTTATAAGTATACATACAACATACATATATCATATGCAGTATTTCATATCATATAGAAATAACTAATAAAATACAAATTATGTATGTAAGTTCATAACACAAGTTAAAAGATGGAGTTCACGATTAGAACTAAATTGCCTCGAATCTGCCTTTATGTAATGTGAAAACGGTCCTGAGATTAGGTAAGAAGGGAGAGGAGTTTTAGTGGTTAAAGGCAAGGTAAACCGAGCCCAACATAACTGTCAGTTCAGATGCTGAACAGTATGCGTAACGAATTTCTCCAATCCCTAAGCAAAAAAAAATTTATTTTGATGATAGAACTATAATAAAAATTCCAAACGCGTCGGTTTTAACGTTAAATAGTTTAAAAAGTAACTACTCGGGTTATCGAAGTAAAATGAATAATCTTATTTTGTGTCTTGGACACTACAATCATGTTTTTAAAATTTTAATATTGCGTAATATTTATGCAATATACCTAACCCTTAAATAAGTAAACATTTTCCATGTATTTAGGTGTGTTTTTGTAATTTCTAATTTGATTTCTTTTATTCTTGAAAAAAATTTGCTTCGACTTAGAATGTACACTGGAACCTCGATTATCCGGACCTCAATTATACGGATTCTGGATCAACCGGATTGGCATTTTGGTCAAAAAACAAAATTTATTTTTTTTCAATTTATGTTAAAGTTATTTTTAACACACAATAAGAAGCATTGCTAAAATTATATACTTTCGCTGGCGGCCTTTTTTAAAAAGATATTATAATTTTATTCAAACAAAAATTTCAATAAAAATTATTATATTAAGATACAATAATAATTTTTTTTACTTTTTACTAAACTTTATGACTTTATTACCGCGGATATTTCATTATTCTCATAGATGGGTATAAATCTATCATAAAATCATTCTATTAATTTTTTTTATTTTATATGAGTAAAGAATTTTGCCTAAACTTTTATTTGATTGTTTGTTTTTAATATTTTTTTTAGCCGTGCTTCTTTTAAATGTATACAATTAAATGACCTAATGTTTTACGATCAACATTTTTAAATATTTTAATTCTGAGTAATATTTTTTTATTTTTTTTTATATCGATTCTCAATCAACTGCTAGTTATAGTAAATCATATAAAATTTTTTTAAAATTATTTTTATGGTTTATCTGGAAAGTGAGAAGTATTTTGTAATTTTTATTAAAAAGAATCTCGAAAAGAATTTAATGTACATACTTTTTTTTTCAACCTTCTTAACGTTTTTTTTATTTGCAGGATTTAGTTTTAAATCTTACGTTTTTTGGTTTTAGTCGTAATTTAATTTGAGATCAATTGTTTACCATTTTTTTTATTTTATGGGAAAATTTTTTAATTTTTCCGTATTAACCGGATTTTCAGATATCCGGATCGGGGTTACTCTCACCTAGTCCGGATAATCGAGGTTCCAGTGTATATACATTATAAGTACTAGTCTATGAGACCATGGTTCGTTGAAACTACGGTTCGTGGCTACTCGCTGACTCTCACATTCTATTTATTAAAAATATTTAATAAATAAAAATTTTTAAGTTACGTGGCTACAGAGGTCTAAGAACTTGTTTTCATCATAGTATTTAAAAGAAAAATCGAATACTATGAAGAAGACAAAGCTCCAAAAAAAGTCTTTAATATATAATTAAAATCTTCATTATAAAATGAATACTTAATAAAAGAAAAAATGTATGGAGGAAATGACAGAATTTTCAGCTTCTGAAAACACATAGCCTTGAAATTATTTTGAAGTAATATGGTAAACCCGCTTCTCTACAGTATCGATGAAAATAACAGATTTTTAGACGTCTGAAATAACGTAGTTTGAGACGTTTGAATAAGGTTTTAAAGATAGTATATATGTACATATAATGTATATGGGTGGTTTTCGCAGGAACGGTATACATAGTGTCCCCTCCATTTATATTCGAAACTAAAGCTCTTTTATACTTTTTTTTCTTCTAAAAAGTTCATAAATAATATTTTTTTAAAGTCACAACCTACTATGCATATATTGGTAACTTAATAAAAAAAATTTCTGGAGCATATGTGTTCAAATTGTCGCTACCGTCTGCTGTCCTTTTGCTTAACTGTAAACTTTGAGTATTAACAAACGGCTTAAAATTTGAACTTAAATTTTTCTGTAGGATGCATATGACGTATTTGGGTCCCAAAAACTCAATTTTTTCAACGAAACAAATTTTCATGCAATCCTCTTAGCGTATCGTCGCATATAAGTCTGTCCCCCGGTTTTAGCTATTTTTAAGCTTCATATCTTTTATTGGAGCGCACTCTATATGTATGCACTGAAAAGCACTGTTGTATTTTTTTTTTTACTGAACTACTCATATATGAACCGTGGAAAACTTAAAATTTTAAATATAAAAGCTTTAACTATGAAAATTAAACCTATTAAAATTTTAAAACGCTTTTACAAAAAAAAAATGTCGCCACCGTCCATGTCGTTTTCTCCAAGTGTATGTCATATATTACTTAATATATCTTGTTCAGTTATGTGTTTTGATGGTAAAATAAGATACCCAGAATTTGAGAAAATTTGATGGCTTCAATACAAAGTTATTTCAATAATACATTCAAAATGTCGCAACCGTCCATGACGCCACCGTCTGCATAAATAAAAAAATCCCATAAGAATAACACGTAGAATTTATTTTTACATTTGTAGCAGTACCACTGAAAATTTTAGGTTTTTGGACATTGATAAACATTAAAATACAAAAAAAATAAAAAAAAAAATATAATTAGTGTTGTGCCGTAAACAATAAAAAAATATATCGTTACAGTGAAAACCACCCATATGCATATTAGAGTGGACCTATTTTTGGACTTTGTGGAAAAACTTTGCTCCCCGGGTTTTTTTGTGAAGTTTTAGTCATAAAAAGTTCCCAGTTCCAAGGATTTTGCTTTAGCCCTGCAAAAACACGTGCCTGTAACCACATCAATTTTCCCATTTAAATAACATGGGAATTTTGAGTTTTTAGCTATACAAATTTTCACAAAAGCCAAAAAGCGTTTTAAAATGCTAATTTTTACTGGAAAACATACATTTATATGTTGCTAAGACATACAAACAGCCCTGCATTCATTCCAAAGGGAATTTTGGGGCTAGAAACGCAAATTTACCGAGTCCCAATTTCAGGGTTTTCAAAAAAAAGTCAATTTTTATCATTATCTTTGAAAAGTAATATCTTAAAAACTAATTAAAGAAAAGAGACGATTAAAAAATTTTTGGAAACTTGAAGCTTGTAAAAAATTATTAAGGCCTTTAAAACTCAATTTCGCCAATTATGGTTCAATCGGATCGTGGTGCCGAAGTTAAAGCTAAAGACGTTCAAAATGTTTTCAAAGATTTTAATATCGAGTTTTGTCTGATTCGCAATCCGGATGCCAAAGCTGCATGTGTGGAACGCGTGATTCAAACGATTGAACATCGTATATGGCGTTACTTTACTCACAAAAATACACGCAGATATATCGATATACTTGAACCTATAGTTCAGTCCTACAATAACACGGTACATTCTGGTACAAAAATGACACCTGCAAGTGTCAATTTGCAAAATGCAGACATAGCTCGATACAACTTGTCAAAAAGATACACGCATGGAAGAAGAATCAATTTGAAACTCAAATACAAAGTTGGTAAACTAGTCCGAATCAGTCATGCACCAGAAGTTTTCCGAAAAGGTTACGAGAGTGGTTGGACATTAGAATTATTTAAAATTGCACACGTTTCAACCGCGAGACAGCCACCTATATACATTCTCCAAGATTTAAATGACGAGATTATAGATGGTATCTATTACGAGCAAGAACTTTGTCCAGTTAAAAAGAATCTCTCGGAAGAAGTTTTTGAAATTGAAGAGTTATTACAGACAAAAGGTCGGGGCAAATCAAAGAAATATTTCGTATCTTGGAGAGGATATCCTGCAAAATTTAACTCTTGGGTTCTAGCGAGTGATTTAATTGACATATAATCAGTATATACAACAACAACATGAAGAAGGATCAATTTTTTGTGGTACTACCAAGTAACAGTAGCATGCTTGTATATCCTGAAAATACGACGATTCATTTCGCTACATACTTACCTCGACAAATTGAATTAGATGGTGAGTGAGAGGTTGCATTAACTGAAATTCAAATAACTATGACTATGTATCATTTAAAAAAAAATAAAAATTCCCTCGATCAAAGAATATTTGTTAAAATTTTGAGAAATGACAAGCAAAAGGAGGCTTTGCTGGATAACGTTATTCCGAGAGAGGTCACCAAAACATTGAGTCCTAAGGAACCACCAGTGAGTAAAACATCGGTGTCACACGTCTGCTCGGAAATATACAACAGTGTAGAATCCTTTTTAGAAGAGTTAAATCAGGTTTCGGCGATTCAAAATCATTTCAAATTTTTACGCAACCGCAGTAGTTTTGTTTTCGTAAAACTGATTTGTGAAAATTCATGTAAAAACACCGCCTTGCATTGTTTAGATATTTCGGAAAAAATTAGAAATATCTTGGGTTTCAAACAACAGCAGGAAATTTTTGAATTACGTGGTCCTGAAAAAGAACAAATAGTTGCAAAAAAACTACCTGATATCACCGCCAATATACCAAATACAATTATGGTATATACATATATACTCGAACCTTGTATCACGGGGGACGTACACACACCTCTATTGAGAAGTGTAGCTCTCGATCTCGAGAAATACACGTTTGGCTCGATTCGAGTAAAAAATTTCTCACCGCCAACTTACGTACCCTTGCTGAGTAATTCGTTCAGATCGATAGAGATTGATTTGTAATTTGTGTAATTTACTCCGAGTATAATACAGTTTGTGAAATAGACGCAGCTCGGCAATGTTTTATTGATTTCTCTGGTTAATTAACACAGTCAGTTTCGATTGTGTCTCCGGTATGGACTTAAAATTTCTTGTACAGACAATTGATGTAGTAGTAGATATACAGTTTGTAATAGGTCCAGATAAAAAATATTTACCAAAAGAAGTTGCTATATTAGCACTCGAAAATAAATTTCTAACTCATTGGGTTATTACACCAACATATAAATTTGAAAAAATCTCACCTGACGTACGTTGTCAGAATAAATGGTTGACACATCATCATCACGGTTTTGGCTATCATGAAGGAGATATAACCGAAAAAACTTTAACTAAAAATTTACGAAAACTCGCAAGAGATATTAGAAAAGTATACGTGCGAGGGATTGACAAATCTACTTATCTACAGAGCGTTATACCTACAAAGATAATTAACTTGGAAGATTATGGTCAGTGTTGTCCAATATTTCAAAATTTACCAACGAAAGATTTATATTGTTTATGGCATTCTGTGAAATTCGATTATCAAAGATATAAATGTGCGTTAAATAACGCATTGCGTTTAAAAGATTGGTTAAACAAAAATAGAAAAAAAACTCCAAGCAAAATGAATAGTTTAGAGATTTTAAAATTACCATCACGATTCCATCTCACACAGTTGGTGTGAGTGCAGTGATTCGTGAAGCAGCAATTAAAGCAGACCCAAGCTTAGAACAGGCTGATCTATCTTGTTCGCATGTATTTTTGAAAGAATACATAATTATATACATAATTTCGATTTTAAATTAAAAAACATATGTAATCAGTATATATATAATGTTTTATTCAATAAATATAAAAAAAAGAAAAAATTTAAAAATTGTGTCTCTTTTCATTTTTCTAAAACAAAAACAATCCGATATCCATACCAACCCATATAAATTTCGTTGCATTCACGTTTTGATTAGCAGTATCGATATACCATTGAGTAAGTTAACATACAATTTACAACCTTTATCAAATAAAAAATGAATATTAAAAAAGATAGTTATGTTACCTGTGGCCCATTTGGAATGTTAACAAACGACATAAAACCTCAATATACGGACAGAAAGGTAGATTCAGAGAGTTTTGAAAAAATCGGAAATCAAATTTCACAAATCAAATAAAAAGATCCTAAAGGGTCAGGGTTTCATTTATGCAACGAAAATATCATAGAGTGTCAGCTGTGTGGGGGTAAATTTGAATCAAAATATAAGTCAGTATCGACCCAGACAGAAAAATTGACACCTGAGTATTTAAATAATTGTACCATCTCTTAAACAAAAAAAATCAAATCTTAGTACACTCAAGGTTTCAGGCCTGTATACATGGTTTTAATTAAAAAAAGAATCTATTACAGTTACTACATCAAGTAAATATGGGTAACAAACAAGGAAAGACTGAAAAATCTTGCAACATTAAATATAATCGACTAGAAAATGAGAATAATGACCAAAAAAAAGCTTCACGAAAGAACAACACTAATAGTTACAACTACTTCAAAAATCTCAATTTTTCTAAAAAGAATACAAAAAATCATTATAAATCATCGGATATAGATAAAACACACCTGTTTAAAGAAAAATAGTAACTTCAAAAAGCTTAATTTAAATAAGGCATTATTTCACCTTTATATTTGATTATATAGGGTGATCGTGCCTCAAAAATGTTTTTTTTATAATATAATTTAGTTATATAAAAATAATTTAAATAAGGTACAATTTCGCCTTAATATTTGAATATAGGGTGATCGTGCCTAAAAATGAGCATGTTAATACAAATCCAAAAAAATAAAAAATAATTTAATCGTTTATATATGTATTTCAAAGTTAAGATAAAAATAAAGCATATTAAAAAAAATTAAAAATTTATTATTTGTCTCCATATATCTTATATCATTTCCAGATAAAAATTTTATTGCAATCCAACTATACAAAATATACGTCTTTAAAAAAATGTTCATATATGTAACAATAAATTTGCTGATTTTTTGCTGACTGATACTTTCATAACTATACCAAGGTTATTTCTGGTATGTATAATTTAATTAAATACAAAGTTTTTTTTCCAAGGTTTTTTGTCTGTTATCCCATAGTGACTATTAGACTACTTACGTTTTATTATCCTAAATGCCTAAATGTCTCTAGAATACCCATTGGAGTTGTACAATTTTTGGGCTATTTAGGACTGCATGAAAATAGCTATTTATAATTCTTGAAATGATATTTTACTAAATTTTCAAGCATCTCATAAATCAGCGTGTAAAATTATTGTACGAGTTCTGCAAAAGGAACTCAAGAATTGTAATTCATAATTAAACTTAATCTCTAATTTCTATATGCAAGGGACTTAAAAGATTTTTGTACATATTCGTTAATTAAAAACGGAAAAATAACAGATAAAATGCTTAAAAAGTTTGCCTTAATTTATTAAATATATAAGATAAGCAAATACAGATTAGAGAAATTTATATACCGGAAACCCGCTCATGCCTTGCGGCCCTGCTTCACCCTGTAAAATAAAAAATTTAATTAGATCTACTGACTTATATATACTTTATAAATGAAGCCTTTTTTTTTTTAATTTTTTTACAAGTTCTACAAATTTTTATAAAACGTTTTTTAAAAATGCTTAAACTTTGAAAATTTACAAAAGATTTATAAAGGCTCTCACATATTATTAAAGATTTACAGCGTTCTTTAGTTACATATTTTTGATATCGTTTAAAAATTAGTTTGAGTTAAGCTTCTAGACTCTATGACTAAAGTTGTGATAAATTAATTGATTATGCAACAGGACGTTATTACATTTTACGCAATATATTTACATCATTTAAATTCTGTTTTATTATTGTTCTCTGAGGAATCTATTGTTGAAAATTTCATTTTGTGTGATTTCCCTAAAAACTGTTATTGCAACCTACAAATCATTACTATATGGTTATTTGCATTGAAAGGTTAATTTCATTAGTAAAAAACTTCCAGCTATTATTTTTTTCATAGCCTAAATAGATTTTATTTAAGTAGAAAACCTATTAGTTTATATATGTGTATATGATCCTATACTATACATATTATAATCAAAGATTCAAGAGATTCAAAATTCATTATTTTTGATTTCTTTGAGATGCAATTTATGCAACACTAATTGGACGAAAGTTCATGAAAGTTAATTTAAATTAAACATTCAAGAAATACCCTTAGAAGTTTTTTTTATTTTGTAAACTTTCATCGTTTAAAAATATTGACTTCAGAAGTTAGTGATCGAAAGCACCAAATCAATTTATATTTTTTCACTAAAATTGGTTTTTCTCAGGATCTAAGGGGTTTTTTGACACAAGCTTTAGTGCAAATAATTGCTTTGAAAAATGCTATTGATTTGACGTTTTTTTTCTTAATTCGAGGTCATGGTCCAGAGTTACAACTGTTTCAAGCTAAGAATATCAAAATTTAAAAGCTGAAAAAGTTGTCACTGCAATCGCTTTGTAACTCAAAAAAAAGATTACCGAAACGTTAAAACTAAATTGCTATGTATTTGTTTAACAGTTCTCTAAAACAAGTTTTTTTTAGTTTAGTCCTTTAATAAAGAAAAATTTTAAATCATTTTGAGGCCATAATGGTATACAAAATTTTACGCCTAGGTCAACCCCAATATTTAACATAATTGTTTACGAATTATACTTCCCAGAGTAGTGCTCGTGGTCAACTGAAAACCAAAGAATTTGTGCTACCTTAATTGAAAACTTGTTGTGCGCAATCCTTCGATTATCATAGCACTGCTTTTTGGAATACGATTCCATATAATATAATATAAGATTTCTACCATCTCTTATAGTGGAAGCGAATTATACATAAAAATCACTGAAAAGTTATGTAAAAGGAATTTGTAATTCTTTTTTGTGTGTTTAATATACATATGTAAGAAGGAATCTGGCGCTAATTTCAAAATTGCTCAATTTTTGTGAAAAAATTTGATTTTTAGCTAAAAAAATAAAAATTTTTTCACAAAAATTTAACTTCATGGTCCCGTCATTAAAATACATATTTCCTGCGATTTTCATAAAAATATAATAATTTTTGCTCAAGTTATTAAACTAAATTAAAAAATTGGACAAAATTGGATTTTTGGAGGTTAGGATGTATTCTAAGGGCACTCTGTCCATCACTGGGTGTTTTTTGCGCAGCATATTTGTAACTAAAATATTTTAACCATATATTTATTTATAATAATTTTTCAATGAAAGAATCAATGCTTTTCAGTATTTAGTACAAGAATATGAAAAAAAAAAATTAAAAAAGTTTATTTGTTTAAACAAATACGACCTTTTAACTTTTTGAAATTTTCGGGTCATAAAAGCCTGAGTTCCCAGATCTGGGCTACTCGGACCAAAATTCTGCTTGGCTCATATTGAAGATCATTCAATTCTAGGTGGAGGTATCGTGGAAAATTTTTCGCTAAACCTCTTCAGTAATGAGTTACAGCTAATTGTTTATAAAATTTTGATCATTTTAAACTTTTTTTTTATAAACAATTAGCTGTAACTCATTACTGAAGAGGTTTAGCGAAAAATTTCCCACGATACCTCCACCTAGAATTGAATGATCTTCAATATGAGCCAAGCAGAATTTTGATCCGAGTAGCCCAGATCTGGGAACTCAGGCTTTTATGACCCGAAAATTTCAACAATTTAACAGGTCGTATTTCTTTAAACAAATAAACATTTTTAATTTTTTTTTTAATATTCTTGTACTAAATACTGAAAAGCATTGATTCTTTCATTAAAAAATTATTATAAATAAATATATGGTTAAAATATTTTAGTTACAAATATGCTGCGCAAAAAACACCCAGTGGTGGACAGAGCGTCCTTAATAGTAACCCCATCGTAGTTCCATTCCCTGTCTAATTAAGAAAATTTTCTATTTTTTTCTTTATGACCATTTTAACCAGTGATATGACAAAATGCGATAGCAACCTTCTTAAAATCTGGCAAAAAAGTAGTTTTTGCCATATGTCTGGCCAAGTGTTCCTTTGGGATACATACGAAATCAGATTCCTTCTTACATATGTATATTAAACACACACAAAAATTACACTTCCCTTTTACATCACTATTAAATGATAATTCGCTTTAAGAATGAAATATATAAATATTTTTCAACATTAGACCCCTAAATGAGGATTCATTTATCTGTACCCAGGAGAAAATTTTATGTGGTTAATTGCGTGGTTAATTACGTGGTTAATTATGTGGTTAATTATGTGGTTAATTATGTGGTTAATTATGTGGTTATTTGATCAAACGTTATTTTTTTAAAAAATAGGTTAATTATTTGGTATACATAGATTTTATTGGTCGCTAAGTTCAAATCTGAAGTTAGATTTTCGATATTGACAGTTGGCAGCTGTCAATTACCTGTCAAATCAGTTTCATTTTTTAGAAATCTTAAATTTATTCTTATTTAATATATTTTTTGGATCTCTGACTTCAAATCTGAAGTCAGATTTACGATATTGATGGCTGTTGACAGTTGACAGCTGTCAATTAGCAGTCAAATCGCTTTAATTTGTTAAAAACCTTGAATTCATCCTCATTCTTTATGTTTTTTGGGTCACTTGATTCAAATTTGAATTCAGATTGACGATATCAGTTGACAGCTGTCAATTAGCTGTCAAATAACTTTCATTTGTTAGAAACCATTAGTTTATTCTCATTAATTCTGTTTTTAGAGTCGCTAATTTCAAATTTGCAGTCAGATTTACGATATTGACAATTTACAGATGACAATTAGCTGTCAAATCTTTTTTATTGGTTAAAAACTATAAATTTATTTAATTTAAAACTATAAATTTATTTAACCAAACCTAAACTTTTATAGTATTCAAATTACGTTCGCTTACAGGAATCTCAAATTTATTCTCTATCTTTATGTTATTTCTGTCGCTAATTTCAAATTTCGAGTCGGATTTATGATAATGACAGCTGTCAATTAGCTGTCAAAATACTACAAGCTGTTGGAATCCTCAAACTAATCAATTATGAAAATCCTCGACTTCCTTTAATCAGAAAAATTTCCCCCCCAACCGCTCTTCAATGTCGCGATTCACCATGCATGCCTCCTTTCAAAAATCCATTATGTTAAGAAGATTAATTTCTACAAACCTGAACTTTTTAGATTTTTTTTTCCATATTCAGACCTCCTATAGTTAACGTTTTTGAAGAAGTTTTGAATCCAAATTTATTTTGAAATCTGAAAAGCAATTAAGGCCCAAAGAATCATTTTGTCTTTGATTAAAGGTATACGATTTAAAAAATAAAATTTGAAAACTTGATACTTATCTAATACAAAAATTGCAGATAATTTTCTTTGTAGAAAGATTATAGAAAACATTTTTTAAAAGCGGAAAATTAAAAGAATAATGGATAATATTTTATCATTATTTTATAGTAAAATGCATTGCCAAAACATATTTTTTAGCCCTTTTTCTACTTCCTCTGAAAATGTAAAAAAATTTTAATTAATATAAGTAATGTTATAATTATCACGTTACTGCTTTAATCAAAAAAATTAAATTTCACTTACTTATTCTATTTTTATTAATTTCAGTAGTTTATTCGCTTATTTTCACCTTCTAGGGGTGTGTAGGTAAACAAGTATTTTAAATATCAAATGTCCTAAAATATGAAAAATTGGAAAATATGCTCAGTGAAAATATGAAAATTTTCATCAATAAAAACACTTTTTCCAACCTCGAAAAACCCCGGGCAATGTAAAAATCTTATTCTTACATGTTTTTTGGTCCGCCATGTTTGAAAATTGGAAATTATGCTGGGACCAAAAAACGAACAATTTTATTTATATAAACGTTTTTTTCGACCTTGAAAACCCCAAGGCATTGTAAAAAACTTATTTTGACATGTTTTTCTGATCCGCCATTTTGGAGAATCGGAAAATTTGCTTGGGTGAAAATTTTCATAAATTGATAACGTTTTTCTCAACTTCGGAAACCCCCAGGCAATACAGATTGTTCCCCTTTTTTCAGGTTTTTTGATCCGTCATCTTGGAAAATCGGAAAATATGCTAGGGTAAAAAAATAAAAAATTTTTATAACTAAAAACGTTTTTCTCAACCTTGAAACCATCCAGGCAATATAAAAAGCTTATTCTGTCATATTTTTTTGTCAGCCATCTTGGAAAATCGGAAAAGATTTTGGGGAAATAAAATAAAAATTTTCATTATTTAAAATGTGTTTCTCAACCTCAAGAACCCGCAGGTAATATAGGTATTTCTATTTTTCATGTTTTTGTTCCGCCATCTTGGAAAATTGAAAAATATGCCAGGGTAAAAATATGAAAATTTTTATAAATGAAAACGTTTTTCTCAACCTCGAAAACCCCCAACCCAGTTGCCCAAATAATTCACTCGTCTATTTTTTATCATTTGCTGCGAGATATAAAAATTTAAAGCCAGAATCCAGATTTTAGACTTTTAATAAACGCAAATTTTAAACAGTATCTTTATAGAGCCATATCTCAAAAACAACTGAAGTAAAAGGAACTAATAAAAAAATTTTGAAAACTTTGAGCTTTTACAAAATTTTTGAGACCTATAAAACCCATTTTAGGCACACATTAAAATTTTGGCAGCAATTTAAAAAATTGGTTCTATTAGTGAATGATATATCGATTTAGGATATATTCATTTAAGTAAAACAATTAGGTTTATTTAAATTTTATTTAAGTTTTATTTAACTTTTATCTAAATTTTTTTTTATCTAAATAAACAAAAACTACGAATTTTTTATCGGTCAAAAAGTTTGAAAATTTCACCGACAAAATAAAATAGATAATTTTTACTCATTTGAGGAAAGCATTACATTTTTATATAAAAGTCCCCAAAATTCTTGATCAGTGCAGCAACATTTAGAATATATAGCCTAAGAAACTTATCTTATAGCATAGAACCCTTTTAGAGGGTCTAATTTCTAGGCCCAGGAGGCACATCCAGGTAAACTGAGGGTATGGGAGATGTTTTTTCAACTACCACAACCTGTCCTGAAAGTAAGAAGCAAATCCTCTACCCAAAAAGTTGAAACTCCCCTTGTTATTTTTTTTTTAATTAATTTTTTTTACAATTTATCCTGTTTATTATTATACCTTTTACTTATAAAATTAATAAAAGCAGCTGTAAATTTGATTTCCAAAAAATTTTTTTGCATCATAATCTTTCAATTCTTTTTGAATATTTTACAGAGGTCAAATTTAAGTATTATAATTTTAAAAAATATTATTTACATACATTATTGTAAATCTATATTATTTCACATACCAAAAAAAAAAAAAAAAAAATTAATGCAAATTGAAAAAATTAAGCTTTTGTCGTTCTCTTTTTAATTATGCCCCCATTATATTTCTGCCTGCAGGCCCCCTAAGTGTTTAGGCCCTGCTAAGGGTATATAAATAATATTAAGCTAATAAGATTAAATTATTAAAATAATTTTTTCAATATTTGTATTCATTTTGAGCTCATTCTGAACTTTTTTGAATTTATTTTGAACTCGCTTTGAACTCATTTATACTCTCATTTTCGAAATTCATATTGAATCGAATTGAATTCAAAATAAAAATTGTGCCAACTGGGCAAGCAATTTTAAAAGCTTTAAATGCTAAATTTTCTAAATAATTAAATAATCAGTTCCTGAATAAGATTTAAAAAAAGTTTAACTTTTTTTTTTTTCAAAATCTTGTATTTTAAAGGGTTAGTTTTCACTCCCTGTAGTAAGCCTATGCACCCTAATTTTGGCCCATAATCATAAGTACTGCTTATTTGATTAATTCCTCTCTTTTTTTCTAGATCGAGTTCTAGAAATTTAGCTTAACAATTAATTATGAGTTATGCTATTTATTACACGTAACCTCTTATTACAATTAAATTTTTTGTTTGAGTCATTAATATTTAAAGGAACAAAGAATTTTGTTAAAGCAGCTAATTTAAGGCTAAAGTTTTTTTTTTATACTTTTACAAGCAAAAGCGATAACAAAATAAAATATACCTTTCTGTAATAAACATTATTTATTCACAATTTTTTCTTTATTTATATTTTCACTTAAAAAAAGTAGGCTGTCTGAAATCTTTAAACTTCTTCATGCTGATGCACTTTATCAGTTGAAATGATTGTTAGTTATAACGACTTACTTTATTAAATTATATATCCACCTAGTTCCAGCTAAAATATGCTTATAACGTTTCCAAATTTGAGTATCTGGTGATAAAAAGAATAGCAGCACTTTTCAATTAAAATTATATTTTCTGTAAATAAGTATCTTAATTAATGTAAAATAATAAACTAAAAACTTTAAGCAATACTTAGTCCCTTTATTTGCTTTTGAGAAATTAAATACAAATTTGTATCGATATGAAGCATGACATCTACTGAAAAATTAGGAAATTATTTTTACGATCGACGTTAATTTATAATTAATTAATTATTATGAGACGATATTTCGATCAAATAAATGCTTTTAACAGATATACACATATATTGACACTTTCGTGTCCAGAATGTAAATCTAAGCATTTTCAAATAATTTTTAAAAATATTTGCATATTTTTAAAAAATTCAGAACCAATGAATTTTAACTTTTTAGATCTTAAAAAAGCTAAAGAAAATTTTATCTCAAATAAAAAAATTCCTCCACCACGGGGACTCGAACCCACGATCTAAGGATTTGTACTCCTACGCTCTACCAATTGAGCTATAGTGAAGGTGGTATTCGAGTACCGTTAGAAGAAATTCATTTACTTGATATAGGCAACCCATTAATCTAGTGCCAAATGATAAATTAGGAAATTATTTTTACGATCGACGTTAATTTATAATTAATTAATTATTATGAGACGATATTTCGATCAAATAAATGTTTTTAAAAATTATTTGAAAATGCTTAGATTTACATTCTGGACACGAAAGTGTCAATATATGTGTATATCTGTTAAAAGCATTTATTTGATCGAAATATCGTCTCATAATAATTAACCTACTGAAAAAGTTTTGTCAACAGAAAATTTATTCCTAGATGATTCATGCGGTCCATATACAATTATACATAAATCCAGCAGATGTAACAATCTCTATCTTTAAAAAACAATTCACTTTTAATTTTGGAATGTTGAAAAGTAACAAATGGGTTATGTACAAATACTTAGATACAAAATTTCATATTCTATAAGGCTATCTTGCACTATTTTAGAACTTCTAAGTTTCACTGACAATAAAGAAATTAATTAGTAACAATCTTAAATAAATTTCAATCTTTGATTTTAATTAATTAATATTCTATTGATTGAAATCATTATTTTTTTGCAAAAAGACTGCACATCTGACAACAACAAATATACCACGCCGGCTACTATCGCCGTGTGACAAAGATTACACAGCTCAAAATGAATTCAAATATTGAAAATGAATTTTTTTCTTACTTTTAAATTTTTGTCACAATTCTGCAAAAAAACTACAAATATCACTTTTTTAAAGTTATTTATTAGTTCACTTTTTAAAACTTTTTAATTTTGCAGTCTGAAATAATTAAACTTAACATCCAGTCTGGAGGATAATTATTTGTGTAACCTTGTCACACGGCGATAGTAGCCGGCGTGGTAGATTTGTTGTTGTCAGATGTGCAGTCTTTTTGCAAAAAAATAATGATTTCAATCAATAGAATATTAATTACAATTAATTAAAGATTAAAATTTATTTAAGATTGTTACTAATTAATTTCTTTATTGTCAGTGAAACTTAGAAGTTCTAAAATAGTGCAAGATAGCCTTATAGAATATGAAATTTTGTATCTAAGTATTTGTACATAACCCATTTGTTACTTTTCAACATTCCAAAATTAAAAGTGAATTGTTTTTTAAAGATAGAGATTGTTACATCTGCTGGATTTATGTATAATTGTATATGGACCGCATGAATCATCTAGGAATAAATTTTCGGTTGACAAAACTTTTTCAGTAGATGTCATGCTTCATATCGATACAAATTTGTATTTAATTTCTCAAAAGCAAATAAAGGGACTAAGTATTGCTTAAAGTTTTTAGTTTATTATTTTACATTAATTAAGATACTTATTTACAGAAAATATAATTTTAATTGAAAAGTGCTGCAATTCTTTTTATCACCAGACACTCAAATTTGGAAACGTTATAAGCATATTTTAGCTTGAACTAGGTGGATAAATAATTTAATAAAGTAAGTCGTTATAACTAACAATCATTTCAACTGATAAAGTGCATCAGCATGAAGAAGTTTAAAGATTTCAGACAGCCTACTTTTTTTAAGTGAAAATATAAATAAAGAAAAAATTGTGAATAAATAATGTTTTTTACAGAAAGGTATATATTATTTTGTTATCGCTTTTGCTTGTAAAAGTATAAAAAAAAAACTTTAGCCTTAAATTAGCTGCTTTAACAAAATTCTTTGTTCCTTTAAATATTAATGACTCAAACAAAAAATTTAATTGTAATAAGAGGTTACGTGTAATAAATAGCATAACTCATAATTAATTGTTAAGCTAAATTTCTAGAACTCGATCTAGAAAAAAAGAGAGGAATTAATCAAATAAGCAGTACTTATGATTATGGGCCAAAATTAGGGTGCATAGGCTTACTACAGGGAGTGAAAACTAACCCTTTAAAATACAAGATTTTGAAAAAAAAAAAAGTTAAACTTTTTTTAAATCTTATTCAGGAACTGATTATTTAATTATTTAGAAAATTTAGCATTTAAAGCTTTTAAAATTGCTTGCCCAGTTGGCACAATTTTTATTTTGAATTCAATTCGATTCAATATGAATTTCGAAAATGAGAGTATAAATGAGTTCAAAGCGAGTTCAAAATAAATTCAAAAAAGTTCAGAATGAGCTCAAAATGAATACAAATATTGAAAAAATTATTTTAATAATTTAATCTTATTAGCTTAATATTATTTATATACCCTTAGCAGGGCCTAAACACTTAGGGGGCCTGCAGGCAGAAATATAATGGGGGCATAATTAAAAAGAGAACGACAAAAGCTTAATTTTTTCAATTTGCATTAATTTTTTTTTTTTTTTTTTTGGTATGTGAAATAATATAGATTTACAATAATGTATGTAAATAATATTTTTTAAAATTATAATACTTAAATTTGACCTCTGTAAAATATTCAAAAAGAATTGAAAGATTATGATGCAAAAAAATTTTTTGGAAATCAAATTTACAGCTGCTTTTATTAATTTTATAAGTAAAAGGTATAATAATAAACAGGATAAATTGTAAAAAAAATTAATTAAAAAAAAAATAACAAGGGGAGTTTCAACTTTTTGGGTAGAGGATTTGCTTCTTACTTTCAGGACAGGTTGTGGTAGTTGAAAAAACATCTCCCATACCCTCAGTTTACCTGGATGTGCCTCCTGGGCCTAGAAATTAGACCCTCTAAAAGGGTTCTATGCTATAAGATAAGTTTCTTAGGCTATATATTCTAAATGTTGCTGCACTGATCAAGAATTTTGGGGACTTTTATATAAAAATGTAATGCTTTCCTCAAATGAGTAAAAATTATCTACTTTATTTTGTCGGGGAATTTTTCAAACTTTTTGACCCATAAAAAATTCGTAGTTTTTGCTTATTTAGATAAAAAAAATTTGCGTTTATTAAAAGTCTAAAATCTGGATTCTGGCTTTAAATTTTTATATCTCGCAGCAAATGATAAAAATAGACGAGTGAATTATTTGGGCCAACTGGGTCGGGGGTTTTCGAGGTTGAGAAAAACGTTTTCATTTATAAAAATTTTCATATTTTTACCCTGGCATATTTTTCAATTTTCCAAGATGGCGGAACAAAAACATGAAAAATAGAAGTATCTATATTACCTTTTAAATATAATATAAAAAAAATATAAATACTTTTTAAATAATGAAAATTTTTATTTTATTTCCCCAAAATCTTTTCCGATTTTCCAAGATGGCTGACAACAAAATATGTCAGAATAAGCTTTTTATATTGCCTGGATGGTTTCAAGGTTGAGAAAAACGTTTTTAGTTATAAAAATTTTTTATTTTTTTACCCTAGCATATTTTCCGATTTTCCAAGATGACGGAACAAAAAACCTGAAAAAAGGGGAACCATCTGTATTGCCTGGGGGTTTCCGAAGTTGAGAAAAACGTTATCAATTTATGAAAATATTCACCCAAGCAAATTTTCCGATTCTCCAAGATGGCGGATCAGAAAAACATGTCAAAATAAGTTTTTTACAATGCCTTGGGGTTTTCAAGGTCGAAAAAAACGTTTATATGAATAAAATTGTTCGTTTTTTGGTCCCAGCATATTTTCCAATTTTCAAACATGGCGGACCAATGTAAGAATAAGATTTTTACATTGCCCGGGGTTTTTCGAGGTTGGAAAAAGTGCTTTTATTGATGAAAATTTTCATATTTTCACTGAGCATATTTTCCAATTTTATCATATTTTAGGACATTTGATATTTAAAATACTTGTTTACCTACACACCCCTAGAAGGTGAAAATAAGCGAATACACTACTGAAATTAATAAAAATAGAACAAGTAAGTGAAATTTAATTTTTTTGATTAAAGCAGTAACGTGATAATTATAACATTACTTATATTAATTAAAATTTTTTTACATTTTCAGAGGAAGTAGAAAAAGAGCTAAAAAATATGTTTTGGCAATGCATTTTACTATAAAATAATGATAAAATATTATCCATTATTCTTTTAATTTTCTGCTTTTGAAAAATGTTTTCTATAATCTTTCTACAAAGAAAATTAGCTGCAATTTTTGTATTAGATAAGTATCAAGTTTTCAAATTTTATTTTTTAAATCGTATACCTTTAATCAAAGACAAAATGATTCTTTGGGCCTTAATTGCTTTTCAGATTTCAAAATAAATTTGGATTCAAAACTTCTTCAAAAACGTTAACTATAGGAGGTCTGAATATGGAAAAAAAAATCTAAAAAGTTCAGGTTTGTAGAAATTAATCTTCTTAACATAATGGATTTTTGAAAGGAGGCATGCATGGTGAATCGCGACATTGAAGAGCGGATGGGGGAAATTTTTCCGATTAAAAGGGGTCGAGGATTTTCATAATTGATTAGTTTGAGGATTCCAACAGCTTGTAGTATTTTGACAGCTAATTGACAGCTATCATTATCATAAATCCGACTCGAAATTTGAAATTAGCGACAGAAATAACATAAAGATAGAGAATAAATTTGAGATTCCTGTAAGTGAACGTAATTTGAATACTATAAAAGTTTAGGTTAGGTTAAATAAATTTATAGTTTTAAATTAAATAAATTTATAGTTCTAAATTAAATAAATTTATAGTTTTTAACAAATAAAAAAGATTTGACAGCTAATTGTCATCTGTAAATTGTCAATATCGTAAATCTGACTGCAAATTTGAAATCAGCGACTCTAAAAACAGAATTAATGAGAATAAACTAATGGTTTCTAACAAATGAAAGTTATTTGACAGCTAATTGACAGCTGTCAACTGATATCGTCAATCTGAATTCAAATTTGAATCAAGTGACCCAAAAAACATAAAGAATGAAGATGAATTCAAGGTTTTTAACAAATTAAAGCAATTTGACAGCTAATTGACAGCTGTCAACTGTCAACAGCCATGAATATCGTAAATCTGACTTCAGATTTGAAGTCAGAGATCCAAAAAATATATTAAATAAGAATAAATTTAAGATTTCTAAAAAATGAAACTGATTTGACAGGTAATTGACAGCTGCCAACTGTCAATATTGAAAATCTAACTTCAGATTTGAACTTAGCGACCAAAAAAATCTATGTATACCAAATAATTAACCTATTTTTTAAAAAAATAACGTTTGATCAAATAACCACATAATTAACCATATAATTAACCACATAATTAACCACGTAATTAACCACGTAATTAACCACATAAAATTTTCTCCTGGGTAACCAAACTGAAACATTTTATATACTTATTATAAACAATACTTATATCTCATATAAATGCTCTATTTTACTTAAATATTTGCTATTGTACTACTACTCATTACTTATTATTTTAATATTTATACGTTTATTTATTAAATTATTTAATAAATTATTTGATACGACCTTGATGAACAAACAAAGCCTTAGATTCGAAAAACTCACATTTTTGATACGTGTTTGATATACGTTTGATAACGCATCAAGTAGTTTTGCTTATTTTTTTTTTAATCAAGAAATTTGTTTGATTAAATATTTTTTTTAAAATATAATTTTTGAAAATTAAATTTTTAAGTAATGAATTGATGTTAAGAATAATATTTTTTATGAAAAAACATTGAAAAAAAGTTTGTGAAAAAAATGTCTCAATGTGAAGTCGGTTGGACTCCACGTATCAAAAATGTGAGTTTTTCGAATCTAAGGATTTGTTTGTTCATCAAGGTCGTATCAATTAATTAATTAATTATTATTTTATTTACAATGAATTATTATTTAAGTAGCTGAACTTTAATGATTATTATATACTTAAAAGACTGTGATAAACCTTTATCAAAAGATAAGATTATATTTACTACATGTACAAAAGACATAAATATATTTATATACATATATATACAAAATTGTTATTAATTATTTAAATTTTTATAATTCTTTTTATTTTAATTACTTTTAAATATTTTGTACGTATATTTTGTTTTATTACTTATATTTTACTGTATACTTTTTTTGGCAACAAATAAATAAATATTGATAATAATAATAATAATTAATAATATTAACTTAAACATTCCATTTTCGACATCTTTGATTAAATGTTTTTATTAAAAAATTGTATATAATTTTTTACACATTTTAATAATTTTTTATTATTATCATAACTTATCTAAAATTACATATACTACCAATTTTTGAGTACATTTATGTGTTAATTATTTATCAAAAAAGAATTTAAAACTTATATAACGGGGGTAATTTGTTTAAATAAATAATTTTTAATAATATACATACATATATATTTATTAATATATTTATACTTTAAGAGCGCCTTTTAATAAATATATGTACGTATAAATATTTAGTATTATTATACATGGTTGTATACAGTGTAAAGATGTGTTAGTCAACATTTGCAATTTAGTCAAAAAATTAAAAAAAAAATGAAAAATTTGTTTTTTCTATTTTTACTTATATTTTAAACTTAAATAAAGTATTTTTTTTAATATTTTTATATAATTTATATTTTTTATACATTATTTAAGTTGAAAATATAAGTAAAAATAGAAAAATCAAATTTTTTTTTTTTCAATTTAAAACTATAAATATTTTACCTTTTTATGGTAAAAAATAGATTTTTTTTTTCATTCAGCAGCTAAAAAAAAATTTTTTTTCATTAGAAATTGCGTTGAAGCCGATTTTTTGCCACTTTTTTTTTTACTACACTGTGTGGCATGGTCTTATTTTACAGCACCGTGCGGCTGATACTATAAATCATTATCAGTCAATATGAAAATCTATAACTTTTATTGATCGGTGCTGCTTTTTATTAATCTTAAGTAAATATATTTGAAATTTGATTGTTGCTATGCGTAAATCTTCTGTCTTAAAGACTTGAGGCGCGCGAATATGTGTGTATGTGTGTTTGCAAATATTAAATAATTTAATTTTTAATATTTGCTTGTAACGGGCAAAAATGCCTCGTTACACTTAATGTTCATAAATTACGGTTGGACTAAGTCGAACATTGCGAGGCAAATCTGCTTTTATGATTTATATCAATATTGCCACCAGTTACAAAAAGAAGAGTACCAATTTATTTTTGGACTAACAGTCCACTAGGAAAAAGTCAGCAAATAATATGTGTAAATTTTTAATAGTTTTCAGCAAATATTGGTTATAACTTATTTTTTAAAAATTTTAAACTTCTTTTTTTGAACCTTTCACAAATTTAAATTAAAAATATATTACGTTAGTTAATAGGGAACATGAAACTACAATATAATTTGCTGAAAATAATTAATTAATTAATGCATAAAAAAAAATGGAATTTTTGTCAGTTTTTATTGGCCTAAAATATTTAAAATAGTTTATTTCAGCCGTGCATAATAGTAGCAGCCATAATCAATAAATTATGCTACCATACTTTTTTACATTAACTAATAGATGTTAAACGATTCTTAAAATACGTTTATAAACCTTTAGTATATCATTTCTCTTTCGAGAGAAATTTTGTATATTGTATATTGTAAATATATTGTGTACAGTAAGCTAGTCACATCTTATCAGTAATTAAACTTTTAGCTGACTAACTATATGTATATATATGTATATATTAATCTTAATCTTAATCTTAATCTTAATACTATATATATTTAAAAATTTATTTGTTTGTTTGTCTGTCTGTACGCTAATGACTCATGAACTGCCGAACTGATTGTCAGTGTCAAAATAATGAAAAAAAGTCTGCAAGTGACATGGGCCATAGATTTTTTGCTCAGCTATCGCAGTTTTTGAGACATTTAATTTTTAGTGTTTTGGAACTTTATAAAATTTTTTTAAATTTTTAACAAAAATTGAAATATCTCGAGATTAAAATTTTTTGATAATATCGCACTTTCTAGTATTTGATTTGGCACTAATTTTTACGTATTCTCTCAAATTTTTATTCAAAACGGAGGTATCTTTAAAATTTTATCAAATATTTTTGAAGCTGGTAAGAAAAATTTTTTTTATTTCCTTATTTTTTATTGTATTTTTAATAATTTATTTGTGTGTCTATGACTTTTATCATGAGGTTTGATTTGATTTGAACGAAATTACATAACACAAGTGTCAAAATAAAGTTAAAATAAAAAAATTTTTATTTCTTTTGAAAAAAATTAAATTTTTTGGAAATTTGGTTAAAAAGTGAAATATCTGTAAAATATGATAAAATTTTAGTGTAGCTATTTGTACGTACTTATTCAATTTTTATTAAAAACGGACGTTTCTTCAAAATTAAACAAAAATTTTTTGATAAAGTTGAAACAATGTTTGATTTTTAAAAATAATTTATTAGATGATTTGATCATCTAATTAAATTAATCAAGAGCAAAATAAAATATTATTTTTCTTTTTCTTATTTTAAAAAAATGCAATTAACTGTGCCTATTTCATTAACGCTTCCCCCACCTAATAAATCTAGTAAGTTCACACAGTTGTAATGTATATGTGTTAGTTATAAAGCACATATATATTGTATGAATATATGTTGGTATAGTTATTTAGTAACTTCTATTTGAAATCGTTAAAACGGCAAAAGACGTGAATTAACTTCAAATTAATTCAAGTAATTCTATAATCAAGTAAGGTATACAAAATCTTATTATATTGGGATCATAAGACTCGATGCTTATACGCCCTACAATTTTTCAACAATATTTATGTAGAATATTATAAAACGTTGCCTAAAGTATTAAACACAAATAAAAATAATGTTAAAGTTACATGAGAGTATTTTAATGAACAAAATTATATTATAAACAAATCTTTAAATGAAATTTATATCTAAATGCTAAGTATGAGAATTTCCGGCAACGATCCAAATCAACGTTCCAGCTGCAAGCACTTGACTTTCCATTAAAGATTAAGAAGGGAGAATTCCGGGGACATCGCAGATGCCATCCACGCAACGAACTTTCACTTGGTATCTAGCTTCCAAACATCTTACATTAAAAATTGAATAAATAGTAACTTGCTTTTTTTAACATACAATACGAAGTCTTCTCATTATATACAAATACCTAAATCCCTATCCCGTGCATTATAGAGTTGTAATTTTTATAATTAATCGTGAATTGAACTTACGCGCTTTTGTAAAATAACTTAATAAAAACTAGCCAAAATACCGAACATTACACAGTAAAGATCCCAAGGTACGTCAGGCTCCCTACCATACCATCTCAGTACATTATAAATCTTGGACAAATAATTACGTCATAAAAATTATATATATTAAAAATTTTTGAGCAAATAATAATTTCTTACGTATCAAATTTAATTATTGTGATATGCTAAAAATAAAATTTTCAAACAAAAAAACATATATGGGTCAATATTTGTGAACTGTATATGACTTTACATGGGTGGGTATCGAAATGTACTCCAAAGTATGTTTGGTCGGAAGTATATATAAAAAAAATAATTTTCCCTAATTTTTAGCTTTTTAGATTTAATTCTCTATTTTTTACAGCGATTTTTGTTTTTTTCAATTTTTTGAAATTTTTAATTTTTGAGAAATTTATGTTCATTAATTTTTCTCGCAAACGCGCACTTTACAGTAAAATTTTTTTTCCTTATAGTACCCCATAGGAAATTTCCCGTAGAATTCGATTCTGGGGTCCAAATTTTTTTTTGAATTGCGCATGCGCGAGAAAATCAACTTTCTTGCTTTGCCTTTTCTAGCTTATATGCCTCAGCTGCAGACAGCTCAATTTTCATCCTTTTGGTCTCAAATTGTAGGTTTTTTCATATACTTTCAGCATATCAAATCATTTTTTTGGGTAAATTTATTTTAAAAGCACTAAAATTGAAAAATAGCGATTTTAAAAAAATCATTTTTCACAAATTTTGAATTTCCCGCCAAGTCACGTGACCAAATGAAAATCTGACTAAAAATTCGGATTCAGCGAAAAATTTTACATAAGGATATCAATTTTCGTCCTATTTCATTAAATAGTTTCTAAGATATCCCATTTTAAAGATAAAGATTAAAATTGACTTTTTTAAAAAAACCCTAAAAATGGGACTCTGACTTTATTTATCATATATGTTAAACAAATAATTATAAAAAGACGCGTAAAAATTTTTTGGAAACTAAGGGCTTGTAAAAAATTTTTGAGGCCTATAGAACTCGTTTCTTTTAAAAATTAGAATTTTTGCAGCAATTTCAAAATTGGTCATTTTTGGGTAAGAATAGGGATTTGGTTTATTGACTATCGCCATGAGAGAATTAACAACAAATAAATGTGGTGTACGGTAAATAAATGTTAATACGTATACCGAAAAAATGAGACCAATTGGAAGTATTTTGGTTAGCTGGCGAGGTTGCAGCTTTGTATTAAAGATTATGAAAAAAATCCTAGTTTATAACATTGTTGTATTTTGTAGCTATTCTATCTTATTTTCAATTTTCCGAATTTTCTAGTTATCTAATGAAAATTTTGAAGAAATTTTCGGATTTCTCGAGAAATTTTACAAAAGACTCCCTTTTTGGAAAAGTTTTGGATGTTTTCGTTACGCTATAGAAATAAAAGAAATAGCAAAATACTAAATAACTACAAAATACCACAATGTGATCAAATAGGATTTTTTTGTAATCTTTAATACAAAGCTGCAAACTTGCCAGTTAACCAAAATACTTCCAATTGGTCTCATTTTTTTGGTATAAGTGTCACCATTCAGTTGCTGTACACTGCAATTATTTGTTGCTAAATCTCTCATGCCGATAGTCAATAAACCAAAAGCCTATTCTTGCTCCAAAATGACCAATTTTGAAATTGCTGCCAAAATTCTAATTTTTAAAAGAAACGAGTTCTATAGGCCTCAAAAATTTTTCACAAGCCCTTAGTTTCCAAAAAATTTTTATTCGTCTTTTTATAATTATTTGTTTAGCAGATATGATAATTAAAGTCAGAGTCCGATTTTTAGGGTTTTTTAAAAAAAGTCAATTTTAATCTTTATCTTTAAAATGAGATATCTTAGAAACTATTTAATGAAATAAGACGAAAATTGGTATCCTTATGTAAAATTTTCCGCTTAATCCGAATTTTCAGTCGGATTTTCATTTGGTTACGTGACTTGGCGGAAAATTTAAAATTTGTGAAAAATGATTTTTTAAAAATCGCTATTTTTCCATTTAGTGCTTTTAAAATAAATTTACCCAAAAAAATGATTTCATATGCTGAAAGTATATGAAAAAACCTACAATTTGAGACCAACAGGATGAAAATTGAGCTGTCTGCAGCTGAGGCATATAAGCTAGAAAAGGCAAAGCAAGAAAGTTGATTTTCTCGCGCATGCGCAGTTCAAAAAAAAATTTGGACCCCAGAATCGAATTCTACGGAAAATTTACTATGGGGTACCATAAAGAATAAAAATTTTATTGTAAAGTGCGCGTTTGCGAGAAAAATTAATGAACATAAATTTCTCAAAAATTAAAAATTTCAAAAAATTGAAAAAAACAAAAATCGCTGTAAAAAATAGAAGATTGGATCTAAAAACCTAAAAATTGGGGAAAATTATTTTATTTATACATACTTTCGACCAAACATACTTTGGAGTACATTCTGAGACTCGAAAATCCAAACTGTATACACTTCACAAATATTGACCCATTCGCCAGAATCAGAAGAATCATTAAGCTCTGCATTAAGACAAACATGAGACTTAGATAACAAACAATTACAAGAAAATGAAAATTTAATCATAGACCAATTAGAAAATGAACTACCTGATGAATTATTAAATAATACTCTAGTTTAAAATTAAAATAATTTAAATGTAGAAGAAATACTTCAAGACTCAGCTGAAATCACAGATATAGGATACTAACACAAAATTAACAAATAAATCCACCACCAATAGTTAATCCAGATCAACTAATTTAACAACCACAAAATCAAAAAGAAATGGACCCGTTATATAACAGTTATTTACAATGGATAATGAATAACGAAACTAAGACAAATGTTATCAATAAATCCAACGCTAGCAGCAAATTATACGTTAAATTATAAAGAGTAGAGAACTCGTTCAAGGTCAACACATAGTATCACCGGAATTTAATGAAAAAAATGATTAAAAATCTTATAAAAACATAGTGTAACAATGTTAAGAGATAGAGGTCTAAGTCAAATAAGAATTCAGGTATCAGACCCTACGAAAACACCTTTAGAAAAAATAAAAATCAAAGATTTTTCTAATTTAAAAATCAAAGATCCTATGATCCTGTATATATATTAAAATGAAAGATTGCGAAAAATTCAAATATTTTGATTTTATTACAGATCAAATTATGAAGTATTGGATGGATAAAAATGCATAAAAATTGTTTTAAATTAATCCTTAAAGAAATACCCCCAGCCAATTTTTTTATTCTTAAAAAATAGTAACATGATTTCAAGAAATCAATCTCAGAAGTTAGTGTCGAGAAGGCAAAAAATTTTAATTTTTTTTCACGAAAACTGATTTTTCTCAGGATCTAAGGGGTATTTTGAGATAAGCTTTAGTGCAAATTATCCGTTGGAAAAAATCCTATTGATTTGACATTTTTTTTTTAATTCGAGCTCATGGTTTAGAGTTATAACTGTTTAAAGTCAAGTAGATCAAAATTTAAAACCTGAAAAAGTTGTCACACTCATCACTCGATAACTGAAAATAGTTATTACCGATTCATTAAAACTCTATGGCTATATATTTGTTAAACGGTTGTCTAAAATAAGTTTCATTGGTTTTAAGTTTAATCTTTTAGAGAAATCTTAGAAATATCACTTGATAAATTATTTTCAATTTTTAACTTTTTCATACTTAGGACAGCCAACATCTAATTTTACTAAAAAGTGTTTTTTTTTATATATAAAAGCACTGAAATTCTAAGATAAATATATTTAGATTTTTCATATTATAGACGGCTACAATATATTTAACGACGGAATGAAATTCTAATTATTTACTTTTTTATACTTGGGACAGCCAACATCTAATTTTACTACAAACTGAATTAATATATATAATTAAAATATAAAATAATAATTAAAATTTTTTTTATTTTACTCGCATTTTTTTCGATTAAATTTTTTATATCTTATTTTTCAAAGTAGATTTAAATAATTTATTAACATATACACACATAGGTATACATTAATATAACTATATGAATTTATAATCATAATAAAAATTATACATGAATTGTAAAATAAATATATTTTTATAAACTCAGAGCAGAACTACTTTAAAAAATATTTTATAACAAAAATTATTATAAAATATTTAACATTTATAAATGTTTAGAAGTTATTTAGAACATATAATATACTGATAAAAATCAGACCATTGACTGTAATTACAGAAATTAAACTGTGGTACAGGTTATATTTTTGAAATTACTAGTCCAACAAGCATTTAATATGCATGGACACGGTATCTTGTTGAGGTCATTTTAATATGATATACGTGTACGATCGACTTCTGGAGGGAATCTTCACTGTGTTCGTGATTTTTAACTTCAGATGGGCAGATATATTATTATTGGCATGATTAAAACATGATACTGATTTTTTAAATAAATTTGAAAATCGTGGTTCGTTTTTCAAAGTTATATGGAAATTTTCTCAATACAAAACAGGAAGCTGTTGTTTGGTAATCAGATTTTTTTTAATTAACTAGACTCGAATATCTGCTGAGAATTGTCAATTGGGAAGTTGAGTCAATTATGTCAGAAGTTGTAAAAGTGAAATCTACTGAATCCAGGGACATAGATCCAAACTCAGAAATCAATACTAGTGATGCCACTGGTGGTGCTAGTAGAAGAATAGGTATTTTTCCTTAACTTTTATTTCGATTACATTACTATAGGAAAATAAAAAAAAATAAAAATATTGTTTGTTTGTAAATATTCTGAATTAGAATACTCAGACTCAGATGGATCCAAATTTATTTTAATAACTAATAAATATAATAAGATAAACAATATTTAGAGCAAATATAGAAAAATGGTTAAGAATACCAAAACTCAGATTAAATAAATAATTATTTTCAGACAAAACTCAGAAAAAAGTGACTGACTATTTTCAAAGGTCAAAAAGACTCATGAAAACAGTAATATAGAATATTCTGAAGTAACAATGCAACTAGAACGCTTAAAAGAAATATCAAGCTTATTATGCAGGACTATGGAAGCAGCCCAGAAAATCGTAAGCAACTGTTTAGAAATAAAAAATAACAGCAAGAGCTTATCAGTAAACAATAATCAATTTTTGAATTTAACAACGATTAATAACGATACAATAGGCAAAAATGATCAGAAAACTATTTTAAACTCTGATACAAGCGCAAACTCGGATAATTTAAATAATATAATGTTGAACAACACTTTAAAATGTCTACAGGAAACTATTAAACAAATAAACGAAGTAAAAATTGAGATAAACAGAATGACATAAATACAAACTAGCGAATAAAATGTCCTTCAGTTTATGGTAAGATTTTATGAAATCATAATTAAAATCATTTGAATTATTTGATATGATAGATCCTGCTGCTACAACATGTACATATCCGTATGAAGAAAAAGAGAGACAAAACATTAAAGTTAGAGACATAATTATAAACAGAATTCACAATTATTATCACAAGCGAATAGTGCATATAACAGATCCCAAGAAAATCATTGAATTCTTAAAAGAATATAAGAGGATAGAATCAAATACTTCGAATTCAGAAATAAGGCAACGCTTACAGAATATACGAATGCACCCAAAAGAAAAAGCTGTAGAATTCATAAACAAGTTTGAATCAATTTTAAGAGATGGAGCAACGAATGATGGCGCTGATCTCATTACTACAGGAGAAAAGCGCTCCTATTTTTAAAACGCAATTAAAGTCGTTGTTAACAATTTATGTCTCCTATACAAGCTTTACGATAAAGAACGGAATGAAATGGGATATAAAGAATTGAAAAACACGTTACTATCGTTTGAAGCTGAAAAATCATTAGAGAACGAAAGCTAATGCTAAACAGCTTCAAAACAAGCTCAACATTGAAAAATGCTTTAGATGCTCCAAATATGGACACTTAGACACCGTTTGCCCTCTAATAGAAAAAGGACATTATTTTTGTTACATCTGCAAGAAAATTGGAAATCACAAGGGCAAATTAAAATGCAGATTAAACCCTGATTATAATCCAAGACATGATCCAAATCTCAAGCCTAACAGCACTAATAAGGGTGAAAAGACATTAAAAAAACAATGACAAGGTGGTGGTAAAGTAAACCAAAAATCTAATGGACGTCATCATCCGTACAATAGAAGCAATAACCTGGAGTCACGTACACCTAAGTCTAATATTCAAATAATATTACTTTTATTGCGGACTCAGGTGCCACAGAGCACATTATTAATAAAGGGTTCATTTTATCCAATTTTGAAAAATGTGAAGGCAAAATTATTCAAAGTGCAAATAAAAATAAAAAAGCGGATATTAAAATTGATGGCAAAGGAAATCTATTTTTATAGTCAAACTTTGACTCAAATCAAAACATAGAATTAACTAACGTTATAGCCGCTAAAGATATTGCCAATAATTTACTATCCCTTAGAAAATTTGCAGACATTGGATTAAGTATTTATTTAGATAATAAAATTTTAAAAATATATGATAAAGAAACAAATCAAGAATATCTCTCGGGTATCTATGAAAAACCAAATTGGTTGTTAGAATTTACAGCTCAAACCTCAGAGAATTCTTTCTTAGATCCGAATTATGAAAATTATTCTTGTACAGCGCAGATAGTGACTCTTGTTGAGTTCTTACAACAATCTCAGACAGATATACAAGATTTTTCACGAACAATTTCAGAGGGCTCAAATAATATACAAAATTCAGATTGTTATCCATCTGATCTTGGGAGGGAAAATGAGCAAGAACCCAATCAAGAAATTTTAAACTCAGATTATTTTTTAGATTCAGATTTCGATAAAAACACGATAAATAGAAAAATTTTAAATTTTAGTAAAATAAACCCCGAGGGATTGTCAAATGATATGTTTCTAAATCAAAACTCAATAAGTCAGAATCCTAATATAAAGAAAATATCAGAAGAAATGCTATGGCATATAAGGTTAGGCCATGCATCCATTAATTATTTTAAATGTCTACAAAAGAATCATAATGAATTAAAAGATGTTATGTTTGAAGAATCTATAAAAGATTTTGAAGTATGCAAACTGGCAAAAATTACAAAATAGCCTTGTATAGAAATTAGAACAAGAGCAGATAAACCATTACAAAGAATACATAGTGATATGGTAGGACGTATTAAACCAATTTCATTCCCGGGAGGAAATAAATATATTATTACCTTCATTGATGATTTTTCTAGATATGCCAAAATTTATTCAATTAAAAAGAAAAATCAAGCAGGTGAATGTTTAGAAAAATCATGAATAGAGAGAAAATTGATAATGATTTTGCTCCTGCATATACGCCAGAACTCAATGGAACGTTTTAATTTGACGTTAAAATGGAAAATTGCATCCTTTTTACTAGACTCAGGTTTACCTCAAAGTATGTGGATATTAGCAGCTGAAACTTCTACATATATTTACAATAAAACCCCTCATAAATCAAATAACTTCATCACACCAATAGAAAAATTTGTTCCTAAACAAAAACTACACCTTGATAAAATCAAAAGATTTGGATGTATCGCGTATGTTATAACCAAAAAAACATTTACATGTAAAGTTACACAAGTGACTTTAAGTGTCGTCACTGCTTATTTATTTTATCTAGTATTTTATTAGGTAAACATTCTATTATCACTACTATTAAAAACTGCGAAAGTTTTGAGATCTAAAACAAAACTTTACGAAAGTTATGTGGGCTGATTAATAAAAAAAAAAAATAATATTACTTATTAAGTAATTGATTTATTATAGATATAATGGAATTTAAAGTTTCGGATTAAACATTCTATTATCACCAATTTTTAACACTACGAAAGTTTTGAGATCTAAAACAAAACTTCACGCAAGTTATGGAGGCTGATTAATTAAAAACAAAAAATATTAATTATAAAATTTTAAGATCTCATAAAAAAAAAAAAAAAAAAATTTCACTTGCCAGGTCTACATAAATACCCGCTTCCAATTATACCTGGCAAGTGAAATTTTTTTTTTTTTTATTCCCATAAGTATATTTCAATAACATAAAAAAAATTTTATTATAATTTTTGAAAAGTTATTAGCAAAAAAATTTTTTTAAGATATCTTAATTATTTCAGTTAAGCATATCTAAATTGTTAATTTTAATTGACTCTCAATAAATAAATTTTAAAATAGTAGCTTCCCCTTTTACGGATTTTTTTTTCATTTTTAATTTTAATTTTAAATAGTATTGTGTCCGGGCTGTAAAAAAAAATGTTTAATTTAATTTTGATGTACACATTGAATTATTAAATTTAAATTCAATTTATTAATATTTTCACATATTTTATTAAAAAAATAGAGAAGTGACTAAAAGTTGCATCTGATGTGTGTCTTCTACTAACAACTATGCCTTTTTGTTGATATTTAAGTATTGAAAGAATTTATTGTTAAAAACTATTTAAAAAATTTTTTATTTGCTATACTTTACCAATACAAACAAATATTTTATCTCTAAATTATAGTAAAATAGCCTGAGAAGTAAATATACATTGAATCATGTGAAAAAATTTCATTATCAAAAAATAAGGAAATTTCATTGAATAAAATATTTTTAACCATAAAATGTTTTATTTATTTTCTATTTTAAGCCTTGTAAAATATTACCCTCTTCTTTTTGTCTTAAAATTTTTTATTTGAATTTTTGTTTAAATTTCAATATACTTAAATTATTACATCTCTTGTACCGGTATAAAAAGTTTATAACGAAGGAAAATTCTTGGTATCTCTAATATTAATAACCAAAGGTTCTAATGATGGCTTACAAGAAGTAAAACTAGTCCACATTTTTTATCTACTCCATTTTAAAATTTTTGCCAGCAAATAATAATGATATAAAAACATTTGTTATCTACCAATATAGAGAAAATGAAATCTCTAATATTTTAATAACCAAATCAGATAAAAGCTTGAAATTTTCTCAAAAGATTCTAATGACTTGCAAGAAGTAAATCTAGTCCTCATATTTTATCTGATTCAGTTTATAATTTCAACAGAAAAAAGTTCTGTTTTAAAAGAATTTTTTACCTACCGATATAGAGAAAGCGAAGAAAATGAAATCTCTAATATTTTAATAACCAAATGAGATAAAAGCTTGAAATTTTCTCAAAAGATTCTAATGATGACTTGTAAGAAGTAAATTTAGTCCTCATATTTTATCTGATTCAGTTTATAATTTCAACAGAAAAAAGTTCTGTTTTAAAAGAATTTCTTACCTACCGATATAGAGAAAGCGAAGAAAATGAAATCTCTAATATTTTAATAACCAAATGAGATAAAAGCTTAAAATTTTCTTAAAAGATTCTAATGATGACTTGCAAGAAGTAAATCTAGTCCTACTATTTTGTCTGCTCCAATTTATAAATTCACAAGAAAAAAATTCTATTTTAAAAACATTGTTACCTAACGATACAGAGAAAGCGAAAAAAATAAAATCTAATAATTATAATAACTTAATGAGATAAAAGCTTGAAAATTTTAGAAGTATTTAACTGTAGCGGGTAGAAAAACAAGGACTACTTTTTCTTCTTCATAGCCATTATAATAATCATTTGAGAAAATTGAATGCTTTTTTTTTGATTTGGTTCTTAAAATATTATACAGTATTCATTTTCTTCAGTCTTATAATATCAGTAGTGTTTTTGAAACAAAATTTTTTTCTACTAAAGTAATGAACTGTAGAAAATAAAAACTAAGGACTAGTTTAAGTTCTAGTAACTCATGCTCGAACTCATCTTTAGAATCTTTTGTAAAAATTTCAAGTTCTTATCTCATTTGGTTATTAAAGTAGCAAATAAAACAAATTTTTTAAATATATTTTAAAAAATAAATATTTCCAAATTTTGAAAATCATAGAATACACACATCAGATACATAATCAGATACAACTTTTAGTCACTTCACTATATATATTTAAACAATATATTTTTACGTAACATTTTTTTTAATTAGGAAATATCAAAATATTAATAAATTTAATTTACACTAAATAATCCATAGTAAAAAAATTAAATCAAACATTTTTTTATTTTTATGAATCATATAAACATTAAGCACTGGGGTTTCATTAGGTTAGTTTTCTATCTTAATATAATACACCGTGACGGCCCGTGACTGGACGCATATAATAAATTTCCATTTCGAAGTTTAATTTAATTAAATTAAAATACGATAATAAAAAGGAAAAAAGGCATATAATTTTATTTTGTATAATAAAGAAAAAGGAAAACATATTTATTATATATAACAACTAAAACGAAACAATTTATTAAATGAAATCGAACTATCGAACGTCAAAAAATTCGATAAAAAATTCGAACTATAAAAAATTTGATTTCGACTTTCGATATATATTATAATATTAGAGAGAGATAGAGGAATATTGGCGTATATCTAGAGTCACGCGGGCACTTGCGTCCCGTGGCGACCGCCCCTGTAGATACCAATTTCAGAAACTAAATTTTCGGCAAATGCTGTAAAAACAGTATTAGTAGGTTTTTCAAATACAGGCTACGTTTTATAGCATCCTCCTTCTGAAAAATTTCTATGTTCTAGACATGTTAGATGTAATGAAAAATTAGTATACAAAGACGAATACAAAAATCAGAAAATAGTCCAAAACGCAGAAAATGGTGAATGTGAGAATATTATAGATTCAGAATTGATCTCCTTTGAAAACTCTGATTCAGAAACTGAAATAGAAAATGATTCAGATTCTGAAAAAGAAAGTTTGATAAACGAAAATGAGCAAAATAAAAGAAAAAGAGGAAGGCCAAAGAAACGAACTGCCAAAATTAATATTGCTGAAAACTCAGACATAGTCAGAAAACAACCTAACATAAAAGCAAAAGTAGGTTGAGACTTTACAATATATGCAAGAGAAACTGTTTCGGAAAATTTAGTTCCAGATACAAGTTTTGCCTATTTCACGACAAGCTGTGTAGATGAAAATAAAGTTATTTTCGATGACGATAATCCAGATATTCACAAAACAAAAAAAAAAAACAGTATAATTACATAATATCAGTAATAACCTTGAACAAGATGAAATTAGATATTCGCTATTAGCAACAATTAAGAAAGGTTGAAAGAATTTGATTGTTTACACGTGTAGTTGTGTATAAATAATGATGTAATTCTTTGCCTAAAATGTATAAAATGGAATAAATATGTGGACGGGTTTGATCCACAAAGTAATGTATTAACTAAAATGCAAGTAGCAAGTACAAGGGTACCTCTGCGCCAGAAAAATCAAGTACCAAACTTGGTAACTGGACAAAGGCCAATTCATAAAAGTGATAGCGGCAGCTTAGGTAGTGCAAAAGAAAATGAATACAGCAGTTCGGAAATTTCCTTACCTGAAACCTAAACAACTGTTCAAAAAGAATTGGCCTTTTTAAAAAAGCAAAGAGAAGCTTTACGAAAAGAGGTAGTGCTGGCAAAAGAAGTTATGGAAGAGCTCCGTAAAGAGAGAACCATAAGCCATCGAGGCAGCTCAGCGAGCTCTCTCAAATCACATACGTCAATTTCCAGCAAAAGTTCCCGAGAAAGGGAACACACAAAAGCAGAAAATGAAAAGCTGCATAAAGAACAAGAGTTTATAAAAAAACAAAGGTTAGAAATAGAAAAATACAATAACCTTAGCAGCAAGAAATCAAAAAGAAAAGCATAAAAGCAAAATCTCACAAAACCGCGAAAAATGAAAAACGTGAGAAAAACATTTTTATGAATTCAGCTTTAGAAGAGACCGAAGAATCTGAAATTAAAATTATATCCAATACAAAGAAGTCCTTCAATTTGAGTCTATCCAAGCGCACAGAAGCTGGAAAAATGCTCAAGATGTGGAACTTGAAATTTAATGGCGATACTAAAAAGGCCGAAGAATTTCTGTTTAAGCTGAAAGATTGCTACGAAACTTCAGGCCTATCTTTTATACAAATGAAATACTGCCTAACGTCAATGTTCGAAGATCACGCCATCTGATGGTACAGAACGGATCGAGATAGCCTCGATACGTGGGAAGATTTTGAAACAGCCTTCCGTAACCGTTTTGTCCCATATATGGAAGACGAGGATTATCTTGAAGAGTTAAGAACCAGGACACAAGGCAAGGGTGAAAATATGGCCTTATTTTTTGTGCCTTCAGAGCAATAGCGGATAAGTTGTCAAAACGCCCGAGTGAAAGGAAATTGATGACAATGACCCTAACAGTACTCCACCCGAAATATCAGCGAAGCTTAGAATCGTACAGGCTGACCAATAATATCACCAGCTTCATTGAATTATTGTACTTGAGCCATAAACACGAAAAATTGTCCAAGTAAGAAATAAGTATTCTGCCCCAAGAGGCAAAGAAAAATCAAAAGTACCGGATTTGGCTGATGACGAAAAAGTAATAAAAGCTAAAATAGCAGCTGTTACAGAAACAGTAAACGCTTCAGTAAATACGTCTCAAACCGACGAAGTACTTTAAAATACACCTACAAAAGGCAAACGCAAGCCCAGAGGGCGCGGTAAACAGGTAAAAACGGAAGAGCTGGCAACATTAACTACCCCTGGGGAGAATAATAAACAGCCCAAGCTGAAGTAGCAACAAGGATCTCAGCAGCAGCGTCAGACACAGCAACAACGCGTGGGTCAACAACTGCAGCCTCAACAGCATACTCAGCCTGTGATGCAGCCTATGTCTTCTTCGCCTTATCCATGGTTCCCCCATATGTTTCCGGAGGCCAAGTATTTTGTACAAATGATGCCACAATGGAAACAATGTTCAATTCCAAGCATTTTTCAATATTGCAAAATAATAATAATAACGTAAATAACACACAAAATTCACAAAATAACGCACGTCGACCCAAAAGTAATAAGCCGCGATTTCCTGCTCAATGCGTTCTGTGCCAAGACACAAACCACAGAACTCTGCAATGTCCACAGTTAAATAAACGGGATATTTGCCTACTATGTGGCAAAATAGGAGTCAGGTATACCAACTGTTCCTGCCCAGTATCAACACAATATAGAGTAGGAAACGCTCAGCTGGAGACGAGACAGGCCTCCAGCTAAATAGTGGTGTCGCTAGTGTAACGACAGAAACAAATAGCAAAAATCATTTGTCAACAGAAACCATCAACAAGAAAATGGTCGACCTTGCCCAAAGACGCGTATTAGCTGATGCAATCGTTGCAAATGATCAAAAGGCTATAAAAACTGAAGAAACTCCTAATAATAATGACTTAGTTAAAAATCAAGAAAGTTCACAAGAAATTTTTCAATCAACCGAAAATGTACAAGAAAAACCGGAAAATTGCGATGCCTGCCACATAGATAACCGACTTTTCTTTGACATAATTAGAGCCGGCGCACAGTGGGGAAAAATAAAAAAAAGGGGACAAAAAAAAGATCAGTCTGTGGTTACATCTAAAATAAACTCTGTTTTAGTAGAAATTTGTCAAAATATGCAATCTTCAAATAAAGTGGTAGCAGAAGTATTAAAAAAAATTTCTTAAAAAAGTTCACCGGCCTGGTACGGTGGCTCCGAGTTCAAAAAAATTAAAAATCATTACAATCAAAAAAAATATATGTATAAATAAGTTTATATGTTTAAAAAAACGTTATTTAAAGTATTTTTTATGTTTGCTAAGGTTTTTGAAAATCTACACACACATATATGGCTCATTATCGTTTTTTTTTGCAAAAGTGACGTACAGCACATTTCCAACTACCAGATGCATTAATTAAAAAAATTTTTTTTTTTTAATTTTTCATTTCAATAAGTTTTTGATGGTACACCATAAAAATCAACATAATTTAATGTTTTAACTACTATAAAACATAAAAATATAGCAAAAAAGCCTTTACCGTTCCCTGTCATAAAGGAGATTCCTATACTTTGAGTGTCTGTCACTCACATCTATCAATTAATTTTCAAAAATTTTTATCTGGGGATTACTTGCTATATCATAAGGTTAAACTTTTTCCATTCAGAAAAAATTTAAACTTACTTTTCCTAATTATTACAAGGGTGAGAAGGTGTGTCACACGATTTTACAAAATGTGTACGTAAAACGTATTTTATTTATATTAAATTTGATATCTCTTCATAAAAACATTTTTAAAACCTCTAAATCGCACAAATGACAACTTAAATATATAAAAAATAAATTCTTCCACCAAGAGCACTTTAAGAGGTCGTTAAATAGGAAAACAAAATCAGTTTAAGTTCAGAAATCACGAAGGGACAAAAACAAAAGCCTTTACCGTACCCCCATGGATCTCCGATTAAGAAGCGTTGTAATTAAAAGATAAAAAACTTGACAAGTTTCAATCATAAAAATACTTTACTTTCCAAACGGAAAAGTTTTTTTGTTCATTTGTCTACGAATTATTTTGATTTTTCTATAAAAAAGCCTTTACCGTTCCTGCCTTTACCGTTCCTCATTTTTTTTTAAATTATTAAATATTTTTAAAATTTACCTCCAAAACTCGTTTTTTTGGTAAGAATTATTCAAAAATATATGTTATTGTTCTCTAAAACACATAAAGCCTAGAAAAATTCATATATTTAGGCCGTATGTAACGATTTTGGTTTTTAATGGTTTTAAGCGGTTTTTACCTTATAATTATCAATAAACGTAATAAATTGATGTAAAAGGTTCGTTATGGTGATTTTTATGCAATACTGAATAACTATTGGTGAAAAAAGTCTAAAAAGCCTTGTATGAACTTTAAAAAAGGAATTTTTTATTTTTATTTTTTGAAAGCTATTTTTTCAAAAAAAATGAAAACGAGCCATATACTAGCAGTACATGCATATGAGCAATTTGCAAATTTCTGTCACTATATATGAATTATATAGATTTTTATACTACAATTGTTTTATTTTATGTTTTTTAAGTGATGAAAATCAAATTTCAGTATATTTTTACACATATGCATGCGTGTGAGTGTGTGTGCGTGTATATATGTACAATAAATCTTATTTATGATTAAAGAAATCAATGAAACTGAAAGATATTAGTTTCAAAACTAAACACACACACACACTCACACGCATGCATATGTATAAAAATATACTGAAATTTGATTTTCATTACTTAATTAACATAAAATAAAATAATTGTTGTATAAAAATCTATATAATTCATATTTAGTGACAGAAATTTGCAAATTGCTCATATGCATGTACTGCTAGTATATATGTGTATGTAGATTTTCAGAAACCTTAGCAAACATAAAAAATACTTTAAATAATGTCTTTTTAATCATATAAACTTATTTATATATATATATTTTTTAATTTTAATGATTTTTAATTTTTTTGAACTCGGAGCCACCGTACCAGCCGGTGAACTTTTTTGAAAAATTTTTTTTAATACTTCTGCTACCATTTTATTTGAAGATTACATATTTTGAGAAATTTCTACTAAAACAGATTTAATTTTAGATGTAACCACGGACTGATCTTTTTTTTGTCCCCTTTTTTTTTATTTTTCCCCACTGTGCGGCGTAAACTTTAGAGATCTTTGTGACTCAGGTTTTATGGCTTCCTATTTAGGTCCAAAATACGTGGAAAAATTTAAAGACAGGTTAAAGCCAATTGGGTGAGCATCATTAATTGACGCCACGGGAAATATCTCCCCGGTTAACGAAGTCTTGAAAGTATGGTTCGACGTAGATGGACAAGTGGAACCTATATACCTGAAAGTTTCTTAAAGCCTACAATATGACATGGTATTGGGCATAGAATTTGAAAAAGCTATTGGCCTAGAAATTTGTGCAATTGAAGGCGAATGGAGGCGAAGGCATGGCAGACAATGGCATAAATTTAACGTACATAAAAGTAAAAATGATCCACAGCTTTACGGAGAGTGCGCGGTAATCGAAGAAATTTCGGCGTCACAAAAGGACATTATTATGCAAGTGGTAAAAGAAGCCCCCCCGCAGCCACAGCCCTATAGAAGAACGCATCTTATCAAGCACAAAATAAGGATCAAACCAGATTCCATACCAGTAAGGTATAAATTAAGAAGAATGTCACCAAAAGTTTTAAATCTCGCCATAGAAGAAGCTAAAAAGTGGCTTAAACTAGAGATAATCGAGTTTTCAAATAGCTCGTGGTGTAGCGCTCCTGTTATGGTGCCACGCAACGACACCTACCGGATGTGCGTGGATTTTCGCGACTTAAATAAAGTGACCGAAAAGGACGCCTACCCCCTCCCTAATCTTGATTCTGCATTAGATAAGCTAACAAGGGCAAAATACTTGTCAAAAATCAACCTCAGCAAAGTTTTTTACAAGTTCCGTTAGAAGACGATTCTAAGCCGTACACGGCATTTGCGCTACCAGGACTAGGCCTTCTGCAGTTCACAAGACTGTCTTTTGGAGTCAGAGATTGGTCTAAAACTTTTCAAAGGTTGATGGACAAAATAATAACGCCTGATCTCGAGCATTGATAAAACGACTGGGATAAACATTTGTACGAATTCCGGCACGCAGCAAACACAGCTATGCAGCAGACGCTAAAAACATCGCCAGCGTAAATGAATTGCGGCCGACAGCTTAAACTAGTAAAAAGTCTTAGAAGATAAACCGAACAGCCTACAGAAGGCGAAATTACACCAGTACAAAAAATAGACCTAGAAGTTTGGAAAGACAGACTTAAAAGACTAGAGTTACTACGCGACTTAGTAGCTAAACACATAGACGACGCAACGAACGAGACAAACAGAAGCAGCGCTATGATAAGGGTCGACTGGACGCATCCTTTAAGGAAGGGGATGTGGTCCTCAGAAGGACTCAGCCACAATCTTCAGCCGAAAAATACTTCTCAGCAAAGCTCGCGCCCAAGCGAGAAGAACCCATTGTAATAGCTAAAGTCCTATCGCCAACAGTGTATGAATTGAAAAATTCTCCGGGAAGAATACCCAAAGTACACGTGCAAGACTAAATAAGACTGAAAACTCCTTCTTAGAATCCTACTTTCCAACAAAATAATACAGAAAATTTAAAAATTAATATCTCTTCCAGCCAAGACAACAATGAGGGGAAGCTTTCGCGGACGCCGGCAGATCAGCTTCAAAGTGTCAAGAAAAGAGGAAGACCTCGAAAACAGTCAAGAGGCACAAGCCGAAGAGCTGCCAACTACGCCAGCAACGAAGCAAGAAGAGGTCGCTACAATCTCCGCCCCCGTAGTAAATAGAATAGCGTACATCAACGGGGTTTACGCTCCAGTTCCAGCCGATGGACCACCGCCATCGACCGGAGCCACGAAAAAATCGGTATCAGCCCAAAACGCAATTCCTGCAGCCAATGTGGCCCCGTCACCACCAAGCCACTTTGAGCCCCTATCGTCCCAATCGTTCCCTCACGCAATCCTCCTCTGCTCATGGACCAGTGAATCGAAGCGCCCGTAACGCCTAGACTGTCCGCAGATGCCAAACCCAAAAAGCCCCTTGTCAATTACAGATTAATAGCTTTAGTTTTAAGGCAATGAGAAGGCTTCCCGTTATTCCCTTTTAACCATAGAACGACAGGGGTAAGGTACCATGACCTTGAGTTGAATTTGACCCGCGCGTCGACCCACAGTCCGGCTAATGTTTTAACTGCCGCCGTGAAGAACACTCGCGAAAGAAATGCAAATCAGAGCCCCACTTAGCCCCGATTTGTGCTAATTGTGGTAGGAAAGAAGTACACATTTCGGAGTGTCTCAGGTGTAAAAAGGCTTATTTTAGGTTCCTCCACCGTCAAGAATTAAGTAGAGAAAAACGGGAAGGAAAATGGCAGGAAGCTAGCTCGCATTTCAATTTCCTCCACCAGCCAGCTATAGCAAATGAAGAGGGGAGAGGAATTCACCCGATCTCTCTTTGGGAGGTTCTTTTTTTTAAAAACTTACCCTAGTAAATGTTTAAACAGTTTTAATTTGTTTATAAGCCAGAATATCTTGCATTCCACTAACCCAAGACTTTTATTTATTATGTGATTTTAAAGTTTAAATTATGGAGTTAATTTTTGGAAAAAAGAACCTGAAAATCCTGATCCGAAGGTTAAAAAATACGTTAACAAAGGTGTCACACGTAATTTTCGAAAAAATTTTGTTTAAACAATTTATTAACAATTAAATATTGTTTAAAATTCATCATACGACATTATAAATTAGAAATTTGGAAGTGAGTGTGAGTCAAAATATATATAATAAAATCAAGGACTTATCAAAATTTTTAATTAATTTAGCTACAAGATATTTAGCATTTAGATTTTTGGCTAATTTTAGAATAAATTGTTAATAACAAATGATTGACCACGAATTTTGCTAAATAGACCCCGGATTCGTGTTGAGTGAGTCAAAAATATGTATACAATCCATTTTTTCCATGGAGTTCTAATGGCGTTAAATAGCTGCTATTTAATTTTTTTTTTTTTTTTTTGGAGTAGAAAGTGGTGAAATTCGTTACGCATACTTCAGCATAGTTGAGCATCCAAACTGTCAGTTATGTGAAACTCGCCCTTACCTGGGCATACTCACTAAAACTCCACTCTTTTCCTACCTTAAGCGAGCCTATCCCGGGACCGTTTTCATATAGAATCCGGACAGGTTCTAGGCCATTTAATTCTATTCTTGAACTCCATCTTTTGACTTGCATCCAGTGACTCGCCAGTTTGTTTAAGGACTCCGTCATCCCATCTGATGAAAATTCCATCTTTAGTGGTCAATAAAATGTTATCTTCTATAAAATATATTTTAGCTGAAAAATATACGTTTATCGCCAATATCATCAAAAGCAAAGGTTTATAAATATGTAAATAAATAAATTAGTAAAAAATAAATAAATATTATCCTACCACCTTCGATTTATTGCGGTATCAAGAGTTAGTGCAGGAATGATTGTTAGTGCAACACCTGCAAACGTCTGGATAACCGCTGTACATCTTAATATTAGCCTATACCTTGGACTTCAGGTTTCTTGGTACGAAGTATGTACTCCACATACTGGCTAATTTTGGACCGTACTTCATTTCGAAGCATTAGGCTAACCACATTCTCAGGTGTAATTTGGCCAATGTTAGTTTTTAATTTATTTTTTTAACGGCTCATCTGTCGCATTGAAAGAATGTATGTTCCAGTGTTTGCCCGGACAATATATACATTCAGCGCTATTCATCTTCTGAATCCGAAACAGGTAGGAGTAGTAAAGCCCATGCCCACTTAAGAATTGAGCTAAAAAATAATTAATGTCCCCGTGCCCTCTATTTATCCAAGGTTATATCTCTCCTATTAACCTCTTGGTCAATTTACTCTCCAAGTAGTGGGTCCAACGGTCTTGCTACCTACTTAGGCTGATCTGACGCGAAGTGGCCTTGGTCAATACCTTTCCTTTCTTTCTTCAGATAGATATATTGTCACTCAAGAACCAGCAGATCGGGATTACCCCAGCGATGTCTAGAGCTGCCTCCAAAGATACTGTGTGATAGGCAAGGAGATTCGCATGACTCCTTGCCTTTGGATGCTCGTAAGCTTAGACTCATAAGTGATCTTCTTTATGGCGCTAGCCCATACTTTTGCACGATACAGGAGTATGGAGTGGGTACCAACCTTAAAAGCCTGCGCTTTCCAGTCTTAGGTCCGCACGTGTTTCTCATTAGCCTGCTCAACGCAGTAGTGAGCTTGGCAGCCTTCTCCGTGCAACTTCGAAACTGCACCATGAAGGTAAATTTCGTGTCCAACAGCACTCCCAAGTATTTTAAATTATCTTTCGTTTCTATCCTATCCTTCCCAATACATATTGGGATCATGGTCTCAATATGTTTACGGGTGAATCTCAGTTTTCGCCGTTACAAGCTGTAGGCCGTGGTCTTCCATCCAGTAATTGACAATATTCATTGCCTGATTTAATTTCTCTTCAGCAATTTTTTCATCTTTTTCCGTGATGACTAGAACCAGCTCATCTGCATTTCCTACAGTAAAAGTATCAATCGGCATTGGAAGTCTAAGTATCTGGTTGTACATGATGTTCCATAGGTCCATTTCAAGTACCGATCCTTGAACTGCGCCTGCAGTTACTTTCTCACTCTTGTTCCTTGTGCAGTTTCAAAGATTATTTCTCGATCACTCAGGTAGCTGCTGATGATTCTTCGCAGGTGTTTTGGCACCTGGAAGTTCCTTAGCCCTTCAATGAAATTACTCCATCATGCTGAGTTAAAGGCATTCTTCACATCGAGTAGTAATTGCCTGTCTGTGCATTATCGATGACCTGAAGGATACCACTTACGGCATCGATTGTTGACTTCCCCCGACGAAATCCGTATTGTCGGGGAGAAAGATCTTCCGCTGTTTCTACGGCCCTCAGTATCCTAGGCTGTAGCATCTTCTAGTAGTTTTTGTCGGCTGTGTCCAATAATCCAAGAAGACGCCAAAAGTTTGGCAGTCTAGGGTCCCCCTTGCCCTTACTGATAAGAACCAGTCTGGCTCTTTTCCAAAGTTTACTGAAGACACCCGCACGTGCACAAGTATTGTACATACATAAGATGAGTTTTGGCAGCTATCTTCAGTATCTCGGTAGGTATCCCATCAGGTCCTAGAGCCTTACCGTTCTTGAGTCCACCGCTGTGAAGGACTCCTCAGTTAATTCGGGAATAGCCTCGCCTTCCTCACCTAAGTCATTTGCCTTTGCCCTCTCTGGGTGGGTAGGGAAATCTCCGTCATCTATACGCCTAACCGCCTCTTCGTTCATAACGCCACTTGCGGAAAGAGCACCAATCCTCTTGGTGACTATCTTGTATCCAAGACCCCATGGGTCATTATCCACCTAATTACACAGTGCCATCTCGCTTGCTCTTTTGCTTCTTCGAATAGCAGGCTTTTCATTACTAGCTTATGCTCTGCTATCAGCTCAGCAGCTTCTGTTCTGGTCCTTGTACTTGTAGCTCTCCTTCTCTTAGTGAAGCTCGCACTCCTTGGAATGTCTATTTCTGGATTACACCAGTAGGCTGGTGGTCTTCCATCACGGGTCCGTTTTTTTGCCATGGCTTGGTAAAATACTTTTTCCAGCAGCGTCATGATCCATTAACTATTTCCTCCGCGTCATGAATATTTTCTGCTATTTAAATAGCATGGCTGGTGATAGGACTATTATATTATTGAATCATACATAATTAAACAGTATTGCACATAAATGTTGATTAATTATAATACCAATTTCAATTTATAATAAATAAATAAATAAATATTTAAAGCCTCATGGAGCCTGATGCGCCATCGATATTTTTTTAAACGCGCAACCGCGGTGTTTTATAGTATGAAATCTATAAAACTCTTATTTATACTTTTAAAAGTAGAAAGGAGTTTATTAAAAATTTATTAAAAATTTATTAGAAAATCTTTCGCTACACTATTTATAGTATAGAGAACGCTTTATTACTCTTTCTATAGCTTATAATATACATTGTTTATACTTTTCAGCCTGATATCGTATACTATATGGTTAATTGGGCATCAAAATACGAAGGAACCTGCTATACATCCTTTTAACTCACTTCTGGAAGAGAGACTAATATTAATAGAGTCAAATAAGATTTTAATAGTGATGTAATGAGATCTTACATTTTATTTTATTTTTTCGTTACTATGTAAAGAAGTGAGTAAGCGCATGCCATTTTTTCCAATTTCTTGTGTAAGCTTCACCAAAAATATGGCCCAAAACTGATTTTTCTGAATTTTTTTGACTATTTTTAGAATATCTCTGACTAAAGTGATCGTATGCAAAAAAAAATGTAAAATTTTCGTTTTTGAGAGTGCAATAGAACTGTGGCGAAGAGGCTCCGATAAAAATACATCTCAAATTCCAAAAATTGAATTGCGCAATTTTTTTTTTTTTACTAAAATTAGAATAAGTCATAAAAAAATACAGGGATTTTCATAAAAATTGGTGGAAATAGGTATTTTACGAATAGTATCAAGTGGTTTAGCAGCTGTTTTGCAGCTTAGAAAAAAATATTAAATAAGTATCAGTAATTAACGATCTCTACGAACAAATATATAATCTTATATTTCAAAGATACATAAGGCATTTTCATGCCATTAATTTTACTTAAAATTTTTTACAATTTTAAATAAATTAGAAAAGTTTTTTAATTGATGTTAAACAATTTCTTAAGTTAAATTAATAAATAATTAGTTTAAATAATAGTGGTTTTGAATGAAAAAAATTGTCCATCAATTTGTCTCTAGCGGGATTCGACCCCACGACCTTTGGTTTGCCGGACCAATGCTCTACCAACTGAGCTATCGAGAGCGGACATCCTGGGAGACAATCAGGATCAATTTCTTTCATTCAAGAGGCAGTTTTGTAGATCTAGCGCCAAATTTATATTAATTAATTAATTTAACGTTCGTCATACTTTTCAATATAAGTATCAGTAATTAACGATCTCTACGAACAAATATATCTTAATACAATATATATTTAAATACCTACTTTTGAAAAAGTATAATATTTTATGGGATTGACACTATATTTTCCTTGCGAATTTTCTGATATATTTGTTTAAGGATACTTTTTCAAATTAGGCTAAAGAATTTATTAATATCTAGAATTAGCCTGGGATGTCTATTTTTTTTTTTAATATATTTTTTCAAAGAAGTCTAAAGAATTTATTGATATCTTGGATTAGTCTGGGATTCCTAAGATTTTTTTATACATTAGACATCTCAAATTTACATCAACCTTTTGTTGCTTTTTTATATCCCTGCCGGATCCGTAAGGCAATAATTAAATTATGCATAATGAATATTATCATAATGCTAAAACTTAAAAATTATTTTTTTTATTGAAAATATTGGCTGACAGACCCGGCAGGGATAGAAAAAAGCAACAAAAGGTGTAATGTAAATTTGAGATGTCTAATGTATAAAAAAATCTTAGGAATCCCAGACTGATCCAAGATATCAATAAATTCTTTAGACTTATTTGAAAAAATATATTAAAAAAAAAAAAATAGACATCCCAGGCTAATTCCAGAAATTAATAAATTCTTTAGCCTAATTTGAAAAAGTATCCTTAAAAAAATATATCAGAAAATTCGCAAGGAGAATATAGTGTCAATCCCATAAAATATTATACTTTTTCAAAAGTAGGTAAAGTAAGTAAAGATATCATAACAGTCGCAAGGTTAAAAAAAAAACAATGAGAAGCAACAAATGAAACTATAAAAAAAAGAATAAAAAACGTTGCCTAATTATGGCCACTACGATTCCTCAAGCAATGACAAATATTCAATATGAGTTGAACATTTTTACCATGTATCATATCTGAGAAATAAGGTGACACAATCTTATTTTTTATGTAAAAAAATAAGAAAATTAAAAATTTTTTTAATTAAGTATCAGACCCGAGAAATTAAGTAAAAATGATAAGTTCCTAGAATTAATACTTTCAGAGAAAGAGTTAAATACAACCTCCGAAAATAAAAAAAAAATTGGTGTTTTTTGTATTTTTTGGTGGCAAAAATTTGGGGAAAAAAAATATTTTCAATTGAAATTGCCATATATTAGTAACAAATTTTATTTTTAAATTTATTTTTTACTTATAAATAAACTTTTTTTTGCAATTTATTAGAAAACTATGCGCCCATTTTATATTAATAAAAACATTATCTTTGTAGCTTAGAACTAGACTAAATTTCTATAATATGTTAATTAATATATTATATAAGTATCAGATAAATGTATATGTTACCGCTGAAGTACTGAATTCCGTTATTATATATAAAACCTAGGTAATATATATAATAACGAGTGCTGGTAGGTAAAATATTAAACTAAAACTGAATTTAAAATATTACCTAGTGTTACGTATGGTAGGTCAAAATTGATATGCCTAACATCCGATATATATATAAATATTAAACCTACATCCGATATTCATATTAACGTTCCCAGACGATATAGGAACCCGCAGATGCATTTCCGCTGATGCTGACCTAGCACAATAGCGCGGGACAAAAGTCAGCTATGACATAAATTAGTAGGGATTTATAGGCGTTATAAACTGCATAAATCCCACCTCGCGATTCTTAGTAATAATTAGGGACGCCTTCGCTAATTGGACGTGACGAGACCGACGCTTTTTTGTATTGGACGTCTCCCCCAAAATCTCGCAGTATGGGCAGATTCACATTCGATTATATATTGCCCTTCAGGCGCCCAAAATACTTATTAGAGTACCACCACTTATTAGAGTACCACCATTCATTAGAATACTATCTTTCGTTTAGAGTGTTACCACTCTATTACAGTTTACCTTTAATTACTTGACTTTAAGACTTAGACAGTTTTATTATATTTACTTATAATCAATAAAGTGAAAGTTTTATATCAAATCAGTTATCAGTTATTATTGTGTAAGTGACAATTCCTTCTGTAATTAAGAACTTAGCCTCAGGTTAGGTTCATCCAGCTTAGATCGAACCCGAACTCATCTACAAATACATCAACTATAAACCAACCAAATAATAACCATCCAACTCTATATAAAATACCTGGGGCAGTCAATATCCCCAGGATAAACTTATATTTCATATATTCATAATTATTTATATTTACGTATCCCTTGGATAAAACCTCAGGATTCGTAACATAAAGTGGCTCCCTAAAAGGAAAGCTGGTAAGAAGGAACAGTAGCATATTTCCTATCAAGATATTATTTAATTTTTTTTTGGCAAAGAAAGAATATTGTTTTTTGAAAAAAAAAAAAAGGTTACAAATCAAGATAATTTTAAAATTTTAAAACACGAAATCACTTCAATAAATAAAAGTGATAACAAAGTACTAGTAACAATAAAATATACCATCGAACTCAACGAAGAAATCAACTCTAATCAATCAAACTCTCAAGATCATTGAAAATATTTAAAGCCGTTATACTACATGATACCATCTAAAGAAATTTATCTACATCTTCGCCAAGCAGTTTCTAAAAAATTTTTTTTGCCAAGCTGTATATTGCCAAGCTGTAGCCAAGCTGAATATTGCCAAGCTGTAGCCAAGCTGTATATTGCTAAGCCGTAGCCAAGCTGTTCATTTTTTTTATCATTGCCAAGCAGTTTCAGGATCTATTCTACAAATCATTGGAAAATATAATGGAATTCAGGACTGTTGTTATAACTACATTCTTAATGTAAGTACCTTAAAAATATTTTTATTCTATACTTAAATCTCCGAGACATTTCAAAAATTAAAAAAAAAAAAAAAAAAAAAAAAAATTTTTTTAAAATCTTTTTTATAAACAAATAAACAATATTCGTAAATTTTTTCGTAAAACTATTATGCCAAATTAAACTTGGCGACAACCACGAGATACATTTTCCGACACTGAAACAAATTGCTCTGCATAAATTCAAACCATGGACGGCCCCAGTAATCAAATCAACCCAACTAACTTTCTTGATTTAAACAATTTAAATCTTAGACAAGGCCCTTTTGAAACCATTACTGATTTTGCGTTACGGGTAAGCTATTTTGGGGATCAATTATTGAAGCAACCAAGCCCTCCATGAAGCCCTGATTACTGGGAGCAAATAACGATGCCCCGTGTTTTTGAAATGTTTTTGAATGGGCTTCAAAAATCAGGAAAGGACTTAATTTATAAATCATCTCAATCTGAAATAACTACATCCTTGTTCCATAACATTCATGAAGAAAAAACTATAAATTATCCTAGTAGAAATAAAATTTTACTTGACAAAAAAATAATAGAAACCACTAAACCTAAAATAACTGAACCACCTCTACCTGAAAAGCCTGACATCTTGGTACAACAAAACAAAATCAACCTTACATGTGTTGTAATGCAAACTGAAACCACAAATACATTGGAAAACGTGACAGTAGAACTTAAATCACTTCCACCCAAAGAACCCAAATCCAAAATAAACGATATGTTACAGACTGAAACCAAATATATGTCGAAAAACATCATCCAAAAACAACGACCGGCTCCAAAAGCCTTGCCAGACGGTGCGGAAACCTATCAGTATAAATCAGGATTTCTGAAATTTTTCTGGATTTTAATTATTTTTGCATTTTGGAAATCTATAGACACCCTATTTAATATACCAAATATAATTGACCATTGCAACAAAAATTTTAAAAAGGAAAACTGGACAGGACCTATCAGTCAGGGTACAATTGATTGGTCATTTAAACCACCTGATTTTAAAACATTTGATATAATAAGCAAAACTAACTATAATGTAGGCTTTTGCTACTCGCTTCAGGAAAATAAATGGAAAAATAGTTCTTTTAATAAAAACTCCTATAACCAAAATGGTATAGTACCACTGTCAAAATACGTTTCACTAAATTTAAATCCCTTTAAATTATCCAGTTTTACTATCGGAGTATGTCCGCTTAAAGCCCCACCTTGGTCAAAAATTTAAAACATTTTTTAATAGATTTAATAGATTTAAAAGTCTTATTAGTTAAAATTCTTTTAAGTTAGTTATAATTCTTTATATTAGTTATAATTCTTTGAACCTAATTGGATTAGAACCTAATTTAATTACAATACACCTACGACCCTCATAATTAACCGAAAACACCGTATTTACACCCTAAATCATATCTAAAATATAACAAGTATTTTTTTCTATCAGAGCATACAAAAATTTTTTAGTACAGTCTTAATCAAAAGTTTTCTTTTATCATTCCCCTCCTTAAAACCAATGAATAATATAATTTCTTTGAAAAACAATTAGTATAAAATTTTTCGTACGTTCAAAGTTTGTATTTTTTTTTTCTTGTGATCCTTTTTGTTATGAATGATAATAAAGTTACGTTAAATTCAAATTCATTGAAAAGTCTTTATATAGTTTTCGCTGTAATAATAACTATACCCCATGTTATTTATAATAATAATAATAATAATGAAATAAGTAATGAATAATAAATAAAACAATAATAAAAATAATAGTATATAAGTATAAAATACATGGAGAAAAAGATACAAAAATAACGAACAATAAAATGACGAAAATTATATAAAGATTGAAACAACTTAATATTTAAGTACAAACTTTTAAATGTTGTGAAAAATATTATTAATAATAAACAAATGAAAACTACAAAAAGGAAATTTTTTTGAACACAATTTTTATCATGCAGATTTTTACCCTTCATAATTATCCCACTAAAATTTATTGCTAAGGTGAGCTACTAATATCTTTTTATTGGGTGTTAATTCTTTAAGTTAATAACCCTTTTATAAGGAATGGATTTTGGCCCTTAGTAGGAGTGAACGTAATTGATTTTATTTTACCTTCCAAAAAAAAAAAAAAAAAAAAAAATATTATTCACTATGAATACAAAAAAAAAATAATAATAATAATAACGACTTAAGCTATAAATTGACAAACGATATAAAGAAACAAATACAAAAATATAATTTATTTATTATAAGTATGATTTGAAAAATAATAGTGTTTTTAACTATAAAAATTTTAAAGTTGATAAATCTAAAGTTCTGATAAATATAATACATATGAATAAGTATTAATGAAGTACAATATTTTATTATATTTTTTTAATCTTATCTCAAAGTTTTACGTATACGCAGAAAATTTTATATGTGTTAGTTTCAAAACGTTTATTACGGTGTTAGTAGGTTAATTCAAGTTTTTCTCAGATATCCCTCAGAGCCACCACCCATAGTTTTTTTTATTTTTTTATTGACTTTAAAACTTTTTTATTTTTTTTTTTTTGTGTGTTAAAAATATTTGGCTATAATAAGAGATAAACTAAGTTTCATTTAAATTTTCAAAATAAATAATATTTTTTACAAAACAGGAAAAGAAAAATTATTTTTGAAATTTTTCTTCGTTGAAATACGACAAGACCAAAAGTAACTGGGTTTGGAATTTGAAATTTATGTAAAGTTTATACTAAATTGCGGTACTATTCATTAATTTTGTAAGTCAATAATCAGCTATTCTTACCTCCCTCTTTATTTCTCCCCACTTTAAACGATAAGTCCCCTTAATAAGTAATAATCTATAAGTAAAACATAAACAAATTTTTCCGTAAGAAAATGCTAACCCAGCCCCTCTCCCCTATTGTCTTACAAGATTAATTAATGTTTCTTTAACATTTTTATACAACATACCATATTTTGCATAAATTTTTTTTGAGTTAAAATATCCAAACCTTCCTTTTTGAAAAATGGAAAATTTTCCTTCCTGATGTTAAAATAATGAATAAATAAAATTATAATTAAACCTTTTAATCTATTAAAAGTATATTTCAAAATAAATTTCAAAAAAAAAAAATATGATTTTAACTGTAAGTTTGAATGATAATAATTATCGAAATTTGAAGCTTATATATCAAGTATTATAGTTTACTATTTACAAAAACCTTACTCAATTTTTATATTGCAACCGCACTTTCAAAAATTTTAACACTCTACCTTACAAAAAAAAAAAAAATAAAAAAAAAAATAAATAAATAAAAATTTTTTTTTCAAATATAATTTCTAAAAAAAAAAATCAGGTTCAAAATTATATTCAGATTATAATCTTTGATAATTATTTTTACCCATATATATAATTGTAATTTCTTATACTAACCAATATATTCATATTTACTATAAATCTACTATATACATATCTAATTCATAACTATTATTAGCTTACAATTATCACTTAATCAACTAATCATAAACATAATCTAAATATATCCTAACATAAATTACTTTGGATTTAACAAATACGTAATCTTTTACCGTGCCTTTATAAAAAAAAATTTACAAAAAAAAAAAGACCACCCCTGACAACCGGATTAAATAAGTATTTTATAGAGTTTTTCTTTATATATGTATTTACATAAATTAAGTTTGCACAAATATCCTTATACAATCCTTGGAATTCTTAGATTATGAAGTTAAATTAAAAATCAACGATATAAAAAAAAATAAAACTACTACTAAATTACCATCATACATATACATTTGTGTGTATTTTTTTTCTCTTTTCTCCTTAGCACAAAAATTAATAACAAAAATTTTCAAAAAAAAAAATAAATAACTAAAGAAAAATTGAGAGAGAGAAATTTTGCCGGACAACCAGAGACGTGAATCACATTCATAATTATAGAGATAAAATTTTTATAATCTTTGTTTGTATGCGGTTTTGCCCTTGAGACTGAAATGACATAAGATTATCAAAACAGCTGATCTTAAAGACTGCATAATTGCACTTTATAAATTATACTAAATTACATGGAGTGAAAGAGGGGATAACCAACTTATTAACACATATATAATTTTTATTACAATACTACTGCAACATTCATTTTTTTTTTTGCCCAACCAAGATCTCACTTCAACTTCAAAGAAACGCAAAATTAAATGTGCATTACTGTATAAATTAATACATAATTCTCATAGACGAGCAATGTTCTCAACTATGAAAATCGCTTGTACTCTAAGAATGATTAATGGAAATATTATTAAATAATAATATATATGCAAAAAAATTGGCAATCCAGAATGTATGAACAAAAAAAAAAAAAAATGCTTCTGAGAGCTTATAAACCAGACGAGAAGCTGTATAACCGACTAATTATAACACCAATTAACTCTATCCTAGTTTCCTGAAGCCGATATCAAAAGAAAACAGAGCTTTTCTAAACTGGTGCTGTTATTAACTAACTCACCAACGCTGTATAGCGTTCCTTAATCTGAGACAAGCCACATATTTGCGTATATCACATCGACACTCAACTTGGGTATATGAAAATTGCAGGAAAGTTTTTTTTCTATAACAAATTAATCAAATTTTATTAAATTGGCCTCTCTCTTTCTCCTACGATTTGTAAATATCATAAGGTTTTGCAAAATTTTTTTCAAACAACCTTTTTGTCATTCCGGTATCAGGCATACACCTGTTTATAAATATTATGAAAACTATTGTTTAAAAATTTTTTATTTTTTATTGTCTTAATAATTTCATATCTCTGTTTTTCTTGCTCCATTTGACTTTCTCAATGCAAAATTTAAATAAATAAATAAATTTAAAAATAAATATTTACGTACAAAAAAAAAATAAAGAGAAAGAGGAGAAAAGGAGGGAAACAATACTCAACACATAACGAATAATAAAAATATTAATTTCATTTTTTTTCTCACTCACGCGTTCATTATATGGCAACATTGTAAATATACCTCATATTCATAATATACCTCATAATCCTAAACCCAAATTCAAAAATATATATAAATTAAATATCAAATCCTAAACCCAAATTCAAAAAAATATAATTAAATATCCAATCCTAAACCCAAATTCAAAAAAATAAATATATAAATTAAATATCCAATCCTAAACCCAAATTCAAAAAAAAAATATATAAATTAAATATCCAATCCGAAACCCAAATTTCAAAAAAATACATATATTAAAAATCCAATCCGAAACCCAAATTTCAAAAAAATACATAAATTAAATATCCGATCAGAACCCCAAATTCAAAAAAATATATAAATTAAAAATCCAATCCGAACCCCAAATTCAAAAAATAGATAAATTAAATATCAAATCCGAACCCCAATTAAAAAAAAAAAAAAAATATATATATATAAATATTAAACCTACATCCGATATTCATATTAACGTTCCCAGACGATATATTTTATCCAAGGGGTCTTCAAATGTCTACCTTCGATGGCTCATGATACTGAGATCTTAAGTCTCACTATCGATCAGAGCTTCCTTGACGGTAATTAAGTCATATTTATTAAATTAATTTTATTATGTATCATAATCTTGGGAGCAGATGTCTCGGGGGAAACCGCTTACTCTTTTTTTGCAATGCAAATTGAAAGAACAACGGCCGGGGTAGTCTTACTTGGTAGTCTATAATACATATCACAGAATATCTCCCATGCGACCCATTGGGACCGTGGTCATCTGCTAAACATGGCCTATGAGGATCCTGTTTATACGACGGGCAAAATATCGTATTATGTCAGCAGACATGAAGGCATAACTCCTTCAATCTGCAGGACTTTAAACTCCCCCCCTCTCTCTGTGCCTTGTACTGAGGGTAAGGGCTGTTGTGGGTCTGACTCCTGTCTCACGACGGGCTAGAATATGGCGAGATGATTAGCAACCATAGTGGTAGGAACCCGCTAAATTGTCACTCGGCTCACGTGACGGGTAAGAATGACCGCGAAGGTGTATTTCCTCTAATCTGCAGGACAAACGTTGATCGCCACCCTGAGACTGGTACCTGGGGCGTTGATCGATGGATGACCGAAGGGTACTCTTACCCGTATTCAACTAAGAGCGCTTTGTCCAGTGACACAGGCTATTTTTCTTTTTCTCTAATGCAAAATATAAACACATTACCTGAGGCTGATAAGTCTCTTGTTCAGCAAGAGATGAATTTAGTTGCCGATTTTGATCAAGTGAAAGCCTAGGTGATTGGTACCAGTCCAGGTAAATGCGGATGTTTTGCCAAGAAAAGGCATTCTGGAAGTTCCATCTGAACCGGTTCAGAACGTTACTTACGTTAAATCTGTGGCCACAAGGAAGAAGCGCACAACTAACAAATTCATAAAAACGAATAAAACGGTTTTGAAGTTACATTTTTTTTTTTTAAACATCAAAAATTTATAATTTTTAGTATTTTTTTTATTACTTATTACTTTTTTTATTAAAGTCTTATTTAATTACTCCTTATTATCAATTCCTGAATATTATTTTTTATATTAATCTTTATTTTACTTAAATATTAAGACTTTTAAACATATTTTAAAGTATAATAGCACAACTGCTTCGAGTTGTTTGATTATACCTTAAAATACTTTTTCTTTCCAGTTGAGCGGGTGGTCTAACGCGCTATATCGTGACAATATTGTTGTATTTATTATGAATTATTTAAATATTTTTAATATTTTAAATGTTTGTAATAATTGCAAGATTAAAAATATTAAACAAATTTATTAAATTTAAGTTACTAAAATTAAATTTACACCAATTCTTATCAATTTTGTCATGATTTTTTCCAAGTAACACACAACTAAAAATAATTAGTTTAACTTATTTTAAAAATTAAAACAAAGAAAAAAGTTATTGCATTTCTTAAAAATGAGTCTTTAAGATTTATTTGTTACCTGCATTGAAAAAAAATGGGTTTCCCTTTTCAGATATTTATTGAATTTTTTTTTTAATTGCTTTCTAAAACTGGTGTTTTTTTTATAGATAGATATAGTTTCCGGATAAAGAAAAAAAATTTTTTCAACAATTTTATTATTTACTTTTAATATTATTATTATCTATCTTTCGTGTTTTTTTCATAACTTTTTTTTCAACTAATTTTACTTTTATTAGATTTTTTCCATAAAACAATTTTTTTTTCATTAAAAATTTACTGTCACTGCCTGCTTAAACTTTCTGTAAATAAAAAAAAATCCAGTTAAAAACAAAAATATTTTAACTTTTATTATTTCCATATACTCAGATGCATTAAAGAAAATTTTTTTTAAACAGTTAGTTTTTAACTTTCGTTTAGTTAAGATGGATTTAATTTTATTGAATTATCTTACTGATAATAGTGGTAGTTTATCAGAAGCGGAAAATGATCAGATTAATAGTGAAATTCATAATAGTGTTTTGGAAAATGAAAATAATGATTTTCTTAGTTCTGTACGAGATGAAATTTTGAGTGATGGGCAAAATATTAACGTAGAAAGTAAATCTAAAAACAAAGTTAATAACTCTAATGATGGTCAAAAAACTAAAAATAAAAAAAAAGAAGGAAAATCGTTAATTTCGAAAAATAAAAAGAAATACGGGAAATGAAGTTCAAGAACGAGTGATAAAATTTACGAAAAAGTGCAAAAATAATTGCAATACTCCTATACCTAGAGAAGAACAAACACTTTTATTTAAGTCATATTGGAAATTGGGTTCTTTCTAATTCTAGCAGAAAACAATATCTAAATGCTTATATGGACTTGCAAAATGTTAAACGTCGTAAGACATCAAAAAAAGTTTCATCAAAACATAGAATTAGAATTTATTAGAAATACTAGAAATATTAGAAATATTAGAAATATTTATTAAATATTTAAAAATTAGAAATATCGGATATATAAATTTAACAATAAAGGATAAACTTTTGAAGCGGATCTGAGAGGCAAAAACACTCCTCCAAATAAGACATCAAAGGATCGCTTAGACGCAGTTTTGTGTCATATTAAAAAATTTCCTGTGTTTGAAAGTCACTATTCTCGAAGTCATAAATCTAAAAAGTATTTATGCTCAGGGCTGACATTAGAAATCATATACAAGCTTTATCGTAATGAAACGTAAAATCCCGTTTGCAAATCTATTTATAGAAAAGTTTTTAAAAAAACAGGGCTCAAGTTTAAGCCTCCAAAGTTAGATAGATGTCACAAATGGGACTGATTTGTGGCAAAAATAAAATTTGCAAAAGATGTGACTGAGAAAAATATTTTAGAAGTTGAACGGGAAAAGCACTTAGAAGAAGCTGAAGACGCATATAAAAAAAAAGTTTTGATAAAAAATATTCTCAAGAAAATAGTAATACAAATACAATTGTTTGCTTCTTTGACCAACAGCAGTGCCAACCTACCAATGCTGCACTCAAACGTCTCTTTTTATAAACGTCCATTGTGGACTATACGTCCAGATTATATATATTATATATATTATATATATTATATATATTATACTATTATCCAGATTATACATAACTATACGTAATACTTATACATAACTATCTAACTATACGAAATATGTCCGACAACAAGACGACTTGTTTTATGTGGCATGAAGGGATTGGTCATCGAGGGCCAAATGAAATTGGTAGCTGTCTTGAATATTTCTTAAATAAATACCGAATACAATCAATCATGTTATTTTTTATTCTGACTCGTGTTCTGTGCAAAATAAAAATAATTATGTTGCTGCAATGTTTCTTTCGACTATTCAAAATCATCCAAACATTAAAAAAATCGATCATAAATTTTTGGTTCCTGGTCATACCCAAATGGAGTGCGATGCCGACCATGCTATTATTGAGAAGGTAAAAAAGCGAAATGGCTTTTCAGTGCAACGTCCTGAGGATTGTTACGATATTGTTCGGAAAACTAGTGAGAAAAATCCATTCTCTGTAATTACCATGGATCAGAATACATTTTACAACTACGAAAATCTGTTTAAGGGCCCATTAGTACTTTGTAAAAAAGTATCCAAAAGCAAAAAATTAGTTGGCTCAGTATACGATGGTTGAGGTATGAAAATTATCGGGCGCCATTCACTGGTCATAATTGTCGTTGTCCATTCGGGGCAGTTTTCCGAATCCCGAAAATTAAGTATACAAACTTTCTAATGCAGAATAATAAAAATTAGAAGGGTTGTAAGGCAGATAAATCGAAATTCCTAAAAATCAGTGCATATTTGATAAAATATCAGAAGTTATTATTTGTAAAAAGCAAAAAATTACCATGAAATATAAGGTTTCATAAAAAGAATTTCGGAATTTATCCTATTCTATACTTTGATGCATTCTGATTTTACGAATTTGGAAATGAATTTTTCTACGAAATTCATTTATGAGTCTGTTTTCGAAAAATCTAGATTTCAAGGTTCTGAGAAATGACCCGGATGGACAAAGACAGTTATGACCATTGAATGGTGGCCAAATGATCAACATGAAAAATTTTTATATAAATATAATTTAAGCCAAGAAGAAAATTTTATGACAGCTGATTTCGTAAGAAAAGCAAAATTAAAGAATTTTTGAATTTAATGTACACTGGATCAATTTCTATTTCAATCGAAAAAAAAAATGATTTAATTGAAATGTTAGATTTACTTAATACAGAATATCATAATTTTTATAAAGAATTAAAAAGTGATACAAATAAAAAGTGCATTGATCCAGATGTGGAGTTACTTGCATTAGCTGAGCCTGGATACGAAAATAGAGTGTCAAAAAATAAAAGAAAACGCAAATGGGTTAATAATGACAAAGTTGAAAAAAATTAAAAAATAAAAGTTATGAAAAATAAAAAAAAAATTGACAAAAGTCAAATTAAAAAAAAAAGTACAATGTAATGTATGTATAATAAAATTTTAATAAAATCATTAACTCATTTTCGATAACTATTTAAAAAAGCACATGATTTTAATAACTGTATTGGTTTGATTTTTTTAATAACTGTTTTAAATATTTTTATTTTTAATTTTTAATTTTTATTTTTTTATTTCCTATATATTACTATTTTAAATTTTAAAAATTAATTTTTATCTGAAATAATATAATAAAATAATAATTTGCTAATTTAAAAAAAAATGGTTTTAATACTTTTGTAAGTATATTTTTATTATTACTTTTGTAGTATGAACATAGCAGTTAGTTCTATTGTTTTACCTTACTCTAGTGACTTTTGCGCTTTTAGGCATTTTTTCGAATCCCATTTTTAACAAAAATTTTTAGTTTACAGGCCTCCAAGTAAATTTATACTTAAATTATAGTATTAAAAAATGCTAATCTACAAAAAATTCAATTTTTTAAATTTTTTAAATATTCGGTTATTCCTTGTGGCCACAGAAATATGAAGAAAAAAAGAAAGAAAAGAAAACTTTGAACTTAATTTTATTTTAAATTAATTTTATTATTTAAAAGTATTCATTTAAAACATCAAAAAATCTTAAATAAACAGTTCCTTCCAATAAAATAATTTTAAGTGCTCTTTCAAGATTGAAATCGTGATATTAATCGTAAAGTCTGATCTTTTACAAATTAGATTTAAACTTTTTGTAATTAAGTAAAGTCATATGAAATTTTCTTGTATTTCTTTTAATATTTTTATTTTACCGTTTAAAAAGTATATATATTTTTTCTGTTCTACTTTTTATATTAAAGATAGAATCTTATGATTATAAAGCGTGAGGGAGGGGTGATGAGATGGTATAGTAGCTACTCTACCAATAAATAATTTCAAAGATTAATATTTTTTTTATTATTATCAAACCCTCTAAAAAAAACCAACCTACATTTACTTAAAAAACTATCAGCTTTGTTTGCATGATCAAAGATCACGTACACATAGGTATAAAATAAGATAACGCATATAAACATATGACTATAATTATATGAGGGTTGTATAAAATGTAATTCAATTGTAAGTAATATGTAGATTAAATTTTGACGAGTTCAAAATGCTGCTGTAATTTTTTTTGTGACAGAATTGAAGGATACAATTTTCTTAAAGTATTCTTAAGGATAAATTAAAGCCGTTTATAAAAAAAAAAAAAAAAAAATTATTTTAAGGCAGAATGCTCTTCCTAATGGTCCCAAAATTCTATGGAATTTTTTATTCAATACTATTATTATTTTTCTGTAGCCTACTTCTTATATTTCATTTTTGTTTCGCAAATAAAATAAAAAATTTGATTTAATGTTTTCGATAGCCCATTAAAACATTAAACTAACGCGTTTTTTCTTAACATCCTAATTTTTCTTATTAAATAAAAACAAATTTTTGAGTTATATCGAGCGACATTTTTGTTTAGAAAAAAATGGCGCTTGATATAACTAAAAAATTTTGTATTATTTAATAGAGAAAATTGTATATTTAGGGGAAATGCGTTAGCTACATTTTTGGCTGGGCTATCCAAAACTTCAAATAAAGTTTTTTATGTTAACCAATTAGCGCCCAATTGAGACATAGAAGCCATTTGAATTTTTTTTAATGAAAAAATCGATATTTTGGGCTAAAAATGTTACCCAGTAAGTAAAAGGTGCTGAATTGTTCATTTCCGAAGTCCGTTTTAGTATACAACCCCTACAAAACGCGATATCATCCCCTAAAAGTGGGGTAAATTTTAAACATTTTTTAAACATTATTTAAAATGATACTGGGCACAAAAAAAGGCTCACGGCATATAAAATTTGAATAGAGAAAATTAATAATACAAAAAAAAATCAATTTATATAAATTTTTCAAATTCACCCCCTCAGATGAGGTATAAGGGTGTGATATTATAGTAAAATAGAAAAAATCAATATTTTGGTCTAAAAGTCTTACCTAGTAAGTAATTTGGGCTTATCTTTTCAATTCCAAAGTCCATTTTTATATGCAACCTCTAGGAAATGTGATATCATACCCTAAATGTGGGGGGAATTTAAAAAATTGTTTAGACGTTAGAAGAAAAAAAGAATATACACACTGATGAAATTCTGATACCAAAAACATTCATTTTTTCTATTACGCTATGTTACCCCCTTGCAACCCTTCTAAGGGGGTGAATATGATAATTTAATATTAATTTATTTGTTTTAATTTATTAATAGCTCCTTGTAAAGTTTTATATGCCATTAGATATTTTTTTATGCACAGACAAGAATTCAAGTGACTCGCATAAGTTATTTGAAATTTGCCCAATATTTAGGTGATGATATTAGATTTTCTAGGGGTTTGTATAAAAATGGACTTCAGAAATGAAAAGAGCAGCCTAAATTACCTACTAGTTAACACTTTTAGACCAAAATATTAATTAATTCTATTTTGCTATAATATCACCCCCTTATACCCCATCTAAGGGGTTGAATATGACAAATTAATATAAATTTTTTTTTCTGTTATAAGTAGTCCCTAGTAAAATTTTATATGCCCTGAAATTATTTTTTGTGCGCAGTCTAATTTGTAATAACGATAAAAAATTTTTTTAAATTTACCCCACATTTTGGGGATGATGTTACATTTCCTAGGGATTGTATAAAAAATGGACTTCAAAAATGAAAAAAGCAGCCCAAATTACCTATTAGATACCGTCAAAGACGGGTAGAGCGAGGCTGATTATTTTAGAAAAAAGCAAGAAAAGAGTTTCAGTAATTTTTTAATTTTGGAATTTTAAAAGTTTTGATTGGATTGAGTTCAATAATAATGTTTAAGTAATACGTAAAACAATGTTAAGCATAGTTAGAATTTTTAAGTATTGACCAAAAAGGACACCAAAAATCCGCCCCTTATTTTTTAACCTTGTTATTTGTTTGCTGAAAAGATTTCAACCAAACTTGTGTTTGTGGAACTTTGTTATTACGTGCTTTTTCCATAATTCATAAAAAAAAAAAATTTCTATGAACTCTAATACTCCTCAATTCACTTAATTACCAAATTAATATTATACTCAAGTCAGAATGCGTTGTAAGGGTTTCCGGATTCGACAACCAGCATTAGAAAAAGTCTTCTGCAGGTTTTGAATGTCGCTGAATCCAGATTTGGGGTCCTACTGGGTTAGAAAATAGGAAGATACAGAAGAAACTTTCCATCTTATGGGTTTTTTCACAATATTTTGGAACTAATGATCAAATTAATAATTGCCACGTTTTAAGAGTAATTAACAAAATATTTAATTTAATATTTTATTCTGTATCAATAAAGGAATATTAGAGCAAATTATTGCGGTTGAAAACTATCTCCAGAGTAAGATAAAATCGAAAAAATACAAACGTGAGTTTTTTTCTTTATTTTTCTTTTAATCTTGCATTTGAAAAAGTTTTATCTTTTTTTAACGTTTATTTAATTTACTGACTCCTATACGGGGGCGAAAATGGATAGAGCTACCCCTTAATTTAACGAAAAATGAAAAAAACTTACAAACAATTAAACAAAAAATCACCCTGTATTTTACCCCCCCCCCCTAAAAACGTCATTTTTTTACCCATCCCCTGCCGAGCCAGACTATTTTAATAACCCGTCCATTGAACATGTTTCATGTTCCATTTCTTTACAGTCAGTAAACTAAGTGCCCGTTTTTAGCCCTAAATGATCAATTTTCAATTTCCTGCAAAAATCGTAGTTTTAACATTGAACATGTTTATAAGTAGGGGTAACCTGTGAATCTGAAAATAAAGTGGGGTCAAATTTGTCTGATTTAAGGGGGGGAGGTCCAATGGTAATTGGAAATATTTCAAATTAGGTACTTACAATAATCCGGGGTTAGGGAATTGAAATAATTTCTATTTAGGGACTGCGAATAATTTACTTTTAGAGGCTTAGAAAAATTCAACTATAGGGACTTAAAATAATCCGGCTTTAGTGACTTCTAATAGTTCGAGTTAAAAGACTTAGAATTATACAGGTTTACGGAATCAGAATACTTTGGGTTTAGAATCTTAAAATCTTGTAAAGGTGACAATTACACATTAAAAGAATATCGATTTTATTGTAATGTTGCTTAGCATTTATGTATTATAACTAGTCCTTTTTAATGGTTTAGTTTTCATGTTCTATAATTAGTCTTATAGCCCAATTAAAGCTTGTAATTATTGAATCCCAATATTTTCTTACCCTTTCTTCAAAAAAGGCAGTTAATTAGATAATTTTAGCTCTGCTTCCAAAATATTGTAAAAAAACCTTAAAATTGGGTGGTTTTTGCAAATTTCATGACCTATACTTCTCAACCACTTTGCACCCAAGATTGGGTATTTCATAATCAAAGCATACCTATACTTTTGTAATTTAATTTTTTTGGTCGCATGTTCTAGAAAAAGTTAACCAATTTTTGAAAAAAAAAAACTGAAATTATGACGACCCGGAATAGACTAAATTTTTAGATTAGGCAAAAACATACTTAATTTATATTTTAAATTTTTTGGTATTTTGGCTCTGGAGGGGCATGTCAGGCCATTGAAGACCTGCCGTTTACCCGCGCTCTTAGCGTTTATGGTATACATGATTTTGAGCTCTGATAAATGTTTTCAATGGCCCGACATATGCCTTTCTAGAATTAAAATACTGAAAAATTTAAAATATAAATTAAGTATATTTTGGTCTTAGTTAAAAATCTAGACTATTCCGGGGTTTCATACTTTTAATTTTTTTTCAAAAATTGGCTATTTTGGCTATATTGGATATTCCATCAACTCGATAAAAGAAACCCAGTTTTAAAAAATGAAAGGAATCCGATGTATCGTTGTTGAGATATCGTGCCCACAAGGTGTCGATTTTTGGATCCATTAAGGTAGAGCTTCGCTCTATAACTAGGTAATACTTTTAGTCCAAAATATTAATTTTTTCTATTTATCTATACTACATCCCCTTACATCCCATCTGAGGAGGTTAATATGACAAAGTAATGTAAATTTATTTTTAATAGTCCCTAGTAAAATTTTATATGCCCTGAGACTTTTTTTTGGGCCCAGTATCATTTTAAATAACGTTTAAAAAATGTTTAAAATTCACCCTAGTATTTGTTGATGATATTACGTTTTATAGGGGTTATACGCTAAAAAGGACTTCGGAAATGAAAAATTCAGCTCCTTTCACCTACTTGGTAACATTTTTAGCCCAAAATATCGAATTTTTTATTTAAAAAAATTCAAATGGCTTGTTTGTGTAAATTGGGCGCTAGTGGGTTAAGATAACCTAGCGTTTTGCGATACAAGAAGTAAATATAAAAATTTAGCTGCAGAAATATAACAATATTTTTATTAAATAAAGAATTTCAACGAATTTTGCGTCCATTATAGGTTAAATTACGAAACTTTTGAGGTAACAGATTAACTTAGATAAATTAAAAACGCTTAACAACCATATTTTATTGTATACTTCGACTGGTTATTAATAATTTTAAAGTAAAATATAATTTTAACTTGCAGTGATCAGATAAGTAAGTATTAAACATTCGTTTCAATGGTTTAAAAAGGTTAAAATATATTAAACGATATATTAAACATATATTCAAAATATTTTGAAATAATACATTTTTGTAAAAGCTTCTTTTAATAGTAACTTTATCTTCTGCAATAATAAAAAAACAACCATATCTGGAATTTTTTTCAAAATTTGTATTTAAAATTTCTTATTCTGACCAAAAACGGCTGCTAAGTTTATGCTGTATGCAAAAGTTTAATTTGCAAGTAAAACATTGCTTAACACAGTTAAAAAATCTAGGTTTGCTTAGACTTAGAATAATTTTAATATAAGGTCTTCGAGAAATCTGGCCTTAGGGACTTGGAATATTTCAGGTTTAGGGACTTGGAATAATTTTGATTTAGAGAACTAAAATAATACGCGTTTAGGGAATCAAAGTAATCTGGATTTAGAATCTTAACATCTAATAACGTAATAATTACATATTATAAAATTAGAAAAATGTATTGTAACATTCCTTAACATTTGCATTAAACATGTTCATGCATTTAAGCTGTTTTCATACAAACCAATTATAAGTTTTTTTTCAGTTTATTGGTTTCAAGTTTTTATCTGCAAAGATAAAAATGATATTAAAAAAAAACAAATTTCGAGGGTGATTTTAGAGGGTGGTTTTTGATCTTGCTGAAGTTTACATTTAATACACGCTCCGTAATTTTAAATAAAAAGAACCACTATTAATTGTTTAAAAATCACAAAAAATAGTAAGAAACATAGATTTAACATAAAACTAACTGCAGTGCAATACAAAACAAACATAAAACATAAAAAATAGTGCAATTTGAAGAAAAAATTTTCAAACTCTAACTGCGCGTCAGCCGCCATACATATTTATCAGATTATACACATTTCTTCAATATCAAGATTTTATACAACGTGCATATATATATATACTAGCATAGGTGATAGGGGAGGCTCCTCCCCCCCCCCTGTGTCACATTTCTTTCTGTTTCTGTTGCTTTAAAAAATCATTTTTCACTGCAAATTTATAATTATGCCAACACATTCAAACTATTGCGTAGTGATTAGAGCAGCGTTATTATTACAGACAGACAGACAGACAAATAAATGTTCAAATATATATAGTACTAGCATAGGTGAGAGGGGGGGCTCCGCCCCCCTTGATCCAATCCCGGTGTTGTTGTTATTGATTTTTTATTATTATCATGTTGTTATTGTCCAAAATATATATCAATGCCAAAAAAAATTAACGCCTTGAAATAAGCTAAAATTTTTTTCTTAATGTAGACCTTTTACCAGTTCAAATGTGACCAATAAGATAAAATTTGTAGTAAATTCAAAGGAAAGTAATTTTGAAAATGAGCCAAATCAGGCTATTTTTGGACCTTTAAACAGACATATTTCGGGCTATGAGGTGCTAGAGGACTAAAACTTTGGCTGAGGGACTTTCTTATCACCCCAAACTATACCCTAAAATTTGAGTTGAATATATATAATATATAGTAAAAAATTTTAACTCATATTAATATATATTGTATTGAGATATAATAAAAAATTTTAACTCATATCAATATTTGCATTGCTTAAAGAACTGTAGTGCCAATAATTTGGCAGCGTTTTTCCTATATTTTAATTTTAAAAAAAAATTTAAATATCGTAGAAAATGTAATTAAAACTAATATATGACGGGGTTTGGTCAAAAATCCCATCAATAGGTTAAGAAATGATCACCACATTAAATTTATATTAATATCATATTTATTATTAATTAACGGTTCTGTATTTAACATACAGACCGGAGTTATGTGCTCCCGTAGGTAGCTTACAAAAGACTGACTTGACGGCTTCTTATCTTATTTTAGAATACATTATACAGATAAGAATATTCTAGTAACGCATTAATATCTATAGATGTCCATAGAACCTAAATATTATTAGAAACAGTATATTAATAAGAAAACGTAAAGAGCATCGTTACACTCCTGGGCTTAAAGTGATTTTACTCCTGAAAAATCGCAATTTTAAAGTATTATTTCTATTATTATGTTGTATGACAAATTGACAGAATTCAGTATTTTTAACATTTCGTAGTCAGTTAAGTTATGTTATTTTAATATTATAATTTGAGTTTATTATTTTATTAACCAAAAGTATAATTAACCAGCGTTGACCAAGCTAATAATATATTCTTTCGATTATTACAAAATTTAAGATTTTAATTGTACATCTGTTTATTATTTAGTCCAAGATTCGATTCAAACTATCTTTCTAATTGGATTCTTAATACATACTTAAATTAATAAACTAAAACTTTAATTACACTTTCATTATTATACATTTCCAACAAAATTCAATATCAGTTATTAGGATAATTATTCATAAAAATTATTCTGTATGTTATAATATTGAATACATTCTATATTTTAAAGTCTAATACTAACAATTTATGAAATTAAAACATGTAAAAACAATCTCATTTCTTATTATTTGGTATTTAATTTTGAATATTATAGATTTATTTTTATGATTTTAATTAAAATTGTCTAATCTAATATTTTACAGCGTTATTAAGTAAGTTTTCTGTATTATTGCAGTATGAAATTCAGTAATATCAAAATTTTAATTATTTACTTTTATTGAGCAAAAGAATGATTAGTTCTTTTGTAATTTTTATTTTACATTTTATTAGATATTAATATATTTGTATAAGTATAATGTTTCTTATAGTTTTCTAATTTTATTTTATATAAAAATGCTGTTTTCCTTAGAACAAAAAATTGTTTGACTAATCTCTGACAAATATACTGGGATTTTGATTTCATAAATTTTATATTGTTTTTGTATCTAGTGTGTAATATTTTCTTACAATGGCCACTGAATTTTCATTTTTAAAATATAAACTTTTACAGATTGTATTAACTATTTAGTTATCATAAGTAATGGTTTTGTATACATAAAATTACAACGATTCTTTAAAATGAGCGTATCACTAATATAATTTTAGTGATTAGAATAGAATAAAATTTGCAATATTATTTTTACGAATGTTATTAGGTCAATTTACATGAATAATGTGTAATTATTATTTAGGCATAACATTAATTTAGACATTTCTTTGCTATTATTTTTATCATCATAGTTTTTGAAAATGGAATAGTTTGGTACATCTCTAAAAAACTAATTCGTTTCAAGTTTAAGTTTTATTTATATAAAGCTGGAGTAATTGATTTATAATTTACTATAATTTTGAAAAATATTTTTTGATGATTATCAGGCTAATTAAAATGCTTCTATTACAAAGAGATATTTGACTCTTTTATTATTAACTTAGCTAATAGTGTGATTTAGCTTGTTATTAGTGTACATGAGCTTATGTGTACAACACTCTCCCTTCTTTGAAAAAATGTTCACTTATCACTTTTTATTTCTTAAATTATTTACTGTATTTAATTGAAAGTTGTTAGTTTCTTTAGAACAATATTTGTACGGAATTTTTAGAATTTATTAACCATAAATAATTTAGTTTGTTAGCTATTATTTATTACTTCTATAAACATTATTTAATTTAAAAGGTTTAGCTACAATCTGCTTAAACCTTAACTCTATAAATGTATTTCGTATTATCGAAAATGCGTGTAGTATTTTAAAAACTTCATCGTTAATAACTGCACTAAATATTGTTAAATAAATAAATATATTGAAGGGTATAAAATTATTGTTTTGAAATTTTATACTTTACAACATTTTAAAAAGGATATAATTAAAATATAATTGAAACTTTAATTAAGATTTGTAATATGATGATTTTGAATTTTAAATACACATTTTTTGTTAATTCTTAACTTCAGAATTTGACCGTAAATTATTATACTTTAATTTTATAATATGCTTTATGAAAACTATACTTTGCTAAAGTAAAGCAGATTTGTTTAATTTATGAAACTCTATTAACTTTCTCTAACTTCTTTTAATTTTCTCTAACAATCACTTGATCATGGCTATTTCTTATTATCAAAACAATTACATTTTATTATCATTTTATTTTACTTAAAATTTCAATTTCTGTGATAAACTAAGTTAAATATTTTATATTTATAAAGAAAATTAATGATCAAATACTATATACTGATCTAATACGAGAATCAGTAGTTAACTTATTGATAAATTTGCTCTCAAGGTATATATTATTCAAATTCTATTATTTATTGAATTTAAAGAAAAATTGTATAAGTTATAATTAATTCAATTTACCGGATATTAATTAAGTTTATTATGAATATACTATGCATGAATAAAACGCTATACATTTCTTGTATTAAATTCACTATTTCTAAAAATCTTTGACTTAAGAGAATGTGAAGAAAATCTTTGTTCTTTGTTTTTATCAATTAGCCATTGAATATGAAATCTTTTTTCATACATTGCTTTTAGACTATTGACTTGATGAAATTCAGTGTTATCAATATGCGACCTAGAATCTAATATTAATTTATTTGATTTTTCTGTTTGTATTAGGTTGTTATTGCAATTTTTAAATACATTTCTAAATGTTTTTGAAGACATTCGATTATTGAAAGTGACTATATTATTAGTAAGTTTTGATTTACCTAAATATTTCATTACTGATTTCCTAAGGTTTATTATATTATTGTATTTTATGCTTTGCTGAATTCCTATTACATTTTTCAATTTATCTAGTAGATTAATATTCATTTTATATTTATTGTATTGTTTGGCTCTTTTTACAAATTTCATTCTGTGTAAGTTAACTCTAATTTTTCGCAAATTTCCAAAATTAAAGACTGTTATTTTTGATTTACTATTTTTAGATTTCTTTTGATTACTTTCTTGTTTGGTTAAATGTTTATAATTAATTTTATAATACAACATGGAATTCCTATTTTTGTTGAATTTATTATTTGTTAGTAATGCTTTATCGAGATTTACTGTTTTATTTTGTTTAATAGTTATTTGCAAACTGTTAGCATTTAAGCTGTTTACTTTTGTTTCTTGCTTTTCTTCATTTAATGTTACCTTATTCATAACAACTTTCAAGTCATCAATTTTGTTTAATAGTTTTATTTCGTTCAAGCTGTCAGTGGAATAATGAGAGTGTTTGATATTATTTACATTTGAGGTTACGGATTTCTCATATTCAATTTCTCCACCCTTTAAGGTTTCATTTGATCTTTCTTGTTTATAGTTACTCAAATCAGTTATTTCTTTTGTATCTAATCTATGATGTTTATATTTTTCAGCTGAATCGTGCATTCTGTTTACATTCTGATTACATGCTGATTTTATAATCTTACTCTTTGAATCGGGTATGCTATTTGAATATATTTCTTTTTTGCTTGACTGTTTAATATAGTGTGTTTCTTGTGTGTCTAATTCTGAACAAAGTTCTTTTTTGTTTTGAGTATTTTTCAAATGTATATTTTTACTTTTAGATCCGGTTTCATCGATTGATAGATCGTACGTTTTCAGTTTTTTTGTTTTTAGTGTATTTAAGGATTTTGAAATTGGAGCTTTCGGATCATTTTTCGGTATTGCATCATCATGAGAATTAACATACTTATTATTCCTTATTTTCATATTTCCTTTCGGTGCATGATTTGCTAGATTAGGGTGAACAGTTTGTATTTCATTCTTTACAGAAATTTCTGATTGTCTTGTATTAGCGCTGGATATTGCGCAAAGACTTTGAACTTCTTGTCTTGATTTTCTCACATCCTTACTAGGATTACAAGCCTGAGTATTTTGGATATTGTTTTTTGATATATTGGTCTTATTTATAAAATGGTTGCCTTTTGCTGTAAAAACATTGATTTGATGTTGTTCTATATTATGATGAGCTTGGTTATTCTGAAGAATAAAAAGCTCAATTTCTAAAGCCTCTTTAAATGCATAAGCTAGATTATTAGGCTTGCTTGGTTTGAGAATGTAAGCAATATTATAGTCCAAATTACTAATATATTTTTCAGTAGCTTCTTTTTCCATAATATCTAAAGCTAGTTCTTGGTATTCTGAGTTATTGTAATTTGCTTGAGTTGCGTATCGTAATTCTTGGAAACATTTAAAAAATCTATTGTTATAATTATCTACTGTAGTGTTATTCTGATAAATTGTGTATAAATTGTGTTTGCAAATATCAATTGAAGTATTGTATTCTAAATTTTTACGCAATGTATCAAAAAGTTTTTCATATGAATCAATATGTTCGAATCTAATTGCTAGTTCTGCATCTTTTTGAATTTTTTCAGCTATTATAATACGAAGTAATAAATCTGACTGGTTGCAGTGAGTTCTTGCCCATTCAATAGATTTGATAAAGTGTTCTAATCCACAATCATTACCTTGAAAATATTTCTTTCTTGTTCAAAATTAAATATAGTTTCTGTTACAATATGAATTGCATTTTCGTCATCTTTAATTAAATTATTAATTTCAAATCTTTCTAATTCATGTTTCGATTTAAGTTGATGCAGCTTATCTTTACCATAATTTTCAACTTCACAATTTTGTAAAGCTATATATTGCTTATAATGATTTACTATTAAATTCTTTAACTCCATAGTTAATTAAATGCAAAGGTATCTATTATGAGTTAAAAGTAAGGATATCTACTCTCCACTCTTTGAAAAATTAGGTATAAGGATTTAATTGTAAAGTTAAATTGTAAATCTAAGATTAAAAATAAAAGTCCTATTAATGATTAACTTATTCTTCAAAAAGCTGTGTTTGTAATTCCAATTAAATATTTAATTATGAGTATATAAGTAATAATTATTCTGAACTAAGCTATTACTAATTGCTTAATAATAGACTTGATTTATCTGTTAAACGACTACATAATTATACACATAATTTTATGAGTAAGTTATTTTTTACTATCAAATCATCAATTCAGATATTCTTTAAAATTATATTTTAAGAATATATGTATTGTATTATGAATACTATTTATACCTGTCGCAAATGTAAATATTAATTTAATTGTAATTATGATTATTAAGATATGTAATTATAAGCATTTTATGTACGACTGATTTGAAAATTAGAGATATCCAAAATTATTTAAATATTTTTGCAAAACTTATGCGTCTAATGATTTGTTTTTATACTTTAATTTACTAATATTAATGTTTTTAATTTTTAAATTTATAATAATTTAATATTGATTAAAGTTTGATAACTGAAAGTTCTTTTTTATTTCATTTTTTCATATCATTTAGCAAAAATTAAAACTTTTCTTATTTCTTAACTAATTTAATTATTGAATACTTATTTATATTATTTTCTGCTGATAAATATTGAATGTATTTTTACAATGTTTTATTAGTATTATTCTCAAAAAAATCTCAACTAAAATTTCTTATAAATTATTGTTTATTTGTATTATTTTGTCTTCGAGTATTTAAAGCGTTATTTTTATTTTTTGTTTTAATAAATAAAGCATATTGATGTAATCTACTTTGTTTTGTGTATATCCAACATTTAGATGTCATATTTTAATTAATCAGTATTTTATGATTATTGTATCATTTTAACGAGAGCTACTCCCCCTCCTTTAAAATATCTTTCATTCGCCTAAAAGGTTAATTAAAAATCTGCTTACTACTAACACTTAACTTCTTAAATAATAAAGATTTCAAAAACTGGATTCTCCAAATTTTTAATGTGAAAACTAGTTTCGTGAAACTCAGTCTCACTCACAAGAAAATTCTAAATTTTTTATATAGGGAATAACCCATGTATAATTTTCTAACTTTATATACTTAATGTGAAAACTAGTTTCGTAAAACTCAGTCTCACTCACAAGAAAATTCTAAATTTTTTATATAGGGAATAACCCATGTATATTTTTCTAACCATACACTTTTTTGTGACTAATTTTTTGTTTTTATTTTAGGGAATTACCCATATACATAATTATTTTTAATGAATAGTTTACTTATCCAAAATTATGTTTTTATCTTGATTTTTAATCTTGTTGAAATTTTATCTAGTTTAAAATTGATAAGGATTGTCTATTAGTATCTTTATCTCTTTTTATATTTAAAACTTTTAAATTTTTATATAATTTATGTAAGTATATATGCATTAAACATATGAATAATATGTTTTATTGTAATTTTTATTTTAATAAATTTTATGTATTTTTATAAAGAAATTTAACTTAATATGTTATATAGATTATATAGTTTTTTACTTTTCCTGTAAAATTTTGAAATACTAATATTTTTAATTAATGTTACTGAACTTATCTTGAAACATTAATTTTTATTTCATTTAAACAATTTCTTGAAATAATTAATATATTATTCAATAATTAAATATTTTGACTTTATTGATTTATTTTTGTTATTATTATAAATTTATTATTTTCTTAATAAATATTGGTCTGACGTGTCAGCACCTAATATTCAATAATAAATTTATTATAGAATATGTATAATTTATTTACGTGTACTCTCCAGATTTCATTCAGCATACAATAACCTTGATTCCATGATCGTATTATTGTATAGTTGGTCCAGGATCGCCAGTTGTGACGGGGTTTGGTCCAAAATCCCATCAATAGGTTAAGAAATGATTACCACATTAAATTTATATTAATATCATATTTATTATCAATTAACGGTTCTGTATTTAACATACAGACCGGAGTTATGTGCTCCCGTAGGTAGCTTACAAAAGACTGACTTGACGGCTTCCTATCTTATTTTAGAATACATTATACAGATAAGAATATTCTAGTAACGCATTAATATCTATAGATGTCCATAGAACCTAAATATTATTAGAAATAGTATATTAATAAGAAAACGTAAAGAGCATCGTTACAAATATTAACTAATTTTTTTTTTTAACGAAAAAAAGTATATTATATCATTAATTTCTTGAATTTGTCTTATTTTTTATTATAATTATTTTTAAAAACCAAACATTATTTTAACCCAATCAATTTTTTGATTGACCCACAAATAAATGATTAAAAATACCATAAAAAATAAAAAAATGAAAAAAATTTTTTTACTAGCTTAATATTTTATAAAATTTTAAAGATACCTCCGTTTTGAATGAAAATTTCAGAGAATACGTAAAAATTAGTGCTGAATTGAATACTATAAAGTGCGATGCCAAAATTTTTCGATAGTCTCGAGAAATTTCAATTTTTGTTAAAACTTTTAAAAAATGTTATCAAGTACAAAAATACTAAAAATTAAATATCTCAAAAACTACGATAGCTAGTCAGAAAATGTAGGGCCTATGTTACCCGCATTTTTTTTTTCTTAATTTTGACGCCGGTTTCATGCCAATCAGTTCGGTGGTTCGTGAGTTATTAGGGTACAAACAAACAAACAAACAATTAAACAAACAAACAGACAAATAAATTATCAGATATATATAGTATTAAGATATAGTTTTCAGATATGTACATATAGATGGTTCTAGAATTGATTGAATCAAATAATACCCATTGCGACATTATAATTTTATCATATTTTTCAGATATTTCACTTTTTAACCAATTTTTCAGAAAATTAAATTTTTTTTCAAAAGTAGTAAAAATTTTTTTATTTTAACTTTATTAATATATACACAAACAAATTACTAAAGATACCATAAAAAATAAAAAAATGAAAAAAATTTTTTTTACCAGCTTCGAAAATATTTGATAAAATTTTAAGATACCTCCGTTTTGCATAAAAATTTCAGAGATTACGTAAAAATTAGTGCCAAATCAAATACTACAAATTGTGATCGAAAAATTTTTCGACAGTCTCGAAATGTTTAAATTTTTGTTAAAAATTTTAAAAAATTTTATCAAGTTCAAAAACACTAAAAATTAATTATCTCAAAAACTACGATAGCTGAGCAAAAAATCTATAGCCTATGTCACCCGCGGACGTTTTTTCTTTATTTTGACACCTGTTTTATACCCATCGGTTTGGTGGTTCTTGAGTCATTAGGGTACAAACAAACAAACAAACAGACAAATAAATTTTCAGATATATATAGTATTAAGATATATATGTATATATGTATGTATATATTACCGTATACACATGTATATATATACGTACTTTTATACGGTTCAAACTTTTAAAATTTAAACCAAATATACAGTATAAATTAATAGTAACAAAGTAACTTCGGAAGGTAGATCATCAGTCAATAATGCAACTCAAAAGTTCGTGCAAATTTTAAGTACCTCACGTAAATTACCTGTATACACGAATCTGATACATATACCCACAATCAATAGTTAACTATATTACCGACACAGGATACAAATCTAACATAAATAGCTCGACGTAAGATGGTACAAAATATAATTCATATAACTAACAACACAGAAGTCATATGTGAAGGTATCGAAGACTATAATAATAAAATGAAAAAAAACAACAATAATTTCAATATTTTTCACACTTACATTCGAGGCATAAATGCAAATCACGAAAATCTTTTAACAAAAATAATAGAAATCAAGTACAAACCTGACATAATAATATGCACCGAAACTAGAAAAATCCACAGTATAACTGAATACAAAATAGAAGGCTACTTCAACCACTACAGCGAGGGTAATATCAATCAAAACGAGGAGTTCTCGTTTACGTGAAGGATAATATAAGTTCAAAAATAAACATTATTATAAGCATAGGTAAAATTAAGGCAATATAAATAAGTATAAACCAAAGTAAAAATAACATAGCCAATGATAATTTGCTGAAAAATGCCATGTATAGGTCACAAAAAGTCAATAAAGATGAATTTAATAAATTATTTAAAAAGTACTTAAAAGATAAAAAAAGTCAAAAAAATCACATAATTATAGGTGACATAAATATAAATATATTAGAAATAGATAAAGAATCAATAGAATATTTAACGAACATGCTTCAAAATGAGTATGTAAGCGGCATAAATACGGTAACCAGACCAAACAAAAATGGTGGTACTTGCATAGACCATATTTTTTATAGACTGCCAAAAAATAAAAATGCAGTAACATATAATATTCAAAACCAAATAACAGATCATTACATGGCCGCTATCAGTATACAATCTTATACAATACCAAATGAGAATAAGAAAAATTATACAAATTTAATTACAAAAAAATGTTAACATTAGCTATAAATACAAATTGGGGGGAAATATACCAAATAGGGAACGTAAATGAAGCACCGAATTTGCTTATCAAAAAAATAGTGAAAATTCAAAACGATTCAAGGGTCAAAATAAAAAACAAAAGTAAAAATGAACCAAAAAATGAATGGGTAACCAAAGGTATATTAAAATCTAGTAAAGTAAAACAAAAACTATATAAAGTTTGGAAAGATGATCCCACAAAAGAGACAAAGAAAAAAAGATTTGTAAAATATCAATATATATTTTTTTTTTTTTTTTTTTTTTAAACGAATTCACGGGACGCACCCTTTACAACAATTTTTAATGTATATATTTTTACATTTGTAAATTATTATTTTATCAATTAATTAATTTCAAATTAATTAATTGATTGTTTCTGCGGCTGCAGTCCGACTTACCTTAAACATTCAATACTCGTATTCACATGAACATATTATACTCATTACGTAAGGAAAACTGCAGGAAGAACCCACGTAGAGTATCGGGACTCATATTTAACATAATGATAAAAAAAGTGAAAGAAATTAACTTACAAAGACAAGTAGAAAACATAAACAATACCAAAAAATTATGGGAATTTATCACTGAAAACGTTTACAATAAAAATATAAAAAAGAAAAATGACCAAATAGACTTAATTACAGAAAATCAACAAATTTTGATAAATAAAGAGGATATAGCAAATACTTTCAACAATTACTATACAAACATAGCAAAAAAACTGACTGCTAAAATTAAACCCACAAACATAGAGTACAACCCAAAAATAAACGAAAATACAATATTTTTTTCACAAACTAACACTAAAGAAATCGAAAAAGTTATAAATTCGCTAGACGTAAAAAAAGCAACAGGTAATGATAATATCAGTGTTGCAACCCTAAAAACCCTAAGTAACTACGTAACGAAACCAATTGCCCATATTTTCAAATTAATAATAAAAACGGAAGTATTTCCTGACAGCCTTAAAATTGCAATAATTACACCAATATTCAAAACAGGCGATAGTCACCTATGTAAAAACTATAGACCCATAGCTCTTTTATCAAACTTGTCAAAAATATTTGAAAAACTAGTAAAGGTTAATAGTCAGTTAACTAGAAAAATACGACATTTTAGCAAAAAGACAATATGGATTTAGAGAAGGCTGCAACACAAGTATGGCCATTGATTACTTAACTGAATATATACGAAACTCTAGACACCTCTACCCCTATGACGGTAATATTCCTTGATCTAAAAAAAGCATTCGATATGGTTGAACATAACATACTATATAGTAAATTAGAAAATATTGGTATACGTGGAAAGACAAAAATTATAATTAAAAGTTATTTGGGAAATCGGAAGCAAATTGTGAAAATAGATGACTGTTATAGTAGTGAATGTAATGTCGAGATAGGCGTGCCACAGGGGTCAGTCCTAGGTTCAATATTATTCCTTATATACATAAATGAACTGCTGTATCTATCTGAAAAAGATATCATATATATATCGTTTGCAGATGACACAACAGTGATATGTAGAGGAAAGAATTGGATAGAAGTTGAACGGGACGCAAATCACAAAATGGGGAGAATATATGATTAGCTAAATACGAACAAACTATTACTAAATATAGAAAAGACAGAATGCACCACTTTTTCCACAAACTATATATAAATATTAAATAATATATAAATCCACGCAACCCAAAGAGTTTAAGGTTGAAATTGAAATGAACACGATTAAAAGGGTTGTTGAAAGCAAGTTCCTGGGTATCATAATAGACTCAAATCTAAGATGGGAAACTCAAATAAAAAAAACGGTAAAAAATTTAGCTTTTTATACCTACATTATACGGAAACTGAGTAGAGTACTAAACTACAAACAAATTTTACAAATATACTATGCACTTATTCAAACCACTGCGATGTATGGCATGGTGGCCTGGGGCAGTGCATATAATAACAATATAGACCTTTTAAACTCAGTACTACAAAAAATACAAAAAATTATATCTAAAAAGTACAAACATTTACCAGAATTTAAAGAAGAGTACAAAAAATTGCTTTCAGTAAAAAATTTATATTATATTACAGTCATTAAAAGTAAAATACAATATTTAATAGAGAAGTACAAGCTAAAGCAAAATAGAACCAGAAAAATAACCCCTATAGGTAAAAAAAGGAAGATGGGACAAAAAAGTAGCCTTTATAATGAAATAACAATATTCAATAGGCTGCCTATTGATATAAAAGAAAAAATAAAAATAAATAATAGTCAAAAAATAAGTAATATCTAAAACATTAAACTATGGTTAACCAAAAACTTTTAGAATTATATAAAATTGAGTAGAATAAGTAATATAAAGAGGTTAAATATGTTAACTTGAAGAGGCTATTAAATAGTTACCATTAAAAAAATAAAAACTTTACAGAACAAAATATTTTTATATTATATTAAGATGTAATCTTTGTTACTTCTTGCAGCTATAGCAGCTAGTTCCACGCTCGGACTACGAGGCCATGTGGACATATTGTATAACGTAGTATATATTTTATATGTATATGTAACAAATATACGTAAACTTATGTACAGCTAGTTAATAATAAATAATAAATAAATAAATAAATACTTGTAAAATATTTTTCCACCCTATAAAAATATACAATTTTTCAAAAAAATCAGGCATTGACAGTTAGGTGACCTTAATTGTCAGACTATCCAAAGTCTACCAGTTCAGCCAAATTTCAGCTTAAATCTTACCCCCTTCTTACTAGTTTATATTTCTAAAATACCCATTTTGAACTTTTTTTTTATAGAACATCCAAATATCTTACCAATGGCCCTGGATCACCTGCATCGCCTTTTTTTCCTTTTTTACCCCTTCTTCCAATAGCTCCTGGAATCCCTGGCGGCCCTAAAATAGAAGAAAAATAATAATTAAGAACTGTGATTTAGTTAAAACCAAAAAAATATAAAAGAAATAGTAAATATTTGCTTAACAAGAAACATAAATAAAATTAAGAAAAATGAAAATTAATATATATTGTAAAAAATTAAAATTAATATTTATTGTATTGTAAAATATCTGAGTAAATTTGTAAATAATCTTAATCTACGTGTAATAAAATAAATGATTACTCAAAATTTATTATTTTTGACTGTATTCTAACTAAAATATATGGAGCCATCTATGGACGAAAATAAATAAAAAAAAATTAAATTTAAATTAATATTCAAAGAAATACCTCTAAGAATTTTTTTAATTTTTTAAAAGTATTTTAATAATTTTAAAATATTTTCCTTAGAAGTTAAAGATGGAAAATGCAAAAAAGAAATTCATATAAGGGGTTTTTCTGAATATCTAAGAGATCTTCTGAGAAAAGCTGGTTTGCAAAAATCCCTTTGGAAAAATGCTATCGATTTAACTTTTTTTTTATTTATGCTCTTGGTTTAAAGTAAAAACTATTAAAACACGGAAAGTTTCAAGAAAAATTTAAAAACTCATAAGTAGTCACTAGAATCACGATATATCTGAAAAAAGTTATTACTAAAACAAAAATACCAAATTTCTCTACGTTTGTTGTTCATTCTTAGTGAAACCACTTTTTTTTTATTTTAATTTTTTATTACAGAGAAATTTCTATATTCTTCAGTTTTTTGTTCATCTCAGTTTTTTGACATTTATTTGTCAAAAAAGAATTTAGTATGTTAATTTTGTTTAAAGGTTTCTATCGTTCGTTATAAACGCTGCATAATATAATTATTATTATATTATTTTATTACAATAATAGCTCAGGTTTGAATCTTGTACAATACTAATTTTTTTATCCCATGAAAAAAAAACAATTCATTGATACATTCTTTTTTTTGCATTTGTTTTTTAAATAATACTCTTAAATAAATATTTAAAAAATATATAATATATTTATCCACTTTAGCCCTGGAAAGCATACATTAAATGCACCTATACTATGCTGGAATAACTAAAATTATTAAAGTACTTTCATGCGTATGTCTTAGTGTCTTGATTTATACAAAATGTGCGTACAACTATGGCTTATCCAAACTGCAAAGTAATATATCTATTACGTATTTCTTGAATAAGCATAAGTTAATACAATATTTTAGGGACACTAGTTTTTCCAATCACTATTTTTTCGCGTTCAACATATAACCGCTAGATGGCAGGTACTTATACTATATGTTTTCCGAGGGAGTCTAGTTTCCATGATAAGTTCTTTAAAAATTTTAATTCTTCCAGCATGCAGGTGTATTTTGCATATTTTCTAAGGCTAAAAGTGGATAAAAAATATTAATACACACGAGACAGAATGTACCCATCATCCGACACTTATTCATATAGAGTTTTTTATAAGTCGGCGTTAGACAACTCTATATAAATATATAAATAAGCGTTCTGTCTCTAGTGTATTAATATATTATTCTAACTCATTTATTTGTTATTTAATGTCGATTTTAAAGTCATTTAATGTTTAATTTGAAAATTTTATTATGTCATCTAAAGAAACTTTCTTTGAAGATTTTCATTATAAATTAAGATGCGCTTCTATCTTTTTTTAGTGTAAAAATTATGACTAAATACTATAATGAATTTCTTCAAAAGGACAATAATCAAATTATCGAAACTGTCGCTTACTAGGCGAATTTTATAAAGTGAATTTTACAATAAACAACAATTTGTTCCATATTGACTAAATAAAGGCTATGACCGGATCTATATACTGAATCGGCCCACAAAAGATATTTAAAAACTAATTGTATTAGGTCAAAGTGCACCTAAAAAAAATAGGATCCTGAAGTTTTCAGACCTCCAGATGCCTTCAGCTCAGATTGGCAGCCTATTAATGACAAAAAAAAAAGTAAATTTTTAGTCGTCATTCTGATACTCCCGTGGTAAAACGATTTTGTCAAAATGATCTTGGGACCTCTCATTCAAAAGGTTAGACAATATACTTTCAGATAAAATTACATTTAAAAGTGATTTTAGTGCATCCTTTTGATTGGTAGACCATAAACCGCCCTAAATAAATTTTTTTCCTTCTTAAATTTCAACTTTGGCAGCGATTTAAAAAAAATTGAAAGATATACCCATTCTATTTTTTTTTAACTAATGAAAAATAAAACATATTTTTATTTGCGATCATCCGCGCTCAAAAATATTTGGGGAAACATGGTCAAATAGCTTGAAAGCTCCATAGCTCTATTACACAGGCACACAAAAAAAAATCATGTACCAGAGGGTAGACCCCCTGGTATGGGGGTTTTCAGTAGTGCTAAAACCGAAGATGGCTAAAGAAATGCAATAAAATTAGCCAATTATTAACCAAGGGCACCCGCCCTTCCCGATTTGGAGGCCAGAGACTGTGGTCCCAGAAATGCTACGGAGTTCTGAAATTTGGAACAAAGTAGCAGAGTACGTAAGGGCCACCTTTTTGAAGAAAAAGGAGGAGGGCTTTCTATCGTAGATAGCTCTGCTGTCACTAGGGGAAGGCAGCGGCCAGTTGCTTAGGCTGCGCATCCCAAACTAAAGTTATACCTGAAAAGGGAGTTCCGGTTTGGGGCAAACAAGCGCAAGGGAGTTTATAGTGTATTTATCCAGTAAGAATCTGGGGCGTAGGTCTCCCAGTTGTACACTTTGTGCGACTGGGTGGTCATGGAAACTTGCATTTACTTCTGTTTCTGTTGCTTAAGAAAATCATTTCACTGCACATTTAAAATTATGCAAACACATTAAGAGTTTTCAGAGAAGCCTAGTTCTGTCCCCAGTAAAGTTATAATTATTAATTACGGAAAAATATTTGAAAAGTTATTTGAGAGACTATTTCTAATCCCAAAGATTAGATATTAATATTATTATTTCTTATGGAATCGACGTTTTTCTCCCGCACGAACACAATCTATAGCATTTTAGTCTTAATATCTCGTGTACCATTTTGGTATTCTATAGACTTAGAGACTTCAAGACCTATTATGAATCATGTTAGTCGGCTAGTAATTTCATAATTTAAACTTCGCATTATTAACTGGATATGCAATTTTTTCGCTAATTTTTGATCTAGAGAATTTAAGACCTCATAATAAAAATTTATCAAATAATTTTCAGAGGGGCGTCTTTATAGTTCTAATAGTTTGTAGCGAAAACAATATAAATTGCAAATAATACAGTCATTTTTAAATAAAAAATCGTACATTTGACTCCTGGATATGCAAAATCTAGTTTTTTAGAGGGCCCTAATTTTTCGTTAATGATAAACTCAATTAACTAATTTGTAAAAAAATTAATTTATGATACAACAATCATGTTTTTGTTTTCTGAATAGTAAAGAATCTATAAAATTTCCTAAATTTTTCTCTATTTTTTTTATTTTACTGCAAATTATCAAAAAATTATTTTTGAAAAATCTAAAAAATTTTACATATTTTTAAAGAAGCGTCCGTTTTTTATGCAAATATATCTGAATACGTATAAATTAGTGTAGAATCGAGTAATACCAACTTCGACAGTAAAATTTTATCATATTTAGAAGTTATTTCACTTGTTAATCAAATTTTCAAAAAAATTTATTTTTTCCAAAAATAGTAATAATTGAATATCTCCAAAAGTACGGTAACTGAGTTCCAAAACTATGGCTTATGTCACCCGCTGACTTTTTCTCTATATTTTGACACTTCATTTTGACATTGATTCAACCCTGGTGATGAAACACATACAGACACAGACCCACAAATAAATGATTATAAATACCACAAAAAATAAAAAAATTTAAAAAAATTTTCCGACCAGCTTCAAAAATATTTTATAAAATCTTTAAGATACCTCCGTTTTGAATAAAAATTTAGGAGAATACGCAAGAATTGGTGCCAAATCGAATACTACAAAGTGTGACAGTAAAATTTTTCAATTGTCTCAAGATATTTTAATTTTTGTTAAAAATTTTTTAAAATTTTATCAAGTTCAAAAACACTAAAAATTGAATATCTCCAAAAGTACGATAGCTGAATCGCAAAACTATGGCCTATGTCACTCGCGGACATTTTTTCTTTAATTTGACACCGGTTTTATATAATTTCGTTCACTGGTTTGACCCTGATGATAATACACACACACAGACACACAGACACACAGACACACAGACACACAAATAAATTTTCAAATATATATAGTAGTAAGATAAGATTATTGCTATGCGATTTAATGGTGACCGTAGTCAGCTAATTTAATATAACTTATAGATTCGTATAAATTAAGGTTTCACTATTAACAATAATTGTTACTTTATGAAATTATTTAATTAATAAAAAATGGCTCCAAGGCAATACGCGTATCTTTACCAGTATTTTTGGCACTTGGAGGTGCATAACCGTTACTTGCTCTATGGACATCGCACGTGACGTCGCGGTTCAGAGCTGAAACCGGAATGCTCGTTTTGCAAAGGAAACGGCATGGTCTTCTATTACAGCGCCGTGCGGCTGATACTATAAATCATTATCAGTCGAAATGAAAATCTATAACTTTTATTTTTTGGTGCTGCTTTTTATTGATCTTTTATTAGAATATTTTTAAACTAAAAATATTATATTTTAAATTTTCATTGTTGCTAGGCGAAAACATTCTGTCTTGAAGACTTGAGGGGCGCGAATATGTGTGTATGTATGTTTGCAAATATTAAATAATTGTAACAGGCAAAAATGCTTCGTTACAACTTTTAAATACAAGTATTTTATAAGTAGTATATATTATAGTTTTGAATATTTAATCACATGATTCATAACATTTTTATATTAATAATTTAAATTTAATAAAACTAATTAACAATAAAATCAAGTTTCAACTAGAAACTCACATTGGTTAAATCATACCTGGGAATGTGGTTAGCCTGATGCTTCAAAATAAAGAAGTATGCGTAACGGATTTCTCCATTTCCTACGAAAAAAAAAAATATATATATTTTTGTTAAATATTATTCTAAATGATTTGGTTAAGAAGTATTTCATAGGGAGGAGCGAAATTTTTTAAATCACTTTTTACATTTAATGCACGACTTTTATATTTCTTAACATAGAACAATCCAATCACTTTTTTTTTAAATTACTTTCTTGGTGCAAAATTTCAAATACCTTGAAGTCAAAATCATATTTGTTGCCATGATTTTTGGTTTCTTTCTTGAGAAGAGAAATCACATCATTATAGTTATTCTCACTTTTATTATAGTTTTTTTTATGTTGAATTTTGAATAAAAATGTGACCTTTTTGAAATTTTTTTATTTTTAGTCAAGAGCAAATTCAATAAATATTTTATTTAAAATTCTTTTTCTGTACTGCGGCCCGAAAGTACGTATTTCCCGGACACTGCGCGTCCGGCAAAGAAGTATTTTTTCGCCACAGTCGCAGAAAAATTTTGTACATTCCTCGGCCATAAACAAAGAATGACCCAAATAGCAGTTTACCATCCTCGGCTTCGCCTTGGAAGGTAATTTACGTGCGATTTGGGCCATTCTTTATTTTTCTGGCCTAGGACCGTAATATACTATTTTAGAATAACAAAATTTTTTTTAAATGTAAGTAAGATCAAAATGTTTGTACATGTAGAAAATAAAATTACATTTTAGACATTTTTGCTGGAGGTTCATCACTCGAGTCTTCATTTATATCATTGCAGTCACTGCAATAAAGTACATCGTCTTGTTCTTCATCTATCAAAAAAAATGATTATGTATCTATGTCGTCATCTACTCTACTAATTGTGGGATATTTGTGTTGTTCAGAAGATGTGAAATAAATACCATAAAACTTGGTTAATGCAACTGTTAATTCAGCCAAGGCAATAAGGCAACCTATCCAGATTGTAATGCTCCCTTCAATTAAACCATGGGTAACTAGACCTCCTTTAATGTTAACTTGTCGCATGAGACACTGTTCAATCGTCTGATCTGTGAACACTCCTGAGAAAAATTTATTTGTTCGCCGAATAGTAAAAAAGCCTTCTTCAGTAAATTTTTTGTAATCACCTGGATCCATAACTTTTTTTAGGTTCAGCATTTCTTGAAGATATAAATAACCATATTCTGCGCACTTATAATGAAAAGCCGCATAAAAAATGGACAATATTTTTTGGCAAGTATCAAGACGTAGTTGCCAATTTCCGCATCTTTCAGCTTTTATAAATTGCTTAACTAAGGTCGTCATGTCAAATAGCTGTATCCTAAGCATTGCTGTGGGACCTTTGGTTGCTAAATAATCATCTTCGAAGTCGAGGTAATGAGGGAGTAAAGAATTCCCCTCTTAAAAATTGCTCATAATAAAAAGACGTACTTTTCAAAAACGGGAGTGATTTTTTTTTCCTTTTTTCCCATTTCTAAAAGCAAAGAATACTCGCGCAATATTGGCGCAACATATGTGTACTCTTAAACAATAAAATCGTAGATCATCAAAGCACGTAATTCTTCATAATTCAAAAGTATTTATATTTTTAAAATTTTATGTGTTATATATTGCATATATGGAAATAAATATAAGTATACAAGTAACATTTTGATAACTTAGAAGAAATTAAATTAAATAAATAGATTTAAATAAAAATAGACAAAAATTTATAATAAAAATTTTTTTTATTATAAATTGTTGAAAAAATTCTGTAATTAATAAATATAACTAGAAAATAAAATCTTCAGGTTGAAAAAATTTCAAAAATTTGAAAACAGGATACCATTAGTCTATTATATACGAAAAATGTGTACTACATATTATACAAAAAATAATTATGTGCGTCGATTGTATATTATTATAAATTATTCTTTTCAATATTAATAGTAGAAAATTTTTGAATCTAATGCACACCTAAATTTATCACCTCATGCTGAGATACAATTTTTTTTAAAATGAAATGCATGCATTGACTTTTATATAAAAATAATGGTTATATTGTGTATAAATAAAATTTAAGAAAATAATATAATTTTTTTGTTTTTTAAATATTTTTTGCATTATTACAATATTTTGTGGTTAAAAAAAATTATTGTTTCTTTTATTATGTTCAATAGTTTCATTTATCATATCTAACATGATATTAAATTATTGAAATTATTCCGCATAGATATTTTAATTGCTATAGCAGTATACATGCATACTTGCTGCGCTTGAATTTTGCTTAAATTGCTTGAAAGCTTTAAATAAGCTTTTTCTGTCATTTTTAAGCAATTCCAGCAAAGAAGCTTCCAGATTTAGCCATATTTTTTTATAAATTTATTATTTAATATTAATTCATTAATGAATTTATCTAAAAATTAAATTTTTGTTTTTTATTTTTAAAAAAGTTTAATTTAATTTTCCATATACACAAAATCACAATATGTATTAGAATATATTATATTATTCAATATTTTAACTATAACTTTAATATGAATATATTTGCATAAAAATTATAAAAAATAAATGTTTTTTAAACGCGCAAGTCTATTATTATATTTTATATAACATAAAACGTATGGTTAAAACGAGGGAGTTTCCTGATTCCCTTGCTCTAGGAGGTGGGGTGTACATTTTGGAAAATATGTTCTCCGGAGAGTTTTCCTTTCGCTTTCAATAATTGAGTTTTTTAAAAACCGGGGATAAAGGTGGGGAATTACTCTATTCCCTCACTCCTTCGATTGCGAAAATCGAGCTTCTCGAGTAGGAATGCCCACTAAAAATTTTTTTAATAGAAATCAAAGCAAAATAGGTATGTAATAATTCCTGTAAACCACTACCTTGCATTAGTGTACCTATACAACCCATATAGCTCATTAACTAGTGAAATCAGCCAATTTTAATAATTACATTTTCTAAATAATGATAGCTTCATTTAATTTTAACCAATTTGATATATAGTTGAATATCAAAGGTAATAAATACGTGTTTTTGTTTCAATTAATTACATTTTAAGTGGGTCTAATTTAAAAAAGTATAAATTTTGTTATCGTCCGTAGACATTACAAAACGTAATGGAATCAATCGAGATAATACATATTTTTCAGCTTCGTGAATTTTTTCCAAATATTAACTCCAACCATAACATCCACGATAATAGTAAAATTTTGACAAAAACCATAAAAATTCTGCCTTATGAACGTTTACCTTTATATCAATTTTATTCAGCTCGCTAAGATTTATAAATTGTATGGATGATAAACTTACTTTCTTTTCAGGGCAAAATGTTTGCAATGATGAATATCCAAATTTTCCTAAAGCAGTTGCAGCAGGTAGCTTTGGCAGCCTTTTTTTACGAACGTTTGTACTCATCGCTGCATTTGGGGTTATCACCAATGTAGAACCCAACACATGTAACGTATGAACTGTAACCAGTTAGGGTCTACTTGTTCCAATCAGCGTTATCACTTATAATTTGAGAATATCCTTCAATTACTTTGGCATGATTATCGTTTAATAATATAGATGCCATAAATAGTTGCGCTTAATTTTTTATCGAAAACGGCAGAGAGAAATAACAGTAAATTAGAAATGAATCCTATAGGAGGTACTGCTTGCATTATCATATGTGCAATAGTGGTAATTTTTCAGTCCCAAGTATTTAATTTATTGGTTTTACGATCTCGAATTAATTTTTCTAAAAAAACTCGTAAGATTTCTGGAATAAAAAAATTTATATTGTCTAAAAATTTATCTGCGGGGTCATAAGAATCTTTAATGACATGAACTGCTCTTATATCTTATTTCCGTAGCTATTTTAACAATTTCGAATCTTTCATTGGAATCCTTTTTATTTTTTCCTTCTTTAGAACCTTTTTTTCTCCCCCAATGATTAGTCAATATTCTGATAATATTAATATATGTATATATAAAACTGGACCATCTTTTTGTATTATGAATTCTGAGATTGCCAACAAAAACTTCTTGAATTCTTTTTTTTTTTAATAAGATGTCCATTGAGGGTTTTCACCTTGGCACGATTCACAAATTTCCTTAAAACTAAATTGGCATCCTTCTGCGTTCTTATTTAAAAAATTTTTGATGTACATTAATAGATAGTTAATTATTTTTTATACAAACTTTTGTGCCCAAATATAATATTTTTTTATAACATTTATAACGATAACATGCATTGATCTCTACAAAATTATTATTTGATTCAAGCAGATTTTTTAACATTGCATAATTGTTATCAGGAATTGTATGTAATACATCCAAAATTTGTTGCCTTATTTCATTAGACTGAAACTCTCTAATGCCTTTTTTACGGATTTTTTTTTTGTTGCAATCAATTCATCAAAAGCATTTACTCTACATATAAACCAACGATCTTGAATACAAAAATCTGAATCGGTTTCATGTTCAATTTTCATTTTTTAATTAATATAAGTTGCTAGATGGTTTAAACATGTATATGTTTTTTTACAATTGACATAAGCTTGAAGATTATTAAAATTATTAATTGATTTATGTTTACCATCTTTTCTTACTTTGTTGATGGATAAAAAAATATATTAAATAATTAACTTTTTCTTTTGAAATTAAAAAACTAAAAAAAATTATTTAAATCGAATTTGAATATTGTACGTGAAATAATAGTTAAACCGAGGTGAATTATAGTTTTGTAACAAAAAAATAATAAAAACAATATTTTATTAGCAAACGCAAGTAGATACACGCCCGACAAAACAAAATAAGTTTATAGAGGCTATTCTTTTGTGAACCGCTTTAATTTTTCCTCAAATTTTTCATATACAGTGGCCGGTTATACTGTAATGTACTTTCGTTTGATTTTTTCAAACGAAACTCATTTCTCTCGAAAATAAAATCCAATTCTTTTTTTTTTTGCGTTATAGCGTGGTGAATTTTAGTAGCAGACTATATTAATTTTACATGTACGTGAGAGTATGGGCGCAGGACGAACGTTGGTGTGTGTGTGATTAAACGCGAAATCTAGAGGGCATCGCCTCGCGGCACGAAAAGAGAGAGCAGACGGAACTTATGTATTTTTCCCTCTTTTATCTACTTCCTTCTTTTTACCTCTCCTAAATTTTTATATATTCAGAACGTGCATGGCCCTTGGAATGATAAGTCCATCACGTGTTGATCGTAACTTTTGGAGTTTTATTATATGAATAATTTCTTGAATTAAAAGTAAAGTTTTTAGTCATTAGTATTAGTTATTATTGAAGACAAGATTGCAATAATAATTTTTGATTGCCTTCATCAAGATTTGGTATTATTTGGCGAAATAAAATATTGGTTGCGGCTTATTGAAATATTTGGCGTTGGCGGTATCGATCAATTTATTAACCACGAGGCATCGACATTGTAATCAATATTGGCGTTTAATATTATATTTTCTTTGGGATAATTAATTACAAAACCAAGCTTGGTATCCATCATTAATTTACAAATTGTGTGGCGTCAATCAAGAATAAGGTATCATTTTGAGTATCGATATTTTTGTAACATTTTCATTAAGTTAATTGCGCATTGATTTCCTTCCTTTTCCTTAGTAATATTTTACATTAAAAATTGTATAATTATAATTTGCTTTGCCTTTCGTTATCTCTCTCTCTCTCTCTCTCATCGTGATTAATTTAAACCTAAGTACTAGGCCAGTACTTTAGGTTGTTGTTAATTATAATTAATTAAAATTATACTGTAACGTCAAATTATTAAATCGCATAAGCGCCGCGTAATTCTCGCATATTAATCCTTTTGTAAATTAGCTTTAAGTTACTTAATTTTTATACATATATTAGTCCTCACAATAAATTCTATTTTCTTTTAATTAAATAAAAACTTATGCTGGTGAGTGACACTAAAATATTACTTGTAATTATTTTTGATATTTGATACATTATTTTACCTCTCCATAATTTTAGCGATATATGGGTAAGTTTGTATATCTTAAATTAGAATTAGACAAGGGATTTTTCTAAATAACATTTTTTTTTCTTTTTTTTTAAAGACTTTTAGCTGTCGATGTAAAAAAGGTATTATGCAAAAAGGGGTTATCGGAAGCCGGGACTTAAATGGAGTATATTTTTCAAATCTTGGAAAGGACAATTATGAGGGCTACATTTATGATAATAATTCAGAAGAAGAATAGGGTATTTCGATTTTAGAGACAAATATAACTATCGATGTAAACAAAGATAAAAATTTTTACAAAATTTATGAAGATTTGTATCCTTTAATTTTGGATCAAAATATCTGTACCAAGTACATTTGATTTCGATTCGAATACGAAAGATACTCGTTTCAGAGTAAAGAATATGATTGATCATCCACAGATAATAAGATTTGCAAAATATCATAAAATTTTCTTATATTTTTTGTGAATATTTTGAAAATCCTGTATTGTTTTTATGAAAATAAAAAATTTTTTTAAAAATTGATAAAACATTTATTTACAATATTAATAATATAAAAACAATTTTCAGGAGTAATTTTGGCTAGTTTCCAGGTAAAGGCAAAATTTTTGATGATTAAGATCTTAATACTCGTGATCAGCGATTCAAAAAACTCTATTGAACCAAATCTTAGAGGTACAGAATGAATTTAGTAAAAATACCCTTTTAACCCTTTTTACGTGGCCGTTAGGATTCACCCGCGCATCTGGCCCGCAGGGTACCCGTGTACCCTCATCTTTATATTTGTTAATAAAATTAATAAGTTTGCAAATTTGATTTGAAACTCTTTTTTTTCATAAATTATTTAAAAATATATATATATAATTTCAAAACCAGAAACTCAATATTTGATTATTAATATCTATGAAACCAATAAAATATAATTCGGTAGTTAGCTATTTTACGCTATTTTGAGGTCAATGTCTTGAATTTAAAAAACACCAATTGCACTATGTTTGGAAAATATGGTTATTTGCCATTTATTAACGCTCTAGGTGGCTTGATTGCGTTTTGGCAGCTGTTTTTACAATTTCGATTTTCTCGGTTTTCCTGATAGTAAATGAAAAATCTGATTTTATTTTCGGATTCTTTGGGAAATTTTACGTTGAAATACTCTTAGGTAAAATTTTAGAGGCCTCTATGACATTAAAAAAGAAACAAAATCAAAGTTACCAAAAAAAATAATTAAAAAAAGTTACGCTTTTTGAGAAATTTGTATTTGAAAGTTTCCTTTAGTTTTTCCAATTTTCCGGCTTTTCCTGGAATTTTCCGGAAAAATATGATCAGATTTGGATTGGGCGGAAATTTTTACTACCTAGCTCTATGTGCAAAATATTTTTTAGGCTTATTTAGGGCGTCCAGAAAATAAAAAGCATACGGTTGGCTGAGAATTCGAAAAAAATCAAAATTGTAAAAACATCTGTCTAATTGCAAGCAAGCTACCTAGTGCCTTAAAAATTGGCCAGAAACACGGTGCAATCGGTATTTTTTGTGATAAAATTGCCCCAATAAGTAACAATTTAACCATTGGCAAGCAGATTTTTTCATATCGGGAGCGCGCCCTGGCGTACCAGTTTTACCCATTATATATACGGCATACCTAGTAAACCAGCAAAATATGGAATAAAAAAAATATTAAAATTATTAAATAATAATAATATTGCTTTATTTTATGAATTATTACCTTTTTCTTATACAAATATTTAATACAAGACTTATTTTTTTATCTAAGTACACGGGTAACCTGTCAGCCACATAAGGGCTAGGGTTAGTTTCGGCTCAGAGGGTCAATAACTAATTTTTTAAAGAAAGGATTTCAACATTCGTAATCAACGACCCAAAAAAACCCCGTATACCAAATATTAAAGGGCTAGGAGTTTTGCGTTGAAGCTGACTTCTTAGATAAAAAAAGCAGCCCAGATTACCTGCTGGGTATTATTCCAAAATTTTGATTTTTTATTAAAAAAAATATTTAAATAGTTCGTATGTGTTGATAAGGCATTAAAGTTTTATGCCTATAAAAACTGATAAAAAACTTAAAAATTGTAAAACTAAAGCGAACAATAAATTAAATTAAAATTGTCCTATGCTTATTAAGAATTATTTTTTGTGATAAAAAGGATTTAAACGAAAAAAAAAAAAATAGTTTTGCATAAAATACTGATATAAAAATGAATTTAAAATACAGACAACATAATATTTTAAAAATAATAATTTACTTTAAAAAAAATTAACTTTCAAGGGTTCTTACTAAAATTTAAGTATATTTTAAGGATTTAAGGAATACATTTTTAATTTAAGTATAATTTAAGAATTTGAAGGATATAAGGATTATGTAGACACCCTGTTAATTATATAAAAAAAAAATAATTATAAAATAAAACAAAATCAATTTTCTATTTAGTTCGTTAGTAGCATTAGTAAAAATGTATACTCTATTAATATAGCGACGACGCATTTCAACACGTATTTACTTTTCACAGTATGCTAACTTTATTTACCAGAGGAACGAAAGCTAGACTCGTAAATAGCGTACGTATTGATATTCGTTGCGCAAAAGCTTTGAAAGAAATTTTTATTTATGTTATTTATTATTTCCGAATATAATTTGACTTGCGAGATAGATGTTGCACGACAGTGCTTTATTTAGTGTTTATTTAACTATTATAGCAGCCATTCAGTCTTACAAAGTTCGAGCATCTAAGGACATAATTTACCAGATGAAATTATCATAATAACACATGGAAACGAATTTCAGTCTCACTAGATCATAAGACCTTAAAATAAATAGTAACAATAATAAATAGTAATAATAGCAAAAATTTACTAAAAATATAAAAAGATGGCAAAGTTTATGTATGGGGACAATACAAAGTTTAATTTCTGCACAATATTATAGCTAGTGAAATTATAAATTTCCCGTTGGATCCCAACTATCTGGCCAGCATTCAAAAATTTACCCTGGAATGGTATAAATTGCAAGCAGCATTCGGATGTCATACAGTTGTTCGTTTAACAATATGCCTTAATGTTTAGATAAATAATAACTCAACAACTAAATCTTCAGGAGTAGATGCAAGCAGTAGATAAAATGGATGCAAACAATGAATGTTTTGAAGTGAAATCTTCCATAGCAAAGTTGTTGAAAAAAAGTATTATCTACTAAGTGTGATTTTGTAAAAACCGAGACGGAAGTGAGGAAACTATAGAGGAAGCAACGGCAGATGTTAAGGCCGAGGTCTATATTAGTAGATATACATAGAAAAAAAGAGAAAGCGGTTTACATGTTCTCTCCAATTATCTTCCATTCTTCTTCTTCTTCTTACACATGTATAATATAGACACACAGAGTATAGGCATTTGTGTATAAACAAATATTTTTTTATAGCCTTCAATCTTTTACTTTCAATAATATTATGAAAAATACAAAAAAAATTTACTATGCATAAACATAGATAATGACAAAAAAAAATGGGTTTCGTTTTAATTAAAATGCTGCGCAATTATAAACTATAAAATTATAAAATTAGAAAATTGTATTGTAATGATGAGTAACATTTGTATTATACCTAGTCCTCAGCTGGAAGTAAACATGTTCCATGCATTTTGGTTGTGTTTATAAAAACCGGTTATAATTTTTTATTAAATTACATATCACTAAATTATAGAATAAGAAATTTCTTAATAATTTTTTTTCTGACTTTAAACGTAATGATAAAATAGTTATGAGTTACGTCAATAAGGAAGGAGCCCGTAATTGTTGACGATTCCTAAATTTGGACAACCTTAAAAATTAAATTATAAAACATTTTTTCTTTATAATAATTAAAAACTTGATTATTATAATAATTGGAAGTAATTTAGAAAAAAAAATTTAAACTTAAGCACAGGTTAGTGATATAGTTTTAAACTATTTTATTAATTTAAATATTAAAATTTTTCAAAAAAAATGCTATAATTAATTTTGCATTTGGATCCGTAATTTTGCGCATCGTCCTTATAGCTGGTGCTGTGATTTGTATATGATCATGGGTTTAAAGTGCCTGCCAGCTACTCCAAGGGTAAGTTTCAACTGAAATTAGCCCTTGAAAGACAAAAAAGTTTTTATTGTCTTTACAAAAATGGTCTTTTATGAATGGAAAATCTACAAAAATAAAATTGTTTCTTATTTGAAAACTGCCATTAAAGTCTACAAAAATTATTGCAAAGGAATAGATTGTATCTTTTTACGTTAGAAGATTCAGAAGTAATAACTGTAGCTTCAAGGTTTACCCTTAAAACTGAATTATCTGCACAGTAGGATTTACAGAATTGGTCATAGTACATTTGGGCATCCCACAATTGGGCATGGTACATTTGGGCAACCCATATTTGAGCATGGTACATTTGGGCACCCCATATTTGGGCATGGTACAATTGGACAAGGTACATTTAGGCACCCCTTAATTAGGTACTATAACTATACTATAAGCAAATTTGCAATCTCTGTTTTTGATTTATTTGATTAACTCCTCATGATTTACTCTTCTGCTTCAGGCTTCATTAAAATATTTAAAATTACAGTATTGTAAAAAAATAATAAAAACATTTTAATTTATTTAGACGATACGATAAATTTAGGTAAAAAAATAATTTGTTTACAAAATCAGATATAAATAAAATTTAAATCCATTCATTATTATATCCGATATTAAAAATTCTCTGTAATAATATATAATTTAAATTTTTATTCAATACAATTTATAATTTTATAATATAAATTAAAATAAAAAAAATTACATAAATAATTTAAAAAAACTTATAACGGGTTTGTGTAAACACAACCTAAATGCATGGAAAATGTTTACTTCCAAATGAGGACTAGATATAATACAAATATTACTCAACATTACAATACAATTTTCTATTGTTGTAATTTGTAATTATCACCTCGCTAGTTGTTAAGATTCTAAACCCAAACTATTTTGATTCCCTAAACCTGAATTATTATAAGTCCCTGAACCTGAATTATTCTAAGTCCCTAAATCGATATTATACTAAGTCCATAAACCTGTATTATCCTAAGTCTTTTAAAAGTATTTTATTTATTTATATATACTTACCTAATTATTATCAGTCTTATTTGACCCCCCCCCCTTAAATAGGACAAATTTTGACCCCCCCCCCCTTAATTTTCAAGTTCTGAAGTACCCCCTCCCTATAAACTTGTTCCATGTTAAATTAATTTTTATACAAAATATACTAAAGGCTATTGCCGGATAAATATAGTGATTTGGCCCCCCTCCCCAATCTCAAAAAAATTATTTGTATCCAAAAAGTATTATAAAAACTAGCCGATCGCCGTTAGAATTAGCCTAGCCCATATTAGGCGCCCTTAAACCTTAAAAAACCTTTGAAATCGTGTTTTTTGCGTTTTTTTTTGTTTCTTTGCACTGTGTTGAGCCTGATAAACCTGAAAGTTGCGTAGAAAAAAAGAACACAGAGTGTATTTTCAATCTTCATTGGTTTTAGACCCTTAAGACCATTTTAAGACCCCAAAAATTTATTTTTAATTTTCAAAAAATCGGTTTTTTGAGCATAAAAAAATAACCAGCATTTCAAACTGACCTAAAAAGTTGAAAAAAAGTATATTTTACTGAGATCAGTCTTGTCCTGGAGAGGGAGCTCACCTCTACATCTTCAAAACTCAAAAAACGCGTTTTTTTGTCTCTACACGATTAAAATGCAATAGAATTGCGAAAATTCGTTTTGGAAACTCCCTTAATCTTTTTGAGTATCTATTTTTACGTTATGACTAAGATATATTTCATTAATTGTTGTTTTTAGACCCTTATGACCACTTAAGACCACCTTAGGAGCCCAATAAGTGATTTTACATTTTCAAAAAATCAGTTTTGTTTAAATTAAAAAATTATACCTGCCTTTAGTTCTTTCAAATTGGACTAAAAAGGCAAAGAAAATTATTTTTTAATGATATCAGTCTTGTCCTGGAGGGGGAGCTCATCTTCACCCCTTCAAAACTCAAAAAACGCGTTTCTTTGCCCCTACACGATTAACCCATGAATTCCCAAGAAGAAACTGCATTTGACAGAGCTGCAAAATCTATTTCATTTAGAGCATTTGACCCAAATTAGTAAAATAAAATAAAAAAAAAATTCAAAATGGCAGACCAATATGGTGGTCAGAAAAAATTAAATTTTGATATTTTTTGATAAAAATTTGTGTGAATGGTATATTTTGGGTGCTAATTACGAATATATAGTTATTTTTCAAAAATTTTAAATGGCGGAACCAATATGGCCGTTGAAAAACTCAAAATTTTGAGATTTTTGACGATTTTGAGCCTGAGCAGAAACTGTAAGTTATATAACCATAAAACCGGTTTCATTTAGGGCATTTAAACATGTTATGGGAAAAAATATTTATTTATCTATCTATTTTTCAAAAACTCAAAATGGTGAGCCTAAGAAAAAACTGAAAGTTTCTTCTGTGTCCGCCATATTGATCTACCATTTTGAATTTTAATAAATAATTTTCATTTTTTAATATAACATGTTTAAATGCCCTAAATAAAACTGGTTTAACGGTTATACTATTTACAGTTTCTTCTCAGGCTCAAAATCTTCAAAATTCTTGAAATTTCGCATTTTTTAGTAGCCACATTAGATCCGCCATTTTGAGTTTTTGAAAAATAGATAAACCTTCGTAAAGAGCATCCCAAAAATACCCTGTACACAAATTTTGACAAAAAAATAACGAAATTTAGTTTCTCGTGTCCGCCATATTTATCCCCCATTTTGAATTTTTTTCGAAAAAATTTTATTTTTTCAAATAAAATGTTTAAATGACCTAAATGAAACCGATTTTATGGTTATATAACTTACAGTTTCTGCTCAGGCTCAAAATCATTAAAAATCTCAAAATATCGAGTTTTTCAACGGCCATATTGGTTCCGCAAATTAAAATTTTTGAAAAGTAACTATATATTCGTAATCAGCACCTAAAATATACCATTCACACAAATTTTTATCAAAAAATATCAAAATTCAATTTTTTCTGACCACCATATTGGTCCGCCATTTTGAATTTTTTTTTTTGTTTTATTTTACTAATTTGAGACAAATGCTCTAAATTGAATAGGTTTTACTGCTCTGTCAAATGCAGTTTCTTCTTAGGAATTAATGGGTTAATTGTGTAGGGGCAAAGAAACGCGTTTTTTGAGTTTTGAAGGGGTGGGGATGAGCTTTCCCTCCAGGACAAGACTGATATCGTTAAAAAAAATTTTCTTTGCCTTTTTAGTCCAATTTGAAAGAATTAAAGGCAGGTATAATTTTTTAATTTCAAAAAAACTGATTTTTCGAAAATGTAAAATCACTTATTGGGCTCTTAAGGTGGTCTTAAGTGGTCATAAGGATCTAAAAACAATAATTAATGAAATATATTTTAGTTAAAACGTAAAAATAGATGCTCAAAAAGATTAAAGGAGGTTCCAAATCGAATTTTCGCAATTATATTGCATTTTAATCGTGTAGAGACAAAATAACGCGTTTTTTGAGTTTTGAAGGTGTAGAGATGAGCTCCCCCTCCAGGACAAGACTGATATTAGTAAAATATACTTTTTTTCAACTTTGTAGGTCGGTTTGAAGAAATGTAACAATGGTTATTTTTTTTATGCTCAAAAAACCGATTTTTCGAAAATTAAAAATAAATTTTCGGGGTCTTAAGAGTCTAAAACCAATGAAAATTAAAAATACACTATGAGCCCTTTTTTTCTATGCAACTTTCAGAACAATAGCTCAACACAGTGCGGAGAAACAAAAAAAACGCAAAAAACACGATTTTTAAGTTTTTTTAACGTTTAAGGGCGCCTAATATGGGCTAGGAAGCTATTTCCAACGGCGATCGGCTAGTTTTTATAATACTTTTCGGATACAAATAATTTTTTTGAGATAGGGGAGGGGGACCAAATCACTATATTTATCCGGCAATAGCCTTTTTAATTTGATTCTAATTTATTTACGATCAACATTCACATTAACATTAACATTATACTCAACGAAAAATATGCACAGGGTGGTCTCTCATTATTAAAATTTAAAAATTATTAGCCAAATTTATATATTATTTTATGATATAAAAATTTAAACACTGATCAATGGACTTGGCATTACTCTTTACCCTTTACAGGGGTTGGCGCGCGGAGCGCGCAGGGGGTTAAGCCCTCTAGTATTATTATAAATTAAAAAATTAATATTTAAAATTGTCTAAAAATTTGTAGGAGATTGTATAATAAAATAATTATTGTATTTATTATTTCTGTATTTTTGACAAACAGTTATATTAATAATTAAGTATTTTAAAAGATAATGAAAATTAGAACTAATGAAATAAATAATGGAAAAATCAGCGAAACCAATAATTCATACTTTAAGCTAATTATACCCCGCTGCTGAGCCGATTTACTATTTTATTCCATTTCGGAATGGTTAAATTGGAATTGGCATTATAAACAATCGCGATTATTAGCAAAACTTGCTCTTAATTTCTATTAGTGATCAGTTCCAGCATGATTTTTAAGTGCATAGAAATAGTAAGAAGATATTTAAGATAATAATAATAGAGCCAAACATTTAAATTTATAAAAAATACGTTTTATGGTGCGCGCAAAACAGGCTTAAAAATATCATAAAATATCAGCATAATTTCTAGAAATAAACTATGGTATAGTGTAATTTTGCATAAGTAGAATTTCGTACAAGTCTTAGTGTATTGAGGTTTCGCCGTTGAATGATATCGTAATGATATATAACAGCGGTTCTCATTCCGTTGAAAACAAGATTCTTTTTCCTAAATCTTCTATTTCCTTCTCAGAATAAATTTCGCTAGTTGCCAAATTCTTTATTGGCTCATATTTCCAAGAAATTTTTGTGCCTGTCTTTAAAATAACTGGTTACTTTGCTAGAATTGGGTTTGGTGAAAATTGAGCAAAACATTATTCATTTTAAATATTGGTGATAATAAGGTTGAACAGCTGACCTTAGTTGCTTGACATAAAAGAATTATACACAGCCCCACAAAAAAAAAGTTCTGAACTTTTATTCTGATTATGTTTTTCTGACGTATTTTGGTGTGCTAAAAACAAATCTGAAGCCGGAATTTCCGTTTACTCCTCAAAATTTTGCGCTATGTCCAAAAAACCAATCTAAAATTTTGATTTTTCAATATAATCTCAAACAAGCTAAGAAATAAAATAAAATTACTCAAAGATGGTCATATCACGTTCGCAGCATGGATTTTGAGGTATTCAAATCAAAACTGACAAAAAGAAAGTTTAAATTAGTCCTGCAAGTTTAAATTAGACTTTAAACACCCCCAAAAACCCCCTAAAGCCTTAAAGTGGCAATATGTCTTCGTTAAAAATTTTAGATTGATGTCTATTCTTAAGTTCTTTAATAATATAATAATATAGTTTTATAAACACCCCCAAAAACCCCCTAAAGCCTTAAAGTGGGAATATGTCTTCGTTAAAAATTTTAGATTGATGTCTATTCTTAAGTTCTTTAATAATATAATAACATAGTTTTATAAGATAAGTAAAATATAAACCTTACTAGCATAGGTGATAGGGGGGGACTCCGCCGCGCTCCGCATTTACTTCATTTTGTGTTATTTAAAAAAGCGAACAACACTTATTCGAAAAATCAATAATTCCATACAAAAAAGTTTTGCAGAATCATTATACCAAAAATCGTTGTGCTGAAAAGTTCAACACAAATTTGAATAAAAATTTAGAAACATACTTAAAAATTGGTGCCGAATTGAATACTACAAACTTATGACAATAAAATTTGTCAATAGTCTCGAGATATTTCAATTTTTTTAAAAATTTTAAAATATTTTATCAAGTTCAAAATCACTGAAAATTAAATATGTCAAAAACTACGATAGCTGAGCAGAAAATCTATGGCCTATTTGAAACCTTTTTAGTCCAGTGTGTAGCATTTCTAGTCACTCTATTTATTGTAATAATTCCCTCAAGTATATCTTCAGGCTTTACCTGAATGTACACTTGTAGATCATCGGCATACAATAGACGAAAGATATTAGGATCTAGAAAGTCTTTCAAGTCATTCATGTATAAGCAGAAGAGGAGGGGGCCTAGAACCGAACCTTGAGGCACACCTAGGTTAATTTTACGAGAATCAGAAGATGTAGTTTTGGAAACAACTTTTAACTGTCTGTCTACAAGATAGCATTTTATATAGATAGCAAGTTATAGGCCTAAAGTGAGATGGTAAGGTAGGGATAGGAATTTTTTTTAGGGCAACAAGCAGTGATGTTTTCCAGGTCTTAGGAAAAACACCTTTCATCAGAGAGTCATTGAAGATGTGAACAACGTAGGGACCTATATTTGGTAAGGATATAGCAACCACATTATGGGGAATGCCGTCAGTACCAGTTGCTTGCGTTTTAAAATGAGCTACGGCTAAAATAACATCATTAAATGTGACCTCACGGAATTTGAAACCTTCATCTGTAGTAGACATGATTACCTCTTCTATAGCATCAGTATTTTCTGTATCAGAGAAAGATACTTTAGAGAAATGATCATTAATCGCATCTGGTGAGAAACCTTGTAGATCACTCTTAGGATTAGGTAGCAAGCTTAGATGTTTAAGTTCACGCCAGAAGTCTTGCCCATTTGTCAGTGCTTCATCCAGGCAGTCGTGTATAAAATTGTTCCTGGAAGTTTCAGTCAGTAACTCAGCTTTTTCGAAGATTTGTAGTAGTTAAGTCAAAAGTTGCTTATCTTTGGTTCTGATATATTTTTTCTCTGTTGCCTTGCGTTTGTTAATTAGATATTGTACTTCAGGGTTTACCCATGGTAGTTTTTTCTTTTTAGGATTGATGGTTTTTAAGGGTGCCAGTTCATCGATGGCAGACTGCAAGTTGGAATTAAGACCGTCAAGTAAGTTTTCTGTGCTGGATTCAGAATTCTGTAGGGGATTCCAGTCATAGTTAATCAGAAACCTATTGATATCTTCAGGTGTTATGATGTATAATATTAAATTGTCAATAAGAAAAGGTGTATTGTGGAGGCTTAGGCACAAATAAAGTAATTTCTACGACAATGATGTTATTGTCATTACTAAAGTTAGGTGGGAAGTTGTTGTAACTAAGGATTTTATCATTGTAATCGATGTATATATGATCAATCCAGGTTCGCGTTTCTGTCTTTCCATGTGGTCTATGAGTAGCGTCATACTTTACAATCTGTAGTGGAAGTTCTCGTGAGAGTCGTAATAAGTAACGTGAGTCAGGTTTGTTAAGTAAAAGGTCAGCATTAAAGTAGCCAAGACTGATTTTATGGCTAAAAGTAGGGCAAAAATCACGAAAGTTAGTCATAAACGTTGTATCAGCTTTAATTAGAATATTTGGTGGCCTATAAATTAGGCAAACAAAAACTGGGGGTGTTTTGTCTCTTCAGACACTGCACATAAGAAATTCCGTCATAAGAGGTTTACCTACACCAGTTGTATCAGAACAAGCCACAATAATCGCACTAAGCATATTTCGTATATATAATACTAGAAAAAGTTGGAGGGGGGGCTCCACCCCCCTGTGTCACATTTAATTCTATTTGTGTTGCTTTAAAAAATCATTTTTCACTGAATTTATAATTATGCAAACACGTTCAGATTTCTTAGATGAGGCTCAGTCCCTCCTGTTCACATTTACTTCAATATTTTTCTGTTACTTAAAAAAATTTTGTAATCCTACAAATTTATAATTATGTAAACACATTCAAACTATTCAGAGCAGCGTAGGTGAAACATTAATAAAAAATTATAGGTTTTGGTTCAGCGGTACTTAAGTCATTAGGGTACAGACAGACAGACAGACAAATAAATTTTTAAATATATGTATATATAGATGGTTCTAAAATTGACTGAATCAAGTAATACCAATTGCGACATTAAAATTTTATCATATTTTTCAGATATTTAATGTTTTAACAAAATTTTCAAAAAATTTAATTTTTTCCAAAAATAGTAAACATTTTTTTATTTTAACTTTATTTTAACACCGGTATTATGCAATTTCTGTCATTTTTTCGAGCCTCATGATGAAACACATAGACACACAGGCACACAAATAAATTATTAAAAATACCATAAAAAATAAAAAAATGAAAAAAATATTTTTAACCAGCTTTAAAAATATTTTATAAAATTTATAAGATACCTCCGTTTTGAATAAAAATTTAGGAGAATACGTAAAAATTGGTGCCGAATCGAATAGTACAAACTTGCGAAAATTTTTCGATAGTCTCGAGATATTTAGTTTTTTTCAAAATTTTTCAAAATTTTATCAATTTCAAAAACACTAAAAATTAAATATCTCAAAAACTACGATAGCTGAGCAGAAAATCTATAGCCTATGTCACCCGCGGACTTTTTATCTTTATTTTGACACCAGTTTTATGTAATTTTGTTCAGTAGTTTGACCCTAATGATGGAACACACACACACACACAAATAAATTTTCAAATATATATAGTAGTAAGATGAAGATATAGTATTAAGATATACAGTCGTCTGGTATTATATTATTATAATTGAAAAAGTTATTAAATAATAAAACATTTAACCTTTGATAGATAACTTTTGAGAGATAGAACCATTTTAAAAAAGAAGTATTAAAGGTTAGTAAAATTTAAAATTAACAATAAAATAAATAAATATCTTAAAAAATTTTGAAAATAAATTTATCCTTGGTCAAAAATGCTAACTTTCGCCCATTTGTGAGCCTGTTTTGAAGCTTTCCTGAAAAAGCAAGTTTTAAGTGATTGGAGGGCACGCAAAGCGCTAATTGAATCCAAAAATTTCTTTACCAAAAATATGTTTATTTTTTGAGAAATTAACATAGAATATTATAAAAAGGTCATAATGATAGAATCTTATGGTATTTAAAAGAAATTCAGTAAAAAAAAATTAAAATTTCGTTTTATTTTAATTATTTCATATTTTCCCGATTGGATTACAAAAAAATATCAATAGGGCATTAAATAACTTATTAAAATGTGCAAAAAAATGGAGCTTCAAGTTTTATCAGTAAAGTTTGCGAAAAAAATCCAATTTTCTATAGTTTTGCTAATTATAAAAACCAAATGGATATGAAAGCAACTTCACCCATCTTACACTGCAAAGCTCTTTTTATAAAGCACAAATTAATTTTCACTTTGGCTGAAATACCATATTATTTTATTCTTAGGCGTTATCTTTGTATTTATTTTTTTATAAAAATTAAATTTTTTTCTGAAAAATATTTTATCATTCAAGGTTTGCTCAAAAGCATTAAAAAAAATCAGTTTTTAGCATTTCCTATAAAATTTTGGTAATTTGGGTAGTTCACTTAAATAATATCCAAGGATAAGAATACAGAAAATTTTAATTTACTATGATTACTAAAACAAAAAATTAATTTTGCTTCTATAAAATTATATAAATTACGTCTTAATCAGCTTCTAAACCTATTTGCAGTATCCAGCTGTTATTTCAAAATTAAACTGATAAACATTAAAATCTAACCTATAAAAATGTAAACATACAAAGTAGTCGTATCAATATTAAATAATTTTTTTTTATTTTCAGTATTATAAAAGTAATAAAAACTGTAGGTTACCGAATAAACAAAAAGGAAAAAACTAATTTTTGTTAAGATCACAATATTCGTTAAACATAAAGTTTTATTATATATCACGTGCTGTTTTTTTAAATTCCTCTTGCGGCTTTATCAATTACACTTGTATGTAATTGCTTAAAATAAGTCTCACAATCATCAAATTTATTTCATTTCAGTCGCTATTTCCTATAGAAAATTTCAGAAAAATTAAATTTAAATTGCATTAGACATTAAGAATATAAAAAAAAAATAAAAAAAAAATAAAAAAAAAAATTTTAATAAAATTATTTGGGATATAGTTTGCCTAATAACTTTTTACAATAAAAAAAAATCTATTCTATTCATTGGAAACACTGCAGTTCAGCAATAGTGACAATCAGGAAGAAATGCCTATATGCCAATTTTTTTATTTATTTGTACAATTTCTGAGATATTCAGTAATTATTCAGTAATTACGTGATTAGAACGATCCACTATTCCGTTCGATGATGGTGAATGTAGTTATTTTTTTAATTTTAAATCTTTTAATGACTGCACGCATTAGATTACTGACGAACTGGACTCCGCGATCTGACATCCAATGGGGAGATCTAAAGATATAGAAAAATCTATTAATATAAGCTTTAGCCATCATAGGGGTATCAATATTTTTATGGGGAATAGCCACTAATAATTTGGATAACTGGTTTAGTATCATTAAAATATACTTACAACCGTCTTATCGATCCCACAATATACCTTTCCTTTTCAAATACGGCCCCAGGGCACTAAGTAAATTTCATCAGTAATTTGACTCTGCATAAGATTATTTTTCTCTGAAAGTAATCTTTTAAATTTTCCTAATACTTAGATTGGCGTATTTTTTATAAAGAGGTCATTTGACCTCTGTGTCCTGCCGTGGGCAGTTAATGAAATTCTTTAAGCTTCTTCATCCTACCTTGTACATATATTAATATTTTCTTACAAACTATAATCCTAAATTTATTATCAGCATTTTTATGAAATAATTTCATTATATCAGAAAAACGAATAATAGCTATAAATAGGTTTTCTGCAATACTCTAGTTATTTTTGTTATGCAAATTTTTAAGATATTGTATTACTTGTAAAAATAATTTTTCGATATTATTTAAAATAAACTTAATTGATTCTTTAGGATAAATGTATAAACTATTTCAGTTAAATTTAAATTAGTTTTATACTGTAAATTTATATTAACGATATTTATTGCATCATCATTGTCTGCTTCACATAGAGTTTGTAGATGTTCTGTTTTTTTCAGTTCTGCGGACACTGTTTTCAAGGCGCTTTGCTGAAAAATTTTTATTTTGCATTGAATTTTTATCCAAAATTGGCGAATTTTATTATTTAGCTCTTTGAGCTCATGTTACGACATTAAATTCTTTTAGCATATCTATTTAGAAACTTAAACAATCTGCAACTAAGTTTGTCTTCCCTTTAAGATATAATATCGTTAAATCTAAGTTCGCAACTTCATGTCTTCATTTGAAAAGTCGTTTATTATTTTTTGATTTTTCACAAAACGTAGTGGTCACTGTAACCCATAAAATTTTTATAAAAATATCCTATAACATAGTCTATAGACCACATTTTAATATTTTGAAAATTTTCTTTCATTCGTACTCAAAATTGTGGAACATATCTTGCAGGATTTTCTTATCCTTTTGGTACTTGGAATAAACAACAACCAGTTGCATACATAAAACTGTCAGTATATATTGAAACTCTTTTTCCAAGTCTGGAAATATTATGACTGGTGCATAATCATTCTTATAATAAATTAAATGCTTTTTGAGTTTCTTTAAATTCAATGGGGTCTCTTTTTTCAGTATATTTGTCAAAGGACGAGCTATATTTGCGTAATTTAATGCATTTTCTGTAAAAATTTGTTAGTTCATTAAAAATTCTAACTTGCTTAACAAATCTTGGTGGTAGAAGTTTTCTAATAGCTTCAATTTTTCTAGAATAAGTTTCAACCCTTTTTTCTGAAACTTTGAACCCTAGATATATTAGTACTAGTTTTTAGAATGAGCATTTTTTTATTTAAAATTTTAAGTTTGCTTTGTTAAATTTTTTATTACAGGTTCTAAAGCTTTGAAATGTGTTTTTAAGTAACTAAAAAATATAAGAATATCATCAATATAGACATTAATGTACTCTTACACTTGGAATGTTTTTAAAACACATGCTACAAATCGTACAATAAATTTTTCGGGCCTTTCTAAGGCCAAAAGGTGAAAGTTAAAATTATATTAGTTATAATTGTTTGAGAATTTCCATTTCTAATAGTCGTAAGGAGCTGTTAGAACCCAGAATAAAGATCTAACTATGTAAAATAAGTTGCGTTTTTCAAGTTATCTAGAATTTCTTCTACTCTTAGAATCAGAAATTTTAGTTCAAAGACTTATTTATTCAGCATGCGAAAATCCGAAATTAGACGTTATTTAACGTTGTCTTTGTTGTCTGTTTTTTTGGAAGTAAAAATAATGAAGCATTGTGTGGGAAGTTTAAAAGTTCAATTAAATCTTTTTTCCCTCCCGGGCGTAAAACTCGCGCGTAAAGAATTTTCTGCACTCGTTCTACGCCTAGTTAGGCAAAAAATATTGTAAGTACCATGGGCGAAATACTTTAGACATTTGCGTGAACACATATAGTGTTAGCATATATGATAAGGAGATACCTCTATCACGCTAGTGCCAAAACTTTTACGCCTTTGATATATAATATACTAGTTTTAATAATTCATTTATTTGACAGTCTATTTCAACCCTTTGCCCATATGAATACACTGAAAAAAAATTACTGGCCACGCGCCTAGATTGCTAGTACAGGCGTAGTGCCTGTTTAGCGAGACCGGCGAGGGCCTCGAACGAACTGGCGTTTCACGCGTTTGGAGAGGGGGCCCCAGCATTTTCTCTTTGTATTTTTTATATGTCACGTGATCTAAACGTGTGAAACGCAAGTTTGTTCGAGGCCCGGAGCCCGTTCTCGTTGAACACGCTCTGCGCCTATAAAATTCTAGGCGCGTGGCCAGTAATTTTTTTTCAGTGTATTCATATGGGCACTGTTTTTTTTTAATTTTGTTTAAAATTTTACATGCATTCACTAACGCACATTTAATAGTATACGCATGCATGTATAATAAAATTTTAGAATTAATTATGGGTTTTTTATCATATTTTCATGCATAAAAGTCACAAACAAATTTTTTTTACATCAATTTGACATTTAAACTGTTAAATATTTTAAAGTCAATTTTCTTTAAAAAAAATTTTTTTTTGACTTCAGCTACCTAAAAAAATTTTTTACGATTTTTTTTTTTTAAACTGGTATCGCATCGTTTCAAGCATACGAATATCTTATAATTCCATGTTTTAGTTTTTTATTAAAATTTGTGCTGAAGCCGATTTTTGTTCCTTTTTGAGCTTTTATTTCCCTCTGTGCAGCGTCCGGGAAATACGTACTTTCGGGCCGCAGTACATAAAATACAATTTTGTTTAACTTTAAATAGGGTCTAAGGCTTTTGTTCTGACTTTTAAAGTTAAGTCTTTTGCTTATGAGCGTTTTTCTTCTTTTAGTTGCAAAATATCATTATTTTCTATGGTTAAATTTTTAATAATGTCTTATTCGTTTATGTTTTTTAAATGGCCTAAATCTGCTATTTCTAAAACTTTCAAAAGAAAAAATTTCTGTGTTATTTTTTCATGTATACATTCTGTTCAATGTGGCCTAAGTATTTAAAAATAATTCTTCTTGGCTCATGATTAATTTTATATGTTCAGGAGAGTAATAATCAGGTTTGTTTTTTATAAGATTAAAAAATTCTTTACATTTTTCTTCTGATCAATTGTAATCTTGAGAATCAATAAAATCAAAATAAAAATTAAATTGAAGTCAGAATTTACCTATCACCCTTACTTTCTGCCTTAGCTACCCCAATTACCCTCTAAACTGCCCCAGAGGGTGAATATTTTATTTTTTACAAAAGTAAAAAAAAAATATCTTAACTACGTTTTTTATTGTTCTGAAAACGAATTTGAAGTCAGAATTTACCTATCACCCTTATTTTTTGCCCCAGATACCCCATACACCCTTTCAACTACCTTAAAGGGCGAATATTTTATATTACAGAAAAATTAACATCAGAAGATGATACTGAGGACGAGGAATTAAAAAACAAATCATCAATCCTTTTTAACCAAAGTATTACTCGGCCAATTTCAAAGAAATTACATTAAAATCAAAGTTAATGTCATATAACATAGAACAGATATTTTGTAAATGTATACATATATATAACGTAACACTTCAAAAAATAGTATAATTTATAAGTGGTAGTTTATAATTTACATTTGTAATAATCAGTTTTTTTCTTTTTTCCCCCTTTTTTATATAAAACTCTTTTGATCCTTATATTTTTATTTAACATTTTTATTTTTATAAATAAGAAATTAATAAAAAAATAATTTTCTACATTAAAAGAATATAATCTGTTGGCAGAAGGAAGTAAAATTACGGAATATCGTCATAGGGAGAACGAATTTCTACCATATTTTAAACAAGATGGTCCTTTGAGTTATTGTAATAATATAGAAGGCTTAATGAACCAAATGAAGAATGACTTAATTTAGAAGCAAAATAAATGGAGGCTTTTTATCAACTCAAGTAAGAAAAGCTTATAATAGTTTTACTTTATAACAAAAATGTTTATTTTTCTAATCCTATGACTCATTTAGTTAGCATGAAAGGAGAATATTACAAAAAGGAAATTTTTCTTCAGAAAATACACTATAATGAAAATTTGTGGCAAATATGTGGAGATTTAAAAATGACTGCAATATTGCTAGGTCAACAGTCAGGATACACAAAATTTTCATGTTATCTATGTTTGTGGAACAGTAGAGACAGCAAATCACTACATAAAAAAATGGCCAAAGCGCACTGAGTTCAAATTTTGTTATAATAATATTGTACATAAACGGTTAGTTGAATCAGATAAAATAATGCTCCCATCACTTCATATAAAACTTGGTACAATGAAGCAATTTGTAAGGGCTCTTGACAAGGAATGCGAATAGTAGCGAAGGTAGGTTTAGTTACAAGATCAGAACTTTGTTTGTGCAGCTATGTAATTGCTCTAGTTTAATTTCATCAAGGCCTTTGACTCCATTGTACCAGACTAAATATTTAAAAATTGTAAAAAGCTACATCATTTTTGGCTCCTTATAGAGGAATTTTTCCAAAACTTTTGTCACAAAAAAAACAAAAAGCAAAAATTTTTTTCCCTTTGGACATAGTACCTAATATATTTTTAGGGGAGTAATAGTCATAGTACTAGTTTTTGGAACCTCGTTTATAATAATTTTTTTGGATCTCATACTTAATTTTTCAAAATATTTTTTTTTTTTTTAAAGTAAAAATAAAAAAACTGCAATTATTTATTTATTTTTATGTAATACCTTATATAATTCTATGAAAGTACTTATATCTAAAAATTTGGTTTTTACTTGATATGTCGAATCGGATAGTTAATTTAAAAAAAATTTTTTTCTTAAATTTTTTTGCATAAACAAGTAAAAAAACAGCAATACCTTTTTTCTTTTTGGATGCAGTACTTCATTTTTTTTCTGTACTAATTTTGGGAATATCCTATATTTTAAAAATATGTTTTTTGATAATTTTTTTGCTTAATATTTCTTGCATAAGAAAAATAAAAAAAAAACTATTCGTTTGTTTATTTTTGGACGTAGTATCTAATTTTTTTCTAAGAAAGTACTATTATCTGAATAGTATATTTCAGTATGTATACTAAAAGGTTATCCATTTGAAATCTGGTTTTGTGTCTTCATATTATTATGATAACGATAAAAGGTTATTAACAATTGGTGATGTTCTAAATAATACTAAACCTGTTATCAAGTAAGTTTTATCCAAGTAATTTTTAAAAAGTATAATTTCAATTAATTATTATTCTTTAAATTTTTAGAAATCATTTCGGTTCAATATGTTATGCATCATCTTTACTAGGATTAAATTCAGTTGTTAAATTAATAATAAGCTTAAGTGATATTATCAAATAGAACAAATACTACAATAATATGGGCAACAAAATTATTTTTATTAATAATCAGTATAGCGCTACCATCTGGTTTACATATAATAACAATAATTTATGATTATAATTTTGATAAATCAATAAATGAAGTATTTAATCATATTAATAAAAAACCAAACAAATATTTATTATTATCTGTTGTAAGTATTAATTTAATTTTATTAACTTTTTAAAAATTCTTAAACTTAAAATTCATATTTTTACAGTTATCCATACTTATAAATGCTGGATTAATGGTTATACCATCTGTCTGATTCGTCTGTCGTGAAAATAGTCGTCTGCCGTCAGCTGATGTATCTTAAGTTATGTTTACTTTATTTATTTTTCTCTATTTATTTATAAACAACTCATATAGTTTTATTGTCATAAATTAATTAATTATTTATTTTTTATTACTTACTCTCTCAATTGATCAATCCTTTAAATAATTAAGTCTCATTTTTAATTATTTAAACCTGGCTTATTTTTCATTGATCAATACTTTAACAATTTTAAACTTAGCCTTTTTCTCTAAATTGATCAATATTTTTAAATAATTAGGTCTAAATTTTAATTATTTAACTTAGCAAATTTTCAATTGACCAATACCTTAAATAATTGAGTCTGAATTTTGATTATTTAAGCTTAGCATTTTGTCATTTGTCAAATAATATAAATAAATAATTTAATCAAATCTTTGTTTATAAATAAATACTTTGTTTTTTTATGTCTACAATTAAATTATTTAATTTAATTATCTAACTTAAGTATATTTTTCAATTGATCAAACTTTCAAATAAATTATTAATTATCTAATCTTAGCAAAATTTTCTATTGATCAATTAATAAATTTTAAATCATAAAATTGTATTTTTTTGTTTCTAATTGTCATAAATTGTCATACTAATTATAAATTGCGTCGTTTGTAGGTTATATACTGGCTTAAATCTAAAACAACTGGTTGATAATTGCTGCAGTCTTCAAGTATCCTGTTTACCAGTGAAGTCTTCTGTCATTCTGTAGAGAACTGCAATCATTCAATATTATTTTTTGTCATCAACCGAAGACGTTTCAAGTCAACTTCAATGTCGTATTTTGGATTTTATTTTCTATTCAAGTGGATACCTTGCTTCGTTAGGGTCAACAATTATAGTTTTTAGTATTTGAATTTCGTATAATTTTTATTTTTTTTTGTTATACATTAGCTTCTGTCAAAGTTAATTGTAACTTCAAATACTTAAACATGTCTTGTAAATTTTCAGTATTTAAGGTATCACTGCTCTATATCACTGCTCTCACGAATCTAGGTTATTTACAAATATGACTTATATAGACAATTTTCGTTCCTTTACAAATTAAATATTTACATGTTTAATTCTCATTGTTAGCTTCAAAACAAAACTAGTCAAAATTAGTCTTTTAGTAAATTTTAAAATTTATGAATATTATAACCTCTAACTGTACATTTTTCTATTTCTCTCATTCTTTTTATTTGGGCTTCATCTCTATTTGTATTTCATTTATTTTCTCTAATTTTAGTTCCATCAAATTTAACATGGTGGGTGGCATACTTTCTCATAGTAATCAAATAAGGTGGGTGGCGTAATTCATTTTAGTACCAGTCTTTTCGGTTTTCTTTTTTTTTTGTCGGGGGAGAAACATAGAATAATGTATTCTTTATTTAACAATGTAACAATATTTTAGTCTTATAATTAAATTATTCTTCAGTACCTTTTTACATTTTTCATTTACATTTTTGAGACTATTTTCTTTAAGGGTTATTTTGTTTTGCTTAGAATCGCGGGAGCATTGTTTAATTACTTATTAATTCTTGAATTGTATGTTTCACATGTGTTGATCTAGGCGAATCAATGTTTCTGTTTGATTTTTTAATTATATCATAATTTTGATTGGAGGTCTCAATAGATTGTCAGATCCACTGATCTGGTGGCTGGTGCTGAAGATTGTACTTTATTGTCAAAAGATTGTAACTCATTGTCAAAATTGTATATTATTGTCAAAATTGCATTTTATTGTCAAAGATTCTATTTTTCATATTGTCAAAATTACTTATTTTAGAATCATTTTAGAATAAAAATTATTGTATATATACTATTATTATAAACTAAATTTTATTGTTAATCAATTTTTAAAACTAAATCTTTATTTTTTATAAACTTTTGTATTAACATTCTACTCCGCAGAATGGGTGGGTGGGATGTTCCAGTATATATATGTAATATACGTTTTACTGTATTATACGTCTCTTTGTATTATGTGTCTTATTATATTGCGCATGACAGCGCCTCTATTGTATAACTGCGTTCGAGAGTTCAGTTCGCTCTCCGACACCGCCATGAACACACTGCAAATATATACTACATTAACAATAATGGCTGCAGCATTACATATTTAATTCAAACCTCAAATCCATTCCATCTTGGAACACCATTCGTATCATCAGTTTTAGCGTTAAAATTATTATTTAAAGAATTTGAATATTATGATCATTTAAATTATACTTTAGATGATATATTAATACCAGCAATATTTATACAAATTGGTTCAATTTTTGTTTTATTTACTTGAATGCTATAATTTCCATTATCGATTACAACCATGATTACACTTAATTTACATGATGATTATGAAAAATAAAATATCAATGAGTTTTAAGTTAATGTTACCTTGTGAATCATATTTTAATTTCCTCAGAAGAAAAGTCATACACGTGTGATATATGCAATCAAAGTTATAGAAACATTAAAAACCTTAAAATTCATAAACGAATTCATTCATAAGTGAAAGGCCTCATATTTGTAATTTTTGTAAGAATACACAGGAGAAAACCCTTATCGTCATAGAAAAGCCTTATAAATGCATCGAATGTGCTAAAAGTATCAAACAAATAGGTCAATTAATCACTTAAAAGGCAGCCATACTGAACAAAGACCATATAAATGCGCATTATGGGAAAAATATTTTAAGCAAAAAGCTCATTTACAAAAACACTCTAAAAGTCAGATTTTTCAGAATAATTATAAATGTGATATTTGCAACAAAATATATGTTACAAAACAAATGCTTATATTTCACATGAAAAGTCATTTGTGTTTGACACTCAAATTAAAATCCAAAACACTTTCAACGCAAGAGGATGCAACCTGAACAAAAATATTATAAATGAAAAGAATGTGGAAAAGGTTTTAAACGAATAAATAGTTTCAAAAAACATGAAAATGTACATATTGGTGAAAAACCTTATGAATGTAAAGAATGTGGAAAAAGTTTTAGAAGGTCAGATAATAACAAGACATAAAAAAATACACACAGGAGAAAAACCTTATAAAAGTAAAGAATTTGGAAAAACTTTTAATGAAATCGGTAATTACAAAAGTCGTGAAAGAATTCACACGGGTGAGAGAGCTTATGAATGTAAAGAATGTGGAAAAAAGTTTTAAGACCCCAGAAGATCTTTCTAAACACAAAAGGATACATTCAGTAGAAAAACCTTATAAATGTAAAGAATGTGAAAAGCCTTTACTCAAAATAGTAATTACAAAAGACACAAAAAAATTCATACGGGTGAGAAGCCTTATAAATGCAAAGAATGAGGAAAAAGGTTTAAGGCTTCGAAAGAACTTTCTGTACACCACAGAATACACACATGAGAAAAACCTTATAAATGTAAGGGATTTAAAAAAGATTTTAAGTCATCAAGTGAAGCTTTTAATATTTTATGTTATGGATTAGGGTCTAAGAGATCAATAATCAACGAATCAATATCTCAAAATTCAAAGGTTTATTTTGGTGAGCAAATAACTAAAATGTTTTCTTACGGTGGATGTTCAAATGATCCAAATTTAATAAATCACTGTTAAATTAATACGTATAATTAAATTATTACTGATGATGTTGTTTCTGTGATGGTCCTCCTTTTTTTAATTTTAAGTAAACATAATATTTATAAAAACACAATATTTATATTTATAAAAATTTGTATGAATAATCCAAGTTACTGTACAAAGTAATGAAATTAACACATTATAAATGAAATGCCTATTTAAAATTATTGCTTATAATAAAAAATATTTCAAATAAACTTTTATTTCATTTTATTTTCATTATATATTATCACTGGGTCAAAGAGCCCAAAAAACCTGACATAAATGGATGTAAGTAAGAAAAATAAAAATAATTTGACCTTTTATCGAGTACAATTTAATTATTAATTGACGTTTCTACCCCTAGTTCGGGGTCCTTTTCAAAATCTATATAGAAATTTTTAATTAATAATATTACACAAAGTATATAAAATATAGAAAAATATTTGACAATTTTAAATTCTTACATTTTAAATTATTATTACATGAATATTAGGATGTAAAGGGTCCAGTCATAATAGAAAATTTTAATATTTCTGATTAAAAAATCTGTAAAAAAAATATATAAAGAAATTAACCTAATTTGTACATACATGATTAATTGTGAATTATTTATGAATATTTACCGTATGTCATTGTTTAAAATTAAAAATATATATATACATAATATCACAGAAAGTTATTTTTAAAGTTATTTAATATATTAATTAAAATTAATTGGTCTTAATAAGCTATTATCACAGAGTTTTAATTGTTTGTAGATTAACAGTTAAATTTATAAAAATTTCAAATTGTGTATATGTAGTACTAATGCTTGTATTGGTGAAGTAAATATAACTATTTGCAATAATTCATATTACTAACGACATCTATAAGATATTGATCGACGAAGTATGGATATATATATAGGTAATCAATAAGCATACGGACGTCAAAGTCGCGTCGTCATGGCAACATTATGTAAACAATGAATGCTTGCTTTTTTTCATTTTATGAGTTATAGAAAGATATGGTTTGAACAATCCTTTAGAATCTTCTTGTAGGTTGATAGACTTTTTATGAGTATTGATGTAAAGGACCTCAGATGTGCTGCGTTTGTGATATAAAGGTTCTTTGTCCAAAATGTGATAATTTTCCCACTTAAAATTATGTTTAGTATCTATATAATGCTGAGTAATAGGTGGTATATTATCTTTCATCTGAGTGTTGTTATCAGTATTGTCAAAGGTATTTTTTGATGGTTCAACCTTCTTATTTATGTGGCTTCTGAGAACCCTATGACTACCGGTTTGTTGTTTTTCTTTTTCTTTGGCTAAAGCTAATTCTTTTTTAATCTCTCTATCAACACCAGCCTTGTGTTCACCTAGGACCCCGAACTAGGGGTAGAAACGTCAATAAATATTTAAATTGTACTCGATAAAAGGTCAAATTATTTTTATTTTTCTATTCACTAAACTCGAGTAAAACTTGAAAAAATCATCATTATGGAGCCTAGACTGAACAGCGCATAGAATTTACCATCAGACTCAATTTCAAATACTTTTGAATTTATTAAATCATTGTTTGACAACAGCATTTATCACAAAATTAAATTACTCACACGTACAAAAAGAAAATTTACCATCGCCTGTTCACATCGTCGCTTTTCACTAGCATGTCGAGAAAATGACAAACTTCCAAAGCATCTGCAAAACATACATGGAAATTTGAAACATATACAATTGTTTAGTAATTATGGCAACAAATTTTTCCAGAAAACCAAGGAAACTTTCCAGAAAAAATTACTGAACCTAGAAATTGATGGCATCAATATTCATGTAAATTTTTTGAAAAAAGCCATTAAAAACTTAGAGCTTTTTCTCATTGATCATTTAGGTATTGACTTAGTGTCACACATTAACAAAATATATGACACACATTTAAAAATACTGAATGAAAAAATGATTGTAAAGAACAATAATAAATTAAACATCATAATGGGCAAAGTGCAATTTTTTTTTTTTTTTTTTTTGGGCCCCTTCAAGAAGGGGCCTTTTTCGTAGGACGAGGAGAATGCATTTACGCATACCATACACGCGTACTGTATGGTTATGTGAGACTCAACCTCAAATTTGTATCTGGGGTTGCCCAGATATACACAATTGAGGAATTACAATACCCACTAAACTCCCCACCCTCCTGCATTTATGACAATATCATAGAATCCGGACCGGGACTCCCTGTTTAGGTATTACTTCGTTCCGGAAACAATGCAGCCCAGGCATTTCTTCGCCATACCCTGTCAATAAAGGAGGAGATTTTCCTACGAGAGGAAACCTTCCTCCTTTTTTCCAATCAGTGTCGCCCGTACGTACTCTGCCACACTGTAAAGGCAAAGTGCAATACTCAAACAATCCCATAATAAATCCCCATAAAAATTGCAACAACAACGAATCTAACAATACAAATAGGAATAATTGGTTTGTCAACTTGACTAATCATCAAATACCAAAAAATGTGATTGATACTGTTGCCCTAGGGCAAAAATTTGCAAGCATATCTAGTCTAAATAACAAGAATGCAATCAACACAATCAAAAACGTTGAAAATCTAGTATTTTAATTCATTATTAAGTAACTGCATTAAGAGACCTGACTCATACTTAGCAAATTTATGTGTAGGTGTATTTATTGTGGAAAGTACAGGTCTAAATTTGTAACGTCTGAAACCTGCCTCATCGATGTAGATTTTATGAACTTTTGGTATGCCATATAATTTAGGTAGTACGGTGTCGAATTGTGTCAGACTGGACCTATGATATTCTTTTTCCAGGAAGCCATTGATATTCCAAATTGTGAGAAACTCTTGAGTATTTTTCCTTAATTCTTCAAGTGGATTCTTGTCTAACTTTAAATATGTGGTCTGATCATTGACAAGATCCTCCAATTCTTTCATATAATCAGTGTTTTTTTAACGTTTTTGATTGTGTTGATTGCATTCTTGTTATTTAGACTAGATCTGCTTGCAAATTTTTGCCCTAGGGCAACAGTATCAATCACATTTTTTGGTATTTGATGATTAGTCAAGTTGACAAACCAATTATTCCTATTTGTATTGTTAGATTCGTTGTTGTTGCAATCATTTTTATTGGGATTTATTATGGGATTGTTTGAGTATTGCACTTTGCCCATTATGATGTTCAATTTATTATTGTTCTTTACAATCATTTTTTCATTCAGTATTTTTAAATGTGTGTCATATATGTTGTTTATGTGTGACACTAAGTCAATACCTAAATGATCAATGAGAAAAAGCTCTAAGTTTTTAATGGCTTTTTTCAAAAAGTTTACATGAATATGTCATCAATTTCTAGGTTCAGTAATTTTTTCTGGAAAGTTTCCTCGGTTTTCTGGAAAAATTTGTTGCCATAATTACTAAACAATTGTATATGTTTCAAATTTCCATGTATGTTTTGCAGATGCTTTGGAAGTTTGTCATTTTCTCGACATGCTAGTGAAAAGCGACGATGTGCACAGGCGATGGAAAATTTTCTTTTTGTACGTGTGAGTAATTTAATTTTGTGATAAATGCTGTTGTCAAACAATGATTTAATAAATTCAAAAGTATTTGAAATTGAGTCTGATGGTAAACTCTGAGCGCTGTTCAGTCTAGGCTCCATAATCATGATTTTTTCAAGTTTTACTCGAGTTTAGTGAATAGAAAAATAAAAATAATTTGACCTTTTATCGAGTACATTTTAAATATTTATTGACGTTTCTACCCCTAGTTCGGGGTCCTAGGTGAACACAAGGCTGGTGTTGATAGAGAGATTAAAAAAGAATTAGCTTTAGCCAAAGAAAAAGAAAAACAACAAACCGGTAGTCATAGGGTTCTCAGAAGCCACATAAATAAGAAGGTTGAACCATCAAAAAATACCTTTGACAATACTGATAACAACACTCAGAAGAAAGATAATATACCACCTATTACTCAGCATTATATAGATACTAAACATAATTTTAAGTGGGAAAATTATCACATTTTGGACAAAGAACCTTCATATCACAAACGCAGCACATCTGAGGTCCTTTACATCAATACTCAAAAAAAGTCTATCAACCTACAAGAAGATTCTAAAGGATTGTTCAAACCATATCTTTCTATAACTCATAAAATAAAAAAAAGCAAGCATTCATTGTTTACATAGTGTTGCCATGACGACGCGACTTTGACGTCCGTATGCTTATTGATTACCTATATATATATCCATACTTCGTCGATCAATATCTCATAGATGTCGTTAGTAATATGAATTATTGCAAATAGTTATATTTACTTCACCAATACAAGCATTAGTACTACATATACACAATTTGAAATTTTTATAAATTTAACTGTTAATCTACAAACAATTAAAACTCTGTGATAATAGCTTATTAAGACCAATTAATTTTAATAAATATATTAAATAACTTTAAAAATAACTTTCTGTGATATTATGTATATATATATTTTTAATTTTAAACAATGACATACGGTAAATATTCATAAATAATTCACAATTAATCATGTATGTACAAATTAGGTTAATTTCTTTATATATTTTTTTTACAGATTTTTTAATCAGAAATATTAAAATTTTCTATTATCACTGGACCCTTTACATCCTAATATTCATGTAATAATAATTTAAAATGTAAGAATTTAAAATAGTCAAATATTTTTCTATATTTTATATACTTTGTGTAATATTATTAATTAAAAATTTCTATATAGATTTTGAAAAGGACCCCGAACTAGGGGTAGAAACGTCAATAAATAATTAAATTGTACTCGATAAAAGGTCAAATTATTTTTATTTTCCTATTCACTAAACTCGAGTAAAACTTGAAAAAATCATCAGGATGTAAGTAAGTTTTTAAATTTTTGAAGTTTTAGAAATTTGGGCTTTATTTGCACAAAACAATTTGAATTGGTTAACATTCCTTAAAAACCAAATTTTTTAATAAAAAAAGTGCTGGTGAAATAGGGGAAATGGATTTTATTGACAATTTTTATTTTGCCAAAAATCCAAAGGGGTGTGTATATGGAAAAATTTCAGATTTTTTAATTTATCATTTTTTTCGTTTTTTTGCACTGAAAAAGGTTTAAAACAGTTAAAAACATTAATATTTCATTGGGTATATAGTTAACTAGCAAAAGTTGGAGGGGGGCTCCGCCCCCCCTGTATTGCATTTACTTCTGTTTTATTGCTTAAGAAAACCAGGTTTCACTGTAAATTTATAAGTATGCAAACACATTCAGAGTTTTCAGAGGAGCCTAGTTCTGTCCCCAGTAAAGTTATTATTATTAATTACAGAAACATAATTAAAAAGGTATTGTAATCCTAAAGATAATTTTTTCTTATGGAATCAAGAAATTTCCTTCTTATGTACTGTTTTGGTACTATATAAATATAGAGACCTCAAGACCTGTTATGAATCATGTTAGTCGGCTAGTAATTTAATAATTTAAACTTTTTGTTATTAACTGGGTATCCAATTTTTTCGGTATTTTTTAATTTAGTGAATTTAAGGCCACCAATCACTGAAATTATTTACAAATTTTTATTGAAATGTCCTTTTTTTATGCAAATTTATCTGAGTACGTATAAATTAGTGCCGAATCGAGTAATACCAATTGCGGCCGTAAAATTTTATCATATTTAGAAGATAATTTAGTTTTTAATCAAAATTTCAAAAAATATTATTTTTTACAAAAATAGTAAAAATTGAATATCTCCAAAAGTACGGTAGCTGAATTGCAAAACTATGGCCTATGTCATACGCAGACTTTTTTTCTATATTTTGACACTTCATTTTGACTTTTCATTGATTAGACTCTGATGATGAAACACATACACACACAGCCCAACAAATATTTGATTAAAAATACCATAATAATAAAAAAATTAAAAAAAATTTTTCAACTATCTTCAAAAATATTTTATAAAATTTTGAAGATACTTCCATTTTGAATAAAAATTTAGGAAAATACGTAAGAATTGGTGCTAAATCGAATACTACAAAGTGTGACAGTAAATTTTTTCAATATTCTCAAGATATTTCAATTTTTGTTAAAAATTTTTAAAAATTTTATTAAGTTCAAAAATACTAAAAATTGAATATTTCCAAAAGTATGATAGCTGCGTTGCAAAACTATGACCTATGTCACCCGCAGACTTTTTTTTTTTAATTTGACACCAGTTTTATTAAATTTCGTTCACTGGTTTGATCCTGATGATAATACACACACACAGACACACAAATAAATTTTCAAATATATATAGTAGTAAGATAAGATAAGACTAGTAAGATAAGATAAGATAAGATAAGATAAGATAAGATTTAGTCAGTGGAATCAAAATAACCTGATATTAAAGGAGTTTTTGAATTTTCGGATTTTTAAAAATTTTGACTTTATTCGCAAAAAGCCATTTCAATTGGTTAAAATTAAAAAAAAGTGCTATTGAAATGGGTGAACAGGTAGGATTTTATTGAAAATTTTTATTTTGCCAAAAACCGAAAGGGGTATATGGAAAAATTTCAGATTTTTTTTTTCTTCAAAATTTTCGTTGTTTGATACCTTTGATAAATTTTGGGCCATGAATGTGGTGAGATGAAATTTTATGGCCTAAGCTAAGTCAAAATTTATTTCACCAAAAGCATAAATTCCTAATATATATATTTTAACTTTTGGGCCATGAATGTTGTGAGATAAAAGTTATGGCCTAAGCTAAGTAAAATTTAATTTCAGCAAAATTATATTTCAAAATACTGATGATATTGATTAAATTAACAATATTTTTAAAACTTTAATAAATTAAAGTATAATTAAAACTAAGTTAATTCTTGTTGTTTCCTAATCACAAGTTATAATATTACTTTTGGGCCATAAATAATGTGAGATAAAATTATAAAGCCTAAGCTAAGTAAATTTTTATTTCAGCAAGAGTATGCGAATTCCTAATAAATATATTCTAACTTTTGGGCCATAAATGTTGTGAGATGAAATTTTATGGCCTAAGCTAAGTCAAAATTTAATTTAAGCAAAAGTATAAATTCCTAAAGAATATATTATAAGTTTCGGGCCATAAATGTTGTGAGATGAAATTATGTGGCCTAAGCTCAGTAAATTTTTATTTCAGCAAAAGTTTAAAGTAAACAGATAATTTTTCTTATACAGCTTTTTCACATTGGGCTCACAGGCTGTACTTTAAATATAATTAGCTTATATTATAACAATTTATTATCTTCAGAAACTGTTTAACTTGCCAGGCTCCTAAATAACCATTTTATCGGTGGGTTTAAAATAAAATTAAAATAAAATTAAATTAAATTAAAATAAAATTAAAGAAATCGTTTTGATAGATTCTTGTTTAATTTATATGTATGCAAAATATTTATTATTTAAATATAGCTATTATGGGGGTAACTACTTTTTTTACTTTTGACAAGACTCTTACTTTTGAAAATATTCTTACCATATATTTTTTAAATATTCTTACAATATTTATAAATATGTTCCAATTTATTTAATATTTATAAAGTAAAATTTTATCTAATGGTTATTTATAATTGAGCTGTACTGGGCAAAAGTATAAATAACCATTAGATATATATTAAAAAATTATGGGGGATGAGAATAACAACAATGGTAATAGTAAAATTTTAATTCTTTTTACACTAAATTAAAACTAGCTATATATAATTGTAATTTCCCATTATAGTAGCTTCATTAAAGAAATATCAAAGATTGGTGTTTAGAATAAACTATAACCCATATAACCAATAAAGAAATAATTCAAATTTAAAAACAAGAAATTTGATTGGCTAATAAATTGTTGACACAAAATATTCTTCTTAGAGCCTTATAAACTTTTATAATACAGAATTTTTGATAAAATTTCAGTTCACGCCGTTTACTGCTTATTTAGGGGCCTGGCAAGTTAAGCAGATTCTGAAGATAATAAATTGTTATAATATAAGCTAATTATATTTAAAGTACAGCCTGTGAGTCCAATGTGAAAAAGCTGTATAAGAAAAATTATCTGTTTACTGTAAACTTTTGCTGAAATAAAAATTTGCTTAGCTTAGGCTACATAATTTCATCTCACAACATTTATGACCCGAAACTTATAATATATTCATTAGGAATTTATACTTTTGATTAAATTAAATTTTGACTTAGCTTAGGCCATAAAATTTCATCTAACAACACTTATGGCCCAAAAGTAATATTATAACTTGTGATTAGGAAACAACAAGACTTAACTTAGTTTTCATTATAATTTAATTTATTAAAGTTTTAAAAATATTGTTAATTTAATCAAATTCATCAGTATTTTGAAATATACTTTTACTTGAATTTAATTTTTACTTAGCTTAGGCCATAAAATTTCGATGCGATGCCAGGCATCTAAGCGCGCGCTCGTGTAAAAGTGAACAGCAAAACTTGTGTAAAAGTATGTGAAGTGTTTTTTTTATATATTTTATTCCCTGATGATGAAACTAATTAATTTCGAAACGCGTCGGATTTGACGTTATTAACGAAGTTACTGACGGATATAAAAAGGTAAAATTAAATTATAACTGTAATAAGTAACTTGGACACCAAAACAAAACAAAATGTTTTTTAAATCATAAAATTTCATCTCACAACATTTATGGCTCAATAGTTATAATATATTTATTAGAAATTATATTTTTGCTAAAATTAAAATTTACTTAGCTTAGGCCATATAAATTCATCTCACAACATTTATGGCCCAAAAGTAATATTATAACTTGTGATTAGGAAACAACAATTATTTCTGTACTATAAAAATGTTAATATTGTGCATGTGTCTATTTTTTCGTGATACTTATTATATCATTAATTATATTTTTTATTTATGTTAATTATTTAACAATAAAAAATATTATTTATTTAATCAATTAAAATTATTTTAATTTTTTTTATTTCAATAGTAATTTTAATAAGATTTAAAATATTAAATTTAAAAAAAATATAAAAAAAAAGAATTTATGCGCATGCGTGTAAAGAACACTGCATAGCTTATACTTACCATGAACACGCATGCGCACAACTAGTTTTATTGTTTTTTTAGAAAAGAAGTTATCTTATAGTCGGATCTATAGATCTTTTCTTGTAATTTTAACGACCCCTAGTAGGTTTTTTGGGTCTCTGGACACGAATATGATATCGGATTTTAACGAAACTGATTAAGTTGCCCACAATCGGTGAAAACCGTTATCATATTCGTGTTCAGTGACCCAAAAAACCTACTTGGGGTCGTTAAATTTACAGAAAAAGATCAATTTAAATTTAAATTTTAGGGCCTAAGGGGGGGGGATCCTGGGTAATTTCACCCAATTTTTACCAGAGCAAGTGTATTCATTGTATACAATTTTCTTTAGGGCTATGTGAAGAGATTCCTATAGGTTTCATCGTAAGTCAGCCAGGGTCGTAGTTTTCAGGAGTTTGGCCTTTTTTTTACACCTAGGCCCCGACTATTATCAGTGCTGGTAAATTCAGAGAGCACCAGCGTTGATTTGGAATTATTATATTCTAATTTTTTATTTTTTTCATTCTTTGTAAAAATCGAATTTCTCGTCACCGAGTACACTCTGTTTATATTTTGGGCATACGAAAATATTGATTAGATAATATTAATTAATTTCAAGAAAAGTATTATAAATTAATTTTTATTTAAAAAACAACTAAGGAAAAAATTTTCTGGCATAATTATAAAGGTTTTACGGTTTTATAACTAATTATAGTTTATTAATCAACAAAATAAACAAAGTGAACTTGTGAACAAACATTCAATTTTTATACAAGGTGACTACATGAAAATGTAAAAAATGTAAAATGTAATAATTCCAAATTAACGCTGCAGGCCTATTCTGTATTTGATTCACGCTGTTTTCACGTGAAATGTAAGCGTGAAAACACGTGAAAGCATGCAATTTTAGGTTAAAAGTACGTGAGTCAAAGGATATTAGTTATTGAAAATGTGGGTTCCTAATTTTAGGTTAGATTTTATTGCGAAAACACTCTTGATTCCCTTATAACCAAACTTTATTCGCGTTATACGAATGAAAGAAAAACTATAACGAAAACTTAAAATTCGATAAAACCTTTCTAAAATAGATTTCTTGACTAGGTTAATTGAATTAATTGTAAAAAATTAAAAATTCTGCAAAATATTAATATTTACTATTAATATATTTGTAACTTTAATTACATCTTTTTAATATTTTGAAATGTAAAGCATAATTTAAAAGCTTCACAAAAATGAAATAAAGAATAAAATAGTCTTTGGCCCCGATACTTAATACCACTTTTTTCTTTTCTATTAAAAAATTATGTTATATTCTTTTTTGTAAAGCGTTATACTCCACTCAATATGCGGATTTGATTGATATACTAGCCCTCACCACGTTTGGTCTAGAATAGGTTTTTTGGGTCGCTGATCACGAATATTGAGGTAATTCCTATAGAAGATAAGGCTTTACTCCTAAATCAGCAAAAAATAACACGGAAAAAGGTATTATCGCTATATTCACAACTCTAGCTGATTTAAGGGTGAATCTCGAGTTTATTTAATATAGGGCTCCGAAATTCGTAATCAGCGACCCAAAATACCTATATATTAGAACAAATCTAGTGAGAGATAGTAAGTATTCCCCCCCTCGCCCCACTGTAATTGAGTGTTACGACTATTAACATGGAACATGTTTATAGGGAGTGGGTACCTCAAAACTTGAAAATTAAGGGGGGGGTCAAATATGTCTGGTTTAAGGGGGGGGGGGTCGAATTAGATTTAAATTAATTTCAATTAAGGGACTTTGAAAAATCTGGGCTTAGGAACTTGGAATAATTCGGTTTTAGGGACTTTGATTACTTTTGTTTTTTAAAAAAATTCATCTATCATGAAGTTATTTTTTTCACTTTATTATAAAGAACTAAGAACCGAAAATTCCAATTTTTTTCACTTTCTTTTGTAATTTACTTTAGTTGCTTTTAATACAAATCCCTAGACATATCCTTATCATATTTTGCTAGTTGTAAATTGTTGTTTTGTCTTTTTCTTTTTGGCATGCTTGAATTTTCTATACACAAATTGATTATTTCAAATTGATATTTATTGATTTAATAACGACCTTTAGAATAAATATCAAAACATAAATACAAATATTTAAATGAATTTCAAACTTTGGTTATAACTTTGTAAAAACATCAATTAATTTTTATATACAGAATCAATCCGAACCGTTTTTAAACTATTTTACCTTCTCATAAAATAAAACCATTTTTACCAACATATAGCCAATAATATGATTATAAGAACTCTTCTAAATTATTTTCATAAAATTATATTTCAGTTAAATATTATTAATACTTAAACCAGCATAAACTTAAAAATTATTTATTTATTTATTTCAAAAATAAAATACAGAACAGGCCTGCTGGAGAGCACGGTTTTTTGGTTATTTTCTATGACTAAAATATACGCCAGTTGCGTGTAAAATGATTGCGCGAATTGGTAATGGCGCGGAATTCAAATATGTATTAAAAAATAAAAATAAATATTTTATTAAAATAAAATAACATTTTTTTATTAATAAAAAGTAATTATTAAGTCATTTTTATAAAAAAAACTCCAAATATTTAATTAATTTTATAAAGTATAATAATCGCATATCATGGTGAGGTTAGTCGTGGCAAAACATAAATAAAACAAATAAAGATTTTGTTCAGGTAAATTGTTAATTAAATAATTAAAATTGAATATTTATTAATTATATTCTAATTATAAACTCCGATTATGAAAAAGATATTCATGTGACAAAAGGATAGTTAAATGTAACAATTTTATAATATATCAAGAAACATTAAAGAGCAAAATTGTATGGATAGATTATCAAAATTTAAACAGATTTTATAAATAGCTGTTAAATAAAAGCTAACTAAAAGCTGCTAAAAGCTGTTACATATTTAATGGCTGAAAAATTAGTAAGAAGTGGTGTTATCACTCCAAGAAAATTGGTAAACAATTTTAATTTTTTTTATTTATGTATTTTATATTTATTATTCATTGTTTTTTTAGGTTCTCCTTGTAGCTAATCATTATTTAGACTCTCTAATAAACCCTGAAAGCAATCTCAGCTATTGTTCCACTGTATAAATATCTGCTGAACGTATAAAATCCACAGATGTTAGCATAAAAGATTCACGAGGGTTCACAATAAATTTTACTTCTAGTATCTTCTAGTTCTAAATATTATAGAACTAGCAAAAGTTGGAGGGGGGGGGGGGCTCCACCCCCCCTGTATTGCCTTTGCTTTTGTTTCTGTTGCTTAAGAAAATCATGTTTCACTGCAAATTTATAATTATGCCAACACATTAAGAGTTTTCAGAGGAGCCTAGTTCTATCCCCAGTAAAGTTATAACTATTAATTACACAAACACATTTGAAAAGGTATTAGGGAGACTATTTGTAATCCAGAAGATATTTTATTTCTTATCGAATCAACGTGTTTCTCTCGCACGAAAAGAATCTAGCATTTTAATATTAATATCTCGTGTACTATTCTGGTATACTATAGACTTACAGACTTTAAGACCTATTATTAATCATCTTAGTCAGCTAGTGATTTCATAATTTAAACTTCGTATTATTAACTGGATAAGCAATTTTTTCGGCATTTTTTGATATAGAGAATTCAGGGCGTCATAATAAAAAATTTTAGTCTTAATAAAAATTTTTTTTATTTCTAATATCAAATAATTTTCAGAGGGACCTCTTTATAGTCCTAATAGTTTATAGCATAAACAATATAAATTGCAAATAATACAGTCATTTTTAAATAAACAATCGTGCGTTTGACTCCTGGAAATGCAAAATCTAGTTTTTCAGAGGGTCCTAATTTTTCTTTAATGATAATCTCGATTAACTAATTTGTAAAAAAATTCATTTATGATACAACAATCATGTTTTTTTTTTTCTGAATAGTAAAGAATGTGTAAAATTTCCTGAAATTTTTCTCTAGTTTTTTTATTTTTACTGCAAATTATCGAAAATTTTGTTTGAAAAATCAAAAAAAATTTACAAATTTTTCAAGAAACTAGCAAAAGTTGGAGGGGGGCTCCGACCCCGCTGTATTGCATTTACTTCTGTTTTATTGCTTAAGAAAACCAGGTTTCACTGTAAATTTATAAGTATGCAAACACATTCAGAGTTTTCAGAGGAGCCTAGTTCTGTCCCCAATAAAGTTATTATTATTAATTACAGAAACATAATTAAAAAGGTATTGAAATCCTAAAGATAATTTTTTCTTATGGAATCAATGTGTTTTTAACGAACGAACAGAATCTAGCATTTTAGTATTAGTATCTCGTGTACTGTTTTGGTACTATATAAATATAGAGACATTGTTTACATAGTGTTGCCATGACGACGCGACTTTGACGTCCGTTTGCTTATTGATTACCTATATATATATCCATACTTCGTCGATCAATATCTCATAGATGTCGTTAGTAATATGAATTATTGCAAATAGTTATATTTACTTCACCAATACAAGCATTAGTACTACATATACACAATTTGAAATTTTTATAAATTTAACTGTTAATCTACAAACAATTAAAACTCTGTGATAATAGCTTATTAAGCCCAATTAATTTTAATTAATATATTAAATAACTTTAAAAATAACTTTCTGTGATATTATGTATATATATATTTTTAATTTTAAACAATGACATACGGTAAATATTCATAAATAATTCACAATTAATCATGTATGTACAAATTAGGTTAATTTCTTTATATATTTTTTTCACAGATTTTTTAATCAGAAATATTAAAATTTTATATTATGACTGGACCCTTTACATCCTAATATTCATGTAATAATAATTTAAAATGTAAGAATTTAAAATAGTCAAATATTTTTCTATATTTTATATACTTTGTGTAATATTATTAATTAAAAATTTCTATATAGATTTTGAAAAGGACCCCGAACTAGGGGTAGAAACGTCAATAAATAATTAAATTGTACTCGATAAAAGGTCAAATTATTTTTATTTTTCTATTCACTAAATTCGAGTAAAACTTGAAAAAATCATCAGGATGTAAGTAAGTTTTTAAATTTTTGAAGTTTTAGAAATTTGGGCTTTATTTGCACAAAACAATTTGAATTGGTTAACATTTCTTAAAAACCAAATTTTTTAATAAAAAAAATGCTGGTGAAATAGGGGAAATGAATTTTATTGACAATTTTTATTTGGAAAAATATGGAAAAATGGAAAAATGGAAAAATTTCAGATTTTTTAAATTATCATTTTTTTCGTTTTTTTGCACTGAAAAAGGTTTAAAACCGTTAAAAACATTAATATTTCATTGGGTATATAGTTAACTAGCAAAAGTTGGAGGGGGGGCTCCGCCCCCCCTGTATTGCATTTACTTCTGTTTTATTGCTTAAGAAAACCAGGTTTCACTGTAAATTTATAAGTATGCAAACACATTCATAGTTTTCAGAGGAGCCTAGTTCTGTCCCCAGTAAAGTTATTATTATTAATTACAGAAACATAATTAAAAAGGTATTGTAATCCTAAAGATAATTTTTTCTCATGGAATCAAGAAATTTCCTTCTTATGTACTGTTTTGGTACTATATAAATATAGAGACCTCAAGACCTGTTATGAATCATGTTAGTCGGCTAGTAATTTAATAATTTAAACTTTTTGTTATTAACTGGATATCCAATTTTTTCGGTATTTTTTAATTTAGTGAATTTAAGGCCACCAATCACTGAAATTATTTACAAATTTTTATTGAAATGTCCTTTTTTTATGCAAATTTATTTGAGTACTTATAAATTAGTGCCGAATCGAGTAATACCAATTGCGGCCGTAAAATTTTATCATATTTAGAAGATATTTCAGTTTTTAATCAAAATTTCAAAAAATATTATTTTTTACAAAAATAGTAAAAATTGAATATCTCCAAAAGTACGGTAGCTGAATTGCAAAACTATGGCCTATGTCATACGCAGACTTTTATTCTATATTTTTACACTTAATTTTGACATGGATTCGACCCTGATAATGAAACACATACACACACAGACCCACAAATAGATAAAAACCATAAAAAATAAAAAAATAATAAAATTAAAAAAAATTTTTTAACTAGCTTCAACAATATTTTATAAAATTTTAAAGATACCTCCGTTTTGAAAAAAAATTTAGGAGAATACGCAAGAATTGGTGCCAAATCGAATACTACAAAGTGTGACAGTAAAATTTTTTGATTTTCTCAAGATATTTTATTTTTTGTTAAAAGTTTTTAAAAATTTTATCAAGTTCAAAAACACTAAAATTTGAATATCTCCAAAAGTACGATAGCTGAATCGCAAAACTATGGCCTATGTCACTCGCAGACATTTTTTCTTTAATTTGACACCGGTTTTATTTAATTTCGTTCACTATTTTGACCCTGATGATAATACACACACACACACACACACACACAGACACACAAATAAATTTTCAAATATATATAGTAGTAAGAAAGATAAGATAAGATAAGATAAGATAAGATAAGATAATATTTGGAACTTGTTTAGCATTAGGTATTCTTTATCACATGGAGCTACCAAACAATCATTTTAACCATGCTAGTATCGACGAAGCTGGCTGGACAAACAACTGAACCAGAAATAATGATTCCAAACAGTCTTTTACGTCCTAGATGTAGTCAAATTATTTTAGCAGATGATCCACAGCATTCAGGACCAATAAATTTTTCATACCATTCAAATCGTTTTATATTACATGAAAGCTATTGAATAATATAAATACAGTTGTTTCCATAACAAAAGGATTTTAAAGGATCTTCTTATGGGTACAATCCTCGTTCAGTTACCAAATTTTTAAGTATCTACAGAAGCCTTATCAAAAATTTTTAATGTTTCTAATCAATTTTTTTATGACAAAGGTTTACAAGATAACCTAATCATTATAACTATGCTGAAAATAATTTGATAAAAATAATTAATTTTTTTACTTTTTAAAAATAGATTTGGTCCGAGGATTGTGAAGATATTCAATTATTAAAAAAAGTTTCAAATTTATAATCTAAAAAAAATGGTGTTCCATCGTCAACATCTATTCTTCTATAATGGATGCTAAAAATGAATAAGTTTGAGGTAAACGTTAAAGAAGCTGCTCAAATAGATTTTTATTTAAACGATTTCTATAAGTTAGATATACCTCCTAATGAGATTGGAACAATAACTCCAAATGACAACAAATTCAATTAATTAAAAAATTTTTTAAATATCATCAACTAAGTAATCTATAGCAAAACTTGGTGACTTTGAAGAATTGCAAGTAAGAACAAAAAAATAAGATAGAAAAATAAGAAAAAAAATTCAAAACAACTTTTTCGACTTGTTTTTTTAACGCAAAGATTAAATATTGATATTACTAGAGACACTTTTGGTCATTATTGGAAATCTTATATAACTTCAGCAAGATCATCACAGAAGTAGAGTTCTCGAATATGGTTATAACAATGGATCTTATACTGGATATAAAAAGTTTGCATAATGTACAAATGTTATCCTGTTTATCGAACATTTTATTTTTTTACAAAATATGACCGTTGACCAATGGCTTTAAAAAATAATGACAGAAAATGATTTTAATTTTTAGTTTTAATTATTTATTTATTATAGAAATTAAAATTTTTTCAAAGTAGGTATGTTCAAACTGAATATAAAATATTCAATATAATTGTTTATTAAAATTAATATTGATAACATTAAATTAAATTGTGGTAAAAATTTTATTGTCATACATTTTCCAATTATCTGCAGTAAGTATTGGGATATAATTGCAATAATTATTTAGCAATTTTCTTTTGGCACTCCTTTCCAATATTGTGTCCTTAAATTTAATTCTAATTACTATTTAGGTAATCAAAAGAAAAAATGAATATTTTTAACTAATTAATTATTGATATATTCAATTTTTTGTTAAGATGTGTACAATAATTACCAAATATTTAACAAATATATAAGTAATTTTTCATTTTTTAAGGAATCTTTTATTAAAAAATATATTAATAGTTACCGTAATTATAAATTACAGAGGCAGGGGGCACTTCGAATCACTTGCTCGTACAAGACAGTATCAGAGCCAGCGATCCAGGTGGTGGCTCGGGTGATTCCCATCGACCTGCTTGCCTTGGAAAGGCAGGTGATCTATAACCGTGGGGAAGAAGAGCGCGACGTAGCTTCTGTTCGCGCTCGCTCCCGCACAATGGAATGTTGGCAGTATAGGTGGAATGGTGACCCGAGGGGACGTTGGACGCACCGCCTTATCATCGATTTGGAAAGCTGGATGAACCGTGATCATGGAGAGGTAGACTTCTACCTCACACAGTTCCTAACTGGTCACGGTTATTTCCGCGATATGCTTTTCAAGTGGAGCAAGGTGACATCTCCGGAATGCTTGCATTGCCCGGGCGAGCTGGATACCGCTGAGCACACCTTTTTTGGGTGTCCTCGCTTCGCTGAAGGGCGACCGCCCTTCGATGAATGGAGGCCGGAAGTAGTCGTCCCGGAAATGCTGCGCAGTGCCGCTAACTGGTACAGTGTGGCAGACTACGTACGGGCGACACTGATTGGAAAAAAGGAGGAAGGTTTCCTCTCGTAGGAAAATCTCCTCCTTTATTGACAGGGTATGGCGAAGAAATGCCTGGGCTGCATTGTTTCCGGACCGAAGTAATACCTAAACAGGGAGTCCCGGTCCGGATTCTATGATATTGTCATAAATGCAGGAGGGTGGGGAGTTTAGTGGGTATTGTAATTCCTCAATTGTGTATATCTGGGCAACCCCAGATACAAATTTGAGGTTGAGTCCCACATAACCATACAGTACGCGTGTATGGTATGCGTAAATGCATTCTCCTCGTCCTACGAAAAAGGCTCCTTCTTGAAGGGGCCCAAAAAAAAAAAAAAAAAAAAATTATAAATTATAAAATAATTATTTTTATTTTATATTTTATTTTACTGATTAATATATTTTTATCTTCACTCAGATTTTTAATAATGACTTACTAGTGTTTAAAAAGTTCAAAAAAGCACAAAGCTGTTTATAGAACCGGAAATTTTTTGTATGTATTTGTACTTTTTTGCATATTTTTGAATACTTTTAAAATACTTCAAAACTTTTTATTTGTGATAAATCTTTCGGCCATAATTAAAAATTAAATATAAAAAGGAGTTATTCTTTGACCTAGAGGGCTAAATGAAAAAAAATTAATTTATTTGCTTCATTTCATGAACCTTCAGTTCATCTTACCAAGCTATAGAAAAAATATTTTTTATAAAAAACCTATAACCGGTTTGTCACAACCTAAATGCATGGAACATGTTTACTTTCAGTTGAGGACTAGGTATACCTATTACAATATATAAATTTTACGCAACGTTACAACATCATACAATATTCTAATTTTCTAATTTTCTAATTTGTAATTATTACCTTAATAGCTGTTAAGATTCTAAACCCAAAGTAATTCATTCCCTAAACGCGTATTATTCTAGGTCCCTAAATCAAAATTATTCCAAATCCCTAAACCCGAATTCTTTTAATTCCCTAAATCAAAATTATTCCAAATCCCTAAACCCGAATGATTCTAAGTCCTTAAATCTGTATCATTCTAAGTCCCTAAGCCCAGATTTGTCAAGGACCCTAAATTGAAATTATTCTAAGTCTTATTTGACCCCCCCCCCCCCTTAAATCGAACAAATTTGATCCCCATCCCTTAATTTTTAAATTCTGAGGTATCCCCTCCCTATAAACATATTCCATGTTAAAATATACATATTAATTAATAAATTTTTAAACTTAATTAAAAAATTTATTAATAATTGTTAATAAGCTCTTTGGTAATTTAGAATAGTCATTATATAAAGTATACTAATACGTACATGTATACTATCGATCAAAAAAAGATGTGGACCTCTCGTTTTTTTGAAATATTTTCCAGAAAAATGGTCCCAGAATGTTCGGGTGAAAAAAAATCTGTTGAAATATTATACTTCGATCTCTGTAAAAAATTTTATGATTTATTAGGAAAGGAGGAAAAGCAATAAATGCATCAAAAAAGTAAGAAAAAAAAATTTATTTTTTAGGCCGTTTTTAACTGCAGGTTCTTTAACCCTTTAGCTTCAGAGGAACGTTGGAATTTTCAAAAAATATTAACAAATAAATTGTTTATAACAATTTAAGCTAAAATCACTTCTGCTTATCGTAGAAACGTAATTCTTTTTTTAAAAGACAGGTAATCATGCCTGGATTACAATTTTAGAATTTAGTCAACGTCAGATTGTTGGTTTGATAACAGTACTCAAAAAACGAGTGAATTTTTATGAATAGAATGCTAATAAATACACTCCATTGTTCTTTAATAACCTGAAGAATAAAAAAGTTTATGGCCTAAATACCAGCCAATATCTTTATATTTTTTTAAGAAACAAGGTAAGTATAGGCATTATTAAATACATATTACAATGAAGCCAAACGCATTTTTAATATAAATTAAGACCTGAATTAAACAAGAAAACTCTGAAAAGGGCATATATGCCTTAAATCTTGCTTAAAAAGAAGTTTTCCCTCAGTTTTTCCTGACGATGTTTGCATGTTCCATATCTCTTACGCTTACCCTAATTCGTAAAAAAACTAAAGGATATCTACAGGTGCTTTGATCATAAATTTTTTTATTCTTCAAGTTTTTAATGAATAATCGCATTTATTTATTAGTATTCTATTCAAAAAAAATTTACTCATTATCAAACCAATATTCTGAAGTTGAACAAATTCTAAAATTGTAATCCAGGCATGATTACCTGTCATTTAAAAAAAGAATTATGTTTCTACGATAAGCAGAAGCGATTTTAGCTTACATTGTTATAAACAATTAATTTGTTAATTTTTTTTGAAAATTCCAACGCTCCTCTAAAGTTAAAAAATTAAAGAACCTGCAGTTAAAATTTGGTTAATTTAAAATAATTTTTAATGCACCAATAAAAAACGGCCTAAAAAAAAATTTTTTTACTTACTTTTTTGATGCATTTATTTCTGTCCCTCTTTTCTTAATAAAATTACAATCATAAAATTTTTTACAGAGATCGAAGGATTATTTGTCAACAGATTTTTTTTACCCGCACATTCTGGGATCATTTTTCTGGAAAATATTTCCAGAATATGAGAGGTTCACATCTTTTTTTGTTCGATAGTATACAGGGTGATGATATTACCGTGTAATATATATACATTGATATATTTACAGTAAATAAAAAGTAAATCACGTGTCAAAGAATAATAATTTAAAGAGAAAGAGAAGAAAACCAGAAAAAAAAAATATGATTTAAAATTGTATATGTTAAGGGAAAATGTTGAAACTATTGAAACGTTATATTGAAATATTAAAATTTTTTAGCCTTAGATTTTTAAAATTACGATGTAAGAATCTAGTCTTTTTGATCATTAGTAGTGAATTTGTTAAATTGAATATCTATATTTTCTAATATGCTTCTCTCGTACAAATTTGGTTCTCTGTCTATATTAGATACTTTATTTAAATTTAAACTGTAACCATTAATACAGTGATTAGGGACTACTTTGTCTCTATTATTATCAATATCTTTTCGATGATATTCAATTCTATGATATAGTGCTCTTTTAGATTCACCTGTATACGAAGCCTGACAGATATTACATTTAAAGTTGTATACAGAGTTTACATTTTCCATTTTAGGAATTGAATCTTTGCCTTTAATAACAAACTTGCTTAACTTATTCGTAATCATAAGAATAGGAATAGTAATATTATTTTTTTTATAAATTTTTTTTATGATTATTGTAAAGCACTGGAACGGATGGTAATTTGGCCTTAGGTAGTCTATTATAAATATTGGTATTGAAATTAGATATACTGTTGTTTTGATTTTGTTCAATTTGATTTACATTGGTATTATTATTATTTTTATTATATATTTATTTAATAGCAGGCTATTAAATAAAAATGAAATGCCATAATCTTTTACTAAGAAATTTATTTATCAATTTATTTATAAATTTATTAGGATAGTCATTCAATAATAATAGATTTTTGCAAAATTTTATGTTGCTATCATGAAAATTATCCTCTGATAGTTTCATGGCTCTATCGACAAGATTGTACACAATAACTATTTATGATATATGGGATGGTTAGAATTATAATTTAAGATGCGACCTATTGAAACCAATTTGTGATAATTTTATTATTGCTGTTAATTAAAAGAATATAATAAAATATCTAAGAAGTTTATTCTATTTTCTTTTTCTATTTCATATGTGTAATGAATATTTTGATTTATGCTATTAAAAGTATGTACTATGTACTATGGTATATACTATGTATGTACTATGTGATACTAGTATGTACTATGTGATTGATTTTATTTTTGGTATGCAGCTAATGATATCATTAACATATCTTAAACAAAATATAGGCGTGAAATCTAGTTACATAGAAGCCTCTTTTTCTATATCATCCATAACAATGTCTGCCAAAATAGGAGAAATAGATGACCCTATAAGGGTGTTAAAAATTTTTTAATTAAGTTTATATAATTAGTCTGAGTGAAGCATGCTAACGCATGCTTTACTCAAGTAATATCCTCGCAGGAAAATGATATAAGGTAAGTTAGTTTATATACATAAAAATTTTGGGTATTTCAAAAGTAAAATTGGTTTGTCTGCTGGGGAGATATTAATGCTAGAAGTTGGAATGTATTTACTTAATTATTTGCGCATGCGCAACCCGAAAAAAAATTTTGAAGCGCGGAATTGGATAGCCAGGGAAATTTCCTATCCGGGATTTAAAGGAAAAGTTTTTTTGCAATAAAATAAGATTATGAGAGAATTTTTAATAAATTTTGGGGTCTTAAAATTTAAAAAAATAAAAAGCACAAAAATCTAATACGGCTATCAAAAATCAAGGAGAAGACCTAGAAGGCTAAAAATTAAGGAGGTTACTTGTTTTCGATAGTACTTTGAGGGAAAAATATTTTGGGACCGATTTGAAGACCCAAGAATTAGGTTCTCATACACTTGAGGAATATCAACCCATATAAAACTGTATTTTATATTAAATTTTCATAAATATCATCATCAAAATTAATGTATTTAATTTAATATAATTGATAAAATTGAAAATTTAAAATGATAACAAAATTTTTATTAAAAAATATATTAACAGTGACAGTAATTATAAAATATAAAGTAATTATCTTTATTTTATATTTTATTTTATTTATAAATAAATTATTATCTTCACTCAGACTTCTTATTATTTATAATGAATTACTAGTTTATTCATTTTTAAATGGTTAAATCTAATTCATTAATGTTCCATAATACATGTATATTTTTTATAAAAAATAATATAATTTTTCTATAGCTTCATAAGGTAAACTGAAGGTTCATGAAACGTAGCAAATAAATTAAGTTTTATGCATTTAGCCCTCTTGGTCAAAAAATCATTCCATTTTGTATTTAAATTCTACACATTTAATATACACTTTTGCATTACTTTAGTAAAATTAGTTCACAGTAGATTTTTTCACCAGTCTTGTATTCTATGACCTCGCTCAAAGTCTGTGTAATCAATAAAGCATATCATATCAATCGATATCAATACAATAAATTATATTTATGTAATCAATTAATAGATCATTCATATTAAAAAATCCAATTTTAATATTTGAAAGAAAATATTTTCTTTTATTATTTTTTTATAATATTTTATTAATCTGAATTTTACAGTTAAAATTTTTAAAATTTTTTTTTGCATGTAACTTATTTATTAGTTGAAATTCATTTAGATTACAATATAAAATTAAAATATATGCAAAAACTAAAATTAATAACAATTTAAAAAATATTTTTATTATCGTATACTTATACATTTTTATTTTAATCGTATGTTATTTCTTTATTTATGAAATCAATAAAATATATATTAAATAAACAATCATCAAAAATACATAATTGGCAATGTGTAAATCTGGAATTTATCTATCTTCGAAAAACAATGGCCAGAGTCTTACATCTCCGAACAGTCATGAATAATTCTCTTACGTACTTGGAAGAGTGGTTTACGTCTTTAAGGATATTAAGATATTCATACCAAAACGTAATTTCTTATTATCATGTTATCATGAAAAAATTCATAATTTTTTTTTCATTGCTTTCGTAAAGTTCCTTAACCATGTAATCTAAAAAAAAAAGATAAAATTTCAATTTCACATGTTAATTTTAAAAACTATAACAAATTATAATTTATAGATCATTTGTGTATTCTAAATTAAAATTACTAATTTAAACTTCAGAGTTTTTATTACATGATTAAATGTTGCTTGTATGGTTTGCATTCTATTTGAATTTTTTATTTCAATAGTTAAAATATTAACATAATTAATTTTTGGCAAGTTAAATAATAAATAAATATTATTGCACAATATAAGGTAATTTGATTCAGCTATTCAAATCCTAATTTTATAATTTTGCTGTTTTGGCATATATAATTTAATGTATTATGTTTTTTTGTATTTTATACGTGGTTTCTTTGCAATTTATATGTTTATATTTTATTTTATATTTTATTACAAAAGCAGAGTCAAGAAACTAAACTCAGCTTATTTACAAATTAACTTACACAAAAAAAAAATAAACAAGTTAAAAATTTCAGCCTTAAAAACGTATTTTAGAGAAAAGTATATACTTTATAGTCTTATAAGAGCTGACTTTAAAAAGTGTATGTAAAAAAATAGTTTAAAATTAGAGCCAGAATGCTGATTTGAATGGATTTAACTTTGCGAAATATAAAAAAAAAATGATAAAGCTTAATTTGATTGATCTTAATTTTCTTTATATACTTTCTCAACAAAATTGCTGATAATATTACACGTTAAATTAAAGTAGTGTATTGAAAAGACTGCAATGGAACATAGATAGGTGTATGTTTAAATGATATAAAAATGAAGATCCTTCTTGCGGGTATCTAAACAAAGTGCATGCCTTAAAATAAAATCAGAAAGTTTGAAATAGAATCTAAATCAACGAGTAAGCATAATTAAAGATGATTATGAACTCAAGTATTGTTAGCAGTAATTAATGTATTTTATTTTACGATATTCTAAGAGGCCTATTCCCATCTTTGATTGTTTAAAACTAACCCAACATCATTTATGTTAAAGTAGAGATCCTAATAAATTTTAAGAGATGTACAAAATTATATTACAATTAAAAGAAAATTACTAAATCAAATCATGAATAAAGTAAAATTTATCTAAAATTAAAATGCTCTTCTATAAATTACATGGAAATTTATGAGAATCTAGTTATTTCAAATTTCAGGAATTTTTTCTAACTATTAAACGCACACTCCTTGAACTCATACTTGAGTCGCCTTCTTGGATATCAATTTCTAACAATATTAAATTTTCAAATCCTTTATAAAATACTATTACTGTTATCAAAATGATAATGATAATTGACAAGAGTCACTAACCAATCTTGAATATATATACACAAGGCATAAGAAAATTAATTTTTATTAGATAAGTATATTTTTTCTATACTGGTACTTCATTTTAAACCCTTAACCCGCCCCCCAAAAGTTGAACCCTAATATTCATTTTTTTTTATTTATCTCAGAAATTACACTAAATTTTAACAATAAAATTGTTTTATTGTTTGCATAAAGACGATTCTATTGCTACAAGAAGGAATACAAATAATTGCTGTGTAGAATGGTTCAATGCAGTGTACAGAAATTTAAACGCTGCTATGATGAATAATTTTTAATACTTGCGTTCACACTTCTTTAGCATTGCTGTCGGTATTTACAAACTCTGCTGAGAATAATTATAAATTGGCTATAGTATTTTTTTCATTGTGCATAGATGAATTTTTTTAGTTATATAAATTTGTTGGAGTTAGTCCATTATATAATGATCGATGGGGACCTGAAGTTGCTTATACTTTTTATTCGCCTTTTGATTGGCCAAATTAAAATCGATTACTCGATTATATTTAAATTTATTATAAAAATTAAGATTAATTATTAATATTGTATAAAATAAAAATATACTGATAAGAGAATATAGATTTGATTTAATTGATTCTAAATATTTAAAGATTAATTAATAAATTAATGATTATTGAAAAATGTTGTTTATGTGAAAAATTTAAATAAATAAAGATAATGGTTATGTTATTTAGTTTATTTTTAAATAAAAATACAAAAAAAAGTACCAGCAAAAAAAGAGGTTAAAAAGAAAACTTGTGTTATATATAAAACTAATAAGGACTTATATCTTAGGCTTAAGTATATATGCGAAGAAAAAATATAATATTAACATTTAAAAATTATAAAGGTATTTTTTAAAGAACCAAACAATTTTATACTTTTGTGATAAAAAGTAATAATATCATAAATAATGTTAAAATCTTGAAACAATTGATATGGCTGCTAGCTTATTTGAAAAAAACATTATTAAGGGAAGAAATGAAGTTATCAAATTCATTACGAAAGTTTTTGGAGCCCTATTAAAAACATATAGAGCCATATGGGACAAAATGGTCTATTTCATTGTAAACGTGTTAATTGATTCTTGACTCTAATTATTATAACTCCAATTTCAACTCATCAAATTGGTTCAAAAATGTTATTAATATGATACTACAAGCATCTCCTTTAGAGGGGGGGGGGGTCAAATGAATGTAAAATAATTTCGATTTAGAGACTTAGAGTAACTTGAGTTTATGAACTTTCAATAATATTGATTAAGGGACTCAGAATAATTCAGTTTTAGGAACTTTATAGAATAATTTTGATTTAGGGATCTAGAATAAGTTTGCTAAAGGGTTCTAGAATAATATGGATTTTGGAAGCTTAAATTTACATGTGAGTCAATCAAAATTCTAAAATACTATTTATTTAATGGTTACAAAATAATAGCGGTGATTTAAAGTATAAATTTAAACATGTTCCATGTTTGCTGTTTGTGAGTTTACAAACCGGTTTTAAGTTTTTTTATCTTATATTATACTCACAGTATTACAATTTATAATAAAAATAAACTACAAGATGGAATAAACAAACTGGCATTCTCGCATATGAGTAATTATTAGTGAAACTTTACTAAAGGGAAGGTGAATTTCTTGAATTTTGAAAACACTAATTCAATTATTCAGGGTTGGAATTTAGAATAAATTGAACAAAATTTAAATAATAAACTAACAAAGTTTACATCTACATTTAATTTACAGATAATCTAAAAATTTGTATTATATTGTATATACAATATAATATTTGGTTTCATCACTGTGAGAATCAATCAGAATGACTTTCTCACGGTCAAACCTAGCAACCGTTGCGATGAGCCGTGTCTTTTTTAGGATAGGATAGGATAGGATAGGAAAATAAATTTGTGCATTAAATAAATTTGAATGATTATTTTATTTTAATTTAAAAATTAAAAGATATAACCCTTTATTTTTTTATTTTTTATGGTCTTTAGAAATAAGTTGTGGGTTTTTTACATTTGCTATAGGCTTTAGAAGAGAATAAATGATAATTTTATACAATAAGAACAAGAAATCATTTTTTTAGCGTCAACTAGATGGCCTTAATAGGGTCATAATTGATGACCAGTTTATCTCCCATAACCATAAATTACGGCCATAATATGGTAAAAATTTTTTATAGGAATTAAACTAATATTTTAACGAATTTATAAAAAATAGACATTATTCTGCGCACGCAGAGCGCGCGGCTATTTTAGTAATAGTATTATTTTATGTGTTCACTAAAATGGAAGATTTTTTGCATGAAAATAAACATAAATATATAAATATATAATATAATTCTTCGTTGTAATAATCATCATAGCTTATATCAAAAAACATTTACTTCCCATTAATTTGAAGTCAAAATTAAAATTTAAATAATTAAAGTTAATATGAAGTAAATGAATTTTTATTATTTCTATTTATCTTTCAGAATTTAAAAGTTTGAAAGAAATTGATTTATTAAAATAATTTATGTCACTCTGGTACGTTATAATAAAAAAAGGGGAGACTATTTAAAAGTTTCCACTTACAACAGGGAAAGAGACAGAAATTGTTTAAATATAATTAATTTGTTCAGTATTCGCTATTTAATCCATCATTAATAAATGTTTAAATAATTAATTTTTTTTTTTTTTTTTTTTTTTTTTTTTTTTTTTCTAATCTATATTAAAAATCTTAGTTCAAAAAAAAAATTCCATTTTTTTGCAATTTTGCAGAAAAGATATTTCTAAGGCAAAATAATCAAATATTCATAGTTTATATCATTAAAATTAAATTATTCATTTCGTTCAAAGAACTTTTGGTCTTGGAGAAGCTTGCTCATGATCAGGTGGTTGATCAAAAGAAAAGTTTTGGACATATATCAGACAGGTTTCTGTAAACATCATAATACCCAGTCTGCTTTAATCAAATTAACTGATGATATAAGTATGGGCAAGGAAAAGAAGCTAGCCACCCTGCTATTGCAATTTGACTTCTCCAAGGCATTCGATAATGTCTCACCATCCAAGCTTCTTAAAAAACTAAAGGCAATAGGCTTTTTAAGGTCGTCATTAACCTGATTCTGGTCTTACTTGAATGGTCGTTCCATGTGTGTTGCTTCCAAAGTGTCCTCTTCCTCTTATGGTGATGTAAACATTGGAGTGCCCCAAGGCTCAGTACTTGGTCCACTCCTATTTTGTATATACATGAATGATCGAAAGGATCAAATGGATGAGCATAACACTTTTAGGATCTTGTATGCGGATGATCTTCCTATATATGTTCAAACTCCCGCTCATTTAATTGATCAGGGCATAGCACAATTATCTGAGTCAGCAAAAATAGTGGCGTCATGGGCAGAATTAAATGGCTTATCACTAAATATAAAAAAAAACAAAGCTATTGTTCTTGGATCTTGTAAAACCATAAACATATTTAAAAAGCTAGATATAACAAAAATAAATATTAATATGAACGGTGATAGTATCCCATTCGTGGAGCAAGTTACCTGCTTAGGTGTAATACTTGACAATACCCTCTCCTGGCGTTCTCAAATTAAATAAGTCACCAAAAAAGTAAATAGGGTACTTTATGGTCTTCGGATCATTAAACCTTGTATCTCTCAATCTCTTCGTAAACTTTCTTCTAGTTGAGTCATTAGAGATGCCAATATTGGACTATTGTAGTGTCGTCTACTCCGATATTTCTAAACAATTAGGTGACCAACTTCAGAGGCTCTGTAATTCTAGTATTAGATATATTTTTTGTTTAAAGCGCCAGGAGCATATAACACCTTATAGAAGACGACTTAACTGGATGCAAATAACTAACGTATGGACTACTTTGCTTCTCTGACTATGTATAAAATAATACGTATCAAACAACCTGCTTTTCTTTTACCACTATTTAAGCCATACATAAGTGACATACCGACTCGGGGACCTCGTAAAGACCTGGAAATACCTCCTGTTATACATAATTGGGGTTTAAACTCTTTCCAAGTCAAGTATGCCAAATTTTGGAACAAAATCTCACTGTGCATACGTGGTCTGCCTTCATTCAAACAATTTAAAAAAGCCATTAAAATATACTTATTTGGGTTGGAAAACAAATAAACATGTCTCATACATTTATTGACATTTATTTTGTTAAATATTAATTAATTTTTCTTTTTTTTTTACTTTTTATTTACTTATAATTTTATTGACGTTATAGCAACTTGTTATATATATAATATATTTATTTATTAACTTTAATAAATTTTATTAACTTAATCATTTATTATTGACAGATTGTTTTTGACTCTTGATAATTTAAAATTTTACTTCATTTAAATTATAAAGATTTTATGTAAATTGCAAATTGTAAATTTTATTTTTTTTTTTCATTTTTAATTTTATTTATATATATATATTTACTAAATGATTGTAATAGAGTGTACTAATTTTGTTACGACAAATAAACTGAATAATAATAATAATAATAAAGAACTTTTAATTTTATATCTTACATAATACTTTTTAGTAGGAATTCAAAATATTAAAAAATTGAATGACTACAGGAAACTCTCCGTATTCACGGGTAATCGTATTCGCGAATTCAAATATACACAATTCTTCAAAATATACCTGGATTCTTTTTTCGCGGATTTGAATTTGGTTTTACGCGGTTTTGTAGCAATGTTCACATTTTTGGTTAAAAACATTATAAAAATTTCGTTTTTAGCTAATTAAATAAAATAAAAATCATGGCTTCTAAGAAAACTAATGAAAAAGAGTGCGCAAAACAGAAAAGAAAAAAATAAGTAATGGACTTGGCTCAAAAAATGAAAATTTTAGATCTTTTAAGACAAGGTGAAAAAAAAGCTGCTCTTGCAAAACGATACAATATGAATAAATCAACTATAAGATCAGTTCGTGTTAGTGAAGAAAAAATACGGAAAAGTTTTATGTACATATATCTATATCTATATATATATATATACAGTGGAACTTGTATAATTCGAAATGGATGGGACCGGGTTCTCATTTCGAATTATGCAAGTTTTTCATAATTCGAAAAATTTCGAACTATGCAAGTTTTTCATAATTTGAAAAATTTTGAATTATATAAATGTTAAAAATTAAACAGTAAATAACTAGTACATATTTAGTTTAATAAAAGAAAATCAATTTATTGTAAACAATCAATACAAAATTAATAGAACACATTTTTATTTTTTTTGCTTTGTATTTTTAATTTTTATTAATATAATTTGCTCTTCTAAAAATCAACATATTTCATTAGTTTTTCATCAATATGTTTTTGGTTGTCTAAAAACAGTCTACATTTTTTTAAGTTGAGATATGTTTCAGAACAGGTAGGTATTGTTTCTTCTACTTCTTCATTTTATGAATTATCTTTGTTATTCGTTTATGCGATTCTAAAACAACATCAATGTCTTCTTCCGTTTCTTGTCTGCAAATAGCCAAATCGTCATCAACGGTGATAAAATCATCAAATGGAAAGTTTGTTTCAAGCCTGTTGTATATTTCGCGAATAAAATTTGTATCCTGATTTTCACCATTATTTTCTTCTATCTGATCAGGTATATCGTGGAAAAATCCAGCCTTTCGGAAGCAATTGCTTATTGTTGTAGCAGATAATTTCTTCCAAGCTTGTATACACATTCTGGAAAATTCTAATAAGTCAATTTTCTTATTCTTTTCTAGCTCTGCTAAAATCTTTTTGACTACTAATTGTCCATAAAAATGCTTAAAATTTTTTATTACACCTTACTTGATCCATTGGCTGCAAGACAGAGGTCATATTTGGTGGTAGAAAAATAACTTTTACGTTTGACATTTGGGGCACGCTGTTATGAGCAGTGCAATTATCTTACTTACAGCTTAAAATACGTGTTCTTATAATAAAGTCTTATTTCAAACTGAGGATTAAAAATATTTAATAATTATTCATAGGTATAAGTAATAATAATAATAGTAGATATAAAAATAATAATAATAGATAAAAATAAATAAATGTAAACAAAGAAATAAGAATATACTAGTTATAGAAAGTTTAGATTATGCAAGAGAATTTTATATTTTGAAAAAAACTTTTGTAATTCGAAATGAAACTCTGATAAAACTTGCATAATTCAAAAAATTTCAAGATTTGATGCAAGTTTTTTTAAAATTGTTTAGATGGGAGCTGGGCCGTACCAACCAGGTTTTTCGAATTATAGAAGTTTTCGAATTAAATAAGTTCGAATTATACAAGTTTCACTGTATATGGCGATAGAGAATCTTTTTAGTTTGATAATCACGCCTAGGCGATAATAGCTAGAGTGATGCGTTTTGCGGCGAAAAACGAGAAAACATTAAGGGAGTGTCATAGGTTATACAGGATTTGGATTGATGCGAAAGAAAATTTTTGTTGCCAAAAAAACGTTTTTTCAAAAAAGTGATCCTTTTTTATGTGTTCGTAAATTTTCAAAAAAATCGTAATTAACTTAAAAACTTGAAATTTTTTTGTAATCTGAAAAGTTGTTATAGGATTTAGAATTGTTTTTTACGTGTCCATCTAAATTTTCAAGCAAATCGTTTAGATGTTTCCAGAGTTACATATATTTATTAGCATAAAATTTGGATTGCAAATTTATATCCTATCCTATGTATATCTATATTCTATCCTATGTATATATATAAATCTTTACTTATGTATGTTTGTATGTCCGAACGTGATAAACGAGAACACATTAAAAGCTACAGACATCGGGTTTACGGTAAGAGACGGCAAAAATTACGGGTAAAAACATAGGCTAGGTTTTATTTCGATATAACGGCAAAAAATTTTTATGTTGAAAAAACTGGATTTCCAAGAAAAATCATCAATTGTAATTTATAATCCAGATGTTTCGAATATATACGATTTTCGCTATAAAATCCAAAAATTTTTGGTAAAAAAAGGGGTGTTTTCGGTTTTTAAGGCTGATTAAGGTATTTTCGGACTCTGAGGACCTCATTTTCGAGTTTAGCGACACCGAAAACATATTAGGAAGCATAGAAAACGCATTTTGAAAAAAAAAATTTTGGTTCGCACTAATTGTCGGTATTAGCCAACCATTTGAGAGCTACCCTGGGTTTGTGCGACCCCTAAATCGTTCTCAAATAAGCTGAAAATTGGTACGGGATCATTTTGTCACCTAAACTTCAACATACTTCAGGAAGAACATTTTTGGGAAACTTTTTTTTTATTGAACAAGCCTAATATATATATACTACGGTCCCAGTCACGCGTCTTTCCCGGATTTTCTTATTCACGGTCTTTTTTTGGTCTCAACTACCCGCGAATACGGAGGGTTTCCTGTATTATTTAATAAGAAATATTAATTTCTTAACCGCGTTTTTTTCCTCTTTATTTAGTTTTTCGCAGCGAGTATTTATGTTCCTTCGTTAAGGAATTTTATTTATTTTTATTTATTTCCTCAGAAAAAACAATTGTTGATGGCATCTGAAAAAGTAATAAAATTTATGCTAGAAACAGATTTTTAAATGAAATTGGAAATTGCAAATTTTTTCTTCTTGCCCTTATCTGGAAAATAATTTATTTATGGATTGGGGTATTTGGGGTACGAAATTTCTCTATATTTACCCTTAAATATCTATAAGGGTATTTAATGTATTTTATTTCTTTAAATATTTTATCAATTAAATAATTTTTTTACTTTTAAAATAAGCGAAAATGGGCATTCAGTTTATCGACTATAACTGTAAGAGAATGATTGATTTAAAATCTTGGTTTATGGAGCTAATAATTATACTAAAAAAATAAACTCAACTACACGGAGAGGGCGCGACACTCAAATTTTAAGTTTATAAATAAGCTGTAAAATTTAGAGTTAAAATTTTTCTATATTAATAAGGCGTCCAGTCTAGTGTCAGATCTTAAATTTGATCTTACAAAATTTTGGTCTTTAGAAGAATTGTCAAAAAATTACATTTCAGCCCCTGAAGAAAATGATTGTGAAAGTCATTTTGTACAGCACATCAAATGAGACCAAAATGGACGTTAAGTTACAGCATTACCGTTTAAAATCAATCCTTATGGTCTAGACGATTCAAAAACAGCAGCCATGAAACGATTACAGTCTTTAAAACGAAGGCTGGTGGCTGATCCTCATTTAGGAGACGAATATTCACTTAGGTTCCAAGAACATATTGCCTTAGGCCACATGTCTCTGGTAAAGGCCCCTTCAGAACACGGAGGTTGTCATCTTCCCCATCACCCGATAGTTAAGGCTACTAGCAGTACAACCAAAACCCACATAGTTCTAGACGACTAGACTCCTTGCCAACTTCAACCGGTTTATCACATAATGACTGTTTAATGGTTGGGCCCACTATTCAAGACGATCTGTTCACCTTATTGTTGAGGTTCCAGACTTATCGTTATGTTGTGTTAGCCGATATCGAAAAGATGTATTTGTAATTTTTAGTACTTTGGTTTGATGCGGACAAAATAGTCGAATATAAGTTAAACGTTTTGACTTTCGGCTTAGCTTAATCGCCATTTTCGGCCATTAGATTCTTACATCAGTTAGTATATGATGAAGGCAATAATTTCCCCATTGCATCCAAAATGTTAAAAAACGACATGTATGTCGATAATATGATCACCAGCACAAATTCGTTAAAAAAGGCACGAGAGATATATGTCCAAGTGACAGCACTACTAAAAAAGGCTTCCCTAAACATGAGGCAATGGGGATCAAACGACGCCTCAACTAATTTCGATGGTCCAAGCAAGGTTCTGATTTTTCGGCTATATTTATACAGAATAATTTGGACTAGTTACCAGTGTAACGACAAGGATCTTTAAACAGAATCCATATTATTCATTTTTTTGGTTGGCCTGATTTTTTGGCAGTTTGATGCCTTTACTTGTATACCAGTTGAATCTAGAGTAATCTTCGTATTTATATGAGGTAACCCTCATGAAACGACTTATGGTAATTGTTTTTATGTTTTCTTTTCTATCGACGCAAGGTATTACATGTAAACAGCGCATTTTCTTTTCTATAATTTCTCTTTCTCTTTCTTAAGGCTAAGTCCAGAAAGAGAGCTGAAAACCGTGCTTTTGGCAAAATCGTAAGTTTAAATCAGCGCTCAGCTATTGTTGCCAATTTATAAGTATAATACAATATAAAATGTCTTCAGAGCATACGAAAAACAAAATAATGTAAAAAGAAATTTAATTAACAGATTAATTGTTTTTATTTATTTTATTTATTTAGCTTATTACAATAATATTTGTTTTAATATACATTTTTATAATTGTTTTTTTTTTAATTTTATTAACAGATTATTTTAAAAAATAATGTCTTAAAATAATCTATGAATAAAAATAAAAAAATCCAAAATAAGAGTTTTTAATGAAAAAGAGTTTTAATGTAAAAATTTTGCACCCTCCTCCTCCTCTTATGCCTCTAGACCATGGTATACTTGTTGTTGCTGTTTGAGGTTGTTTTAAAGAAGCAGTACCTGAAGGTGCTAAGTTGGGTAGTCTTGAAGGAACAGGAGTGATTATACAAAGTCTGCTAAAGAGTATATATAATTCATAGAAAAAGTATGAGATATAAATTATATTTTATGATTTTTATTTCAAAAAGTTACTACTTGCTTGAACAATTTTTTATATTGTTCAGGAGACTTTGCGTAATCCTGATGCTCTATTTTAAGACCTTACAAATATTTTTCAAAAAACGCTAGTGTCAGCTTCTCTTATCGCATACTGCTTATAGTCAAACTCGAAGGATTCCAAAAGCTTACTTTCACTATAGTGCATAGAATACTTTTCGAAATGAATTGCGATCTTGCAACAAGATCATGCAAAGTTTTATAAACAGTATAAATAATTGGTATAAAATCTTAACTTATTTTATTTACCACTGATTTTTGTTATCCAAAATTGCTTGTTACAGAGCTGTCTTTTCCTCGAAGAACAAATACCCTTTGGTTCATAAATAAATCGCTGTATAAAGCATATTTTCATAAATATGTTTAGGATATTTTTGTTTTAATTGACCAGATTCATAGGCGCCCCAGATTTAATTATTTTTTCTTGAGCATAAAATTTTTTACAGTCATCGTTAATTATTAAAATTATTATTTGCATTTACCTCTAACATTTACACAATCATTTAAATTTATTTTTTTTTCTACTATGTTATAAATTTTATCCTTGTCTATTCCTTTATTATAAGCAGTGTCTTCTTTGTGATATATAAATTTAAATGATTCCACCATGTTAATAACATCTTCTAACAACATTTTATTTATCTTTTTCTTAGTTCATAAAAAAAAATTTGTCCAATACTGCACGCGAGAATACAGTTTAAAATATTTGTTTACTTTTGCTATTTTATAGGTTATTTTTTTATTAAACTGTATTTTATCTTTATAACAAAAATACTATAAACTATGTAATTATATCTTATATGTTAAAAATGGAGGAAAAAAGGAAAGAATATAAATATTTTTTCGCTTATTTTAATTTTTAATAAGCCATAAAAATAAAAAATTATATGCTGGAACGAGTGAATTTAGAATAAAAAGTTAATCACGTTCAGTCATGGAATCCTAGTGAGAAAGAGAATCCCGGAATATTAGGGGAAAATCTGTACAGACAGATATCCAAAATTAGAAAATTGCTCAAATTTTTAAATTGCTAACCGGAAAGTATTTGAATTAATTAAAAGGTAGCAGCGCCACTTAGAAGATAGCCTAAAAAGTCCTATCTTATATAGCATATAAGCCTGCTATAGGGTCTAACTACTGAGACCAGGAGGCTCATTCAGGTAAACTGAGGGTATGACGGATGTTTTTTCAACTACCATAAACTGTTTTGAAAGTTATAATCAAATTGTATTCCCATACAGTTGACAATCCCCTTGTTATCTCCAAAAAAATTCCATAAATAATTTTGGTTTTTTTGAAATTTTGACAGTTTTCGCGGCTCAAATTTGCTATATCTGGGTTCATTTTGAGAGGCTTTGATAGTTAAAAAACATATAAATTTTCCAGAGAGGCTATTTTTGATATAGCAAAATAATTGAATTTGAAAGTAAAATTTTTAATTTTATTCTTAAGTATTTTTGAATTTAAGGGTTCCTAAAGTGAGCATAACTATTTTTTTACTTTTGTATAAGAAAAAGGTATCAATAACGAATCTTTTAAGACCATGCATACCTATTTTGGTACTAAGAGTTATGAATTTTTGAAAAAAAAAGAGAAAAAAAAACACATTTTTGCCCCGCCCCCTGCTCCATGAAGTGTAGCTGGTGGCAAAAATCTAACGGAGAACTTATTTTTTTTGTATGTATAAACAATCTATAAAAGGTTTTTTAGATATCATTCTGGAGCAAATTTTCCCCTAATATTCTGGGATTTTCTTTACATTGTGTTACTCGAAAAATGTATAGAATTTTTGCACTAGAATTCCAACATTGATCACGTTATAATTTAAGCACTAAAAAATGGTAACTTTACGATTTTTGTTACCCATTGTTACAAATGTGATATAATATTAGAAATAATGTTTTTTTTTTGCAATTAAATCAAGTCGCGAAAAGCAGATTTCAATTTTTTACTTCAAAATTGTTTAATTTTTATAGCATTCAAATGCAAAATTACCAATATTTTACAGAATATAATTTTACATTTGAATTAATCGGTAACAAAAATTGAGAATTAGACATTATGCGCATAGTATAAAATCGACGGAGCATTATATGATCCGTAATTCTTTTCGGAGAACGGGTGTAAGCAATATCTACAAAGTCATTCACCAATTTTATAAGTTAAAAACAAAAACTATGCGATACATCTGTAAATATTTATTTTCGTTGTCAATTAGTCAGATTAAATAAATTACATACAGTTTATACTAATCATGGCAGAAAAAAAACTCGAGAAATTGGTTCGCTTGTTATAACAGGTGTTAAAAATATACCTTTTATTTTTAATTTATAATTAGCTGGTCATTACAGTTCACAAAAAAGAAAAAATGCTATTAAAAATATTGCTTCAAGTATAATTAGTGAATTAAATAAATCAAGGTATTTAGGTAATTATAAAATTTATTTTGCATAAATTATGGAATCAATGCATGTTTTTTTTTTAAATTAAACTTGAGGTACTTATGCATACCTGTATAAAATTTATATTATCACATTGTAAACGTTGTTTTTAGATATAACTGGTGATATTGTTGCCACGAGATGAAAATCCCTAAGAGATACCGTTAAAAAACTTACTTGTCATGCCAAATATAGGAACACAGAAATAGAGAAGTTTGTTTTAAAAGAATTATCATTTTTGGATAATACTAAAGAAAATACAAGTTTTAGTGAAAAAACTCAATGTTATACTGTTGAAAGTGATTTGCAACGTTTGGTAAATGCTGAAGAAGAGAAACTTAGTTATCAAGAACGTAGCTGTAGCATTCAAAATATAAGTTTGAGGGAATTATAATTTCTTGGAAATCCTGAAGAAAACACGTCTGTTTTTCAAAATCTTAATCGTAGTATCTCAAATCAAAGTGAATGTATCTCAGAATGTTTAATGAATTCTGATCATTCTCAAGGCAAAAAAGGTGGAAGTTATTTCTTGGATAATGCAGAAAGTGTTTTGATTATAAGAATACAAGAAGATTTGATTTTAATTCTGTTGATTTTTGTAACAATGGCATTCTCTTGATCGATAGAGAAAAGTCTTTATTATCAATAGAATTATTAATAAAATGAAATCTGAAACTGATGAATCAGAACATTATTCAGAAATAAATTATGAAAGTAAAATCAATGATTTATATAATAAATATGGAAAAGTATCTAATACAGGCAAGAGTAATTTACAAAATTAAAAAATCTTTTTTTCAAAGCATTTTCTAATAAAATATGACAGATTTGAATAAAAGAAATGATTCAATTACTTCTAATAATATAATATGCGCAACGTTTTATCAAGTTAAATCGATGGTGAAAAAACATCTGGTTTTGATGATGCAAATAGTCCTTTTGAAAACAAACATTTTATAAAAATAAAAGGCATAGTAAACTCATTTATAAATAATTAATTAAGAAAAACTCAGTAAAATTAATATGAAAAATTATAATAAAATTTTATATAATCTATAGCTGTTTTTAATAAATAAAAAATAATTTTAAACAATGTGCTTACTAAAATTTAATTAATGTTTCATTTTATTTATGTAACGAGTCTATGTGTAAGAGCCTCTTAAATTATTATTGTGGCCTTCAGTTTAAAATAATTTAGTAAGATTAGACACGTATTGTAAAGATAATGCAATAGATAGTCATAAGTTCCTAATGTGTAATATCTAAGGTATAAGTCTTTAGAAGTTTATTCGACATGTAGAGAAATAGACATAATTGTCGTTTCTCTTATTTTAGGTAATGTATCATAATTTATTAATGTAAACTATAGAATTGATTCATTGTTAAAAATAAAATAAAACTCTTATTTTAGAGCAACACAAAGGTCGTAATTATTTAAATACACTACTCAAAATATAGACACATTATAAAACGACAATTTCGGTAAAAAGAAATATGGAAGACCATATAAATGCTTATCAGAAAATAAAGAAGAAATTTAATCAATCATCAGTCCTTTCGCAGCTTCATTGAAATTCAAAGATATTATGAAACTCCAACTGTTCTTTATTAAATACAGAAAAATAAAATATTATATTAAAATATTAAAAATATAGTTAACAGAGTAAAATTTTGACAGATATAAAAATGTTTCAACAAATTCAGAATAAAACTAATAAAAATTTGGTTAATAAAAAAATACAAAATAGAAAAAAACTTGAGAACCGCTGTTACATATCATTACGATATCATTAAACGGCGAAACCTCAATACACTAAGATTTGTACATAATTCTACTTATGTAAAATTCAGTATAAAAAATAATAACATGCGGGAAACAGTAAAAATTCAAAATAGTCATCAACCTCCATTTTTTTTTTGGGCTGCTTCAAGAAGGGGCCTTTTTCATAGGACGAGGAGAATGCATACTGTATGGTTATGTGGGACTCAACCTCAAATTTGTATATGGGGTTGACCAGATATACACAATTGAGGAGGAATTACAATACTCACAAAACTCTCCACCCTTCTGCATTTATGACAATATCATAGAATCTGGACCGGGACTCCCTGTTTAGGTATTGCTTCGGTCCGTAAACAATGCAGCCAAGGCATTTCTTCGCCATACCCTGTCAATAAAGGAGGAGATTTTCCTACGAAAGGAAACCTTCCTCCTTTTTAACATGGAACATGTTTATAGGGAGGGGGTACTTCAGAACTTGAAAATTAAGGGGGGGGGGGGTCAAATTTGTCCTATTTAAGGGGGGTGGTCAAATATGTCCTATTTAAGGGGGGGTGGTCAAATATGTCCTATTTAAGGGGGGTGGTCAAATATGTCCTATTTAAGGGGGGTGGTCAAATATGTCCTATTTAAGGGGGGTGGTCAAATTTGTCCTATTTAAGGGGGGTGGTCAAATCTGTCCCATTTAAGGGGGGTGGTCAAATATGTCCTATTTAAGGGGGGTAGTCAAATTTGTCCTATTTAAGGGGGGTGGTCAAATTTGTCCTATTTAAGGGGGGGGGTCAAATGAAACTTAGAATAATTAGGAGACTTTCAAAAATCTGAGCTTAAGGACTTAATTTAGGGACCTAGGGACTTGGAATAATATTGTTAAGGGACTTAATAATTCAGGTTTAGGGAATCAAAATAGTTTAGAAACTTAGCAGCGAGTAAGTTGATAATTACAAATTATAAAATTAGAAAATTGTATTGTAATGTTGAGTAACATTTGTATTATACCTAGTCCTCATCTGGAAGTAAACATGTTCCATGCATTTAGGTTGTGTTTACACAAACTGGTTATAAGTTTTTTTAACCAGTGTCGCCCCTACGTACTCTGCCATACTGTACCAGTTAGTGGTAATGCGCAGCATTTCCGGGACGACTCCTTCCGGCCTCCATTCATCGAAGGGCGGTCGCCCTTCAGCGAAGCGAGGAAACCCAAAAAAGGTGTGCTCAGCGGTATCCAGCTCGCTCGGGCAATGCAAGCATTCCGGAGATGTCACCTTGCGCCACTTGAAAAGCATATCGCGGAAATAACCGTGACCAGTTAGGAACTGTGTGAGGTAGAAGTCTACCTCCCCATGATCACGGTTCATCCAGCTTTCCAAATCGATGATAAGGCGGTGCGTCCAACGTCCCCTCGGGTCACCATTCCATCTATACTGCCAGCATTCCATTGTGTGGGAGCGAGCGCGAACGGAAGCTAGGTCGCGCTCTTCTTCCTGACGGTTATAGATCGCCTGCCTTTCCAAGGCAAGCAGATCGATGGGAATCACCCGAGCCACCCCCTGGATCGCTGGCTCTGATACTGTTTTGTACGAGCAAGCGATTCGAAGTGCCCCCTGCCTCTGTACTGCCTTTAGTTTCTTGCAGTACTTTTTTATGCGGATATTGTCCGCCCACACCTCAGCACCGTAGAGCAAGATGGAATTGACTGTCATCATCAACAGCCTCCCCTTCCTGATCTGGGACCGCCGATGTTCGTCATCAGCCACGAGAGGGACTTTGTCAGCCGGTCAGCCTTTTCAGAGGCCTGCTGGAATTGCTATTAACTTGTTATCCAAGAAGACCCCCAAATATTTGACCGATGGTTTGATCTGGATCATAAGGGGATTACCTCCGTCATTAAAGCTGACGCCGAATATGGTATCAACCCTTCTCCGGGTCAGAAAGACAATCTTCGTTTTCTGAACTGCCAGTCATAGTCCGTGATCCGACATCCAGCTATTAATAAGGCGCATGGCCTCATCCAAGGTATTCTTCTGTCTCTCGAGCTGTTATGGTTAGAGCAACATCATCCGCGTATCCGATCATGGAGTATCCATCCGGAACCTAATCTTTAGCAAGCCGTCGTAAAAGGCATTCCACAGATCAGGGCCCAGAACTGAACCCTGCGCTATGCCTGCGCTTAATACTTTACCTCTTATGCCATCGAGCGTGTTCCAGCGCAGGTATTGGTCCCGGAGGTAATCTCTGAGTATGTTTCTCAGATAATCCGGAACTCTGAATATCTGCTCGAGGGAGTGCAACTAATCGTCCCACTTAGCCGAGTTAAATGCGTTTTTCACATCCAACGTGACAAGCAGGACGTCCGGTTTAATATCCGGCCGCACTTGTCTGGCCCTCATAACCACCTTCACGACCTGCTCGATGGCACCGATCGTGGAACGCATCTCACGAAAAGCGTGTTGGTCGTCGCTAAGGTCACCCGCTTCCCTAATTGCCTGCCGCAATCTTCCTCTGACCATGCTCTCCTTCACCATGCCAATGATATTTAACATACACAATGGTCTGTAAGATGATGGAGATCCTGGCTCACCCTTTCCCTTGCTTATCAGAGCCAGACGGGCCACTTTCCAGTCCCTTGGAAAGGCGCCTGCCACGAGGCACGCGTTAAACATGCCAAGCAGGAGACCAGGGATTACTTTTGCTGCCGCCTTAAGGGCTTTCGCGGGTATTCCGTCTGGTCCTGGAGCTTTTCCATTTTTCATTGACCTAATAGTCTGAAGCATCTCCGCCTCGATAAATAGCGGAACTTGCTCCCTCGAGACATCCAAATCAGGGTTTTGTTGGTTTGGATGATCCGGGAAGAGAGCGTCCACTATTTTTATGGTCGCTGCTTCATCCATCGTGTTGTGAAATCCGGATTTAAGTTTTCCCATGACAACCTTATATCCCAGGCCCCACGGGTTGCTGTTAACATCATCTCTTAGGGACCGAAGACAGCGCGCCTTGCTGAGGCAGATAGCTTTCGCCAGCCTATGCTTGGCTTCCTTGTACTCTTCAGAACACGTAGTCAGCTCTGGGCGACCATACGCTCTTTGCCATCTTCTGCGTGCACCGTAATAGACCCGTCTAAGCTCCGTAATATCTTCATTGCACCAGTACATGCTTCTTTTACCCTTCCAGGGCCGTTTACGCGGCATAGAGGCATCGCAAGCTCCCCTCATAAGAGCAGCTACCCTCTTGACAAGAGTCTCTGCCTCTCGCGGGGTGGTCGTTCCTCCATGCCAGGCTGGGATAGACGAGAACTCTTCGCGAAGATAATCCACAAATCTGTCCTCATCCATCTTTGACACATTCCAGCCTAGTGGGCGCTTTTTGTACGGGGGCTGATTAACGACCCTATTACGCACTTTGAAGGTGATGTAATTATGGTCGCTGCCATTGGCTCCATCTATCACCCTCCAACCGCCCACTCTTCCTGCCAGCCCGGCCGAGGCAAAAATGACGTCAGGGATCGATTTGCCATAGCCTGGCCTTACGTAGGTTGGATTGTTCCCAGAGTTCATGACCACCAGATCACTTCTAGCGGCCATCTCTAGGATCAACGTTCCCCTACGGTTCGTGGTTGGCATTCCCCATTCCACGTCCCTGGCTTTTAGTCCCCAGCAAATATGATATTGCCAGAGAATTCCCTTATCGTTTCCTCCAATGAGGCCAGCTTTGCGGTGAACACCCCAATAGTGTCATTCGGTGACAAATAACAACTAATGGAAGTTGTATCACCGCACTTTGCCCAGACGTGGCAACTGCTATTACCTTTTCCATGTCGGGACAAAGACGTCTGAGCACGACCTCGTAGCCATATAGCGCACTTGCCTGTGTCATCGGTTAACCAGAATTGCTGGTTCCTATTGCGAAGCGGCTCAGTTAGCTAGACGACGCTAGAGTCTGTCTCGCCCACGAGCTGATCGAGCAAAAGGTCAGCAAGAATGGTTTTGTTCATATTACCTTGCAGGACTCCGAACATTACCGATGACACTTTATCTTCCTTGCCGTAAGTGCCTCTCGATAACACTTACATGCTCCGTATCCTGGAAGGTGGTCGGTCTTGGCCTTGTCAGCTCTTTCCCTGCAGAGGAAGCATTCTGCTTTTTCCACAGGACATTTTTCTAACTTGTGGCCTTGAACGACACATTTAAAACACGCAAATTTTCGGTACATGCCCTTACATGACCAAGACATTTAAAGCACGGTGTAACCTCGGCTCTTAAGCGCACTTGCCAATTAGACCAGCCATTATTTAGCCGGCCTTTTTTGGCCAATTTTAGTTTGGTGGCTTCTGGTAGGTCTACGACCGCCATATCCGCCTTAGTGCCCTTAGCCTTAAAGATGGCGACTTTTATGTCGTCATCGTTCTGCAGCTTGGTGCCTCCTTTATCACCTGATTCACTTCGTCGCTACCAGTAGTACCATCTAGGCTTCTGATCTCCACGGTTTGGTGGGGAGTCAGTTCCTTGACTGTACTTTCTGGGCCTGCGACCGTCTTGACAGCGTCTAATAGTTTTTGCCGGTCTTTCGACGAGCTCAGCTCTATTAGGACGCTGCCATCCTGGATTTTCTGGATTCAGTGAACTTCAGTCCCCGAATCCTTTAGTTGGACACCTCTTTTGATCTCCAGCAGGGCTGTAGCATAAGACTTCCCTTCAAGAGGCTTTATTGTTAGAGCCTCCTTAAACTTAGAGATCCTTATGCGCCATGTCTGGCGATTCTTTCTCCTGCCTTTGTCTGTCGCCTCGGAAGGAGGAGGTATTAGTCTTTAGTAGTTTATTCGACATGAAGAGAAATAGACCTAATTGTCGTTACTCTTATTTTAGGTAATGTATCATAATTGATTAATGTAAACTATAGAATTGATTAATTGTTAAAAATAAAATAAAACTCTTATTTTAGAGCAACACAAAGGACGTAATTATTTAAATACACTACTCAAAATATAGACACATTATATTTATAATCTCTTAATGTAAAGTTTTTATGAAAATATTTATATTTTATAATGTAATTTAAACATTAATAACAATAAAATAAAAATACATTTTTTAATAAAATTTTTCATGTTTTATACCAAGCAGTAACTATGTGTACAACTTGTCTCTTCCCTATAATTAATAAATATTTTATTATATACAAAAAAACTACTTTAAATTTATTAAGAATGCAATATAGATAATAACATATTAATTAAAAATATTAATTTTAATTTTCTTTATCACTTGTTTAATTAAATAAATAAATAGATTTGTTTAATTTTTTTCAAATTTATAATAATTTACTTTGTGTGGGAAGTTTAATTTCTTTAACGCACGAGGACGCAGCAAAGGCTCCCTTCAATACCTGGGGCTCGATTTTCAAAATCAAGGGAGCGTGGGAGTAGAGGAATTCCCCTCTCTTTTCCCGGTTTTAAAAAAAAAACTCAAATTTTGAAAGCGAAAGGAGAACTATCCGGAAAACATATTCCCCAAAATTGTACTCCCTATCTGTTATAGCAAGGGAATCAGAGAACTCCCTCGTTTTAACCATACGTTTTATATTCTATAACATATAATAATAGAATCCCACGCTTAAAAGACATTTATTTTTTATAATTTTTATAAAAATATATTCATATTAAAGTTCTAGTTATGTATTAAATAATATAATTTATTTTAATACATATTGTGATTTTGTGTATGTGGAAAATCAAATTAAATTTTTTTTTAAATAAAAAAAATAAATTTAGATAAATTCATTAATGAATTATTATAAAATAATAAATTTATAAAAAAATATGCCTAAATCTGGAAGCTACTTTGCTGGAATTGCTTCAAAATTACAGAAAATGCTTATTTTTTCATATCTATACGGAATAATTTTAATAATTTAATATCATATTTGATTTGGGAAATGAAGATATTGAACATAATAGAAGAAGCAATAAATTCTTTTTAGCGCGAAATATTATAATAATGTAAAAAAAATGTATTTAAAAAACAAAAAAATTATAATTTGTTCTTAAATTTTATTTATGCATAAAATAACTATTATTTTTTATATAAAAGACAATTTATGCATGTCATTAAAAAAAATGCGTATCTCAGCATGAGGCAATAAATTTAGGTGTGCTTTAAATTCAAAAATTTTCTATTATTAATATTGAAAAAAATAATTTATAATAATAAACTAGCTTATTGGCCTCACGATACTCAGCTTAACTAAATATTAACTTTCAAATAAACTTTATTTTTCTTTAACTAATTTAATTTTAATTTTGATTTCAATTTTAATTTTAATTTATCCATTAAATTTCATTCCATATATTATAGGGTATAATTTTATGTCCCTAAATCCTATATATATTAAAATGAAATAATTAGAAAAATTTTATTATTTTGGATATTACTCAGTATTCATTTATAAAGAATTGTATGAACAAAAATACATGAAAATCGTTTTAAATTAATCCTTAAATAAATACCCCCAGCCGATTTCTTTATTTTTAAAAAATAGTTAAATGATTTCGAGAAATCAGTCTCTGAAGTTACTGATCGAAAAGGTAAAAAACCTTATTTTTTTCACTAAAACTGATTTTTCTCAGGATCTAAAAGGTCTTTTTGACAAACTCTAGTGTAAACTATTTCCTGGAATAATTACTATCGATTTGAGATTTTTTTTTTTTAATTTGAGTTCACCATTTAGAGTTACAACTGTTTAAAGCTAAGAAGTTCAAAATATAAAAATTCAAAAAGTGGTTCTTCATCACTTCATATTTTAAAATGGATTGTATCGAAATGTAAAAACCCAATTGCTTTCTATTTATTAAACGATTTTCTAAAGGAACTTTGTTTGGTTTTTTATTTAACACATTCATTAAAGAGAAATAGCAAAAAAACTACTTAGAACCAATTTTTTTTTTTTTTTTTTTTTGATACATAAAACAGCCATCAATATAAACTGAAATTCTAAACATTTTATCTGATTGTAAACAACCATTATGAATTTCAGTATACAGTAAAATTTTTTTTTTTTTTTAATTTTTTTATACATAGGACAGCCGAAATCTATTTTCTATTTTATTGTTTTTTTGATACGTAAAATTGCCAACAGTCTAAATTGAAATTTTAGAAATATTATCAGATTCTAGACAGCCAATATGAATTTCATTATGCAGTGATTTTTTTTTTTTTGATTTTTTCATAACTATTGCTTTCTATTTATTAAACGATTTTCTAAAGGAACTTTGTTTGGTTTTTTATTTAACACATTCATTAAAGAGAAATAGCAAAAAAACTACTTAGAACCAATTTTTTTTTTTTTTTTTTTTTGATACATAAAACAGCCATCAATATAAACTGAAATTCTAAACATTTTATCTGATTGTAAACAACCATTATGAATTTCAGTATACAGTAAAATTTTTTTTTTTTTTTAATTTTTTTATACATAGGACAGCCGAAATCTATTTTCTATTTTATTGTTTTTTTGATACGTAAAACTGCCAACAGTCTAAATTGAAATTTTAGAAATATTATCAGATTCTAGACAGCCAATATGAATTTCACTATGCAGTAATTTTTTTAAAAATTTTTTTATAACTAGGACAGCTGACATCTAAATTATTTTTTTTTTTCAATATGAATTAGCCAACAATATAGAAGCACTGAAATTCTAAGATAAATATTTTTAGATTCTTCATATTATAAACGATCAAAATTTAACGACAGAGTAAAATTTTTTTAATTTTTTTTTCATACTTGGGACAGCCGACATCTATATTTCATTTTTTTGTTTTTTGATACATACAACTGCCAACGTTGTAAATTGAAATTTTAGAAATTTTATAAGATTGTAGGCAGCCAATATGAATTTCATTATGCAGTGATTTTTTTTGTTTTGATTTTTTCATAACTAGGACAGCCGACATCTAAATTATTTTAATTTTTTCAATATGAATTAGCCAACAATATAGAAGGACTGAAATTCTAAGATCAATATTTTTAGATTTTTCATATTCTAAACGAACTAAATGTATTTAAAGACGGAATGAAATTTTTTTAATTTTTTACTTTTTCATAATTGTCTGTTATATGAAATAAATAATAGTAAAAAATTCACTTTTTCGAAATATTAGGTTAGGTCGGTGGTCCCATGTATGAAAAAGTATAGAATTAGAAAACTTGTATTCTGTCGTTAAATATATTTTGGTCGTCTGTAATATGAAAAAAATATGAACGTAAAGTTAGCAGCGAAACTCAGAATGGACTAGCAGCGAAAACAGTGGTTCTCAATGAATTAAAAAAATATATGTTAAATTATCATACTGATTTAAAAATGGTATACGGGAGTTTCTTTAGCCAGTAAGTTCAGATTTTTCATCAGAGAAGTGAAAAATTTTGAATTTATTAGGAAAATTCGGAAAATTATATTATTTTTATTTTTAAAAACTTTAAAAACGTATGTAACTACATTTTAACAATCTTTCAACAAAAACTCGATACCAGAAGGGCCAAAAGATTTTTGGTCAAAAAAACAAAAACCATATCCGGAAAATTCGGAAAATTGGTAAATTTGCTAAAAAAAAATTTTTTAAATTTTATCTTTAAATTTATAATCAAGAATCTGCAAAGTTTGATTTACAAAGAAAATTAAAAAGTGATAGTGGAAAACTTGGAAAATAATTCAATGATTTTCACCTAAAAAACAAATATCAATATTTTTTTAATCTCCCGATTTAGAACACATACCCAGAGAAACTTTAGCTCGCTGGAAGCAGATATTTGGCTAAAAAGCAAAACTATGTCCGTAAAATTTAAAAAATAATTGAATTTTCTCATTTAAATTTAAATAAATTTAATCTCAAATCTTTAATTAAAAATCTGGAGTTTTGATCGCTAATACCATATTATTGGCCACGAAAAGAAAAACCATACCCGGAAAATATCAGAAAATTATTTAATTTATACATTAGAAAATAAAATAATGTATTTTCAAGTTTGTAATCATAAAAGGAAAAATGTTGATCAAAAATAAGAAATAATCAGAAATCGGCATAGAGAATTCGGAAAATTATAAAGATTTTACCGTGAAAAATAAAACTAATATATTTCTTAAATTTACTATTCAGAGTAGTTTGGTGCAGAATCTAAAGATCAAAAAAAAGATCAACTCAAAACATGATTTTTTACATAGAATGCTACAATAATACTCTGCATATACTTTTGGCCAATGGCCAAATAGACCCTACAAACACTCGTTTGAGAGGTCCTGACAAATTGAAACCTACAAATATTTTTGCTCATATAGTGATTTTCCAAAGAAAAGTTTCAATCCAAAAGGCCGCCTGGCTGCTCAGCAAAGGCAATATTGGGCATTTTATAAAAAATATTTATATCCGATGGCCAAATAGACCCTGTAACTCTAGTTTGAGGCGTCCTGACAAGTCGAAACCTGCAAATATTTTTACCCCTATAGTTAACAATGATTTTCCAACAAAAAATTTTAATGCTAAAGGCCGCCAGGCCGCTCAGCACAGAAGTTTTTGGCCATTTTCTGAAAAATTTTTAAATTCCGGTAGCTAAATAGACCATACAAGACTAGTTGGAGACGTCCTGACCAATCGAAACCTACAGGTATCTTTACCCATATAGTTAACAATGATTTTCCAAAGAAAAGTTTTAATCTTAAAGGCCGCCGGACTGCTCGGCAAGGGTGTTTTTGGCCATTTTTTAAAAAATCCTTAAACCTCGATGGCCAAATAGACCCCGTAACCCTAGTTTGAGATGTCCTGACAAATCAAAACCTACAAGTACTTTTGCCCAAATAGTTAACAATGATTTTCCAAAGAAAAGTTTCAATCCAAAAGGCCGCCAGGCTGCTCAGCAAAGGCAATATTGGGCATTTTTTAAAAAATCTTTCAATCCCATGGCCAATTAGACCCGTTAACCCTAGTTTGAGACGTCTTGACAAATCGCAACCTACAAATATTTTTGCTCATATAGATAATATTGATTTTTCGAAGCAAAGTTTTAGTCTAAAAGGCCGCCGGGTTGCTCAACAAAGGCGTTTTTGGGCATTTTTTAAAAAATCTGTATATCCGATAGGCAAATACACCCTGCAGGCCTAGTTAGTTTTAGTTACTAGTTTTAGACGTCCTGACAAATCGAAACCTACAGGTATCTTTACCCATATAGTTAACAATGATTTTCCAAAGAAAAGTTTTAATCCAAAAGGCCGCCGGGCTGCTCAGCAAAGGCAATATTGGGCATTTTTTAAAAAATCTTTATATCCGATGGCCAATTAGACCCGGTAACCCTAGTTTGAGACGTCCTGACAAATCGCAACCTACAAATATTTTTGCTTATATAGATAATATTGATTTTTCGCAGCAAAGTTTTAGTCCAAAAGGCCGCCGGGTTGCTCAGCAAGGGCAGTTTTGGGCATTTTTTAAAAAATCTTTATATCCGATGACCAAATACACCCTGCAGGCCTAGTTATAGACGTCCTGACAAATAAAAACCTACAGGTATCTTTGCGCAAATAGTTAAAAATGATTTTACAAAGAAAAGTTTCAATCCAAAAGGCTGCCGGACAGCTCAGCACGGGTGTTTTTGGCCATTTTTTAAAAAATCCTTAAATCTCGATGGCCAAATAGACCCCGTAACCATAGTTTGAGACGTCCTGACAAATCAAAACCTACAAGTACTTTTGCCCATATAGTTAACAATGATTTTTCAAAGAATAGTTTCAATTCAAAAGGCCGCCGGGCTGCTCAGCAAAGGTAGTTTTGGCCATTTTCTGAAAAATTTTTAAATTCCGGTAGCTACATCGACAATACAAGACTAGTTGGAGACGTACAAACAAATTGAAACGTACAAATATTTTTGCCCATATAGTTTATATTCAATCTCCAAAGAAAAGTTTTAATCCTAATGGCTGCCTGGCTGTTCAGCACAGGTGTTCTTGGCTTTTTTTAAAAAAATGGAATTTAATTCTTTAAAAAATGGCCAGAACGCCTGTGCTGAGCAGCCCGGCGGCTTTTAGGATTGAAATCTTTCTTTGGAAAATCATTGTTAACTATATGGGCAAAAATACCTGTAGGTTTTGATTTGTCAGGACGTCTATAACTAGTCCTGCAGGGTGTATTTGTCCATCGGATATACAGATTTTTTAAAAAATGCCCAAAAACGCCTTTGCTGAGCTACCCAGCGGCCTTTTAGACAAAAACTTTGCTTCGAAAAATCAATATTATCTATATGAGCAAAAATATTTGTAGGCTGCGATTTGTCAGGACGTCTCAAACTAGGGTTACCGGGTCTAATTGGCCATCGGATATAAAGATTTTTTAAAAAATGCCCAATATTGCCTTTGCTGAGCAGCCCGGCGGCCATTTGGATTAAAACTTTTCTTTGGAAAATCATTGTTAACTATATGGGTAAAGATAACAGTAGGTTTCGATTGGTCAGGACGTCTCCAACTAGTCTTGTATGGTCTATTTAGCTACCGAAATTTAAAAATTTTTCAGAAAATGGCCAAAAACTTCTGTGCTGAGCGGCCTGGCGGCCTTTAGCATTAAAATTTTTCGTTGAAAAATCATTATTAACTATATGGGCAAAAGTTCTTGTAGATTTTGATTTGTCAGGACGTCTATAACTAGGCCTGCACGGTGTATTTGGTCATTGGATATAAAGATTTTTTAAAAAATGCCCAAAACTGCCTTTGCTGAGCAGCCCGGCGGCCTTTTGGATTGAAACTTTTCTTTGGAAAATCATTGTTAACTATATGGGCAAAAGTACTTGTAGGTTTTGATTTGTCAGGACGTCTCAAACTAGGGTTACGGGGTCTACTTGGCCGTCGAGGTTTAAGGATTTTTAAAAAAATGACCAAAAACACCCGTGCTGAGCAGTCCGGCGGCCTTTAAGATTAAAACTTTTCTTTAAAAAATCATTGTTAACTATATAGGTAAAGATACCTGTAGGTTGCGATTTGTCAGGACGTCTATAACTAGTCCTGCAGGGTGTATTTGGCCATCGGATATAAAGATTTTTTAAAAAATGCCCAAAACTGCCTTTGTTGAGCAGCCTGGCGGCCTTTTGGATTGAAACTTTTCTTTGGAAAATCATTGTTAACTATTTGGGCAAAAGTACTTGTAGGTTTTGATTTGTCAGGACGTCTCAAACTAGGGTTACGGGGTCTATTTGGCCATCGATGCTTAAGGATTTTTTAAAAAATGGCCAAAAACACCCTTGCCAAGCATTCCGGCGGCCTTTAAGATTAAAACTTTTCTTTGGAAAATCATTATTAACTATATGGGCAAAAGTACTTGTAGATTTTGATTTGTCAGGACGTCTATAACAAGGCCTGCAGGGTGTATTTGGTCATCGGATATAAAGATTTTTTAAAAAATGCCCAAAACTGCCTTTGCTGAGCAGCCCGGCGGCCTTTTGGATTGAAACTTTTCTTTGGAAAATCATTGTTATCTATATTAGCAAAAATATTTCTAGGCTGCGATTTGTCAGGACGTCTCAAACTAGGGTTACCGGGTCTAATTGGCCATGGGATATAAAGGTTTTTTTAAAAATGCCCAATATTGCCTTTGCTGAGCAGCCTGGCGGCCTTTTGGATTGAAACTTTTCTTTGGAAAATCATTCTTAACTATATGAGCAAAAATATTTGTAGGTTTAAAATTTGTCAGGACGTCTCAAACGAGTGTTTGTAGGGTCTATTTGGCCATTGGCCAAAAGTATATGCAGAGTATTATTGTGGCATTCTATGTAAAAAATCATTTTTTGAGTTGATCTTTTTTTTGATCCATAGATTCTGCACCAAACTACTCTGAATTGTAAATTTTATGAAATATATTATTTTTATTTTTCACGGTAAAATCTTTATAATTTTCCGAATTCTCTATGCCGATTTCTGATTATTTCTTATTTTTGATCAACATTTTTCCTTTTATGATTACAAACTTGAAAATACATTATTTTATTTTCTAATGTATAAATTAAATAATTTTCTGATATTTTCCGGGTATGGTTTTTCTTTTCGTGGCCAATAATATGGTTTTAGCGATCAAAACTCCAGATTTTTAATTAAAGATTTGAGATTAAATTTATTTAAATTTAAATGAGAAAATTCAATTATTTTTCAAATTTTGCGGACATAGTTTTGCTTTTTTAGCCAAATATCTGCTTCCAGCGAGCTAAAGTTTCTCTGGGTATGTGTTCTAAATCGGGAGATTAAAAAAATATTGATATTTGTTTTTTAGGTGAAAATCATTGAATTATTTTCCAAGTTTTCCACTATCACTTTTTAATTTTCTTTGTAAATCAAACTTTGCAGATTCTTGATTATAAATTTAAAGATAAAATTTAAAAAATTTTTTTTTAGCAAATTTACCAATTTTCCGAATTTTCCGGATATGGTTTTTGTTTTTTTGACCAAAAATCTTTTGGCCCTTCTGGTATCGACTTTTTGTTGAAAGATTGTTAAAATGTAGTTACATACGTTTTTAAAGTTTTTAAAAATAAAAATAATATAATTTTCCGAATTTTCCTAATAAATTCAAAATTTTTCACTTCTCTGATGAAAAATCTGAACTTACTGGCTAAAGAAACTCCCGTATACCATTTTTAAATCAGTATGTTAATTTAACATATATTTTTTTAATTCATTGAGAACGACTGTTTTCGCTGCTAGTCCACTCTGAGTTTCGCTGCTAACTTTACGTTCATAAAAACAATCATTATAAGAAAAAAAAAACAAATCTATGATTCCACATGTAAATAAATTTAGTTGCTACAAGATCCTATGATATAAATAACACGTCGCATGCCTAGTTATAATACACTTTTTTAAATGTATGTACAAGCGCATGAGTGCTAATCTTGAATAAATTAAAAAATGAATTATAATAATTCAATTACTTATAATTTATATTTGGTAAAACTATTAATTTTTAAAATTAAATAAATAAAATAAATAAAACAATATTCTTTACTAAAACTAATTTTGTCTATAATTATTTTTTAAGGATCTGCGAGTTTATCACAGTCGGATTTTTTATTACCAGAATTTTTACGATTTTTTTGTATATACACCATTTCAGCAAAAGATCGTTTATAAAAATAATTTTCTCTTTGTAATATTGGAATATTATCATAATCATAAACAAATTCATGCTCACCATTGTGTTCTGAAATATGTTTGCTAATAACGTTATGATAGGTGGGGGATAATTTAATTTTCTTTTAGTGTTCACCAGCTCTTGTTTTAAGTAAACGATTTGTTTAGCCTATAATTTTTACAATTAATCTTTTATACCAAATGTTTTTTAAATAAATGCGAATAAGCTTTAATTCATTTAAAAATTTATATACCTTTTTAGAAGACAAACTTATGTTACAAAATTATTTTTTATGGTTTTATTATTTTATTATTAAAACATATTGTTTTGTTATTTAGCTTATCGAAATGAAGCTATGCCAACAAGTTGCTTTTACGGATTTGGAAGGTCAGCATTCTAAGAAACCATAACAGATGTTTGTACTGAAATTTATGAAGTTTTAAGTCCTGAAAATTTGTTCTTCTCAGGAGAAAATGACTAGATTTATATATCAAATCCTTTTTACAAAAGGTGGAATATGCCGAATTGCCTGAGCCCAGTTGATTACATGCATATTCGTATTTAATTCCCACCACATTTCAGTTTGTTGTGTTTTAATAACAAAAAATTTTGTACATTGGTTCTTATGGGATCTTATGATGCTGCTGAAAGATTTACTTGGGCTAATTTTGGGTTTCCACGTAAATACAGTCATATTATATTTATTAGAAATTTATCAAAAATTTATTCTAGGGTCCTTAAATGATGCAGAATATTTTAAATTTAGTGATCTTGGAAAATTTTACAAGAAAACTCTGTGCCTCTACCCTTACCAAAGTTCTTACCACGTACGAGAACAGAAAAATCATATTTCTTTAATGGAAACAGTGGGTTTCCGCTGAGAACATGTATGATGATATTTTATGCTAGAGTACGTAGACGTTTGTGCATAACTGAAAAAATCTACAACTACCGAATCACTAGATGTAGAAAACAAATAGAGAAGAAATTTGAAATGTTGGCCAAAAAATGAAGGATTTCGCAAACCAGTCTTAATTTCCATCCAGAAAAAACCAAAAAATTTGTAATGGCATTGTTATTTCTGCATAAATAAATATAAACAGAGGAATTCAATTGTGCAAATAATATTCCAGATGATGAACCTTACGTTTCTTTAGATGGCGTGGAAAGGGTTACACAAATAAACAATTTAAATCCTGCTATAGATCAACGAAACAAATTAAAAAAATATATTGTCTCTTAACAAGGAATGGATTCTTGGCAAATTAATCGTATCAGAAGGCCTACTAAAGCAAGACTACCAATAAGTGTTCTGATTTATATAAGAGATCTTGTGAATCTTGCATCAGCCATGGAGTATTTGCGGGCCTTAAAGACCCGCGAATTTCCATGACCGTCCAGTTGTACAATTACTACGGGAAGACTGCCGACGAACGCAGTCGCCGGTTTTGCCCCAGATTTATACTGGATAAACATAATTTAAACCCCCTTGCGCTTGTTTGCCCCAAATCTGAACTCCCTTTTCAGGTATAACTTCAGTTTGGGATGCACAGCCTAGGCAACTGGCCGCTGGTTTCCCCTAGCCTAGGGACAGGAGAGCTCTCTACAATAGAAATCCCTCTTTTTTTTTCTTTAACAAAGTGGCCCTTACGTACTCTGCTACTTTGTTCCAATTTTCAGAACTTATTTCCAGGACCACTCGCTCTGACCTCCATGTCGAAAAGGGCGGGTGCCTCTGTGAGTAGCGCACACATCCGAAGAATGCGTGCTCTACGGTATCTACCTCACCAGGACAGTGCACTGAGACAAATATTCCATTAGTTTAATAGGTTTGATTTCATTAAAATATAGCAATGAAATATTCTATTAAATTAATAGTATAGTTATTGAATCAATGAAAATAAAATTAATTCAATGAAATATTTCATTAAATTAATAATATTTTAAATTCAGTAATTTTAGACTGTACTGCGCAACTCGGAATTCACTGAGAGAGACGGCGCCACGGTATACTTTAATATACAGAGTTTATGCTGTTTTGAGTATGCCAATAATTAAAGAAAATGAAGTTTTAATTTAAAAAAAAAAAATGTTAATATATAATGGTGGAAACGCTGCTGTTTCTGAATCTCTTTTGGGAGAAAAAATATTCATCATTTTATATAGCAAGTTAACGATACCAAAGGACTGGTTTTATAAGACTTGATCTTAAATTGTAAAAAACTATGAACTATTTTTCTTTTTTTTCTTTTTTAGTCAATCCTTAGATATATCTGAAATATTTTAATTCTCTATTACTGCTAGGAAAAAAAATTCACAGTTGCATCTTTCCCAGTTAGCGGTAGCAAAGAACTGTTTTTATAGACACTATCTGAGACATTGAAAAAATAAACTATTAAAATATAGAAAACCATTCTTGGTTCCTTTTCTTCTACTCAATGATTAGAACTACTTTTGATAATTTCAATATTCTATCTCTTTTGGGAGAAAAAATCTCCATAATTTTATATAGCAATTAAGTTTACGATACCGAAGGACTAGTTTTTTAAGAAACTATTGGATACTAAAAAATTAAACTAATAAGAATCAGAAAACCATTCTTGGTTCCTTTTCTTCTACTCAATAATTAGAACTACTTTTGATAATTTAAATATTCTATCTCTTTTGGGAGAAAAAATATCCATAATTTTATATAGCATTCAAGTTTACGATACCAAAGGACTAGTTTTTTGATAAACTATTGGATACTAAAAAATTAAACTAATAAGAATCAGAAAACCATTCTTGGTTCCTTTTCTTCTACTCAATAATTAGAACTACTTTTGATAATTTCAATATTCTATCTCTTTTGGGAGAAAAAATATCCATAATTTAATATCAACTTGATGGCTGGAAAAAATATTCATAATTTTATATCAACTTAAATGCTATATAAAATGATGAATATTTTTTCTCCCAAAAGAGATAGAATATTGAAATTATCAGAAGCAGTTCCAATCATTGAGTAGAAGAAGAAGAACCAAGAATGGTTTTCTGGTTTTTATTAGTTTAGTTTTTCACTATCTCAGATAGTGTCTGTAAAGACTATATAGTCCTTCGGCATCGTTAACTTGAATGCTATATACATAATGATATGAGTATTTTTTCTACTAAAAGAGATAGAATATTGAAATTATCAGAATTAGTTATAATCATTGAGTAGAAGAATAGGAACCAAGAATGGTTTTCTAATTTTCGTTAGTTCAGTTTTTCACTATCTCAGATAGTATATTAAAACCAGTTCTTTGCTACCGCTAACTGGGAAAGATGCAACTGTTAATTTTTTTTTCCTAGTAGTATTTAAATATTTCAGATATAATTTTAAACATTGACTAAAAAAAAAAATAGTTTTGAGAAAGTCCAATTCTGGATACTGCCTTATTGTTTTGAGAGAAATTACGTAGTTGCTTTTTATAATTTTTGTAAAGAATTTAATTAATAAAAAAAAGAATTTTTTTGTTTTTATTATATGCATCTTGTCATTCATAGATTTAGAATGTTGATATGATTTTCTTTCCATTTAATTTAATCTTTGATACATAAAAAAATAAATAATTTAATTATTAAAAAAAATTAACTGTTTGTAATTTTTTTATTTAATTATATATTTTTTTTTCACAAATTTTATATTCACCTATTCTTTTTTACTAATTTCTTTTTTTAAACAAAATTTGTAAAATATTAAAACTAATTAAAAAAATGATATTCAATTATTTAAATTTAATTATTTACTTTAAAATTTTGATATAATTGTTATAAGCAGATGTCGCTCTAAGAATATCACTCTCGCAAGTCATAAAATTGACTTTCCTTTACTATATAAGGATCAAAATTTTATTACATGATATACGAAGCGCGCGTGCGAATATATTATAATATAGCGAAACAATAATAAGCGAATCACGGGGGGTACAAATTAAAAACTAAATAATACAAATATGCGGTCATCGTAACTTCAGTCGAAAAAAACAGCGTTTAAAATATTAAATAAAAAAATAACTGACTCACATGGTTAAAAAACTTAATATTTTATTTTGTTTAAAAAAAAAATAATAAGTCATTAAACTAAAGTTATATTTCATTAAAATAATTTTAATAATATATATCATTAAATTAATGAAATATTTCATTGCTACATTTCAATGAAATCAGTTTATCAAATTAATGATATATACCATTGAATCAAAGAAACGTTTTTCTCAGTGTGTAGGCACTGCCATGTTCACACCTTGTGCCACTTCCTCAACATGTCATGGAAGTATCGATGACCTGTTAAGAACTAAGTGAAATAGAAATCCACCTCTAAATGTTTACGTTCCGTCCAATACTCCATGTCCGGAATTAGTCATAGCGTCCACCGGCCACACTTGTCGCTGTCCCATCGTCCCTGTTATGGAATCATAGTATTGGAGCGGGCACAGGAGGAAGCTACTTCGCGCTCCTCTACACTTTCGTATATGAATTTTCGCTCTGAGGCTAGTAGGTCAATAGTGAGTGCCGTTTGCCACTGTACAGAGCAGATCTTATACCTGGACATCTTCATTCGGGCGACGTTCGCCCAAACTTCCGAGCCGTATAGCAGAGCAGAGTTTTCCACGGACATCAGGAGACTTCGCTTTCCTGGTTTGAGACCCCCTATGTTAGTCATGAGCCTTGACAGGAAGGATGCGAGTGACGCGGCCTTTTCACTCGTCTTCTGAAATTGTTTCCAGAAGCTCAGCTTTTTGTCAAGCAAAATTCCCAGGCACTTTACCGATGTTCTGGTTTGGATCGAGTGAGGATTCCCGCCATCGTCGACGTTTATGTCAAATATAGTGGGAACCCTTCGACGGGTCAGCAGTACGATCTCTTTACTGATTCTATTTACTAATTTTCCAAGATGGCAGACCAATAAACTTCCAAAAAGAAACTTTATACATTAGCAGGGGGTTTTCAAGGTTGAGAAAAACGTTTTTATCAGTAAAAATTTTCATATTTTCACCTAAGCATATTTTCAAATTTTTCAAGATAGCGGACCAGTTAACCTCTAAAAAGGAACTTTATACCTTATCAGGGTGATCGTTATTTGACTATAACATATAACGAAGTATGTGACAAGTACCGTTGTTCTTATAATGAGTCAGTTAGTAAGAGAAATCATTCAAGTGCGAGAGGTGCCAGTTACTTACCATTAATATAATGTATGGAGCACATTGCTCATTTATGGTGTTAGATTAAATCTAATGTAGAAATAATTACGTGCTTTTATTTCACCCATAAATACCTTTACCGTAATCCAACATTTTACATGGTCCTTCGTCGAAAAACCGGATTTACCGGGAAATACAGTTTTTAGTGTTTTGTGCAAACAAAAAGCAATAAGAACACACCATTGTTCATGCAAAAAAACAAGTGGCTTCAGTTCAAACATACGAAAAACAAGTCAGAAAAAATAATTACTTTAAGTAATTATCAAAATAAACAACACACGGTGACCTGGAAGCGTTTTATTATGCGATCAAAATGACAAAAAAAACTGTATATTAGGGTCTTTTCTACACTAAAAAATGTCTACAAATTTTCTATCCGGACCTTCTATCCAGCTACTTTAAGCGTTTGCTGTCAATATTTTCATATTGTGAATAATGATGATTTGAATTTTTTTATAAGACTGGCTTTTTTTTCTCGAAGTATCCGGGATTCCTAACGCGCCCGCAGAACTCGAAAATATAAGTAAAAAAAATAAGTTTCTCGTTGGATTTAGACAAAAATATCGATTTTTAAGCCCACGATAGCTCTCGAAAGTTTTTTTTTTTGGCCTCCTTAAAATTGGGATTTTCTTAAAACTTTCAGTTTTTCCAGTGGATTAAAATTACTTTTAAAATTATGTTCAATTGATATACTTTAGTATTTTTTCCCCAGGAATCCAAAGAAGCCATTTATTTTAGTTTTTTGACCAGGTTTTATAGGAGAAAAATCGATTTTCGTTGCCTTTTAGGGTCCAAATTTCAAGGGGACCAATTTTAAAAGTTTTGTATTTTTCTGAATAAATTTTTCTGTATATTATTAACAAGAGGGACTTGTCTATTTTTTCCCTAACAATTCGATGGAACCATTTATTTTAGTTTTTAAACACGTTTTATAGGAGAAAAATCGATTTTATTGGTTTTTAGAGTCCCAATTTTAAAGAAATCTATTGTAAAAAGTTAGCAGTTTTCAAAATCAGTTTTTCTGATTATTATTTAAAAGAAGGTCTTGTATACTTTTTCCCCAGGAATCCGATGACACCATTTATTTTAGCTTTTGACCACTTATTATATGAGAAAACTCGACTTTTGTCGTGTTTTGGGGTCCCAATTTTAAGGAAATCAATCATAAAAGTATAATAGTTTACAAAATAAATTTTTCTGAATATTATTTACTAAAGGAAATGATGTATTTTTTCCCCAGAAATCCGATGAAACCATTTATTTTAGCTTTTGACTACCTCTTATATGAGAAAAATCGATTTTTCTTCGTGTTTTAGGGTCCCAATTTTAAGGAAAACAAACAAAAAATTTTATTAGTTTACAAAATAAAATTTCCTAAATATTATTTACTAAAGATACTTATGTATTTTTTCCCCAGGAATCCGATGAAACCATTTATTTTCACTTTTGATCACCTCTTATATGAGAAAAATCGATTTTTGTCGTGTTTCAGGGTCCCAATTTTGAAGAAATCCATTATAAAAGGTTATCAGTTTTCAAAATATGTTTTTCTGAATATTATTTACAAGAGGATCTTGTATATTTTTTCCCCGGAAATTCAAACAATTTTAAGGAATACAATCAAAAAATTTTATTAGTTTACAAAATAAAATTTCCTAAATATTATTTACTAAAGATACTTATGTATTTTTTCCCCAGGAATCCGATGAAATCATTTATTTTCACTTTTGATCACCTCTTATATGAGAAAAAATGAATTTTGTCGTTTTTCAGGGTCATAATTTTAAGGAAATCCATTATAAAATCAAGACAATATTATAAATATAAAAATATTGACAGCAAACGCTTAAGGTAGACTTCCACTTCGAAGAAAATCGTTTGGTCAAAATTTTTTTATTCTTATTTTTAATAGTAAAACTATCAAAGAATATATAAAAAAAATTTTTATAAAGATCCAAACATTTTTTATACTATTTTAATCACCTTTTCTAAAGCGACCCGCATTGCGTTCTACATAAAAAAAAATGTTTAAACGCGTTTTTCTCGAAACTACATTTTTGTACCTGGTGCGACTCCTTACAAAAAATTACTTGGACCAATTATCTCCAAATTTTGGCCACATACTTTACATATGTATAGTTTTCGCGTGAAGTAAAATTTTGCAAAAATTTTAATTTTTTCATATTTTTTTTGCACAAAAACAAGAAAAAAAATTATTTTTTTTACTTTTTTTTTTCAAATTTTCATAACTTTTTTTGTTTTTGGCCAAACTTAAAAATTTTAGTTCACGTGATAACTATACTCATATTAATTATAATTTTATTTTTTTTTTTTGTACGTGCTGCCAAACTTTAGTTATCAATCGAACCATCAGCTTATTCCGATGAAAACACGTCAACTTCAAGCTTAAGTTTTATACATAAAAAAAAAAAATTAATAAAAAAAAAATTATTTTTAAATACTCTTTTTGTGTGTTTATTCACCACAAAAAAAAATTTTCCATTGTCTCTTACCGTTTTCCTTTAAAATAATTTTTAATTTTCACTCAAATACCGAGCGCGCGAAGTGGAAGTCTACCTTAAAGTAGCTGGATAGAAGGTCCGGATAGAAAATTCGTAGACATTTTTTAGTGCAGAAAACACCCCACCATACGGTTTTTTTTGTAATTTTGATCGAATAATAAAACGCTTCCAGGTCACCGTGAACAAGAAAAAATTTCAAAATTAGGGCACAAAAAAGGTAAAAGTAAAAAGCGCGCAAACAACGCAATACATCAGTAACAGATCAAGAGCGTGGCAACTTCATAGTCTTAGAAGCTGGCAGTGCCGGTAAAAGGAGAAAGTTACCAAGCGCTAGAGAAAAAAGCAATTCATCTTCATACGGCAAAGCAAAGAAGAAGAAGAAAAAGAAGCACAAGAAAAAACAGTACGAAACCAGCTGAAAGCGCGCAGACGCATACAATTAATTTCAACAGACTATATATATGGAACATTCTACATAATACAAGTACAATTTACCACATTTTAAAATATTTCTTTATGCATAAATTTATAATGATATTAGAAAACTAATTATTTTTATAAGCATTACTACACAAATAATTCAGAAATTAAAAATTTGCATTAACTTTAAAATCTAATATAAATAAAAAATAAGAAATATCGTTATATCATATATGTATACAGGCAGTAATCTAATATTTAAAATTTTTTATATATAATTCTTTTTTCATAAAAATTTTTATAAATAAAATTAAGAATATCATTTCTATGTATTTTTTTTTCATAAATAATTTGATAAATAAAATTTTATCATTTCTTAAATTCAAAAATACATTTAAAATATTTACACATAAGTCTTGATTTTTTGTAAAAATTGAAGGCTTAAGTTCTCATTCCGGTTTTTATAAACTAAAATAAAAATTCAAATTAATTTTTTCAATTAGTTTACAATTAAGTAACAACAATGGTCCTTGCCGACAATAATATTCGAAAAAGGGGGGCTCTAAAAGGAAGTTTTACGCGTTTCAATAATTTTTTAATGACCGCAAACATCGATTTAATTGAATTACACGCTCGGCTCACGCAAATTGTAACAAAACTCAGCGAATTTAATGATATTTAAAGCGAAATCGAGTCAGAACACCAGATAGACTGGTCGAATAAGAAAGGGAAGAGTTTGAAAACGCGTATTTTAGTGCCCTGAGGAAGGAACGTAAAAAAGTACAGGAATTATCTCCTCCATTGTTTGCGGGCGTACAAGCGCCAGGTAATAGAGCACAATAACTACCGCGTATTCAACATAAACGCATTAATGATTATGACGATCAGCTCCCACGTAAACCGTTACCTACTTTCGATGAGTCAGCGGACAAGTGGCTAAATTTCCGAGATACATATCTCACCCTAATTCAAAACAAAGAAATGAGGGACGTTAAGAAATTTAGTCATTTAAAGGGTTGCCTTAAAGACGATGCGCTCAAGATTATTCAACACCTGGATATCACCGAAGCTGATAATGCAATTGCTTGACAGCGTATTGTTGAAAGGTACCAGGAAATTAAGGGATCACCAGGGCCCATGTCAAAGCCTTATTTGAAATGCCAACAATAACAAAAGGGTCCGCAGACTCGTTAAATAAGATAATGGATAATACCGCGAGCCACCTGAATGCACTTAAAAGCTTAGAGGAGCCTACTGACCAGTGGGATACCTTAATCATTCATTTAGTCAGTAGCAAGTTTGATTTTTATACCAGACAAGAATGGGAAAAAACGGCTGCCAAAGTCGAAAAACCCACATTTAATAACCTAAAAGAATTTATCAGGGAAAGCTCTAATTATAAGGGGATATCAAAGGCTCCACAAAATGTATCGCAAAATACGTTGCACTGAATCAGGAAATTTGCAAATTAAGCAATGAAGGGACCTACCATCAAATCTTTAGGTGTCCAACGTTTATTGATATGTCTGTCCCAGCGCGCCGAGATGCTGTTTTAGCAAGGTTACTCTTTTTAATATATTTTAGGTTTGGTCATAGCAAAAAAGATTGTAAGGCAAGCAAGTGTAAAAAATGTGACGAATAACATAATACTATGCTTCACCCAGAAAAAAAAATTATGATAAAAATAAAAATTCAACTGAAATTACGCAGGTAGTGGCACATAATGCGATGTTGTCTACAGTAGTAGTATTTATTTTTGATAAAAACGCAAAAACATAAATGTTGAGCATTACTAGATAGTGGTTCTCAATCAAACATGATTACGGAAGAATTATACTCACGGCTAAAATTATCCAAAGGGCAAATAAACATTCAAATTAAGGGTATCAACGCTGTAGCAACAAATCAGGTAGGACAGGTAAGAGTAGCAATACAATCAAGAGTCAATAACAGTAAATATGATATCAATTGTTTAATTTTAAATCAAATCACAGAAAATTTGCCATTTTCATTCATCAACAAAAATCAAATATATATACCAGAAAACATTAAATTGGCAGATCCTGGGTTCAATGAACCAGGTCCTATAGATATGTTAATTGGCAATGGTTTTTCTTGGGATCTCATAAAAGAGGGAGACCCTATGAAGATTAAGACCACAAGTCCATGTTTACGTGAAACGCAGTTTGGCTGGATAGTTGCCGGCTCTGTTAACGAATCAAGCAAGCAAAAAATAATTTGCAACATATGCATTAATCAACAATTATATAATCAAATGGAAAATATTGGAAAATTGAAACATGCAATTAAAACATAAAACGACGCTCACCCGAAGAGGTAGCATGTGAAAAACATTTTGAAAAAACGGTAACGCAAGTGAAGGGCAGATTCAAGGTGTCTCTACCCCTAAAAGAGCAAACACAGGTTTTAGGCGAATCGAGAAGCTTAACATTAAAAAGAGTAATTGCCTTCGAAAGAAGACTAAAGAAATATGCAGCGCTAAAAAAGTCGTGTGACACCTTTTTGGAAGATTACCTCAATCAGGATCACATGTCATTAATAACATAATCATAATATCAAACTAATGATTTATTATATGCCTTATCACATAGTATTAAATCCGAGCAGTCTGACCACAAAAGTACGCGTTGTTTTTGATGGGTCAGCCACAACAAGTTCGGGAATTTAAATAAATGATATACAAATGACAGGTCCAACTTTACAGGAAGACTTGTTTATCATTTTAAATCGGTTTCGATTATATTCTTACGTAGTATCAGCAGACATCAAACAAATTCATAGTCAAATTTTAGTAAACGAGAAAGATTCATATCTTCAATGCATTTTATGGAAACGACCAGGTCAAAATAATATCCAAACGTATAAACTCAATACGGTAACATATGGTTACAAAGCATCATCTTACTAGCTATTAAATTCTTGCAAAGGGCAGAGGATTTAATACAAGATCAATATCCATCAGTTGCCAGGGCAATAAAAAAAGAGTTTTAGGTAGACAATTTGCTCACAGGTGCAAACTCAATTGTTGAGTTAAAACAAATCAAGCAGACGTTAGACAAACACTTTGAGGAGTGCCATTTGCCATTAAGACCATGGGCTTCTAATTGCCCTTCAATTTTAGAAGATTTAAATCAGAATATTACATCCATGCTAATTAGCGATGACAAGGGCTTGAAAACATTAGGTTTATTGTGAAACCCAGTTCATGATAACTTGAAATTCATTTCACATTCTCAAGAAAAAACCGCATACACTTGACGTACCATTTTATCAGCTATTTCACAAATTTTTGACCCATTGGGATGACGCGATTCCAAAGGATCTAGAAGCCAAATGGATACAATACAGTCAATAAATGAATGATTTGGAAAAAATAACCATAAAAAGATACGTATTACACAGGCAGAGTTAATTAAAATGCACGTTTTCTGCAATGCGTCAGAAAAAGCATATGGCGCTTGCGTATACCTAACTTCCGCAAAAAACGGAAATAGGGTCACTAATTTACTGTGTGCAAAATCAAGGGTTGTGCTTTTGAAAAAACTAAGCGTTGCTAAACTAGAACTGTGTGCAACTCTTTTAGGAGCACGGCTTGCAAAAAAGCTAAAAGAAAAGTTAACGTGCAAAATTGATTCAATGTACTGTTGGTCTGACTTATCTATAACGCTTGTATGGATAAAAAGTTCACCACATAAATAGAAAACATTTGTTGCAACGAGGACAGCTGAAATCCAAGAAAATTCTGCTGAGGCTTCTTGTAGACACGTTCCAACTCAAGAAAATCCTGCGGACATCTTATCGCGGGGTTCAATACGTCTAGAGTTAAAAAACTCAAGTTTATGGTGGTCAGGGCCAACCTGGCTTGCGTTCAGTCAAAATCACTGGCCAGCTGATCTGCAATCATCATTACAAACCTATCAAGACATACCTGAAGCAAAGGCTATTTGCCATTTAGTCATGAATATTCAAATTCCGTTCTCAATAGTTCAAATCATTTTTGAAAAATTTTCTGATCTTCAAAAAATTCAAAAAACCATAGCATGGTGTCTAAGATATGTAGAAAATTTAAAAAATTGTAAATCGAAATACGTTGGCAAAGCGTAACTAATTATAAAGATGTCTAAGTCAATAACATTATTAGTCAAATATGTACAAATTACAACATTTAAAGATGAAATATACAGACTATCAAATAACATGCCCCTCCACATTAAAAGCAAACTTTTAGACTTGAATGTCTTTCTGGATTTTAAAAATATAATTCGGATGGGGGCAAGCTTACCAATGCTAAAATTGATTACGGAGCAAAACATCAATTAGTTTTACCCCATAATCATAGGTTGACGAAGCTAATTATTGAAGCTGAGCACGTCAGATTACTACATGCACGAGGTCAGTCCGTGCTGAATTCGATTAGACAAAAATATTGGTTAGTGGCCGGAAGAAGTGAGGTTAGACAAGTTATCAGGAAATGCATAACATGCTTTAGGGCAAATCCAGTGGGAAACCTAACAAACAAAATGGGATACTTACCAGTAGAAAATGTAACACAAGCATCGCCTTTTCATTCGACTGGAGTAAACTTTGCCGGTCCATTTTTGGTTAAAGAAGGTACATTGCGTGGGAGAAAAACAGTAAAAACGTACATTTGAGTATTTGTATGAATGGCTAACAAGGCTGTACATTTAAAGTTAGCCAGTAATTTAAGTGCACCAGTCTTTTTGAATTGCCTCAGACGACATCGTCTCCAGGCGTGGACGCTGTGCAAAAATATTTTCAGACAATGACACCAACTTTGTTGGAGTGGCCAATGAAATCCAAAAATACAATTATTTTTATTAGAAGAAAACATTTTATGGCATTTTATTCCACCAAAGGCACCTTATTTTGGTAGCTTGTGGGAAAGTGCAGTAAAAAGCGCAAAAATTTACATGAAAAGAATATTTTCCGAGGCTCACATAACATATGAAGAGTTTTACACTTTATTGACTCAAATCGAGTCATGCCTCAATTCAAGACCTCTGTCACCAATGTCTGAAGTTCCAGCAGACTTGTCAAATTTAACACCTGGTCATTTTGTAATAGGTAGACCTTTGGTTGCTTTACCTGAACGCAATGTAGAAGATGTTAAGGCGCGATTCTGATTTTTTAAGTAAAAAAAACGCACTTTTGAATTTGTAATAATTTTTTTATTTTAATATTTATTTAAAAAATTTTTTTTTCTAATGAATATATAAGTCTTAATATACATATTTTTTGTATTAATTTTTTTTTTTGTCCTATCTTGTATATATGAACCAAAAATTTGAAGGCTGTTTTTTTGCGGTAACCAGGAAATCTCCACTCCAGGTACCCTGAAAAAAAAAAATTCGACGAGGTTATTTTTAGAACCGTTATATCTAGTGCGGAAACCAACAAAATTTTGAAATTTTAAAAAATTAAAAATTTGGGCCGTAAAAGAAAAAAATAATCAATTTTCGCGCACGAAATTGGACCTTGTACGTTAAAAAAAAAGTACAAAAAAGGCAATTTTATATATTTTTGTTGGTTTCCGCACTAGATATAACGGTTCTAAAAATAACCTCGTCGAATTTTTTTTTTCCAGGGTACCTGGAGTGGAGATTTCCTGGTTACCGCAAAAAAACAGCCTTCAAATTTCCGGTCCATATATACAAGATGGGACAAAAAAAAAAAAAAAATTAATACAAAAAATATGTTTATTAAGACTTATATATTCTTTAGAAAAAAAAATTTTTTAAATAAATATTCAAATAAAAAAATTATTACAAATTCAAAAGTGTGTTTTTTTTTTACTTAAAAAATCAGAATCGATCCTTAAAGATAATAGATTAAATAAATTTGAAAGGATTCAAAAAATGTTCCAGCACTTTTGGAGAAGATGGCATGTAGAATACCTTCACAATCTTCAGCAGAGAAATAAATGGATGTTGAAAGAAAAATACGATATCCAAGTAGGGACTTTAGTTCTTATTCGCGAAGATAATCTCCCCCCCTTAAAGTGGACTAGGGCACGCATTATCGATACAATTCCGAGCAAGTACAATATTGTTCGCATAGTCAAACTTAAGACGGCTAATGGAGAATTTTAGCGTCCAATTTCAAAAATTGTTCCATTATCTATGGAAACAAATGTATCCATAGAATCTGATCTATCTGATAAGAGATTATAAAGAATATTGTAATTAAAATTTTATTAGTATCTGTATCAAACAATAGGTTTATATTTAAATTAAAAAATTCTTTGCATACCAAGTTATTATTAATTTAAGAAAAATGTATCAATCTTCATAAAATTCAATAGTTATTATAAGATTTTTTTAACCTATATGAAGTATTTTTCTTCAAGGGAGCGAGCATGTTCGTTATTGGACTATAACATATAACGAAGTATGTGACAAGTACCGTTGTTCTTATAATGTACGACAGGGTCTACGGGCCACTATCTAGCGTGAGAACTGAGAGTGATTTTTTCTCTCTCAATCAGGTTGAGTGAGTGTTAGTTGGAGATAATTTTTCACGTGCGCCTTTAGTACAATATTAAATATTTGTAAATTATATATAAAATGAAAAATTATTTAATTAAATTATATTCAATTTAATCATCAATAAGTAAGTATGCTAATATTAATAAAATTATTTTTAAAATTTAATTACCTTATACTAAAGCATTTAAACATTGATGCATGCTATCAAATGGTCAAAAGATTTTAAGGTTATACATACAACAATATTATGTGCATGTGATTAATAATTTTTCAAGCATACTTTTTTTTTTCAATTATTCTCTTTTAAAGTAAAGAATTATTCTTATTTAGAGTTTAAAATGGCTGCTGGCATTCAAAAAATCACCATTCGTTCCAAGGAAATTGCAATTAATAACATATCTGTACATTCTGGCTACATTAGCTTAAAAAGTGTTCAATCATACTTTCCAAAAGCTTCTAATCTTACATACCAAACCGAAGAAACTGGTCCCAAAAATGGTCTTTTGATGATTGATGGTAAAATACAATTAGAAGCTGGAGTGACTGTATACGATGTTCATATTGTTGAAGGTATATTATTTATTTAAAGTTTTGTTGAAATAATTATTTTTTATATTTTTGTTTGATTCTTCTAAAGCAATAAAATTATTTATTTGAGAATATATTTATTGAATCATATAATAATATTTTGTAATTATAAAATTTAGATGCAACAAGTAGAGATGCAAGTGCTTCCGATGAAGCTGTGGTAATGAAAGCCAAACAGCTTCGATATTCTGATGTTTTAGGAGACCTGAATAAAAAGGATGAATTATTGGCTTTTAAAGCTGGAAAAACATTTGGCAAAAGGGTAAAAACAGTATTTTATAAAAATTTAAATTTGTCATGTATGATTAATAAATGTTTTTATTTTAGAATGCCATAAAATTAAATCACAAGTAAGAAGCTGTAAAAGAACTAAAAAGAAATGTGCACGTAATTTGGAATCACAGGGATGATTTTAGAAATGATTTTGAAGACTTAGGAAGTAAAATTGCACCTCATAAAAAAATAACCATGAATGGGAATATTAAGTATTACACAGTAGAATCTGTGCTTGAAACAATTAAAGAATTATACATTATTGATAAAAATAGAAGGTACTTTAATGAATCCTTGACAGAGCTTGGAGATGGTAAATGCAAATTTCTTGAAATAGAAAATTTTATTGGTGCAGATGGCGAAGAATTAGATTTTTGGGGTTACTCGACAAAGTATCTCAGGGACAGTGGTGGTCGATTAAATTTATCATTGCTAACTACTCGTCTTCATAATGAATCAGATTTAAGTACGGGTAATAGTCATATAGCAAGTTCAAGTAAGTACAGTAGTCATCGACCCAATGTTGAGCAAAAAAGTTATGAAACGAATAGTTATACGAGTAATGCTCATTCTGTGGCCAACAGAAGCATCAAAAGTACAAACAATTTAAATAATAAACAAACATTATCTCAAACGTCAATAAAAGAAAGTGATTTTCATAAGTATGCTAATACTTCAAAAAATAATACTCAACAATCATCTAAAAGTTCTAAAAAAAATATCGATTTCCACAAGTATAAATCAAAGAAAAGTTCTTCATTAGTTACTATAACACCAACAGTTTCAAAAACTTCTTCAGATAAAGATGTAAATGCAAGTATACATAATACGTCTGGAAATAATAGTTTTATAAATAATAATTCTTCTCGTCAAAAAAATTCTTCGAAAACATCAGATTTGGAAAGATTTAACAACAATGCTGATATTAATGTAACTTCTAGGTCAGCTGAAAAAAGATGCGGATCTCCAAAAAAAATTAAAGACAATAATATTTCTGGAAATAAATTTATTCGCATAGACAGTAAGAAAAGTAATTTTTTCATTTAAAGTACCAAGTAATATACATAATTTTTCAAAAAATGCACAGGGTTATTATGTAAACCCAAAATTAAAAAAAATTAATTTAAAAATACCAAGTTATGATGTTGGTGAAATTAATTTTATAAAAAAATTAGGTGAAGGTGCTCAAGGCGAGGTATGGAAATGTAAGCTTATTGGTGCAGAATATGCTGTCAAAAAAATGAAAGTAGATGAATATGAAGATTTAATATTAAAAGAAATTCTGGCATTGCAAGAAGTTAATCACCCAAATTTGGTTAACATCATGGGTATTTCATCAACACCAAGTCACTATTATTTAATTACAAATTTTTTCTATAGTGTTTCCTTGCACACTTTATTGTTTAATGGAGATTGTATAATCGAAGAAAACAAGAATTTCATTGTTGAACAAATTCTAGCAGGCTTAGCCTACTTACACTTAGAAGTTGACAATAAGCGATTAATCGTACACAGGGATCTGAAGCCAGCAAATATTTTAGTTGATAAGAATTTCAAAACAAAGATTTGTGACTTAGGACTTGCTAAATATGATGAGATTGCTAAATCTCTAAAATCTAATTCAATTCGCATTACAGAAACCACTGAATATATGGCTCCCGAGCAACTTTTTGCATACACCGCTCAGAGTATGAAATCTGACATTTGGGCTGCAGCTTTAACTTTTGTAGAAGTTTATAGTCAAAAAAAGGCCTGGACAATAGATTACTCTTCTAAAAGAAAATTAAGTATTTATGACCAAGTAATATACCAAGTCAGAAATATTCAAATACCATTAAACATTAGCTGTGTTCCAACATTTGCAAGAACTTCCATACAATCATGTTTCAGTCGAGATCCAACCAAAAGACCATCTGCAAAATTTCTTTTAGACATTTACTCAAAAAAGTAAATAAGATTTTATAATTTTTTAAAAATTCATCTAAAATAAGCTTTATATATTAAAAAAATAATTATTTAAAAATGTAAGACAGACTTGATAGTTTGAAAAAATATTGATAAGTTTTTTGAAGATATTATTTTAAAATAAGATAATATACATGTCCAGAAAAAACTGGTGAAAAAATGCCCATAAATTTTTTTTTTCTAATCAGCTTTGACAAAGTATTTAGCAGTTTTGGGTGTTTCTGCTGTGATTACACCAGTTATATTGTTTCAAAATATCAAAGTTAAAAATAAGTTTTATGTATTAAAAAAATAATTATTTAAAATGTTAGACAAACTTGATAGTTTAAAAAAATATTGATAAGTTTTTTTAAGATATTATTTTAAAATAAGATAATATACATGTCCAGAAAAAACTGGTGAAAAAATGCCCATAAATTTTTTTTTTTCTAATCAGCTTTGACGAAGCATTTAGCAGTTTTGGGTATTTCTGCTGTGATTACACCAGTTATATTGCTTTAAAAAATTAAAGTTAAAAATAATTTTTAAGTCATGTTTTTTATTGTTTGTAAATCTGTTAAAAGTCAGGTTTTTTAAAAACTTCATAATTTTATTAAATGTATTGGCTAAAGTGGTATACTTTCGTAAACGTATAATTTAAATGCTTTTCTATTCTTATATTCTAAATTACTAAACAAATGCACGCAATTATTTATGTTTTAATCAGCCTCATAAAGAAAGCATGAACTAGATTTGTGCATTTTTACTCTTATTCTGCCACAATTCTTACTTAAAAATATTAATGTATTTAATGTAATATATAAAGTTAACATTATATAAACATAAATTACTAATTGAAAAATAAAAATTTATAAAATTATTATTATAAAATTAATAAAGATACCATTAAATAAACATAAGAATTATTTTATTCTTCTATTAGCCAAACTGATACATTTGCTGGTTTAAGTTGATATTGAGATTTATTTATAATTTACTAAAATCAGAATATATACAAATTGAAATAATTGACTCAACCCCCTGGTCATACATTTTATGCCGGTTAAAATTCCATAAAATATTTTAAATACTTGAGTCTAGAAAAAAAAGTTTTTTAAAAAGTAAAATTTTATCATGCTTTTTATGTATTTAGGTTGTTTTGAGCGCCTCCCACCATGGAATTAAATTTAGTTAAATTAAATTAAATTTTACTATGGCTAAAATAGCATAAAATAGTATTGGTTTTTATATCTTCTGTCTCTTTTTCTGTAGTACAGAATATGTCTATCTCTTTTTCGCGGACAGCATGTATTTCTCATATCGCGTATATGTGTGTGAAAGATATGATACGGGAGAGCAGAGTAGTGCAGCGTGCTCGGTAATAATCCATCATCAAAAAATAAAATTTATTTTACCGTATTAGCTTCAGAATCTAAATTTTGCAAAAGAACCCCTAAAAAGGGATTCAGCGACCCAAAAAAAATATAGTAGAGCAAACTTCCACCTGTCAACAGATTTCGACCCCAACCCTGTATACCTAATTTTAAATAATATGTAACGGAATTTAAAAAAAAAATGAAATAGAATAGAGTTGAATAGAAGAAGAATAATCTGTCATTTAAATAGAAGTTTATTAAATTAATTATAAATATATTTTCAAAATTTTGTAAAAAAATGTGTATGGAAAATACATTTGTGATAATTTTTTTTTAATCATTCAACTAAATTTATTTTTTTCAAGATTTTTTTAATAAAATTTTTTTTTAATTAACAACATATTTTGGTATGATTTATATTAAAAAAACTAAAATGAGTTTTTAAAAAGTTTTTTTATTATAATGTACATCAATACTGAAGTAATTTTTATACATAAAAATAACTTGTACTATATATATTGCATGTCCTTATTTATTCGCTCTACAAGACTAATGTAATTATTATATGCTTCTTCTGCTGTACCCGCAACTTTATACTTTGGTAGAATAAAATCTACTACGGCTTCTTTAAATGTCTGATTGTAAAGTTGAGGTTCAGTGGTCAATTTTTTTCCCAGTATGATTCAATGCGTTGATTATGGACACTTTTTCCTGTTAAAAAGCTGTTTAAACCTGATAACTCATCTGGCTGAGCAGTTCTTAGTCCTGTGTGAAGGCTTTCAACGATTACGTTTTCTGTGCCAGCATCTGATCTTATTAATGTTGGTATAAATTTTTTTTTTCCTATAGTTTTTAAATAATAGTATGCTATTACTCGAGGATTTTTATTGGTAGTAGCAACCTCCAACCATAATAATTTTTTTGAATATCCATCTATAGCACCATGTATATAGAATCCAAATTTTTTTAGCCTATCGTGACCATCGATATGCCAAATGAAATTGGGTCCAGGAGACATGTAAACCTTTCTTTTTAATCTATTTCTCCTTCGAAATAAAACTCCATCTGGATCAAGTAACCACATAATGACCAATACTGTTCTTTGTTTAACTATTAGCTTGTACACTTTTTTATTTTTCTCCACATTGAAATATACCCCATATTCTTACCGCTTCCTTCTAACTCCATATCTATTGCAACGATTATGTCAATCAAAGGACTTTCTGTAATATTTTTCCTTTTTAAATTATAATCTTTGAGTATCCTTTTTAAAGTACGTAGAGATATATTTTCATTGTACTTTTTGTTTATTAAATCACAAATATCTCCATATTGATAACCACTGTTAAAATATTTAATAATTTTTTCTATATGTTGTTGACCTTTTCGAATCATCTAAAAAAAAATTTCTTTTTAAGTTTTTATTTCTCTAAATACTTGGTTTATTAATAAAATTCATTTAATTTTTACCTTAATTTTACTTACTGCTAAATTTATTAAAAACAAAATAGTACAGTTAACCTCCTTCAAAAATTCCAGCTATGTAAATATTAATAAACAATATAAACCACTTAATAAAAAGAATGTTTTTAAACATAAACAATAAAAATTATATAAATAAAAATTATGTTTTTATAATTAATGAATAACGCATACTTTTTTGCGTTATTTTATCGGAATATTTATTTATTTTGGAGTTATTAAATTTAAATGCAGAATTTCTAAGCTACTAACACTCACTCAACCTGATTGAGAGAGAAAAAATCACTCTCAGTTCTCACGCTAGATGGTGGCCCGTAGACCCTGTCGTATATAATGAGTCATTTAGTAAGAGAAATCATTCAAGCGCGAGAGGCGCCGGTAAGTTACCATTAATATACTGTTTGGAGCACGTCGCTCATTTATGGTGTTAGATTAAATGTAATGTAGAAATAATTGCGTGCTTTCAATTCACCCATAAATACCTTTACCCTAATCCAACATTTTACACAGGGGGTTTTCGAGGTCGAAAAAAACGTTTTTATGAGAGAAAATTCTCATATTTTCAACGTAGCATATTTTCCGATTTTCCAAGATGGCAGACCAATAAACATCGAAAAAGGAACTTTATACTTTACTAGAGGGTTTTTTATTGGTCCGCCATCTTGGAAAATCGGAAAATATGAAAAATTTCACTTATCAAAACGTTTCTCTCGTCCTCAAAAACTCCCTAGTAATGTATAAAGTTCCTTTTTGGATGTTTATTGTTCCGCCATCTTGGGAAACCGGAAAAAATGAAAAATTTCCCTCATATAAACGTTTTTCTAAACCTCGAAAACACTCTGGTAATGTATAAAGTTTATTTTTGGGATGTTTATTGGTATACCATTTTGGAAAATCGGAAAATTTGCTCAAGTAAAAATATGAAAATTTGCACTCATAAAAACATTTTGCTCGACCTCGAAAACCCCCTGGTAATGCATAAAGTTTATTTTTGATGTTTATTGGTCCGCCATCTTGGAAAATCGGTAAATATGCTATGGTAAAAATATGAAAATTTTCACTCATAAAAACGTTTTTATCGACCTTGAAAACCCCCTGGCAATGTATAAAGTTTCTTTTTGTATGTTTATTGGTCCACCATCTTGGAAAATCGGAAAATATGCTGGGTGTAAAAATATGAAAATTTTAGAAATCTCGAAAAGCCCCTATTAATAATGTATAAATTTTGATTTTAGACGTTTATTGTTTGAAAGAATGTTTTAAAATTTATCAGAATTGAATTTTCTTTATTTTGTCGAAAATTTTCTTTTCTTAACAACTAAAACTATTTTTCTGGTTAAAACTCATTGATACCAGATGAAATCAGGAGAAACCAGCCGAAAACGGCCAATTTTTGTTAGGGTCTTATTGTTTATTCATACTATTTGGTTCCATTATACCTTTAAAAAAGTGTGCTAATAAATTTTACAGGAAAATAATAAATAATTAAACTTAAATCTTAAAATCTGGTGAAATTGCCAATTTATTTTAATTTATGTTACATATTTCATATGTTTTTATCTTTATATTCTTTTTAACTTTTACGAATTTTCACCCTTTATAATTGATGTGTGGTTTTTTACTTTATTTTTTTGTTTGTTTTTTAGCCAGTGAAAATAAAAATTCCTATAAAATTATTAAATTAAAAATAATACACAATTTTATTAATCATAATTATTTTATTAGTATTTCCGACAGAAACATTGTTTAAAAAAAAATCAGTGACAATAGATGCATTATACGCAATATATACCTGTTATTTACTAAAATTACTTGTTTGATATTTTAAAAAATTATAATTTTTAATATAAAAAAAATATATTTCATTAAAAAAACAATTAAAAAATTAATTAAAACGCTTTTCGCTAAGTTTAATCTTTTAGTTATTTTGTTTTCCTAAATTTTGTCTGTTTTAAAATGTATTTTTTTTCTGTAGATGCGATACTCGGCTACATGATAGTTTTAGTTTATAGGTTGGCAACAATAGCTAACAACGGGTCTAACCGTACGGCTTTGCCAAACACGCGGTTCTAAGCGCCGTGTCTGGACTCAGCCTAATAAATCACATATATATTATATCCTGAACGCATAATTAGATGCTTGGAATTTGCAGACACTGTGTAATGCGAGAAATTTAAATTTGGATAGAAGAAAAAAAAACAGAACTTTTTTAGGAAGAAATAAAACGAATTTCCTAAAATTTTAAAATTTAACGGATGTGATAATTAAATGTCTCCAAAAGTACGAAAACTGAATGACAAAAATATATTTTATGTTATCCGCATACTTTTATCTTTTATTATCACACAGGTTTCATATCAATTGATTCGGCAGTACTTAATTCATTAGTCCTTAATTCACAGACAGACAGACCGACAAATAAATTTTCTAATATATATAGTATAAAGTATTAAGATATGTGTATAAAGATGGTTCTAGAACTGACCGAATTAAGTAATACCAATTGCGACATTCAAATTTTATCATAGTTTTCAGATAATTCACTTTTTAATCAAATTTTCAAAAAAATTCATTTTTCCAAAAAATAGTAAACATTTTTTTATTTTAATAATCTTACGTAAAAATCATATGCTACAGTACACTCTCAAGAATATGCTATAGAACCTTCCCAGGTATATTCGCAAGAACATTCGTGGGAAATATAAAACGAATATAAAAATAGAAGGTGGGATAACATATACTATAGAAGCTTCTGTAGAAAATTAAATAAAAAAGAATCATTTTTTTTCTGAATTCAGTTTACTCTTAATAAAAAGAGTAATTAAAATTAAAGGCTATTCCCGGATCTATATAGTGAATCGGCCCACGAAAGATATTTAAAAACTAATTGTATTAGGTCAAATAACTTACCAAATATATGCTTAACTAATACATATCAAAATTGTCCCCAAGTCTAGAATCTATAAGCGCATCGATCCAACCAAGTTCTTATAGAAAGTCTGAAATCATAAATTAAAATTAATACATTTAGAAAATATAATTTTATACTTTTATCATACCTAAATAAATATTATATAGAAATATTTTTGTTTAGTATCCTGTACTACAAAACCTGAAAAACAAAACACAAAGTATCATACTCCACATAAATTTTAATAAAAGTAATAAAATACTGTTACACATATCTTACTTTTTTATTCATTATTTTAAACTATTAATAAAAAAAGTATTGAAGAATAATATTCATTAAATTATTTAATTATGTTGTATAAAAGACACTTATAAATAAACAACATGTTGATCTTAAAATAACGTCTGCAAGAATTATGGAATATCGACTTTAAGGCTGAAACGCAAGCATACTAGCACTGCTCATCAATGCTGCAGGCTAGCAAATTTTATGCTCTTAAATGTTTTGAAGCATAGATTTAAGTAAAAAATATTGCTTAATAATAATAAATATTTTTAATTTAACTTTAACCTATGGCTAAAACCATTTGAGAGCATAAAATTTGCTAACTTGCAGCAGTGATAAGTAGTATTAGCCTTAAAGTCGATATTCTATAATTCTTGCAGTCGCTATTTTAAGATCAACATGTGGTTTATTTATTTTTGTTTTTCATACAACATAATTAAATAATTTAATGAATATTATTTTTAAATATTTTTTTTATTATTTGTTTAAATAAGGAGTAAAGTGTCAGATATGTGTAACAGTAATTAATTACTTTTATAAAAATTTATGTGAAATTTGATACTTTGTGATTTGTTTTTCAGGTTTTGTGGTACAGGATACTAAACAAAAATATTTCTATATAATATTTACTTAGGTATGAGAAAAGTATAAAATTATATTTTCTAAATATATTAATTTTAATTTAATGTTTTCAGACTTTCTACAAGAACTGGGTTGGATCGTTGCACTTACAGATGCTAGACTTGGGGCCAATTTTGGTATGTATTAGTTCAAATTACATTTGGTAAGTGATTTTAAGTAGTTTTTAGTCGAATTTAATTTCTATAGTAATTTAAAGGCTAATTTGTACGCTTAATTCATTTTTTACACACTTTCATGCTGTAATATTTTAATGTGTGTTATAAATATATATGCTATTCCAGGTATTGTAATGTTATGACTACTGTAACCACTTAAGATATGTTAGTATGCGTGTATGCGAGTGGTATGGAAAGGAAGAGCGCGAGAAGAAACGAACAGATTACTGCAAGCGGTCGCGAAGTAAAGACGTATGAGAGTGACGAGAGAGGGAGTGCGAGTTTAGTTTTTAATTCAAATCTGTAACTTTAATTATAATTTATATTTTTAATTAATAAACAATTAATTACTTTAATTTTCAATTTAAATAAATACTCTCAGCTATTTATTTTAACCTGTGACTGTGTGTCGAAATCCCTCTCCTTTCTCACTCTAACAATTCAGAAGTGGGATAACGAAATTTTTTTCCGCGAATTTTTTTCAAGTGGTTGGCTTTCGTAGCGAAATAAGTAAGTGAAAAGAAAAAGAAAAAAGTGAAAATTTTCTGAATTTTTTTTTAATTTGCATAAGTTGTGTTTAAAAAAAATGTGCGTGCTTGTTGAAGCTTAACGGCATTTTTTTAATTTTTTTGAGAAAATTAATGACGGAAATTTTGGACTTTGAAAAATTTGAAAAGAAATTTTGGGAAACAGGTATTCTGACAAGAAGGCAAAAATCTGAACTTAAAGTGGCAAGTACTAAAAGTTTAGAAATAGATTTGTTAGAAAAATTGCTGGAGGCTCGTAAGAATTACGACAATTCAAAAGTTAAACATGAAAAGTGGCGGGAAGAATATTCTAACACACGAGCATTGCTTGTGGAAAAAGAAAATAACTTGATGGATGATCCTTCAACTGATCAAGAAAGAAAAAATTTGCAAAAACAAGTAAACGACCTTGATGCTGCGGAATACAAATCTAGATCAGCTCTAGAAGCCGAAAGAAAACATATAGAATCATTGGAAATCAAAATAAATGAAGAAAAAAATAGACAAAATTCTAAGAATATTGAAGAGTCGGCAGGAAACACAAATGGTTTTAGTGCGGACGATATAGTAGCGAAATTATTACAAGGCATGGAAAATTTATTGAAAAACGCGGGTGTAGGTAATAATAGTGAAAGAAAAATTGAGACTGTTCATTATAACGTATTACCGGATCTTTCAAAGAACATTGAAATTTTCGACGCAGCCGGAAGTTCCGCTTCCGCGAAAATCTGGCTGGACAGTATAAATTCGATGGGAGTTTTACATCGATGGACTCCTGCGATTATGCTAGAAACAGCGCGTAGCCATCTGCAACGTGGTGCGAAAAATTGGTATCTGTCGCGTGCTGATAAAATTAAAAATAATTGGGACTTATTTTGTGCGGAGTTTCGTTCTTCTTTTATTAAAGAAAAAAGTCAGACGGAACGGTGGAAGGAAATGAACCAAAGAGTTCAAAATGACAATGAATCTTTAACTGATTATTATTTTGATAAAGTGCGGTTGTGTCAAGCGTTAAAATTAAGTGATAAAGAAACAAAAGTTCAAGTGGCTATAGGCTTATCATCAAGAGACATAAGCTCTATAGTGATGTCAAAAGACTATGAGAATTTAGACAATTTATTATGGGACATCAGAGAACAAGATGATTTTCATCGTGAAAGGCGCGAGCGTTTTTTGAAGCGGAAAGAAAGCGTTGCGACACCTATGGATAGTAAAAGTAGTTTTAAGTCAAACCAGTCGGTAAAGACGAACAATTCTACAAATATGAATCTAAAAACAAAAAATGAAGAAGAAGTTATAAATAGTAGCAGACAACAAAAATCGGAGCAAAATTGTCATCGTTGCGGAGATCAAAATCATTTTGTAAGAGATTGTCCTCTTCCAAAAGAAATTCGTTGCTACACGTGCAAAGAAATAGGTCACTTATCAAAAGACTGTAAAAATAATAGTAGTGAAAAATGTAATGAAGTATGTATGATTGATTCGAGTATGAGTGTTAAAGATAAATACTTAAAAGATGTTTTGATCGGTAATATTAAAATTTTTGCATTTATTGATATGGGTAGTTCAGATTGTACGATAACTGCGTCAACAGCAATACGTGAAAATTATGTTATTAATCAAGTTAAAAGTAATTTAAAGGGTTTTGGCGGTAGCATAGTAAATTCATATGGGGCAATAAAAGAGAGTATTATTGTTGATGGCGCGAAAGCAGACGACGTGTTATTTAGAATAGTGCCAGATACTGCACAAAAATATGATGTTATTATAGGCCGTAATTTTACAGACTTATCGCATATTGTTTATACAAAAGTAGGGAATTCTTTAATTTTTTCTGAATTTATTTCAGACAAATATGTACCAAATTTTATAGGGAATGATGATCAAATTGTTGTGAATGAAAATTGCATGTTACAAGAAAGTAGTATGAATTTTATTGATGTTGAAGTTAACGATAAAAATTGTGATTTGCCTTTTACTAACAGCGGCGAAAAACCTTTTGAATGTAAAATCGGTGAAATCGTCGGTAAAGAGTGTTTTGAAAATGATGTTATTTTGTTAGGAAAACAAGATGTTAGTAAAAATTTTGAAATGAATGATGTTATTTTGTTAGGAAAACAAAATTTTAGTAATAAATTTAGTGAAAAAGATGTTATAAATGATATTGTTAATGATTTAAAATTAAAACCTGGTAAGAAACCGAAAAGTCGCAAATCTTATAAAGTTAGTTTGAAAAAGGGTGAAGAGAAAAAATTTTAAATTTTGATGAAATCTAGAAAAGTTAGGAAAAATTGTACAATTTTTTTGACTGACGAAATAAAAAGTAAAAAGAAATCTTATAAAAATAGAGTTAAAGTAGTTAAGTTTTTAATGAAAAATAATGATTACAAAGAAATAGGTGATAGGAAAAAGGAAATAGTAGTAGAAAATGAGACATTCTATAATTGTGAAATTATTAATCCTAAGCGAGTAAGAAAAAAGCCTGAATCTTTGGAAGATTAGGTTTAATTAGGTATATATGTTTATATAAAAAAAAAAGAGTTTTTTTTTCGGGTATTTTACATGCGATTGAGGACAATCTTAGCGTAGAATGGCCGAATGTTATAAATATATATGCTATTCCAGGTATTGTAATGTTATGACTACTGTAACCACTTAAGATATGTTAGTATGCGTGTATGCGAGTGTTATGGAAAGGAAGAGCGCGAGAAGAAACGAACAGATTACTGCAAGCGGTCGCGAAGTAAAGACGTATGAGAGTGACGAGAGAGGGAGTGCGAGTTTAGTTTTTAATTCAAATCTGTAACTTTAATAATAATTTATATTTTTAAATAATAAACAATTAATTACTTTAATTTTCAATTTAAATAAATACTCTCAGCTATTTATTTTAACCTGTGACTGTGTGTCGAAATCCCTCTCCTTTCTCACTCTAACATGTGATTCACCAAGAGATGAAGATTTTCAAGTGGAAGTATGTTGGTAAGGCCTAATTTAATTTTTTTTTAATTTTAATCTTTATTTTTTAAATTTTTGCTGACTTTTATAGGTAAACGGAAGAACCGAAATTGATGATTATGGACCGATCATGGCATATAACATCTCAGAATTTTTTTTTTTATTTTACAATAAAAGTTATTATAAATTAATATTCGCATTATGCTTCTTATTCAATTTAATAACCCTCAAAAAACTGTTGCTTAGAATAAAAAGAAAAAATCAAAAAAGAAAAAAAGTAAAACTTAAAAAAAGAAAGAAAATAATTAACCCAATAAGCACCTTTTCGAAGTTAAAGTGTTCTTGAAGAGTGCGTGAATGGCGGTTCTTCAAGTGAACGTGAAGAACTCTTCAGGATGGAGATGATAATTAAACAAAAAATTAACTTTTGCTTTACAGGGGGGTTTTTTAAGGCAAGAAAAACGAATTTCCGGAAGAAAATATTTGTTTTTCGACTCAAAATATTTTCCGATTTTCCAAAATGGCAGACCGAAAAAATTTTTAAAATAAACTTTTAACTTTACAAGGGGGTTTTTTAGGGCAAGAAAAATGAATTTAGATGAAAAATATTATTTATTTTCTTTAACCTAATGGTCAGCCCCCCGCGTAGCTGAGTCAACTAATTTTACATCAGTTAAAAGAATGTTATTAAGTTTATCAGTATTGAAAACAATAAGTCTTTCAGCGCCGCGTTTTTGTTTATATTATTATTCGTTCTTATTATAATAAAGAAATGCAATTTCCTGAAAAGTATTTATTTTAGTATTAATTGTTATTTTCAAATATGCATTTTATTGGATATGCATAATTTACTCTGCATATAATTTCGAAAATTATTATCTGTAACATATACAACTTAAAATTTTTTTATTAAATCGAAGTGTCCTGTTAGCACAATGGATAATGTCGCTGCCTTTGGAAGTCACGGACCTCGGTTCAATCCCAGTCGGAGTCAAAATTTTTCTTCGGTTTTTTTTATCAGGTTTGTTAACTTAAAAAAAATAAACAAGTTATTATTAAAAATATAATTGCTTAAATATAAAAAAAAATAAAAAAAATAAATAAATAAATAAATTTTAAAAAAAAGTTTTTTTTAAATAATTTTGCGGGAAAGATTTCGCTAAGAGTTCTTCACGCAATCTTGTAGAACCGACATTCGCGTATTCCTGAAGAGTTCTTGAGGAACAGATTAAAAAAAAAAAGAAGTCTTAAAGTGTGCGTCAAGTTCTCTTCAAGAGTTTTTTATGCTTATTGGGAAGTTATTTAAAAAATAAAAAAAATTTGTTAATTTCTCAAAAAGTTTTAAAAATGCTTTTAAATCATTCTTTTGGATTAAAAATTTACTTTTTATTATTATTGCGTAGATTTATCTGTAATTACTTTCTTTATTAAGAGTAAAGGCTGATTCCAGGTGAAACGAACGTTGACCTCCAGATGGGGTCTTCCGATTGGGCTGTAACTTTGCACAGGTGATAATATATATAAAATGTCCTCACTCCCCAAATTTTACGTCGTAAAATCGCTTCTAGCCGTCTCTGTGAATTTTTGAAAATTGGGACCGATTTTAAAGCTCTCAGCCACCAACTTTTACTTCATTATATAAAAGCATGAAGAAATGTTAAAAATATTATTAAAAAAACGGTTTCGATCGGAAATTTCCCTGGCTATCCGAATTTCTAAACCGTTTTTTAAAATTTTTACGTGGAAACTCGAAAAATTGGAAAATGTGAGCCATACCGGCTGTAGCTCATAACTCAAAACCCGTCACTTCAAATAACTTCAAACTGGGAGTGGAGACTGAGCATTCCATATATTTTCACCTGATATTAATATGGGTATGGCTATTTTCACATACGGAAAAGTTATAAGGATAATTAGTGAAATTTTCCGATTTTGAAAATGAAAATTTAGCGAAAAAAGCTATATTTATATGCAAATTTAGGCAGAACCGATTTCATATGTAAAATTTATCATAAAATAAATTATTTTTTAATGCCTTTAAACCTTTTCTATTGATATATATAGTCAATTCTACGAAATTAGTCTTTTTATAAGAAGCTATTCAAGTAATTCTTAGTGAAAATGACCTATACTCCAGTAAAATCACGGTTTTGGTGGTATTGTTTGTGGCCGATACCAGATTTGGTCTACTATAGGTTTTTTGGGTCGCTGAACACGAAAATCGGGGTTTTTTCTATGCGCAATTGGGGCTTGACCCTTAAATCGTGCAAAACTGTCCCTAAAAAGGGCATTTTTGCTGTATTCATTGTAAGCCTTTGAAATTTGGTATACGGGGGTTTTCGGGTCGCTGATAACGAATGTTGCAGTTATAACTATGAAAAATTACCCCTTCACCCTTAAATTGGGCAAAACTGTCCTTAAATAGGGCATTTTTGCTGTATTCACTGTAAGCCTATGAAATTTGATATACAGGGGTTTTTTGGGTCGCTGATAACGAATATTGCAGTTATAACTATGAAAAATTACCCCTTCATCCTTAAATTGAGCAAAACTGCCCCTAAAAGGGGTGTTTTCGCTACTTTTAATCTAGCACTTCATAATTTGGTGTAATAGGGTTTTTTGGGGCACTGATCACAAAAATTGATGTCTTTTCAATTAAAACGTAACTCTTCAACCTTATATTAACCGAAACTAATATAAAGGAAATTATATAAACCTTTCAAAGGCTTACAATGAATACAGCAAAAATGCCCTTTTTAGGGGCAGTTTTGCCCGATTTAAGGGTCAAGGGATAATTTTTCATAGTTATAACTGCAATATTCGTTATCTGCGACCCAAAAAACCTCCGTATACCAAATTTCAAAGGCTTACAATGAATATAGCAAAAATTCCCTTTTTAAGGGCAGTTTTGCCCGATTTAAGGGTCAAGCCCCAATTGCGCATAGAAAATACCCGGATTTTCGTGTTCAGCGACCCAAAAAACCTATAGTAGACCAAATCTGGTGGCGGCCACAAACAATACCCCCCCCCCCGTGATTTGACTGGAGTACTAATAGGAAAACGAATGTCAGGAATTTTGAAAAATCAAATTTGGCTGGATTTAGTATGTTAAAATATGACACCTTACCAATTTTTATGGTTCTGGATTAAAAAATTTTGAAATAGAAGCTGTTTTTTGAATTAAAAATATTTTCAAATTTTTAAATAAAATCGGAGTAAATTTTCTATTTTAATTTTTTTAAACTCTTAACAGAACTCAAAAACTATTTTCAAACATAAGAAATAGCTGAATCTTCTTACTGAGTCATTTCGGCTGTCAGTTTTTGGAAAAACATCGAGGAAAGCTGAATAAAACTAAAATTCTAAAGAAAAAATTTTTTTTTAATACGAATTTTTAATTATTATATTTTATAATTATTTGTTTTTTAAGTTTTTCAAAACTAGAAAGGTTAAATACCGAGAAATAGAAATTTTAAAAAAGAATTAAAATTTTCTTTTTGAAGAACAGTAATTTTAAGTGCAACAAAAAAGAAAAGAATTTCCCAGTGTTTGAAAAATCCACATTAATTTTTCTTTAGAATTAGTCCAATTTGTCGGCTTTCCACGTAAAAATTTTAAAAAACGGTTTAGAAATTCGGATAGCCAGGGAAATTTCCGATCAAAACCGTTTTTCTAATAATATTTTTAACATTTTTTCATGCTTTTATATAATGAAGCAAAAGTTGGTGGCTGAGAGCTTTAAAATCGGTCCCAATTTTCAAAAATTCACAGAGACGGCTAGAAGCGATTTTACGACGTAAAATTTGGGGAGTGAGGACGTTTTATATATATAATCACCTGTGCAAAGTTACAGCCTAATCGGAAGACCCCATCTGGAGGTCAACGTACGTTTCACATGGAATCAGCCTAAAATGAATTTAGAAAAAACTGATTCTTTTTTATTTAATTTTCTACAGAAGCTTCTATAGTATATGCTATCCCACCTTCTATTTTTACGTTCGTTTTATATTCCCCGAGAATATTCTTGCTAATATTCCTGGGAAGGTTCTATAGCATGTTCTTGAGAGTGTACTGTCGCATATGATTTTTTTCACGTGAGTTATTTTAAAACTTAGAGAAACTCCGTTTCTCTTGTGTTGCATTTACTTCTGTTGTTTTTGCTTTTGAAAAAATCATTTTTTGCAGCAAATTTATAATTATGCAAACGATTTCAGATTTTTCAGTTGAGCCTCCGTCCTCCCTGTTCAAATTTACTTCAATTTTTTTCTGTTGCTTAACAAAACCATGTTTCACTACAAATTTACATTTATTCAAACACATTCAAGCTATTCAGAGCAGCGTAGGTGAAAAAAAAATGTAAAATAATAGGTTCTGATTAATTCTTTGATTATAATAGAGAATGAACGTGTTCTTCTGCATTAAGTATTAATTAATGTTCTATATGAGTCATTCTGGATATGCCAGGTCAGGTCTTCCGATCGGGCTGATTTTTTACCACTTTTTTATGTATACACAATATGTTTTCAGTGAAATTTTCAGCCCTCTAGGCGCTCAGGAACCCAAATTATACCTAACAGAAGCTTTTTAGATTTCTTCGGTTTGTTCAAAAAAAAAATTTTTTTTTTTTGTTTTAAATTTTTAAAATTGACTAGATGATTAAAAAAAATAGTACCCAGACATAAAAAGTTGTAAAATTTTCCGCTGAATCTGCCCCTGGGCGGCTCAAACTGCTTTTTTCGGCTTAGAGCGGAAGATTTTGAACTGCCCGAATTCAACAACTTTTATAAGGCTCAAACCTGGATAGAATTGGTCTAAATACTATATACTTTGATGTGGTAAATGTTGCTGGGTGGTTATATGCCCTTTAAAAAGTGTCAGAAGCATAATAATGGCTTTTTTAAATCAAATTTTAACGTTAAAATCACATTTATTATGCGCCTTATAGTCTTTTGTAATTACATTTGTACTAAAATGACTTTTTTCTGCTTTCTATACATAAAATTTATATTTTTCAAAGATTTTCAGTCCATTAATTCACGCGTCTCCAATAAAATGCGTATCTATGCGTATTATATAAAATATTGTTTTTTGGAAGTTTTCAATGAAACGCTTAAACCTCACAAGTTAAGGGGGATCTACGGGTAATTTTTTTTCAACAATCAAAATTTTTTTTTTCTTTTAATGTATTTATATATGTTTCAAGAATATGGAAAAAAATTTTGTTTTGAAATTCGCATTATTTTTGATTCTATGAGGCATAATAGCGCGCGCCGCAAGACGTATATTCTTAAAATTTGAACGCAGCTGCTGCTTGAATACCGTTAATAGGTCTAAAATTTAATTTTTTTGTTATATTATCATATTATATTGATATTATACATATATGCAAACACATATAATGTGTATTAGTGTTAAAAATATTCAAATTAAAGCATCAGACAGCATTTTAAGTATCGAGTTAGCTAAAAACTGGAAAATTGAATGAAGAGAAGAAAATGCTGCTCAAAAGATGGAATTTGAGGAAGTTGAAGGATTGCTGTATGGACCCGGAATTGCAGAAGATTGGTACGTTAAGTATTTAAGTAATTTTCAACTCATAGTTTTGTTGTTTTCGACGTTTAAAATTTTTGCTCATTTTTTAAAAACGCGTTTTTCAATCTTTTTGGTTAAAAATGACAAATTTTTAAATTGATGCCAAATTCTTAATTTTTGACAAAAAAGGGTTTTATATGTCTCAAAATATTTCCACAAGCTTCGAATGTCCCAAAATTCTTGACTCTACCTTTTTTAATTATTTGTTAATCAGATATGATAATTTGAAGTCGGGGTCTCAATGTTATGATTTTTTAAAAAAGCTCATTTTTAATGTTAACTTTGAAGAGTTCGTTTTCTTAAAAACGACTCAAGAAAATGAGACAAGTAAAGAATTTTTGGAAACTGGAAGCTTAAAGAAAATTTTCGAGACATATAAAACCCTTTTTTGTCAAAAATTACGAATTTGGCAGCAATTTAAAAATTGTTCATTTTTAGCCGAAAATGGCCATTTGGTTAATTGGCTACATTGATTAGAAAATTAGTGATACAAAATTGCGATTTACGGCGATTGAAAGGTGACATTTACATCAAAAAAATAAGACCAACCAGAAGTGATTTGATTACTTTGTGAGGTTTAAGTGTATAAGTGTCAATTTTTTGAAATTTTAATTTTTAATAAAATACGCATAGATACACATTTTATTGGAGACGCGTGAATTAATGGACTGAAAATCTTTGAAAAAAATCAAGTTTATGTATAGAATTTTCATATTTTCACTGATAAAAACGTTTAGCTCAAACTCGAAAACCCTCTAATAATGTATACATTTTCTTTTTGGACGTGTATTGGTTAAAAGAATGTTATAAAGTTTATAATAAGAATTTTCCTAATATTCCGGAAATTTTCTTGAAACTGAACCATATATTCTGATCATAACCATTTAAAACCAGGTGGATTACGGATGACACCAGGTGCAACCAGGTAAGTTTAGCATAAAGCTTTTCTGGAATATTCTGAGTTTTCCTCACGATCAAAAAGTTTTTCCGAGCAAAGAAGTACTATAAAAAAGAAATTTATAGAATAGTAGGATAAAATATGATTAATTCATATAATTAATTCATAAGCTTAATTTATTCAGGATTGAATTTTCTTCAATTTTCCCAGATTTATTCTTTTTTTAACAACTAAAACTATTTTTCTGGTTAAACCTCACTCAAACCATTTTGTATCGACTGATACTGATTTACAGTAACAGCCTCATGGCACTGTGATAGAAAATCACACCGTTTACTTTACGAAATAAGTATTCCGGTTTTAGCTCTGGACAGCGACGTCACACCTATAGAGCAGTTCATGGTTTCAAAAACCCCAAGTATTAAGTTCGGTTAAAATACGTATTGCCTTGGGAGAAAATATTTATTATAAAAGATTTATTAGTTTTATAGTATTATATAAAAATATAATGTAAAAATATAATATTACATTGTATATTAGAAGATTCTTAGACATGGTAAAGAATATTACTCATTCCACAGCGTGTAAATATAAATGTTGGCTGCGCCAACAACCTAAAAATATTTATATTTACATGCTGGGGGATGGGTAAATATTCTTTACCGCGTCTAAGAATATTTTTTTATTCATTGAAGACAAAGAATTTAATAATTTTTTATACAGGTACACGTGTAAAAAGATCAAATTCTTAAAGGACTTTTGAATTCTGAAAATGCGAGTGCAGCGATAAAGTTTAAATAAATATTGGTGATGTCAATAGTATATGATTTATAGAGACTATCTGCTTCTCTTTCTTTCTTTTCCTTTCCTAAATATAATTTTTATGCTTGGAAAATACCCATTACTTACTTTTCAATAAGCGTGTTTTTGTACCTTTTTTTTTGTTTCAAAGCCGTGTTGGTATGAGAAAATTCAAGGACACACATTATTTCCTTACAGGCACGCGCATTTTCAGAGTTCGAAAAGTCGTTTGGAATTTGATTGTTTACACGTGTAGTTGTGTATAAATAATGATGTAATTCTTTGCCTAAAATGTATAAAAAAATATTAAACAAAACCACGATCGTGTTAAGTGAGAAAGCCGACAGTAGACGATAAGAATCCTGCATAGGCATCCATAAGCCTACATCATATTTCAGCATCCTAGCAGACGCAGAGATGACATCATCCACAAGTTGGCTCCAGCAGCAGATATTATATCAGCGCGGTATCGTAAAAGTGTATTTGTGTGAATGCGCGTGGATCGCGAGTATATTATGTAAAGCCACTCAGGTTAATAATTTAATAATTTAATATTATAATTAAATTTTATATTTAATTTTAAAGCCCATGAGACAATATAAAAATATAAATAAAGTTTTAGATAAATATTAATTTATAATCAATAAATAAGTTTTTAATTAATTTAGTGTACGTGCATGTTCACATATAATCATATTTCGACCTGTATTTCCCCACATAAATACCTATTTCTTAGAACTCCGCCGCTTGCCGAGTGAGACCGTTTCTTATGCCGAGCTAGCCAAATAACAGGTAATTTCCTCCCTTTTATTATTACCATTATTACTAAATAATTATACATAAAGAATAAATATATTAATATATATATATAAATATGTAATAAAAAATATTTATTGAACCAAATTACCCCCGTTACAATGTTGAACCACAGTGCCAATTACTTGTCAGCGTTCTTTTTATTATTTTATGCAAAAAGTTTTGGAAAAAAAGTACACAAAATATAAAGAAAGGACTTAGATATTCCATTATCACTAACTGATTCGGTTTTCAACCGTTTTTAAATACAATATGCTCAGTTTTGGAATTCCATCCCACATGTATCCGTGATTTACTCACGTACTCACGCTTCAAAAAGTGCATTAAGCAGTATTTACTGAAAGACGACTTTAGGTATAGCTGTTTAACAGCAGGGCGAGTCTCTTGACTTGACTTTGCCAATTAACTAAATTAACTTAATTATATTTACTGACATATTTACACATATTTACTTTTCTTGAATTATTGACTTTGAATATATGAAATTTTTAACAATAATATTTACTTTATTTATTATACTTTAAAACATTTTTTATTTTTATTCTAATTTGAATCTATGTTGAAATTGTATAAATTTTTGTAATAAAAAGAAAAGAAAATATAAAGATATAATAATAATAATAATAATATATAAAGTATTCATTGGAGATATCAAGTAATAAACATATTTTCAGATGTTACTTTTATAAGAAAAAATTAGGTACTACATCTAAAAACAAACAAAATATTGCTGTTCTTTTTTTTTTTATTAAAAAAATTTTTTTAAATTTTCAAAAATCTAAAGTATCCGATCCGAGATATCGAGTAAAAACCATACTTTCAGATATTAATACTTTTGTAGAAATAAATTAGGTACTACGTTCAAAAAGAAAAAAATTTTAAAAAAAATAATTTTTAAATATTAAGTTTCAGATCCAAAAAATTTACTACACAGAATATTTCTAAAACTAGTATTTCCACAGAAAAATATTAAGTACTACTTTCAAACAAAAAAAAAATATTTATGTTTTGGTTCCTCACAAAGGAACCATTATGTTAGACGAAATTTTGATTTTTTATTTTTTGGCAGATAAGTACGTTTTGAGACGTGAGTTATTAGACCAAAAATGATAAAAGCGGAAGAATTTAATAATTTCCAAAAGATACAGCAGTAGGACACAAATTATTTAAAAATCTGCTTTAAAGATAAAAAAACATTGGAAAAATGATATAAAATGTTAAAAATACCCTTTGGTAATTATACAAAATTTTCATAAATTAAAGAAAAATTCGTAAATTTACTAAAGAAATCGTAATTTTAAGCCCAAACTCCACTGCGCATTTAATCTCCTCTGCAATAATTGTAGACTGTATTAATTTTTATTTCCGTCTACAGATATTTGAATTTAAATTTCAATGCGAAGGTGGCAGCATCTTTCGAATATAGTATAGTCGCAACGAAACCCCATGAAACACATAGAAAGGATAACATGTATACACTATACATATACTGTATAGTATATATGAATATAGTTGGTAACTCTTTGTAACTACTTTCACTCGAATACAAAAATTAAATGAAGTTAAAAAAACTTGAATCTCCCATCTACATTACTAACTACAATTAATATAGAAGAGAATAAATGTGCAGTGGAGTTAGGTTTTTACAATCGATCGTAAATCGATCATCCCGGAATATTAGGGGAAAATCTGCACCACAATGATATGTAAAAAACCTTTTAAAGATTATTTATACATAAAAAAATAATAAATTCCCCGTTGTAATTTTGCCCTCAGCTGCACTTCATGGGGCAGGGCAAGCAAAAACCTGTATTTTTTCTCTTTTTTTTTCTAAAATCTGTCAAAAATTCATATCTTTGGTTCTTTAGTACCAAAATAGGCCTACATGGTCTTCAAAGATTCGTCTTTGATACCTTTTTCACACACAAAAGTCAAAAAATAATTATGCTCACTTAAGGAACCCTTAAATTAAAAAATACTCAAGACTAACATTGAAAATTCAATTATTTTGCTATATCAAAAATTCTGGAAAATTTATATGTTTCTTATCTATCAAAGTCATTAAAAATGAGCCTGATTAGAGCAAATTTGAGCCGCGGAAACCGTCAAAATTTCAAAAAAACCGAAATTTTTATGGGGTTTTTTTGAAGATAACAAGAAAATTTTCAACTGTTTGGGAATACGATTTGCTTTAACATATTTTAATAAAAGTTTAATATTTTAAATACCATCTTTGTTGAGCTAAATCACGAAAAAAACTGAAGCAAAAGGAACTAGTAAGAAACTTTTAAAAACTAGGAGCTTGCACAAAAATTTTGAGTTTTAAAAGACTCATTTAAGTTAAAAATTACAATTTTTGCAGCAATTTATAAATTGGTCGTTTTTGGCCAAATATGTTCATTTGGTTTACTGACTATAACGGTAAGAGAATTGTTGATAAAAAAATGTGGTTTACGGGGGTCAAAAGGTGATAAATACCTAAAAAAAATTGAGACTAAAAAAAAGTATTTGGTTTAATTACAAGGTAGCAGCGCCATTTAGAAGTTAGCCTAAAAAGTCCTATGTTATATAGCGTATAACTCTGCTATAGGGTCTAATTTGTAGGACCAGGAGTCCCATCCAGGTAAACTGAGGGTATGAAGGATGTTTTCTCAACTACGACAACCTGTTTTGAAAGTTAAAAGCAAATCGAATTCCCAAACAGTTAACAATCCCCTTGTTATCTTCAAAAAAATCCCATAAAAGGTTTCGGTTTTTTTGAAAACAGTGGACGGTTTCCGCAGCTCAAATTTGCTCTAACCGGGCCCATTTTGAAGGGCTTTGATAGGTAAAAAACATATAAATTTTCCAGAGAGTTAATTTTTGATATAGCAAAATCATTGAATTTTAAAGTAAAATTTTTAATGTTAGTCTTAAGTATTTTTGAATTTAAGGGTTCCTAAAGTGAGCATAATTAATTTTTGACTTTTTTATTTGAAAAAGGTATCAAAGCAAATCTTGTAAGATCCTGTAGACCAATTTTTCTACTAAACAACCAGAGATATGAATTTTTGACAGATTTTGGAAAAAAAGAGAAAAAAACACGTTTTTGCTCGCCCTGTCCCATGAAGTGCAGCTAGGGGCAAAATTCAAACGGGGAACTTATTATTTTTTTATGTTTAAACAATTCGTAAAAGGTATTTCAGATATCATTCTGGTGCAGATTTTCCCTTTATATTCCGGGATGCTCTTTAAATTGACGATTTTTTAGATGTAAATATACTACAAATATTCGTAAGTTTACGATCTTCGTATATTTACTAAAAAAAAATCGAAAAATCACGAATTTATTCTAATTTACTGACGATTGTAAATTTACAACATTTTTTAGTAATTCCTAATTTTACGATAATTTTGTATATTTATCATAAGATAAATATATTAAGGATTATAAATATATTAAGGATTATTAATAGTGTAAGTATAAAATTTGTTTATACATACCTAATAAACATGGTGTTAGTACAGTGTAACGTCAGGTCAAAACAGACCCAAAATAAAAGGGTTGAGTCATAAGAAATAAATAGCAAAAGTAAATAGTGATTTAATATCAGGCATGACTTGCTAAAAATTAGGCAAGTATAAATAATTCGACACCTGAATAAATAATATATTATAGAGCCCATGAATACGGCACCTTGGCATAGAACTCCCTCCTTAAAGAAAAATAGCTTTAGATTTTAGTGACAAGACAAATGCTCTTATCACTAAATGTAAAAGTGAAATCCGAAGGTTCAGTGTTTCTCTTGTTGTTCCGTCTCTTTCGTGTAGGATATTAAAATAAATTTAGAAGTTACTTCCAGATTGTACTGGTAACAATTAATTTTTTTTCATGGACAGTTACTTTTGTTATCATGACATTAAAAATATATTTATTTGTCTATCTTTTTAACCTTCAAAACAAAATTTTTAACGAAAAATTTTTAAGGTCAAATGAATACTATTTTTATGTGTAAATGACTACTCATTTACGCTCTATAAAGGGTATGAAAGATTTTAACTTTACTATAAATTTTGTTTTGTGGACAGTTACTTTTGTCATTATGACATTAAAAATTTATTAATTTGACTATCTTTTGAACCTTCAGTGACAAAATTTTTTACTAACATATGAATAATTTTTAAAGTTAAACAAATATTATTTTTATGTGTAAATGTTGGACTGTGGCGCCTCCACGCACTTCCTTAATATACTACTCGGTGAAGAAGGAGGAGAAGCTTACAGTTTAGTTCCACGCTGATTGTCATTCAGTTCATATCGATAACGCGCATTAAATCTTTATATGTATCTTTGATCACTATTATTAAATAAATCGTGTAATAGACGAGTTTTAGTAAAGATCAGTAAAGACGAGTATTAATTAATAAACTCTATTATAAATAAATAACAAACGAGTGTATATTTTATTTTCACTAAACATAAAACCCAATAGATTATCGGCCCGCCATCGCTTCCACGGCGTGTGTGTGTTTTGTGTTGATTAAATAGAAAATGAATAATTTTTGGTGAAATAAATTATTTAAGAAGTGTGTGTATATATGTTACGCCCGAAACGAGGTAACGGCCGGTTCCGCGGAACGGGGCAGTCATCAGCCGGTTTAATGAAATTATGAATAAAATTTGCTAAGACAAACAAATTTTTTATTTTATAATTAATCAGTATCATTTAAAAATGTATTTTAAATGTAAAAGAAATTAAACAAAAATTTTTTTTCTTAGGAATGTTTCTTATTTTCAATGTATTAATTTATTTAATTTGATGCCCCGTTCCGCGGAACCGGCCGGTTTGATGTCCCATTCCGTGGAACCGGCCGGTTTACTGTCCGATTCCGCGGAACCGGCCGTTACCACGTTTCGGGCGTAACATATACATAATAAAAATTAATTATTTTTTTGGTGAGATAAATTAAAGAAGTGTAAAAATAAATATTTTTTTTGAAAATAAAATTAATTATTTTTATGTGTGTTTCCGTTTACATAGAAGAGAAAATGGAGACCGAGCAGGAAGTGAAAGGTAGGATTTTTTTTAATATTGATGTGAAATGGATGAGAGTTAAAATTACCGGTAATTAATAAAAATTAAATTAAATTAATTTTTTTTATTGTTAAATTAATTATTGAAAAAGTAAAAATCAAATTTTTGACGTGTATGTGTGTGTGTATGTTTTACACAAAATGGCCGAAACCGACGCCAAGATTTTCTCAACGGTGATGTACACGCCGGGCAGAAATTGTGTTTTTAAAAAGGTGGCGCTCAGGAATGATGTGAATTTTTTTTTAAATAAATGATCGATGACGAGAAAGACAATTTTTTTTCAATAACTAAAAATAAAAAGAAAAGTGAATTGATATTGAATTTTTTTGAATTTTGTTCATACGAAAATGAAATTATTTAGACGCGCATAAATAAGACGTAAAATTTTTATTATTATTTTAGCGGGAAATGAAATTCGTGTGTGTTTTTTTCCGCGTGTATGTGTGCTATACTCGGAAATACATGCACGAACATAACCGTTTTTTTTAAAGAAGTGAAGAAAATAAAATTTTTTTTGGTTATGTGTGTGTATCCTTGCATGTATGTGTTCTACGTGTAGGATTGCATGAATTTTAACCTATTTAAAATTATAATAGAACGAAAAGAAAAACTGTAGATGTGAAATTATTATATGCATATAAAATAAAGATGTGAAATTTTTTTAAATAATTTATTTTAGAACTAAGACATAAATTTAAGCAATATATTTCTTTTAGATAATAAAGAACTATACCTCAGTCTAATGACCCTGAATGAAGCAAACGAGATGAGAGAAAAATATGGAGAGGAAAAAGTTGTAGTCAGGTTAGATGAGGACGCGATTCGACTAGTCACCGAAAGTGGCTCAACTGTTTATATAGGTGTGTAATTTATTTTAGAAAAGATAAAATTTAAAAAAAAAAAAAAAAAAAAAAAAAATTTGTTTGACGTCAAATTAATAAAATTAGGTACCTAAAATTAAAAAAAAAATAAAAAAAAATAAAAATTCATGAATTTTATAAATAATTTTTTTTTCAACATTAGCTGGTTTGTGAATATTATAGATTATTATTGTGTTCATAGTAGTTTAAATATTTACAAGGGTGACCTTGAATATTATCTTGTGTTCGGATATGTGAAAGGTCATTCACTTTGTAGTTTTTCGTGCTTGTGTTCAGTCGATAAATTACGGAGTTAAATTCATTATCCTTTTTATTTCTCGTGCATGATTAGTCTAAGTGAAAATCTTTTCAGATAAACATACCATCGAAGAAAAAGAGTGGCATTTGATATCTGAAGCCGTAAAAAAGCAAGAATCATTGGGAAACAAGCTGTTAATTCCCATAGAAATCCAGCAAATAGAACTTAATGAAGGGGGTTTTGAGTTTGTAGATGCGCGAAATGATGAGTCTGAAAATGAAAAGAAAGATGACGAGAAAAATGAATTAGATGATGTGAATAGAGGAGGCCATGGCATGAATGATGAGGATGATGTGATTGTGACTGATGCGTCTACTCAGACGCCACCTTTTGTTAAGAAACAAAAGCCTTTGATTAAATGTTGAAAAATGTAACCTAAATCTGCAGAAGAGTTACAGTAAAAATCAAACTGTAAGTTTTGAAACTAAATTAAATGATTCTGAAGTTTTAGATGGGCAGAATTTTTATGATGAGATGCAGAGAAAATTTGATGCGTACTTGAAAGAAGTGAAGGAACAGCACAAAAAGAATTTAGATGTGATGGCAGCAAAAAATGATCTTATTGCCAAACACACTCAAGGTGTGATGAATGAAGTTGAAAGTAGATTAGATAGAAGAGTTGCCAGATTAGAAAACACTATTTCTGGAGTTAAAAATTTAGATGGGATTGCTGGCACTTTGAAGAGAGCTTTAGATAAGGTAGATGGGTTGAATAATGACGAGATACAAAATAGAGAGGTAAGAGACCATAATAATTCTAATTTATTTAATTCTACGATGGTGCCTAAAAGTATAAATATTTCTAATAAAAATGATATTACATTAATAATTCGAGACGAGATTAAAAAGTTAGGAATTAGTACGTTTTCGAATAAAAATGATTCGAATAAAGACGAGTCAATTGTAAATGAATTGAAAGATGTATTAAAGACCGGTTTATCATCTCGAGATACAGGTTCTAGAAGAGATTACAAGTTAACTAATAAAATGCGTTTTGAACATTTTATGGACTTTTTTAAGTCAGAATTAAGAACAAAAGATTTATTATATGTTATAGATACAAAAATTAAAGTAAATGATAAATTAGATGAGAGTGCTATAGAAAATAATAAATTTAGAGTTCGTGATATATTGATAAATAGAATAGATCAAAATTATCATAATAAAATTTTAGATGAGTCAAATCCTATTAAAATGCTAGAAAAGATAAAAGAAACAAAAAGATGTGAAAATAATTTAATTTCCATGGATCTTAAAAAACGGTTGTATAATATACAATATAATCCTAACAAGAAAAGGCAGCAGAATTTTGGGATAGATTTGACGAGTTGACGAGAAATTACAATAACATCCCAAATGCTCCTGCCCTTTCTGAACAAGAAATTCGAGATGCTTTATCAAGCAATAGAGAAGAGTATACCTCAGCTACACCATCTAGAATTTGTAAACGTGAATTTGACGGGTAAAAGTATTTCTTTCGAGGACTTAAAACGTTTTATCATACAGCATGAAGCTTCCACTGTGATGGCTTAGGGCATATTGGGAGTAATTGTCCTCGTAAAGATTTGAAAAGAAAGCTTTGTTATTCCTGTAAGGAGTACACAGACCATATTGCAGCTAACTGCCCTCGAAACAGGATCAAATCGACGAGATAGAAGGTATGATAATAACAATAGACGTGATTATAAAAATAATGGTGGTGGCCGTGGTTTTAAAAGAAAGATAGAAAGTAAGAATCACGAGTCTAACTAAAAAAGATCCAAGTTTAATAATAGGGATAGAGGAAATTACAAAAACCGGGGTCGAGGCAGAAAACAGCAAAACAATGGACAGCAAGAAAAGAACAACTCTGAAAGTAAAGGTAACTTTGATAGTTTAAATATTTTTAATACTGATTTAAATAGACGAGATAATATAACCCAAGTTAGCTTTACCGGTTTAAACAATAATAATCTACTAGCCGAATTTTGGCCGATTCCGGAGCCACAGAGCATCTTACAAATTCTAAACTGATATTTAAGACTTTAGATGAGAATTGTAGAAATATTATAAAATGTGCAAATAAAGATGAGTCTGCGAATTTTAAATCGGAGGGAGTAGGAGTTGTAGATTTGATAAATTCTGATAATAATATTTCTTTAAAGAATGTAATTTGCGCTGAAGGCTTATCGGAAAACTTGCTTTTCCTTAGAAAATTTGCTGATAAAGGTTTATATTAGCTATCTATTTAGACAATAAAAAAATTAATATTTTTGACCCTGTTTCTAAAAAATCATTTATCTCTGGTATATATGATAAACCTTACTGGAAAATAGAATTTGAAGTGAATAATTTAGATGCGAACATAAACTCAGAATACAGCCCTTTAAATAATAAAATTATTGCATACTTAACGACGAGAAGTAACAGAAATTATAAATTAAAAGATAAATCTAATAATAATAATAAAATCCACTCAGATGAGAAATTAGATGCGATTAATGAAAATTTCTGTGACAATAATTTATTTGAAAATGAGACTGGAGTAGAAGTTGACTTAAATGATGCCATTTTTGAAAATAGTTTAAGAGACAGAATTTTAAATAATCCTGATGAATCGCTTTTGACTGATGATGAATTTGAAGAGAAAAACGAATTAAATTTTGATAAACAAAACAATATGTTTGTTAAAAATAATATAGCAATGTTATGGCAGTTTAGAATGGGCCATGCGTCGTTGGGATATTTAAAAAGACTTCAAAAATTATATCCAGAAATAAAAGATTTAAAAGACGCGAAATTTGATGAGAAAATTTTAGACTGTGAAATATGCTTGATTTCGAAACTAAATAAATTACCGTTCAATACTGTAAGATTTAGAGCAAATGAACCATTACAAATAGTTCACTCTGATATAATAGGTCCTATTAGTCTTATCACTTACCCAAAAAGGTATAGATAAATTTCTGTAATCATAGATGACTACTCTAGGGCGGCAATGGCCTTTAGCATGAAAACAAAAGATGAGACAGGAACATGCCTTGAACTGTTTGTTAAAAGCGCTAGAAACTTTATTGGACGAGATGCTAAAGTTTGTTACCTTAGAACTAACCAAGGCACTGAATTTGTTGGTGGGAAAACTAAAGCAGTATTGGAGAAATTAGGAGCTGAGTTAGAACTTGTTACTCCTGATACTCCAGAACATAATGGTGTCTCGGAGAGATTTAACTAAACTATTCAAAAGAAAATACGCTCGTTAATGTATGATGCGAAACGAAAGTATGTGGGATTTAGCTTTGGGTGCGGCTGTCTATGCCTAGAATCGCACACCTCATAAGTCTGTAGATATGAATATACCGTAATGCAAACTAAATCCCAGATTTGAACCAAAATTAAGCCAACTAAAACGTTATGGATGCTTATCATATATTAAAATACATAGAAGGATAGGTCCTAAATATAGGTCCTAAATTTAGGAGAATAGCGATGAGAGTTGTACTTGTAGGATATAATTCAACTTTATTTTTCTTAAACCTGAAGAAGGAAAGTTTTATGAAAGTCGAAATGTTAGGTTTAACGAAAAATTGGTTTTTGGTGACAAATATAGAAAGAATAGCATCACAGATTGGGAAAATGCCTTTGATGAGATAAACAAAGAAAATTGGTTCGTTAAATTTCATGAGGAACCAAAAAAAATTGCTAATAACAAACAAGAACGGAGGGAGCGTTAAAAAGAAAAAGAGGCAGACGTAGTAAAAATATCATAGTAAACTTTAATAATGTACATTTAGAAGAGTCTGAAGAAGACATTGAAATTTTAGATGATGAGTATTATCATGCATTACTTACAAAAATTAATAAAGATCCAGGTTCTTTTAAAGAAGCCATGAAATCAGATGAGAAAAATAAGTGGGATCTTGCAGTAAAAGACGAGCTAATTTCGATGGATAAAAATAAAGTATGGAATATTGTTAAAAGACCTCTTGTAGATGAATATGGTAATAAACCAAATTTAATTGATTCAAGGTGGGTTCGAAAGAAAAAGATAGAGCCAAATGGCAAAATCAAACATAAGGCGAGATTAGTGATAAGAGGGAAAAAAGATAAAAATACGTACGATCTGAAAGATACTTATGCGCCTGTTTCTAGACTTGTATTAATTAGAGCAGTGCTTGCGATCATAAATAAATATGACTTAGATGTGTGTCAAATGGAAGTGAAAACTGCCTTCCTTAATGGTAAAATTGAAGACAAGATTTACATGGAAATACCAGAAGGGGTAAATGTCTCAGAACAATTTAGACGAGAAAACGTTTGCAAAATAGAAAGAGCACTGTATGGTTTAAAAATTAGCCCTAAAAGATGGAATGAGCGATTTGCTGAAGTAGCTTCAAAAATTGGGTTAACTTCTCATTATGATGAACCATGTATATTTACGTGGAGAAATGGGAGTAAATTTCTCATATTGTTATTATACGTAGACGATATGTTGATCGCCAGTAATGATTTAGAAAAACTGGAGCAAATAAAACTGAAATTGAAAGATGAGTTTGAAATGACAGATCTAGGCGAACCTAAAAGTTTTCTTGGGATTAACTTAGAACGAAATAGATTGGAGAGAATTTTAAGTTTATCACAAGAAGATTATATAGAAAAGATGTTAGAAAGATTTGGTTTTAAAGAAAAACATCCACAAAGAACGCCTATGGTTACGCAACAGGTAGCTAATTGAAAAAGAAAAGAACGAGAAGAGTCTGATGACGATGAGAAATTGAATAAAAATCTACTTATGGCAAATACGACTTATAGAGAAGCTGTTTGTTCTTTAGCATATTTGGCTAACGTTATTAGACCAGATATTGCGGATACCGTAAATATATTAAGTAGACACCAGGTTGAACCAACTGAAAATGAGTGGGCTATGATTGAAGAGTATTTAGATATCTTAAAGGAACCATAGACTTGAAACTAACACGGGTTTGAATAATAAACTAGAAGGCTATTCTGACTCTAGTTATTCTGATTGCAAGAAATCATTAACAACTAGTGGATATATTATTAGATTGTTTGGTGATTCAATAGCCTGGAAAACACGGAAACTGTCTTATGTAAATCTATCTACTTGTGAGGCTGAATACGTTGCGATGAGTAATGCGACACAAGAAATGATTTCAATTTTTAATTCGTTAAAATTAATGTTGAACATTCCTTTAATGCCCTTGACCCTTTGGTGTGATAATTCAGCTGCGGATAAAAATACTAAGACAAGAGGCAGCAATCGGTTGAGACATATAATATACACTAAGGTTGATTATTTTAAAGATTGTCTCAAAAGGGGTTATATCGAAGTTAGATGGGTACCTTCTAAAGAACAAATAGTTGATATTTTTACTAAACCGTTGGCTTTTGATTTGCACAGACAACTGACTAATTCAATCTTAAACTTGGAGAGTTAGACGAGTCAAATTTTACATGATGTGTATTCGATGAGATAAACTAATAATTGATTTGATTTGTTTCAGATAAATAGATAAGAAAGTGCTTAAGACGGTGTTATTATGAGGGATATCAGAGTGAAAGGATGACCATATGTGCACTTAAAATTTTTATCAAATTTTGGAATTACAAACGAATCTACAAACGCGCATCAACAATATTGAATTTTAGTTTGTAAGTAGAAGTAATTAAGCATGGTGCAAGTGAAATTGTGTGTTAGATAATTTATTTGTTTATTATATATATGCTTTTATTTATTTTTCTAATAAAAGAATAATTTTTTTAATAAATTAATTTTTTTATTAAATGAATTCTTTATAATTTTAAGTGTGTGCTGTATTAATTATCTGTAATAAATAAGTGCTTATATAAGTATTTCAAAAATGCATGTGCTTTAAAGTTCATGAAAATTGTAAAAAAAATTGTAATATTATTCACTAAATAGAGCTTCTGCAAAACAATGTTCAACAAATGGATGTAACTGCCATAAATCTGGGGTTTTATGTAGTTCTAGGTGTCATTTAAGTAGTCCTATTACAAATAAATAAACATTTCCATTCTTAATTGTATTATACTGTTTTAAAAGTTTAAGATGTAATAAAAAAATTTAATATTAATGTACAAAAAAATAATAAATAACATATTTACTTTATATTTGTCGCGCTTGTGAATTTTTACAATAGTAAACTAGAAAAAAAATTAATTTCTTTAACACGGTGCTTCATCAGTATTATAGGATAAAATACGTATAATAGGCTATAATACTAAAAATTTTAGTATGATTAGCTATATGTGAATTCAAAGGCTTTATTTTTCTAAAATATGGATAATAGCTTATTATACTAAAATGTCTATTGTACTGCGACATATATATATTTTCACATAAATAAAAAGAATTTTTTTCCCTTTTTTAATCTCATATTCCCAAAAATATAAATAAAAATTATGTTTTTGAACATTTTACCGTCTTTAAATTTACCGTAAATAAATTATAATTTATTATCTTTTTTAATTTTAGCTCACGGCACAGAGTTACAACTATTTAAAGCTAAGAAGTACAAAATTTAAAAAGTCAAAAATTGGTCATTTTCATCACTTCATATCTTAAAATGGTTTGTATTAAAATATAAAAACCAAAATGCTTTGTTTTTATTAAACGCATTTCTAAAGCCGCTTTTTTTTTGTTTTTTATTTAATGTATTCATTAAAAAGAAATAGCAAAAAAAAGACTTAGAGTCCGATTTATTGAGTTATTGGGTTTATTCATTCAAATAATAGTATTGAATTTAGCAGAAACTATACTTCACTTTAATTTTTTTTTCTAAAACAATCCTGTTTTATAGAAATGTTGTAATTTCAATTGTTTTTATGCAATATTAGCATTAAATTATTAGTATTGAATTTAGAAAAATATACCCAACTTAAATGTTTTCGAATATTGTCCGGTTTTATAGAAATCTTGTAATCTCAAATATTTTTATGCAATGATAGCATTGAAATATATGTCTTAAATTTAGCAAAATGTACCCCGCTTTCAATTTTTTCGAATAATAGACTGATTCTTAGAACAGTTGTAATTTCAATTGTATTGAAATATTAGTAATTAATTTAGCAAAAACTATACCTCACTTTAGTTTTATTTCGAAAAGTTTCCTTTTTTATAGAAAAGTTGTAATTTCAATCGTTTTTATGCAATAATAGTAATGATATATTATAGTATTGAATTTATCAAAATATACCCAACTTAAATGTTTTTGAATTCCGTCGTGTTTTATAGAAATGTTGTAATTTCAAATGTTTTTATGCAATGATAGCATTGAAATATCAGAATTGAATTTAGCAGTATATGCCCCACTTAAATGTTTTCGAATTGTCCTGTTTTATAGAAATGTTGTAATTTCAAATGTTTTTATGCAATGATAGCATTGAAATATCAGTATTGAATTTAGCAAAATATACGCAACTTAAAAGTTTTCAAATATTGTCCTGTTTTATAGAAATCTTGTAATTTCAAATATTTTTCTGCAATGATAGCATTGAAATATTAGTATTGAATTTAACAGAAAACAGAAATTATACCCCTCTTTAATATTTTTTTCGTTAACAACTAAGAAGATAAACTCATATTGATTGTCCACAATTTGAAAAACATCTAAAAATTTTAATATATAATATTGTCAGGTGTATTACAGCAGAAACTATACGCTATTCTATATATTTTTCGAATAGTGTCCTCTTTTATATGAAAGTTGGAATTTCAAATATTTTTATGCAATGATTGCATTGAAATATTTTTATTGACTTTAGCAGAAACTATACGTCATTCTAAATTTTTTTCGAATAGTGTCCTGTTTTATATAAAAATTGTAATTTAAAATATATTTTTGCAATGATAGCATTGAAAATTTTTTATTGACTTTAGCAGAATCTATACGCCATTCTAAATTTTTTTCGATTAGTCGTCCTGTTTTATATAAAAGTTGCAACTTAAAATATTTTTGTGCAATGATTGCATTGAAATATTTTTATTGACTTTAGCAAAGACTATATGCCATTCTAAATTTTTTTCGATTAGTGTCCTGTTTTATATAAAAGTTGGAATTTCAAATATTTTTATGCAATGACAGCATTTAAATTTTTTTTTTTTGATTTTAGCTGAAACTGTACATCATTTAAAATTTTTTTCTAATAGTCTCGTGTTTTATACAAAAGTTGTAATTATAAATATTTTTATGCAATGATTGTATTGAAATATTTTTGTAATCTCAAAAATTTTTATGCAATGATAGCATTGAAATTTTTTTATTGACTTTAGCTGAAACTGTACATCATTTAAAATTTTTTTCTAATAGTATCCTGTTTTATTTAAAAGTTGTAATTTTAAATATTTTTATGCAATGAGATCATTGAAATTTTTTTATTGACTTTAGCAGAAACTATATTTCATTTAAAATTTTTTTATAATAGTGTCTTGTTTTATAAGAAAATTGAATTTTAAAATTTTTTTATGCAATGATAACATTGAAATTTTGGTTCCTCATAGAGGAACCATTGTGATCGGTCAAAATTTTTTTTTTGATTTTTTGGTATATAAGCACGTTTTGAGACCTCAGGAAGCTAAAAAACCGGTTTTTAAAAAAAGTCTGTATGTGTGTATGTGTGTGTGTACGTACGTACGTACGTAATGTACGTATGTAATCGCTGATATTTCACAAACATTATGGAATTAAGACCTAATTTTTTTTTCAAAAATTTTTTCACTAAAAAAGCTCGAGGTACTTTTTTTTTTTTTTAATTTGGATGTAATACCTCATTTATTTCCATGAAAGTACTTATATTTGAAAGTATGGTTTTCACATGATATCTCGAATCGGATACTTAATTTTCTGAAATTTTTTTTTCTAAAATTTTTTTCACAAAAAAATACAAAAAATACCAATTTTTTTTTTCGTTTTGGACGTAGTACCTAATTTATTTCCATGGAAGTACTAGTTTTAAGAACCTTGTTTATTGTAATTTTTTGGATCTGATACTTAATTTTTTCAAAATTTTTTTTGTTAAAATTAAAAAAAAAGAAAAATAAAAAAACTGCAATATTTTTTTTTTTTTTTTGGTGTAATACCTCATTTAATTCTATGAAAGTACTAATATCTGAAAATATTTTAACTAGTGATATTTCAAAACCATTATCGAATTAAGACCTAATTTTCTTTTCCAAACATTTTTTTATCAAAAAATCTCAAACTGCTTTTTTTTTTTTTTTTTTTTCTAATAGTCTCCTGTTTTATAGAAAAGTTGGAATTTTAAATATTTTTATGCAATGATAGCATTTAAATTTTTTTTTTGACTTTAGCAGAAATTATACGCTATTTTAAATTTTTTTAAATAGTCTCCTGTTTTATACAAAATTTGTAATTATAAATATTTTTATGCAATGTTAGCATTTAAATTTTGGTTCCTCATAGAGGAACCATTGTGTTCGGTCAAAATTTTTTTTGTTGATTTTTTGGTATATAAGCACGTTTTGAGACCTCAGGAAGCTGAAAAACCGGTTTTTAAAAAAAGTCTGTATGTGTGTATGTGTGAGTGTACGTACGTACGTACACTTTACGTATGTACGTACGTATGTAATCGCTGATATTTCACAAACATTATGGAATTAAGACCTAATTTTTTTTTCAAAAATTTTTTCTACAAAAAAGCTCGAGGTACTTTTTTTTTTTTTAATTTGGATGTAATACCTCATTTATTTCCATGAAAGTACTTATATTTGAAAGTATGGTTTTCACATGATATCTTGAATCGGATACTTAATTTTCTGAAAATTTTTTTTCTAAAATTTTTTTCACAAAAAAATACAAAAAATACCAATTTTTTTTTCTTTTTGGACGTATTACCTAATTTATTTCCATGGAAGTGCTAGTTTTAAGAACCTTGTTTATTGTAATTTTTTGGATCTGATACTTAATTTTTTCAAAATTTTTTTTCTCAAAATTAAAAAAAAAGAAAATAAAAAAAACTGTAATATTTTTTTTTTTTTTTGGTGTAATACCTCATTTAATTCTATGTAGGTACTAATATCTGAAAATATTGTAACTAGTGATATTTCAAAACCATTATCGAATTAAGACCTAATTTTTTTTTCCAAACATTTTTTTATTAAAAAATCTCAAATTTCTTTTTTTTTTTTTTTAATTTGGATGTAATACTTCATTTATTTCCATGAAAGTACTTATATTTGAAAGTATGGTTTTCACATGATATCTCAAATCGGATACTTAATTTTCTGAAAATTTTTTTTCCTAAAATTTTTTTCACAAAAAAATACAAAAAATACCAATTCTGTTTTTCTTTTTGGACGTAGAACCTAATTTATTTCCACGGAAGTACTAGTTTTTAGTACTAATTTTAATTATTTATATAAATTAATTTAGTCAATTGAAAATAGTACATAGACATATAAATTTTATAATTAATATTGGTCATTTTACATATTGCTTCTCTCTATCTTTTAGGATTTTTATTAATCTCATATTTTAAAAATATATTTGCATATATGCCTACACACATATATAAGTATAGTCATGATTTACAAAATTTATATATATTTATTATTTCTAGTGACTAGAAATGCATAAAATAAATAAATAAATATTTATCTAAAATAGGGTAATATCTGAAAATATTGTAACCAGTGATATTTCAAAACCATTATCGAATTAAGACCTAATTTTTTTTTTTCAAACATTTTATTATTAAAAAATATCTAAATTTTTTTTTTTCTTTTTAGATGTAATACCTAATTTGATTCCATGAAAGTATTTATATTTGAAAGTATTGTTTTAAATAATTGTTTTATCAATAATATGTTGAATAATTATTATCCAATGAATACATTATATTTTAATTTAAAAAAAAAAGATTTAATTAGGTTTACACGAAATTTTTTTTTAACTTTTAAAAATTATTGCATGGTTGTAATCAATGATATCTGTGGCATATTAAAGTTTAAAGCCCATTGTTTGAGGAACCTAAGTGCCAGCTAGTTGGCAGGGTATTTTTTTTGATTTTAGCTAAAACTGTACATCATTTAAAATTTTTTTCTAATAGTATCCTGTTTTATTTAAAAGTTGTAATTTTAAATATTTTTATGCAATGAGAGCATTGAAATTTTTTTATTGATTTTAGCAGAAACTATACGCCATTATAAATTTTTTTCTAATAGTCTCCTTTTTTATAGAAAAGTTGGAATTTCAAATATTTTTATGCAATGATTGCATTGAAATATTTCAATGTTAACATTACATAAAAAGATTTGAAGTCTAAAAAATAAAAAAAAAATAATTTGGATGTCGACAGTCCTAGTTATGAGAAAATAAAAACAAAAAATTTTTTAGATGTCGGCAGTCCTAGTTATGAAAAAATAAAAACAAAAAATTTTTTAGATGTCGGCAGTCCTAGTTATGAAAAAAAAAAAAAAAAAAAAAAAAAAAAAAAAAGTTTCTAAATAGTTTTTTTGCTATTTCTCTCCAATGAATGCATTAAATAAAAAACTAAACAAAGTTCCTTTAGAAAATCTTTTACTAAATAGAATGCAACTGGGTTTTTACATTTTGATACAATCCATTTTAAGTTATCAAGTGGCGAAAATGAAAACTTTTTGAGTTTTTAAATTTAAACTACTTAGCTTCAAACCGTTGTAACTCTAAACTGAGAACTCAAATTAAAAAAAATAAAGAGATCAAATCGATAGCATTTTTTCCAAGGAATAATATGCACTAAAGTTTATTTCGAAAAACCCCTTAGATTCTGAGAAAAATCAGTTTTAGTAAAAAAAAATTAAATTTTTTAATGTTTTCGACCACTAACTTCTGAGATTGATATCTTAAAATCTATTGAATATTTTTTAAAAATAAAAAAATCGGTTGGGGATATTTCTTTAAAGATTAATTTGAAACAACTTTCATGCACTGAAAAAAATATCAATGCGCCAGACCCAAGAAATCGTGGGGGTAGAAACGAGCAATTAAGAAACGGACCCGACGTCCAGGTTTTCTAGTTGTCACGTCCAATACTTCAGGCCGCTTTGTACAGTAACAATACAAAGCCGTGGTCTCCACTGTATTCTATTCACGACGCCCAAGCAGTATTATAGCGTTCGGCCCAAGCACTCTGTGCGTCGAGCCGGGCGTACTGTATATTATGACCGCAGTCCTCGCCGTCGTCCAGTAAACTTCGTGAGATATATAAAAAAATTAAATATCAATTTTTTATCAAATTTTTCATAGCTAATTTTCATAAATAATTGTATAAATTATTTTTTTTTTTATTTATATATACATGTCCTTTGTTAAATTATATTATCAATAGGATTTGTTTTTTATGTATTTGATATTTTATTCAATACTACTTGAGCAAAAAATAAATCGTTTTGAAGTTTTACATACAAACTAATGTCCAATAAACTGTCAATTTTAATTATATATAAATATAGTACTTCATGAATTCTCACATTAACAAATTAACAAATTTTTTTATAACTTATTATTTTTTGTAGAACGATTAATATATTAACAACAATATATACTATAATAATTTCTTCAAAGAATCTATAAAGCACCCTCGAGAAAAAAAAACAGCATATTATTATTCCATATTACCCCACAATGATAATAAATGACGCATTATTTTTTTATTACGGCTTAACTTTATCCAGAAATTAAAAAACAAAAATTGAAGGGACGTCGATGAGACCCGTGTTTGCAAAACCGAAAAAAATCGTGAGCAAGAAATTGGCGATAGGTGTCAAAAAAATTTTTCCTTTTTTATGTCGAAATTTGCGTTTTTTCGTAGCTGAGCTACCAGAATTTTGAAAAATTTTATTTCCGGGGGTTTTTTTTGGGATTTTTGTTTTTGAAATGTTAACCCATTAACGCCTAATCGACACATACAAGCCATATGAATTTTTTTTAATGAAAAAATCAAAATTTCCGAAGTCCGTTTTAACGAACAACCCCTAGAAAATGTGTTATCATCCTCTAAATGTGGGGTAATTTTTAAACATTTTTTGGACGTTATTGAGAAAAAAAGTTTTCTATAATTTATTTATCAAATTGAAAATATCAAGTAAAAACGATGTTTCTAAATTAATACTTTCATAGAAAAAAATTATGTACTACATCCGAAAAGAAAAAAAACGCTGCCAAGTAATTGGCACTATGGTTCCTCATTAACAATAACAAAATGTTCTTAATGGTCTATTTTATCTAATAAAAATGATAATTCTAGATATTAGTACTTTTATGGAAAAAAATTAAATTCTACGTCCCAAAAGAAAAAAGATATTGCTATTTTTTTAATTTTTTTATGTAAACAATTTTTAGAAAAAAATTTTCAAAAAATTAAGTATCAATTGGAGATATAGAGTAAAAACGATAATTCTACATATAAGTACTTTTATAGGAAAAAATTAGGTACTACGTCCAAATAGAAAAAAAATAATGCTGTTTCTTTAATTTTTTTATGCAAAAAATTTTGAGAGAAAAATTTTCAAAAAATTAAGTTTCAGTACCAAAATATTGACTAAAAAGTATACTTCTAAAACTAGTACTCCCACAGAAAAAAATGAGGTGCTACTTTCAAAAAGCAAAAAAATATTGCTGTTTTTTTTATTTTAACATGGAACATGTTCATTGGATGGGGTATTTGGAAAAGTCCAGCTCGGCAGGGGGGGGGGGGTGAAAAAGTGACGTTTTTAGGGGGGGGGTGAAAAAGTGACGATTTTAGGGAGGGGTCAAAAATTGACGTTTTTAGGGGGGGGGGTGAAAAAGTGACGTTTTTAGGGGGGGGGGGGTCAAATGGACTTAGAATATTTTCGATTCAGGGACTTTTGGTGCAGAAGTACCTAGGGAGCATTGGTGCAGAAGTACCTAGGGATCTATGGTGCAGAAGTCCGTAAAGACCTTTGGTGCAGAAGTACCTAGGAACCTTAGGTGCAGAAGTCCCTAAAGACCTTTGGTACAGAAGTACCTAGGGAGCATTGGTGCAGAAGTACCTAGGGACCTATGGTGCAGAAGTCCGTAAAGACCTTTGGTGCAGAAGTACCTAGGGACATATGGTGCAGAAGTCCCTAAAGACCTTTGGTGCAGAAGTACCTAGGGACTATTGGTGCAGAAGTCCCTAAAGACCTTTGGTGCAGAAGTACCTAGGGAGCATTGGTGCAGAAGTACCTAGGGACCATTGGTGCAGAATTTTTAAAGAATTTATTGTGAAAATTAATAAAAAATAAATTCATATTATTTAAAAAAATGTAATAATTTGAAAATTTAATTAATTTTGTTCACTTTGATGTCTAAGCAGCATGATTTCTATAATAAAAATCTAAATATAAATATTTGTAAATTATAATTTTAAATATTTATATTATGAACACAATAAATACTTTATTATCCGTGTTATAAGTGAACATGTTCCATGCTCGTTGGTTGCGTAGTTACACAAACCGGTTATAAATTTTTTTTTATGCAAAAAGTTTTGAGAAAAAAAAGTTCAAAAAATTAAGTGTCAGATTGGAGATATCGAGTAATAACGATATTTTCAGATATTGGCACTTTCATAAGCAAAAATTAGGTACTATATCCAAAAAGAAAAAAAATATTGCAGTTTTTTTTATTTTTATTTTTTTTAAATGTTGAGAACAAAAATTTTGAAAAAATTAAGTATCAGGTCCAAAAAATTACTATAAACGATATTTCTAAAACTAGTACTTTCACAGAAATAAATTAAGTACTGCGTCCGTAAAGAAAAAAAAAATTGGTATTTTTTGTATTTTTTTGTGAAAAAAATTTTGAGAAAAAAATTTTCAAAAATAAATTATAAGATTCGAGATATCGAGTAAAAACGATACTTCTAGATATCAGTACTTTCATGGAAAAAAATTAGGTACTACATCCAAAAAGAAAAAAAAATATAGTGTTTTTTTAATTTTTTTATGTAAAAAGTTTTGAAAAAAAAAAATTTCGAAAAATTACGTATCAGATGGAGAAATCCTTTACAAACGATAATTTTAGATATTCGTACTTTCCTAGGAAAAAATTAAGTATTACGTCCTAAAATAAAAAAAATGTTGGCGTTTTTTGTATTTTTTGGCGACAAAAATTTTGAGAAAAAAATTTTGAAAAAATTAAGTATCAGGTCCAAAAAATTACTATAAACGATATTTCTAAAACTAGTACTTCCACAGAAATAAATTAAGTACTGCGTCCGTAAAGAAAAAAAAAATTGGTATTTTTTGTATTTTTTGGTGAAAAAAATTTTGAGAAAAAAATTTTCAAAAAATTAAGTATCAGATTCGAGATATCGAGTAAAAACCATACTTTCAAATATAAGTACTTTCGTGGAAATAAATGAGGTATTACATCCAAATTAAAAAAAAAAAAAGTACCTCGAGCTTTTTTGGTGGAAAAAATTTTGAAAAAAAAATTAGGTCTTAATGTCGTGTTGGCTGTGAAATATCACCGGTTACAGTGCGACATACATACATACATACATACATACACACACACACACACACACACAAACTTTTTTTAAAAACCGGTTTTTTAGCTTCCTGAGGTCTCAAAACGTGCTTATATGCCAAAATATCGAAAATCAAAATTTCACCTATCACAAAGGTTCCTCTATGAGGAACCAAAAATTAGTGTTTTTTTTTTTATTATTTTAAAGGAAAAATTTTGAGACAAAAATTTTCAAAAAATTACGTATCAGATTGGAGATACCGAATAAAAACAGTGATTCTATATATTAGTTAGAAAAAAAAATTCGGTACTACGTCTAAAAAAAAAAAAAAAAATTTGTCGTTTTTTGTATTTTTTGGCGGAAAAAATTTTCAATTTGGAAAAAAGTTTCAGATTTGAAGTGGCGGCTCCGAGGTGGGGCAGTTCAATGAGGTGAATTGACCCGTTTTACCTTTTTTAGCTAATTTTACGTTACATAAATAACGAGAAGGACCAGGTTGACCCCCCCAAAAGAATGTTAAGGAAAAAAATTTTTTGTTTTTGTTTAACCAGCTATAACCTACCTACACGTTAGACGTTAAACCTACAATAACCTACCTACACGTTAGACGTTAAACCTACAATATCCTGCCTACACGTTAGACGTTAAACCTACAATAACCTACCTACACGTTAGACGTTAAACATACTATAACCTACCTACACGTTAGAGATTAAACCTACCATGACCTACCTACACGTTAGACGTTAAAACTACAATAACCTACCTACACGTTAGACGTTAAACCTAACATAACCTACCTACCTACACGTTAGACGTTAAACCTAACATAACCTACCTACACGTTAGACGTTAAACCTACCATGACCTACCTACACGTTAGACGTTAAACCTACAATAACCTACCTACACGTTAGACGTTAAACCTAACATAACCTACCTACACGTTATAAGTTAAACCTACAATATCCTGCCTACACGTTAGACGTTAAACCTACAATAACCTACCTACACGTTAGACGTTAAACATACTATAACCTACCTACACGTTAGACGTTAAACCTACCATGACCTACCTAAACGTTAGACGTTAAACCTACAATAACCTACCTACACGTTAGACGTTAAACCTAACATAACCTACCTACACGTTATACGTTAAACCTACAATATCCTGCCTACACGTTAGACGTTAAACCTACAATAACCTACCTACACGTTAGACGTTAAACATACTATAACCTACCTACACGTTAGACGTTAAACCTACCATGACCTACCTAAACGTTAGACGTTAAACCTACAATAACCTACCTACACTTTAGACGTTAAACCTAACATAACCTACCTACACGTTATTCGTTAAACCTACAATATCACGTTAGACGTTAAACCTACTATATCGTACATACAGTTTAGGCCTTAAGGTTGAATCAGGTGGATAAAAATAGCATTTTTCGGTTCAAGATTTCTGGAAATAGATGCTTCTGGAATGTTTAATTCTTATAGCCATTTATCAACTTATATGTCCCTTAGAATTTAAAAAAAAATTTTTGAAAATTTATTATCTGCAGACAGAGATATTAGTGTTTAAAATTTCCTTCATTTTTGAGCTACTAAATTAATTAAGACTTTTTGATAAAGCTTCTGATTTTAAAAACCGTTTAATATAATATTTGGGACATTATTTAGCATCGATTCAATAAAAAAATTTTAATTCCTAAGAATAATATAAAACATTTTTCAAGTTTTTTGATTTTTGACATAACTTATAATTTTCAAAACATCGATTTATTCGGGAAAAAATTTAGAAAATAAAAATTTTTTTTCAGTGAATCGATGCTAAATAATGCCCTAAATATAATACTCAAAGATTTTTAGAATCAGAATCTTTGTAAAAAAGTCTTGATTAATTTAGTGCGTCAAAAATTAAAGAAATTTCAAGAGCTAATATCTCCGCCTGTAGTCAATAAATTTTCAAATTTTTTTTTAATTCTAAGGGACACATAACTTGATAAATGACTATCAGAATTAAACCTTCCAGAAATTTCGATTTCCAGAAATGTTAAATCTTAAAATGCTATTTTTATCCACCTGATTCAACCTAGGTTTAAGGTCTAACGTGAAGGCAGGTTATAGTATGTTTAACGTCTAACCTGTAGGTAGGTTATTGTGGGTTTAACGTATAACGTGTAGGTAGGTTATGTTAGGTTTAACGTCTAACGTGTAGGCAGGTTATAGTATGTTTAACGTTTAACGTGTGGGTAGGTTATTGTAGGTTTAAGGTCTAACGTGTAGGTAGCTTATTGTAGGTTTAACTTCTAACGTGTAGGTAGGTTATGGCAGTTTTAACGTCTAACATGTAGGCAGGGTATTGTAGGTTTAACGTCTAACGTGTAGGTAGGTGATAGTAGGTTTAAGGTCTAACGTGTGGGTAGGTTATTGTAGGTTTAAGGTCTAACGTGTAGGTAGGTTATTGTAGGTTTAAGGTCTAACGTTTAAGTATGTTATTGTAGGTTTAAGGTCTAACGTGTAGGCAGGTTATAGTATGTTTAACGTTTAACGTAAGGGTAGGTTATTGTAGGTTTAAGGTCTAACGTGTAGGTAGGTTATTGTAGGTTTAACGTCTAACGTGTAGGTAGGTTATTGTAGGTTTAACGTCTAACGTTTAGGTAGGTCATGGTAGGTTTAACGTCTAACGTGTAGGTAGGTTATAGTATGTTTAACGTCTAACGTGTAGGTAGGTTATTGTAGGTTTAACGTCTAACGTGTAGGTAGGTTATGGCAGTTTTAACGTCTAACGTGTAGGCAGGATATTGTAGTTTTAACGTCTAAAGTGTAGGTAGGTTATTGTAGGTTTAACGTCTAACGTGTAGGTAGGTTATGGTAAGTTTAACGTATAACGTGTAGGTAGGTTATGTTAACGCTAGTGTTAGGCTTGACGTGTCGTTTTTTTATTATAGCCTAGGTTACACTAGTGTAAGGCTTGTCGTGTCATTTTTTTACGTTCGCCTAGGTTACAGTGTAAGGCTTGACGTGTCGTTTTTTTATTATCGCCTACTTCCTTAGGTTACACTAGTTTAAGGCTTGTCGTGTCATTTTTTTATTATAGCCTAGGTTACATTAGTGTAAGGCTTGTCGTGTCATTTTTTTACGATCGCCTAGGTTACACTAGTGTATGGCTTGACGTGTCGTTATTTTATTATCGAGTACTTCCTTAGGTTATGCTAGTGTAAGGCTTGACGTGTCGTTTTTTTATTATAGCCTAGGTTACATTAGTGTAAGGCTTGTCCTGTCATTTTTTTACGATCGCCTAGGTTACATTAGTGTAAGGCTTGACGTGTCTTTTTTTTATTATTGCCTACTTCCTTAGATTACGTTAGTGTTAGGCTTGCTGTGTCGTTTTTTTTTATTATAGCCTACTTGCTTAGGTTACGCTAGTTCAAAGCTTGAAGTGTCGTTTTTTTATTATAGACAAGCTAGCTTCCTTAAGTCATGCTAGTTTGAGAAAACCTTTAATACCAAGGTTTTGGACACTAAGTATACGGTTTTGAACACCATTTTTAAAACTAACTGAATACCGAGCTAAATACCACATTTTTTAAAATAATAATCAGAAAAATTATACACAATGAGTACATAATGGCATTTAATTAATTTTCTTTATTAATTTAATTAAATTGTTCTAAATTAAAGATTTTATGCTACTTTTTATTATTTTATTATTTTTATTATTTATTTGCTTTAGTATTTTAATATTTAACATTTAGATACTTTTAGGAATTGAGATATTACCTATATCTTTAACAAAATAAGCCAAATGTCTATAACTAAAATCCCTGTTTGCTGTTTTGGACATTCAAATAAAATATATGTCCAAAACCACATTTTTAAGTATATTTAAGATGGTTTCTTATAGACATCTTAATTAAACGCATAAAAAAGGAAGAAAATGATTTTTTTTGTTATAAACTTAACGTTTGATGATTACTTAATCAAATAAATGGAAAAAAGTTTTTATTGCTAAAAATATAAATAAAATAGTGATTTTATGTATCTCGTGTCCTTAGTATTTTTCTTAACAAACGATACCATATCAAGTAGTCTATTTTGATTCAGGATTTTATTATTATAAATAATTAATAATTTCCAAAAAAACTAGATAGAAAAGAAAGTAACCGTTTAAAGAATATTTTTTTAAAAATTATATATCTTTTCACTTATTTCTATCTTAGTTATTGAATAAAATCAAAATAAAATAACGCTAGGTGTTCAAAACCACATAGATGTCCACTACCCCATCCTTGATCCTACCAAGCCATAAAAAGTTGTATAATTTTCCGCTGAATGCAAATCTGAGGTTAGTCTTTTGAAATTTTACCCTTGGCTGGCTCAAAATTGCTACTTTTTCACTAAAAAATCTAGAGGTAAAATTTTGGATAAATTTTGGTAATATTTTGTTGAAATTTTGTTAAAGCCATTATTATGCTTCTGACTCTTTTTAAAGGGCATATAAGCACCCAGCAACATTTACCTAATCAAAATTTATAGTATGTAGACCAATTCTATCAAGGTTTGAGCCCTGTAAAAGTTGTTTCATATTAGCCATTCAAATTCTTCCACCTTCATCCTAAAATAGCAATTTTGAGCCGCCCATGAGTAAAATTTCAAAAAACTAACCTCAGATTCACGTTTAACTTTTTATGTTTTAGTACTATTTTTTTTAATAATCTAGTCAATTTTGAAAATTATTTTACAATAAAAATAATAAAAATTTTAAAAAAACGAAGCAATCTAAACGGCTTTTTTGGGTATAACTCGGCTTTCTGACGGACCTAGAAGGTTGCAAATTTTACAAATAACATATTTGATATGTATATGTATACATAAAAAGGTAGTGAAAAAATCAGCCCGATAGGGAGACATCGCCTGGTAAAGCCATGGTATCCAGAATGACTCATATCATGTCATCAAAATTAATTTTTCAGAAAATTAAAGAAATTACATACTCTTATTTATAAATAAACATATAATTAATATTTGTGATATATTACACTATAAAATCAAATATACAAATATTATAATATTAATAATAATTATATTTAATATTTAATATTTAAATAATTTACTATTTTTATGACCGCATATGTATTATGAAATATTTATTATATTAATTTTATAATTAATAATTATTAATTTTTATTTTAAAAAAATTTAATTATCCCCATTATAAATATATAATGCTTTATGCATATTGTCTCCCGCGAACTCCCGCGCGACATCAATTTTGTCTCGGCTTGATGAACAAGATTATAAGCCGGGCCGCAGCGTCGGTGCACCACAGTGCCTTCGACAAAACTACTCTGGGCGCGTCACACTGGACGATAACTGTGGGGACTACACAAAGTATTCAAGGGCTTAGCGCCTATATGGATTGTGGCGTGAAGGCCTGCAAACTAAAAATGGGTGTAGCGCATTGATATTTTTTTCAGTGTGTATTTTCGTCCATACAGCTCTTCATAAATGAGTGCTGAATAATATTAAAAATAATCAATTTTTTCGATTATTTCATTTTAATATATATAGGATTATATTAAATTATATTGCGTAAAATAATATAATAAAATAATATATTATATACTATATTAAAATAATATAATATATTATATTATTTGTTTTTATGAGTTCTAAAATGTTTTGAATTTTTCTCAAGGATTCTTATTTATAAATTAATAATTTTAATAAATTATTTTTAAAAATCAAACGTATAAATTACATATAAAATACGTATAAATTAGTGACAAATTAAGTAATACAAATAGAGATACTATTTTATCGTATTTTTCAGATATTTCACTTTTTACCCAAATTTTCAAAAAGTATAATTTTTCCCAAAAATAATAAAAATTGTTTTATTTTAACTTTATTTCGACACTGGTTTTATGTACTTTTTTTCAAATCGGTTCGAGCCTCATGATAAAACACATAGACACAGAGACACACAAATAAGTTATTAAAAATACCATAAAAAATAAAAAAATGAAAAAAATTTTCTTTACCAGCCTCAGAAATATTTGATAAAATGTTAAAGATACCTCCGTTTTGAATAAAAATTTCAGAGAATACGTAAAAATTAGAGCCAAATTGAACACTAAAAATAGCAATCAAAATATTTTTTGATAGTATCGAGATATTTCAATTTTTGTTAAAAATTTTAAAAAATTTCATCAAATTCAAAAACACTAAAAATTAATTATCTCAAAAACTACGATAGCTGAGAAAGAGATCGAGCCGATCACCGTGAAAATTTAGGTGGATAGGGGAGAAGCGGGTCGATTGGCAGACGCGAAAAAATTGAATTTCAAATTATTTTAACTCTTAAAATAATCAAGTTTTTGAGATAATCTTTATGTTAATTTAAAGTTTGGACCCTTTTTTTTTTACTAACACAGCTATTTTTTTGAAAGGATTTTTTTATTTAATAGAAAATATTTGTTAAAAAAAAAATAAGTTTTTCGGTCGGTTGGCGCACCTATCAGGTCAGTTGGCGCACATTAAAATGTTTATGTTTTTATAAAGAAAGTAAATAAAAACATTTAAATTCATCGTTAAATTAATCCTTAATACTTTTTTTACATAAAAACATACATTTTTTTTCGTATTTTTCAAATTATCCACTTCACTTATTTTTTGTAAACAAACACACAATAACATAACCTTAAATTTGGACCCTATATATTTTCACAAAAATTAATGAATGAATTAATTATTTTTATACAATTATCATAATATTATGTAATTTAATAGTTAATAGGTTCATTTTTTTCACGAATTTTTAGAAATATAAACAAAATTATTACACTGTTTTGCAAAACAATTCCTTCTATTCTTGCGCCAACTAACCCGTCTGGAATGCGCCAACCAACCCGATTTTACACTTTTTTTAAAATTTTATTTATTGTTTTTTTAAATTAATTATTTAAAAAAATTACGACGTATTTTTAAATTAAAGCGTATATAATTTAGTAATTAAGTAAATAAAACCTTTTAAAGATATTTTTTCATTTATAAATCCTTAAATTTTTGATCCCACATACAAACACAAAAACACATCATATTTTTAATTACTTAATTTATAAAAATTATGCAACTTAATTAAATTTTTTTGTTGTTAACTTAGATAATACTGTTAATATCTTTAATTTGCAACAAAAATTTTATGAAAAAAATAACCGTGTTTTAAGGAATAAGGGTGCGCCAAACGACCCGCTGCGCCAACCAACCCGTTTCTCCCCTACGTAAAAAGTATACCCGATTCAAATGAAATTATTTTTGATAAAAAAATTTTTCCTCGGTTTTTACGTACGTTTTAAATAAAAATTTAACTGAGTGCGTATAAAATAGTGCCAAATCAAGTAATGCAAATAGCGACACTAAAATTTTATCATACTTTTAAGATATTTCACTTTTTAACCAAATTTTCAAAAAATTTTATTTATCCCAAAAATAATAAACATTGAATATCTCCAAAAGTACGATAGCTGAGTCGCAAAACTATGTATTCCGCAGACTTTTTTTTTTATATTATCACCTCATGATGAAACACACAGGCACACAGGAACACAAATAAATTATTAAAAACACCATAAAAAATAAAAAAAATTTTTATTTCTTACCAGCTTCAAAAATATTTTATAAAATTGTAAAGATACCTCCGTTTTGAATAAAAATTTAGGACAATATGTAAAAATTGGTGCCGAATCAAATACTATAAACTTCTGACAGTAAAATTTGTCCATAGTCTCGAGATATTTTAGGAAAAATCATTCAACACAAACAGCTTTACTAAAATTAACTGATGATATTCGATTAGCAAAGGAAAATCAGTTGGCCACCCTTCTTCTTCAGTTCGACTTCTCTAAGGCTTTTGATAATGTTTCCCCGTCTAGGCTTCTGAAAAAACTACAGGAAATTGGCTTCTCAAGGTCTGCCTTAACCTGGTTTTGGTCATATCTCTGTGGTCGTTCGCAATGTGTTTTTTCCAAACAAACAACATCGGCTCCTCAAGATATTAATATAGGTGTACCCCAGGGCTCAGTTCTGGGCCTCCTACTTTTCTGTATTTATATTAATGATCTTAAACTACACCTTGACAATAGAATTTTAAGATTACTGTACGCTGATGACCTACAGATATATGTCCAAGTACCAGTAGATCAAATTCAAAAAGGCATTGATCTTTTAACTGTTGCAGCTCATAAAGTGTCGATCTGGTCAGACCTCAATATACTTTCTCTTAATTTCAAGAAAACCAAAGCTATTGTCTTTGGCACATCATACACAGTCAGTCAATTCAAAAAATTAGGTATCCATGATATCGTAGTAAACAGCAAAGGTGATACCATTTCGTTTGTCGATGAGGTCCTTAGTCTTGGAGTTGTTTTGGATGACACGCTTTCTTGGAAACAGCAAATTAACCATGTTACCAAAAAAGTCAACAAGGCATTATATAGTTTAAAGTTCATCAAATCCTGTACATCGCAGCTATTGAGACGTAGGTTAGTTGAGTCTCTCGTGATACCTCATTTAGACTACTGTACAGTTGTCTACGCTGACATGTCTTTTGAACTCCGTAAACAACTCCAAAGACTATCGAACTCAGGAATAAGATATATTTTTGGGTTAAGGCGTGATGAGCACATCACCCCCTATAGGAAAAAGCTACACTGTTTAAGCACTGACACCCGCCGAGACTTTTTTGCCATGCTAATAATGTATCGTTTGGTGCGAATGAAAGAACCCCCTCTACTTCTTTCATTGTTTAAACCTTATCACTCTGACAAGCCTACTAGAGGGCCCCGCATAGATCTTGAGATCACCACAATGTTAACAGATTCTGGGAAGAACTCTTTCCATATCAAGTATGCCAATCTATGGAATTCTCTGCCCCCCTGCTATCGTGACCTTCCGTCACTTTCTAGATTTAAGAAGAGTATTAAATTATACTTCTCAAACCTAGATAGTTAACGAAACAGATTGTGATGCTGTGTAATTTTTACCAAAGACATATTTAATCATATTTACATCACTATGTACTAACTAATACTATTATCACTATTACTTATAAATATATACTTGTTCAAATTTATTAGGTATACTTGATTTAATTATACATAACTTATATTTATACTTGTTGACTAATTTTTAAATAAAATAAAAAAAAAAATTTATATTTATACTTGTTGACTAATTTTTAAAAAATAAATAAAAATTTATTATATAAAAATTTCATTATATATATATATATGTACTAAATATGAATGTAAACAAGAGTGTACTGTATTTTTGCTATTGTGAATAAATTGAATAATAATAATAATAATAATTTTAACTTTTTTAAAAATTTTTGAAAAAACTATGATAGCTGAGCAGAAATTCTATAGCCTATGTCACCCGCAGACTTTTTTTCTTCATTTTGACACCGGATTGATGCAAAATGGTTCGGCGATTTTTGAGTGATTCTTGAGGGTACAGACAGGCAAACAAATAAATTTTCAAATATATGTAGTATTAAGATTAAGATATACAATCTTAGAAATCCAAGACTAATCCAAGATATCAATAAATTCTTTAGATTAATTTTAAAAAATATTAAAAAAAAAATATACATCCCAGGCTAATTCTAGATATCAATAAATTCTTCAGACTAATTTGAAAAAGTATCCTAAAAAAAATATATCAGAAAATTTGCAAGGAAAATATAATGTCTACACCATAAAATATTATAATTTTTCAAATTTAATATATTTAAGTATCTATTTAGAATTTTAGGTTTATTTTAGGTAGTAATCCCATTGCGAAAAAAAAATAAATCGATTTTTTTTTTTACTATTTTTCAATTCTTTATACCTTTAAGAATCACCTATTAAAATATATTCATAAAATTTGAACTTTCTATCGAAGAAAAAGGAGTTTTCTCAAGCACGCTTTGCTGTAATACATAGCAAAAAAAACTTTAAACGCATAAAAAAAAATGTGAATTAATTTATAATAAAACAGCTGAGAAAAAAAAATAAAACATGCTTAAAAACGTCCTTCTAATGGGATCTACTACCTTAAGTTACTAATATTTTTACCTTATTTATCTCACTAAGAGAAGCTGCAAATTTATTATTAAAATAATAATAAGTTTAAGTTGACAATATGCTAATATACGCATATAAATTTGCATGCAATCATAGGCTAAGTCTAATAAATTAGCCCAGAACTCAAAAACTTTGTTTTCATAGCCTTATCTTGAGACAGTAGGTGTGGTTTGCTTTATAATGTCGTATCTTTAATATAATAAAACCCTTTATTCATATGAAATATAAATGAAAATTTTTTATTTCAGTTTTTCAAAATAATTTAAGGTTGTTTTTGCAAATTTTTTTTCGAAATAAGCAAACTAGTTTTTAAATAATATTTTTTTGAATAAGACTCTAAAGATACTGTTATTGGATAGAATGGAGGAAAATTATTATATTTTTGTTTATAGTTATCCATCCTCTTTTAAAGCACAGTTTCTTAAGACTTGTGTTTTAAAATGTATTTTTTATAATTATGACGTTTAAAAGTGTGTAAAGTGAATCTTTGCGAACTTTTTTGTCAACAAAGTCTTCACGCAATCTATAAAGAAAAGGTTATTAATTAAGATTGAGAAAGTAATGTGTAAACCGATACCTGAAATTTTATTATTATAAAAATGTAATTTTTATAAAATACTTACAAGGGGAGACCAGAACCTTTGGATCGCCAAATTACAATCTATTGTTACGGATGACTTTAATATGTTGAAAAAACATCCAAGATACCCTCCGTTTATTCCAACGCGTCTTCTGGGCTTAGAAACGGAGGGCTCAATGTTATAAAATGTGATTTTTAGACAATTTTCAAAATGACGCTGTAACCTCGCAAATTAACCATAATACTTCCGGTTGGTCTCATTTTTTCCATGTAAGTACCATCTTTCAATTCCCGTCAGCCGCACTGCTTTATCGCCTATTTTCTTGTCGCTGTAATCAATAAACCAAATTTCCATTTTCGGACTAAAATGACCAATTTTTAAATTGCTGCCAAAATTGCAATTTTCAATAAAAAATAGGTCTTGTAGGTCTCAAAAGTTTTGTACAAATTTTGTGCTTCCAAAAATTTTTTACTCGTTCTTTTAGCTTTAGATTTTTCTGAGTTATAACTCCACAAAGTTAGTGATAAAATACGATATTTTAAACTTTAAATTGAGACTCTGTCTTTAAATTATCATATCTGCTAAATAAGAAATCAAAAAGAAACAAGTAAAAAATTTTTCAAAACTTAGATCTAATACAAAATTTTTGAGACCTGCAAGACCTATTTTTATTGAAAATTACAATTTTAGCAGCAATTTAAAAATTGGGCATTTTGGACCAAAAATGGACATTTGGTTTATTCACTATTACGCTGAGAATATAGGTCATGGAGCATTCAGGCTGACGGAAATTAAAAGATGTTACTTACACAAACAAAGGAGACCAAGTGGAAGTATTTTGGTTAATTTTCGAAGTTACAGCGTCATTTTGAAAATTGTCTAAAAATACTATTTTATAACATTGAGCCCTGCATGAAAATCCCGTTTCTAAGCCCAGAAGGCGCGTTAGAATAAACGGAGGGTATCTTGGGTGTTTTTTCAACATACTAAAGTCATCCATAACAATAGATTTTAATTTTGCGACCCTAAGGTTCCGGTCTCCCCTTGTTAGTATGCTTTTAAAATATTTTTTGTTAAATGAATTTTCGTCTTGTTAGTAAGGTTATAATTAAGTCATATGTATTCCGCTTTATATAATATTATTCATTGCTTCACTGGTGGAAAAAAAAGAGTACGAAAAAGTACAAAAAAATTCAAAAGTATTCATAATGTATTAAAAACTATTCTAAAGTAATGCAAAAAAATTCTTAAGAATTTATAATAATTCAAAACTGTGCACAAAAAAGTTCAAAAGTGTAACAATTTGCCGTCCTCGAAAATACTTTTATACTTTTTTGAAATATTTTGAATACTTTGAAATACTTTAAAATAGTTTTGAATAATTTAAAAATTTAAAAATTTTTATTAAATTCATAATATTTATTTGTTTTATTTTTGCATTTTTCAATTGAAAAAATTAATATTCTAATTTAATATTGAATAATCCGGGTTTATCCACGAGAGCAAAAAATTAGTTGCGAAAAAGTGAATTACTTTATCACGATAGTGTCAAGATAAATTCGCTCTTATAAGCAGTTGAAAATACATTTTGTTAACGAGATACAAAAAAATAGAAGGTGCCATCTAGAAGATTAAAAAAAAATAATATTTTTAATATTTTTTTTAAACGTAGATGGCCTCTCACCTTTTTTTGTATTCGTTAATAAAATGTATTTTCAACTGCTTATAAGAGCGAATTTATCTTGACACTATCGTGATAAAGTAATTCACTTTTTCGCAACTAATTTTTTGCTCTCGTGGATAAACCCGGATTATTCAATATTAAATTAGAATATTAATTTTTTCAATTGAAAAATGCAAAAATAAAACAAATAAATATTATGAATTAAATAAAAATTTTTTATTCAAAACTATTTTAAAGTATTTCAAAGTATTCAAAACAATTCTAAAAAGTATAAAAGTATTTTCGAGGACGGCAAATTGTTACACTTTTGAACTTTTTTTGTGCACAGTTTTGAATTATTATAAATTCTTAAGAATTTTTTTGCATTACTTTAGAATAGTTTTTAATACATTATGAATACTTTTGAATTTTTTTGTACTTTTTCGTACTCTTTTTTTTCCACCAGTGTTTCAAAGTGGTTCCTCAGAAGTATTAATTACATATTTTTATGAATAATAAATACCCCATAATATTTTTTTTTTTTTGTAAGTATCGCCAGATTACTATACTACTATACTACTATATATTATTCCTCTGCGAGCACTCCGTATTTTTATTTCTTCTTCCGGTGATAAGGCGTGGATGCAGAAAAATTTTAATAGATACATAAATATTAGAATTAATTTTAAAACACTTTTTGCTACTGCTATAGATTACTAACAGATTAATATTTTCAATAAAATTTACTGATAAATTAAATTTTATTGGTAAAATACATAAAGCATCTGTTTTCATTTTAAAGATTATAGATCCTTTAAAATATATTTTTAGTTTTACTCAGATTTATATTTACTAGTTTTGAGTTTTTTATATAATATTGAATATTAAAAAATGAAATTAAGAAAATTTTATTCTATTTTGGTGCTAGTTAAATAATATTCGAATGAAAACATTTTTATGTTTGCACTTAAAAAAAAAACAAATTTTTAATCCAACAGATATTTGAAAATAAATTATTATTTCTCGCTAAATTGAATAATAAATGAACAATTTTATGGCAAAAAGTTAACACAAATTTATAATCGTACAGAGATTTTAATAATTTGAGTAATATTGGTTACTTTATTTTTTACCTGGTGGACAGTTACAATCATTTATATTTCTCCGTATCCTGTAGCCAATATCTGGTCCAACTAAGCTCAATTTTCCAGTAAATTCTTCTCCCACTTCTTTTTTTAACCTAGATATCAAATAATCTTCCCAATTATTAAAACTTTGCCTATCGTAAGCTTTCTCAAGATAACCAATTCGTTTTTCTAAAAGCATTTCCCTATAAAGTAATAGTCCCGAAATCACAAGGCTTATTATACACAATGTATGCATAGTCCAGCTGGTATTTTTCATTTTGTTGTTCAACTGTTTACCATTGCTTTTGATTATGTTTTGATACTGATCAGCTGTGCACCAGCTGGTGCTTGACATATCTGCAAGCTTTAATTCACCATAAAATTCAGTAATAATAATTAAAAACCATATATATTAAATAAAAATTGACGTATAATATGAAAAAAACATTTAAATAATTTTTTGAACAGTTTTTCGAATATCTGATTGATTTCTCTTTGAAATTTTTGTCTTTATATTAACTGTATATAGTATTAAAATAGTTCGTCACTATAAATTGTTAAAAAAGATATTTATTTTTATTTTAGAAAAAGTTTATTCATAAAATAAATAATAATATAATTTTTTCTTGTAATACACTTATATAAATTAAAATCACATGAAACACTCATTATTTTATAAAATTATTCTAATGTTAAGAAAAAGTAAGTTCAGGTTTTTTTTTGAAAAAATTATTTTAAAATCGTTTAAAAACATTATAATAGTACTCGTATTATTCAAATATCGGCGTTTTAAAATAATACACTACACTTAATGCACTTTGTTCAAATTTCACAATTCTACTAAGCATAAAGGGGGAGTTATGAGATATTGTCAGTATCTTTAATAGCAAAGCATACTTTTTATTCGGTCTTCTTCGTTGTTTATCGTAACTTTAAATACTATTGAAAAAGTAAAAATAAAATAAAATTTTTTTTTTAAATATTAATTGCAGAAAAGCTCCTTGACAGACAGAAATTTAATGTCCTTAAAAATATTCAAAGTGAATCAAATGCTATTTGTGCATAGGTTAAATGAGATGGTAGATAAAATCGCTAAAAAAATGTCTTAAGGAGTTAAGGTCAGATAAATTGTTAAAAGAAAATGTTAAAATTCATTTTCAACAAAAACAGAAATTAAAATCGGTAAATTTTTTATTTTAATTGGCCTTAAAAATTTTGGTTTTCTCTGAATTTTTGGTTGCTAAATATTTTATAGGGACCATTTGGGTTTTAAGTACCTAAACACGTTAAGAACAAATATTTGCATTAAAAACAGTTATTTCTTCTACCAAATTTGCCTTTTGAGGAAACAATTTTTACCGATTTTTAACATTTAATATTCACAGGTGTAAATTTTTACTCGGATTTCTACGTTGAAATATACGTATTGAATTCAGTATATATTATTAAAAAAAAAGATAATTATTTATTAGTAAAAGATTAATTGAGCATCAAATTGAGCAAAAATTATAAAAATTTGTTTTTAAAAATAAATTAACTTATTTCCGAAGTCTTTAAAATTTTTCGGGATTTGTAATTTTTTACATTTTTGTTTATTTTTTCAAAAAGTTATTTATTTATTTGTTTCTTTTTTTCTCTAAGTTGTAAAATACTTTTTTTTAAAAATATTTTTTCAAATCTAAAACTTTCTGAGCTGTTATTTTTGTAGCAAAATATTTGTGTGTTAAGGTTCATGTTTAAATTCCATGTCAAATCAAATTATTATAAATGATCAAAAACTGTTTTTTTATTCATAAAAATATTTAAATACAATTATATGCCTTGATGTGGATTCAAATATTTCATGTAAGTTCTGCTGTTGTCCTGCAATATATTGCAATTAAAAAAGTTTTGCCTTCATTACTAGGGTTAGATTTTTTCTCGATTAAACTTATAAAGTATATACCCTGAGGAAACGAAACCACAAAATTCAATAGACTAGAGATACGACAATATACTACAAACGACAAAATACAACAAAAATGTATATAAAATAAAAATATGTGTATTTTTTGCGTAAATATATATCTTCACTATAATTATATTAAACATATTTTGATTGTAAAGAAACTTGAATCGGCAGGTGACGCATATATTTTTTTAAAATCTTTTTCATTGTTAAAAATTTCGGAGAACTGCAATAAAATGACTTCGCTAAGTAAACAAATATAAGAGATTTAAATTCATTTATTGATTAAGAATAAAATTTTTTTATTCTTAAATATTTTTTCCCTCACTTTTTATCACTTATAGTTAAAGTTTATTATTCATACACTGAAAAAAAGAACCATGGGTAGCGCTTAGTTTTTACGACCAACCAAGAGCACTAGCAGTTTTCTAAGCTCATTGCTTATGCAATCTCACCATATTCTTTAGAAATATTTTAAATCGTCGCCGCTTGGAATTTCTACGGGAAACGCATAGATTTTTCTAAGCGCGTGGACAAGTCATATTACTGAACTCCGCCCCTTACTATTTTTAAGGCATTAGACTTAGAATTACCAACGCATATACATATGTTGCTATAGTATATGTATTAAAGTTTGAATATCCATGAATTAAAATAAAAATTTAGTATACTTAAAGTAAAATATTCTATTATAATATTTCTTAAGTACCAAGGAAGAATAACAGGAAACGGCGCTTAGAAAAATCTACGATAAACGCGAGGATTTTTTCTAGCCAGCACGTTTGGTTCTTTAACTTAGCGTCAAGTCTGAAAACCACCTCTCTCTGTGACTAGAAAATATTACCTATTTTGCTTGTATTCAAAATCCATTCGCTGCGCTTATAAAAACCAAGCGCTGTCTTTGTTTCTTTTTTTCAGTGTAAGAGTTACTTATAAGAGCGAAATCATTTATAAAATATTAAATAATAAATTTTTAGTGTTGCTTTTAATTTTTACGCAAAAAGTTTCAGACAAAATTTTTTACATATTCAAAATATCTGTCATATGCAAAAAAATGGATAAAAAAAAATTCCTAATACTTGAACCTCTTTGTAAAACTGTTAAGTATTAAGGAAAAGTTGGCTTTTCGCATATATTTTCGCCATATCAAACTAATTGTAATCGGCCTTTTAAGACCCCGAAAAAAACGAATTTTGCTTATTTTTTTAACATTTCTACAGTTTTTTTCAAGGGGCAGTCCACTTGTCGCACCGTAACTGCGCAACTGTGCTAATCATTTTTGAAGTGCTGCCTATGTTTAAAATTTATTAAATAGTTGGGTATATGTTTGATCAAAAAAATCGCCCCCACCCTCCTTTTAATCTTATAAGTCTTTTGTATCCCTCACGGAACAAGACGGTTCAAAACGGTTAAAAAGGTTTTGATTATCGCATTTAACCGTACAAAATGTTGACGATTGAAAACGATTAAATTTAATCGTTTTTAATTGTCCGTAATAATTTTAATAGTTTTTAATCGTATTGAAGTATTTCGACCAAGTAAAAGCCAATTTTTTGATGTTATTCGGTTTTAGTGATAAACAATGTAAAGTATTTTTGGGAAAAAATGTTATTTTTGATATTTTCAAAATTTTTTTCATTTACCCAAGATGGCGGAATACATTTAAAAAGGGTTGAATAATTAAAAGTCGTCAAACCTCATATTTTACGGGTTTCATGAAGTAATATTTAAGTGAAAAATCATTTGCATAGTACCTCAAAATTTTTCCGAATTTTCCAAAATGGCGGCTATTCCGAGTTCGTATTAAAAGAGCGTTAATCTTAAGTTATATATTTTTTTTATTTATATGCGTTTCAGATGAAAAAAAAAAAATTAGTATACTTTAATCTTAGTTAAGAATTATTTCCCATTCACAAGATTAATCTTTGTCTCAATTTTTGGACAAGAAAGGTTTCGAGATCAACAATTATTTTTCTAAGAAAATTAATCAAATATATAATCCTAAAATAGATTTAATTAATTTAAGATCCAAATTTCAGCTCTTTTTTTATCGAAAATGCACTATTCACCCTTAAATTAGCAAAAATTGTCCTGAAAGAAGTGTTTTTGCTATAATTTTTCGTGTTCAAATGATATATAAATTAGGCGGTGTTTTTGCAAAATTTAAAAACGAAAATGGATCATATAAAAATTTTTTTATTTGCTGAATTTTCCGAAATTTGGATTAAGCGACCTAGGAAATCTATATTATGTCAAAATTATAGTAAAAATTATAGTAAAAATTTATCAAAAGAACCCTTTCAGAGTGGTTTTTCCTGATTGAAAGGTGAATTTCGCATTTTTGATAAAAAATGACCTCAAATTTGGATTCAGCAGCCGAAAAAATCTAGAAAATAACCTATTCTATGGCAAAATTTAAACGCCTTTTATAGGTGTTTTTTGCTAACTTAAGAGTCATGCGTTCATTTCTCATGGACGATTTTCCGAAATTTGATTTTAGCGATCCAAAAAACCTACACTGACCAAGTTTAGTATTGGCCAGGTGTTATTAATCTCCCTCTGTAAATTTAATTGAGTAATAAGTACTACATAAACTGTAGACCTTATGGGCTTAATAGAACCTGCAAAATTTTTAAATAAAAAAATATAATTGAATAAGGGAAACTAAAAAAATATAATTGAATAAGTAAGTGAAAAATAGTACTATTTATTTTAAATCTAGATATACTTAAACAATATTTTTAATTTACACTTCTAATCATTTTTTTTACTTATATGCATTTTTAGTTATTAATTATTGAAATTAAAGAATATAATACTGAATTCTGTGTACTTAAACGCTATTTTCATTCGTTCTAATATCACAGGTGAAATTTTTAACTTGTTATACAAAGGCTTTCTGCTATCAAGAAAATGCATGCATGGTGGACGTTATTATTGCTTGGAAATGAATTAATTGTAAGTATTGTTTTTTAATATTTAATTGATAAAATAAATTTAATTAAATCATACAAGTTTTTAAAATGTTTTTGATTAATAGTTTTATTAAAACCACTTGTATAGATGTTAAAAACTATAATTGATAAACCAAAATCATGCAGCATAACCTAATTTTGATATTAAATTGATAATATTCATAGCCATTGCATTAGTTCCTTATTGTTAATAATAGATAAATTAAAAAAGTAAAACCATATTATCTACTTTATAACAATGGAAATTTTCTGAAAAAAAATAAGTCTTTGCCCTAAACTTAATTGTATTTACAGTTTCACAGAAATATGCATTTAAGAATTTTAAAGTAGATTATTGAGTTTATTAAAAATATATGAAATCTTACAAAGTAAACTCTTTATTAATTATTAAAATTGTATGTTTCTAGAAATAAATTGAAACTGTCAAGCAGCGAGCCAGCTAGATACATCAACTTTTCCAGTTCATGTGGTTAAAAGTTTCCTGGTTTTTAGTGAGTATAGTTTTTATTATTGTTAATTTTAGAATGCAAAATAATATATAGTACAAGGTTCTGCAAATAAGCATCTTGCCAATTTAGAAACCAATCTTGCCAGTTTTTAGTCCAAGCTTCAAAGTAAGTATGTTATAAATTTGAGTTCGATAACAAGTAATCTCAGTAAAAAGTATTTAATTACTTGATGCAAACTTTAAAAAATAATTATAATGGTAAGATTGATTTTTAATTTGTCGAGAACTAAATAACTTAATCATAATTATAGTATATATGACCCTTCGAGCTTCCTAATATATGTTTTTGCTGTTTCGCCTTGTTAAATTTAGGAATTAATGAGAGCGAAGCATCAAATTTGGTTGAATCATTAAATATTAGACTCATTTCGAATTGAGTTACATGTGTTTGGTTTTTGTCTATAAAGAATGCAGTTGATTTTAATTCTTCGCTCTCATTCTTCCCTAAATTTAACAAGACAAAGTAGAATATGGTAGTAATGTATGCATATTTGCTACTTGAATATGATATTTAAAAAAAAATAAAATCAGAAAATAATTTCTGAATTTGTTAAAGTTTTTAAAATTCCCAACATAATTTTGTGGCTACACTGTTAGGTTGCTGCGCTTGTATTTTGCTTGAATGGCTTTAATTCAAGCATTTCCTTTAATTTTTAATCAAATACTTAAAAACAAGTAATATTAATATTTTTTAATAATTCAAAACTATTAAAAAATATGCAAGTTTTCATAAAATTTTATGATTTAATCATAAAAATAAAATAATGATTATATGAAAATACAGAAGCTGAATCGCTGATCAAAAATTTCTTATTTCTTTTTTTAATTAAAATGAATATTTCACCCCTAAATTTGCGAAAATTACCCTTCAAAGGGATGTTTTTGTACATTGAGCTAATTTAAGAGTGAAATAGTTTTACCTAAAAAAATCACTGAAAATCTTGATCAGCGACCCAAAAAACCTATGAGGACCAAATCTGGGCCGAATAAAAATATGAATACATAAAAATACCTCTTTTTAGGGGTAGTTTTTGAAAATTTAACTTTTTTTGAAAACGTGTCCCGTGTGAAAAATCCAAGTACCTACTGTAGTCTTACATTAAAAAAAAAATTGTAGCTGCAGTTTTGTGTTTTCGCACAACAAACTGACATGGAGCGTGTTGACTCATAATAGTTTTAACTTATGCTCCCTAGTTATTATAAGTCCTTGAACCGAAATTATAACAAGTCCCTATAGTGAAATGATTCTAAGTCCACAAACCTAAAGTATTTTAAGTCTTTGTAATTAATGTCTTTCCTATATTGTAGGTTGTACAAATATATAGGTTTGAAGGAATTTGGACAAAACTCAACATATCACCTACATGATCAAAGCTGAGATGTCACTGTCTTAAAGGCCACTCGATCAAGATATAAAATTGTATTAAATTTTTATTTTTAATAAAAAATTGTTGTTTTTTAATTAATTTAATTGTACGCCTTATTTGACCCGATTCCTTGATACCTAAAATTTTTTATAATCATAAAAATAATTATTTTACACTTTTAAAAATTTTAAAATTAAGAACACATTTTTAAAGTATACGAATATTAAAAAAAAAAAACTTTTACAACATTAAAAAAAAAAAGAAAAAAATAATAAAAGGGAAAAAAAATTACAAGTCCCGAAAAATTTTAAAGTCTTTTGAAAAAGGTAATTTTTATATTTAGAGCAAAGTTTTTGCGATAATTACTCAATTTCATGCCCAATTATATTTTTTATGAACAGTACTTAGAAATTTTTTAAAAAATAACCCTAAAACGAATTGCATACGTTGAAAACTACGTAGAAAACTGAGTAGAAAACTGAGTAGAAAACTAAGTAGTAAACTACGTAGAAAACTGAGTTAAAAATTTCACCTGTGATTACTCGAACATTACTGACAAAATCGTGTAAATTATGAAAGATTTCTGATCATTTCATGAAATAGTCATAAATTCGATCATTCCATGTAATGGTCAATTACATGTTTGGGGTGTAATACATATATTATCTAAATTGTATATATATATATATATAATTTCTAATTAATAGCTCTAATTATTTTATACGAGGGTTTCACAAATTAAGATTATTATGGGCTTTTAATTTTACTCAGTAATTAAAAAATAAAAGACTTTAAAAACAAACTTACAGTTTGATATCTATTGAGTTTATCTTATAACTTGCATATTTTCTGAATATTTAATTTATTTTATAATAATGATTTGAATTAACTTTATTAACTCATTAACGCCGGGGCGGAGAGTTTTGGAAAAAAGCACAAATAAATATATTCCCTTATAGATAATTAGCTACAAAGTTCATTCATATAGTTAAATTTCACGCTCTTCCAGCATCTGACATTAGTTTTCAACTACAACCCTTAAATATACCATAAAAACGGGGGTGAAAGGGGTAGATAAGGCATTATTAGGAAATATTTGGAAAAATCAATGAAAAAAGCATCCAATATTATTAAAAAATGTTTGAAAATAATATTTTTTATGTAAAATTAAGTAAACTTCAAATACGTTCAGGTCTCATTCATTTTGGCCCTATTTACAACCCTTAAAAGGTGGATAGGGGTGGTACTCTAATCAAAATACGGGTTTGGTTGTATTATCACTGACGAATAGCAGATTTGTTCTGCTATAGATTTTTTGCGCCGCTGAACACAAAAATCAGCGTCATTTGGCAAGGAACTTAGGGCTTCACCCTTAAATTTGCACAAACTACCCCCGAAAATAGATTATTTTACATATTCGCACAGAGCGCTCTGATTTGCACCAGTTGGAACCCTGAGAAAACAAAACTACAGAATACGACAGTATCCGAAACGACAAAATACTACAAACGACAGAATACAACAAAAATATATATAAAATAAAAATATATGTGTATTTTTTGCGTAAATATTATATCTTCACTCTATACATATAAATACTTATATTATACATATTTTGCTTGTAAAGAAATTTGAATCGGCAGGTGACGCATATTATATTCTTTTTTTTATCTTTTTCATTGTAAAAATTTCGGAGAACCACAATAAAATGATTTTGCTAAGTATACAAATATAGGAGATTTAAATTTATTTATTGATTAAGAATTAAAATTTTTTTATTCTCAAATCTTTTTTTCGTCACTTTTTATCACTTTTAGTTAAAGTTTATAATTTACAAGAGTTACTGGGTACTTTATAAGAGCAAAATAATTTATAAAATATTAAATAATCACTTTTTAGTGTTGGGGAAAAGAGTTCTTTTAATTTTTGAGCAAAAAGTTTGAGACAAAATTTTTTACATATTCATGTATCTGTCACATGCAAAAAAGATGGATAAAAAAAATTCCTAATACCTGAACCTCTATGTAAAACTGTTAAGTATATTACGTCCAAATTAGAAAAAAAAAATTTTCAGACAAAAGTGTTTACAAATTCAGGTATCAGATCCAAGAAATTAATTAATAACGAATTCCCTGAAACTAGTTTTCACATGGAATAATTTTAGGTTTTACGTCGGAAAAGAAAAAAAGTAATTCTTTTTTTTATTTCTTGAAGCAAAAAATTTTGCTACAAAAGTCGCATCAAACTCAGATATCAGATCTAAAAACGAGAACAAACGTAATTTCTTTAACTATATGGGTGAAAATGCCGGGAGACTCCCGCATAATGCGGGAGAGTTGACAGCTCTGCTATATATAGTATACATATAAATTATACATATGCATTATATATAATTTTTAAACCAAATCAAAAAAATATAAAATAAACAAAATTAAAACATGCTTTAACAATATTATCAAATAGTTGGTTACTGCCCACAAATAATAATTTAGCATCGCATTGCAATAAAATTTTATTTTTTAAATTTCTGAAACAGTTTCAATACCTTTTTTTTTTGGCGTTAAACAAATTTGTAGGAAAAGCACCATTATTCACAAACTTTCTTTTCGTTCCATTTTTCATGATTTTTTCTGTAATACTACTTGCTGCAAAATGGTACGAACAAACTTTGATTTTTTCTTTAACTGTAATTCCATAATCTGTCAATACCGTCTCCCATTGTTTATCAAAAAACCCTCTGTTAAATGGGATTCTGTAAATTCATATATTGATTAAATTACACGATTAAATATGGAAAAAATCTTGCACAGAAATGTTTAATAGAGCCCAAGAAAAATATTTTGCTATAAAGGAACTTTTTAATTAACTTAAGTTACCTGTTTTTCTAAAAAATTTATACAATTTATATAAAAATTTTCTAAAAAATTTATATAAAAATATATTTTTAGATTTAAAAATAATTTTCCTATCTTCTCAATGTTAATTAATTCCTTTTACCCTCCAGCCTTAGTTATTTATTAAACAATTTGATATCGCATCGGTCAGGTTACTTACTGAGTATAGTCAGGGGTATAGTGTGAAAAAAAGGTCAAATCTCTAACTGCCTCTGAAAGTGGATGGATTTTGGTGAAATCTTTTGCATTCGCTTCAGAAAAATAATACAAACAAAGCGTCGGAACGGATAATTATCGCAAATGTCAAGGGGTGATTTTACCACCCATTTTTTCACCCCTTCCACAATTTTGAAATATAGTAAAAAATGTTTTTATCGACTTTTATATGATGCTATCTGGTTAAATAGGTCACTAAATTAGAATTTTGGGTCAAAAATGACATTTAACAGGTTCCAAGGGGTGAAATTGGCCATTCACCCCTTTCACCCCTAAAAAACTCATTTTGCTAAAAGAACTTATTTTTTTATTTTCAAAGGTCCTAGTAGGTTTTTTTGGACGCTGATTTCAAAAATGATGTCAAAAATTACATTTAGCAGATTCTAAAGGGTGAAATTGGTCATTTTTCACCCCTTCACCCCCAAAATTTATATAAACCTCTAAGATATTATAAATATAAATATTAAAGATATACGCATAATTAAAAAATTCACTATTTAGAACCTATTTAATGTCATTTCTAACATAATTTTTGAAATTAGTGCCCAAAAATTCATACTAAACCATTTGAAAATTGAAATATAAGTTCATTTGGCAAAATGAGTTTTGAAAGGTGAAAGTGGTGAAATGGGGCTAATTTCACCCTTTAGAACTTGTTAAATGTAATTTCTAATATCATTTTTGAGATCAGCGACCTAAAAAACCTACTTACTTCATTTAGTTTAATAAAAAAAGTACCTTAAAGGTTTGTATCAAGGTTGGAGGTATTTGGGGTGAAAAATCGCCAAATTTTCCCTTTAGAACCTGTAGTATTTTAATTTTGATATAATTTTTAAAATCAGCGTCCAAAAAACCTACTAGAGCCTTTCAAAATAAAAAAATAAGTTCTTTTGGAAAAATGAGTTTTTTAGGAGTGAAAGGGGTGAAAAATGGCCAATTTCAGCCTTTAGAAGATGTTAAATGTAATTTTGGACGTCATTTTTGAAATCAGCGTCAAAAAAAACCTAATAGACCCTTTGAAAATAAATAAATACATTATTTTGGGAAAGCGAGTTTTTGAGGGGTGAAAGGGGTGAAAGGGGTGAAAAATAGCCAATTTCACCCTTAAGAATAGGTTAAATGTAATTTTTGACATCATTTTTGAAATCAGCGTCCAAAAAAACCTACTAGGACCTTTGAAAATAAAAAAATAAGTTCTTTTGGCAAAATGAGTTTTTTAGGGGTGAAAGGGGTGAAAAATGGCCAATTTCACCCTTTAGAACCTAATGTATGTTATTTCTGACATCATTTTTGAGATCAGCGACCTAAAAAACTTATTTAGTTCATTTAGTTTAAAAAAAAAGTACCTTAAAGGTTTATGTCAATTTTGGGGGTATTTGGGGTGTAAAATGGCCAAATTCACCCCTTGGAACCTGTTAAATGTCATTTCTGACCCAAAATTCTAATTTAGTGACCTATTTAACCATGTAGCATCATATAAAAGTCGATAAAAACATTGTTTACTATATTTCAAAATTGGGGAGGGGGGGGAAGGGGTGAAAAATGGGTGGTAAAATCACCCCTTGACATTTGCGACAATTATCCGTTCCGACGCTTTGTTTGTATGATTTTTCTGAAGCGAATGCAAAAGGTTTACCAAAATCCATCCACTTTCAGAGGCAGTTAGAGGTGAAAAACACTATACCCCTGACTAGTATATTTATAACCCGCGCAAATACATAAACCTTCCTTGACCTTGATCTACATTTTAATGATCAGCTGATGATCGTAGAGCCTCTGTATTTTTGATACACTCCGTAGTATATCATGAGCCATTGCATAATTGGATGGACAGTTTTCTTATTTGTAGTATGTTTAAAGTAACTTATTATATACATTGTTTTTTATTTAAAAAAATAACACGTTGTTTGTATTAGTAGTTTATTAATTATTATATAGTGTTATGGATGTATATAAAACAAATGTCAAAATTCTATTAAAATATACATTTGCAGATTATAACCTATTTGTTACAGTTGTTATGATTTCTATTATAATTTCTATTTTATAAAAATAACAGAAAGTACCTATTTTATAATTTTTACATGCAGGGAAAATGTCTCAAATATATATTAAAAAATAGTTATTTAGTTATTTTTATTGATTAAAGCATTGTTGTGTTAAAAATGCAAATGGTCTGTTTTATATTTTTTTTCGTTATTTAAGTAAATCTTCAATTTAATTTAATTTTAGCTAGGATAATCATGATATACTGATTCACAGATATTTTGACCAACAATTTAATGCATTAAATGACATAAGTTTTAAGTACATGAAATACATGAAAACGAATTTAACAGCAAAATATGTTAATTCTTAATTTCTAAATTTCTATGCAAAATTTTTATTTCTGATATTTTTATAATTTAGTTTATTGCTTGTAATTATTGAACACTTACTTGTGAAAAGTTGCATTTTTTAGTGTTCGGGAAGATTCCTGACACACACAACAGTAGTCCGGCATTTTATGCAACTTTGCAAAAATTTATCAATAAATTTCACAGCTTCACAATATTTAATTTTTATATTTAATTTTTATTTATATTCTGTTTATTTCTGTAAAGCTTCATTTATTCTACATGTGAAACCTACACATGAAAAAGTAATAAAAATTTTTTTTTTACATAATTTAAATTGAAATAAAAATAAAATTTTTGTTCCAATAATTTTGTTATTTATTTTAAATGCAATTTTAGACTTGGTTATGTACATATGCAAAAATAAAAAAATTTTAACAGTGAATATTGCTACAGTCATTTTATATATAGCATCTGGAATTTTTGAATAAATTAATTGATTATTCCACTTAGCTCATATACTAAAAAATTGTTTCAATACGTTGCCAAGAAAAAATCAATAATTTTTAAATTGCATATAATAATACATAGCGTTAGTTTTCAGTACGATAGAGACAGATATTAAAAGTAAGATCATACGGTATGATTCATACCATGAAATGGATAGTAACCTCAATTAATTTTTAGAAATTAAAAGACTCGATGATTCAAGTATAAAGACAGATGACAAGGCAGACAATGAGATGTACTAGTAAAATCGATCTGCTGGTTTTTGATCTCACTGAAATGAGTATTTTTTTATGTTGTAAGTAATCAAATTAAAAGGTAATTAAAATTTTAAAAATGTTTCTTCTTAATTAAATGACTTTACAATGCTTGATAATTTTTAAATTTCATATAATAATACATAGCGTTAGTTTTCAGTACGATAGAGACAGATATTAAAAGTAAGGTCATACGGTATGATTCATACCATGAAATGGATAGTAACCTCAATTAATTTTTAGAAATTAAAAGACTCGATGACTCAAGTATAAAGACAGATGAAAAGGCAGACAATGAGATGTACTAGTAAAATCGATCTGCTGGTTTTTGATCTCACTCAAATGAGTATTTTTTTATGTTGTAAGTAATCAAATTAAAAGGTAATTAAAATTTTAAAAATGTTTCTTCTTAATTAAATGACTTTACAATGCTCGATAATTTTTAAATTTCATATAATAATACATGTGATATCAAAATCTAGCAGATCGATCAACTAGTACATCTTGATGTCTGTCATGTCCCCTGTTTTAATGCTGTAATCATAGAGTCTTTTAATTAATTCTAAAAATTAATTGAGCTTCTTATCCATTTCATATATTAAGACAGATCTTGCAAGTGGCTAAGAAATCTTATTTTATAACATTTAGGTTTGTTGTTTTGAGGATTTGCTGTAGTAGGCCTATGAAATTTATTTATATGTATCTTAAGTGTTTCTTGAAAATTAAAAAAAAATTATACAAAGACACTCTGCCAAGAAGTGTCAGGACCTGATACATGAAACTCGTACATACCCTCCTCGATATACTTGGCAGCAAATTATATGACATTCTATTAAATATATGACATTCTATAAATTTCTATTTTTTGGTTAAAATGATATAAAATTTCTTTAGTATTAAACTATACGGTAATTCATGTAGCAGTTTTATTTATGGATGCTTCATTTTATTTTATATTACAAATACAATATAAACTATTCATTATTTTTTGGTACTAAATAAGTAGGGCCTGGCTGATGCATATCGGAAGCTTGCATTGCATTAGTATCTTGAATAACTGGTTCTTCTTTCTTTTTGTTCAAACATCCCACTGTAATGGAATAAATTTTCAACAATATTATTAAACTAACACCAACTTTTTTTTATTATAAAAATATATGCTCAAATATTTACTCATATCATGATAATAAAATGAATGGTAAATTACTATTCGGAATGTAAAAATATTAACAAAAATGTTGCAGTGCAGTTATTTAAATTTATATTACTTTATTTAAAAAAAGGTAAGTAAATTTTAAAGTAATTCTTACATTTAAATTTCATCTGATATTGTTGTCCTTTAAAAGTTTTTAAAATGCATATCGGACGTTTATATTTACGCCTGTGTTTAGAGCCCATGATTAATTTCTAAATGTAAATTTTTATTATAAATTAACAAAATAAAGAAGTTTATGATAAAAAAATTTTATATTTTGTTTTACCTTTTGTTTTATTTTTGTACTGTACAAAAAAGTATGAGTACTCAAGAACTCCTGCATAAGGTTATTGCATCAATAATGTTGATAAATTTTAAAAAGCGGGTTTTTGCTTTATTATTTATTCTTCTAAAATGCGCGCGCATGTTTTGATGATTTTTATTATATGTTTTGACTGGTGAACTGAGTCTCCTCGCTTTTGCTTTTTAGCCTTGAGATAGAAAAGAGGTATACCAAAAGCCTTATATTTTTTGCGAATTGTAAATGTTTTTTATTTTACTGCTTTTTAATATTGTTTGAGAAATTGTGTTTTTCAGTTTTTTAGTTTATTTTTATATTTTTAAATATATAGGTAATAATTATAGTAATGGGGACAATAAAAAACAAAACAAAATCCCGTTCTAGGCGCCATTCTGCAAGAATGAAAAGGTATGTGCTTACTTATATTATATACATTACGAATAGTTAAATTCATATATAATAGACACATTTTTGTGTTATTGCATAAACTACAAGTAACATAAATAATTCATTGATATCAATACTTACCTTCAATTAATAAATGATATTTATTAATATAAAATTATCTGAAAATTTGAATGTAATTTTTTTTGTTTGTGATATTTCATTCATAATGCTATATTTTTATTCACAAGATGCATCAAATAATATTAAATTAAGTATAAAAACTTATATAAATACCTGTTTAAATTATCATAAAATAGATAATTTCAATATTTTTAATTTCTTTATCAATAGGATCGAATACTGGTGCTAAGGGTGTGCGGTCACCTGAAAGTCGGGTCGGGTACACGAAATTTCTGGTTTCTTTCTTCGAGTTAGGTCGAGCTTGGGTTATCAATGGAGGCTTTCGATTCACAAATGCAAGTGTAGAGATTTTCGGGAAGTTTCGGGCTTCACAAGAAATCTGACTTGCAAAAATTTGACAAAAAAAAAACAGAAAATTCGTGTACCCGACCCGACTTTAGGGTAACCACACACCCCTAATAAGTATATTAATAAATACTGTAGGAAATAATAAGTCTCGAATGTCGAATGGTACCCTACAGACTTATCAAGTAAAAAAATCCCTTTTTATGTATAGCCTTCTTTCAATACTATTACCGCATTTGTTTACGTACTATTTGTAATAGCACCTAATACTATTAGAAAATCATAAAAATTTTGGACTAATCCTTTATTAATTATTATATACATACAGCCAATATTATATTGTACGGAACTATAATAAATATTATCGGGCACTTAGTTATTTCATGGGTTTTATGAAACATAATTTCAAAATTTAAACAAAAGAAAGAAAAATGAGGTATTTTTATTTATTTTTATATTCCTATAAATTATCAGCATCTTATATAGTTATAATAATGAAATTGTAATGTTTTCCCTCAAAAAGAAATTGAAAGTATATATTATGATAAAAAAGTGTATTATGAAAAAAAGAAAAAATTTATAAATTTATATAAAATTTTGATTAAAGAATTCATTCTGTGTTGATTAAGAGCCAAAACTTGCTGAAAAATTATTAAATTATAAGCTTGATTATGAGCTTTAAAACTATAACTTTAACTTTAACTTTAACTATAACTATAACTTCTACTACTACTTTAACTATACCTTTCTATAGGTATCAGATTTCAGAAATTGAGTAATAATGAATTATCAGTAATTACTTAAGAATTTAAATTTTTTATTTATTTTAAAAATTTATTTATTTTATTTTTCTATTTTATTTCCAAGTTGTAAAATACTTTTTTTTAAAATCATTATATCAAATCTGAAAAAAACTTTTTTGGTTTTTATTTTTGGAGCAAAATACTTGAGTATCAAGGACTCTGTTAAATAAAATTTCCAATCAAAGTATAATGAAACAAAAACTAATCTTTTATTCACAAAAAATATTTAAATACAGTTTTATGCATTGATTTGGATTCAAATCGTCGAGGTACTTTTTTTTTTAATTTGGATGTAATACCTCATTTTTTTCCATGAAAATACTAATATCTAGAAGTATCGTTTTTACTATATCGAGTAAACATATTTACTATCGATATCTTGAATCTTATAATTCATATTTTAAAAAATTTTTGTCACCAAAGAATGCAAAAAATATAAATTTTTTTTTTAGTTTGAACGTAGTTTTTTTCTATGGGAGTACTATTTTTAGAAATATCGTTTGTAGTCTATTTTTTGATCTGATACGTTGCTAAATTTAAACAAAACCGGGATAAGATGCATGGTCGGCTCTTCAAATCGGTCCCAAAGTATTTTTTTCCGAAAGAACTACTAAAAACTAGCTTCCACGTAAATTTTTAGCTCATAATGTTCAATCCTCGATTTTTGGCGGCCATTTTTGTATTTCGGAATCTTAAAAAAAATAAAACAAATGAGAGAAAATTTTTCTTTCAAATGAGAAAAAATTTCTCAAAAGTATATAAGTAAATAATCCTCTAGTAGGTTTCAAAATACTTCTTACACTTCAAATTTTATGATGAAAAATAGAAACCCATGGGTTATTGCGTTTCGAGAGCTTTACACTGAGAAAATTATATAATTGTGACAATGATATCATATAATCATATTTGTACGATTATATATGTAATCACCCTGATGATATTATATAATTTAAAATAATTTTCTTTTTTAACTTTTTTTGAATTCGAATTTTTCGCGGTGTATTGTTTTAATTTTCAACCGCTAGATGCTAAGGCCTTTTCTCTCGCAAGTGTCAAAAATGCGTTCCACTTACTTACGAATTTTAAAGGAATAATTGTAATAAATTTAAAAACTATATACATTAGGGTGATTAACAAAAAAAAGTGCTCCAAAAATTCGACTACTGAAGTATGTCAAATTTTAGGCTAAAAAATAACTCCATGTCAATTTTCAGATCATTTAAGCACGTTTTAGGGTTAGACCAAATCCAGGGTACCCCTCAAGTGGCTGTATGTAAACGACGAAATTTTTACTTCGTGATATGATGTTGGTGTCGCTAAACTTTTGTACCATATCCTTATGTAAAATTTCCCGCGGCGGAATTCAAATTTTTGGTCAGATTTTTAATTGGTTACGTGACTTGGCGGGAAATTTGAAATTTGTAAAAAATGAATTTTTGAAGCTGGTATATTTTGATCTACCAGTGGTTTCTCTTTTTCATCATAAAATTTGAAGTGTCAGAAGTATTTTGAAACTTACTAGAGGATTTTTATTTATATACTTTTGAGCAATTCAAATTTAAAAAGAAAGCAGTTTTAACGATATTTTAGAAATTTCTCGCGCATGCGCAGCTCCAAAAAAAATTTTTAATTCAGAATCGGATAATTTCCTATCCAGGCCTAAGAGGAAAACATTTTTCATGTAAATGTGAGTTTTTTACAGGAAAAATAAAAAAATGTTCTATCTTTTTAAAATTTTATAATGAATTTTAAGAAAATCCAATATTTGTTATTGCTGGATAATAAGGAGAGTAATAAATTTCATAATATTAAAAAACGACCTTTCTATCTTTTTGTTTACTTTTTTTGTGCAGAGGGGGGCCAAGTTTTATAATAATTATAATAATTCAGTTATTTTTAAATAAACAACCATGCATAACGTTATAGCTATTTGTTAAACAAGGGATGAAAAGTAGATTTAACTCGTGCATACAACTGCATGGAAAGTAAAAAATCTACTTTTTATCCCGTGATCTAACACATGGTTTTCCATTAAAAACGTAAGAAAGAACACTTTCCGTGCAGATAAACGATTATTTCTAACGCGTGTAACGAAAAAAGTTTTTTAGAATCGAGAAATGTCTATTGATAGGGTAAATTTTTTCTAGTAAAATTGTATCATTTGTATTTCACTTTGTGTTCAAAATTTTGCAAACTTTAAGATTTCTAAAAAATAGTAAACATTCAATATCTCCAAAAGTTCAGCAATTAAGTCGCCAAACTATAACTTGCGGATTTTTTTTCTTTTATTTTTACACTGGTTTCATATAAACTCAGTCAGTGGTTCGACCCTGATGACTACCCTGATGATTATACACACAGAGAAATTTTTAAATAATAGTAGAAAGATATGATGAGATAAGATATTAGATAAAATAATAAGCAGCAAGATTAGTTTTATTCTAACTTTCAATATGTGGATTCTTAATAAATATTTCCAAATGAAGGAATTTATTTTATGCAGTGAATGTTTTTTGTATTTTTTAGTTCTATACAATTGTTTGTGTGGAAAATGTGTGTTTTTACAGCAAAAATTATAGTTGTTTTCAAGCAAAATGAGACCTAGCATATGTTATTTCAGGTAATTTTAATATTCTTTTGTCGTAAATGTCTCTTTTATCATATTTCCATGGCTCGTGTTCAGACAAACTAAGAAACATGTATATTGTATACATATAATTAGAAATTTATACATGTTACACCCCGTTTTTTAAATTGACCATTTCGTGAATTGGTAAAGTAAAAAGGGTAGCGCAAAACAACGAAAGGTAAAAACCCACGAGGTTAAAATAACCCGAAAATTTTCATCTAGAAAATAATTTATGGTAAAAAAAAAACAAAGAAAAATTATATTTTGAAGTTTTTAAGTACGAAGTAATTCAAGGTGAATGATTTTTTTAATGCATAGAAATATAACGAATTATATTTTTGCTGATTTTTTAACAACGAAAGGTTTAATATAACGATTTTTGCCATAACGAAAATTATATTTTAGCATCGAAGAAAAAAATTTTATTTCTTGCTTTGAAAACGAAAAAAATGAAAAGCTCAAAATCCCGAAAAAAATAAACACGAAAAACAAAATATCCGAAAAATTTTATAACGAAAATATTTTTTGATCTAATTTTCATGAAATATTACAAGTAATTATGGTTTTAAGACTTTTCTTCCTAGCGGGCCGAAAGCACTTTTTTCGCCCCGCAACGAAATTGAAAAAAACGCGGTTTCACCCCACTGAGAAAGAAAAATTTCGTTTTGTCCATGGGAACAAAAAAAAAATACCCCAGATCGCAGTTTACCATCCTCGGCTTCGCCTCGGATGCTAATTAACGTGCGATCTGGGCCATTCTTTTTTTTTGCTCCCTTGGTTAAAAATGTACTATTAAATCACCGATAGTATTTTGTACCCATTAAGTAAATATTATTCTAGGATAATGATTGACATTAATATAAATTTGAGCAACTTTAATACATATTATTATTCTATAACCCATTATCGACATTATTCTGTCCCTAAACTCAAATTATTCTAAGTCCAGTTGACCCCCCCGCCAATATGACACATTTGACCCTCCCCCAAAAAATGATATGCTTGAAGTACCACCCTGACTATAAGCATGTTCCATGTTAAAAGTGACTTATGGACTGTAAGTTACAAACTCCGTCATTTACACAGTTCCAGCCAAAGAGCATCTAGAGGGCAGCTAGAGGGTGGAGCCCGTATAGAAATTATTTGATTAAATTGCAGACTAAAAAATTAGATAAATTTTATAATGAGATTCCATTAATAATTAAAAAGCCAAAACATGTAATAAAGACTGCAAATTCAATTTTGTAATTTTAATGATACCTTTTATCACACAGTAGTAGCAATATTAATAATGTGCTTCACATTTTCACACTGATTTATCATTATTAAAGCATTTAAAAAAAATGAATCAAAATTTGTTTGCAACTGTTGGTATTTTAAAGTTTTCGGAAAAACAAATTTCGATTTTTTTTTTCGTTATAATGGCATTATTTAACTGATTTCAGTTAATCGCCATATTTTCAAGGGCGGATTCAGAGGGGGGTGGCGGTAGGGGCGATCGCCCCCCCTGAGCTCCAAAAATTTGCATGTTTTTTGTTAATTTTTGTGTTTTTTGAACAATTTTTAATGCATTTCTATGAACAAATAAAAAAAAAAAGGAAAATGTAATTTCGTATTTTCGCCAATATAAAAAATTCATTTTCGTATTAAAAATTTTCCTTTTTCTTGATTTCGGTTAATACTCCAGTCAAAATACAAGGGGGGGGGGCGTGTACTTACGGTTGCAAATACGAGATTTGCTCTAGTGTAGGTTTTTTGGGTCGCTGAACACGAAAATCGGGGTCGTTTGTTAAAGAAAATGGGGCTTCACCCTTAAATTTGCAAAAACTACCCCCAAGAGGGCGTATTTTTGACATATTCGCGTTCTGAGTAGATAGATTTGCTCAAAAATTGGTTTCTAATGGTTTTTTGGGTTACAAATTAAGAATCTCAATAATTTTTAAAGGTAACATTAATATTTCACCCTTAAATTAGCTAAAACTACCCCCCAAAAGGGGTGTTTTCGCTATTTTCGCACTTTTCGCAACCAAATTTGGTTCTCATGGGTTTTTTAGCACGCCCAGATTAGGTGCATAGGGTTTTTTGGTTCGTAGATTTTAGAGGTAGTTTTAGCTGATTTAGGGGTGATGTATTAATTATTCATTAAATAATCCATGAAATTCATTTTCAGCGACCCAAAAAACCGCATGGACCTAATCTAGGCGTACAAAATGCAGAAATAGCAAAAACGTCCATTTTAGGGGTAGTTTTGTCTAATTTAGGGGTGCTATATTAATTATTCATAAAAAAATCTATGAAATTAGTTTCCAGCTACCCAAGAAACCCTTGTGGACCAAATCTGGTCGCAAAAAGTGCGAGAATACCGAAAACACCCCTTTTCGGGGGTAGTTGTAGCTAATTTAGGGGTTCAATATTAATATTACCTTCAAAAATCATCAAGATTATTAACTAGCGACCCAAAAAACCTTTAGAAACCAATACTTTGACAAATCGAACGTGAATACTTCAAAATACCCCCTTTTGGGGGTTGTTTTTGCAAATTTAAGGGTGAAGCCCCATTTTATTTACCAAAAGATTCCGATTTTCGTGTTCAGCGACCCTAAAAACCTGTACTAGAGCAAATCTCGTATTCGCAACCGTAAGTACACCCAAACCCATATTTTGACTGGAGTATAACTTTTTTTCGGTATTCAAATATTCGTTGTATATTTTTTCATAACTAAATCATTCTTATTAATTATTTTAAGATTTGAATTTTTCGGGTTATTTTACACTCATGGATTTTACCTTTCGTTGTTTTGCACTAAATCCAATATAATAACAAATTCGTGAACTGGTTAAAATTAAGAAATGTGTTGACCAGTTCGTGAAATGGAAAAAAAAAAATTTTTTTTATTACTTGTGAAAGATTATTTTCCCCACACACCAAACCTAAAAGAATTTTTTGTTACCCAGAGAAGAATAATTGTTTATTTAATTCCTTAGAGCGGAATTATTTTGAGGTTAATATGTTTATAAACAATTATTATTGTTTTTATTCTGTTCAAAAAGAATTAAATTGAAAATAATTGTTTTTAAAAATATTAACCTCAAAATAATTCCGCTCTAAAGAATTAAATAAACATTCATTCTTCTTTGGGTAACAAAAAATTCTTTTAGGTTTGGTGTGCACATAACAAAATTTTTTTATACAACTTAGGATCAATAATCTTTATTTTTTTCTAAATCAATATAATTAATAATTGATATTTCACCCTTAAATTTGCAAAAACAACGCCTAAAACGGGTGCTTTTGCTATCTTTGCACATTAATTGTCTAAATTTGGACCATATGGGTTTTTTGTCATTAATCAAGGATTTGGGATCTGTTTTTATGAAAAATTAATATTTCACCTTTTAATTTTAAAAAATTATCCTTAAAATGGATTGTTTTTTCTATTTTGGAACTTTGAGCGACCAGATTAGGTCCATAGGATATTTTTAAAAAACCCATATGGTCCAAATGTAGACCGTGAAAGTACAGCAATAGCAAAAACAGCCCTTTTAGGCGTTGCTTTTGTTAATTCAAGGGTGAAATATTAATTATTCATAAAAATTTCCCTCAAACTCTTGTTTAACGACCCAAAAAACTCGAAAGCGCGGTGCGTAAGACTAATCTAGCGTGTGTGTGTTCTTTCAAAGTGTGAAAATAGCAAAAACTCCCCCTTTTAGGGTTAATTGATGCTAATTTTAGGGTGAAATATTAATTTTTCATAAAAAATTACTTCAAATTCTTGATCAGCGACACAAAAAACACAGACCAATTCTTAGCTAAATCTAGAAACTCAGATTGTTAACACATCAAATAAACCCTTTTTGGGGGGTACTTTTTGCAAATTTAAAGGTGTTTCGAAAATGTCTCCTGGAAAAGACCCTGATTTTCGTGATCAGCGACCCCAAAAACATATAGTAGAGCAAATCTCATGTCGATAGTAGAAAATACACCCTAAACCGCGATTTGACTGGAGTAATTATAAAAAAATCAATTGTTAATAAATATTTTAAGAAGTAAGAATCACTTTTTAAACGACGTAAACCGTGTATTTTTATCACTGTTCCTCTCAGCGCTATAGTTAATTAACCTACTGGTAATTCTTGACCCAAAATGACCAATTTTTAAATTTGTTTGAATTGCTGCCAGAATTGTAATTTTTGACAAAATTAAGCCTCATAGATCTTGAAAGCCGCTTGACAGATGTCCAGAAATATTTTTTATTTAGGGGGAAGTACAGGTTAAAATCCTACTTTTTTGAAAAAACCTAATTTTCAGAAAATGTTAGCAAAAAATTGAAAATCTAAGAAAATGGCGACATTGCCAAGGCTTTTGCGGATTCAAAACTGTGGGTTTGGGACTTTTTATATGTACGTTTGCTTGGAAAATTTTTTGTTTCAAAATTTACCCTAATAAATTGAGGAAAAAAAAATTTTGTTTGAAAATTTTTTCTACAAAATTGAGGATAAATTTTCAAACAAAAAATTTTCCAAGCAAACACACATAAAAAGACCCAAACACACAGTTTTGAATCCGCAAAAGCCTTGGCAATGTCGCCATTTTCTTAGATTTTCATTTTTAGTTTTTTTCTAAAAAGTCGCATTTTAACCTGCACTGCCCGTTAAGTTAATTTATGAGGTTGCAGCGTTTATTGGAAATCACCGAAAAACCCTATTTTATAACATCGAGCCAACCTAAAAAATTAACTAAAATATTTCTGTCTCATTTCAAATTTTTTGTGCAATTGACACCTTTTAAAAGCCGTAAACCACATTCTTTTATCATTGATCCTCTCCTCACTATACCCAGTTAACCTAATGCTAATTTTCTACTAAAAATGGCCAATTTTTGAATTTGTTTAAATTGCTGTCAAAATTTTTTAATTGTAAAAAAATCCTATTTTATAACATTGAGCCATCATTTAAGTCAGCGTTTCTATGCCCAGAAGGCCCCTTTAAATGAATGGAAGGATGTTTCAATGACTTTCCCACATATTAAAGTATGTTTTCCAGCAATAAGTAGCTTTTTAAAACACTTTGTGGCCTCTGTAAAAATTTGTAAAACTATAAACTCGAAATTCCCATCTTATTTAAATGGTAACTTCAAGTGCTCGGTGGCACGGGTTAAAAAAAATCGAAAATCAAAATCCTTGAAACTGGGGGTTTTTTATTACCAAAGTATCCGAAAAAGGGGGGTGGGTAATATGAAAAAAAATATGACACACGCTAATACACACGTATAGGGTTAGTCCAAAACTTTTGTAATTTCTGAAAAATGATTATATCTTTTGATAGATAGGCCCAATCAACATGAATTTTTAGTTTCATTCATACAAAAACATTCCTGAATGCCCCTTAATTCATTTCCGCAATAAAATTTTTCCTTTCTTTCAGGTCTTTAATTTTTTTTTTATTAAGTTCATAACAACTATTTTCTCGAAAATGAACTTTCCTTAACGGTAAAAAATTTTTTTTGCCATCAATTTAAATTAAACCTAGCCTGTTTTCTATTATCGCGTGTATAATTAGAAATTTATAATTATACAGAATAATAACCCTTCTTTACAAACTATTTTCTTGCAGAATGAAAGACGAGGAAGATAAACAGAAGTTACTCCAAAATATTTCAGAAGTCCTCAAAGACAAAAGACTTTGTAAAAAGAAAGTTGTAAATTCTAAGAAAAGTAATACAAATTCTAAGAGTACTGATAGTCAGTGTGCTCAAGAAAATGTTGATACAAATAGTATAATGAATAGCACTAATTACAATAAAATAGAAAATAAAGTGCGTAATGAAGAGATTCAAGAAAGTCAAATTGAAAATATAGTGCATAGTTACCAAGTAGAGTACTATAGTCAAGATCCTGAAAATAAAAATCAAAGTTTGATAAAGCTAAATAAATGGAAGCCTTTGAATGTTGACGGGGTGACTAAAAGAAATAACCCACTGCCACCAAAAACTAATGTTCAACAGAATGTTAGGTTAGTAATGATAGGTTATAAGGAAGATTATGATCGTTTATGGCTAACTAATATATACGAACTGTTGGCTCAAATTCAAGGGGTTTACTTAGAGCACGATTTTCTTTATGGCATGGAATGTAATTTGACTGATTTAAGAATTAGAGACCGCTGGGATTCAGGTTTCGCAACTCAATTCAAATTGGAGTGCACCAAATGTGACTATTTATCTGAATGGATTTTTTGTGAAATAGAAAAAACTAATAGGTTATCCTTGAATGACAGATCTGTAATATCTACATTATCTAATGGTATCCCTTTTAGATGCATGGAAGCACTCTTTTCTGGGATAGGTGTTAAACCTTTGTGTGATAAATCTTTTCAATTTCACAGACACGGAAACATAAGCAACATCGAAGATGCTTTACTAACTGAAATTATTGAGGCTGGGCGAATCGAAAGAGAGATTGCTATAGCTAATGGTTTTATTGTAGAAGATGACATTGTTTATTCGTATGCAATCACAGATGGTGGGTGGGGAACAAGAAGCTATGGAGGTTTTCATAGATCCTTATGTGGCCTAGCTGTCATCATTGGCTATTTTTCAAAAAAGGTATTATTTTTGGGCATAAAAAACAAGTACTGCTCTACCTGTGCTATTGTAAAAAAGAAAAATATTCCCATGATACCACATGCTTGTTATAAAAATTTTGACGCAAACAAAAGTTCTGGTAGCATGGAAGCTAAAATAATCAGTGGTGGCTTTAAAGCAGTTTTTATTATTCATCGCATAGTATTTAAAATAATGATTACTGACAGTGATTCTAATGTTTATAAAGCTGTTGTAGATAGTCATGTTTATAGGAACATCAATGGTAAAAATTTAAGGATTCACGTTATTAGAATAAAATGTTGTAATCACTTGTATAGAGGAATTACTCAAAAATTAACAAAAATTTCAAAGATGGAGTTTTTAATTAATCCAAGCTGTGGTGTTGGTAAATTGCGTGATGAAATTAAAAAATCTGGTTATTTATTCCGTAAGGCAATTGAAGCTCAAGTGGATTTGCGAAATGGAAAACTTGGTGATACTGAGTCAGAAAAAGAAGAAAAACTTCAAAAAGATATAATTTATATTTCTTATCACATCTTTGGAAATCACAATCTATGTAAAAAAGTAGGAATTATTTGCAATGAGGAAGATAGAAAAAAAGCCAATTTATACAAATTTATAAAGGAGTCTGGTGCGTTAAATCGCATACTTGAAATGATGAAAAAAAAAAGTGCTGATTCAAGGAGTTTTTTATCAAAACTTACCAATAATAGGGCGGAAGGATTCATGAGTTTAGCCAGTAAAACCAGCGGTGGCAAAAGAGTTTTCTTGGGGCAACGAGATTTATATCATTGCTCAGCAAACATTGCAGCTATTCATTACAATACTTTAACTCCTATAACGAAAATACAAGAAAATAATGGTCTGAAACCAATGCCAACAATTAAGAAACTTGAGCAGACAAGAAAGCATAATGCTTTTAGACAACAAGTAAATCGACAAAAAAATGGTCGTACTAGAAGAAAATATCACTCAAAAAATAACGATAATAGCTATGGGACACAAGTCATTGATTGTGATATGGAAAAAGGACCATTCACTGCGCTCACTGAAAAATTAGTTAAAGATATGATATATGATCAATCTAATAGAGAAACGATTGAAATTAATACAAGAGGACAAAAAAAATGTGAGTTATGGTGGGAGTATTCTAGTCAGCTTTTGAATGCGCATTGTTTTAAATGGGTGTACTTAAAAGATTCAAAGGCACCCAGCGGTAAATTAACTGAAAAGCTAATGTATCCGCCTATTTCAAAATCTATTTCAATTAGTGATGAAATAGAATTTAAGAATATCGCAAAAAAAATGTTAAGTAAAAAGTTAAAAAAAAAAATAAATCCTTGTGGATTATTTATAGATAAAGAGGAATTTTGTTTAGGAGGAACTCCGGATGGAGTGATTGGTAAGGATACTATTGTAGTTATAAAACGCCCATGTGCGAATCATCTTAATATGAATCAGATTATGAGTATTAAAAAAATTAAGAGTATTTTTGATGGTGAAGACCATCAAAATTTAAACCCTGAACACGAGTTTTATTATGAAGTCCAAGGGTTACTTCAAGTTGCCGATTTCCAAACGTGTATATTTTGCATATATGCAAATAAGAGTATAAAGTATGTCAAAGTTTATAGGAACGATGCTTTTTGGGCAGTGATAAAACCTGCCTTGGTTGATTTTTGGCAGAGAAACTTTGCAGCTGAGATTGTAGATCCAAGAAAAAGTAGACAATTACCGTTAAGAGAGCCAAATGTAGAAAATGAGCAAAACGATAATGCAACTCAGCCTCTTAAAACTAATAATACAGAAGTAAATGTATCACAAAAAAAACTAAGTGTTCAACAGATACGATTGTGGATGCACAAAGTAATTTAAATAAATTTATAAGTTTGAATGATATTAGCAAAAATAATAAAAATTTTTTTAATAATTCCGTGATTCCGTTTTTGTTTAATGAATGTAAACTTGGTTTATCTTCCGTAATGGTAATTGGTAAAAAAATACAAGTTAATGCGTCTAATAGTTGTCCTTTAGACACTCTACTTTCTCTTGTAGGAAATTCTTTATATGTAAATAAAAATATTCTTCTTGATCCATTGTATATCAGCAATTTTTTCATTCAATATGTTTTAAATATTTTAGACAAAGAGGTTATAAACCAAGAAACATATGATTTTCGAGCCCAATTTCATATTGATAAAGTAGGTGTTCAATTAAATCATAAGAACAAAAAAAGGCCACCTATATTGAATTGTGAAAACTGTATAATAAATTTATACAATCATTGTCTTAGCAGCTGCCCCTCGTTAAAAGTAGAAAAAAAATGCCGTTTATGCGATTAGGAAAATACAGTAACGGCAACCACGGTTGAAGTAGACGGGTTTTCAATAAAAGAAGCAGGTTTGGGTATATTGGAAACTTTAATTGAAGAGGACCAGTTAAACGATTATTTTTGCAAAGGTGCAAAGTGCGATGCATGTAGTAATAAGAATAATCTGTTGGAAATAAATTACAGCTTAGGTAAATTGTTTGCGGTAGAAATTGGAGCTGGTGAATCTGATGACGGTAGCTTCAGTTTTCCTCTAAGACAATCCCCAAAAACATTATTCGTTAAGAACAAGCAATATGAATTAGTAGGTGTGGGAGCATTTAAAGGAAATTTTCATTTTATTGCTTATGTTTTACGAAATGGATCCTGGCTTAAGTATGACGATATGGAAGTTGAACGCCAATTTGAATGCGTTACTGAAAATGAGAAAGTCATACCATACATTCTTTTGTATGTAGAAGTTTAATTTATAAAATATTAAAGATTTTTGTTAAGAAAATATAGAAAGTTTATGATGATCTTTTATTGCCGCTTTTCATTTCGTAAAACAGTCCTTTCGTACTGCATCTTGACAAACTATTTTATTATTTGTTTTATTTTCATAATAAATGATATTGGAAAAACTAATTTTAAAAGCTGAAAATGATAGCTTTTATAAAGTTTTTTATTAATTTCATATAAAGTACTTATTAACAATTATTTGCATGTATACAGAAATAAATTTAATCCGTAATAAAATAGAATTTTTATTAAATTCCAATTACAAAAAAGTAATTGCTTTAAGCAAAAACTAAGTTTATAAATATATTTCCTATTTTAAAAATGGTTTGTCTATGAAGAACCAAAATAAACGGTATGTTCTACTAAACAGTTGCTTCGTCAATGCATGTTGGCAATATGGTTATGGAGCAGCTGTGTGTGCTATGGTTCAAGTATTTATATTATTGCATGCCATTAAAAAGCAAAATTTTTTTCTACAACAAACAGGTCAGTTACAAAATAAAACTTATAATTGGTTGCGTTCTCATACAACGAGCGATCATGGAACATGTTCACTTACAACAGATTTAACTTTTACCCCTCAATTCCTATAAGACTTAGGAACGGTATGATAATAAATCCCAAAATATATATTATCTAATTCCATAATCCTTAAGTATTCTAAGTTCTTGTTCTTATAAAGGCCTTAACAGGGCCTGACTCCCACTTCAAATTATTCGAAGTCCCTAAATCGAGAATATTCTAAGTTCATTTGACCCGCCCCCATTAAAACGTTACTTTTTTATCCAACCCCACCCCGTACCCTGCGAAACCTTTGCAAATACCCCTCCCAACGAACATGATCCATGTTAAAATTTTAAGAAAATTGAGTAGCTGAATACATATTTAATAAAAAAAATAGTTAATTTGATTACAAACATTGTAAATTATCGATACATGAATGCATCGTTCATTTTTAAAGACTTTATTTATAAATGCATGCTTTGGTTGCAATGGAAATAACCTTGAGTCTACGATAAATATAAACTTGTTTATTTCTATAATTTAAAAATATAAGTCTATAAATTTGATTGGAAAACAAATCAAAAATTATAAATGAATGTATGAAAAAAAAAATTTGTAAAAATTAGACAAAGTACAAGAAAAAGTATATAATGCAAAAGCCAGCCTTAAAATTATATATTTATTTTTTATAAAAATAAGAAATTTCTGTCATATTTTATAATACAATGTTTCCTACACGGCGAGGCTGCTTTGCTTGAATTTAATTTTCTGCTTGAAAATTGAAGCAATTCAAGCAACTGCAATTTGTTGTATTTTAGTTTGCATGGATTTGATTACATAGTTTAGACTGTTTAGCATTTAATTTTGTGCATGATATTTAAACAAAAATAAATTATTCGTGTGTATTACTTTTAAAAAGTAATATATTTTCCTATGAAGTTGAAGAATGTTAAATTTCATGATTATTTTATACATACAAAACAATAGTCATTCTTTCAAATTTTTTAAATTGAAAGCTTTTTTTATGGATGAAAACCTTAATAAAAGTTTTAAATAAGTGTATTTCGGAATCACAAATTTTACTTTTGTAGAAATGCATGAAAATTAATCTGAGGTTAAATATTAAAATGTTTCATTGAAAAAATCACAAGAGTTGCACTGCAAAAAAATATGCATATAAAAAATATTAAATTGCAAAAAAAAATCACAATTATTATTATAATCGATAATTTTTTATCCTGATTTCAATTTTTAATTTACAAACAAGCTAGAAATTGACCTGCTTTTGGTCATTTTTGATTTTATTCGTCAGTATTTGATGTAAGGTAAGCAATTTTAACAATATTATTGTAATAATTAATACATAAATAATAATAATAATAATTTTTATACATTAGTGATATAGAATATCATTATTTATTCACATTTAAACGTTTAAACAGTCAAATTCCAACCCTACTTTTTGCGCTTGCGCATGAACAACATATAGTACATTCTTGAATTTTCTCATTATTCCACGACTTTAAAACATAAAAAAGGTAAAAAAACACGCTTATTTAAAAGTTAAGAATGGGTATTATGGCCGTCTTTGAAAAAGATTGTCTAGAAATTGCTAAAAAATATTTATGTTGGTACTAAAGAGGGGCGGAATAATTTTTTGTCTTCAGAAACGATTTTGGGCTTTTGATAAAAGTAGGGGTCATCATAATCAAAAGCTTAAAATCGTTTCTGAAACTAGGGGTCATCATAATCACAAGTTCAAAATCGTTTCTGAAGACGAAAAATTATTCCGCCCCCCTTTAGTACCAACATAAATATTTTTTAGTAATTTCTAGACAATCGTTTTCAAAGACGGCCTATTTATTTTTCGAAGCAGAGAAATTATATTTAGCAGAGGGGGCTCTGAACATATATTATATACAGCGATGTATGGTGTTTGTATTTATGAAATTTGACTTTATAACACGTGTACCTGTATAAATAATGATAAATTCTTTATCAACAATGCATAAGAAAGCATACTTAAACGTGGTAAAAAATATTTACTTATCCTCCAGTATGGCGGCTAACGCCGCCAACCTAAAATCATTTATATTTACACGCTTGAGAATGGGTAATATTCTTTACCATGTCTAAGCATATTCTATTAATTTTTTTATAATTTCTCAGGCTATCATTAAGAAAAAAAATTATTTTTCACAACTTCAGATTAAATTTTTGTCAATTTCGTTAAAAAAATTATATTACTCAAATACGAGAGTAAGAGGACAACTTAAATGGCGCAAAAAATATATCGGATCCTATGTAATGGAAAATTTTATCCATTATGGGGTCGTTCAAAAAAAACGTAACGCTTATAAGGTGGGTGGGTATTAATGAAAAGTGTTACTTACCCAAATTGGGGTGGATATAATAGATATATATAGGTGGTTAACAAAAATGTGACATGGTGTTACATGGGGTACTCGGGTACCTCGAAAATGGAATTTTAAGCGTAACGTTTTTTTTGAACGACCCCTATATTACAAATTATTTGTATCTGTTAGTAATGGAATTAAATTCTTATATTTTAAGAAAATTTTTTTACCTGAAGCATTGATAAATAATTTTTTTTTTTAGAATTTACAGCCTGTAATGCGTTTATTCATGTATTTATTAATTTGCATTATTAAAAATTTAAACTGTTTTGCGTTTAAATGCAAATAAAACGTAATTGGAACATGTTTTAAGATCTAAAGAATTTGAATACTACATACAGGCACATATATGGGACCTTGCCCCCCTTTCCAGAAATTTTAGATGTTTCTTTAATTTTTCTTTTAAAATTATTTTCCTAAGTGTAATTTCAAGTTTCCGTTTTTATATTTTTACTTTACTAGTTAACGGTCTTTTTTAAAAATTGTTCTCATAAACAAACATTCATTGTTATATGAAGATATTAAATTTAATATTAGTTAAAATTTATTAAATTTATTTTCTATTCATTTTTAAAAACATTTAAATGTATTTTTTTTTGAAAAGTCGTAAAATTACACTTTTTGAAACAAATAAGAACGAAAATGTTTCTTAAGTGTCATTAAATCAAAATTACTATCTCATCAAATAATAAAAAATTAGTAGATATTCTTGTCGATCAATTAACAGTATAAATTAAGATCAGGGTAAATGTGCCTTCAATAACTCCCATACCACTAATCAAGCCATAAAAATACAAAAGAATAATTAAGAATTTAAATTTCATGTTTATTTCTGAAGAAAAAAAAGGAAAAAAAATTTGCATAGGTACTATAATGATAACTATTAAAAAATTTATATAATCTGGTAAAAATGCATTTTAAATCGCAAAATTCCGCTGAGAACTCACGAAACTGATTATAAATAAAAAATATTGCCTTTTTTAATTTTCACCCCTCACTCCTTAAGAAAATGCTGGCCCCCCTCCAAAAAAATTTCTAGATATGCCTAGATATTTATTCTTTGATAGTATAACACCATCTAGTATTTTAGCCCAATATGACGTACAGTAGTATCCTTAAATTATTAACCGAAAGTATTTAAAAGTCAACGATCATTCCATTTAAGAGTGATCATTTTTATTATCAAATACTCCTATCTTTGAACATGTTCCATGTTTAAATTTTTAATTTTTTTTTTTTTTTTTTTTTTTTTTATTAAATTGATTATCGTAAAGGATTGTACAAAGTTTAGAGGTACAAGAGAAAATGTAATAAGTTGCTTACACATGATTATAAAATTTAAATTTTTAACATAATAAATTTAAAAAATTTTTTAACAATATTAAAATTTAAAGGAATTTAAAATTTTTGGAATAAGAGTTTAGAGTTAAGGAAAAGGGTAGATAGATTAGAGGCGAGGCGCTTCAGGAAATTAATTTAATCTTTGAGGTTAATGAAAAGTGTAGTTTATTGAATATTAGAACTACGTTTGTCGATCTCAAGGAGATGTTGATGAAGGTTGCACTTAAAAGCATCAATTGAGGTCGACAAACGTATTTCTTCAGGTAAGGAGTTCCAAAAGGAGAGCATGAATACAAGGGAAGAGTTATTATAGGTGTGGTTTGAGGATGTGTTTACTACTAAGTGAGGACGATTTTTCGGGCGAAGGTCTCTAGTGGGGATATAGATTTTTACTTTGTCTTTTAGGTAGTTAGGTTTCCCAATGTTTAGGATATTGTAAATGTGGACAGCACTGAGATACTTGGCGCGGAGTTTGACGTTTAGCCAGCCAAGCTTAATTCTATCAGGAGAGGTTCTGGAAGGAAAGTTTATGCCACACACATACCTAACTGAGGAATTTAGCAACTTTTGAAGTCGCAAGTATTGATGTTCGGGTAGGTTTCCCATAGGGAAAGCACCTGAATCAAGTAAAGGAAAGATAAGAGCTGTGACTAGCTGTTTACGGAGATTGTAGTTGATTAGGTGCTTGAAATGTCTCAATCTATATAGAACATAATTTACTGATTTGATGATGTGATTTATTTGTGACCGCCATTTCATATCATAGTCAATAAAAAGGCCGAGATTTTTAACAGTTTTAGTTAATTTGATTTGAGCTCCATCAAAGTAGAAAGAGGTATTAGTGTCGTATAAGTTAGAAACATTTTTGCCGAAAATAGTGAAATTTGTCTTTTCTAAGTTGATTTTGAAGTTGTTGACTAGGCACCAATTTTTGATTTCATGGAGGTCTTTTTGAAGTAGAGTAACACCCAGATTTAAGTCTTTGTATGGGACCTGAAGGTAGATTTGGAGGTCATCGGCAAACATCAGTCTTTTCGAATATGAAATTTTCCCTCCCAAATCATTTATATAGATTAGGAATAATAGGGGACCCAGGACCGAGCCTTGGGGGACTCCACTGATGACCTTGAGGGAGGAAGAAGGCTTATTCTCTAATATGACTGATTGGGAGCGGTCTGAGAGGTACTCTGCGAGCCAGCCAAGTGCTTGAGGTGAGAAGCCGATTTCTTTTAGTTTAACCAAGAGTATCTCATGCGAGACTCTATCGAATGCTTTAGAAAGATCTAACATAAGTAATATGGTTATATAGTCAGAACGGAAGCCCTGGCAGATATCGTCGGTTAAGTTGGTGAGTAAGAAACTAGTGCTGTGATGTTTTAAAAAGCCAGACTGAAAGGGATCAAGAATATTGTGTTGAGTAATGTAATCAACTATTTGTTTGTGAAGGATTTTTTCCAAGATTTTGGAAATGATGCATAATAAAGAGATGGGTCTGTAATCAGAGGGAGAGGAAGGGTTAAGGGTCTTTTGTACTGGGAGGATGTTACTATGTTTTCAAACTGATGGAATTTTATTTAAAATTATTGATTTGTTGAAGAGGGAGAGAAACACTTTAGATAGTGTTGGAAGACAGAGTTTTAAAACTTTGAGAGAAATGCCATCAGGGCCTACAGATTTAGTGGTAAATTGCTTGAATGCCCATTCTAAATCTTTGATGGTTATGTTTTTGAATTTGAAGTTGGGTCTAGCTGAAGTTCCTTGAGGAGAATGGGTTGAGTTTTCTGAGGTTGAGGCATTTTTAGTGGAGATGAAGTATCTGTTTATAGAGTCTGCAGAGAGGAAGTTTTTGTTGTTGGGTGGGGAATTTGTTAAACCAAGGTGCTCTAGGTCTTTCCAGATAGAAGCAGGAGAGTTTTTGGTAGAGAGCTTGTCGGAATAGAAGTTTTTCTTTACAACGGAGATTTTTTCATTTAGTAATTCCTTGAATTCCCTGTATGTAGTTAAGTTAGGATCGCTTCTATTTTTCTGATAACGTCTGTATAACTTGTCAAGTTTGATGGTCTCGCGTTTTAGTTCTGGAGTAACCCAGGGGGAGGACTTTTTATCGATGGTGAACTCTTTTAAAGGACCTAGGGAGTCTAGTACATTAGTTATATTTGAGACTTTTGTGTTCCAGATGAGGTATAAGTCCCTACTTTTGAACGCAAAAGACCAGTTGAATTTGAGAAGTCTTAAAGAGAACTCACTTTGGTTTATGCTATCAATATTTCTGTAACTGATTTTGGTGAGAGGAGGTTTGGGTACAAAGATGTCTAGGGTTACTTGTGTGAGGTGGTGGCTATTTATGAAAAGAATTTTATGGAATGAAAGGATGCGATCGTTTTCATCTACAATGCAAAGATCGATTGCTGAATCGTTGGAAGGACCTATATGGGTGTCTCCATGGGGAACTAGGTAGAGCCTGTTTTTAAAAATGAAATCATAGACAAGATTGGATTTGTGGTTGAAATAGCTCATATTTGCATTAAAATCGCCGAGAATTATTTTGCTACTGTAATTTGAGGCAGCTTTGGCTAACACTTCTAGAAATTTGATGCCTCTACGAAAGGGAGAATCTGGAGGCCTATAAACTACGGCAATCATGATGAGGGAAGATGCAAACGAAATTTCACAAATGAGGTATTCAGGCAGTTTTGATTCACCCGTATCATGGCTCATTTCTATGATTTTATATTTCAGATTTTCACGAATGTACAGTGCAATACCCCCTGAGCTGCGACCTTCTCTATCATTACGGATGAGAGTATAGCCTGGGATTTGGGCCATTTTGTCTGTAAAGGCAGGGTTAAGCCATGTTTCAGTTACAGCGATCACATGGGATTTTAGAGAAGAGAAGTAGGTTCTACAAAAATCAAGGCGTTTCGGCTTGCAGAGAGAACTGGCATTGAAATGACAGGCAGAAAAGGAATTATGTGAGGTTTTATGGGGTTTTGAAGTATCTAGAGGTTGAGAAAAAACAGAATGTGTTAGGTTTAAATTTTTATTTGAGTGCAGTTCTATTGGTTGCTATGAGGGGTTGCTTGCATTATCAGATTGGGATAGTATAGAGCTATCGAATTGACTGAACTGGGTTTGAATGAGTTGAGAGGTAGGAGAAGAGGACGTGGGGACTGTTGGTGCTGAGCTTGTTGGTGGGGGAGGAGGAGGGTGCAAAGTGAGGGGGGGTGGAGGGGTTGAGTAGAGTTGAGGTTCAGAAAAGGAAGAGGGTCTGAATTGGAATGATGGTTTTTTTGGGGGTTGACGAGGTTGTGAATTGTTGGGGCGAGAGAAAGGGGGGCGTGTGAAGGGAGCATTGTGATTTATTTGGGGAGGTTTGAAATTTGAGTTTACAAAATTATTTTTATGATTATTATTAGAAAATTGATTTATAGTACGTTGACCTTGATTTGATGAAAATCTTGGAGGTGGAAAATTAAAACGAGTTGGCTGCAAATGACCTTGGCTAGCGTTGAATCTAGGTGGAGGCTGAGTGAGTTGATTCTGATGATTTTGAGTTTGTTGCCTTACATTTTGATGAGTAGATTGAATTTGAGACTGGTTCACAAATACTTGAGGAGTAAACTGCGTAGAAAGTGATTTGGCTAGATCTTGAAGCTCTTTATGACTGTTAATTACTACCGCTCTGTCATTTGGAGTAACTTGAATAAAAATCTGGCCACTCTTGTGCCAAGATTTGAAGAGACCCATGGATCTTCTTAGGTTGCGAGCTGCAATGTGTAAATGATGAATTTCTTGAGGTAAATACTCGTTTATGTAAATTTGGTTTGTGGACATTGAGTATTCGAAAACGTCACTATTTGAGATTTTTCCATGGAGCCTCTTAAGATCGAGTAGTTGAAGACAGTGAGCCGCTGAGTAAAAGGTTACTTGAATTATAGAAGAGTTATTGGGATTTTTTACAACCCTGGCCTTCCTAATGTCTTGCTTGGAGATGTTCAGGTTGAGGTAGTTTTCTAGAATGACAACCATACATTTGATGTCCACATTAGGATTATCTATGTTATCGAGCCCCGAGATCATTAAATTATTTGAGTTTTCAACTTCTACTGATCTGACACGTTGATTAAGATCTTCTAGTTGCCCTTCATGGGCATTGAGTACATTAGCATGCCCATTGATGGTAGAGGAGCAGTTCATTATAAATTGATGTTGGATCTTGCAAACATTATTTAGTTGATTGAAGTCTTCTCTAAGTAGCTCAAAGTTTTTGTGAAAGGCTTCATTTATTTCTTTGAGACATGTTGAATCAGGGTTGACGATTAGAAGAGGCTTGGGGTAGTATATGGTATTTGAAGTTGAGACTGAAGTAGTGACGGTTGGCTTGACAATTGAGTAAGTTACAGATGGTGCAGAGGGGCTGGTGAGATTTAAATTAGATGAAGCTATAGTTGTTGTGAGGGCTTGATTTTGAGCTACTGATTGTAAATGTAGAGATTCAAGATCAGCTTTTTTTCGTTTGAGAGAATTAGTGCTTGAGTTAGAGTCAGATCTATCTCTGCTGAGTGGTTGGATAGAATAAGCCTTTCTGACATGGTCAAGTTGCGCACAGTTACTTCAGATATGGAAAGTCTCATTTTTTTCAGATTTGAGTATATAGAGATCACAGGTTTCATGAAAAAGATATTTGCAAATTTTGCATGAAACTGGTTGTAGCATTGGCTCTTCACATTTAGTGCAAAGAGAATTATTCATTTTGAGAGAAAAATTTGAGTGTTTGAATTTATAAAAAAAGCTTAGAAATGTTTCAATTTATTTTAAAGTAGTAGAAAGAAAAAGTAGAAAGAATATATTTGTGCTGCAATCTCTTGAGTTAGATAGTAACTATGGTAAAGGTTGAGTTATCAGAAGAGATAACGACCACTGTTGGTAGGTTGTTTTGGAGGACGATAGATGGCACTACTGCATTGGAGCAGAGCAATGGCTTGATGAAGTTAGTGATGTTTATATATATATATGTATATATATGTGTGTATACACATAATGTTGGATATATAAAAAATTTTCAATTGCAGTATAGGTTTTTTAAACTGACCTTGCTAGTAAAAAGAAACCTCATGAGGGGAGAGTGCCCTTACTGCTTTAATTTTCAAACCCTTCACATCCTAACAGCCCTCTGCATGACAATTCAGAAAAATGTAGATGAATAGTTAAGATGCACACAGCTTGATTTGTATACAGATGAATAGCTCCGAAAGTAGTATAGAGATTGTACATGCGTTGAATTGTAGGTTAGATTGCGAGAAATTTTTGGAACTGAATATATGCAGAAATAAATGTAAAAATTTAAGTTATTTTCCCTTATTTAAATAATAATATTTTTCCAGATCCAAATACTATGTAAAATAATCTTCATTTAATGAAATAATAATGGCAATGAAAATACTCCGATTAGAATTTACAGGCAAGGATAGATTTTGTTATTAAGCTTTGAAAAAAATAAGAATTCATAATAATTAATAAATTTTTTCTGTATTTTAGCGATATTATTGTATATAAAAAATATCCTTAATTGAATTCATTTTTTAAAACATTTTCTGGCTGATTAATGAACTGCACTCGTATGGTCAAAAGAACGCTATATTTATTATTATCTAAATTTGTGCATTAAAAAATAAATTTTTGTTTGCTAAATATTTTTTTAATTTAAATTATTTATAATTTTTTACAATAAATATAATATTCATTTTAAATAAATTTTTCATTTAAAATCCTTGATTCAATATCCTTACATTTCTTTAAATTAGCGGAGAAAGTATTTGTTTTATTGTATTTAGTATTTAAAAAATTTTTTGTAAAGCGAACCTTGAATTCTAAAAATAAGAAGAGATGAATAACATATACGATCAGTGATGTATATAAAACAGTATTCTAATTGAGCAGTAAGCTTGACTGTCACAAAGTTGTAATAAAATGAAAAAACATGGAAAATGAATCTCACTGCGTACTTCTGTATGTGAAAAAAAGTCTTATTTTTTAGCTAATTACATATTTTTTTGTAACTAAAATTTTTTATTAATATAAAAACCTTGTTTCTTTACACAAAAGACTTTGTGCTTACTATTACTTCAAGTTAATTTTAAAAAATAGTAGAGGTTGTAAATGAATATTTTTTTTTAATAAATGCTTGATTGCTTGTTTTTTAACTGTTTTACTATGTACACTAAAAATTAGAAGCGTCTACATTTATAATAATAAAAAATATAAAAAATTGTAATATTTGAATGATTTTGCATTTTTATTCTCCAAAAATATTTAAAAACTCACTTTAGGTACCTAGTATTCAGTGTAGGAAAAAATTATTATATATTAAATATATTGGTGCTTTTCACAGGAACAGTATACATAGTGCCCCCCCTCCCCCACTTATATTCGAAACGAAAGCTCTTATGCATTTTTTTTCTTTTTAAAATTTTTTAAAATTTGATAAATAATATTTCTTTAAAGTCACAACCTACTGCGCATTTTTAACTAATTTTTAACTATTTCGGTCCCAAAAATTCGTTTTTTTCAAAGAAATAAATTTTCATGCAATTCTCTTAGCTAATCAAATTTAAGCTTTTTTTAAAGCCTCCCACATTTTATGGGTGCGTACTCTATGTTTATGCAGTTGAAAGCACTGTTGTAATTTTTTTTCTTACTCAACTATACATATATTCTAAATGTCGCAATTGTCCGTGTAGCCACCGTCCACATAAATAAAAAATCCCATAAGAATAAAAACTTATAACCGGTTTGTGTACACACAACCAATATGCATGGAACATGTGTACTTACGTCTGAGCATAGACACACAAGAAACAATAAATTTTCCTATTTTTATAATTTGTAATTATCACCTTTACTAAATGTTAAGATTCTAAAATATTCTAAGTCCCTAAGCCCGGATTATTCCTATTAATATAAGTCCTACTATATAAGTCCTATTTAACCCCCCCCCCCCTCTCAGTAAGTTGAACAAAACTGCCCCCCTTAATTTTCAAGTTCTGAAGTACCTCCTCCCTATAAACAAGTTGCATGTTAACACTTAGAATTTATTTTTAAATTTGTAGCAGTACCACTGAAAATGTTAGGCATTTGGACCTTGATAAACATAATAATGCAAAAAAATTTTTTAAAAAAGATAATTTATCTCGTGCCGTGAACAATAAAAAAATATAAAGTTCCTGTAAAAATCACCCATATAATATATAAATAAACCTGTGTTGATAGGGAATTTGCTAAAAAATTATAAAACAAAATATTTTTTAAAATTTCGATTTTTAAAAATTAATTGTATAAGTTGATCAGAATATGAATTTCTTAATTATTAATGTTAGACTTTATCTTATATTATTTTATTATTATCTGGATATAAAAAGAATATCCTATTTTATTATCACAAAAATAAATTTAATTTATTTTTATACGAAAACATTCGTTGAGAGTCGGTGATGAATTTGCAATTTATAAAATAACATACAATATCACATACATATTTTCATATTTTTAAGTAAAAGGAAAGAAAATACAGTAATACTGGAATCATTAAAATACTGGAGCATAGATAGATCCCTCATGAGTGGGATTAATCACAGTAAAATATTAAGTGATGTGATCTATTAGAATAAAATTTATTTATTATTATTAATTAAGTCAATAGTAATTTTTTCTTTATTTTGTTATTTACCTTTTCATAAATAAATGGTGAACTAATTCAAGTTTTGGACTATATGAAGTTTATGTTTGCTCATAGCAGTTTGTAAAAAAGTATATTTGTTCTGTTAGGACACCCGAAAATGCAAGAATCGGTTTCATTTTAATATTTTAAATTTGAACCTAATTTAACAACATATATAATTAAATCTCAACAGTTTTGCTTAATATCAAAGTTTAATTTTTCATAGCTTGTTATTAAATTAAAAAAAAAAATTTTTAATTTAGCGCGCCATACTTTTTATTTATCGCCATAGGTTTCGATATCGACGCATCCAAGATGGCGGCAAAGAGCGGTGTTGTTTTTGTTGACTGGAGTAACATTATAAAACCAATTTTATCAGCATCTCATACTTCATTTAATAAAAATGATATTTTATAAATAGTCAAAGGTGTTATCCAAAGGTGAAAAATACTTTGTTAAAATAAAACATCCTCTAGAAAAAAGTTAATTAGCAAAATTATCAACGTACTTTAAGGTAACGGTATAGAAATGTTGACTTAAAAATGATCACTTGTTTTATTAATGTTAAATATTTTTATATGATTTCAATCAATCATTTTATAATTAGTTTCCACAAAAACATCTTGAAGGAGACACGTTAAGTCAATCAGATTCAACAACGTATTATGAAGACTTATAAGTTATACAGCTGTTCTCAAGGTTCATCAGATCGAGGTAATTTAAATTAAATATTTAGGTTATAGATAGAAAATTTAAAATTTGCATCATTTTGTAATGTAGAAGAAGACAGTGAAACTATTCTAGGGTTGTGGTTTAAAGAAACTTTATGTTCAAGCGATGGACAACCAGCAAGTGCAGGTAACAAAAATAAAGAGGAAAATAATCCTGAACGTAATGCAACTGTTGTACCTGATAACAAAGAACCACACAAAGTAAATATTTATTTTTAATCAGTTAATAAAACTAATGCAAGAATTTGCTTAAAAAATTTTATTTTTCGTATTTCAGTAGATATCTTTAGCGACAAAAATTTTCCAGTTTATCAATAAATATTTAATAGGAAGTAGAAGTTCATATGTAAGAGATTATTTTGTTTTTAAAATTAGCATTTATGAAATATAAAGTTATTATAAGACCAAATTAAATTTTTTCTTTAGGTTCAATGTAATTTATTTTCAGCAACAAGCTTGATATCTGATGCAAAAGAAGGTAATAAACTAGCAGCAAGCAAAATTATTTTTGCTAATGAAGATGCTTCTTGTCAAGCACTTTAAAAATGAAGTCCTCAAAGTTCAGAACATCAAACTAATAATGGGGTTCCATATGATAACGCCAGTAATAATAGTGATAGCAATATTTTGAGATCGAGTAGCTCAAGAAAAAAAAATTCAAGTCCCATTCATTGCAATGAAAAAGTTGGAAAACTTGAAAGTTATGGCGCTGTGGATTAGTAACATCAACAGTTGAATTAATAAGAAAATTAATACCTGCTGTAGAAGATTCCTGTGAAAAGTTTTCTCCCGTTATTATACCTATTTATTTTTATACTGCAGGAAAGCAGATTAACTTTTTTAGGAAGTTTCGTCCATATTATTGCAAATAATTGAGGTAAGAGATTTTTGTATACCATATAGGTTATATATTTGTATTATAAATTTACTTCGTTATGTGTATTTTTAATTAAAATAATTTAGAATCCAGTAAATTATGATCCAACATTCGCTAATTATTTTATGAAATTAGATTTAAAAAAAAAAATTTTTTTTGAAAAGATATAGGTATTTTTTGTTATTTTTTGTTTTTATTATAAGCCTTTGTTGCAAGCACTGCAGTTTTTTATCATTGTATTTGTACATTTTGCATATAAGTAATGTACACCATAATATTTTCTTTGTTTACAAAGCTAAAAAAACATGAGAAAAAATTCCTTTTCATAATTTTTTAATAAATTGGAAACAAAATATTTTAAATTCTTTATATTTTATATTTATTTTACAGAATTATTAAAATGAGAGGTAACTGGCAAACGGTTGAACCACATGATTGAACAACAGTTGAACATCACGATCAATTTCAACATTAACATCTATCTAACTATTACAACAACAAATTTTTTCTAATAATAATGAAAATCAACAACAGCAGCAACAGTCCGTCTATCATCAAAATTACCCCCAGCAAAATGACTCATGTGCACCCGATTAATATAGGCTTCCAGTCAGTGGTGAGTAATATCGCCTCCCCTTTTATTTTACAATACAATACATATTTAAGCTTGATATTTTATAATATTAAGCCTGAACGACTTATATACAGAAAATGTATATCATTTTGTTCTTAAATTTTTTTTTAGAAAGAAGAATTCTTAGAAGATAAGAATAACGATTCTGGATTACCACTGGGATTTGATACGAGTAATTCTTATTTTCTTCACAGTCATCATTCTTTAACGACTCTAATTTGCAGTTTATCTTTAACAAGTACTGCCTCTCATGATTCAAACGGTATGCACAATTATCAACAACAAATTTATCAATAAATCAGTTCAACCCAACCAGAATAAAAAGATTGTAAAGAGAATGGAGATAAAGGAACAAGGTAAAATTACTTCAGATTTCAGCAGTTGTAATCTTCTAGTTTGTCCTATTTATCCTTTCAGAACTAGCAACAAGTGAGTAATTATACCTATCTAATTACCAGCTGGTAATCCAAACCTACTTCTTCATAATACTTATTGAATATATAATTATAGACTCTTTATATAATATTTTTTTATTAATCTATTAGTTTCCTTTTATTTTAATATTCATTTTATAACATACGTATAACTATTCTATTGCAAATTATTTAAAAAAATTATTTAATTTTGATTTAAGATTTAAGTTTACTCAACACCTGGCTATTCACTGTATTTCAAATAAAATTAATCAAAATTAATTTACAAAAGCTGTAATGGATCAATTACAAAATAGCAATGAAAATCTTAATGGTAACAGAAACACACATCGCCTAGTAAATTTGATAACGCTGAAGAAAATGGGCCTGATGTAGCAGATAAACAACTTTTGGGAGTTCCAAGAGTCTCTTTGCATGGTAAATTGAAGACTTTAAGATGTAAAAATAGACACATACAACAGCTGTCTGTCTTATAAGACATTGTTGACAGACAAAAGTGTCCGTCTCACTTGAGACATACAATACAAAATAAGTTTTTAAACAAAGAATTAAAATTTCTTAGTCTTAAGTGAGATGGATACTTTTGTCTGTCAACGATGTCTCATAAGACAGATAGGTTTTGTGTCTATAACCGACTGGTTGTAAAAATTTATTCAAATTTTAAATCAAAAATCACAATACAGTCAGTTCACTCGTGGTATACCATGCATGATAGTAAATACGTTGTAAAGAAATTTTGCATTTTATGTTTCTTGTAGTTTTTTAATTGCCCACATAACGATTAATTTAAAAACAACTTTTACGAGTTCCAAGAGTCACTTCGCATGGTAAAATGAATACTTTAAGATGTAAACATAGACACAACAGCTTTCTGTGTTATAAGACACTGTTGACAGACAAAAGTGCCCGTCTCACTTGAGACATACAATACAAAATAAGTTTTCAAACAAAGAATTAAAATTTCTTATACTTTTAAGTGAGATAGATACTTTTGTCTGTCAAGGGTGTCTCATAAGACAGATAGGTTTTGTGTCTATAACTGATTGGTTGTAAAAATTTATTCGAATTTTAAATCAAATCTCAATATAGTCAGTTCACTCATGGTATACCATTCATGATAGTAAATACTTTGTAAAGAAATTTTGCATTTTATGTTTCTTGTAGTTTTTTGATTGCTCACATAACGATTAATTTATCATATCATTTTTATATTAATTAAGAATATTGATTTTACTGAAAAATTTATAATTTTGTGAGCTAGAGCTAACCGCAATAAATAAAAAAAAAAAGAGTGTCTACCTGGAGGCTCTATGTCTCATGAGACATACACTTTTTTTAATTTATGTATTTTCTATACCCCAAATATAAAGATATCAATAAAAACCATTAATTGTTACATAGCTTATCAAAAAGTGTATTTGTCTAATGATCATTAGAGAGCCTTTAGGCAGAAACTTTTATTTTATTTACTGTAGTTTGATATAGTTCGAAAATATGAAGTTTTAAGGAAAAGCAAATTTAAATTAAAATTACAAAAACTATATAATTTACTGTTATGTGAGCGATCAAGTGTAAGCCGCAAGAAACATAAACTGTGAAAATTTTTGTCAAGATATTTAATATCATAATGGTGATGTGACTATTGGAATTAGAATTATAGAAATTCTTAGATTATTTTATTATCGGCTTGCAATAATCTTAACAGCAATTTGAGACTATAAGAAATTTTTATTTTCATTTGTTTATAGTTAAAAAGAAGTATCTATCTTATGATTATGAGAGAGCCTTCAGGCAGACACTTTTATTTTATTTGTTACGGTTTGCTGTTGCTCCAAAATTTGAAAATTTAAGGATAATCAAATCTTAATTAAATTACAAAAACTATATGATTAAGTGTTGACAGACAAAAGTATAAAAGTAGTAGCAGTACTCTCACTTGAGAGTATAAGAAAGTTTATGTTTCAGCTGAGAGACATTTCTGTCTGTCAACGATATCTCCTTAGACAGACAGGTTTTGTGTCTATAACTGATTGGTCATAAAAATTTATTCGAATTTCAAAAATTTAAATCACAATAAAGTCAGTTCACTCATGGTATACCATGATGATAGTAAATACTATGTAAAGAAATATTGCATTCCATGTTTTTTTTAGGTTTTTGATTACCCACATAAAGATTAATTTAAGTACATCATTTTTATCATATTAGCTACAGCAAACCACAATAAGTAAAAAAAGAGTGCCTACCTAGAGGCTCTCTAAAGACAGACACTTCTTTTTAAGAATAAATAAATAAAAAAAGTGTTTATGTATCATGAGACATACACTTCTTTAAACTCATATATTTTCTATAGCCCAAATATAAAGTTAAGATATCAATAAAATCCATTAATTGTTACATAGCTTATCAAAAAGCTATAAGAAACATAAGCTGTGAAAACTGCTAATTGCGATAATAAAAAGATAAAGTCGATAATAAAAATTTCTAAAAATTTCTATAATTCTAATTCCAACATAGTCAGATCACTATTATGATATTAAATATCTTGACAAAAATTTTGACAGCTTATGTTTTTTGTTGCTAACACTTGATCGCTCAAATAACAGTTAATTATATAGTTTTTGTCATTTTAATTTAGATTTTATTATCCTTTAAACTTCATATTTTTGAACTATATCAAACCGCAATAAATAAAATAAAAATGTTTGCCAGGAGCCTCTCTTATGATCATGAGACAAAGACACTTTTTTTATTTGTTTATAGTTAAAAAGAAGTGTCTTATGATCAAGAGAGAGCCTCCAGGCAGACACTTTAATTTTATTTATTGCGGTTTGCTATAGCTCAAAAATTTGAAGTTTAATGGATAATAATCTTAATTAAAATGATAAAAACGATATGAATAAATGTTATATGGATGATCAAAATTAAGCCAGAAGAAACATAAAAGGCAAAAACTCTTCTCAAGGTATTTACTATCATGATCGTGATCTGACTGTATGAATTAGAATTATAGAAATGCTTAAAAATTTTTATTCTCGGCTTATAATATTCAATAAGATTATCTTAACAGAAATTTTAACAGCTTATGTTTCTTATGGCTTTTTGATATTGCTTTGTGTAACAATTAACGGATTTTATGGATATCTTAGCTTTACATTTGGGCTATTGAAAATATCTGAATTAAAAAAGTGTATGTCTCATGAGACATACACACTTTTTTATTAATTTCTTATTGTTAAAAATAAGTGTCTATCTCATTGGGCCATGGAAAATATCTGAATTAAAAAAAGTGTATGTCTCATGGGACATACAAACTTTTTTTATTAATTTCTTATTGTTAAAAATAAGTGTCTATCTCATTGGGCCATGGAAAATATCTGAATTAAAAAAAGTGTATGTCTCATGAGACATACACACTTTTTTTATTTATTTATTGTTAAAAAGAAGTGTCTGTCTTGAGAGAGCTTCTTGTTAGAAACTCTTTTTATTTATTGCGCTTTGTTCTAACTCGCAAAGATATAAATTTTTCAGTAAAATCAATATTTCTAAATTAAAATGATAAAAATTATATAATAAATTAATCCTTATGTGAGCAATCAAAAAGCTGCAAGAAACATAAAATGCTAAATTTCTTGGCAAAGTGTTTTATATCATGCATGTTATTCCATAAGTAAGCTGATGCTCCGTTTTCAATAAACTTAAAAAGTTGAGTTAAATTTTGTAAATGACAATAAATTAGCCAATAAGTAAATGTATTTTAATATATAAAACTTTAAAAATATTTTTATTTATTTTGTAGCTTAACAAGAAACATGAATTCAAGTTTTATCTATCCCGAAGATGAAATTTAGAAATCAGCTTATTATTATCCATAGTTAGATTATAAGGTAAATATTATGAAATATATTCTTTGATAAGATTTATTTGCACAAACTTTTAAAAAAATACATTCCTGATTGCATTAAAATATAGTATTTTTCTTGCAAAAGGTACATGCAAAATAAATTATGTGATAAGCATTATTTTTAAACTGAATTTTAATTTAATTTTTTAGAAAATAAACCTGCGGTAAAGGAAGTACGACGATACTGGGATTTATTCATTCATAGGATGGGCTGTACATGTCAAATTATAAGTAATTTAAGTTTGAAAATACAAGAACATTTATCTAAAGCATCAAAAAATATTGTTATTTATTACTACTCACAATAATTATTCAAGTAAGTGATAACAGTTTATAATTTTATTTTTAAATTGTTTTTGTTAAAGACATTTCCATAAAAAATTTTTTTTCGATTTCTATTAATTCTTAATAATTTATTTATCATTTATGATAATTTTTGTAAATATTAAAATATGCAGAAGTGTATAATCTTAACATTCTTTGGATTATATTATACACCTATGGTATATTAAATATTTTTTCAGCTTTCGTGTACAATAAGTATGGAAATTTCTTATCAAACTTGGTAGGAAAAAATTATATTTTTTTTTATTCAAAAAATTTTTAATTAAACAATATTGAAAAATAAAATATGTTTGAGTTGTTATTAATTTTCTTTTCAATGTTAACAATAATTTTTCTAATCAATAAGCTTCTATTATTAACACATGTAAGTGGAGGTAAAAACATTATATTTTATCATAATTTTTTATAACTTATTGTACATTATTGAAGCATTTTTTAAATTTTAGTTATTAGTAAATTTATCTGTAATTGAGAAAATATTATTATTACAGTAAACTTCTTATATAACGAGCTCGAAGTTAATGTTAATTTTATTTGGTGCATCAATCAGCTCGTTATTCAGTTCAAATAAAAACATTATATGTTATGACCCTGGCTGTGCTAAGAAATAAAAAGATTGTCTGATATACAGGATTTTTTATACAGTCATTTGTTACATCAGAAGTTTACTGTATATAAAATTTGTTAATAAAATTTATAGATATTTATTTTTTTGAATTTAGAAACCTATTACTTCAAAATTTTTTCTTAATGTTTGCGTTTATTAAATTGTAATGGTCTTTTTTGTTATAAGAATGTGTGTATTTTGCTACTCCGTAAGTGTCATGTATTAGTTATCAATAAGTATAAAGCTGATTTTTTATGTCAATCCTTTTAGAAAGATGTAATAGCTATTTTAAAATATGCATGGAATTGCTTATAATAGATTTAGAACTTTCTGTTATAATTTTGAAATCAAGAAATTTTAAATATTGCACAGAAATAAATTTAGTATAAAAATCTTAACAAATTATTTAATTTTTACCGTAAAATTAATTTATACCTAAGAATCAAATCTTTATTATTAAAAAATTTTCTATTACAAAAAATAAAGAATGTAAATGAAAAAAATTTTAGTTTTCTGTGTTAATTCGATTTCTGAATTTCAAAAAAATGTAACAAGGATCAAAATTTTATAAGTTTTACAGTTTTTGGACTATAATAACAGAATAAAATTTACTCATTGCCAGAAAGATTTTTATTGCATACTGAATGTTAAATTTAATTATCAAGGCTAAAAAATATGCATGCTAAGAATAGTTGAATGATAAATAGTTTTCTTTAAGGTTTACAGAGATTATGCATGTTATTAAAATAGTATGCTTTGTAAAATTTAAGGCTATTGCATGTTAAATGTAGTTAAACTTTATATTATTTATTTTTAGACAAGTTTATTAGGGATACATTTTTAAAATTTTAAAACAATTATTACTCTGATTTTTTTATGATATCGAAGAACAAAATATATTAGTAATTTTGAATAAGAAATGAATACTGCAAAAATAAAAAAAAATTAGATTAAAAAATCTACATAAAATATTATTTATAATATTTTTAAAAAAATTTTGATGCAAATTTTAAAGCAAAGATTTTTTTTTATAAAGCAAAGATATAATATTATTATATCTTAATCTTATTATTAATATTATAAAGTATAGATTTTTTTTATATTGTATTTGCAGTTAAGGTGAACTTGCCTTTGAAAATATATGCAAATTACTAACCAGAAGATACTCTGTTACTAACATGTATGAACAAATTTAGTTTTCTGTACTAATCTAATTTAATTGTAATTTTTTTAACAGCATGCCGTTAATTTCTTATGAAATTTGTTATTTAACAGTTTACAAAAAAAAAGTATTTTTTGATAAAGTAAAAATTTATATAGATGATAATAGTCAACACATTATTGAGAAACAATAACATGAAATATAAAAAAAATTAAAATAAGTTGACTTTAAAAAAAATGATTTTTAAAAAATAAATTTGTATCTGATTAGTTTTTTAAAATAATGAATTAAGGATATAATTAAAATATCCGATGCATGAATTTATCCTCTAATCTGTATTATATTACACTATTTCTTGATTTCTAAATATTTTTTACTGCATGATGTACAAAGTATATAGAAAAAAAATCTGTATCATAAGTATTAGTTATAGACGATAATTTTTTGATTATTTTTTATAGCTGGTATCAAAATAAGAAAAATATATTCATACAAGTAAGGTATTGTTGTCTTGAATTTTTAATTCCTCAGATTTCAATATCTGGTTTCATTGCATGTGTATTAAATCTGATGGTAATAATATAAGTTCTCTTTAGAGAACAAATATATATTTTAAAATTTATTTTCTTTTAATGAAATAATTGTAAAAATAAACATATTTAATTTTCTTCAAAATCATAGTATACATTATTATACTTTCAAATAAAAATCTCATTAGGAACTCTTTTGCAAAGTAATAATTTATAAGAAACCATAAATTATAATTTTTAAGCAGTTTATAAATAAGTTTTGATTATTGACAATGATGAATATAAGTATTTGAATTATAAAGTTATAAGCAATTAGTAAATATAACCTCAAAAAAAAGTAATAATATTTCTATATTCTATTACTTCTTTGCCTTTACAATTTTATATTTACATACAAAATAATAATTATTACACATAAGCTATATATGTAAAAATATAAAAAAATCAATTATGTGTAAAGTAAATTTTGCATTATATAAAATTATAAAGTTTAACATTGCCTGAGAATGTTATTCATAAACTTTAGACGTAGTTTGTGACGGAGCACAAATATGTATAGTTACTTTTAATACCAACATAATAAAAGCTGCGTACTATGTAACTAGGAACTAGACGCTAAAAGTCGGTAAAAAACCTTTCCAAGGCCCCTTAAATTAAAAATCTGTTTTCTTAAAGTCCTTCAAGGGCTCTATCAGACCCCTCTCTCATTACACTGAAAATATCAAATTCCATCGACAACAAGAGAAACAAAATTATGCTAACATATAAAAATTTTGAAAAAATATAATCAATCAAGACCCCCCTTCATTCAACAACACAATATGGGACCAACCTTAGAAAATTAATTACGCATCAGGGACCAGACTGTCTCAAGGACCTGTCTTAATCACGATTCAATAAACATCTCCCTTCATGAAAATGCACATGCGCATTTCAACCCTGTCTTATCTTATCTTATTAGCACAACTATACATGCAGTTTCAAAACACCTTACACGTCAATGATCTGATAAAAAAGTACTTCACCTATATGGGCCTTGTCATTAGTCGCGCATCAGTTTAATTACCTCACCCCCTATATTGGCCATGTCTTATCTCATTAGTCACACTTCACAAACACCTCCCTCATACAACTGCACGTGCAATTTCAAAGGTCCTTAATTGTTGTTGTAACTTCATATTTTTTAACATTAATTGTAGTTTATGTTTTTTATATTTTTATACAAAATTATTTAAAAAAATCAGTTCCAATCGAAATCACATTGTTCGTTTAGTTGAAAATTTATTTTTTAATAGAGTAATAATAATAATAACAATAGTAATAATTTTATATTTTTATATAATTATATTAAAGAGTAACATCAGTGAATCCACCTTCTTTTTTTGTAATTTTTAAGATTTCTACTACTACCAACGCTACATATACACTACATGTATATGCAAAATCATGTATACATTGTGTATGTATTAGTTAAAAACACATTTTTTTTTAATTATTTAATAATTATGTAGTGATACAAGTAAAAAAAGTTGAAAATATAATTTTTGAGCTTTTATTTACCATATTATTAAGGTTTTATTAATCTGTGTGATTGCAATCATACTTTTCACAAACTCCAAAGATGATTTTCTATAAGAGCAATGTTGAGCTACCTACATTTTTTTTTTGATTAAATAAAAATTATGTAGTGAAAGTTGTAAAAGAAAGTTATTTTATTTTTATACAAAATTATAAAAAAATCAATGAGTGATGTAGTAAGTTTAGTTTTTAAATAAAAATTGTGTTTTTAATTAATACATATACATAATACATACATGATTTTGCGTATACATACAGTGTATATGTAGCGTCGGTAGTATAGAAATCTCAATTTAATAAAATAATGATTTTTAAACAAACATTTATTTATTTATTTATTTATCAAAATCTTTTTCCCCTTCCCAAAAAAGAAAATAAGCTTCAGTGCACAACACCGCCCTTCATACAACTACACGTAACACCCCTATATGGGTCGTATCTTATCTTATATAAAATTTTTTAGGATTTCTATATTACCGACGCTACATATACACTACATGTATACGAAAAATCATCTAGGTATTGTGTATGTATTGTGTATGTATTAGTTAATTATTTGGGCCATGTCTTATCTCATTAATCAAGCATCAACACCCTCGTACAACTACAGAACCCCTAATTACTTCCACTTCAACGCGCACCCTAAAGGGCTTTAGCAAGGGAGGCCACCCCCTATTTTCGCGCATGCGCACAAATTGATAAAAAAGTTGACTTTTGTAGAGGTCTATACTACTTATACAATCTTTTTGTCCACAAACTATAATAAACATATTATTTTCATAACATAATAAAAGGCTTTAATTATATACAGGACTCATCATTAAAAAAAAAAAGTTCTGGAAAAATAAATTTGAAAAAATTGAAACCAAACTCCAAAATCGCTGTACCAGAAAACCAGGAATCAATTGAAAAGAATAACTCAGCCGTAGAAAAACTAAAAGAAGTTAATGATTTAAAGGGTTCAGATTCTCCAAAAATTCCAATATCAACTGAAAAATCTAGCGAAGTTACATTAGAAAAAAAAGTAAATTTTTATAATAAATTTTTCTTTTATAATATACATTAAATAAATTGACTTTAAACTGGACAAATTATAAGGGAAAATTCAAAAAACTTTGATTTTTTCTCGTAAATATTTCATATAATAATAAGTATCTTTTGCATAATTATAAATTTATTTATTTCTATATAGTTAAATGATGAAAAGGAGGCTCTTCTAAAAAGGATAGCAGAACTAGAATCAATACATTATGAGAAAAACGATAAAGTAGATAAAAATATTCAAATTTCAGTTGATGCTAAGAAAAAGGAAATAACAAAGGTACATTTAAAAGCTTATAATAATATACTAACCGTTTTGTGATATTAAAATTTTACACAGTAATATAGCTAGCAAAAGGGATAAGGGACTATTTGAAAAATTTACCCTTAACCTATTTTTATCGAGATTTTTCTGATCTCTAATTTAAAACCTACCCTGGCCTAGTGTTTTTAATGCTCTTTTTATATGTACAAATTAGAAAAAGTCAATGAGAAAAAAAATAGACCCTTTTACCGCCAATTTTAGAAAACCCCAATCCTTTTAAGTTGCTTCCATTTTTGGACACACAGAGGGAGGTGTCTGACTTGAGAAAGAAAAGTCCATGTATATACTAGCTGCCTCCTCGCTTCGCTCGTTTTGGCATCCACTCAGGGGTCAGTGCTCCCTTGGATCCAACTTGATTTTTGTAATGAAATAATGTTATAGATTACGAAATATTTTGAATATTTTGTACAATAAACTTTTTTTACCCAAAAATCTATCTAATTATTTACTGAATCATAAAATTTACGGGAATAGGAAACCAGATAGCTAATTAGTGATCAAAGCTTTGCTACCCTTCCCTAAAATCAGGATTAGTCATTGGTTCCCTAAACTAATGAATCTAGGATTCTCCCTGATTATAGCTGTTTAAGCTTCTTTTAGTTATGATAATGAGTTACTAAACTTTCATAGTTTTTAAAAAAATTTTGACATGTCAAACCGATTAACCCATAAAATTTTTCGTGGATTCGTAAAAAATATTCTGAAATTAAATGAAATTTTTTCAAACAGTAAAATTTTTCTATTTTTTTTAGTTTGTTAAATTTTTTTTTTTTATCAATTACTTATATATTTTTTTAATTCGTTTTTATATTATAAAAAATTTTTAAACCGATTAACTTATAAAATTTTTCGTGGATTCGTAAAAAATATTCTGAAATTAAATGAAATTTTTTCAAACAGTAAAATTTTTCTATTTTTTTTAGTTTGTTAAATTTTTTTTTTTATCAATTACTTATATATTTTTTAATTAGTTTTTTTATTATAAAAAATTTTTGTCGTTATTAATCGAAATAAAACCTAGCCTCGTCCTATTTTTACTGGCAATTTTTGCCGTAAGGCAAATGTCCTTAAATTTAATCCTATTTCAGTGATTCATGGATTGATACATATTTTAGAAACAGTTTACTGTAATTATGCCATATTTAATTTAGGTACCGTAAAAAAAATATTCGTTAATTTTTGATAGTTATGTACAATCTTTTTGTCCACAATATATAAAAACATATAAACGGTTTGTGTAAACACAACCTAAATGCATGGAACATGTTTACTTCCAGCTGAGGTCTAGAAATAATGCAAATGTTACGCAACGTTACAATACGATTTTCTAGTTTTAAAATTTGTAATTGTCACACCGTACTGAATGCTAAGATTCTAAACCCAAACTATTCTGATTGCTTAAACCCGAATTATTACAAGTCGCTTAATCAAAATTATTTTAAAACTCAAACCTAAATTATTCCGAGTCCCTCAATCGATATTATTTTAAGTCCTTAAACCTGTATTATTCTAAGATCCTAAGCCCAGAACAAAATCCCTAAATTGAAATTATTCTAAGTATCATTTGTCCACCCTCTTAAATCGGACAAATTTGACCACGCCCCTTAGTTTTCAAATTCTGTAGTACCCTCTCCCTATAAACATGTTCCGTGTTAATAAACATGTCATTTTTATTATAAAATAAAATGCATTAATCATACATAGGACAAATCATTAAAGATGAAAAGTACTAAAAAAACAAAAGAATCAATTGTAAACAAAACTTCAGTTGTTGAAAAACTAATAAGAGTTGATACTAAAAAGAAAGAAAGAACGTTGAAAATGCCAAGAGCAATCAAGTAGAATTAGGTAATGATTTCAAGGGTACAAATTCTCCTATAATTCCAATGTCAGCTGAAAAATCTAACAAAATTACATCAGAAAAAAAAGTAAATTGTTAAAAAAAAAGTTTTTTAATTATATTTATTATTATAATAATAAGCATTTGTATAATTATTTTGTTTATTTCTATATAGACAAATAATAAGATGGATCTTTTGAAAAAAATAGCAGAACTAAAATCGAAACGTAATGAGAAGAATGATAAAGTAGCTACAAAGATTTCAAAAGGCGTTGATAGAGTAGCAGATAATAAAGAAAAAAAAAATATTAAAATTTTAGTTGAGGCTAAGAAAAAGGAAATTACGAAGGTACATACTTAAAAAAGTACAGATATATTTAGGAGCAATCCAAACATTAAAGAGTGACCGAAAAAGACACTAAAAATCCGCCTTTTTCCGACATTGTTAATTTTTTGTGGGAAATAACACACAATAATTTTTTTTTTGCAAAATCATTGTTATTATGTTTCTTTTGCAGAATTAATTTTATAAATTTTTTCCCCACCTCTAATACTTCTCAATCCTCTTGAATAGTAAATTAGTTTTATACTCCAATCATAATACGGTTTTGAGTGATCTAAAATTGATAGTCAGGTTTTATATGGTTATCAAATAGGTGGAAACTCTAAACTCAGCAAAAAGTACCCTTTTTAAGATTTTTTTGCAATATTTTGGAAATAATAACCAAAAAATGCATTTTTTAGAAGTTATTGACTAAATATCTGCTAAATATTCAGTTCATTTGACTATATACCAAGACCGAAATATCAGAAAACCTTTAAGGTAAAAAAAAATTGAAAATTTTTATGTAAGTTTATATGCTTCAATTTTTTTTTTTACTTTTGTATTTCAAAATGTGTTATCGTATTTTCAATTTCATATAATTTATTGATTCCTCCCAGAATGCGAAAGTGGGTAAAAACTAACCATAAATTTAAAAAAAATGCAAAAAATAAAATTAAAAATTACATTTTATTTTATAATCTTTTCTTACAATAAATGACCTTTATTACTTGTGTTCTTTAGCAATTTTTATACTAAAATATCTTATTTCAAAGAGAGGAGTATAAGGTACACGTACCAGTACATGAACGATCACCAGTTAAAAAAAAATTTAAGCGATGATCTTCAGAATTAACAGATAAATAAAGAATTGAAAATTTTAGGTAATTCAGGTATTTGAGCATTTTCTCGTGCATGGTTTTCCCATTTAAAATTCGGTCGTTCATTTAACAAAATAAAATGATAAGGGACAAAATTTTTCTGTTAATGTATTATTAAGGGTATAAACTAATTATTAAAAACCAATTTGTTATCTTTAATAAGGGTGAATTAGAAATGACGTTTTTAAGCTTGTTCTTATTTTTTTTTTATCAGTTGTTTTATTAAGTATAACCTTATAATTTTTTTTACATTATTGATAACAATTGAATTAAAAAAAGACAGAAAAAAAATTAGTTTAACAATTAATTCCATTTATAGATGGCAGCAAAGTAGATAATCCGCATTTTAATTGCCCGAAAATTAATCTCCTCATTTATTGGACCTATTTTCAAAAAGTTTGGTGCGTTATTTTTATCGAAGTATATTACAGGGCAATTCACCATAAAATTATAAAAAAATTAATTTAAATATGCTTTTACCAAGCGTAACAGTGTCAATAACAACCTCTATTTTAAAAAATTTTTATCCGACTGACCTCTTTCTGACTGGCTTATTTTTTTCTTTTTGTTTTTAGTTTCTATTTTAGGTGAATAGCGCCGTGAGACACATCTTTCATTAAGAATCTTTTTTAATTTTTTTTTGGGGTTTAAATCCTAAGATTAGCTGTCAACCATATACCGACTGCACCTGTACTTTCATGCCCTCGATAAATACAACTAATATAAAAATAAAATTATTTTTTTATTTATAAAAATGTTTAAAAACAAATGTACAGTGATAACTAATAAAGGAGATGAGAAAATTAATTTTAAAAAATGACTTTAAAAGTTCCTTTCTAATTCGCCTACCTTAATAAACAAAAATCCATAATCATTCGTGTACTGTTACGTGTATTTAAACTATAACTGTGAAAAAAATTTTTTTTTGTTAATTCTGGGAAAGTTAAACAATACAATAATATTGCAGGATTAAGTTCGCTTCAGCAAAAAAATTAACAAAGTTGCAAAAAAGTCTGTGGATATTTTAGTCACTCTTTGTAAAATTACTATAGAAAACTGCGTTAAATAGTGGGACGGAACTGACCACTTGTAGATTTGACCTAATATACGTTTTCCGGGTTGGTCAAAAGACCTAGAATCGTGGGTGACACTCTTATATCAACAAATGCTACTTCTATTTTTTTTTTTACAATAATTTGTAAGTAATGGTAAAATAAAATAAAAAAATGTTTTCTTTTTGTGATACTACCGTATAGGAGCCAGTTTTCGAACGTATTGGCTTTCGATCAAATACACACAAATTAGCTTTTATATTAAAAAGCATGCATCATTTATCTAAAACCGAATTTTCTTATGAAACTACAAACCCTAAGGAACTAATTTCTACGTTACCGATATTAAAAAACAACTTAAATTAATAAAAAAAATAAGAAAAATGCTCTCTTGTACAACCTTAGGAGATTTTTCTCATCGTTTTCACCAAATCTCGTGTGTTATTAAAATCGAGTTTTAGAGATACCTACTCTATGCCGAATACTAAAAATGCTTTTAATTACGTTGTGATGCTTTAATAAATAAAGTGAAAGGGTTATATTCACTTATTTATTGCAAATTTATTTTAAATAGGTATATCGATAATCGAATCCGAACTTTTTTACACGTATGGGTATTTTCTATATTTTCAGTTAAATGACACTTTTTTTAATTTAAACGATATTTATTTAATAATAATACACTAAATTTGTCATAATTACATTATTTATACTATATTTTATAATAATTAATAGAATATTTAATAAACTAACACACATAAACACAATTTAAAGTACTTATATACTTATGTATCACTTTGTTTATAACACAATAAATGCTCGTAAATGCTTTGATTTTAATAAAAATTACGTACACACGCTTTGAAATGAAAAAAAACCTTTATTTTAATATTAAAAATATATAAAAACTATATTCCAACACTTTTTTCATAAAATTTATGTCGTTTTTACTTTTAAATACACAAATAATTAAACAGGTAAACGACCCCTAATAAAGTCGCGCCCAAACTGAACGTATACAGCAGGTTGCTTACATAAGGCGCCTATTTTGTTTCCTTGAGTTTTAAAAACATTATATTATCAACTATTATCTTTCGTTAATTAAAATTAAAAAGCAAATTTTAATAAATAAATGTTTAAAATACATGATTATACAAGTGTGTAGTTCATCTGCTGTTTACTATATTTTACTCTTATTATAGGTATTTTATATTAAAAAAACAAGAAAAAAGAAGTGAAAAGGGAGTTAAGAAATAGGTATAGTTATACCTATAAGAATTCTATTAAAACGAGCGCGATTTAAACTTAGTTTTAACGATTTTCAAATTATCGAAAATTAATTCGATCAAAATGATACTATTATCAATAATAGAATTTGCATTATCGAAATTACCTTACCTTGTACACTTGTAATAAATGTAAATTATTAATTACCCATCAATAAATTTGATATTTTTTTAATTGGGATAATAAAATATAGGATTTCCCTGATCAAATGCAAGAATATTTAACTCGAATTATTAATTTTAAGGTATATTTTTCAACAAATAAAGATACAGCTAGGTATAAGAAAGTGACTTCTGATCGAAAACCGGCTCCTATACGGTATAAAAAAACTATTTGGATTCTCTTATAATGCATAAAAAATTGGTATAAAAAGGGTGAATTTAGTGATTGAAGAGTACCCGAATAATAAGATAAAATGGAGATTTTTAAAAACTTTTTATTCTTAAATCTATTAGCGTAATTTAAAAAAAAATTAACTGAATTTTTAGCATTTTCAAAGACTGTATTATCGACGCTACACGCTACATATTACTTATTTCAGAATGTAGTTTATTATAATGCTTTTTTGTACGTTGAAATTAAAACTAATTTGTACATTTTTAATTTTCCAGAAAAATAATGGCCCTAGTCAAGCTTCAAAAAGAAAAAATAATAATTATGATGTACAAAAAGCTAAGGAATCCAGGACTAATAACGAAGAAGAAAATGAAAGTAGTAATAAAGAAAATAAGAAAGAAGAAATGCACCAATCAAGAACAAATAGATCTCGACAAATTAAGGGAGTCAAATTTTACGATGCATATAAATTTATTTTTTACATTATTATTAAACCTGAAGATTAATAAATAAAAAAAGCATTACATTTAAATAATTTGGATTAAGAATTAACGATTAGTATTGTATCTGTATATATTTTATTATTGTTATAAAATGTTAATTGTTTAAAGACGTTTAAAAAATTATATATATTTTTAATACTCATATTGGTAACTGTTACGTATTTATAAAGATAAAGAGACTTTATTTCATTTCATTAGTTAACATTATTGAATTTACTAAATTATTAAACTTTATGTAAAAAACTTTGTTATATATAAATAAAAAATAAAGAAATCTATTGCAAATTATTGTTATTAAAAACTTATTATACTTGTAAAGTAGAAATTTAAAAAATTAATTGAAAATTAAATTATAATGATCCATAAAATTTTTTTATTAAATTCAAAATATTTCAAATATTTTTTTCTGGACAGCAGCAAAGAAAGTACGATTTCCTGACCGCTATGCAAAAAAAGAATGCCCCAAACTGCAGTTTACCATACATTCTCGGCTTCACCTCGGAAAGTAATTTACGTGCGATTTGAGCTATTCTTTATTTTTCTGACCAGGGGTCATACTGTACAATTTTTAGCATTTATATCAAATTGATTAAATGCAAAATAAAAAATTAATTTATCTTTTATTTTAATCTAATGTATCAAAAAAGAAAAAAATGCTAATTGAAATAATAAATTAGCCAATTTCCTAATAATCTAGTATAAAAAAAATGCTAATTGAAATAATGAACTAGCTAATATTCTTAAATTTATTTGCTAAAAAAATTTTTTTTTATTTATTAAGCACTTTTATTTATTTTTTATTTAACATTTTATTATTCTTATTTAAAAATTTTTTTCATTTCCTGTAGTTATTCTTTTTTTTTATTCATTTAGCCTTAGCAACGCAAAATTTTTAAATGAAGCATCATGAAGTTGGTTGCGGGGAAAAATATCGCAGGGAAAATAGTCGTGGGGAGAAATGCCGTGAAGAGAAACCCCTAGATTCTTGAATTTCGCAATTTTTGTTTGAATATCGCAGTTGTTGGTTGAATTTTCAATCAATTGGTTTAATATTTAACCAATTGGAAGATTCAACCAGTTGGTTTAATATTCAACCACAGCAGCTCTACCGTGCTAGGTGAAAGATACAATAAGAAGTTCTTTATTTAATTATATGTGTTATTTAATTTTTATTATCATTACAATACTTAATTATTAATAAAATTTTCTTTATTTATAATTAAAATTAAAAAATTAAATGTTTTTAAAAATAGGGAAATAAGTAGGGAATACAATGCATTCTCGTTTTATTATAAAATTTTCTTAAAATTTCGTCATCCATTTAATCTAATTGGTCGATTCATTGATGCTCTAAAGTGTCATTGTATAAAAATTGCTAAAACAATTTTATATATAAATTTTTTAATTTATTATAATTTTTAAATAATTATAAATTTTAATAAAAATTTTTAATAGTACATTACATCAGTTCTAGATGCGACACATAATATATGAAAACTCATTCGAGTATTTCGTCATCCTATTATAAAATTTCGATCTTGATTTCGCCTACCAGGACGAAAGAAAAATTTATTTTGAGGGATGGACAGGGATATGGCCCGAGGTGCGTTACACCGAGGGACAGTAATCAATATTTTCATTCAGATGCAATATTTCATATTTTTTTATTGAGATAAGTTTTGAAAATATAAATGATAATGTTTTATTTAAATCATGGAAAAAGTAGATCTTACTGTATAACTGTTTTTTATAATTAATTTAGTCAGTTTTACTCAGATTAAACATAAAATATGATTTTGAGGGGGTTGGCGCACTTTAGCGCGCATGGGGTTGCCCCCTAGTTCTTGATAGTATTACGTAAGAAACTTGTTTTTATAGTAAAAAAGTATTGATTTTTTGTTGTATTTTTTTTATATGTAATTGGCAGAGTAAACTAAATGAGGTTTTAATATTTTGAGGGGATTAGGTGGGTTCTTAGTATAAATCGCTCTCGCAAGTGTTAAAACCAGTTTTTCTCCGTATACATACTAGCTCAAGGTGAAGGATATTCGTGGCTGAGGTTGTGGTTACGGTCATAGCTTAAATTATGGATCTTTTTTAATTAAGGATCTTTAAGGTTTTGTGTGTAGAATAATCATCTTAAATTGTCATTAAACCATTTACGTAAATTAAATTAATAATTTTATAAAACAATGTAAGTTTATGCAATTTGGGTCAACTTTTTTTTGGCCACGGGCCGCGATGTGCTGTTTCTGGGAGGAACGTATTTTTCTAAAAGTTTCAGATATTTTAATCTACTTAAATATTTTAAAAAATTTTAAGGTTAAAATCATTAATGAACACTAACATCGATCATTTTGTAAGGGAGTTTAAATTTTTCATCGACGAGACTAGTATTAACAGAGATTACGTAGACAATTATGTCCCAACAAACCAAATTGAAGAAGAACATTTTTACAGTGCAGTTTAATACAATCCACCAGAAACAAATTTACAAGAAATTTGTGTATATTTAAATCATTTGTTGAATAGTAAGTTTGCATACACGGCTAGGTTGCTTTGCTTGCAATTTCAATAAAATTTACCCCCTATTCCTTTGAAATAATGTAACAGCAGCTATAAATCATAAATTTGCATAAGTAAAAAAGAAAAAAAAAGGCAAAAATTAGGTATAACATCAGGAAATCCTAATTTTTTTTTCCAAGTAATTGTTAATAAGGGAGGGGAATAAAATTAAAGCTTACCTGAATACTTTTTTAGTGGATTGAAACAATTGCTTTCAAAAAAAAGATAATTGCTTTAAATGCTTGAAATTTTAAGCTAAACAGCTTAGCCGTTATTACTTTTTATTTTTGTTTTGTAAATTATTTATTTATTATACATGGTAATTATGACAGTAGCATGCGCTTGTGCAACATTAAAATTTAGTTTTCCTTCCAGTTTTTAGAGTAACCTTGAAATTATAATAACATATACTAAAATTATTTTTAAAATAATTACTTGCAGGGCTTTTGTGAATTTTATAAATTAGACTATTATTTTAATATTTTGTCCTTTAAAGAGTACAACTACAGAGTACTTGTTAACGATAAATATCTTTTTATTGTTTTTAATGTTTGTACTTTTTTTGTTAAATAATTCACATTTACTGAACAGATTTTTTAAAAGATGTAAAACGCAGTAAAGTTTTTAATTTCAGGTTTTGTAAATCAGTGTTATATTTATAAACGACAAAAAAAATTTTTAAGGTAAAGAAGCCTTCATAAAACTTTAAAATATTTATATTTTAATTAAATAAAATTTAGATAAAATTTCCGATTCTAAAATTGACAGTTCATAACAATAAAATATTATGAGCCGCAGATTTCATTTTTTTTATATTGTTTTAGACGTCGAATAATTTTATTCTTAATAAGTTAATGCAATTATTCATCTGGTTCTTACGTTTTTTGAGTCTCTGAATAGGAATATAATATCGGTTCTTTCTAAATATGTTCCAGTGGCACACAATAGAAATTTAAAGGTTATATTTTGTAGATGTTTTAACGTTTTCATCTATTTCTTATGTTTTTTAGCTTGCAGAACACGAATATAATATATATGTTAGCGAATGTGATCCACTTGTTCACAATAAACAACTTTAGGTTAATTTTTTGGGTTTATTCTATATTCACAAGTTTTACTTATGCTTATTTGGTCACTGATTACAAATGTTTAGAAAATAATGGAAAAAAAATGTTAAGTTGCCTATTGCGGGGATGTGAGCCATATTCAATTTAAACAGATACCACTATCTTTTTCAGTAAGCCGAAAACATAAGTAACGTTTATGAACATAGGAAAAACGAAACAAATTTATCTAAAGTTGTTTTTTGCGGGCAACTAAAACATATTCAGTAAAAACCGGTATTATATTCTTGCTAAAGATAAATTATTAATTTGTTAAAGATTAATTTTGACTATGAAATGCAACTCCACATCAGGTCTATTTGGAAGGGAATAATTTATTTTTCTGCCTTTTTTTAATATTTCTATTAATAAAGATTTTATGATTTTTTATTTTACTCTTCCCCGTTAACCATTCAATCGTTAATTCCAATATATAGATATAGGTACTTATTTGTAAATTTCTTTTACCTTTAAGTAGACAGATGGCAGAACTAGTTTTTAAAATTGTTATTATTTACAAAAGTATAAAAACTACTTTAAACTAATAATATTTTAGCATTCAAAAAAGGAAATACATTGGAAGAGAAAAATAACAACTTGCAAAAACTAAACAAGGGTAATGAAAATAATAATTCTAATTTTCCTAGTTCATCTGAATTATCATTGGAAGAAAGAAAAGAGGAAGGTACCAAATACTTTTTTACGTTAATATTTTATTACATAATAAATCTATTTTTTAAATACCCGAGAAGGGTTTAGAAAATAAATAGTAATGTTTATAATTTAGCTTTATGAAATTTGTGCTTACCATATTTTTATGGGCCTTATTTGACTCCCCTATGGACTTCATATTTTTTTCATGTCTATATCATACGTATTAATATGAAAACCAAATATGATCATTTTTTTTCCATATTAATATGAGTGTCATAATATGGATTCCTTATTTATATGGAAAAAATATTGATAATATTTGGATTTCATATATGAAAAAATATTGAATATGGATATGTAAAAAAATTCATATCTTTCTTACAATATACATTCTTTGTAGGAAAACATGTTTAGGCACAAAAAAAATTATAAAAACCATTTTTAAAATTGTTAAATACTGAAAAGAAAAAACTAATTTTGAGATGGTTAAAGTTATCCAATGCCCTTGTTAAATCTGCAATTGATGGCCATTACAAAATTACAAAAACAGACTTAGAAGTAACAATTACTAACATTTCATTATAATTTTACGATAAAAAAGTTGAAATTAAGCTTATAAAGGATATGATAAAAAAGCATTTACATATTTGCAAAAAATCATAATACATTTAAAGAAAAAATTATGGAAATGACCAATTTGTAATAAAATTAAGAGTATCCGTAACAAAAGTAATTTGTGTCTATGTTGCGATAAATGTTTGATTTGGTACCACTTAGAATGCACAAATAATGTTACTGCTCCTAAACATGCATGGTTTTGTGAAAAATGCTTTTAATAATAAAAAAAAAATCTTTTTTTAAGTCATTATACTTTTATATTTTTATGCTAAATTATCTTATTTATATCTTATTTTTTTTTTACTAAACGTATATTAATTATTTAAGAACTATAATAACTGTTCTTTTTTATCCAAAAATTATGTGTGGAAATAATTCTGTTTTACATTCTCTTTTTTATCAATGAAATGTTAATACAATTTATAGCTGACAATTGTTTAATGTTTTTTTGTATTGTTAAGACAAATTATAACTTTTAAATAAAATTTTTAGTAACATAAAGTAAGTTGTTTTGATATGTGTAATTAGTACTATCACCCAACTTTCAGACTATGTAGCCTTAAAACATACTTTTTTTTTATTTTTTCATTATTTATGTAAAGAAGTTTCAATTTTCGATTTTATATATGGCAATTCAGAACATGTTTTTCAGCGGCGTGCTTTTGTTTATATTTTTATTCGTTATTATTATAATATAAAGAAATTGAATTTCCTGAAAATTATTTATAATAGTTTTAATTATTATTTTTAAATATGCATTTTACTGGATATGCATAACTTACGCTGCCTATAATTTCTAAAAGTATTCTCTGTATCATATGGTATTTAAAATATTTTTATTAAATCGAAGTGTCCTGTTAGCGTTATGAATAACGTCACTGCCTCGGAAACCAAGAGTCTATGATTCAAATCCCGGAAGGAGTCTCAATTTTTCCTCAGTTTTTTTAACAGATTTTGCCTTTAAAAAATAATTAATTATTAATAAATATAAGTAGAAAAAAATAAATAAAAAAAAAAAATTGAATAATTACTTTTTTTTCTTAACAAAATACACTCTGTTTTTATCTGTGCATCTTTTAACAAAGTTATTTGTTAATACAACGTAAAATTTTTTTTTGTTTATGTATATGCCACTTATCTTTTCACAGTTGATAAACTGAAGGACAAAAGTACAAAATTTGACGGCTCATTGTTAGAATCAACTACAAGAAGCTCAACGTCGAATAAATTTTTGTCCTCAATACCATTTAATTCTTTTTCTACATATGAATCACGAGGCAGTAATGATGATGAGAGCATTCAATCTAATAAATTATTTCTTGATGGATCAGACTGGACTACAGATTCTGATGATAATGAAAAAAAAAACATTATCAAGTAGAGTTATCTTCTTTTTTTTTTATATGAATACAAACTTTTTACACACTGATCTAAAGTATACCTGTTTGGTTGTGCCAATTTTTGGAATTTTGTCTTATATATAAATTTAATTTTAAATTTTGATTAACTCAATAAATTAATTTAAAAATAAATGCCACTTATCTTTGAACAGGTGATCAAGAAAAGGATGTAAGTATAGAATTGGACGGCTTATTGTTCAAGCCAACTGAAAATAGCACGAGCTTCAATAAATTAATATTCTCGACACCTAATCTTTCATTAAATTCTTGTTCTGCACATACATCACGAGATATTAATGTTGAAAATAGCATTGACTCTGTAAATTAATCCTTGACGAATCCGAAATTATTGCACATTTATATGATAATGATAAAGAAAATTTATCAAGTAAAGTCATTTTTTTAAAATTTACATGAAAAGAAAAATTGTTATATATAATTGCTAAATAAATTATTGGTTATGTAAATAAACTGTATAAAATTTTACCAAGTTTAAAAACTGTTAAATTTTCTTACAGATTTTAATGAAAAAAGTGGAAACCAAAAAGAAACTAATGAAAAAAAAACTAATGGAATTTAATGTGTTAAATATAAATACTTTAGGACATGATTTATACCCGAATAATTTAAAATCTATTCACAGTAATTTGTTACTAACTTCTGAGCATACTGCTGAAATGAATGATAATTTAGATATGAATTTTGAAAAAAGCTCTAATGTTTCTCAATTAGCCTTAGAAGATCGTATCAATATTAAGGATATTGATAAAAACAAAAATAAAAATTTACCAAGTAAAGTTACTTGCATTCTTATACATAATTAAAAAAAAAAAAAAAGTATTACAGATGCTTGATAGGGTTTAAAGGATATAAATGTTTTTTCTACGAATTCCATAGCTTTAAGAATGTACCATATAAATTCGTTCAGTAAAATTTTTAACATTTTGACCAATGGTTTTTGAATTTTAGAAAAAAAAATAAATTTTTTATTGTCAATTATGAAAATAAATATGTAATTTGAAATTTCAATACAAAATATTTTTTGCTTATGATCCCATCTGAGGCATTGTAACAGTGTATAACACAGTTATATTATGTGTAAATTGTACGTAAACAGTGTTATAACATCAGTTACACATAATTTACATATACTTTAACATTGTTATCCTACATAATACATACCCTTTTCTCGTTCAAGTTAAAAATAGCTGCTATTATTGAAAAATATTGTTTTAATTCAACTTTTTTAGTTACAATTATACTCAAAATAGTTAAGCGTTAAAATAACAACTTATAAAGTAGACTAGGAAATAGATAGATTAGGAAATAGTAGTTTTCTTAACAAGTGCGCAAGGTGATACTTCTCCAATCGAAAGAAGAAACAGGGATATAAAGGACTAGTTTATTACTATTTATTACTATTAATAAAGAAGGCCGCTAGTTCACTATATGATTATTTCTTCTTTCGATTTGGGGATTTATCACATTTGCGCACGAGTTTAGAAATGTACTTTTTTTAATGATGTCGTCAAAGTTTAAGCCTTTGCAAATCATAATTCACGAGGTAACTGAATTTAAGTAATACAAAAAATTAAAAAAAAAAATTCATAAATATGTAAAAGAATAAAAAAAGAATGATAGAAAACGCAGAATAAAAAAAAAAATATAAAATAAAAGAATCTGACTAACGCGTGTTGTATTTTGATTGTGTATATTCAAAATTATAGATTCTTTATATTACGTATGTTAAGAAACTTGTTTTTATGGTAAAAAAGTATTGATTTTTTTTGTCTCTTTTTTTTATATGTAATTGGCAGAGAAAACGATATGAGTTTTTAAAATTTTGAGGGGATTAGGTGGCTTCTTAGTATAAATCGCTCTCGCAAGTGTTAAAATAAGCTTTCTTCTGTATATATACTAGATCGAAGTGAAGGATATTTGTGGCTGAGTCAGTGGTTAGGGTCAAAGCTTCAATTAAGGTATGAAACTAAACAATGCGGTAAAGTTAAGGCCAGCTTTACCCAGCTTTACTTTCCCCACAGTTCTCATTAAACTGTGGGAAAAGTAAAGTATAAAGGAATATATCACTTTGTCTCGTGAATTTGGTTTGCAAAGGCAAGCTTTGACGACAGAATTAAAAAAAACATTTTTTACCGAAAAACTATTCACTGCACGAGTCCCCAATCAGCACAATTACCCCTTGAAGCCTGGGCTACTATTCATGGTATAAAAAAATAAAAAAACTGCAACCGGTTTGTTAACTCACAACCAACGTACATGGAAAATGTTTAAATTTATATTTTGAATCTTGAAACTTATGAAATCTTGAAACGTATAAATTTATGTCCTTTATAATTTTAAACCAAAATAAAATAATTTCAAGATCCTGAAATCCATATTATTCTATATCCCGAAAATCAACCAATACAGAGAGTGAGAAGTCTGCATAAACAAATAAGTAAGTATATATTCTTTACAAAAATTGTAAAAAGGGGCCATTCATAAAAAATTTCTATTGTAACACCGTAATAAATAATCTGACCCCTCCATCCCCTATAACTTCCTTAAGTAACATGGATAAAATAAATTTCATACGTAATTATTGTAAACAAAAAATATAAGAAAAAATTGTGTTTGAAAATTTTTTTATTTGTGTAGTGAAATTCTTTATTCTACAATAATCTTTTAAGAGGGGAAGGCTTTGAAATGCTATGTTTTTTGAAATATAATTTTTTTTATGAAAGAGTAGAAATAAATGAATAAAATTTTATGAGAATATTTTTTAAATATTAAATTTGAAAATTCCAAATTTTGGGAAAAAAATTTTCCAATATGGCGGAGTTACAACTGTTGAAAGTCGGCGTGTTTTGAAATTGTGGTGACATCTGGAACATCCAATATAAGTCTTAAAAAAAAAATAAAAAATTTTGTTAAAACACATTTTCTAGATAAGCGTAAAAAAAAATAAAATCATTTTTTAAAAATAGGAACGTTTTTTGGAAAATTGAACATTTTTCCGGACTTTAATATAGGCAAAAAGGTGCCTTAAACTTAAGATATTTTACAACACGTAGGTTCACTAGTGCGAAATAGGTATATAATGTTCCAAAAAAAATTTCAGGCAGATAGGATTAACCGTTTTTGAGTAATTTGTCACGCCAATTCGAAAGAAGTAGTTTCGAGAAAAATTAGTTAAAAGAGTAAAAATTTGAAGAAAAAGTTACTGACCGATTACTCAGTGATACTGGAACCATACAGTAACCCTTAAGAATAGCTAACTGCTCTACTAATTTTGAAAGTATTACTTTTTGAAAAAGTGTTTTTGCTGATAATAATTTCACTCAAAAAAATGGTTTCGAGTGAAAATAGTGAAATAATCGAACCGCGACTACTCTCGGTAAAGTGGCTACAGCATCCAAAGTAGTTAAGATAAATACCTAAAAATTTATTAACATACTTTTGAGGTGTTATACTAACTTTTAAAAATGAAAAAAAATTTTTAATTTTGGAATTCATTTTCATAGCCTTCCCCCCTTAATTTGTAACCAAAATAATATTTTATCTAATATCTAACTCTAAATTTTGTGTATTCGTATTAGCGGTAAATTAAAAAAAAATTTTTTTTAAGAAGAAGAATTTGTAACGTAAAATTGTTAATGACGTACAACTTCTCAAGCGTAACAAACCTATAACAACACATACAGCACAAAACGTTTCTAGAAAGTTTCTAAACTGCAAACAGAAACATTTATAGAACGTTTTCAAAACGTTTTAGAAACGTTGTTTAGGTCCGCTTTTAGCGCTATCTTTTGTACCAGGGTATATTTATGCAACAATGTAATGCATGTGTTCAAACTCGCGCAAAAAAAACCATGCTGGTTTACCAGATGGTTAACCACCAGGTATTTAAAAAAAAATAATAAGATTCCAGGATGAAAATGAACCTTGCAGGTAGAAGCGGATACCCTGGGGGTATAATTTTCGATTTTTCAACCCAACATATTTTACGATTTTCCAAGATGGCGGACCATAAAATTTAAAAATATCAACTTTTAACTTTGCAAGGGGGTTTTTGAGGATGAGAAAAATGAATTTAGGGTGGAAAATATTCAATTTTTTGAACCAACATATTTTCCAATTTTCTAAGATGGCGGACCATAAAATTAAAAAATATCAATTTTTCACTTTACAAGGGGGTTTTTGAGGGTGAGAAAAATGAATTTAGGGTGGAAAATATTCAATTTTTCAACCCAAAAAATTTTTCGATTCCCCCCCCCCCCTTGTAAAGTGAAAAGTTGATATTTTTAAATTAAATTGTCCGCCATCTTGGAAAATCTGAAAATACGTAAAATACGAAAAAATACGAAAAAAATTGAATATTATACCCCCAGGGTATCCGCTTCTACCTGCAAGGTTTATTTTCATCCTGGGATCTTACTATTTTTTTTTAAATACCTGGTGGTTAACCATCTGATAAACCAGCATGGTTTTTTTGCGCAAGAACGCATTAAAAAAATAATGTTAAATTAGAGACAAAATATATACAACAAATCCTACAACAAAAGAAGATATGAGGCAAAGAATCCATAGAGCTATAAACGAGATAAATCCGTTAGAAGTACAAAGAGTTGTAGGGAATTTTATCAAAAGATGTCGACCATGCATACAGATGAATGGAAGGCAGTTCGAAGGTTTGGCCTGCGATCAGTGTTTACTTTATGATAATTAATTTATATTCTTTATTTTCAAAGGCAAATGATTACAAAGATTTAATTAAGTAATAAAAGTTTAGTTATATATAGTTAAGAATTTAAAAATTATAATAAAGATCCCCAATAGCATTCCTTGATTTTCAATACGGGTGCATCCATTGCTCCATAATTGTTCAGAACAATTTCTCTGCAATTCAACAGCAACAAAATATAATTACTCAATTTTACAGCATTTTTCATGCAATTAATTACGTGAATATTGCATCAATAATAATGAAATGAAAGTGGACTTAATATTGCTGTTATATTGTTGGCATGAATGTAAGCATTAATTTACGTAAAATTTGAAACACATGAGGATACACCTTGCTGTGAATTTGTTGTCAATATAATCTTATTAATTATATGAATTATAAATTAAATATTAAACGATAGTATGATTTACTATTTAAATAATAATATCGCGTGTAATTTACAGGTTAGACAACACCATATAAATTTAAAATGCGGAGACATGTATTATTTATTTCAAATTTTATTGTAAATTTAATATATTTTTTAGGTCCTTATTTGAATTATTATTTACAAAACACAAATATTCAAGCATTTTTATTTAAATTAAAATTGCATTAAAAAAAAACATGACAACAATATGAATACAATATTCCATCAAGAATTTTATTCCCTAATGAAATCTTACGTTGTTGTAAAATTGTATTCAATTTGAAAACATCTAACCTACTTGATGTCAAATTTACGTCATATGAGGACGCACTTTAATGTAAATTTGCTGTTTGCCTTAACATAAATTGATAAAAATGAGTGAATTAAAAAAATTTTAGGGAACTGTTTATTAGAGCTGATTGTTACCTATGTTGTTACGGTTTTTTGATTGGGTACATTTTACAAAACTTTTTTGTGAATACACAAATTAATTTGTGATTGAACAATTTTGTATGTGATTGCACTCATTTTTATATCTATTAACCTATTTTTATGTAAATTTACAAATCATTTGCACTTTCACAAATAATTATGTGATTTCAAATCACTTTTTTCGGTTAGGTCCCCAGTATCTCATGGGGAATTTACTAATTAAATTTGTAAAATCGTACAACTGTTTGAAACTGTGTTTACTAAAAAATATATAAAATATTGTTAAAAATATTTATTTATGTTGTTAATGTTAAAAGTTAAAGATTTTTATTTTACTTCTAATTATTACAAGTGTTATTAATTAATAATTAATAATAAAAAACTTATATTAAAAATGAATATAAATCTGCATAAAACATGCCAAAAGCATTATGGTATTATGACCTTTTATTTTTTTCAAACTTTTTGTCAATTTTTATTATGCCCAAAATCGAAAGGGCAATATATCTTACTACTATCTTACCTTACTACTATATATATTTGAAAATTTATTTGTGTGTCTGTGTGTCTGTGTGTTCCATCATCAGGGTCAAACCAGTAAACGAAATTATATAAAACCGGTGTCAAATTAAAGAAAAAATGTCCGCGAGTGACATAGGCCATAGTTTTGCGAATCAGCTACCGTACTTTTGGAGATATTCAATTTTTAGTGTTTTCGAACTTCATAAAATTTTTAAAAATTTTTAACAAAAAGTGAAATATCTTGAGACAATCGAAAAATTCTACGGTCGCTCTATGAAGTATTCAATTTGGCACCAATTTTTGCGTAATCTCCTAAATTTTTATTCAAAACGGAGGTATCTTTAAAATTTTATAAAATATTTTTTGAGCTGATTAAAAAATTTTTTTAAGTTTTTTTATTTTTTATGGTATTTATAATCATCTATTTGTGGGTCTGTGTGGGTATGTGCTTCATCATCAGGGTCGAATCAATGTCAAAAAGAAGTGTCAACATATAGAAAAAAAGTCTGTGGGTGACATAGGCCATAGTTTTGCAACTCAGCTACCGTACTTTTAGACATATTCAATTTTTTCAATTTTTGGAAAAAAAAAAATATTTTGAAAATTTGATTAAAAAGTGAAATAAATTCTAAAGATGATAAAATTTTATTCGACTCGGCACTAATTTATACTTATTCTGATAAATTTGTATAAAAAACGGACGTTTCAGTAAAAATAAAAAAACCAGAGAAAAATTCAAGAAATTTTATAGATTCTTTACTAATCAGAAAACAAAAACATGATTGGTGTATCATAAATTAATTTTTTTTTAAATTAGTTAATCGTTATTATCGTATTCACGAAAAATTAGGGCCCTCTGAAAAACTAGATTTTGCGTATCCAGAAGTCAAACGCACGATTGTTTATTTTAAAAATGACTGTATTATTTGCAATTTATATTGTTTACGCAACAAACTATTAGGACTATAAAGAGGCCCCCCTGAAAATTATTTGATAATTTTTCATTATCAGGCCTTAAATTCACTAGATCAAAAAATACCGAAAAAATTGCAAATCCAGTTAATAACACGAAGTTTCAATTATGAAAGCACTAGCTGACTAACATGATTCATAATAGGTCTTGAAGTCTCTAAGTCTATAGTATACCAAAATAGTACACGAGATATTAGATAGGGATATGCTAGATTTTGTTAGTGCGGGAGAAATACGTCGATTCCATAAGAAAGAAATTATCTTCGGGATTAGAAATAGTCTCTCCAATACATTTTTAAATATGTTTCTGTAATTAATAATTATAACTTTACTGGGGACAGAACTAGGCTCCTCTGAAAATTCTTAATGTGTTTGCATAATTATAAATTTGCCGTGAAACATGATTTTCTTAAGCAACATAAACAGTAGGAAATGCAGTACAGGGGGGGCGGAGCCCCTCCTCCAACTTTTGCTAGTATAGAAAATATATAAATATATATAGAAAAAGACAGATTTTTTTTTCTTTAAATTTTTCCTTATTTTGTACTGAAAAAGGTTAAAAATTTTTTTAAACTTGAATCAATCTGATTCACTGGGTAAGAAAACTACAAAAATTCGATAAAAATGCATTTAAATGAGTCTTAAAATTTTTGGATCTTTTAGGATTTTTCACCCATTTTCATTTAGTCTGTTATTTTTACGTGATTTTATCATATCTTAACACTATTTGACTGAACAAAACTAGTTAATAATAGAAAAATTTAATATAGCATTGACTTAGTAAAGTTTGATATTTTAATTGAGAGATTCCTGCAAAAAGCTATTTTCAATAGTCAAAAGTGATCTTGCTGTTTGTACTTTTTCTATTAATCTTTTGTCAGTAGTTTTATCAATAGTCAGGCAAAAAAATGAAACAGTAAGATGCAGATTGCTAATAATGAAGATTTTGAATGATTTTAATAAAACATTGTTATGTTTATTTTTAAAATTTATTTCAAGAAAAAAATTTTAAATATTGCGCATTTGAATACAAATATCTTTTAATGTTCTTCAGTGCTACGCACCTCGGACCAGAGCCCTTTTCATGCCTCAAAATAAATTTTTCTTTCGTCCTGGTAGGCGAAATCAAGAGCGAAATTTTATAATATGATGATGAAATACTCGAATGAGATTTCATATATTATGTAAGGCGTTTACAGATGTAATATTCTATTAGTATAAACATTTTAATTAACATTTATAATTATTTTTACATTATAAAAAATACAAAAATTAAAATTTATAATTCTCTTAGAAATTTTTAGAAGATTTTATAATAAAATGAGGATTTATTGTATTCCATATCACATACTTATATCCCTATTTTTAAATTTATAATTATAATAATAAAAACACAAAATTTTATTAATGATTAAGGTAGCCCTATCGGTTATAAAAAATCCAACAATACTAGCTAAGATAAACCAGTATTAATGAAAATTTAAAAAGAAATCCAAAGAGCCCAAAAACTTTCTAGTTTTTTGATAAAAAAAAGCAAAAATATTTAATTGAAAATTGTTTGATATAACACGCGTCCCTTATGGGATTTTATTTTGATTTTAAAAGTTTTCTATGAATATCGAATCTTATAAAAAAAAAAATGCACTACCATATAGCTAAACAAAATTACAATATTTTTTTCTGATCTGCAGCCCGAAAGTACGTATTTCCTGGACGCTGCGCGTCCGGCAACGACGTCTTTTCTCGACACAGACGCAGAAAAATTTTATACAACCCTTGTCCATAAATAAAGAATGCCCCAAGTGGAAAGCCTCTTAGATAATAATCCAAGCGGGGAAAGCTTTTGGATAATACAAATGGGGTGCCTCATAGATATTGCAAGCGGGGTGCCACATGGATAATCCAAGCGGCAGACCTTTTGGATAATCCAAGCGGAATAACCTCTTGGATAACGCAAGGGCTGTAACATTTTGGATAATCCAAGCGAGATAAGCTCTTGGATAATGCAAGCGGCGGACCTCTTTGATAATCCAAGCGGGATAACTAACCTCTTGGATAATGCAAGCGGGGGGCCTGTTGGATAATCCATGCGGGATAACCTTTTGGATAATGCAAGCGGGGGGGCCTCTTAGATAATACAAGTGGGGGAACCTCTATGATACTGCGAGCGGAGGGGCCTCTTAGATAATACAAGTGGGGGAACCTCTATGATACTGCAAGCGGGAAGCCTCTAAGATAATCCAAGCGGGATAACCTCTTAGATAATGCAAGCAAGGAGCCTCTTCGATAATACAAGCGGGCAACCTGTTGGATAATGCAAGCGGGGGGCCTGTTGTATAATCCAAGCGGGATAACCTTTTGGATAATGCAAGTGGGGAGCCTCTAGGATAATCCAAGCGGGATAACCTCTTAGATAATGCAAGCAGGGAGCCTCTAGGATAATCCAAGCGGGGTAACCTTTTGGATAACGCAAGCGGAATAACCTCTTGGATAATGCAAGCGGGAAGCCTCTAAGATAATCCAAGCAGGATAACCTCTTAGATAATGCAAACAGGGAGCCTTTAAGATAATCCAAGCGGGATAACCTCTTGGATAATGCAAGCGGGGAGCCTCTAGGATAATCCAAGCGGGAAAACCTCTTGGATAATGCAAGTGGGGGGGGGCTCTTAGATAATTCCAGTGGGAGGGGCTATTGGATAATGCAAGCGGGGGCCTCTTGGATAATGCAAGCGGGATAACCTCAAGGATAATGCAAGCAGGGGGCCTGTTGTATAATCCAAGCGGGATAACCTTTTGGATAATGCAAGCGGGGGGCCTGTTGGATAATCCAACCAGGGTAAACTTATTGATAATGTAAGCGGGGGGGATAATCCATGCGGAATAACCTCTTGGATAATGCAAGCGGGGAAAGCTTTTGGATAATACAAATGGGGTGCCTCATGGATATTGCAAGCGGGGTGCCACATGGATAATCCAAGCGGCAGACCTTTTGGATAATCCAAGCGGAATAACCTCTTGGATAACGCAAGGGCTGTAACATTTTGGATAATCCAAGCGAGATAAGCTCTTGGATAATGCAAGCGGCGGACCTCTTTGATAATCCAAGCGGGATAACTAACCACTTGGATAATGCAAGCGGGGGGCCTGTTGGATAATCCATGCGGGATAACCTTTTGGATAATGCAAGCGGGGGGGCCTCTTAGATAATACAAGTGGGGGAACCTCTATGATACTGCAAGCGGGAAGCCTCTAAGATAATCCAAGCGGGATAACCTCTTAGATAATGCAAGCAAGGAGCCTCTTCGATAATGCAAGCAGGATAACCTTTTAGATAATGCAAGCGGGGGGCCTCTTGGATAATCCAAGCGGGGTAACCTTTTGGATAACGCAAGTGGAATAACCTCTTGGATAATGCAAGCGGGAAGCCTCTAAGATAATCCAAGCAGGATAACCTCTTAGATAATGCAAGCAGGGAGCCTCTAGGATAATCCAAGCAGGATAACCTTTTAGATAATGCAAGCGGGGGGCCTCTTGGATAATCCAAGCGGGGTAACCTTTTGGATAACGCAAGCGGAATAACCTCTTGGATAATGCAAGCGGGAAGCCTCTAAGATAATCCAAGCAGGATAACCTCTTAGATAATGCAAACAGGGAGCCTTTAAGATAATCCAAGCGGGATAACCTCTTGGATAATGCAAGCGGGGAGCCTCTAGGATAATCCAAGCGGGAAAACCTCTTGGATAATGCAAGTGGGGGGGGGGGCTCTTAGATAATTCCAGTGGGAGGGGCTATTGGATAATGCAAGCGGGGGCCTCTTGGATAATGCAAGCGGGATAACCTCAAGGATAATGCAAGCAGGGGGCCTGTTGTATAATCCAAGCGGGATAACCTTTTGGATAATGCAAGCGGGGGGCCTGTTGGATAATCCAACCAGGGTAAACTTATTGATAATGTAAGCGGGGGGGATAATCCATGCGGAATAACCTCTTGGATAATGCAAGCGGGGCACAATGGGACGACGTCCTATTGTACAAACCCAAATTACTCTACAGGTCGTAGATTTTTAGTTAATGAATAAATTTTTTTTTTTAAATATTTGTTTTTGATTTTTCTAACAATCACTCATTCCGATTTTTTAATTAGAACTTTCAGTTTTTTTTTTTATTTGTTAGAAACTCATTCTTTTTCTAAAAAACACATTTTTTATGGTAAAATTAACTCTAAAATGCTCAAAATTAAAGTTTTAAATCAAATTTTTTTTTAAATTCGTTGTTTTGATGAGCTTTTGAAAGTGTTCTGACAAAAAGTTTAAAAAACAAATTTAATTATTTCAAAAATGGCCAAAAGTGGCCAAAAATGTGTTAATTATTATTTTTTCCTAGCAAAACTATTTAAAAAGTATATGATTCATAATATCATTCTGAAAAATATATCTGCTTTTATTTACACGATTATTGTTGAACTTTTTTTTATTGAAATTTTAATATTTAAAATGGCAGACGCAAAATGGCGATCAATTTTCAAATATATTCCATTTTTTAACCCATTAAATCCTAAGAAGAATCTGCATTTGACAGAGCTGTAAAACCTAATATATTTAGGGCATTTGAATAAAATTAGTAAAATAAAACAAAAAGAAATTTCAAAAAGGCGGACATTTAAAAATGGCGGATTAATATGGTGGTCAGATTTTGATTTTTTAAATTTTGATATTTTTTGATAAAAATTTGTTTACGTGGTATTTTGTGGGTACTTATTACGAATACAGAATTATTTTTAAAAAACTTTAAATTACGGAACCAATATGGCCACTGAAAAACGCGAAATTTCGAGATTTTTGACGATTTTGAGCCTGAGAAGAAACTGTAAGTTGTATAACCATATAACCAGTTTCATTTAGGGCATTTGAACAAGTTATGTGAAAAAATAAAATTTTTTTCAAAAAATTTAAAATGGCGGATCAATATGGCGGACACAAAAAACTAAATTTCGTTGTTTTTTTGTAAAAATTTGTGTACAGGGTATTTTTGGGATGCTCATAACGAATATCTGTCTATTTAACAAAAATTCAAAATAGCGGATCCAATATGGATGCTGAAAATAAAATAAAAAAAAAATCGGCTTCGTTTAGGATAGTTGAACAAAATGTAATAAAAAACGAGATTTTTTTTTTTAAATTTAAAATAGTGGATCAATATGACGGACATAAAAAGCTAAATTTTGCTATTTTTTGATTAAAATTAGAGTAATTTGGGTGTCACAATAGGACTTCATCCTATCACCCAAATTATTCTACGGGTCGTATTATTATATTCTATGACTGTTAATATACTAACATAAAAGATATTATTTTGCAGGAATATTTTAAAAAGACACACGTAAAAATTTCAGGTACATTTCAATATAAGTATCTTGTCTTAATTAGGACGAAGAACTATTCTGATTTAAATGCTTCTTTATAATTTTATTTGATGGGTGTATAAATTTAATCTGTCAACAATAGATCACATAATAGCTAGTAAGCCTTAATTGTTTCTTAGTATGCTCGTTCAATTTGTATACAATATGCAAAAATGTTATTTATTGAGAATGAGACAATAATATATATTTGAATAATTTTTTAAATGGTGATACCAATTTTTCACTTGAATTTTAAATGAATATGTATCATTGAATAGGAATTCTTAATTATATTTTTATAACTAATTAATTAATTCTAGTTTAATCTTTGTTTTTAAAAAATATTTTTAATATACAAAAAAGTAACACAGAATATATTTTCAAGGTAGTCACTTTACAACACATTTAAAAAATTATTAAAAAATTAAAAATGTTTAACATAAATATCAGAACTTATATCTTATAAAATTCTAATGTTTTTATTAATAAATAAATTTAAAGCTGATCATACTTTTTTTTTAATTAATTAATATAAATGAATAGAATTATAAAATACTCTTTTTTAATTCTTTGTAATAAATTCATTATACTGAATCATAATTTTCCTCAGAAATAATTAAATTCTTTGCCTCTGGATGAAGTTCCTTTATTTTATTACTAGTTAAATTTCTTAATTTAAAAATATATGGATCAGAAGATGCAAACAAATATCTCATAATATCCTCATTAGTAAATTCTGATTTTGCTTTACGAGTAAAGTTTTCTCGACATTTCTTAAAATCTTTATTACGCGCTTCTTGCGCTTCTTCAGATAGAAATCCAATTGGTACCGCAAACGTTTCTATGATTGCTGGTCCATGGATTAAGAGTGCGTGACAAGAAGAAGGCATAGGATACCAAGAATAATTTTTTATGTATATTTTTGCAGCATCTAAACAGTAATTTTTGAAGGCTGGGATGTTAATACAATGTTTTGATGATATAGTTTGTAAAATGATGTAGAGTTTTTTAAGAAACTCTTTATCAATTCCTGTTATATCCCCAACATCATTATAGTTTTGAAAAAATTTACGAGCAGTGTTTCCATCGTTAGTATTTCCAGCTCCTTGTTCCACAGTATCTACAAGCATATTCAAATTTTCTCTAAAATTATCTATAGCTTCCTTCTTCTTCAATGCGATTTCTAATTTTTCGTCAGCAGTCAATTTTTCATAATATTTGAATACCTTTGCCGAGAATCTGTAGGAAGATGAAGTATCCACTCCATGCATCGTATCCAAGCATGTAAATTTGATAGTCCGTATGTATAGGATTCATTTTTTATTTCTTTTTTCAATACAGTTTCTAAATTGTTCATTTCTTTGGGCAGAGCATCACAAATCGAACATCTTTGTGACGAAGTTGTCTCTGTTAAAACCTGACGAACTTTACCATCTAACATTGTACAAAACAATGTGTATTTTATTATTATTTTACGTCCATCTAATAACACTGTTGTAGGAATAAGTTTGCGGACCTGATCTTGAAGGTTATCCATTTCAAGCTTAATTAATTCTTGAGTTTCTTTTTCATACGTAAATTTCACTGGTCGACAAAGTCTAGTTGAGGACGGGTTTTAATTCTCCCAAAACATGATTTCATTACTCCTTCTTTGAGTAAAGCGCAATAAAAGAGGAACCATGCACATAATAAAAACACTACTGCCTTCAATATTTTTTGATTCACTAAAAATTTGTTTGTACTGCGAGAATCCAGAAGTACCATCACATCCGTATTTGGTAATTAGTTCTAGATTATGTTAATATTTGATTTATTTCCTTATTATATAATTCTTTCAATTCTGAAATAAATTTAATAATAATAATAATAATTCTGCTGCTCAACAATGTTGCCACACATTTTGAAGGAAGTTTGCAAAGACAAATGCGATGTTGCCTATTTTCATGAAATAAGTGCAACTTTGTTTTATTTCGATTATTTATATACTAGAGATATAATTATATACAATTCTACGTTAAAATATATTTATTGTATTTTTTTTAATCTTTAATTTAAGCTTCAAGTAACAAGGTTATGAAAATTAAATTTATTATTCAGCAAATTAGATTATCGATTTTTGATATTTACTTTAAATTCTGACACAAAATGAGGTACTTAATAAATGTGAAGGCATTAAAGAAAAAAAAAGATTCTGTAGCCATTAAAATATTTAATTTTGAAGTCGTTGGAAAAAATATATTTTGAATTTATTTTACAAATTAGAAGACTGCCTTGCTCTAGAAGCTATAAATCATTAAAAAATGGATTAATTTTGAAAATTGATCGCTATTTTATAAACTTACAGAAGCTTCTAAGGCTCAAAATCATTAAAAATCTTGAAATTTCGCATTTTAAAATAGACAGATATTCGTAATGAGCATCCCAAAAATACCCTGTACACAAATTTTTACAAAAAAATAACGAAATTTAGTTTTTTGTGTCCGCCATATTGATCCGCCATTTTGAATTTTTTGAAAAAAATTTTATTTTTTCACATAACTTGTTCAAATGCCGTAAATGAAACCGGTTATATGGTTATACAACTTACAGTTTCTTCTCAGGCTCAAAATAGTCAAAAATCTCGAAATTTCGCGTTTTTCAGTGGCCATATTGGTTCCGTAATTATTAATTCCGTAATTATTATCAAAAAATATCAAAATTTAAATTTTTCTGACTACCATATTAATCCGCCATTTTTAAATGTCCACCATTTTGAAATTTCTTTTTGTTTTATTTTACTAATTTTATTCAAATGCCCTAAATAGATTAGGTTTTACAGCTCTGGCAAATGCAGATTCTTCTTAGGATTTAATGGGTTAAAAAATGGAATATATTTGAAAATTGATCGATATTTTGTGTCCACCATTTTAAATATTAAAATTTCAATAAAAAAAAGTTCAACAATAATCGTGTAAATAAAAGCAGATATATTTTTCAGAATGATACTATGAATCATATACTTTTTAAATAGTTTTGCTAGGAAATATTAATAATAAACACATTTTTGGCCACTTTTGGCCATTTTTGAAATAATTAAATTTGTTTTTAAGCTTTTTGTTAGAACACTTTCAAAAGCTCATCAAGACAACGAATTTAAAAAAATATTTGATGTGAAAACTTCAATTTTGAGCATTTTAGAGTTAATTTTACCATAAAAAATGTGTTTTTTAGAAAAAGAATGAGTTTCTAACAAATAAAAAAAAAACTGCAAGTTCTAATTAAAAAATTGGAATGAGGGATAACAATCCCTCTAACAAGAGAAATCGAAAACAAATATTTAAAAAAAAAAATTTATTCATAAACTAAAAATATACGACCTGTAGAGTAATTTGGGTGGCACAATAGGACTTCGTCCCATTGTGCGAGGGGCCTCTTGGATAATCCAAGCGGGAGAACCTTTTAGATAATGCAAGCGGGGTAACCTTTTGGATAATGCAAGCGGAATAACCTCTTGGATAATGCAAGCGGGAAGCCTCTAAGATAATCCAAGCGGGATAACCTCTTTGGTAATGCAAGTAAGGAGCCTCTTGGATAATGCAACCGGGGAGCCTCTAGGATAATCCAAGCGGGAAATCCTCTTGGATAATGCAAGCGGGGGACCTGTTGCATAATACAAGCGGGGAGCCTCTTGGATAATCTAAGCGGGATAACCTCTTGGATAATGCAAGCGGGGAGCCTCTAGGATAATCCAAGCGGGATAACGCCTTGGATAATGCAAGCGGGGGGGCCTCTTGGATAATGCAAGTGGGGGCCTTTTGGATAATGCAAGCGGGGGGCCTCTTGGATAATGCAAGCGTGGGACCTGTTGGATAATGCAAGCGGCCTGTTGGATAATGCAAGCGGGGGTCTCTTGCATAATGCAAGCGGGGGACCTGTTGGATAATGCAAGCGGGGGGCCTGTTGGATAATCCATGCGGGATAACCTCTTGGATAATGCAACCGGGAGGCCTCTTGGATAATCCAAGAGGGATAAACTCTTCGATAATGCAAGGGGAGTAACCTCTTGGATAATGCAAGCGAGGGGCCTGTTGTATAATCCAAGCGGGATAACCTGTTGGATAATGCAATCTGGGGGCCTGTTGGATAATTCAAGCGGGGTAACCTTGGATAATGCAAGCGTATCAATCAATATCAATTGCGCATGCAAGTATCTCCATAGAGGAACCATTGGGATGGATCAAATTTTGATTTTTGATTTTTAGGCATATAAGCATATGCTTTGAGACCTCAGCAAGCTAAAAAACCGGTTTTAAAAAAAAGTCTGTATGTGTGTATGTGTATGTGTATGTGTGAGTATGTAACCGGTCATATTTTACAACCAATATGGAATTAAGACCAAATTTTTGTTTACAAAAATTGTTTAATCAAAAAATCTGAAACTACTTTTTTTATTTTTTTTTTGGATGTAATACCTAATTTATTTTCTTAAAAGTACTTATATTTGAAAGTATGATTTGACTTGGGATTTTTCAATCAGATTCAAATGATTTTATAAATTGGATTTAAAGACGTATTCCATAGTAATTTTTCCAGTACAATCCGAATTCGCTTTTTATATTAACATTTTGCCACGCTTTTTCAGCTAAAAATCCGTTTTTATTTTAATGTTTCAATTTTCAAGGAACCAATTTTTTAAAGTTTTGCAGATTTCAAGAAAAAATTTTCTGCATAATATTCTGAATATTAATATTTCAGAATAATAAGAGTCACTTAAATATTTTTTCCTCTGAAAATAAATGAAATCACTAGTTTTTTCAGCCAGAGTTTTCCTTAGCCAAAAAATCATTTGTTTCTATTTTAGTTACGTGAATATGAGATTACAGGGGAATGATTACAAAATCTCATTTATTTTTCTTCAAAAAACACGAAGTTTTTTTATTTTCTAGGGTAGTTTCCCTACTCAATATTTATTTATTAGGAGAATTTATTTTATGTTAGATGCTTAAAAAGGCAACAGTTTTTTAATTTATTTTTTTATTTATTATGACTAAAGAACGAATTTCTGTGATATTTTTATTTACTAAAACAATTTTAAGTGTTTATTCACAGTCTGATAATCTCGTATTTTCAAATACTATTAATAAAGGAAATTCCTGATTGCTTAGCATTAAGGAAATTCTGATTGCTAAGCATTTTACCACTTACAGTTTTCACAGGTTTCTTGAATTAAAATTTTTTCAATAAAAATGATTTCTTTCTTAAAGAAATGAATACTCCGGAAAAAATTAATCGGTATTAAAAAAAAATTATTATTTTACGATGAAAATCAAACTAGTAACGCATATTTTAAGTTCAGAAAAAGTCTTATTTCAATAGAATGTCAATCATTTTTATTTACCAAATTTCAATTTTTATGTCAAAAACTGTATTATGTAAATTTTGCTACTTAAAGTTTTCAAAGGCTTTTAGCGTTACATAATTTATGAATGGCCCCATTTTTAACCTAGTTTCATGATTTTGACAACTTTCATTTTTTATTTCATGGGAAAATATCCCATTTTACTTTGCATTCACTTTATCTGATTATAATTTTGAAGCAAAAGCCAAAATATCTCAAAAATAAGCGAAAATTCAAAAAATTTTGGGCAAATAATAGCTTGAATGATACAAAAAAATTGGCCATAGGGATACATATGAAATAAATGAAATCTTAAATTAAAAAAACATTTATTTTATTTTTTTGCATATTACCTCTTTTTGCAACAATAATATTATATTTAGAGAAACATAGAGTAAAAAAATTTTATTTCTTTATTTCGAGTAATTAATTTTTTTTTTCATTAAAATATTATTATAAATCATTATTTATTTAGTTTAATTCAAAAGCACGAAAAATATTAGCTAGTATTGATTTTTTTGCATGAATATTTATATAAAATTAGCTAATTTATTGAATAATATATTAAAAGAAAAAAATTTGCATAATTTCATAATAAAGAGTACTTACTATTATAAAAAAATGTTTAATTATCAAAATGAATCTTAAATATTTTTTTTTAATTAGCAGAATTTTTTATGATAAATATAAAGAGATACAATAATCTGATAATTTTATTAAAAGAAATAGATAAATAAATCATTTCATGATTAAAATAATTATTCATTTTTTTAATTTATGAGTAAATCCAATTAATTGAAATTTAAATTAAAATTTAAAGCTTTATATTGAAGCATTTATTTGTTGGATTTATTCATATATAATTTAATTTTTCAAATATCATATTAATTAAAATATGAACAAAAAATTTGTATTTTTGGATGAAAGCTAAAAAATGTAATTGATGTCTTTTAATATCGAAATTCCGCTAATTTTCATGCTTTATCCATTACTTTATATGAAAAATCCATTTGCGAAAGTTACCTTTAGTAAAAATGGAACTGTGGAGTAAAAATTGATTTCAAAAGTCTATTTTACCCAATAAGGACAAATTTTGCCAAAAAAAAAAAAAATTTATTTTTACTTTAGAGAATAATTTTTGCTTTTATCAATTAAAAAATTTTTTTCAGTGTATATAAGAGCAGAGATAAGGTTACAGAGATAGCTCACGGGGTAGGCGAAGCTGCGACGATTTTATTGTACATCGCCCAAACTATCACGTGGCTTGTCTCTACTCTCTTTGTTTGTCACTTTATTTTTTACATAAGTCTTTTCTTGTTTTTAGAAAGTTTAAAATATTATATGGTAGGGAGTCTGGCGGAGAAAAAAACAAGAAGAGACTTATGTAAAAAATAAAGTGACAAACAAAGAGACTAGAGATTAACCACGTGATAGCTAGAGCGATGTCGACTTTTTATTTAACATTGGGTAAGCTATCTCTTTAAACCTCATCTCTGATAAGAGTTAGTATCAACAACCAGCATATTTTTTTTTCTCAAAAGCACCACCAATAAAACCCCTCTTATGCTATATTTTATTATCTTAAATATTATTATCAGTAAGCATGATCTTATAATATATTTACATAAAATTAATTTTGATTTTTTAATCAAATTTATTTATCAAATATACAAAATACTTTATAATTACTTTTTTAATAATTTAGGACTGAATGTAAGAAAAATGTACTGATAAGTACAATTAAGAAAACTAAAATATTGTTTTTTATGAAAAATTTTATTTAATTGTATCAGGGGCTTCAGTAAATTTGAAATCAATTCAGTATAATCAAAAATTAATATATGATGTGATCAGCAATATATGAAATAAAATTTTCATCAATCATTTTTTAATGAAAACTTACTTAATGATATATTCTTTCATAAATGTAGAAGCAAATTGTTCAACAACAATTTTTAAGCTCAATATCACAAATAATCATCCCAGTACAGAATAATAATCATAATAACATCATTGATTCAACGCAGCCATCGATGATAATGAGTCCAAATGATCGACATTGAAATAACTGCCTGGGATATGAAAATGTTTATTAGTAAACTATTTTTTAAATTAAAAATTTGTATATCAAATTTCATTCCTCGTTATAATTAACAAAGCAAATTTGAAACTCTGCCTTTCTCCTTCATGCTATAACCATCTTTTATATGGTCATCATTTTTGCTAGAAATTTTTGGCGCACCTAATGATTATCGAAGTAAAAGTTATTATAACCTCGGACTATGAATAATTTTAAAATGGTATGCAGAAAAATTCTTTTCTTGATCTATGTATATAACGTACAATTTTTGTGTGATCTTGGAAATTTATCTGAAGCAAATTAATAAATTAAAATATTTATGAGTTTACAATAATTGTTAATTCTACCTGCAAAGATCCATTTGTTAATAACATAACAACTGCAGTCTGTGTTCTAAACCACTGATGCATATATGGAGGTCTTGCAAGCGAATCGCTTTGCTTTACAGTACCACCTGACTTCATTAATTATTCTCTATTTCGATCGATGTAATGAATATTATAATTATTGGCTAACATTATTAACCAAGTACCATCGTTGTACATAACTTCAACTCCATCATCTGATAATTGGTATCCAAAGCCATATTTATCCGAACAATCATTATAAGATTCTAAAGTATCTAAAACGAGGAGCCATAGTCATTTAGAGTGTAATTTAGAAACACTTGGTCTTCTTGCTGGGTTTCCTAGTAACCTACTAGATATCATATTAATAGCTGGTAAATTATGCAACTGCGATGGTATTTTATATTGAATTTTTTTGAATCTTACATAAGTTTCTTTTAAACTAGATGTTTCTTTAAAGGTGGTTTCCCAATAAGCTTATAGATAATACATCCTATGCTCCAAACGTCTACTTCATAAGAATGGCCAACTTTAGTTAAAATTTCTGGAGCAATATGGTTTGGTGTACCACATAATGTCTTTTTTCTTTCTCCATCATGTTCAAGCCTTGTAGCTAAACCAAAATCTCCAATTTTAACTTGTAAATCATCGTTCAAAAATAAATTTCCAAGTTTAAAATCTCGATGAATTATTTTATTTTGATGTAAATAATAAACGCCATCAAGAATTTGCTCCATATAATATCCAGTTTCAAATTCTGTTAAATCTTTTCTACGTTAATGTAATTCCATCAGACTGCAAAGTAAGAAATAAGTGAAATAAATACTTATAAATAAAGATGTTATCTTACCCTTTTTCTACAAAGCTCCAAAACAATTTAATCATTAAAATTATCATCAAAAATTCTAATTGATTTCATTTATATACCGAACTGTTATTCTTACTTTCTATATATTTTCCAAAAAGAAGCGTATACATAATACATCCTACTTCATAAAAGAATGGCCAACTATCCAATTTAACTTATAAATCATCATTTAAAAATAAATTTCCAAGTTTCAAGATGAATTATTTTATTTTGATGTAAATAATAAACGCCATCAAAAATTTGCTTCATTTATAATATCTAGTTTCAAATTCTATAAAAGTTTTTCTACGTTTATGTAATTCCATCATAGACTGCAAAGTAAGAAATGAGAGTTAAAAAAATAATTATAAATAAAGATGTTATCAGAGATGTTATCTTACCCTTTTTCTACAAAGCTCCAAAATAATGTACATTGCACCTGAAAAAATAAACACGTTCCTAACCTTACCTTTCATTTTGGTTATTTTCTCTCATCTTGGATCACGTAGTCTCAAAAAATTACCGTGTTCTCACTCTATGTTCACACTCTTTTTACACTTTTAAAATTTCAATTAAATTTGGATTTTTTAATTTAAGATATTTCAATAAATATTTCGTTTTTTATGATAAAAAGTAGGGGAATATTTTTCTAATAGGTTTATTCATGATTTTAATAAAAAAAATTGGATTTCAAATAATTTTCGCAAAAATCGAGTTTTTATTTAAAAATCCAGAAAATTTATCCAATTTTTGATACCACCAATCGAAAGGACACGCAAAAATATGGCGATCCACCAATTTACTTTTTTTTTTATAATTTCCAGATCCTTCAAAAGTTGACCCTACATCTTTTCGTGGGCACGTTGTAGTTCAAGTCACTAAGCCAAAATTTTAGCCCTCTTGCACCTCATGGGGCCGAAATATGGCCGTTTAAAGGTCCGAAAATAGCCTGATTTAGTCCATTTTCAAAATTACGTAATTCCTTTGAAAAAAATCTACATTATGTACAAAAAATTTTAGTGGATTTCAAAGCGACAATTTTTTTTGAATTTTCAAACACAACCCTAAAATTTAAAATCGGTGGATTTAAACCGGAGATATTTTGATTTTCGTGGCGGCTGTTTTTGAAAAATGCGTTTTTTGACATTTTTAGTGCTTTAGAATGTCTGGATCTTTCAGGAAAATAAGTTCAATGTATGTACTACCAATTTTATTAAAATTTTCTTTGCTTATTTGCCTTTAAAGACCTTTTTTGACTCATCCAAATTCAACCTTTCCATTCTCCGGAATTTTCCATTTTCTAGCTTTTCCTGTAATCTAATGAAAATTCTAACTCAATTTTTGGATTCCTCGAGAAATTTAACTATAGACCCTCTTTTTTGAGTAATTTTTGAATATCTCTGTTATGTTGTATTAAAAATATAAAAAAGATATTACATCAAAAAAAAAAAAAAGAAATTGAAATTGATAAAATTAAAAATTTTTTTAAAAATTTTTTTCCAAAAATCGAGTTAGAATTTTCATTAGATTACAGGAGAACCCGGAAAATGAAAAGATTGAATTTGGATGACTCTAAAAAGGTCTTCAAAGGCAAATAAGCAAAGAAATTTTGGATAAAATTAGTAATACATACATTGAACTTATTTTCCCGAAAGATCCAGACATTTTAAAGCACTGAAAATGTAAAAAAAAACGCATTTTTGAAATATTGAATAAAAATCTTACATGCATTTTAGCCAATATTTGGAAAAAATTTCTTGGATTTTCAATTATCGGCTTAAATTAATTTCCATTTTACAGAAAATAAGATTGCCAAATTAATAGTCCTTTGAATAACTTGAAATAAATAATATTGTTTCTTGTGTAAAGGTATAATCATTTCATAAGTGCCTATTTATTTGGTGGTAAGTCTAAGGAGTTAATATATCTTATAATATGATATAATAATATACATAAAGACATAAATCTTTTATAAGCTAATTTAGTAAAATACCTATGTTAAAGATTGGATCTTGATAATTTTGAAAATTTGGTTTTTCAATTGGACTCGCACTACTATTTTTGTTACCATTATTGCTCGATGCTGGTTCTAAGATGATTGAATCTTCCAAATTCTCATCTGATGAACATGTTGTCGGTTCATTCATTGGATATAAAATTTCTTTACTTACATTCTCTAAGAAAAAAAGATTTTTGTTTAAGGTAGTCAAAATTTTTTTTTTACACTTATAATCTAAAGTAATAAAGTACCAATGTTTATGTTACTGTTTTCATTATTTTGAATATTTTGTTTTACAACTAGACTCGCGTTACTGTTTTTGTTATAATTACTGTCCGATGCTACTTCTAAAATGTTTGAATCCTCTAAACTTTCATCAGATGAGCATGTAGTTGGTTCATGGTTCAGATATGAAATTTCTTTATTTTCTTCTGCATTTTCTAACAAAAAAAAATTGTATTTAAAGTAATCAAAATTTGAAATTTTCATTAAATATGTACTACAACACTTTCTTTTGCTAATATGGTAAAAGAAACATAAAATACACCTAATTTGATTTCAATCCTTCATCAGTCTTACAGGACGCAGCGTTTTATTTACATTTTGATCCCGCACTAATTACAGAAAGTTAAAATTGACCCTGTTAACGAAAATAACTGTTACGTTAAGGTGCGGAACTTACATCCGACAATGAGAGGAGATAAAAAAGGAGATAAAAAATATCCTTAAAAATGGATAAGAGTTGGACTCAATAATTAGACAAATATATTTAGGGTTAATAAGGGAACCTTGGTTCAGAATAAGGGAATAAGAAAAGCCGTTTTTAACATTTGTTCCCTCAAAATCTTGAATTTTAATTTTTGTTTCATTTTTTGCATCTACAGTTTTTAAAATGTTTCATTTATTTTGTTACGTATGATAGGTCATAATTCGAGCCATTGCATCCGCATTCTTTAATGTTTATATATTCAATTAGATTATAATATTTATATATTTATTTATATAGTTAACTTATTCCTGCTTATATAATATTACAATAACCAATTTATATCCGACAATTCCATACATTCTTTAATATCACATTTCACCAATTCAGATCCGGTCCCTTATAAATTGACAGAAATACAAAATCGAAGCATTTTAGGCAATGAAGAGTTGCATAAATCCCCTCACAATTTCGCCCGAAATAATCAACGACGCTTTCGTTAATTGGACGTGACGAGACCGACGCTTCCGCGTATTGTAAAATCCTACCTAAATTCAAGTACCTGGGCAGTTACTAATTAGTTTATATAATATACCCGCAACTGCCCTAAAGCCAGTCTGTCAGTTCGACTCTTAGCCACTGTCAGTTCCTCTCAGATACTCTTACATCCTCCCATGATAACTGGCCTACTAACATCAGGTCTAGTTTAGGAGACTTATATTCGATCAGAACGAACTTCGAGTATAATTATCTTACAGTTTAATTATCTATTCAGACTTAATTGACTTAGACGGTTTTTCATAATTACTTATAATAAAGTCAACGAATTTAACTAAAGTGTTTAGTGTATTTATTTAATTGTGATAACTTCCTTCTGTAACCTAGAACTTAACGCAGTTAAGTTCAACCAGCTTTAATACCCGAGGTCATCAACACATCCACAACATTTATCATCACATATCAACTTCTAATTCCATATATAAGTATTAAAATACCTTGGGCACTCAATATCCCCAGGATAAAACTTATTTATATTTATTTATATATTACGTATCCCGAATTAAACCTCAGAGTACGTAACAATTTACAAAAAATAAAATTCACTTCAATTAGATATTTTGCATTAATTTCAGAAATTAATTAAATTATAGAGATGCCATTGAGCATTTGAGACCTTCAGTATATAAGTACGAATTGTTACTTCCACTTTCAAAATAACTGAATTCGACGTCACGTCTTTAAGTGTGCACACATGTGTGCGTGTATGTCAAGAAAAAGTCTTTGCCTACAAAATTTTTCAACAAAAAATTCGGAACTGTTTTTTTTCATTCGCATGTGATACGCCTCATTTTTTACTTGGGAAGCCAAGTTTTAGAAAAATTGATATCATACTTTTTGATGTCAAAAATTTTGAGAAATTTTGAGACACAAATTTTAATATATTGGGTATATGCGATAAAAAATATGTTATATGTGAAACAATTTGATTTTAACTCAAAAATTACAAAACTATAACAGTATTTTTATTATTTTAGCAAAAAAATTTTAAGTTTACGTATCAGATACTAAAAGTCGTGTAGCAAAAATTTTCATAATACGAATACTTTTATTAAAATAAATTAAGTATCATAACCAAATTTTAAAAACAGTTGTTTCAGTTTTTTTTATCACTAGAATTTGGAAAAAAAATGCCGTAATGGTTGTGAAAATTAACAGTTGCATCCATGAATACATCTATGCTTGCATATATAAATACATAAATACACACACACTAACCAAAGGAAAGGTTAATGTTTGCATTAATATCTTCCAGAAAAATGTGAAAAAAAATTTGAAATAACTTAATGGTATATCGAAAATTGTATTCGACCTAACTGGTATGGAAACTGACATTTTATTGATTCGATATGGATCCTAAGATTAAGACAAAAAGTTTATACTGGGCGAAATGCATTTAATCTATACATGTGTAATACAATATCAACAAATCTTAAGAAAAATGACTAAAAAAAAAAACCAAAATTTTATAACTGGTTTGTGTATTCACACAACCAACGATCATGGAACTGTTCACTCATAACAGTAATAAATCCAAAAACCGAAATTATAATGAATCCCAAAATATAAATTATCCTAAGTCCATAAACCTAAAGTATTCAAAGTTGTTGTTCTTATCAGGGCCTAATCAGGGCCTGACTCCCTTTTCAAATTATTCTAAGTCTCTAAATCTAAAATATTGTAAATCGATTCCCCCCCTGCCTTAAAACATCACTTTTTCACGTTAAATTTATGTCTACTTTTCAGTCTCAATATATTCTATGAATTTCTTCAGATATTTTGAAAATTTCGGCATTTCTCAGCTACCATTTGAAATAATCCTAAATGTGCACATTTTAGATAAAATTATCGAGATATACTCCAATAAAAAAAAAACACTGTCCAATTATTAGCACTAACCTAATAAAAAATTTCGCTTGTGGCTAGTGGAAATTTTTATCTCGTCAGACGATTGCTAATGTCTTGAAACGTAAAGAAAAATAAAAAATAATTTTTTAATCATCAGGTACCAGATTCGAGAAATCGTTTAAAAATAATATTTCTATAGTTAGTACTCCCACAGGAATATTTAAGTATTACATCGAAATTAAAAAAGAAAGCAGTTTGAGATATTTTATGAAGAAATTTGATCTTAATACGTCATAATGGTTGTGAGATATCATTGGTTACATAAATAAGGCTCGTTTTCATTTTTTTTGAAAAAATAGCTTCCAAAAAATGAAAATAAAAAATTTTTTTTTTATTAAGTCCAAACCAGATTTTTTAGACATTTTTCACCAATAGTTATTTAAATAACAAGGGAATTTTAACTTTTCAGCTTTCTAATTATTTAACGTGCTGGAAAATTTTTTTAAACACTACCAAACAGATAAAAAATGATTTTTAGACATATAAAAACTGATCCCTAAAATTGTCGAATTCCCAAAACACTTTGTTTTATCAAATTAAAATTTTTAAAAATCGCAATTTTCCCATTTAAAATACATTCTATTTATTTGTAATGTATTTTAAATGTGAAAATTGCGATTTTTAAACATTTTATTTTCCATGTTATTTAAATGGGAAAATTTAGGTGCTTACAGGCACGTATTTTTGCAAAGAAAAAGCAAAATTCTTGGAGCTGTAGACTTTTTATGACAAAAAGTTCACAAAAAATCCTGGGGAGCAAAGATTTTTTACAAAGTCCAAAATTAGGTCCACTCTAATACATACATACGACGACATATTTTTTTTACACAAAAATTATTTTACACATAACGATTTTACACGGATTTTTTAACACAACCGAATTTTACACAGGTCAATATCTACACAAACCAATTTTACACATAGGAAATTTTACACGTATTTTTTTGCACTCGTTTTGTTGCACAAAACAGTTTTACACATTATTGTTTTACACGTCCTATTTGACACAAATTATTTTGCACTATAAAAGTTTTACACAGTAACTTTCTACACAAACTTTTCAGAGTCCCATTTAACACAGCCCTCTTTTACACAACATACATTTTACTTTTTTTTTATTGTATTTTTATACTATTTTTTTATTTGTATTGTGTAAAAAGGAAATGTGTAAAATCGGTCCGCGTAAAATGAAAACGTGTGAAATTGGGCAATATAAATAAAATTTGAACATTGGAACCTCCCACCATGTTAAATATGGAATGTCGCAGAAAACAAATGCATAATGCATACTTTTTGGGAAAAAAATGACCCAGGTATTAAAATAAGACTTTGTAGAAAGAAAAAAATTACGGAATAGGCACGGTAAAAGGATATGATCCCTAGCATTTGAGTAAGTGGCAAAATTTGATCTTATTAAAGTAGTTTAAATAAATAACACCTAAAAATATTTTTAAATTTAAGCTTTCTGGATTATAAGAGAAAAAGTTAATTCATAAGATAGGTAGATTATAAATTGTAAAAATTTATACCCACGAAAATCTCATGCAAGTTTTATATATATTTCGCCTTACTTACTGCTTTTAATTATCTTATTTAAATCAATATTTTTCTCTTAAATATTTTACTTTCAGCAGTATAACAAAGGTAAGTTAAAGTTTTATTTATAATTTTTATTTATTCATTTTCATTTATTCATTTTTCATTTCATTTTATTTCATTTTCATTTTCATTTCATTTAATTATTTCTTTAATATTTAATTTTTGTTTTAATTTGCAACATTATTTTTTTAAATAAATCAATTGAAAAAATTGTACTCAGACGCGTGTTATACCAAGTGATTTAGTTACAAAAACTGAAAGTGCAAAGGCATAATTATGATATTTTATTTATTTTGGAACAGAATAAGGTAGGTCCTAAAATATTTATTTAAAAATATTGCTAAAGATGCAAATATAATCTTTTAGGTTAAAAACTGAAATGTTGGTTTCGTTTTCAATCAACGGAATCTAGCCCTGTACTAAAAATTAATAAAGTGCTTAGTATTATAAAAAATTTTATACGTTTGAATTTTACAATACATATTTATTTAACATACAATATTTTTTTAATTACAAATAATGTATTTTATTTAACTCTCCTTAGCTTAATACAATGCTTACTAATAACATGGCAATACGGACAGTCATATCCGTTAATTTCAACAATACGCAACATACATAATTCACAAGAGCAGTAATGCCCGCATTCTTCGTAAATGTATTCAATTTCCCGATCAAAGCAAATAGGACATGTCTTCTCATCTCTAAAAAAAAATTGTTTAGTATATTTATTCATAAAATTTAAAAAGATAAATAGGTAACTTAGAAAATAATATTTTAATATTTTTTTGTTAAGATTAATTATATTTAACATAAAATAATATACAGCAATTGAGAAATCGTGTCTTATACAATATTTTTACAAGTTAATTTTTGATTTTATCATGCGTTCGGTAAAATTCCTGCCATGTACCTTATAGGCCAAAAAAATCGTCATTAAAAATTTGTCATTATACGTTTAATAACCAACCTACTATATTTCAAAAGAATATATTTCTTAACCGGAACTGGACGTTATATGTCTTGTATGTGTAAAACATATTATTAAAACTGGAGTAAAACGTTAAGCGTGTCCAAAGCGATTACCTTTTGCAACTAGACAAATTTTTGTTTTACGAGAAAAAAAGTGACAAACTCATTTGCTTACATAAAAAAATTATAACCAACAAAATTTGTAATTTTTCCATAATAGTTACAGCTCTCATATGATCGTTAGATTCAACATTATATTAGTTTAGGGTTTAATTAAATCTGATAACAGTATTAAAAAAATTTATAACCGTTTTGTGTAACTACACAACCAACAAGCATGGAACATGTTCACTCATAACAGTAATAAATCCAAAAACCGAAATTACAATAAAGTCCATAAACTTAAAGTATTCTAAGTTTTTGCTGTTATCAAGGCCTGACTCCCACTTCAAATTATTCTAAGTCACTACATCGAAAATATTATAAGTCTATTTCACCCCCACCCCTCCTAAAAACGTCACTTTTTCACCCCCCCTAAAATCGTCAATTTTTACCCCCTCCCCCTAAAAGCGTCCATTTTTCGCACCCCCCCTAAAAATGTCACTTTATCACCCCCCACCCTCTGCCAAACCAAACATTTTCAAATCCCCCATCCAATGAACATGTTCCATGTTAAAACAAAATAACTTGTAAATAACAGGGTTGAAGGATTCTTTAAATAAACATCTAAATGCCTGTAGAGAATAAGTTTTACCGATGGAAAATGTTAAATAAAAAATATTAATTATGGTAGTGTTAGAATTCAAGACGTATCTTTCAATTAAATACATAAATTCAGTATTAACAAATGCTTTCATGGTAGTATAAGAAAATCAGAAGCCCCAGGCAAGCAAGCACGAAATTCAGGATTCTCCAAAAAAAATATTACTTAGGGTAGATGAACCAGTGAATGACCGGCCTCCAGTGAATGACCGAATCACGATTTATTAATTCTTAAATTTTATTATTTTATAAAAATGTAAATATTAAACCATGATTTCATAAATAAATGTATAAGTTTCCATTTCGCATAATTATATTATACCCAGCGTCTACCGCAGTCGAGTAAAAAATAATAATGATTAGGCTATTCAAGGATTACGAAAAAACGCCATTTTTTTAGTAAAAGTATGAAACATCGTCCAAACTGGGAAATTCTATTTAGAAAAATAAAATGCCACTAAAAGGTGTTTCTTTCTTTAATATTATTAAAAAGTGTTTGAAAAATAATTTTTAAAGATATTTTAATCGAAAATTACCGCCATTTGACTTTTAATTTAAATTAATCAGCAGTCATTTATTGGGAATCGGTAATGTAGGTGATTCTAGTGAATGACCACTAGTCAAATTACTGGATCCGATGGTAAATTATATAACCAGTAAATGACTGTTAAAGTTGACGTGTAAGTATATATTTAATTTTTTGTTAAATTAAATAATTTCTGCATGTTGCATGAATCAAAATATAATTTTTTTACTTTATGAATTAATTTCAAATAATAGTTAATTTTTTTTACTTAATTTTTTACCTAATTTATTAAAATATACTAAAATACTATAATGTCAATTGTTAAGTTAGTTTTTTAAAAATTTCACTTACAATTTAATTATTTCCAGTTGAAATCAGTAAAAGATGAAAGGCAAAGCAAAAAAAGATAAGAATATTTCAAAAAAATTTGAAAAAAAAATAAATAAAACTCCAAAATGCAAAAGAAAATATAGGAAAAGATTCTCTTACAGCCAGGAGCAGTTGAATGAAGCATTAAATTCTGTTAGGAATAACATCCTTACTGCAAATAGAACTTCACAAGAATACAATATTCCAAAGGGCACTTTAATAAATAAGCTGCATGAAACTACTCCTCTAAATAGGAGAATGGGACCTCCACCAGTTTTAACTAATGACGAAGAAAAAAGAATTGAACACTGGATCATCGCTAAAGCCATGATTGGTTATCCTATGCATCCTGAAGTAGTCAAAGATTCTGTTCAAAATATTTTAGTCAAGTTAAAACGTAAAAATCCATTTACTAATAACAGACCAGGCAAGAAATGGATGAACTTGTTTTTACGAAGACATCCTCAAATTGGCTTAAAAAATACAGAAGTATTATGCAAAAGTAGAGCAGCAGTAACTGAGCAAAGGATAAGAGAATGGTTTAAGGATTTTAGACGATACCTCAATGAAGAAAATGCTTCTGAAATTTTAGAAGATCCTTCTAGGATATACAATATGGATGAAACAGGAATGCAATTATGCCCTAAAACAGGTAAAATATTTTAATAAAGGTATTTTAAATGCAAAAAAATTATACAAATATTATTCAACAGGTAAAGTACTTGGAGTGCGTAAAGAAAAAAACTTGTATTCAATTTCACCAGGACAAGAAAAAGAAAATATAACAGTTTTATGTACTTATGCTGCAGATGGTCGATCAATTAGACCTTTAATAGTGTATCCTTATAAAAGGAAAATTCCTAGTGATGTTGCTTCTTCTGTACCTAATGGATACGCTTTAGGTCATAGTGAAAATGGATGGATGACATCATGCACATTTTACGAATATATTGTGAATTGCTTTTATCCGCAACTAGTTACTAATAAAGTGAAGTTTCCTATTGTGATAATTTTAGATGGCCATAAATCACATGTTAGTTTAGAACTAAGTGACTTTTGTTCAAAACATGGGATTCTTATTTTTTGTTTTTTACCTCATGCTACACACATTCTTCAGCCTTGCGATGTTGTTATTTTTAGGCCTTTGAAAATAGCTTGGAAGAAAGTAGTTCAGCAACATTCTCAAAAATCCAACGTACCCATAACTAAAAGAAATTTTGCTTCTTTATTTGATATTGCTTTTCGTCAATCATCAAATAGTAATGTGATCCAAAAAGCTTTTAATTGCTGTGGATTATATCCTTTTAATCCTGACTCAGTCGATTACAAGAAATGTATGTCAAACAGATTTAAAAGTTATGGAAATAATTGTGAAAATGAATCTTCAAATGCATTACATAATGAAGAATTAATTAGTTTAAACAAAAATATTTTAAGTAGTTTAGAGTCAAGTATACCTGATGAAATTTTATAAGCATTTCAAGATTCTTATAATGCAGACTTAGAGCCAGATAATGAAAAAATTTTATTTAGGTATTGGAAAACTCAGAAGGATCAGCTGCATTTGTCAACAGTTAGTTCTTCAAATAATGAAACTGTTCTTTTTGTTGAAGTGCCTTCACATCCCATAGAAATTTCCTGCATTGATTCGAGTAATGAGCCTTTTTCCAATGAGACTCTTGCAGATAATTTAATAGATTCTGAGGTCCAAAGTAACAATTTTAATAAGGATTATTCTAGTCATCAAATTATGGATATTCCAGGAGATATTATGGTAAATAAACAGTTGGATAATGAATTCAGGCCAACTGCTCCGGAGATCCAAGATATCAATTTAAATAAGGATTCTTCTACTCTTGAAATTATAGACATTCCAGGAGAATTTAAATCTCTTACAACTGTTCCAGAGGTCAATGTAAACAATTTAAATCACCAAGGGTGTGCAACTGAGAATACCGTTATTAGTAATGTATTTTGAATACATTTCTTTCGCTTTATTCCTACAATAATTTTATAACATTTACAGATGCTGTAGCTAATACTCATGTTGTTCAAATAAACGAATTGGACATTTTAAAAAACTCTGAGAATAAAAATTCATCATTAACTGATGTCGCTGTAGATAATAAATTAAAAATTATAACCCAAAAAGAAATTGACGAGGTTTGGGAAAGTCACCTACACTTTCCAAAAAATATAACATCAAAGGGGAAAAAAGCAAAGGCTCCTGAAATATACGCTATAACATCTAAAAAATATAGAGCTTTGCAGCTAGAAAATTTAAAGAAAAAAGAAGAAGAAAGGCTTGAAAAGGAGATGAAAAAAGAGAATCGTGCATTAAATAAAAAAATTAAGCAAGAAGAAGCAGAAGCTAAAAAAAAAGAATTAGCTGAAAAAAGGTAGCCTAAGCTTGAAGAAAAAGAACAAAAAAGAAGAGTTAAAGAAAAGAGAATTAAGACTTAGTGAACCAAAGTAAATTATAAATAAAAAAATAAAGTTATTGAAATATAATTAAAATAATTGAATTTAAAAATATGTTTGAAAAATAAAAGTTATTTACCAGTGTTATTTAAAAATTGTGATATATTGTTGAATATTGAAAGTTAAAAAATGATTAATGAAAATTATTAAAAAGTTATACAAGTGTATTATGTTTTTTACGTTATAGTAAAAATTTAAAAAATTATAAAGACTATAATAAAATTACATTACCTATTTATTAAAATGTGATAATAATTGTATTTAAAATTACAAATTATATTTATAAATAAATATTATTAGGTTTCTCATACAGGAGAAAATTAATATTGATCATATTCCTTTTGTTTACTAAAAAAAAAAATTACATTTCCTATTCACTAAATTCCATAAGAAATATTAAAATTATTAATAGTTTTTTAAAAAATTAAAAAATTTCATATCAAAATCATTATTTAAAAATTAGTCATTTACTGGTTCCTTAGTGGTCATTTACTAGGATTAACCGGTCATTCACTGGCGTTTTTCATGGTCTTAAACAAAAATATTCATAATTAAAAAAATATTCAATTATTTAACAAAAAAACCATTTTAATGTATTTTTTAGACCTTAAAAAAAAGTTTTATCAAAAATATTTTTTTTTTCCAACTAAGTTTTTATACAAATTAATCCACCGAAAGTTAAAAAAATGTGAAACTGGTCATTCACTGGTTCATCTACCCTAATACTTAAAATTTTCAATTTACGTTAAAACATGCATTCTGATAAAAATCAGAATTATAAAGGAGATTCATCAAAGGTTTGAAATTTTAGACTCTTTCCAGGGGTTTACTTTATAATAAGGAACTTTAAACTGTTACTGAGAACCTTGAAATTGTAATTTATTAACAAAGTAATAAAAAAATAAACAAAAATAGCATTAAATAGTACAATCTTCATAGGGTGATCGTACAAACGGCTAGGTACCTTCCAGTAACCAACATTCGACACATCACATAAACTGAATATTATACTGAAATTTTCATTGTATATATAAACTTCAGGTTACTAGATTGTAAAAATTAGATGCACATTTTGAAAATTAATGTTTTACCCTATAAACATTAAAATTATCAAGTGTTTCAAACTTATTTCGTAATATAAATATTTCACAGAGAGTATATTAAATTCAAAAACCTTCAGAGAGTGATCGTACAAACAGCAAAGTTCTATTTAGACTGCACCATTCGACACATCTCATAAGTTCGATATTTAACTGAAATTTTCATTTTACGTTTCATATCCAACTTCCTAGATTTTTGCTTCTACTTATTCTTTCTGTAAAGTATTTTATATGGAAATAATTTATTAATTATCGTGTTCTTTTTAAAACTCTAAAAATTTAAATTGTAAATTGAGAAACACATAAATCAGCAGCAATTGCATAATTCACTAAAATCTTCAGAGGGTGATCGTACAAACAGCCTAGTGCTTCTCAGAACCTACCATTCGACACATCACATAAACTGAAAAATAAACTAAAATTTTCATTTTTCATTTAATTTTCAGTTTACTAGATTCTAGTAAATACCTGCAATTACTGTTATTTAATGAGATGCTCAATTAACATTTAAATTTAAAAAATTTTTCACGTTAATTTTTAGAAAATTCATTCACAGAAATTATATACACTACTAATATCTTCAGAGGGTGATCGTACAAACAGCAAAATTCTATTTAGATTCCACCATTCGACACATCACATAAACTGGGTAATAAACTGAAATTTTCATTTTACGTTTAATAACCAACTTACTAGATTTCAGTATCTACCTATAATTTGTGTAAAATAATTTGCTGCTAAATAAACCCTTGAATAAAAAACAACACGTAAAGAAAAGCTTGTGTATTTCAACAACTCAGTTATAAAAAAATGATAAAAAAAGCAAATTTAAATTTCTTAAAATATTTAACGTCTTATCACGATTTAAAATATGAAAATAAAAACATTCTTTTTTGGTCACTCTAGAGAAAGATTGATCTAGTATTTATTTATGGCTTAAAAGGAAATTTTTTTTCGACACAAATCAATCCGTTGTTATATAAAAATATTTTTAATAGGCAATAAGCTAAAGAAGATCTTCCTTTATAATTTTAATTGCATTCAATAACATAAATAAATCACTTTTAATTGATAATATATTCTATTTATGGTTACATGAGTTTGTAAAAACAGCTTTTTTAGCATACAGTAAAAATGTATATTTTTCTGGATGCAAAGGTTCACGGATTAGAGGGGGTTAATTCGAAGGATCAGTAATCACATTCAGTAATTTAAACATTTTGATATTGAACACACAGGTCAAAAAAAATCCCTATCAGATTAACAATTAGTTTTTATGGCTCGAGTTTTATAATATTTTATTAATGTCACTTACGTCATTTGACCATTATTAAAAACTCACTTAATAGATTTTTTTTTTATTAGGCCCTGTCCTACAATAATTAATTTTGATTTTTTAGATTCCACTAAGCAATCTTTTTTAAAATCTAACTGTTTTTTTATAGTTTTATTATAGAGCGAAGCTCTACCTTAATTGATACAAAAGTCGACACCTTGTGGGCACGATATCTCAACAACGATACATCGGATTCCTTTCATTTTTTAAATCTGGTTTTTTTTTATCGAGTTGATGGAATCTATAAGTTTGGGCCCAATCCGGCATTTATAAAGGCATGTTTGTTCTTGTATTTTCGCTTCACAGAGGTGAAAAACCTTCTAAATGTCAACTGCGCAATAAATTTCATAGCTTTTGTATAAACTTTGCATCGATGTAATATCATAGAAATGCAAAATAACACAAGATACTTATATTTGTAGGCACGATCACCCTATGTATGCAATACATGGATGAAATCGTGCCTTATAAGTTTGTCAGGTTAAAAAAAGGAAAAGTTTCTAAATTGTCAAATTCGTGGAGAAATTTAGCCCCTAGGTCATTCCGATGCCTCTAAATGCTTATATTGCCTTGGTGTGTTTAGGGATGTATGTTTGAGAAAGTGTAGCCTCAAGATCTCAGAACCTACTCGATGAATACAAAATTCCTTAGACCAAATTTTTTGAAATTAAATCTAGTTGCAGGGTTTTCAGTTTCAAGTTATTTCACGAGTCCTTGTAGAGAAATGCCCAACAAACTGATTTGAGATATTTAAAAAAAATTATGAAAAAATGATAAAAATGGTGAAAAATGAATTGGTTTTGAATTTAATACATCCAAAATGTGGTTAATGATCTAAAATAATCAGAAAATAACTAAATTAATTGAAATTTATTTTTTAGGCACGATCACGCTATCAATGTAATACATAAATAAAATCGTGTCTTAAAAGTTCATCAGGTTAAAAAATGAAAAAGTCTTTAAATTGTCCAATTAATAAGGAATTTGGTCCCCAGGTCATTCCGATACCTCTACATGCTTATATTGCCTTTGTGTGTGTTAATAAATAATAGTTTTCAATTTACGAGGGTTTAGATACCATCAACGTTATTAAAGAGAAAATACTCAATAAATATGTGATCGTGCCTGAAATAAAAAAGCCTTAGCTTTTTTATAATTCTTTACGATTTTTATTGTTTATTAATTAATCCGAATTTTATTGAATTAAACATTTAACGCCCAAGAGCCTATCTACGAGTTCTACATTAATTTTAACACAAAAGTTTATTTTTCTTAAAATGTATCCCAAAGTTAGAAAGTCTCTATTATCAGAATTTGATTTCAAACTTACTATAAAATTAACCGGAAACCCATTATTTAGGGTAAAAGTTAAATACTAAAAAAAAATCGACACGTCGCTTATCAGTATTGTAATTAGCATAAAAAAAAGGTATATTTAATGAAGATTTATAAAATTTTCATTTTTTGTGTGTTTTAAAACATTTAAGATAATTTCAAAATGGCGGATAGAGAATTGCAAAAAAATGACTAAAAACAAGGAGCAGTAGATTATTTGTTTTTAGGAATATTTTTTGGAATTTTACATAAATATTAGTTTTAAAATTAATTTAGTATTTAAAAAGGCCGCAAGTTCTGAAAAAAGTTATGGGTCCACAAAAATAGCCAATTTTTGAAAAAAAATTAAAAGTATGAAACCCCGGAATAGTCTAGGTTTTTAACTAAGACAAAAATATACTTATTTTATATTTTAAATTTTTCAGTATTTTAATTCTGGAAAGGCATATGTCGGGCCATTGAAGACATTTATCAGAGCTCAAAATCATGTATACTATAAACGCTAAGAGCGCGGGTAAACGGCAGGTCTTCAATGGCCCGACATGCCCCTCCAGAGCCAAAATACCAAAAAATTAAACAAAAATCTAAACAGCAAAGTTCTATTTAGACTGCACCATTCGACACATCACATAAGTTCGATATTAAACTAAAATTTTCATTTTACGTTTCATATCCAACTTACTAGATTTTTGCTTCTACTTATTATTTCTGTAAAGTATTTTATATAGAAATAATTTATTAATTATCGCGTTCTTCTAAAAACTCTAAAAATTTAAATTGTAAATTGAGAAACACATAAATCAGCAGGAATCGCACAATTCACTAAAATCTTCAGAGGGTGATCGTACAAACAGCCTAGTGCTTCTCAGAACCTACCATTCTACACATCACATAAACCGAAAAATAAACTAAAATTTAAATTTTTCATTTAATTTTCAGTTTACTGGATTATAGTAAATACCTGCAATTACTGTTATTTAATGAGATGCTCAACTAACATTTAAATTTAAAAAATTTTTCACGTTTATTTTTGAGAAAATTAAGTCACAGAAATTATATACACTACTAAAATCTTCAGAGGGTGATCGTACAAACAGCAAAATTCTATTTAGATTCCACCATTCGACACATCACATAAACTGGGTAATAAACTGAAATTTTTATTTTACGTTTAATAACCAACTTACTAGATTTCATAAACAATAATATTTATAGTCGACCTTTTTACGAGTACATAGTATTAAATGAATTTACAAATTCATCGCCCACGCTTTTTATATGCGGATGCTTATTGTCATCTCTTTTTTTATTAAGGCATACAAAGCGGCGACATTAGATGAATTTTTAAACTTATTTAAAAATTTGAATTTACGCGGATTTTAAATGTCGGTACAGAAGGTACCTAGCGTTTCGATCAACACTAACACATAGATCTCATCAGTGTAGCTGTGTGTGTTAGTGTATGTGCTACAGACGCTGATGTAAACACGTCCTTATTATAGTTAACAAATGGCGATTTTAGCACTTGTGAGGACGACTCACATTGCTTTAGCCATCTGTTCTGTATATAAGAAATGATGTTATATATATATATTTATTGAAATGCGAGTTAAATAAGGACGTGTTTACATCAGCGTCTGTCGCACATACACTAACACACACAACTACACTGATGAGATCTATGTGTTAGTGTTGATCGAAACGCTAGGTACCTTCTGTACCGACATTTAAAATCCGCGTAAATTCAAATTTTTAAATAAGTTTAAAAATTCATCTAATGTCGCCGCTTTGTATGCCTTAATAAAAAAAGAGATGACGATAAGCATCCGCATATAAAAAGCGTGGGCGATGAATTTGTAAATTCATTTAATACTATGTACTCGTAAAAAGGTCGATTATAAATATTATTGTTTAAGAATTACAAACGAGTAATAAAAATTATTAATTTTACTAGATTTCAGTATCTACCTATAATTTCTGTAAAATAATTTTCTGCTAAATAAACCCTTGAATAAAAAACAACACGCGGAGAAAAACTTGTGTATTTCAACAACTCAGTTATAAAAAAATGATAAATAAATCAAATTTAAATTACTTAAAATATTTAACGTCTTATCACGATTTAAAATATGAAAATAAAAACATTCTTTTTTGCTGAGTCTAGGGAAAGTTTAATCTACTATTTATTTACGGCCTTGAGGGTTGTCGTAAAAAAAAAAGTATTTCTTTCGACATATTACTTAAACTGAAAAATAAACTAAAATTTTTATTTTTCATTTAATTTTCAGTTTGCTAGATTATAGTAAATAACTGCAGTTACTATTTTTTGAGATGTTGCTCAACTATTATGTAAACTTTAAAAATCAACATAAGGAGGTAGGTAAATTTGAGTATTTCGACAACTAAATTAAATTTAAGGTGATCATTTAGAAAAAAAAAATGTAGTTTCACAAACTTCTTTAAGCTTTAAACTGCTTTACTTGGTGCTTTTCATAGGAAAATTTTTTTTTTTTTTTTTTTTTTTTTTTTAAGGGGCCTGTCTCAAAATTGTGTCGATTTTTAAAGGATTTTCAACATTTTTTTTCTCAGCTGTTTTATTATAAAAGTTTACAAATTTTGTTTTAAATAATTACAAAACTATTCTAGATAACATAAAAAAATTTTTGTTTCATTTGCTTTTTTTTTACATTTTGTAGATGGCGTGAAAGTAGAAAAAAAAATTAAAAAACGGTTCCCATCATAGCGCCTATTGTAGGCATCAAAACAAAAAAATAAAAAGATATATTAATCTCAAAAGTGTCCTCTAGTGTGTGAACCAACATTTAGCAAAAAATACAAAAAATTGACCATTTGGTGAACCAAAAACTAAAAATGCAGTTTTTGACGTTGAAAAATTCACCTAAAACGGACATTAAAATTTTTTTTGATGCATAATAAGCTGATATTGTTGGTTCACACACTAGGTGTTGCAATAATAAAAAAAATGAAACAAAATTCATGTTGATAGCTCAATTCGTTTTTGAGCTAGCGTGGGAACCGATTTTAAAAAGTAGTTTTGAGAAAAACGCGTTTAAAGTTTTTAAATGCTTATGTTTTCATATGACTACGGCCCATAAAAATCAAAATATCTAAAAAACATATTTTTTTTTTGCTTGAAATTTGTTTTATAGATTCTTCAAATGTTTTAACATAAGATAATGAAATAAAAAAAAAATGAAAAAAAAAATTTCAATTTTGAGACAGGCCCCTTAAGGGAAATATGTGAATCTTACATCAGCCATGGAGTGTTCGCGGGCCTTAAAGACCCGCAAATTTCCATGACCGCCCAGTTGTACAAAGTGTACAACTGGGAGACCACCAGCGTCGCCGGCTACGCCCCAGATTCTTACTGGATAAACACACTTTAAACCCCCCGCGCTTGTTTGTCCCAAACCGGAACTCCCTTTTCAGGTATAACTTCAGTTTGGGACGCGCAGCCTAGGCAGCTGGCCACTGCCTTCCCCCCTGCCTAGGGGCAGGAGAGCTCTCTACGATAGAAAGCCCTCCTCCTTCTTCTGCAACAAGGTGGTCCTTATGTACTCTACTAATTTGTTCCAGTTTTCGGAACTCCGTAGCATTTCCAGGACCACCGTCTCCGGCCTCCAAATCGGGAAGGGCGGGCGCCCCCCCGAGTAGCGAACACATTCGAAGAATGTGTGCTCTACTGTATCATCCACGCCCGGACAGTGCAAGCACTCCTTTGTTGCCACCTTATGCCAATGCTTCAAAATGACACGGAAGTACCCATATCCAGTTAAGAACTGGGTAAGGTAGAAATCCACCTCCCCATGCTGTCGTCCCATCCATGCCTGCAGGTCTGAGATCAGTCTGCGCGTCCATAGGGCTTTTTTTTCTTGGTTCTTTTTCCATCGCTTCTTCCATGCTTTCATAGAGTTGAAGCGGGCGCGAGTGGAAGCCACTTCGCGCTCATCTACGCTCTCGTAGATGAATTTCCGCTCCAACGCTAGCAGGTCAATGGGTATCACCGAAGCAACAACCTGGATCGCCTTCATTGGAACATTATATGCCACATTATTTTATTAAGTTCAAAAGCGCTTTGATTTTAATAGAATTTCATTTTTTTTTTTTTTAATTTGGCTAAATTTTATTTGAATATTACTTAGTAAAAGTTGTTAGATATTATTTTTTTAAAGCCCCAAACTGCTGCACATTTACAACTAAGATCGTAAAAACATTTTATGAGGCATTACCCTACTGCATATATTAGTGCTGGACGAGACCACGAGACTGGTCTCGATCTCGTCTCGGTCTCGTCTCGTTTTCGAGACGAGACCGAGTCGAGACCAAGCAAGAATTTTTCGAGACGAGGCGAGATTATCGCACCGAGACTCTCGGTCTCGTCTCGGTCTCGAAATTTTTTTTGAAAAATAATTTATATGACAAATTTAAATTTAAGGGGCAGTACAGGTTAAAATCCGACTTTTTTGAAAAAACCTAATTTTCAGAAAATGTTAACAAAAAATTGAAAATCGAAGAAGAGGAAAACATTGCCAAGACTTTGGCGGATTCAAAACTGTGGGTTTGGGTCTTTTTATAGTATGTTTGCTCGGAGAACTTTTTCTTTGAAAATTTATATTTAAAAAATTAAGGATAAATTTTCAAAGAAAAAATTCTCCGAGTAAACGTACTATAAAAAGACCCAAACCCACAGTTTTGAATCCGCCAAAGTCTTGGCAATGTTTTCCTCTTCTTCGATTTTCAATTTTTTGTTAACATTTTCTGAAAATTAGGTTTTTTCAAAAAAGTCGGATTTTAACCTGTACTTCCCCTTAAGTACAAAGAAGTCTTACGTAAGCTTTTATTGCATACCTAATAAATGTATATTCATGGTAGGATCAAACTTTGACAAAAAAAATGAAATAAAAAAATTTATTCTTATTTTTTTTGTACATTCAGTACTAATACGAATTGAAGATAATTAATAACTATTATTATTATGTATAATAAAAAAAATGGAATTATTAATTTTTGCTATAAAGTTCGCAGCTGCCCTAATATAAATTTTTTATTTTTAAACAGTTCAACTTAAATCATAAATTCATTTAACGAATTAAAATTAAAAAATTCTTCATAATAAATAAAAAAAATATTGGATTATTTAGAATAATAAAGTTATAAAAGAGGTAATATATAACTTTATCAAAATAATATTGAACAGGTATAAATAAATTCGCTATTATAATAGATAGGAAAATGAATATAATTATATAATTTTATATTTAATTTTTAAAATTGACATAATTTCATGTTTTGTAAAAATATAGCAATTTAATTTTAAGTCCTTTGCGAGAGGGGTGTTAATTTCCTTTACTACATGCTAAATATAAAAAAATTTATCCCAAAAATGTTATCAAGGTTATTAAATTTGTCTAATATTCATGAAAATTATTTGTCTTGATTAATTATTGATATTGTGAAATATTTGATCTGGTATATTTTGATGCATATTAATTAAATACTTCTGAAATTGTCACCGGATATGAAAAATGATCTACAATCAGAAAATAATAAGGTTAACCAGTTTAAATGCCTAAAATATCGCAATATACATTTTTAAATGCACATAAAGATAACTTAAGTTTTTTTCGAGACTGTCTCGAAAATCGAGACGAGACCGAGGCGAGACCGAGACGAGACCGAGTCGAGACCTCAATTTTTGAAAATTTTCGAGACCGAGACGAGACTGACCCAAAATCTTGTCTCGTCTCGGTCTCGTCCATCACTAGCATATATATGCCAAACTTTTGATATTAATATTTGGTTTACAACTTAATCCATATAACGTATTCAGGTTCCGAAAGTAAATTAAAAAAAAAATATTTTATACATTTTTTTTCTTATTTACTATACGAAAAATATATGTTGAATTCAATTGTATACAATTTCTATGGGTAGTTAAGGGTTAATTAATGATATTTCTTTAAAAGTTTAAAGTAGGATTGTTTTCAAAACTATTTTAAAAATTTTCACATTTTTACAATATGTATATAATATTATATTACTAAAGAATTACTTAAATAATCATAACTTGTAAATATTTTTTATGCATAAACACTCTATTACTAAAAAATTAGGTAAACAAAACAAAACATGGATGGAACACGCCCATACTGTTTTTTCTCGTAAAACATTAAATGACGTCTAAAACAACATAAAAAACGTACAAAAGAAAAATAATTGATTCAAACTCGCTAGGTGCACCTGTTTAGATACTGCAAAAATGTCACAAAACAGTGAAAGTATGTATTTAAAAAAAAAAATACGCACATTTTTTAGCCTTCTAGATCCGATTCTCTCTTTTTTACAGCAGTTACAATTATACCATTTTTTGATCATTTCTGGATTTCAGACATGACTTTTTTCTTCTTTTTTTATCTAAAACATGTATCTTTGGGTAAATTTTTTTTTTCCTTCTAAGAGTCCATAGAAATTTTCTCATAGAATCCGATTCTAGGATAAACATTTTTTATAAACTTCGCACGCTTGAAATTTTTCTTTTATACATTTATGCTTCAGCATTTTTAGCATTAATAAATCTGTCGCAGATAGATCCATTTTTTTCCTTTGGTCTGAAAATATTTGTTTATTCATGTATTTTCCATATCTTGAATCCGTTTTTTGGGCCATTTTATTTTGAAGCTAGATCGCAAAATAGTAATATTTAAAAAAATATTCGGTACAAATTTCAAATTTGTTGCCAAGTCAGGTGACCAAATTAGAACCCAATAAAAAAATATCATTCCCCGGAAATTTTTACATACGGGTACCAATTTAAGTGTCTTTGAACATAGTGAAAATAGCGAAATTTTATAGTTAAAGACAATTCTATATGTATAGAAATTAAATCAAATTGCTGGCAAAGTTGTAGAGGGAATTCTATTCCTCCTGTTCACAATTGTTTCTGTCAGTTTTTTTTGCTTAAAAAAATTTAATTAAAAAAAATTAAATGTTTCAATGTAATTTGATAATTATTTAATATTTAATTTTTAACAATGCCATTCAAATTTTTAGCTGTTTAGACCTCAAAAAATAGACAAATGTTAAAAAGATCTACGCTGCTTCCACAGACCTTTTCCAAACGTGAAACCGCAGCATCAACGCAACGCGCATAACCCGATTTTCGTCTGTGCATATGCGTGTTGTGTTGTGCGCGTTGCCTTGCGGTTGCGGAGGTCTGTGGAAGCAGCCATAAAAAAAAGCGTCATAGATAATAAAAAATCCACAGTTCCTATGAAAAGCACCAGTCTGCATATTTTACTGAGTTTTTTCTTATGCGATTCCACCGCAAGCTGCATAAATATACTAATGTTTTTAATTTTTATTTTTTTTTTGCGTTTAAAGCTTTATTAAGGCACAAATGCAGCTTTTCATGCAAAATTTAGAAATGAAAATTATTTTAGCAGCAAGCTTAATTAGTATAAAATATTATTAAAAAAATTAAGATTGTAAAATATATCTTTAAATAAGTAAAATTCAGATTTTAGAGTTTTTTTCTGTCGGACAAAATAGGACTGCAACTTTAAATTAAGGCAAGAATGGAGAGACTTTTCGACGAATTCTGTGAATTTCTACCACCGGCAAAAAATTTAATTAAGCACATTTTATGTACTTAAGTAAAATATATTCATTTAAAAAAATATTAAGATATATATTTTTTAAGCACTTATTATATTCAAACTCCAAAACAAAACTAATTTTTAAAAAGCGAAAAAAAAACGATTTTAAGTTGAATCTTTAATATAATATGAATGATATATCTCTATATATTATATAGTTATAACCGCTGTCGCCGCTGTCGCCGCAGTCGAATGACACCCTTGGGCCATTCTGACACTTTTGGACAAAATATACAGTTCCTGTAAAAACCACCCATGCAAATATATAAATACACACTTTCGGTTTAGCGGATCATGAATACATTCACTATTGAATCATGTGATACCTATACTCAAATAATTTATTTATTTCTAGAAATTATGGACGTTTTAACACTAAAAATTTGAAACTAAAGATAGATATTAAACATTATTTATTCATTTTATTTTAAACAAGACGTTATAAAATTAAAAAAGAAAAATGAAACTGATAAAAGGTTGATATAATTAAAAGGCACGTAGAAAGCTTATTATAATAATTTTCACAATTAAAAACTATTTTTCACTATCTTCCCTGTCCTGTCTTCCGCAAAAAAAGTTTTACTTATGTTTCTCGATCGAAACGTACCCACGTAAAAAGATGAAGCTTAACGTATGCTTAATTTTGGGTAAACTTACTGTCATTTTTTAATTTAATACTTTAAAATTAACAATAAATTTTAGTACAAATTGTTTAAATTAAGAGATGCGACCTATAACATATGAAAATTCATTCGAGTATTTCATCGTCGTATTAAAAATTTCGCAGTCATGGACATAAAAAAAATTATTCAGTATTTTCATTCAGATACGTATTAAAAATTTTTTTCTTGAGATAAATTTTAGAAATAAAAATAATAATGTTTTATTAAAATTACGAAAAAAGTTCATTATTTGCAATTGACATATTACTGTTCAATTGCTTTTATTCATGAATTCAACCAGTTTTATTGCGATTAAACCTAAAATATGATCGTAGCAGGTTAAATGCGCCAATGTGGCACATACCCAGTACTTTTAATATAATTAAATTATTGTTTTAAGTAGATAGTATTATGTACAAATAGGCTGTTTGAGACCTAGAAGGCTAAAAATTTCAGGATTTTCCTATCTTAGTGTTATAAAAAAATGGGGAAAATTTGAGGCCGATCCGACGACCCCACCTGCCAACCATTGCTGTTTTGGCTAAGAAAGACTCATACAGAAATATTTAAATCTACTCTATTGGGAAATTTTGTAATCCGTTCTTTAAAATTTATATATTATTTACCTGCACTATTTTCACTGTCGATGTCTCTTCTTTCCGTTTCTTGTACCGGTGATACAAAAACTGTGATGCTCATTCTATCTGGCCCTTTTAAGAATAATATTCCATCAATATCATAAAAGAACAATTTCATTGATTTTTTACTATTAAATACAAAAAATATTTTACCATCATTTTCATTTGGAACTTCTTCAAGAATTCCATGGGTTGACTGAGAAATTGATATTTCCATGTCTGCTGCATCATTTATATTATCTGCAAATTTTAAAATTTTAAGAATAATATTTCATAAATATCATAAAAGAACAATTTCATTGATTTTTTACTATAAAATATAAAAAATATTTTACCTCCATTTTCATTTGCATCTTCTTCAACAAATCCACGGACAGACATTTCCATTTTCATTTGCATCTTCTTCAACAAATCCACGGACAGACTGAGAAATTGATATATCCGATTCTCTATGATTCATATTATCTGCAAAATTTTAAATTTCTTTTTAATTTAAATTTGTTTTTAAAGAAACATCTTAAGGTGTTTAATGTTTATAGTGTACTAATCTTCTTTCATATTTATTAATTTCAATAACTTGTTAATTCTGTTATCACTAATTTTTTATGCAGCCAAAAGATGACCTTAATTCTTTAAGAGCAATGTAAAATCCCTAATTTATATTCTTAATTTCACAAAAATTACGTTATCAAAGTTTTCATCAAATTTTTTTCCAGGTTTTAAAGACTTTATCTTTAATATTTTGAAACTTTCATTCGTTTCTATTATCAAAAATTATACTCTTTAAACAACTTAAAATAAATAATAAGAGAAACTTTTTATATGATTTTAAAATCGCCTCTGATTATTTATAGAGTTATCATTGGAAGCTAAAAGTAAATTTTTACGACAATTTTATACATACACGATTCTGCATGTTGATACATTTTCAAATGAATAATGTAAGATAGCATTAATAACCTTCATTTAACAGAAAATTTTCTTGGGAATTTATCTCAAATGATCTCTAAAAGTTATAAGCTCTTTCATTTGCATTATCTTGACTTTCTGAAATATTTAAAATTAAATTTTTGGTTTTCAAGATTAAATTTTTCAACTGTTCATTATTAAAATTAGGCATTAGTTATTTAAATCATAAAACCCCAATTGAGCTTAAACTTTAAAATTATCAAATTAAAAAAAAATATATTTTACATTTTCTTTAGAAAATAAAGCTTTAAAACTGTTTAATTGCAGACAAAAAATGTCAAAACATTATACATGTATTTATAATCATTTACCTTCGGAAATAATTGAATTTTGATGAAATGCATGAAGTAAAAATTCTAAAGAAAAGTTGTACCTTGCACCACCTGTAAACATATTAATTTATAATTACTTAGTTTACAGTTTATAGCTTCCTGCAAATTTTTGTTATCATATGTATTTTCCAGAATTAAAAAAAAAAATTTCCTCAATGTCTATTACTCCTCCATTTTCTTATTTACTATGTCAAAACAGAACGTTTCTTATACCGCAAAAGTTATGAAATGATTGAAAAATATTATTTAATATCATATTATTTTGGTGAATATATTGACCTAGAGAGTTAATTAAATAAATTTAAAAAAATTTTTTTAAAATAAATAAATAAATTATGAGCGTTTTTTTGTTATTTTGTTTTTTTTTTTTTATTTAGGAATACTTTAAACCTATGTTTAATCCTTTTGAAAGTTCAGTAAATAATGTAAATGCTAAAATACAAAAAATATTTTAAAAAACACGGTTACAAAATAATGAAGCAAATTAAATTATATCGTGTTTTTTTCAACCTTTTCTTACTTTTTGGTAGTTTTCAAATTTTCAACGTCAATAATTTGCTCTAATATTCTACTTTTGATACAGAATCAAATAAACCCAATAATTTGTTAATTAATTTTAAAATATGGCATTTATTGCATCATTTGTTCGAAAATATTGCAAAATTTGAATTCTGGAAAAGCACTTAATAACAAACATATAGCAAAAAAAAATTTGCGAAATCTTAAGAATCAATAAAAAATATTGCATATATTTTACCTTAACTGTCGTTAATTCATATAGTCTCATTTGATTCTGGCTCATGTTCTATATCATTTGTTTCATTCATAATTATACCTGTTGCAAATGGTCCTGTGTATACAAGTATATATATTTTTTTAAAATGGTTTATAAAATCATCGTATTTTAGTTAATATAATATATTTTAATCAACTTATAACCAGTACACAAATAACTTGCATGGAGCAATAGTGATTTCTTATATAATATACATATCCTTATACTTCCTATAGTACCTTCAAAAACCCAAAATGTTACAATCAAAAAAGTCCTTAAATTAAAATTATTCTAAATCCCCTTTGCTCTATTCCCCTTTTCAATTGTAACCGTTAAACCTCCCTTAATTTTTAGATCTTCTGGGGTACCGTACACTGTGAATGAATGAAGAGTAGGAATTACCCTTAATGTTTGTAAAAATATTGGAAGAGACATCTACAAGAATTTTCACTAATTTATTCTATTTTTTGAAGCAATTTTTACTCTGATTAATAGTTATTTTTAAACTGAAACTCGTAAATATTACAATTAAAGTTAGGTATGGTAATTTTTAATATTTTTACTATCATTAAAAGTAATTTCTACTCTACATTTATTTACAGTGTACGTTCTATGTTTAAAAAAAAATAATATGTTCAATTGTAAGAGTTGCATTTGGATAAGGGTACGTTCATAAACTGTTAGATAGACTGTGACATTAGGTCTCACTTCGAAATAATATTTACGTATATAAAATATAGCTTTGTAAAACCTGTTGTATTCAGTTTTGAATATTGAAATCACCGAATGTATATGTTACGCCCGAAACGAGGTAACGGCCGGTTCCGCGGAATCGGGCAGTAAACCGGCCGGTTCCACGGAATGGAACATCAAACCGCCCGGTTCCGCGGAACGGGGCATCAAATTAAATAAATTAATACATTGAAAATAAGAAACATTTCTAAGAAAAAAAATTTTTATTTAATTTCTTTTACATTTAAAATACAATTTTGAATGATACTGATTAATTATAAGATAAAAAATTTGTTTGACTTATCAAATTTTATTCATAATTTCATTAAACCGGCTGATGACTGCCCCGTTCCGCGGAACCGGCCGTTACCTCATTTCGGGCGTAACATATATACTATTTCTGGAAAGTGGCCACGAAAGTACGATTTCCTGTCATTTCTCGCCATTGACGCAGAAAAATCGTATACGACCCTTGGCCATAAAAAAAAACTTCCAAATCGCAGTTTACTACATTCAACTACGCCCTGGAAGGTAATTTACGTGTAGACCTGTGACGAGGTAACGAGGCAACCTCGTTCTTGGTATACGAGGCGAGGCGAGAACGAGGCGATAACGAGGCGAGATCAAAATTTGAAATTCTCGCTTAGACGAGGCGAGACCGAGAATAAAATTTCCAAAATCTCGCATCGCCTCGCCTCGTCTCGTTAAACCTCGTAATTTTTTTAAACCAAATTTTTACCAAGATTAGATTTCCATACCCCTTGGAACAGCACCTTAGAAATGTTAGAATTCTTAAAGAGTTAAAATTAAGATATTAAGAAATAAATATTTTTATTTCTTTATATCTTAATGATTTATATATTATCGGTTATATGACAACAATAATAAAACGCGTTAATTCCGGCTTCATGATATTTAAAAGCAGGCAATAATACCATAAGAAAAGCATTTACAACTTTCAATTATTAATTAAGATATAATTAAATTGTTTTATTATTAATCATTTTTAAAGCCTAAATTACTAAATATAGAAAGATGCATACATTTTTTAGTATCTCAGCTACGTGACCATTTATGAACACCAATTTCTTTTACTACCAACTTAAATTGAAAATTTTTTTTGGATTATGAAAATAAGGGTAATTAAGATGTGGTCTTAAATTATTATAAATTTTATAAAAATATTGAATTATCACTTCATTATAAATGTGCTTTAAATATGTATAATATATTTTTAATATGCATAAAAATAAATTATATAATTTTTTGAAGCCTTGATTAAAATTTTTTGTTTTTATATTATTCAAGATTGTACCTCGGTTAGAAACGAGGAATTCTCGGCCGAGAACGAGGTGAGGCGAGATTAAACCTTTCTCGTTCTCGTTCTCGGTAAAATTGGCGATTCTCGTCTCGCCTCGCTCTCGTCACAGGTCTATTTACGTGCGATTTGAGCCAATCTGTAGTTTTCAGTCCATAGGTTATGTAATATACTATTTCTATAAATGATCTAATGTGTTAATAAAAATATGCATACTATTTCAAAAAGAGGCCTATTTCCAGATCTATTCACTATTAACGTGTTAATCAATAAACCTAATGTTTATTTCTTGTTGAAATTTATAAATTTTCATACCTTGGGGGTTATTCTCTTAAGTCAATTTTTTCTTCCTCTTCCTCTTACACTTTTTTGTCGGTAAAACAGTTGGTAAAATCGGTAAAACAGTGAAAAAAAGCTAAAAAAAAAAAAAATTAATTTACTTAATTATTGTGGATTATTAGGAGAAAATTATGAATAAAATTATAATAACTAATAAAATTAACTAATAAAATTAGTTTTTTAAACATTTTTTTACGTCAAAAAAAAAAGATAAAAGTTACCAGGTAGCGATTTACTGTTTTGTAAGTGATGAATCAAAATCAGGTACTTATTGTAATTTATTTTTATTTAAACCATTTTTTTAACAAATACTTTTTGTATTAAAAAAGCCATAATTTTTGCAGCCTGAAATGCATTTGATGATTAAGCCTTCATGCATTGCGAAGCTGCTCATTAACTTGAATTCAAAAGGTTTTACAATCAAAAGTACGTTTAATGTTTTCAGCTAATTTTAAAACTAAATTTCATTCCTAAGTTTTCCTATTTTATTCTTCGTGGATGGAAATTGTCAGAATGTATGATCATAGATATTCTAAATGTCAAGATCGAGCTATGTCTCTTACAGGAAGACTATGTCTCTTACGGAATGAATGCTTTTAGTTTTTTGGGAACCTGCAGGTAAACCAATGTTGGAGGGTGAAAGTCGTTCTCCTGCTTGTCCATCTTTAAAAGGAGAATATATGTGCACATGTTATTGGACTGAAAACTAAAAGTTTGCCAGCTTGGATGAAAGCATGCCAAATAAAGCATGCTGTAAACATACTTGTCAATTTCGGTCAATTCATTTACATTTATAAAAAGTTATAAAAAAAAAAAACAACAATTCAGTTTAATTAATTAGGAAATATATCTTTGGGTTAGTGTATAAGATGTAAAAGTGAGTGGCTAAGTTAGTGGTAATATGTTTTTAAGATGATTGAAAAATTTATGGGCTTTATCATCTTTGCCTTTATTTGTGCGGGCTGTGAATAATGTTGCGTCATTAGAACGTGTTATATATTCCTGAAACTTTCTTGTTATTTTCAAACAAAGAAGTAATAGGTCGAGCAAACAGTGATCATGAGCTAATTGCAATACGAGTAGAGCCATATCACAGGTTTTTCCTGCAAATTCCTGCTAATTTTAAAACTTAAATTTTTATTATCATAAATAAAAAATAAAAGGTGCATGAATAAAAAATTAAACTTTTCCTGTAAAAATAATTTTATTTAAATAAATATTTTAAACCTTTGTAATAATAAGTAATAGTAAATTATAAAGTTACAAAAAATTACAGGTATATAAACTGAAAAGTACTCTTTTATCCTAAAAATTTGTAAAACAGATATAATAAAATAAGAAAAAATTTTGTGAGTTAAAAATTAAATTTAATTAAAATAAAAATTAATTAATTTAATTTTTGTTATAACAATTTTTAATATATTTTATTAAATTTTCATTATTCTTGTAATTCTCATTTTTTAGAATGAAATATTTTAAATAAAGCAATATTGTTACGTATGGTAGGTCAAAATTGATATGCCTAACATCCGATATATATATAAATATTAAACCTACATCCGATATTCATATTAACGTTCCCAGACGATATAGGAACCCGCAGATGCATTTCCGCTGATGCTGACCTAGCACAATAGCGCGGGACAAAAGTCAGCTATGACATAAATTAGTAGGGATTTATAGGCGTTATAAACTGCATAAATCCCACCTCGCGATTCTTAGTAATAATTAGGGACGCCTTCGCTAATTGGACGTGACGAGACCGACGCTTTTTTGTATTGGACGTCTCCCCCAAAATCTCGCAGTATGGGCAGATTCACATTAGATTATATATTGCCCTTCAGGCGCCCAAAATACTTATTAGAGTACCACCACTTATTAGAGTACCACCATTCATTAGAATACTATCCTTCGTTTAGAGTTTTACCACTCTATTACAGTTCTACCTTTAATTACTTGACTTTAAGACTTAAACAGTTTTATTATATTTACTTATAATCAATAAAGTAAAAGTTATATATCAAATCAGTTATCAGTTATTATTGTGTAAGTGACAATTCCTTCTGTAATTAAGAACTTAGCCTCAGGTTAGGTTCATCCAGCTTAGATCGAACCCGAACTCATCTACAAATACATCAACTATAAACCAACCAAATAATAACCATACCAACTTACTATATAAAATACCTGGGGCAGTCAATATCCCCAGGATAAACTTATATTTCATATATTCATAATTATTTATATTTACGTATCCCTTGGATAAAACCTCAGGATACGTAACATAAAGTGGCTCCCTAAAAAGAAAGCTGGTAAGAAGGAACAAAAGCATATTTCCTATCAAGATAACATTTAAAGTATATGGCAAAGAAAGGCCAACGCTATTATACCTGCAAATATCCAAACTGCCAAAAGTGTAAAGGAGAAGTAAAAGAAAATTTTAAAATTTCAAAACACGAAATACTATCAACAATTAAGTCAAATAGTAAAGTAATAGTGACTGTAAATTATACTATCGAACTCAACGAAGAAATCAACTCTAATCAATCAAAATATAAAGATCATTGAAATTATTTAAAGCCGTTATACCACACAATACCATCTAAAGAAATTTATCTACATCTTCGTAAGCAGTTTCTGAAAAATTATTTTTGCCAAGCTGTAGCCAAGCTGTATTTTGCCAAGCTGTAGCCAAACTGTATATTGCCAAGCTGTAGCCAAGCTGTACATTGCCAAGCTGTAGCCAAGCTGTATATTGCCAAACCGTAGCCAAGCTGTTCATTTTTTTTTATCATTGCCAAGCAGTTTTAGGATCTATCTAACAAATCATGGGAAAATATAATGGAATTCAGGACCGTTGCAATAACTACAATCTTAATGTAAGTACCTTAAAAATAATTTTTTTATTTTTAAATCTCCGAGACATTTCAAAATTTTTACAAAAAAAAAATTTTTTTTAAAATCCTTCTTATAAACAAATAAACAATCTCGTAAATTTTTTCGTAAAACTATTATGCCAAATAATTCTTGGCGACAACCGCGAAATACATTTTCTGATACTGAATCAATTAATAGTGAAGTAAACCGAACCATGGACGGCCCTCAAACTAACCCGCCCAATAATATAGATGTAGCCAATTTAGCCCAAGAACTTGAACGCCTCAATTTAGAAATGCTACGACAACGCGAACAAATGACAAATATAATTAACGCAGAAAGAGCACTAAATTTAGGAATAACAAACGAAATTCTGAACGATATTGAAAATAATGATCAAAATCGTAATAATGCAGTACTAAACCCACCAAACAACAATAATAATAGACCTAGATTAAATAATACCGTCCCACTTATAACTGCTATTGCAAATATACCCGATTTTTCTGGTCAACCACAAACCCTACAAGCTTTTTCCAAAGTTTTGAAAGACATTGTTAAGACATATGGAACAGGATGTGAACAATTTTTGTTAAATTCAATCCCTCGTCGCCTTAAAGGTCGAGCATACGACGCTTACGCAGGAATTGCTCCTAATTACACCAGTTTAGAAAATTTTTTACAAGATTTAAAATTAAGTTTTGGAGGTATCACTGACGCAGATACTATTAAATTAGATATGAGGCAAGCCGAACAAAACCCTGGCGAACCAGTCGCCGATTACGCACTACGCGTACAAAATTTAGAACAAGCTTTACATGCAATTTATGATTCATCGGTTAGCTTAACCGCAAACGAAAAAGAACAATGGAAAAAGCGAACTAGTATTGAAGCCCTTGAATGCTTTCTTTTTGGATTGAGAAATCCTCCGGAATATAGAGTAGCCTCAAAACAACCAAAAACTTTGCGAGAAGCTGCTTGTTAACCTTGAAGGTAGACGTCGCTCGGTACAAAGACATGAATTCTGTACATTAAAGCACGCGCCAGTTACTCCAGCTGAACCAATTAACTTTGCGACGGACGACAAATCTAGTGTCACCACAGCCACAACTTCTGAAATATTCAATTTAATGAATCAAATTTTAGAAATACAAAGATTACATAATGAAATGGGTAATGCAGTAGGTATACGCGCTACTGCCGCTGAAACTTCAAAAAAGCAATGTATTTTTTGTAAAAGTAATAGTCACGATATATCCCAATGTAAAGATTTATTTAAATCTGTTGAGCAAGGAAAAATTAAACATCCTACCGAAACCCAAGAACCCGATATTGCAATTACAACTTTAACTCCTGTTTTTGAAAATTACCCCCAAAATTATCCACCACCTTGGTGGCAACCGAATAGAGGAAACAATTATAATCGTTATAATTATAATAATCAGAGTTATAATACAGGAGGTCGAAACTATAAAAATAACCCATTTAATCAAAATTTTAATCAATACCCAAATAATCAACAAAATTTTAATTCATATCAAAATTTTCATGGATACCCTAATAATCAAAATTTTAACCCAAATAATCCCCAAAACTATAACAATAATCGCGGTCAATTTCGCGGTAATAATAGAAATCGTAATTTTAACAGAGAAAATTTTTCAAATAATTCTTATCCTAATAACTTTTATCAAAATTATTCAAATCAAAATATGATGGAAAACCAAAATTTCCCTCCCCAAAATCATATTTATTCTAACCAAGGCCAAAATTATGACCAAAGCCAAAATGTTGCTCCAAATTACTTCCAAAATGGAAATAATCAGAATTTTCCTCCTAATATGAATAATCCAATTCAACAACCCAATAACCCTTCTAACAATGCAAAAAATTTCCAAACTGCTGAAAATAAATCAGAAAAACATTTAAACTAGTTACCTGCCCATTCTCGAGTGAGTTTGGGCCAAAATTAAGTTATGATTCTGACACTTTTTATAAAAATGCAATTCAGAAAACCTTTTATAATAGAACATTACCTTTAAATTTAAACCTTAATCATGATAAAATAAACGTTTCAAACACAATACCTTTTGAAACCCCAAATAATACAAAAAATTTTAGTCCTTTTTCAAATACTACCCTAGAAAAAGACTTTACTTCAAATAATGAAAAATTAACCACTGAACCAGAAATAAATTTTAGTTTTGAAAAACCGAAATCAATTCTTAAGCCAAAAATAAAATCCACTACAAATTCTGAAAAATTAAAAATAATCCCTCAGACCGAATCTGATTTAGACTTAAGTATTGAAAAACCTAAAGAAATTATTGATTTTCCAGCAATTAATAAAACCCCTAGTTTAACCATTGAGAAATCAAAATTAACTTTTAAACTAGAAGATTCTTTTCCTTTTTCAACTAACTTTAAAAATTTAGAACCAAAATTTTTTTTAAACCCTAAAACAGTAAAACAAACACTTGAACCCTTAAAAATAACAGAAATTACTTCAATCCCTGAAACAGATAAAAATTTAAGCTCAATTATCGAAAAATCAAGAGAAACCCCTATACCAAAAATTTCCCACCCCCTTTTAACAAATAATAAAATCCCTATTTTAAACTTGGAAAAATCAAAATTAACTCAAAAACCTTTAAAAACTAATGAAATTATTTCACTAAAATCACAACCTAACCCTATACAAAGAATAGTTACATTTAATCTTAAAAACAAATCTGATTCTGAAAATGATAGCCCCCCTCTAGAAAATTATTCAAAATCTCCTTTATTTATGGCAAAAAGAAAAAGAAATACAAGAAATAAAAATTTATCCGATTATAATAACAAAATAATAACGAAAAATATATTTAATAATAAAATGAATAAATTCAGTCCATTAACAAACTCTATTTCCGATAAGAACATCGAAATTGATTCAAAAAAATGTAAAACAACAATTAGCAAATCACAACCCGAAACAAATAAGGAAACTATTACAGAAAATTACCCAGCTACTGTTGACTCCATCAAAGGAAAAATTTTATTTGAAGCATCGCTCGACTTAAAATTTACAGACAAAGATCCAGAAACCATAATTCACAAAAAAAGAATCTGTATAAATTCTGAGAACAAAAAAAGCTTAAGTATAGATAAAATTATTGAACAATTAGAAAATAACGACACTGAAATCATGAAAGTTGACAATGAAAATAATAAAACTAATATTGCCTTGATATTTGCACCTAAAAAAAGCAAAAAAGATATTTATAAACAAATTATAATCGATACAAACATATTCAATCGCTATGACAAAATAGATAAATGTAGTGAAAGTTACGAACAATTTTTTAGGTATCTAGATGTAAGTAACTATAGTGACTGTTTATTTTTCAGTCTTAGAATTTTATTAAATAATAATATGAGTATCAATGAATATAACAATAATTTAAAAATAAGTGAACCCCTAAAACATTGCAAAATTCCTGACGGGATCTTTCACATTTTAAACAAGAAAAAAAAATGGGAAGATAGCGATTGCGTACACATTTTTGCCAAAAAATATAAAATGAATATTTTAATACGAATTTTTAACCCCGACAAATTATATATCCCAAAAACGTGGGATAAAGCTTTTCAGGTGCTCTCTTTAAAAGCGTTAAATGCAGATCCTACTAAAATTAAACAAATCAATACATTTATATCACCTTTGAACGAAACCTCCATGTCTTTGTTCCATGCCATTAAAAAAGAAAAAAATATAAATTATGCTAATACAAATGAAATTTCACTTCAAGAAGAAATAATAGAAATCGCTGAACTCAAAATAACTGAAACACCTCCCTCTAAAAAGGTTAGCATCTTGGTACAACAAAACGAAACAAACCTTACATGTGATGTACTTCAAACCAAAACCACGTATATATTGGAAAAAGCGACAGTAGAACCTAAACCACTGCTACCTGAAGAATTCAAATCCAAAATAGATGATGTACAACAGACTAAAACCAAATATACGCTGAAAAACATCATCCAAAAACAAAAACTGGCTTCAAAATCCTCACTAGACGATTCGCAAACCTATCAAGATAAATCAGATTTTCAGAAATTTTTCAGAATTTTGTTTGTTTTTTTGTATCACATATCTGTAGCAAATTTTGTTTCCAAAAAATGGGACTTAGCACTGGACTTAATAAAATTTAATATGAAAAATTGGACAGGGCTTATCAGTCAGGGTACAATTGATTGGTTACCTAAACCGCCCGAGTTCTACTATCCCAGTTCTATTATTGCAGTACGCCCACCTAGGGCCCCACCTTGGCCAAAGATTTTATAGGATCGACCCATTTTACTACCTACTGGACAAAGTAGTAAATTAATAACATTTCTTAATAGATTTAATTAATTTAATTAATCTTAATAGTTATAATTCTTTTTAAAAAAAATTTACAAACAAAAAAAAATTTTTTTTTATATAACTAGCCATATTTTTTACCTAATACTTTAAATTATTAATCAATCGTCCGGATTTGAACCTAATTGGATTAGAAACTCATTTACTAACAATACACCTACTATAATGCGGTACGCATTACCCCTCTCCCCTCAATTTTCATAATAAATTATTTTATGTTATATTTTAAATAATCGCGCCAGAAAATAGATAAAGTAGGTCGCTTTACAGTTTACACTGATAGCGCCACTAGTTTCAAAAAAGAGAATTTCTCTTTCTTCTTGGGCTAGCGCTCGTCCGGACCAGAGCAACAAAAATTAAGAAGTGTATTTTGTTATTGTTTTTCAATTTATTTAGTAATTTTTATTTATAATTAATATATAATAATTAGCTAGTCATCCAGAAACATTAGTTCAAAATAAATATTTTGTATTATCAAGAAATAATGTATATTAGCCATGTGTATAAGGCTTAATAACACGAGGTTGGTGTAAACAAATCCTTGCAAGGTAAAAGTTTATTGTTATCGAATTATTATTAATATGTGATCACAAGCGTCGTAATTATGTATTTATCTTATATTAGAATTATTAATTATTATTTTTTATTAGAGTCACGCGTTTGGTTTTTTAGATTAAATAAAATAGTTTTGGAAAGCCATCGCAGGCTATATTTAATACACGAAATAATTGTATTAGTATGTTTGTATGTGTGTGCAATATAGTGACGTCACGTAGCATAAATTAAATATTATACAAGAAAAAGTTATGGCACGGTAAGCCACGTTATTTATACCATGGCAGACTGCAGCTGCCCACATTTTTGTAATAATTTTATAATCATCATCACCTAGTTTATTCTTTTTCAATAAAATTTATATATTTTTATATTACAAATTAGTTAAATAATTCTATTTATTTATATTTACCTAAGCTTAAAGTTAACCTTTTCCCATAATTTACTCTAAAAAATATAATTATTAATTTATATCATTTATTTCATTATACTACAACCATAATTAACCGAAAACATCGTATTCATATCTAAAATATAACTACTAAGTATTTTTTTTTCACATCATACATATTCAATCAAATACATATATTTAAGATACAGCCTTAATTATAATTTTCCATCGTATCAAACCTTTACTTAAACTAATGAATAAAAATTTTTTGAAAGATAATTAGCATTTAATTTTTTTTATGTTAAAATATTATGTTTTTTATTTGTTCTTTTTTTGAATGATAATAGAGATACGATAAACGAAAATTTATTTAAAAATTTTTTTGAATTAAATAATAATTTTTACCAACTAAAAGAAAATTTTTTTTAACAAAAGAAAAACATGAAAAGTCTCTATATAATTTTCTTCCTCGATAATAGACAGCCTATAACAATAAAAATATATTGAAATAAAAATGAAATAAATCTTTGAAATAAATAGATTATAAGTACGTAATATATAAGTAAATAATAGTATATAAGTATAAAGAACAAAAATGACGAAAATTATATAAAGATAGAAATAACTTAAAATTAAAGTATAAAGATTTTAAAATTAAAGTGTTTTTTAACCATGAAGTGATAAATTTTATAGTTGATAAATTTAAAGTTCTGGTAAATATAATACATATGAATAAGTATTAATGATTTACAATATTTTATTATATTTTTTTTTATCTCAAAGTTTTACGTATTCCCAGAAAATTTTACATGAGTTAGTTTCAAAACGTTTATTACGATGTTAGTAGGTTAATTCAAATTTTTCTAAGACTTCTTAAATATCTGTGAAAATCCAGTGAAAAACACAGGTTGACAGATTTAAATAATTTTTTTTCACATGCAAATTGTTATGATAATAAAATCATAGTTTATTTTTTATTAGTTAGGATATGATCTAGTGGTTATGATTGATAAATTAGATAAAAATTAAATTAATTTACTTACTCATTTAGTATTGGAGATCAAATAATGAACACTTAAATTCCGAATTTAAACAAAATAATTTTATTAACTGAAACTGACTTTACAGATTAATTTTAAAAAGCGAACTGAGCTGACTTATAATTTTTACATCCTTTTATATTTAATCTAATGAGGACAATTTATTTATAATATTGACAAATATGTTTGCGACATTTGGTAATTCTTATTAATTTATAAAAATATTTGCTGATAAAACTGAGGTATTTGACATAATTAACAAAACTGCTTAAATAATAAAATTACAAATTTTGAAATCTTATAAAATAATTTAGAACATTCATTTAAAAGTAATTACGAAATATTGGGCGTTGGCGCATAACACCTCCGCCCTTAGTTTCAAAAACAGGATGTTTTTGTGGTTTGATTAGGAAATCAAACTTATTTTCTATTATTACTTATTAATTTTATATTAAGAATGATTGTTTTTAATATTTTTATATTTTGCTTACTAAATCAGATTTTGTTGTTTCTTAAACTCTAGTGTTAGTATATAGTTCAGTGACTTATAAAAAATTTCTTACACAGCAGATTTTATTAAATGGTTTGATGAAAATGATATTTACTTATGTCGTATGTTAGTAGGTTATTTTATTATTATATTTTTATTTTATAAAAGTTTTTTTTTGCTTTTGAATATTTTATAAAATTTTTGTGTTTTACAATTTTTTTTTTATTAATTTAAAGATTTTTGTGTAACTTTTGAATTGAAAGTTTGAAGGTTATTGAAATTTTCTTCCTGGATGTCTCCAGTCAGGTCATTCCTCCACCCCAAGTTTTGGGAGTGTAAAATTTATTTGAAACGAGCAAAGATCTTGGTTTAGGAAAACCAAGCAAGAAGGGAAAAAAAAAGAGGCATATTTTAATTTTAGGTTTTTTTTGTAGAATGTATTGATGAATTCTGGATTTTTGGAAGGTAATGGTGGTGGTAATTTTGGATGAAAGTCTGGGATATCTATTATGACGTCTTCTGCTGATCTGTTGTATTCTATTGATAGTGCTATTTTTTGATTTTTTTTTTTTTTCAATTTTTATATTTACTTAAAATTTATTGTTAGCGAGAAAGTATAATATGTATTTAATTTGTAAGCTTGTCTTACTACTATATTTTACCCTACCAATATTTTAAAGATTAAGGTGTAATTAAACATAACGAAAAATTTTTTTAAGATTTTGAGTAAAATTACCCATTTTACTTCTTCCCCAGCAAGTTTGTGAGTGGAGTTTTTTTTTATATGAAAACGTAATGAACAAATTTTGATTTCTGAAAATCAAAAATAAAAAATTTATTTTCAAAGATTTTGTTATGTTTAATTTTAAAAATTTAGTTTTTGTTAGTTAATATAAAAATATAACGTGTTATTAATTACAATGAACGATTCAGCAGTTTTAATTTCTTTTGAAGTATGCAAAATTATTTATTGTTAGAAAAAAAATTTAGTTCTTTTTTATAAATTTAATTTTTATGTGAAATTTTATTTCATGAACTTTATTCAATAGTAATAATTTAGTGAAATGATAGTTGATATTATAATATTATATATTAATGAAATTTCCGTATTTTTATTTTTTTTGAAATATGATTTTAAAGGATTCTAGGTTGATTGGACTTTAATTTTTAACTTTCAGGATATTTATTGTTTTGTTTTTAGGATACTTTTATAGAAATTTTCGTATAAATTCTATGTTGAGTTTTGAATGTAGTGTTGAATTTTAGAACAAAATTATTTATATTTTAGTTTTTTTTTGATGAAAATCGATGAAGAGAAGAAAATATTCTCAAAATTTTTGATTGTTGGTTTTTTTTTGAAAATTCTTGAGTAATTGTGATTGAAATCTGATAGTGTTGATGAAAGATTCGTAAATTTTTATCACAGATTATTTAATTATCTTTATCACAGAATGTATAACTATTTTTATCATACATAACTATTTTTATCACAAAATGGTTTTTAACTGGTTTTTAAGTTTTTTTTTTGTTTTTTTTTGTTTTCGTTGTCTTTCTTAATATAAATACACTTGATTACATATTTACAATATGATTTACATACCTATTTACGTATTTATAAATTTATTTACATTTTTCTACGAATCTTCTTAGTGTGTATGCCTTGGCAGAGTGTGCTCAATAAATCAAGGAATTTGAGTGAATCCCAAATGTTAACTTCTTTGACTAGTATCTTTCAGGTGCACTCTGATTAGTTTTGACTGTAGTTAAGCATTTGAGGTATTCTTTTCCAATTGACTTATCTTGATTTTCTATTTTTGTAGATTTTTGCATGTTTTCTGGAACTATGTTTTTGTGTTGCTTTTTGCAAAATTTCTAAATTTTATGAAGGGGAATGGAAAATATGGATTTAGAATAAAAAAAAAATTATATACTTATTTATCATTAATAGTTTTGAATGTAAAATTTATGCTCTTGAAATTAAAGTCTTAATTTTTGAAATCATTTCACTAACTTATTAACAATTTAAAAATTTATTATTATGGATATATATTTGTCTTAATTTTGTAAGTGAAATTACTAAAATATTTTCTGGTAGCTATTAGTAGCGAGTTATCTGTTTGTTAAATATTTAATTTCATTTTATTTATATTTGTTTCTTAAGAATATGAATCATTCATTGCATTAGTAAGCAAGAGTATAAATTACTTATGAAATAATAACCCATATATATATGCTTAAACAATATTTAAAACTAGTGTAAATTAAAATTTATTGTTTGAAATAATAATTTTTGTGTTAATAGATTGTTTTTTTTTTTTTTAAATATTGTTTGGATTTAAATATCCATTTTCGTTTTTTGTATTTATTTTTGTCTTAATTAAGTCTAAAAGTAATATTTATACTTATATGTAAAAAAAAATTAGTATTTCAATCAATAATAAATATGATTATCTTGAATAAAGTTGCCTGAAACCTTAACATTGGTGAATTTTGAATTGGTAATGTTTCTAAATTAACAGAAAATAAGGCTTAAGTGATTATTATGTAATTTATGTTTTTTTTTTTTTTTTTTTTTTTTTTTTTTTTTTTTTTAATTCTATCACCTGAAACATAAGAAATTGTCATTAGTATTTTATAATTCATAAAATTTTTGCTGAATATGCTTTATTTCACAAATAAAAATTTATTGATGTAGTTTTAAAATAGTTTGCTGACTAAATAATAATTAGATTAGCAAATAATTGCATTAAATAATAACATTTTATATTTTTTTTATTTTTGATAAGACTAAATTATTGTACTATTTTATTGAAGAAAATTAAACTTTTTGTTTTTAGGAACACAAAGATTTATTTAAATGTATGATTAAAAGAAAATCATTATTAGATTTTGTATGTGTATGCAATAAGTGATATCGTGGAATGTCTAACATTCAAAGACTATAATTGATTCAAATTCTTTCAGTTACTGTCACTATAACCTTAAAAAAAAATTCATCAATTGCAAATTATGTATCAGTTACTTTCACTAACTGTTTAACAAAATTTCTCTTACTTATTAACTAATAATTCATTCATAGTAATTCATTAAAAATTATTTGTGTGCACGGCTTATGTATATGCGTGGCTTTATGTATGCGCGGCTTATTGTAATAAATTATCAACAATTATATCTTATTCTTATCATCATCATTAATATTATTTACTCTAACATCTTTTTCTATACTGCAACTTCTCATATTTTCATTTTTTATTACGTTTTGTGTATCGTGTATACTAGTACTAGTGTAAATGTTTATTTCATCGTTTTTAATACTATCATAGAATTCATTTTCATACTTCGTATATTTTTATCTTTTTCTATACTGCAACTTCTCATATTTTCATTTTTTATTACATTTTTATGTGTTATGTATACTTATATCATTAATTATATTATCATTGTAAATACATTGTACGCGTGTATGCGTTTTCGGTATTTTATTAGCAACCTGAAAACTTTAGTAGCTTGTATTAATATTTGTTTTTGTTTTGGTGCGTCTAGTGATATCAAGCTGGTCCTCTCTACTTTTTCCTTGGGTGGCCATCCTAAGAAATCCGTAGCTATAGCCGAATTTGAAATACTATCACACGATGTTTTTTTTTTTATTAAGAAAAAAAAATTGCATCCACTTTAAAAGGCGGGAATTATGAAACTATTTGGTTTCTCCATCTAGCTACTCGATAATATTTATTTTTTCGTTATTCATAAGTTTCATAGGTTGTATTTATAGTTTTGTTTCAATTATCATTCATTTCATATATATTTTCATTATTTATTATTTTCATTCATTCAAAATTATTAACTTACCAACCAATCCACGATATACTTAAATTATTCAATGTTTATGTTTTTTTTTTTTTTTTAATTTGACTTGTAAAAACTTTTAAGCCATATTTCATTACTTATTTTATGCTGATGTAAAGAATATAGGAATACATGTTATGTAAGTTCATTTTTAATCAAACTTTGATTATAAGAAGAGAAAAAAAAAATTATAATATCTTGATAGAAATTATTTTATTTAATTATTTTATTGTAATATTCGTTTTCTGTAGAAATTTTACAAAAGAAATACTTGATGATTTTTAAAAAAAAAATATTTAGCATATATATATATGTATATATATATATATATATATCTGTGAAAACTGCGAAATAAAGCATATTTTTAACTAGCTATACAAAATGAGAATAGTGCAATCAGTGCTACCAATATATTTAAAAATTGTTTTTTTTTATGAGTAAATCAGTATTAAAAAAAAATTATTTTTTTTTTGATAAAGAAAATAAGAAAAATTAAAAAGTATGAATAAAATTATTAAACAACAGTGAATTGATGATTAAAATTAACAATAACCCATCTTATTCTATTTTTTATTAGTAAAATTACCCATCTCTTATTTCTATGATTTTTATAATGAGAAGAGAAAAAAAAATTAGTGTTACAAATTATTTTGCAAAAAAGATTTTATAAAATAAAAAAAAGTTATATGTTTTATATTATTATGTTTTTTGAATAATTAGAAATATTAATACTATAAATTTTGAATCAAAAGCAATTTTTATTACATTTTAGTTTTTAAAAAATATTTTTCATAATTTTATTTTTTAAAAAGAAACAATATTCTATTTTATGACCACATTGTTTACAAAAATAACATTTAAATGCATAATTTTTGTGATCTTTTTTGAAAAATTCTTCGTTATTAGTAATTATATTGTATTCAATAAGACTTGAAGCTGTTTTCATTTTATGAGCATGAAAATTTCTGCATAAATGAATTTCATGGTTAACTTTGTCACAAAATAAACAAAATTTTGTATCTTTTGGATTAATTTTATTTGATTTATTTTTTACAATTTTATTTGTTTCCATTTTAATAAACTATTAATTTGCAAAAATTAAAAATAAAATTGGGTTCAAAGTTTAATGAAAAAAGAGAGAGAAAAAAAAAAATTTATAATTATAATATATCTGGCCTTTAAAAAAAAAAATCCTAAGTTCGATTCTGATTTTCTAAGATTAAATAAAAGAAAACCGGTATTGGAACCAATTGTTATGATAATAAAATCATAGTTTATTTATTATTAGTTAGGATATGATCTAGTGGTTATGATTGATAAATTAGATAAAAATTAAATTAATTTACTTACTCATTTAGTATTGGAGATCAAATAATGAACACTTAAATTCCGAATTTAAACAAAATAATTTTATTAACTGAAACTGACTTTACAGATTAATTTTAAAAAGCGAACTGAGCTGACTTATAATTTTTACATCCTTTTATATTTAATCTAATGAGGACAATTTATTTATAATATTGACAAATATGTTTGCGACATTTGGTAATTCTTATTAATTTATAAAAATATTTGCTGATAAAACTGAGGTATTTGACATAATTAACAAAACTGCTTAAATAATAAAATTACAAATTTTGAAATCTTATAAAATAATTTAGAACATTCATTTAAAAGTAATTACGAAATATTGGGCGTTGGCGCATAACAAAATTCTATAAAAATCTTTTAAATATAAAAAAAAAAAAAATTTTAGGTTCACAACTATATTCAGATTATGATCTTTGATAATTATTTTTACCCATATATATAATTGTAATTTCTTATACTAACCAATATATTCATATTTACTATAAATCTACTATATACATACCTAATACATAACTATTATTAGCTTACAATTATCACTTAATCAACTAATCATAAACATAATCTAAATATATCCTAACATAAATTACTTTGGATTTAACAAATACGTAATCTTTTACCGTGCCTTTATAAAAAAAAATTTACAAAAAAAAAAAGACCACCCCTGACAACCGGATTAAATAAGTATTTTATAGAGTTTTTCTTTATATATGTATTTACATAAATTAAGTTTGCACAAATATCCTTATACAATCCTTGGAATTCTTAGATTATGAAGTTAAATTAAAAATCAACGATATAAAAAAAAAAATAAAACTACTACTAAATTACCATCATACATATACATTTGTGTGTATTTTTTTCTCTTTTCTCCTTAGCACAAAAATTAATAACAAAAATTTTCAAAAAAAAAAAAAATAAATAACTAAAGAAAAATTGAGAGAGAGAAATTTTGCCGGACAACCAGAGACGTGAATCACATTCATAATTATAGAGATAAAATTTTTATAATCTTTGTTTGTATGCGGTTTTGCCCTTGAGACTGAAATGACATAAGATTATCAAAACAGCTGATCTTAAAGACTGCATAATTGCACTTTATAAATTATACTAAATCACATGGAGTGAAAGAGGGGATAACCAACTTATTAACACATATATAATTTTTATTACAATACTACTGCAACATTCATTTTTTTTTTTGCCCAACCAAGATCTCACTTCAACTTCAAAGAAACGCAAAATTAAATGTGCATTACTGTATAAATTAATACATAATTCTCATAGACGAGCAATGTTCTCAACTATGAAAATCGCTTGTACTCTAAGAATGATTAATGGAAATATTATTAAATAATAATATATATGCAAAAAAATTGGCAATCCAGAATGTATGAACAAAAAAAAAAAAAATGCTTCTGAGAGCTTATAAACCAGACGAGAAGCTGTATAACCGACTAATTATAACACCAATTAACTCTATCCTAGTTTCCTGAAGCCGATATCAAAAGAAAACAGAGCTTTTCTAAACTGGTGCTGTTATTAACTAACTCACCAAGGCTGTATAGCGTTCCTTAATCTGAGACAAGCCACATATTTGCGTATATCAAATCGACACTCAACTTGGGTATATGAAAATTGCAGGAAAGTTTTTTTTCTATAACAAATTAATCAAATTTTATTAAATTGGCCTCTCTCTTTCTCCTACGATTTGTAAATATCATAAGGTTTTGCAAAATTTTTTTCAAACAACCTTTTTGTCATTCCGGTATCAGGCATACACCTGTTTATAAATATTATGAAAACTATTGTTTAAAAATTTTTTATTTTTTATTGTCTTAATAATTTCATATCTCTGTTTTTCTTGCTCCATTTGACTTTCTCAATGCAAAATTTAAATAAATAAATAAATTTAAAAATAAATATTTACGTACAAAAAAAAATAAAGAGAAAGAGGAGAAAAGGAGGGAAACAATACTCAACACATAACGAATAATAAAAATATTAATTTCATTTTTCTTCTCACTCACGCGTTCATTATATGGCAACATTGTAAATATACCTCATATTCATAATATACCTCATAATCCTAAACCCAAATTCAAAAATATATATAAATTAAATATCAAATCCTAAACCCAAATTCAAAAAAATATAATTAAATATCCAATCCTAAACCCAAATTCAAAAAAATAAATATATAAATTAAATATCCAATCCTAAACCCAAATTCAAAAAAAAAATATATAAATTAAATATCCAATCCGAAACCCAAATTTCAAAAAAATACATATATTAAAAATCCAATCCGAAACCCAAATTTCAAAAAAATACATAAATTAAATATCCGATCAGAACCCCAAATTCAAAAAAATATATAAATTAAAAATCCAATCCGAACCCCAAATTCAAAAAATAGATAAATTAAATATCAAATCCGAACCCCAATTAAAAAAAAAAAAAAAAAATATATAAAGTAAAAATCTAATCCGAACCCCAAATTCAAAAAAATACATAAATTAAATATCTAATCCGAACCCCAAATTCAAAAAATGCATAAATTAAATATCCGATCAGAACCCCAAATTCAAAAAATATATAAATTAAAAATCTAACCCGAACCCCAAATTCAAAAAATAGATAAATTAAATATCAAATCCGAACCCCAATTTTAAAAAAAAAATATATAAAGTAAAAATCTAATCCGAACCCCAAATTCAAAAAAAATACATAAATTAAATATCTAATCCGAACCCCAAATTCAAAAAATGCATAAATTAAATATCCAATCCGAACCCCAAATTCAAAAAAATATATAAATTAAAAATCCAATCCGAACCCCAAATTCAAAAAATACGTAAATTAAATATCCAATCCAACCGAATTCCCCACAAATTACTCATCCCCCACAATACTTAAAAATATAAAACCAAAATTTTATCATAACATACAAAAAAAAGGCTCATTCCCCACAAATTGCTCATTCCCCACAATATTTAAAAATATAAAACCAAAATTTTATCTTAACATATAAAAAAATGCTCATTCCCCACAAATTGCTCATTCCCCACAATACTTAAAAATATAAAACCAAAATTTTATCATAACATACAAAAAAAAGGCTCATTCCCCACAAATTGCTCATTCCCCACAATATTTAAAAATATAAAACCAAAATTTTATCTTAACATATAAAAAAATGCTCATTCCCCACAAATTGCTCATTCCCCACAATACTTAAAAATATAAAACCAAAATTTTATCATAACATACAAAAAAAAAAGGCTCATTCCCCACAAATTGCTCATTCCCCACAATATTTAAAAATATAAAACCAAAATTTTATCATAACATACAAAAAAAGGCTCATTCCCCACAAATTACTCATTCCCCACAATACTTAAAAATATAAAACCAAAATATTATCATAATATATAAAAAAATGCTCATTCCCCACAATATTTAAAAATATAAAACCAAAATTTTATCTTAACATATAAAAAAAAGGCTCATTCCCCACAAATTGCTCACTCTTCACAATATTTAAAAGTACAAAACGAAAATTTACGATAACATATATACTTATTTACTACTATACCGACATTCATCACAGACATTCACTAACACAAGTAAAATCGAACATAATAAAAACATAACCTAACTATCGCTCCGACACAAAATAACTATAAATTTTATATTAAAACAATAAATTGAACTAAAACTAATTGATAAAAATAAAATAATAACAAAATCTTACCTGTTTTTCCATAATTTATAATTAAAACACTTTAATAACTTAAATATAACACACACATCAACTTTTAACTTTAAATTGTAATTATTCATCCAGAAATCATAAAATTTACAGAAATTGTATGATTTTTTTTCCAATAATTTCAATAAATTCTTATTTTGTAAACTAAATTACACTAAAATTTTATAAAATTTATAACTTTAACCCTTTAAATTATTATAGAATCATTCAAAAATCATAAAATTTACCGAAATTGTATGATTTTTTTCCAATATTTTCAATAAATTCTTGTTTTATAAATTAAATTATATCGATATATCAAAATTTTATAAAATTTATCACTTTTAACCCTTTAAATTGTAATTAATCATTCAAAAATCATAAAGTTTACCGAAATGGTATGATTTTTTCCAATATTTTCAATAATTTCTTGTTTTATAAATTAAATTATACTAAAATTTTATAAAATTTTTTTTTTTTAACGCTTTAAATTATAATATTTTATTCAAAAACCATAAAATTTGCTAAAATTGTATGATTTTTATTAAATTAATTCAATATTTTTTTTCTTATCATCTGATAAATTCGCATTTTATAAATTGAATTATACAAAAATTTTATAAAATTTATCAATTTTAATCCTTTAAACTATAATATTTCACTTAAAATTCATAAAATTTGCTGAAATTGTATGATTTTAAAAATCAATTCAAAATTTTTCTTAATTAATAAATTCATATTTCAAAAAAATTTTTTTTGTTATTTTTAACCCTATAAATTATAAAATTTAACTTAAAAATCATAAAAATTGCTGAATTTTTATAATTTAAGAGTTAATTTATTCTTGTTTTCCTATCAACTGATAATTTCATGATGTAAAAGCAATATTAAATCAATAACTTAAAGATATTGTTGTTTTTAACACTATTTAATTTTACGAAAATTAACAAAATTCTAGGCCAAAAATCTAGAAATTATGTAGTTTTAAAAATTTAAATTCCAATCGTTTTTTTTTATAATGAAAAGCAAACCAATATGAATTTCTACATTTTTTTAAACCAAAACTAACCTCGTAAAAGCAAAATTTTAACCCTAAAATCATAACAATTTTCTAAATCTTTATTTTTTATTATTTCGAAGTTTTGGGTATATAATGTCTCGGGGTTTTTGAAACTAATTTCTCTAGATTGATTTCAGATAACTCCAACTTAGAAAAATCCAGCAACAAAATTAACAACTTGATCATTACAAAGAAGATGAATCCAAGTAACTAACTGGCACCTTCCATAAGATTTCGTTTTGAAGAATCCAAAAATTTATTATATTACTTATCATATATTTTAACTAATAATTTCTTAATATTTTGTATAGATCTAAAAATTTAAAAATTTTTTTTTATACTTATAATTTTTTTTAGTTTACTAAACATTTTTACAATTTATATATTATGTATAATCATAAAACTTATTTCTTAATATTATATAAAATAATTATTATAATCAAAAATTTTAATTTTATGTAAAACATATATCTTAAAATTATATAGCATCACTATAATAATCAAAAATTTTATTTTATGTACTTATATTATATAATTATGTTTTGACATTGACTATGGACAGAAAATTCTAGAATTTACCACCCCCTTGAAACCCTGCCTTCAGCCCCATCTCCCCCACCTGACCCAATCGGGACGATTGGAATGAACGGAGGGAGATGTTATGTATGGTAGGTCAAAATTGATATGCCTAACATCCGATATATATATAAATATTAAACCTACATCCGATATTCATATTAACGTTCCCAGACGATATAGGAACCCGCAGATGCATTTCCGCTGATGCTGACCTAGCACAATAGCGCGGGACAAAAGTCAGCTATGACATAAATTAGTAGGGATTTATAGGCGTTATAAACTGCATAAATCCCACCTCGCGATTCTTAGTAATAATTAGGGACGCCTTCGCTAATTGGACGTGACGAGACCGACGCTTTTTTGTATTGGACGTCTCCCCCAAAATCTCGCAGTATGGGCAGATTCACATTAGATTATATATTGCCCTTCAGGCGCCCAAAATACTTATTAGAGTACCACCACTTATTAGAGTACCACCATTCATTAGAATACTATCCTTCGTTTAGAGTTTTACCACTCTATTACAGTTCTACCTTTAATTACTTGACTTTAAGACTTAAACAGTTTTATTATATTTACTTATAATCAATAAAGTGAAAGTTATATATCAAATCAGTTATCAGTTATTATTGTGTAAGTGACAATTCCTTCTGTAATTAAGAACTTAGCCTCAGGTTAGGTTCATCCAGCTTAGATCGAACCCGAACTCATCTACAAATACATCAACTATAAACCAACCAAATAATAACCATACCAACTTACTATATAAAATACCTGGGGCAGTCAATATCCCCAGGATAAACTTATATTTCATATATTCATAATTATTTATATTTACGTATCCCTTGGATAAAACCTCAGGATACGTAACAATATGCTAACTAAAACTTTCTTGATTTTATTTAAATAAGCTTCCTTTTCTCGATGTTCATTTCTTATTTTTATTAGTTTTATACTAAGTATTTTATAATATTTGATTTCTTGAATGACTAAATTTTTTAATTCATCTTTATTTTTTGTATTTTCCACTCCGCTCAGGTTTTTAGGATATTTTTGTTCTATTTTTTGAGATTTGATCATTAAAAACTTGTCACTGGAAAAAATTATTAATATATATCAAGATAATATTTATAAATTTTAATCTTCTGTGGTTACATCTCCTGAAAATGGTAAATGAACACATTAACTCTGTAACGAAGGATACAACTATTAAAATTATCCCAAGTTTTCAATGGGAGTAGAAAGATTTTTAAAATATTGTAACTTGGAGCAGTTTTGATCACATCAGACCACAGAAGATTAATTAATACAATGAGTAATTTAAGTAGTCAGAATAAGGTAATTGTAGAGCAGGAGCTTTTAATCCCGTAGAACAAGCCCACTTATTTGAACATAAAGAACGATATAATAAACCATATATTTTATCCTCTGTGTCGGAGAGATTTTTAGAATTATCAATTTTTCCAGTTGTTTTATACTCTTTTACAGAGTTTTTTTTTGCATTATTCGCCAAAGTTGTTAATGTTTTCCAAAACTATTCAATTAAAACATGATTTATAAGTATAATTTAAAAAATATACATATCTTTATTTATAAATTCTTATTTTTACCAATATCCATTCTTTTGGGGATTTTATTGCTGGACCCATTGAATTTAGACGTACAGAAATTGCATTCCATGTATCTATAGTTTCTGATGGGTTCGTTAAGCCCTGGGCAAAATTGGGATTCTAGTACATTAAGTATATTAATAAATTATTTTGTCTGGCTTCTTTAGTTTTATAGTTTGTCATTTTTGAAAATAAATTCACTTAGAAACAGATTTTTAAAACTTTACTAATATTTTCAACATCAGCAGAATACAACTTTTTACAATAAAGTGAGGTTATACAATTTATTTGCAATTTCGCAATGTACAAAAACAACTATGAACATTATGATAATAATTAAGTTTTTTTTACAATATCTCAAATAATAACAAAAAAATTCTAAGTTAAAAAGAAATTGTTTATTAATCTATAATTTAAATACAAAAATAGTTTGCATATTATATAATTTAAATAAAAAATTGGTTTAGCACATAATGCATTCGTTAATAAATAATGCATAAGTCCTAGCATCAAATTGATAGATAGATATATTTTATTTATTTTCTTAAAATTAATAATTATTTAAAAAATTTTTCTAATCAGTTACTGCAGCTGCACAAATCATGGGTGGAGAAGTTTGTTAAAGTTTTCTAACAAATTTTGGATTTCCTTTAAGGAATCAGCTTGCCTATCCCCTGACTGTGAAATATCGTTAAGTTTTCTCAACATTTTACCCTCAAATTTTTTACGAATATTTAGAAGTTCGTAAACACTGACATCAGTGTTAACTTCTTAGTCACTTTCTTCTTCCTCAGAGTCACTTATATTTCCTGAATTAAAAAGAAAATTGTTTTACTTAAATTATCTTATAAATAAACATAATTGAATCTTACTTTCAATCATTGAAATAGGCTTTGTTGCTTTTGATAATGATGTAGATGCCATTGGACTTTTATTATTGTCAATTGTATCTCGATGATGAGCTAGTGTTGTATATTTAAAAAAAATAAATAATTTTTATTTAAGCTACTAATAGAAAAGTAAATAAAAAAAATAATCACTCACATTGAATTTTAGAGTTTGTCAGAGTATTTGTTACAGTTGGTAACGTATTACATATCAACATTTCATTTTCGTTAATATCATCATTCATTTCCAAGATTGGATTTTCACTTCTAGTTTTAATTTTTGGTATGGTACCTGCTATATTTTTAAAATATTATTTTTAATTTATATAGATTTTATTTTCCTAAAAGCATAATTTTTATTAATCTTACTTGGAAATTTAGTAACTATATGGGTTTTTGGAAGTTTTACTGATGCATTTTGCTTATTATTAGTAGCTGACAAAACAGTGGATGGTGCTTTTAATTGTTGCGCTATTGAATTCATAAAAAAAAAAAATTATATTAATACTATTAGTAAAAAGAAAAATAGTATATTTTTACCCATGGCCACAAAAGTAAAGAATGGTCCAAATAGCACGGAATTTACCGTCCGAGGCGAAGCCGAGGATGGTTAACTGCGATTTGGGGCATCCTTTTTTTGTGGCCAAGGACAAAACATAATTTTTCTTGCTCAGTGTCGAGAAAATGCGTTTTTTCGAATAGCGCAGCGGCCAGAAAACACACACTTTCTGGACACTAACAAGAAAAAAATTTTTCTTTTAATTCTCAAAAAAACAACTTAATTATAACTTACGATGAATTATAGAGGATACCTGTTCTTTGTTTACCAATGATAAAGGAGTAGATAATGATGTTGAACTATCATCAATTTTTTTACAAGGTAAAACGGTGTTTTTGATCTTATTATAATTAGTTGTAGAGTTACAACCTGAAAAATATTTCAAAAATTTTTATTTTCTTATATGCTGTGTTAATGTAAATAAAAATTTAGGCAATATAAAAAAATTTATATTTTATTATTGCATTTTATACTTGTAGTTGTAGGAGTTAACTCTGTTTTTGGAAGTAAAACAGGCACACGAATAACATTAGGTACCACTGATTGGGCAGGAACCTTTACCTGAGCCGCTATTAAAAAAATTAAAAAAAACATGTGTAAAACTGTTAATTAACAAGTAAATATATCTATATAATAAACCGGGCTCGGTAGCGCAGAGGTAACGTTCTTGCTTTGTAATATAGAATTATATTATGAAGTGGGTTCGCCGCCGATGTGTAGCAATGATACTTTTATTTCTAAATAAATATTTAATAAAAATTAAATATTTATTATAAGAAGGGAGAGTAGAGCTGGCTGCTGGTCCGCAGGAGACAGATGAAATAGAAAGTGCTATTTACTGTCTCCGTATGTCATGCATAGAGGGCGTCTTTTAAAGCGTAGAGTCATAGAAAGACAACTCCGCGCTTTAAAGACGGAATTGTCAGCATGGCTCCTATAAAAAAGTCAGACCTTGGACCGCAATTGGCCTTCCCAAATCCTAAGGAGGTTAAAGATAATTGAGTTTGAGAAACGGTTGTTAAAGTTCCGCCAATCCTATATTTTCCTTCTAATCCTACAGTTTCACTAACAATTTATCCACATACGTCTTCAAACCAAAAATTATTTCCATTAAAGGAAAAAACGGTATATATCTCAATATATATATCGACTTTCGAGGAAATAAAAGCAAAAAATGCGGTTTGGACCGCTTGTGCAAATTGTTGGTGACCTCCGATATAACGTAAGGTTCAAAGAGGTTAAGCATAAACACATACATACATATATCTATATAATAATAATACTATTTATAACATACGTTTAATTAATTTCAATGACTGAGTCTTTATAACTTTTGATGATGGGGTATACGGAATAAGTTTGGCATCTTTATATATTTTTTGCGATGACAAATTTTCATTTTTTGCTTTATAGAAAAATTGATAAAATTTAGCAAAATATACTTCTTAATTTATTAAAAATGTAATATTTATGTCTTACTTGAATTTTTTGTGACTGATTTTTTCAATGGAGGCAGTGATTTATCAAGCGAAAATGTATACAGAGGAAGATCTTGCAGTGAATCATTCTGATCTAATGCTAAATCAAAGAAAATATATTCAATTATTCAAATTCTATTGATAAAATCAAATGGTAAAAATTTAACAAAAGCTAATAAATTTACATGCTCTTCATTAAAAAAAAAATTGTAAATTACATTTAAATGGTAATTTTGGCTGGGTCTGAAGCATTAGATTATTAATTCCTATTTGCGTAGAATTTAAATTTGATTCAATTGAATCATACGATGTTACATTTGCTTGATTGAATTCCTTATCATTTTTCATGATAAAATTGTCATCACTCTCCAACTCTTCGCCTTCAAAAATGTCTATTTCTTTGTCGACACCTAAGTTTTAAAAAAAATTTTAGAAATCAAATAAAAGTTTTAAAATGAAAATTGTTAACATAATTTTGTACCTTGAAACGAATCACGTGAAAGAAGGTCATCTTCTTCTATTGATTTTTGGCCATTTTTTCTCATTATGTTAACTGTAATGATCAAATTTTTAATTTTAATGTCAGACATGTACTTGAAATCTTCATTTTTTTCTATCATTCTTTGAACTCTCCTGTACATTCATCTCCAAGTCTAAAAATAATAAAATATTTTTAAAAATATATTTTATAAGTATATTTTATAGTATAGAATTTAATCAATTTACAGTCATCCACCTGTGTGCTGATTTATGATGTGAAGTTACAGGTTCTAAAGCATTAAGCTCGCTAAGTAATTTTATCCATTTTAGAGACCCATCTTTATATTCATACTTATTCTTATCTAATAAAAAGTCTAGATTGTTTTCAAAAAATACAATCAATTTATCTTTTTGTGGACCTGTAATCCGAGAGTTCAAAGATGCGAAGCTAAAATTTATAAAAATTTAAATTGAACGTAAATTTTCTTACACTTATTAAAATTTTAATAACTTAATTATCAGGTACCTAATATCACGATTGTTTTCCATTTTTATTAACTAAACTAAATTAATTTTTATGAAGAATACACAAATTTTTTTATACAAAAGTAAAATAAATTAAATTTACACATAAAAAAGAAGAAAAAGGGAAAATTTGTTGACACTTCGTTCATTTGTTGCAACTTATTATGTTTTGTTTTGAAGGTCACACCGGCATCTTTCATGTACTGTTTGTAACTCGAGGTCTTGTAAACAAATACACGCGGTTTATGCAAATACAAAAAAATTTTTTTACACAAAAACTGAATAATAAAAAAAATATTAAAGATTTAGTTTTACTTTAAATTGATTTAGAATTAATAAATAATAATTTATTTTTTCAAATTTTAATATATTCTGCTATATAAATACCTATTTTTATATAATATACATATGTGAATAGAATATAATGGCTGGAGAAGAAAGGCGAATTCCCGCAGAAATTAGGGATTTTGAAATTTTGTTTCATAATCCACATACTTTTAAAAAACTTTACAGGTAGGCACGAAGACTTAAATATACACTGTATAGTAAAAGTACTATTAGTATTTTCTTCGAAATTTTTGTAAAATGCATTCAAGTTTTCACTAATCATCAATGTTAAAATCAAATACAGAAAACATAAAAATAAATTTAAATTTAATAATTTCTAAAGAAAGATTATTTTTAGATTGACTCCTGCGGAAGTATTAAATTTATTTATTATTATAAGGCATAGAATAGTAGTTAAACGAAATGGAGGTGTTCCTGCTCATATAAAAATGTTGATAGCACTACATTTTTTTGCTAGCGGATCGTATCAGTTTCCAATTGGATTGTTGCAACCTCATCAGGTTAGTCAACCTGAGGTCAGCCGAATAATTACAACGATTTGCAATGCTTTGATTAGCATTTCAGATCTATTTATCAGATTCCCAGATAATAGACACAGGAGGATTGCTACTGAAAGAGAGTTAATTATTTGTTTAATCTCCAATTAGACTTTATTTTTAATTAACAAGAAATTTCATAATAATTTTTAGATTTAGAAATATCTTGGGATTCCCAGGAGTGATAGGCGTTGTTGATGGATCTATGGTAAGAACAATCAGACCATCTCAAAATGAAGAAACTTTTTATAACTATAAAGGGTTCCACGGAATCAATTGTCAATTGGTAAATTATTCTTAAAAGTTATTTTATGGTTCTTTTATGCAAGGCTAATACTTTTTCGACTCAAATTATTATTTGCAGACATGCATAGACAAGACAAGACTACCACTAACTAGCCACTCACTTCTACATCTTATATACACCAACCCAAAGACATATTTCCTGATTAATTAAACTGAAATGTTTTTTTTTTTATAACTTTTTAAATGTAAATGAATGACCAAATTTGACAAATATGTTTACAGCATGCTTTTATCCAAGCTTGCAAACTCTTAGTTTTCAGTCCAATAACATATGCACATATATTCTCTTTTTAAAAATGGACAAGAAGGAGAACGACTTTCACCCTCCAACATTGGTTTACCTACAGGTTCCCAAAAAACTAAAAGCATTCATTCCGTAAGAGATATAGTCTTCCTGTAAGAGACATAGCTCGATCTTGATATTTAGAATATCTATGATCATACATTCTGACAGTTTCCATCCACGAAGAATAAAATAGGAAAACTTAGGAATGAAATTTAGTTTTAAAATTAGCTGAAAACATTAAACGTACTTTTGATTGTAAAACCTTTTGAATTCAAGTTAATGAGCAGCTTCGCAATGCATGAAGGCTTAATCATCAAATGCATTTCAGGCTGCAAAAATTATGTGCTTTTTTAATACAAAAAATATTTGTCAAAAAAATTGTTTAAATAGAAATAAATTACAATAAGTACCTGATTTTCATTCATCACTTACAAAACAGTAAATCGCTACCTGGTAACTTTTATCTTTTTTTTTGACGTAAAAAAATGTTTAAAAAACTAATTTTATTAGTTATTACAATTTTATTCATAATTTTCTCCTAATAATCCACAATAATTAATTAAAATTAATTTTTTTTTTTTTTAGCTTTTTTTCATTGTTTTATCGATTTTACCAACTGTTTTACCGACAAAAAAGTGTAAGAGGAAGAGGAAGAAAAATTTTTACTTCAGAGAATAACCCCCCTTGCCAAAGTTAGAACTTTTATCAATGTTTTTGCAATAACTTCTACTGATTCAGAACTAGCCCTTCATAAACCCTTTAAATACACGATAAATCAATGCTTTTGAATATATCTATGTATTAAAATAGCATTTTTGCTCAATATTGCATAAAGTAAAAAAAAAATTGAAATTTGAAAATTACATTAAATAAAGTTTCTTGTTGAATTATTGTAGAAAGGTATGTAATATAATATTTTATTCTACAAAAATTTTACAATTTTTGCGCATGGACATTTAACATAGCAAAGTTTCGCAAATTTTATAAGGAGGCGTACTTGATTAAACTTAAAAACGAGGAGAAGGAAACTAAAAATTTTAACGACCTTGTTTTAATGGAGAAAAATAAGAAATTAGGAAGGCGGGAGTTGGGAGTAAATGGGATTTGAAGCCTATAATTGTACTAACAAAATCTACTCATTAAATAATTGTTATAAATTATTAATTGGCTTATTTTACCTGCGGTGTTGCTAAAATTAAGTATTCTACTCCTAGTTGACCGTAACTCTTCCAGATCATTCTCATTTTCCGAATCATCTATAAATAATAAAATTATTTTTTTTTTAAACAACTATAATTTTAAAAATATTTTTGATTAATTGTATTTTACCATTTACGGATATAACACTAGGTCTTCTAGCAGTGGCTTCGGTTACACCTGTTTAAAAATTTTTAAATTACTTGTTTAAAATTGTTTTAATTATTTACGTTAATATTCCTGATACACTTTTTAGTAAAAAGGGGTTACTCGCCCTTTTTAAATTATTTTAACCATTTACTTTCAAGATTTTAAAGGATATAATATTTTTATTTTTAATATTTAAAGCCGTAATTCATTAAAAATTAAAGCAACTAGAAATGAGAAAGTGTTTAAAACCAATATAATTATTCTACATTTATCTTAAATTTATTTTCAAAAGTGGACTAGTCCATTACTGGTTAATAAAAATCCCTTTAATAATTTAATAAAATTAGAAACTTATGGAAGATGATATTAATATTAGTAATAATAATAATAAAATTTGAATTTTATACCTATTTTATAGTTATTTGTTTTAGAATTATTAAAATAATGAAAATTTAAATACCTTCGGTTTCTCGTTCACTATCCTGGATTACTCTTCGTCTGCTATAGGTACGAATACCAGGTCTAATCGTTTCAGCATTTCCTTAATCTAAATCTACAAAAAAAATTAATTTAATAAAATTAATTAATGTTAGTTAATTTTTAAATATTTTATTTTCCTAAGAATATAAATATTTTTGCAAATTTAATACCTTCAACTGCTACCCCGCTTTGCTCAATTGTTCCTCTATTCCTGGTTCTAGATATACTTAATTCGGTACTTTCTGCATCTGAATCTGCTAAATAAATTTTATGAAAATTAATTAAATTTTAGATCGTTTGTTTTATTGCAATTATAAATATTCTTCACAAATTTATTACTTTGAACTTCTTCCTCGCTTGCCTCAACTGCTCCTGTATTACTGGTACTAGCACTAGATCTGTTATGTCCGGTATTTTCTGAATCTGAATCTGTTAAATCAGTTATAATTTAATTTGTTTACTTTTATTTTCTTAAAAATACAACATGTTTTGCAAGTATTTAACATATATATGTATAAGCCTAACTAAAACATTGTCTTATATTTAAGATACTTCCAATAACCGTTTTTGAGATTTGGCATTTTTTATTTTTAATTTTGCAACACTTTAAAAAAAAAAAATTTGCAAACACGAATGACAAAAAAGATTTAATTGTAAATTAAAGAAAAAGATGCTTTGCAAAAAATAGGCTGTTAGAAAAAAATTCTGATAATAGTATTTATAAATAGTCTTGTTGAATATACAGAATCATGCCAATTTTTTTGCGCCATTGGTTCGACAAAACCAGAGATCCAAGATTATAATAGATAGGCTTATTTTAAAACTGAAAATTTGTGCCATTGGGTGATTATAAATTTTTTCTAAAATCTGTTATGAATAATAAATGAATATTATTAATACTATTATTTTAGTTGCGAATGATTATTTTTAGTTACAAAACAAAATTAATTGATTGCCGTCACAAATGCCAACAAATTTTTTGCAAAAAAAAAGTATTTAAAGCTAATTATTTAAAAAATATGTATAATAACGCAATTATACGAATTGCCACAATTTTTTTAAAATCAATGGCGCAAAAATTTGTTATGTTTTCCTATGTTCAACACGCGACCTTTGGCCCCTTAATCGCTTTATTGAAAACTCATGGGAAACTCAAGTAGCTTCTAATTAATTTTTTATTCACAGTCTCCGTTCTCTTTGTTGGCCAGATTAAAATAATTTATTATCAATAATAGATATTAGTATTTTTAAAAATACATACTATAAAAAATTAATATTATGATATTAATATTTGATAATTCAGTAAATAGCTTTTGCAAGCAATATTTTAATTTAAATTAATACAATTTTTTAATGAAATTATAAAAAATGTCATTATTTTAAAAGTTAATAGTAGATTATTAAAATTTATAAAAAAATTGATACATATGCGATAATTATTGATATGATTCTTTTGACCGAGAGGGCTATTAAATAAAAATATTCAAGTTCTTTTTTTATTCAGCGTAACGTTTCGTGTACGAACTGTACACCTTTTCAAACTGAAAAAAATTTTTATTATGATGATATAATATTAAACAGTTATTTACATTATATTTTATAAAATATTTTTACATACCAACAATGTGTAATTATAATAAATTTTACTACATAATTACTTAAAATTAGTTAAATTATCTTTGGTAGAAAAGAACAACATTGTTCTTAGTCAAAAAACAGATATAGTATACTGCGTTTAGATAAACAAACACGGTATTGATAAACTCCGTGTTATACTACCATATGTATATATTTTATATGAGTGTAGTATATAGAAGCGTGTATGTATAAACTCTAACTTATATGATAAATATAAGAGATGAAAAATTGTTAGAAAGTATGAAAAAAGAGAAAGAGATAAAAAGTATAGTTATAACTAAAAATTATTAGGGAATTTTCTAGTAACATAATTTATGAAATTTTTATATAGACTATTGAGAAACATGGTATCTTCTTTTTTATTAACTGTATAATTATTGGCTTGAATGTGTAACATCTCTGATATTTTTCTCTTAAATAAGTTAGGTTCATAATCCATAATAGAAACCTTATTAAATTCAAACCTATGATTGTTAACACAATGGTTAGAGACAGGTTTATCACGTTTCTTTTTTACATCCTTTTCATGTTCTTCTATTCTTTTATATAAGGCTCTTTTTGATTCACCGACATAACAAAATTTACATTTATTGCAATTAAATTTATATACAGTATTTACATTTTCTAATTTATAAGTTTTATCTTTGCCTCTGATAATGAATTTACTTAATTTATTGGTAATGCCTGGTATTGGTATTATGTTGTATTTTCTAATAACATTTTTTATATTGTTAAAAAGTACCGGGACAAAAGGTATTTTTACTTTTGGTATTCTATTATATATGTTTGTGATAATACTAATGATGTTATTATTGTCATTTTTATTATTATCATCTATATTATTATTATTATTATTAGTATTATTATGTAATTGATTGATAATATGTAATCTTTTGTTGATATATTTATTAATGAAATTAGTAGGATAGTTGTTTAACAATAATAAATTTTTACAAAGTTTAATATTTTCAGAATGAAACTTTTTATCAGATAATTTTATAGCTCTATCAATTAGATTATAAATGATGCCTATTTTTTGACTATTAGGATGAGTAGAATTGTAATTTAATAGACGTCCAGAAAAACATGGTTTTTGAAACCAATTAGTAATAACACTACCATTATTGTTGATTAAAAGTAGATCTAAGAAATTTATTGTACTATTTTTTTCAATTTCATAAGTAAACTGAATATTGTTGTTTATATTGTTAAAAACCGCAACCATTTGATCTATTTTATTTTTAGGAATGCATGTAAGTATGTCATCTACATAGCGTAAATAAAAAATTGGAGAAAAATCTAATTTAGACAGAGCTTCAGTTTCTATATCTTCTATACGTAATCTTGAAATTAAAGACATTTGTTTTCACATTAATTTCTTAGATAATAATAAAAATGACAATAATAACATCATTAGTATTATCACAAACATATATAATAGAATACCAAAAGTAAAAATACCTTTTGTCCCGGTACTTTTTAACAATATAAAAAATGTTATTAGAAAATACAACATAATACCAATACCAGGCATTACCAATAAATTAAGTAAATTCATTATCAGAGGCAAAGATAAAACTTATAAATTAGAAAATGTAAATACTGTATATAAATTTAATTGCAATAAATGTAAATTTTGTTATGTCGGTGAATCAAAAAGAGCCTTATATAAAAGAATAGAAGAACATGAAAAGGATGTAAAAAAGAAACGTGATAAACCTGTCTCTAACCATTGTGTTAACAATCATAGGTTTGAATTTAATAAGGTTTCTATTATGGATTATGAACCTAACTTATTTAAGAGAAAAATATCAGAGATGTTACACATTCAAGCCAATAATTATACAGTTAATAAAAAAGAAGATACCATGTTTCTCAATAGTCTATATAAAAATTTCATAAATTATGTTACTAGAAAATTCCCTAATAATTTTTAGTTATAACTATACTTTTTATCTCTTTCTCTTTTTTCATACTTTCTAACAATTTTTCATCTCTTATATTTATCATATAAGTTAGAGTTTATACATACACGCTTCTATATACTACACTCATATAAAATATATACATATGGTAGTATAACACGGAGTTTATCAATACCGTGTTTGTTTATCTAAACGCAGTATACTATATCTGTTTTTTGACTAAGAACAATGTTGTTCTTTTCTACCAAAGATAATTTAACTAATTTTAAGTAATTATGTAGTAAAATTTATTATAATTACACATTGTTGGTATGTAAAAATATTTTATAAAATATAATGTAAATAACTGTTTAATATTATATCATCATAATAAAAATTTTTTTCAGTTTGAAAAGGTGTACAGTTCGTACACGAAACGTTACGCTGAATAAAAAAAGAACTTGAATATTTTTATTTAATAGCCCTCTCGGTCAAAAGAATCATATCAATAATTATTATTTATTAAAATGGGCGAAAAATTCTCTAATACTTATGATACATATGCGGTTATTTAAAAATAAACTGGGGTGTTTTTTCCAGAAAGTTTTAATATTTTAAAAAATTTAATATACATCAATTTTTCCAAAAGATTTACAATTCTAAGTTTAAATGTAATGGTTAATAAAATGATATTTAATTTACCGATATCACTTGTCAATTCCTCCAAAATTTGACCCAGTTCTGCATGGAAATTGTTTGGAATACTTTCATTACGATCATTCACTGTCTGCACTAAGTGAATGGTACTCGATCGAAAATTCAATGAATGATTATTAATATTACCAATGTTGATATTGGGCGTTATTTGAACTGCTCGAGCTCTGCTTGATGATTAATCAAATTTTCATTTGAAATAGAATTAATTTCAGGAGCATAATCCTCATCAATAATAACATCTATTTAAAAAAAAGCAACATTTTAATCTTGCTTAATGTTTTCACAATAAAAAATATTACTGATCAAATACTACACTGTAAAAAAATACTTCCTTAGATTAACAAAAAAAAAAATAGAATGCTTTCGAAAAATTAGTAAATTAAAAAAAAAATCTATGAATATTCGAAAAAAACCCGTAAATTTACTAAATTTATACTATCGAAAAATTCAAGAATTGTCAATTTTTTTTTTTGAATTTACGAAAATAGTTATAAATTCACAATTATTTTTCATAAATTTACAAGAATTTTTTGTTAAATTTTGAAAAAAATGTTTAAATTATTTTATTGCGAATTTACTAAATATACTAAATATACTAATTCCGTTAATATACTAAATGTAGTAAATTTTTGATTTTTTTCGAATATTTACAAATTTTTTCGAAAATTTATTAATTTTTCGAAAATGTTCTAATTTTTTTTTTAATATAAGGAAGTTACTTTTTACAGTCTACGTAACATTATTAATTTCATTCAACATCTACTTTTTTTTTATTTTTAATTTTACTTATAATATGAGAGATTCCACGTCAAGTTGGCCTACGTTGAACGGAAGGGTCACAGAAATAGGTAAAAAATTTTTTACGAAAATGCAACTAATGATAAATGTCCATGCCAATTTTTAGCTCAATAGGTTCAATCCTTGATTTTAGGCAGGCATTGTTAAATTATTAAAAATATTTTTGCTTTTTCGAGCATCTTATACTAGTGATTCTTATGGGACAAGGCTCTCGTTTCTATAGAAACTATATTATAATAGTAATATGATAAAAAGAAAGAAAAAAAGAGAGAGAGAGAGAAGGGGGGTCAGCTGCTTTAAAAATATATTTAAAAACTCACTCCGAGTTTGACGATTCCATACTTGACCAATGACGGCTCTCATGAATTGCTTGACTGTAAAGCTGTTAATTTATAAAAAATTTTTATATTAGTTTCAAACTACATAATTTATTATACAAGGTTTTTTAATATACATTTAATATATTTTTATATTTTAAAAAATATACAAAATAAAATCAATTATCACAAAATTTTTAAATAAGCATTGGTTTGTTCTTTTTTCATTTTACTCCAGTCAAAATACGAGGGGGGGGGGGGTTGTATTGTTTATGGCCAACACCAGATTAGGTCTACTATAAGTTTTGTCACTGAACACGAAAATCGGGGTCTTTTCTGTGAGAATTTGGGGCTTGACCCTTAAATTGGCCAAAACTTGCTCTAAAGTGGGTATTTTTGTTACATTTACTTTAAGCCTTTGAAATTTGGTATGCGGGGGTTTTTCGGGTAACTAAAAACGAATATTGAGATATTGTTTATGCAAAATTTGACCTTTGTCCTTAAATTGGCCCAAACTAGCTCTGAAAAGATTTAAATAAATTATTATTAGATTATTTGTAATGTAAATAAATAATTCACTAATTTTTATCTAAAAAGATTTATTTTATTCTTGTTAAAACATTACAGGATTTTCGAAAATTTAACAAAAAATTAAAAGGGGGGGGGCTAGAATGAATGTAGCACAAATGCCCTTTTCAGGGCTAATTTGGGTAAATTTAAGGGCGAAGGTCTAATTTTGGATAAAAAATACCACCATATTTATTATCAGTGACCCAAAAAAACCTCGTTTACCAAGTTTTAAAGGGCTAGAGTGAATGTAGCGAAAATGCCATTTTTAGGGCAAGTTTTGGCCAATTTAAGGGTCAAGCCCCAATTTTTCATAGAAAAGATCCTGATTTTCGTGATCAGCGAACCAAAATATCAATGCTAGACCAAATCTGGTGGTGGCCAGAAACTATATACAATCAAACACTTATTTTGACTGGAGCATAAAATAAATACACAGACTTTCTAATTTTGTATATTACAAAATGTTTAACCAAATTCAAAATAAAATTCTTACAAGCCAAGCCTTAGTTTGTTTTCAATCTCCATAAGTTGATTTTTTGATTCCATCAAAAAATCAACTTACAGCGCCTCCAGTTAGACCGTTTAACGCTCTTTCATGTTCAACGTCGTAAGATCTGAATAATTTTTGTGTATTTTCTAAAAATAAAGAAAAGAAACTTTCATATGAAACGAAATATTCAAGTACTATTTTTAATTAGCACAAGACTCTGAAAAAAATTCACTTGCTACAAAGCGTAATTTTTTCTTCATTTATTTATTCTAGTAAGAAATTTATTATCAAAATAAAAATCTTTTGATGACTCAAAGATTGTTTTTACCTAACATAATCCATAGCTCTGTATGTTTTCCTAATTTTCTAAGAGTTTCTCTATTAATTTGCTCACATATGTTATTTGTAGCTATCGGTCTTTCATAAACCGAAAAAATTTTTCTTAAAGGAAACCAAGTTTTTTCCAAATATTTATGAAATATTTTTAATTGCGTAGTATCTGAAGTTTCTTCAAATATTAGGTTCTTTACAACTTCTAATTTTTCATGCATCTTCGTATGTGGCAAATATGCTAATGTTAAAGCATTATTATAAATATCCAAGTGGGCTTCCTTATCAAGGCCAATTTCCTCCCACTTTTGAATAACGGCCTAAAAAATGGATAATAATTTACCTTTGCATTTGAATTTTAAATTGCATAATATAGGCCATCCTAAAATTGCAAATAGATTTAGAGATAAAGGATTGTTTAGAGATCGTCATGACGATCATGCTAAACTTTCTTCCATATTTAATTTATTTTGGTACAAAATTTCAAAAATCCTTTTAAATTAAAAAAATTAAATAATAAATTAAATTAATTAAAAAAACAAAACTTCAAATAAATCATAGAAAAAAATAATTGAGTTGAGGTAACACAGAAGTAGGTAAACATAAGTATAAATTGGCACGTATTAACTATGATTGAATGTTTGAATACAGTAAATTAAATTTATTAAGCTTAAATCAGTCCATGTGTTTCTTTTCTTTTTTGTATAGAAATATATTATATGTTGTATGTTTGTACTAATTCACGATAAGAACTTATTGAACACAGATTACTTTGATTAGTAATCTTTGTTAGTAACATTTTGTAAAATTCGACGGTCGCCTCTTACGACTTCTTCGTGAGCGTCAGCGTGGCTTTCCGTAAAAAAGTCGGAATCTGTCATCGGATCCTGCCGGTTGAAAATTATAATAATTCAAGTCTATAAAAACAAATTTAACCTAAACTCTTAGAAAATAAAATTGGCATGTGTTATAATAATAAAAATATTTTTTATGAATCTAAGACAGGAATTTAGCACGGTTAAGTATAAATTAATTCAAAATTCTTGTCAAGATTGTTTAATAAAAGTTTTAACACGCGGCTGAAAGAAGATCACGAAATGCATTTAATAATGACATTGAATATCTTGAATTACAGTTGAATTTTTTTGACACTGTATCTAATTATTGTTTGTAGTAATTAGTAATTGAGAAAAGCCAATTTGTTTTAGGTTATTGTAATCCCTGTTATAGAGTCAGATCGTTGGCAATAGTTGCCGATTTTTTAAGCTGTCTGTCCTATTCAATAAAATACTTTTTATTTTATATATTAATATAAACTTTGAAATAATCACATTCTGCCGAGCTTTCTTGCTAGTGCTTACGCTAGTGTTTAAACTTTTGCGCCTTTGATACTTAATATACTATTTTTACACAGCGAGGATATGACCAGTGCCTATAGTTTAAATATAATTTTTATTAACTCACAAAACTTTGTAGAGTAATTAAATGTATTTAATATTTTATATAATAAGTTAAATTTGGTATGGTTTCCCATCTGGAATGCATTTATTTTTAAATTCTTTAAATTTGTATTATTACTAATACTATTAATAAAATAAAAAAAGGATTATTTTTTTTTTAATTGTCATAATCCCCAGTATTTCTAATTTACTGTTAGGATTATTGTGCTAAAAAAAGTTACAATCTCTAAGGATTATTTATTTAGTATTTTATATTATAGAATAAGAAATTGAAAAAGATAAATTTTTTCAAAATTTCACGTCTCTATATTTACTATAAAACACGTTTTTTTTACGAGAAATTTTTTAAAATAAGGTTGCTCCATCTAGCAGAAAAAATGTTTTTCTAACAGTGCAAAAATTCAAATTTGAAATCATATCGAATAACAAAAAGAATAATTAAATTGTTTTTTTTTAATTATTTAACAGTAGGAAATATAGAATTTTAATTGTAAATATTTAATAATAATTTGATAATTTGTTTACATAATGTTAACGATTCTAATGATGCATTTGATATTAATTATGCTATTTTCAGCTTGCTTATTTGTTAATAGACTAAGTATCTTTCTCTATAAAACTGAAATGTAACGAATTTTGTCATCGATTTACTCTGGCGCACGCGCTGTAATATTTTAATAGCACTATACTCTCGCGCGTTAAATAATTTTTATTATTATTAAATTATAATTGAATCTTTTATTAATTAATAATAAAATTTTGGGTATTTTTCATTATAATTAAATAAAAATAAGAAATATAATAATTTTCTCATTTTATTATACAATCTTTTAAAAATTTCGTCTTCGATTTTATCTAATTAATCGATTCATTTTTTCTCTGTAGTGTCAGCCGCGCGCGCTGTATAAAAAATTTGTAAAACAATTTTAAATATTAATTTTTTAATTTATTATTATAAACTGTCAAAATAATTATAAATTTTAATAAAAAATTTAAACTATAATAAAACATTACAACTGTAGATGCGACATAAATAATATATGAAAATCATTCGAGTATTTCGTCATCCTATTATAAAATTTCGCTGTCTAGGACAAAAAAAAATTAATGTCAATGGTTGAAAAAGGTTCTAGCCCGAGATGCGTAGCACCGAGGGACAGTAATCAATATTTGCATTCAGATACGATATCTATTTTTTTCTTGAAATAAATTTTGAAAATAAAAATAATATTGGTTTTTATTTATGATAATATATGAAAACTCATTGGCGTATTTCGTCATCCAAGTGTAAAATTTCTCCGTCCAGGACAAAATAAAAATTTAGTTCGAGGTATAGTAATCAGTAATTCCATTCAGATGCGATATTAAATATTTTTTTCTTGAGGTAAATTTCTATCTTCTATCTCTAAAAAACTCATGTGACATAATTTTTCGTCTAATTTATTCGTGATTGGTTGCGCTGATTTTTTCATTATTTATTTCATTATAGTTCTAATTTTTATTATCTTTTAAAATACTTAATTATTAATAAAATTTTGTGTAAAAAATACAGAAATAAGAAATACCATAATTATTTACTATACAATCTCCTAAAAATTTCGTCATCTTTATCTAATTGGCCGTTTCATTGATGATCTGTAGTGTTAGCGGCGCGCTGTATACAAATTTTTAGACAATTAATTGTAAATATTAATTTATATAATATAAACTTTTTGAAAATTGAATGTAATATTTTGTAAAATTAAAAAATTATTTCTAAAAAATAAAGGTCCTGAAGAGGTTCTCAGATTGGGAATGAAATATTGACAAGAGTGAAAATCAAAGTTTTTTGAATTTTTCCTTATAATTTGTCCAGCAAGGTCGTTTTAAGCTCAATTGAAATACAAACTGTAAAAATAATTATAAATTTTAATGAAAAATGTTTAAACTAATAGAAAATTAATTATATTTGTATAATAACATGAAAATTAATTCGAGTATTTCGTCATCCTATTAAAAAATTTCGCCGACCAGAACAGAAGAAAAATTTATTTTGAGGGATGAAAAGGATTCTGACAATAATGCAATATTTTTTTCTTTTAAATAAATTTTGAAAATAAAAATAATGAAAGGTTTATTAAAATTATGAAAAAAGTTCATTATTTGAAATTGACATCTCACTGTACAATTGTTTTTATTTGTGAATTAAAACACTTTTCGGTTAAACATAAAATATAATCTGAGGGGGTTGGCGCGCTGTAGCGCGCAGGGGGCTTGCCCCCTAGTTAAGTAAAATATTGTATTAAGTAAAATATTCTTTGCTTTAATTGAAAAAATGATAATACTAAAATATTATTTGAATAAAAAATTTTTTTTCTAATTGTATTTATACAATAATTTTTTTTAATTATATTTATATCAATACAGTTGTACAGAAATGTTCGTTAAAGTTATGGTAAATATATATTATTTAGTTAATTGTGAAATGTATTTATTTCTAAAATCCTTAAATTTTTATTATTTTTTTGGAAAATAGCCTAACATTAACAGATCATCTTAGATTATGTATATTTTTTTCAACGTTTGTTACTAATTATTTTAAATATTTCATTTACCATGAATACAATATTATTTTTATTGTATTTTTAAATTAAAAATTCAAGTTGTTTTTTATCTTAGGATGCTATAATAGTATAATTTAATTAAAAACATTCATTTTTTTACAACATAATTAGAATAATTATCTATATAAAATTGGGAAAATATAAAATTTTTGTTAAAAAAAAAAGTATACAATAAAAACTATTAAAATTCACAAATTAAATGAAAACTTCTTTCCTTTAATTACGAAAGTTTTTGTAAATTTTAGAATAATATTATAACAAGGAATTGGCGCTTCATATTTAAACTATCAAAAACTATCCCCAAGATGGGGTAATTATTTATAGTCTCATTATTAAAATTAATATTTCATCCTTAAATTATCTTAAAAATAAATATTTATAATGAAGGTAAACGTAAACATTTTCGCAAAAATAAAAACTGAAATTTAAATTATTTTTATAAAATCTATTTTTAAAGCTAACAAATAGAATATTTCCCAAAAAATTTATTTCATAACCAGGTTTTCCAATATAATTAATTCTAATTATCCATAAAAATTCATATCATTAGTAAAAAAACAGTAAAATAAAAATAAATTAAATTATAAACATAAATTTATTATACAAAATATTATTTACTACTCAAAAATTGATCATTGGAACATAGAATACAGACTATTTAATATTAATTTTTCTCATGTTGTAATCAAAAAATTTTTGAAATCTTTATCAAATAAATACAATACAACATACAGGAACATAGTCCAAAACTAATTAACAATGATTTTCAAAAAAAATTTTAATAAAAAAACGACATAATTAATTAAAATAATATCCAAAAAAATTTTTATTTAACAAGCAAAGTCCACTTTTTTTACAAATACAAAGACAAACAATTCTCTCGAACTAAAACAAAACTAAACAAAAGAATTTCTAATAAATGGATAGTTTACAAGACCTAACATAAAAATTATCCACAATTAAAGTATAGATATTTTTGAAATTTTATATGTTTGTGATTTATTAAATAAATTTGGTCAAATAAATACAAAATGCTAGAATGAAACGTTATTGATAGTAATTGTGTAAGTTATTTATTTTATACGAAGGCTTGTTAATTGTCTTTATTAAATATCGATCTATGTATTATATGCAGGTCATATAATTTAGTTTTATTTATACTATCAATCCGACATTTTAGTTGCGAAAAAAAATGAGATGATGTTATTATACGACAAATTAGACTACGTTAAGTAATAGAAATTTTAAATAACAATATTTGTACATTGCGAAACGAAAATTGTTATTTTTTGAATCAAGGAGTAAATATTGGTTTCAATGGGACCAATTTTAAAAGTTTTGTAGTTTTCCGAATAAATTTTTCTGTATAATATTAACAAGAGAAACTTGTTTATTTTTTCCCTAAGAATTCGTTGGAACCATTTATTTTCGCTTTTGACTACTTCTTATATGAGAAAAATCGATTTCGTGTTTATTATTATAAATTCATTTTATTAATGCCTTACGTATACTTTTTGCTGTATTAAAACAAAAAGCTGTGTTGTGTATATACCCTGAAATAAGAAAACATATTTATACTCAGAAAATAATCAATCGATAAATTTTTTGCAAATACATAATGAAATTGAAAAATTTTAAAAGTGAACATAAGAAAAACGGATAATTCATTTTTAAATCTTATTTACCTTATCAAATAGATTGCAATAAATCCATGCCTAATTTAATTTCATTAGTAAATGAGTTGGAAAATTACAAACTGGCAGTAAATTATTTAAAAATAAATTTTTATAAAATTATCGATTGGATGTATATATAACTAAATCTTTTATACGATTTCACATAAATTACTCAACATTAGAATACAATTTCCTAATATTATAATTTGTAGTTATCACTTTGCTAGCTGTTAGATCCTTAACCCCAGCTATTTTGATTCCCAAGATCTGAATTATTTAAAGTCTCTTATTATGAAAAAATTTAAAAATTTCCTTATCAATTTTATATCAAACTCATCAATTTTAAATATTAATTTTTTAATTTATTATAAAGTGTGAAAATAATATATTTTTTTGTCACTATACGTAATACATATTTACAATTGCAAAAATGACACTTTTAAAGCGAAATTTTTTAATTAATTGTATATAATAATTAATTTTCTTTTATAAATATATAATATACTACATATATGTCTAAAGATTATATTATTATATTATTATATTATATTATTCTTTACAAAGTTAAATTAAAAACTCGTGTAAAAAATATGTATACATACAATAAAAAAAATTATACATATAACTAATAATAATAATAATAATAAAAGAAAAATCAATATTAAAGAGGTTTTTTTATTTAAGTATACATATAAATGCGTGTATATATATATATTGATATATATATGCATGAGGTGCACTTAATAAAATGCCCTCGACTCGAGTATTTTTATATACAAAAAATCCATCGTATGGAAAAAAAATAAAATAAAGAGCAAAATAGTCATTCATCTTATACTATAAATAGTTTAATTTTGAATGTAAGTAGTATAAGTATATATAGTGTAGCATATAATTTAATATAATTTAATAATAATATAATTTAATTATTTAATCATATAATTTACCAATTTAACTTTCATTTAATCCATTAAACTTTTCTGTAAGTAACGTACTTTTTGAATTATAGCTGAAAAACTAAAACAGAACACGAATTTTAAAGGGTGAAAATAGCAATTTTCCACCCTTCATATCTCCAAGGGAAGAAAAAAACAGGAATAACTACAACTTACGAAGTCAGATTTTTTGAAACAGTAACTTTTTGATTATTATTTATATTTTCCAATATATAATACACGTTATTGAGTACATTTTCTGCTGATTCTTCTTCGATAGGATTACCTTCAAATTTAAGAATGCAAATATATTGTTGTTTATTCATGTTAATGCTCACATGTAAAATCTTAACGGTTATTAATAAAAATAATAAAATATGTGAACAAATAATTTAATAGGTATTTATAATATAAAAAGATAAAGATTCCCATAAAGCCCATTATTATTTATTAAATAAATATCAAGAAAATTACTTGTTAGTTTATAAAAATTGGTAAATATCTATTTATATGAAATATTCATCTCTTTTAATTTTTCTAAAGAATAATTTTGAAGATCTAGGATCAAATAATTTAACTCCAATATTTAATCAAAATAAGAACAATTTTCAAATTTACAAATTCTACGAACTGAATTTAAACAGGCAAATCAAATATTTATTTAATAAAAAAATATCTTTCAAAATATCTTTTTCATTATCCTCCTGGTAAAAACAGTTGGCTCAATTTGCACTTGACTAATATAGGAAGCCGGTTAATTTTTTATAGTAAGGTTATTCGAAGAATTGAAATAGTACATTTTACTATAATTAAGGGAAATTTTTCTTAAGTAAGATTTAAAATTATTTTCAATTGATAATTTTTTAAGATTTAAACAATGATTGATTTTCGAAATTTTAATGAATATCATTATATGAAATAAATATTTAGAACAATACTCAATATTAAACAATTTTATTGGTATAAATAATTATACACGATTATATAATTAAGAAAACTTATTATAGTTGATATTATAAAAAAAAACTTATAATAATTTCTTGATTTGCAATTATTTAATTTAATGTATAAATTAAAATAAAAACTATTTATCTTCTTTATCATCCTACTTGTTTCTTTCAATTTGTTTATTATTGTACTTTGTTTCTTCTTTCCAATCTTTAACGTTTGCAGGACTATAGTTATTAGGACTATATTATTTAAAACACTTACTATAGTATAATACAGGAAGCCAATTTTTTGTTTGCTTGATAAAAAATATCCGAAAAAAGAATATTTAAATTTGTTCTTTCTCTGTAACCACTCTTGAAGTCTTGGTCTAGCATAAAAGAAAATGAAATCTAAATTTAATCCAATTCTAATAAAATGAATACTTAAAATCTTGCGTTTTTTCGATTAGCGCACCTAATCTCAAAAAAAATTTGACATATATAATATATGTACTATTTTTGTTTTTCAAATTAAGATTATTATTATTATTATTATTATAAACTTTTTATTGCGAATGAGAAATTTCCAGAGAACAGTATAAATCTAAGCATATTTTAAGAGATCCTTATATATTTTTAAATTTTTAAAATAAATATTTATTTACAAAAATTAAAATTAAAATTATCCCATTTAAGCCGTGAGATATTAAAAATATCCATAAGTTGTATAAATTATTACAGTATAGATTTTATTAAATTGTTATTTCATTTATTTAATAAATATATTTGTCGAAATAGAAATTAAATCTCGTTATTTTTTCTGTAACATAAATTTATTTAGTTGTTTCAGTAGTCCCGGAAGGTTAAACGAAAAAAATTTGAAAAATATAATATATATTTTTTTTCGCGAAAGAGAAATTGTCATAGAATAGTATAAATGTAGTAAATTTAAAGAGATCAGATAATGTTTCTAAAATTATTTACTAAATATTTATTTACAAAATTAAAATTTACTTTTAAGTTTATTTTCGATTTCATCTTTTCTGTTTATTGAAATTTATAGGGAAAGGTTTAATTATTGTATTACTTGTTTAATTATTTTAATTGAAGGAATAGGATATAAAGTATAATATTGGATATAATCGAGCAATTTTTTTATCGCAAATAAAACGATTTCTGTATATTATATAATTATAAATAAATAAATAATAAATTTTTGATACATATAAACTTAATTGTTACATTTATTGTTTTTTTTGGTTAATCTTGGGATCTTTATTTGGATTGCATTATCAGAATTATAATCTGAATCTTAATTTAATTAAATTTTTTTAATAAGCATTTTTAACGACCCATGAAGAGTACTTAAGATAAAAATAAATACTCTGTATCCTATCCTTGAAATGTTTTAGAAACCTCCCGAGTAAAACAGCATTTAATTTTAACAATCCTGAATTAATCTTATCTAGGCCCAAAGCCGTTTATAAAAATATATAAAGAACGTTTACACCAGAATTAAAACTTAACCCTGTTAAAAGCCAATTTTTTTTAACAACGTCGTTCAAATCATGCATTCTTGTTATTCCGATACCTTCTCACTCTAATTTAAAATAACCTTAATAATAATAAAGAGTGTTAAGAAATTTAGTAAGGTTCCTCTTTAGCAATAATAAAATATTCTTAATCATCTATTTTACCTAACAAAGTTTAATGTCATAAGAAAACTAAGAATGATCATTGAATCATCTTATCCTTGATACTCTTAGTGTAACATCTCATGGAAAAAATAAGTTTTTTTACATAAAAAAAGGAGATTTTTCTATACTATATCTAATCTTTTTTTATGATAATTAGATCTGATAGACAGTTTTTGGTGTAGCTGGTGTAGTTATATCTTGAAGACATAATTACACCAACTACAGGATAAAAGAAAAAATTTTTGATATGTTTAAATTGAGGAATAAAAATGATATATTGAAAACGTGAATTTTAGATATTAGTAATTTCATACAAATAAAAGACGAAAAAAATCAACAACTGGACTCAATCCAATACTGCTTTGACTCTCTTGAAATCGTACTCTACCCCTAACATATATAAAAAAAAATTGAAACTCACCGAGATTTTAGCAATTCATCCTGGTCGTGTCAATGTATAGATATAAGTTGTCAGCGAATACATTTTATAAACTATTCATACTTATTTTTAATATCTGAGTATTTGAAAAGTAAACCGATTTTCTTTTTTAGAATAAATTTTAAATTAAATCTAAGCGAAGAGAAAAAATTAAAATTAAAATTATTATTATAATTAAATTATAATATTTAATTTTTCTCGAAATAGAAATGCATTGCAAACTGTATATAAGAGGCGAGATCATATGTACGCGTAACTTAATATCTTTAATCTTTTAATTTTATATCTATTATACATATTATCTCTATTGCATCGGCAATATCTTTACGATATTTTAATGTATAATACTAGTTCTATTTATTATGATATATTTAATATAAAATTCCTATAAATGAAATGCGAGGGTTATAAAAATAAATTTATAAAAATTATATAGCGCCCTAATAAGAAAAATACAAATTATTTTTTGTATAAAAGCATTTAACTCTATACAACATATAAAGTTATAAATGCTGCTGCTGACTTCGCCGCTGCTTCCTGAGACATTTGGGCCTATGCGGTTTTTTTATATATTTAACCAATTATTATAAAGTTGTTTTTGTATGTTTTTATATAATTTATATTTTTTATACTTTGTTTAAGTTTAAAATATAAGTAAAAATAGAAAAATCAAATTTTTATTTTTTTAAAATAATTTGGCTTAATTGCACATGTTGACTAACACATCTTAATACCACTTACAACCAACTAAAATTATAATACATTATTTAAGTTTATTTATTATTTATGTGCATATTTTAATACAGAGTCGTATTTAAAGTATTTTTTTTTATTTTGTAAATATAAATATTTTATCCCTTTGTAATAAAAAATAGATTTTTTTTCTTGTAGATTTGTTGTAAATTGGGATAAAAAATAAATAAAAAATATTAAATGTAAATAAAAAGAATTATATTTATGATCGACTGAAAGGTGGGTATTTGTTAAACTCTTGTTATGGATTTGTAATTTTTTATTAAATCGCAGTTAAGAGTTGAATTATCTTAAATTTTTAATTTTATATACCCGTGATGGGAAAGTTTTTATTACTTTTTTATTATTAATAAAAATTATTTAAAAAAATTATTTTATGCAAGACAGAATGAAATAAAAAAATGTATTTCAAATAAAAGAAAATTTAACTACATATTTAGAAAGAAATAAAAATTAGAAAAATTGTTAATAATTTATCCTTTAATGACATATAAAAATTGATTTTTTTTTTTTTAATTTTTTTATAAAACGTCAAAGTTATACACAACACGAACCAAAATTGGACATGAGTCACCCTAACATTATAATTGTATATTTTTATTTTCTTTTATAAATCATTCTTTCTTCAGATAAATGAATAAAAAGAATGTCAAAAAATAAAAGAATGCCAAAATTTTTTTTATTTTAGGACGTAATTTTTAAATTTTTTCTATGAAAGTACGAATATCTGAAAATATTGTAACCCGTGATATTTCACAACCATTATGGAATTAAAACCTAATTTTTTTTTTCAAAAATTTTTTCATCAAAAAATCTCAAACTACTTTTGTTTTTTTTTTAATTTGGATGTAATACCTCTTTTATTTCCATGGAAGTACTTATATTTGAAAGTACGGTTTTTACTCGATATCTCGAATCTGATAATTAATTTTTTGAAAATTTTCTTCCCACTTTTTGACTAAAAAAATTAAAAAAAAAATTTAACTGATCTTCATAAATCCCACTCTTGTACTATACGCTTTTTTCGAGTTTTTTTCTGAAAAGAAATTACTTTTTTTTTCAAGGACGGAGACCGAAGAAAAGGTTTCACTGGCGCACGACAATGGAATTTTTAATTTATGCACGAATCTTATTTTATCGATCATTTGAGGTTATTGAAAAATAAAGTTGAAAACGTAATTACCTGATTTTCTAGCTATTGAGAAAATTCTTCTCTTATTTATATACTAATTTCATGATGTTTGTCAAATAAAAACTTAAAAAAAATATTAATTATTTACGTAGAAAAATTTCATTTATTATCATTATTAATATCATTCAATATTATTATCATTCAAAATTTAGTCGTAAATCAAATGATTTTGGTCGTAAACAGTACAGTGGGATTGGCTTACTTTTGTGTGATTTTTCTAAAAAAATATTTTTCAGAGAAAGTTCATTGATCTTATCTGCTATATGTACATTATTTATTGATTATTCCTTGATTTTTTGCTTAATTTTTTTTAACCCAGTTACCTACTTTTTGCTCATATCTTTAAGATTAGTAGCTTCAAAATTTAAAAATTTAATTATTATTCTCGAAAAATGTAACGTTATTTGTTAAAATTAGCAAGAATATTCTGATTCTATTGATTGATTTTCAGTGGTTCTTTTTTGATTCAGCAATTAAGTTTTGAAATTTTCCGAATTGAAATAGTTTCAATTAAGAAACAAGCATGAAGAAATATATAATTACACACTCATGCTAGTTAGTACCGAAACTTATGCGCTAGTTGCCTTCTTGGGCATAAAACTCATGTTCAAAACTTGGCTCGTATTAAAACGTCACGAACATTATGACCGGGGTCATATGTGACCAATAAATTAATTTAGAATATTTAGATCCGAAAATAAATAAATATCATCAATACGATTCTGTGCAACAACAGCCATATTGGACTTACCTTTTATCGTTGTTGTTGCCAGAAGACCCTGAAAATAAAGTATTTGGAGGGGAGGTAAAAATGAATATTTATGTAGACAAAATTTAATAACTAAACAAAGATAATTAATATTTATTTATTAGAAATTAATATTTACAAAAAAATAAAGTTGAGCGCCACCGGTTCAATAAAACCGGAAATTATAACCAAAGATAAATCCAAAGGGGTGAATTTAATGCCAAAAGGGTTAATGATCTAAATATTAAAAATTAAAGGGAGAGCAAGAGATGATTTCGGGTCGTTACTTCCGTATAACAATTAATAACCTAAAATTACAAAATATAAATGCTAAAAATACCTAAAATCTACACCGTAAGAGCACATTCGCACGCCATATCTAGAAGATGATTTACCTTGCTTCCTGATGACGTCTTTGTCGAATTTTGATACTCCCTGATGTAGTTGACCAAATTAAAAATTATTAAAAATAACTTATATATTAATAATTAATAATTTTTAAACACTTAAAACAAGATGCCGGAGTCAAGCGTCTGCGTGCTTAGACTCCGAAAACAGATTATCACAAACTAATTAAGGATTTCGGTAAATAAATTAATTTAATTTATTCCCGAATTACTCACGAATAACCAAAAATAATAAAATTTAATTTAACTAATTATTCACACAAAAATTACGAATAAAAACAATTATTTTATTCGAAGTATAGAGAGCTCTTTATAATAAGCGTGTTTTTCGGCTCGCAGACGAGCACGCACTGATCTGGTTCGATTTCAGTTCCTCCCTTACGGAAGTCCAAAATCGCAAACGTTCCAAAGGAACTAGCGTGATATCAGCTCGAAAAAGCGCTTAAAAATCTAAAATTTAAAAATTAATTTTAATTTAAATTTTTATTAAAGTGACAGAAATCCTTCCTGTCACAACATCTAAAATATTATTTTGCCCCTGGGGGCAGCATAAGGGCAGCTATTTTGATATTAAAAAAAAAAAATTAAACAGTTGACTGCAGTGGTGTTATTTACCATCCATTTGTTCGACTGAAGGAGGAAGAATTCTTTTAAAAACAAAGTGGCTTTCATAAAAATTCTGCAATATTATGTAAATGTTTTTTAGAAATGTGTAACAAAAAATATTATAATTTTTATTTTTTGTAGACAAATGACAGCCGGATATCCTTATTTATTTTCCGTTTTTCTTTAAAAAAGAGCTGAAGTAAATCAGAGAAAAAAAACTAGAAATTGTACTTCAGGACCAAAATATTAATACTAAAAGGAATTATATAGAGAAAAATCTAAATTTTCTAAGGGATATCCCCTTCAGAAGAAATTAATTAATCACTAATAAGTTTGAATATAGAAATAAATTAAATCTTTATTGAATATTTACAAAGAATGCGTAAGCAAACTTATTTCGATTACTTAATTTCATAAGCAACCGAAAAACCACACCGAATTTTTGTTTTTGGTGTGTAGCTAGCGGAAGCGTGGGTGCCAACCACGACGGAAAGATGATTTGAAATCAGAGCTTCACCGCGCCTGCTTTAAAAAAAGACCAAATTTTATAGGTAAGAAAACAAATTGAAAGATTGAATTTTTACTTTGTAATACAAAATATGTATCAAATTTACCGAAAAGTAAAATTTGACAACTACTATTGAATTCCACATGATCGACAAAATAGTATTTACTAAGATAAATAGCAAACGAAAATTATAAGAAGGAAATATATTAATAGTTGCATTTTTTTTTTATTTGAACAAATAAATTAGGTATAAGATTTTCTAGAGGGAAATTTACAATAGAAAATTAGATTTTGAAAAACAAAAGAAATATTGACGATCATGATTTAAAATTTTATATAATTGACAATATATTAACCCGAGTATTAACCAAAGCAAGTAACATACCAAAAAAAAAAATTATAGGAGGGAATCAGATAACTGATATACCGTAAAACCGAATTCTTGGGAACCGTAAAAAAAAAAGAATATATATATTATTATTATATTGTAATATATGCTAAATAATTAATTAACTTAAGCCCACTAATAGGCTCTTCACGGTAACGCAGCCCTAAGCTAATAACCATACCACATTCATGCATACAAAATTTTTAATAAAAATATAAATTCTATTCACAGTTCACTAAAATTAATCACTTAATATTCACTTTGTATGGAAAGATTCATAAATTTAGTGTTCAGAATTTACGAAAGTTAGTTTCTTATTCAAAAAAAATCAAACAATATTATTATCACCAAAATATTCACTTTGCATGGAATGCATCATATACATAATGTTCGAAATTCAAACTAACGTTCTTTTGTAATTTAATAGTTCAAAATTATTTTTAATCACTTTATTATTAATGAAATTATACTATTTTATTTAAACTAAATTAACTTTTCGTCACATTTACTGAGATTTACCCATATATAATTTTTCCAAAATTACAAAACTAAACCGAATAAATTTAGATATTAAAAATAATTTGATTGCACTGAAATATAAAAATTTTAAATTTACCTTAAAAATGCAAAAGCGTATAGGAATGACCCATATGCATTTATTCAACCAAAAAATTTAATCAGAGATAATTTTTGTAATTTTCGAAAAAATTTTAATTTTACATATATTGCTAAATATTACTCATATAGACTTTATTATAAGTCCCAAATAAAAATTAAAAACTTTTCAAAATATCATGGGACTAAAAAAAAGCAGCATCAAAATTTTTACGTTTTGAAAAATTTTTATTTTTACAAAAATTTATGAGACTTATCCATATAGCATGTTCTAAGAATTTTGAAAAATTCTCGTAATATACACAATGACAAAATAAAGAACACGTTATATGTAAAAATACACACATTCACAAAAAAAATTCAAATATATTTAATTATTATTAATTGGTATGGCTAATTATAATAAATTATTATTAATTAATTACCGAGTCTAGCGAATTTATTAATTGTTACACCCAGCCCCACACGTTCGGGCGCCAAAAATATGACCGGGGTCATATGTGACCAATAAATTAATTTAGAATATTTAGATCCGAAAATAAATAAATATCATCAATACGATTCTGTGCAACAACAGCCATATTGGACTTACCTTTTATCGTTGTTGTTGCCAGAAGACCCTGAAAATAAAGTATTTGGAGGGGAGGTAAAAATGAATATTTATGTAGACAAAATTTAATAACTAAACAAAGATAATTAATATTTATTTATTAGAAATTAATATTTACAAAAAAATAAAGTTGAGCGCCACCGGTTCAATAAAACCGGAAATTATAACCAAAGATAAATCCAAAGGGGTGAATTTAATGCCAAAAGGGTTAATGATCTAAATATTAAAAATTAAAGGGAGAGCAAGAGATGATTTCGGGTCGTTACTTCCGTATAACAATTAATAACCTAAAATTACAAAATATAAATGCTAAAAATACCTAAAATCTACACCGTAAGAGCACATTCGCACGCCATATCTAGAAGATGATTTACCTTGCTTCCTGATGACGTCTTTGTCGAATTTTGATACTCCCTGATGTAGTTGACCAAATTAAAAATTATTAAAAATAACTTATATATTAATAATTAATAATTTTTAAACACTTAAAACAAGATGCCGGAGTCAAGCGTCTGCGTGCTTAGACTCCGAAAACAGATTATCACAAACTAATTAAGGATTTCGGTAAATAAATTAATTTAATTTATTCCCGAATTACTCACGAATAACCAAAAATAATAAAATTTAATTTAACTAATTATTCACACAAAAATTACGAATAAAAACAATTATTTTATTCGAAGTATAGAGAGCTCTTTATAATAAGCGTGTTTTTCGGCTCGCAGACGAGCACGCACTGATCTGGTTCGATTTCAGTTCCTCCCTTACGGAAGTCCAAAATCGCAAACGTTCCAAAGGAACTAGCGTGATATCAGCTCGAAAAAGCGCTTAAAAATCTAAAATTTAAAAATTAATTTTAATTTAAATTTTTATTAAAGTGACAGAAATCCTTCCTGTCACAACATCTAAAATATTATTTTGCCCCTGGGGGCAGCATAAGGGCAGCTATTTTGATATTAAAAAAAAAAAAATTAAACAGTTGACTGCAGTGGTGTTATTTACCATCCATTTGTTCGACTGAAGGAGGAAGAATTCTTTTAAAAACAAAGTGGCTTTCATAAAAATTCTGCAATATTATGTAAATGTTTTTTAGAAATGTGTAACAAAAATTATTATAATTTTTATTTTTTGTAGACAAATGACAGCCGGATATCCTTATTTATTTTCCGTTTTTCTTTAAAAAAGAGCTGAAGTAAATCAGAGAAAAAAAACTAGAAATTGTAGTTTTCTTTTTTACGCACAAATTCGAGGACGTTTAATTAGAAAAGACAAATATTAAAAAAAATACTTTAATTATGTAATAATAATAGTAAAAGGGTAACAGGTCTCACGCAACGTATTCTATACGTATCTGGGTTTTCCAACTAACAATCCACACTCATCGATTAATTATTCTAAGGCCCCTGACAATGTAAGAAACAGGTGAAAGTAGTCTCTCAAACATAATTAATTGGATTTTTATTTTCTGATCTTAAATTTATAGATAAAATAGAACCACCATGGCTATAGTAAAACATTTAAACTCGGAGGTGAATGCTCATGAAAAAATTTTTTTTTAACTTGGAAATACCCATAATATAATCTTATTTTTTTTTACTTTTATCGACTGTGAAGCTGAACTTGGAAAACTTATTTACTTTTAAAATATATAGTGAGGAAATTTGCTGTGCAGATTAGTTCGGCAAATTTTAATTGTCTTTATTTCCGAAACTTTTTCGGATTCGGCAAAAAGATTATCCCTATTGCTTAAATAGTAAGCCGGACAATTTTTTTGAATCCTTCTGAATTCGGAAATGACCCCCTCAAAAGAATAGGAAATTGCTGTCGGTCAAATTAGTCGAATTTTTGATATGTTGTAGATTTTATTATTCTAAAAAAAATTTTCAATGGTCACAAATTTATTAAGAAAAGATAAAAGAAAGATATTTATAAATGAAAAAAAAAAAAAAGATATTTACAATTAATATTCTAATTATTATAAATTGGGCACACTTACTTTTTTTTTAACAAATATTGTCAAAACCCAAAAATCCAATAATTTTTAATAAACTTGCCTTTATAATTTGTTTTTTAATAACTATTTTATTTTTAATTTAATTATTATATTACGTTATAGGTATATATACACTGTAAAAAGTAACTTTCTTATATTAACAAAAAAATTAGAACATTTTCGAAAAATTAGTAAATTTACGAAAAAATTTGTAAATATTCGAAAAAAATCGTATAATTACTAAATTTAGTATATTAACAAAAAATTCGAGTATAATTTACAATTTTTTTCGTAAAATCACAAAAAAAATCGAGAATTCTATGTTAATTTAGTTCTATGAATCTCATCTTTTTTGTACGATTCTATAATTTATTATATTATCTATCTTTAAGAAATCATATGAATGCTAAAAATGATAACTGATTTAATAAAAAAAAAAATTTTGATACAAGTATAGTCTGTTATATTTTTTATCTATTTTATTTTTGATGCTGTAAAATAGAGTGTAACTTTTAAAAAAATAATGTTTTTTCACTTTCTTGGAACCACCACTTTGGAACTAAGAAGTATCTTTTTCTTTGTTAAAAAGATCTTGAAAATAATATTTTATAAGACCACTTTTAACAATAGTAAGAAAATTTGCAAGAGGGGTCCAAGATCAAAGTGCAAAAAGCATAAAAATTTAAAAAAAATGAAAGTGATCATAAATCCAAAAAAGAGACTAGAAATATTTAAATTTTGATACACCGTTAAAAGTAACTCCTGCAAATTTAAAAAAAATAATCATTCATTTGGGAAATAATTAGTAAATTTTCGATTTAGTGAAATTCCTTTTTTTTTTTAATTCATCATAAATATAGGTGTTGTAAGTTTAAAAAACTAGGTATATATTTCGCAAATTTACGATAAAAAATCCTTAATTTACAATTGTTTTTATGAAGTTTTAAAAATGATTCGAGAATTATACCTAATTTTTTACGAAAACGTACAAATTTTTCGCAAAATACACTATTTTTTTTGTAAACCTAGGCAGGAGCTTTTTAACGCAATTAAAATTAACGCTTATGTAAACTTAAAGAATTTGAATGAGTAAAATTATGTGTGTGTGTGTGTGTATGTGCGTATGAAAGTATGTATGCTGTAACCGGTGATATTCAGAACCATTATGGTATTAAGACCTAATTTTTTTTTCACAAATTTTTTTATTAAAAAATCTCAAAATACTTTCTTTTTTTTTTAATTTGGATGTAATACCTCATTTATTTCTATGAATGTCCTTATATTTGAAATAACGGTTTGTAATCGATATCTAGAATATCATAATTAATTTTTTGAAAAATTTTTGTTACAAAAAAATACAAAAACAGCAATATTTTTTTTCTCTTTGGATGTACCCAATTTTTTCCTATGGAGATTTTTATAGGTTTCATGTAGGTATGCTGACTAGATTTGTGATTTTTTATGAAACTCTTTAGCGCTCGGAAAATTTACGACGGAGACCGACTGTATACGGAAATCCATTTACTTAATAAAAGAACGCTTTCTCTTGTACTGGGTGAATAGTTTAGTTTTACGTCGAACGCGACGGCAGTGGATTATTTCCGTGGGTACTCGGGATGCAGTCGGGTTTCATCGGAACGACACTCTAATAATACTATAAGCTGCTGTATAATATGTAATACATATTATTTTGATGTACGTTTTCATATAGTTTCTGTTGACTTAGGACTATTGTTCGATTTTTTTTTCTAAGTTTTGTATTTTTAATTAATGCGTAAAAATCCAAAAATTTAAAATACTAGAATAATAGAAAAAAAAAAAAAAATCGAACAATAGTCCTAAGTCAACAGAATCTATACGAAAAACTTACTATAATATATACATATACAATGTAATGATGGGAATATGGAAGGGGGGCAGGGGTGCACTTTTAAAAAAAAACATTTATTAAAAAAATTATTTAAAAAAAATAAAATGTATAAGCTAATAATATACTTGGGAGCGCAGGTGTAAAGGTGGGGGGGGGAGGGGTGCACTTGAATTTAAAAACATTTATTAAAAAAATTATTTTTTCTTTTTTAATAGTGGCGGTTGCGGGGTGGAAAGGGGGGCAGGGGTGCACTTGAATTAAAAAAACATTTATTAAAAAAATGATTTTTTTAGTAATAGGTTTTAGGTATATAATTATGTATAATATGATGAGATTTAAAAAAAATAAAATGTAAGCTAATAATATACTTAATTAAATGTAGTTTATTAAAATAATTAAATTAATTATTAAAAATCATGTAATTGCATGAAAACATGATTGAAACGCCCCGAATCAGCACGAGCGGACCCGACAGTAATCCACTTTCGTCGCGTTGGACGCGTAAGTGAATAGTTTGTGATAGACCGTATAGTTATGCGTTTCAAAATATCGGCGGTATCTTTTAATCGTTACATAACATATATAGACATACTAAAATATTTATGGATTTAGTGTTGAGTGAAATAATATTAGTGAAATTTGAATCATTTAATTAGTTGTCTGTTATTGATTGTGATTAATGTTTATTATATTTAAAATTTATATTTTTTATTGGTAGTTTGTTATAATTTTTTGTTCATTTTTCCATATTTGATGCAGATTTATGTGAAATAATGCCAAAGTAAGTTTTAAATTAATGTTCGATACATTTTAAAAATTTGATAATTTTTTAAAATATAATTTGATCTAAATTATATTGAATCTGCTTGGAATGTTAAGTAATTTTCGTAAAATTTTATTAATGTAAAAACAGTTTTTTATGAGCGTCTCATAAAAAAGAACTGTTCAAAATGGCCGTTATCGCCTGTAAGCTGTTACCTTTTTTACTATATCAACCACTCGCATCTTTCTTAATTTTCTTATATTTAATAGTTATGTTTAAGAATTCGTTTCATTTTTCAAATTCTTTCGAAAATAGGAGAAAAGCTCGCACTTGTACAAGCTTTTTTTCGTATTAACTGGACCCAGCGAAAAGCTCGCACTCTTTCATCTTAATTGTTGCTACCTGGTTCAGGACAAGTATGCTCCGTGCGCCAATAAATTTTTCGAATGTCCTTGAAAAATGCATTTTTTATAGTCCTGGTTTAATGAGTAGGGTTAAGTTCCTTAATAAAAAGCATTTTCTCAGCAGTTAGTTAGAAAGGCTTGATAAAGATGATTCGGATGTATTTATTATAATTATGAATGCTTATGCGCTTTTTAAACTCATTCCTTTTTAAATTTGCTGCTTGTTAAATTTATAAAAGCATTTCAAGGGGGGCCCAAGGTTTATTATTATGTTTTAACTAGCATTAATAATTGCGATTAAAAATTTATTATAAAAAAATTATTTGAGCTCTTATTGAAAAAAAGCAATTATATCTTGTTAAAAGAAAAGTTAAAATATATAACGCTTTTAAAACTTCTGAAGAGGATTTAAAATTATGTTATTATGAAAAATTTAAAGTTAGCAATTTAAAAAAAGGTCGCCTCTGTGCTTGTACGTCTTTTTTCGTAGATGCCCGAAAATTTCCGGAATTTCCCCGAAGACATACGAACTATTTAGTCACATTCGCAGTTGTTAGGATGCACCATAGTTGTTGCGAAGAGGAAAGCCTGATCAGTATTCAGTAGTCATTGGAACCTATAATATCCATAACAATCAAAATGGCTTTGTTTGCTCATATGTTCGATAACGTAGCTAACTTAAATAAGGAATCTAGGGGTCTTTATGATGTATTAACCCCAAGATGTGATAATATTTCTTGTGATTGGTCACAAGTGATTCGACCTCCAAGTATTGAACACGACAGTTGGTTCACATGCGTTGATGAATCTTCCACGGAGGTAAGTGTAAATTTATATTTGTTAATGCTTTTTTACTATTTTTTAGATATACACTTTAAACTTTAAATTTAAACTTACAGCTGTTTGACTCTAAAAATTTTGATAACGTAATCAATGAAAAAGTAGAAGTTAGTATTAAATTCTCAAGTAATTTGAAAACAAACAATGAAGTGGTGATTCATGTAAAATTCCCGAAAATTGTGGGCGATACAGTGGCCACAGAATCAGCTGACGGGATCAGCGTTACTGTACCATCTCATCTAAAAGACAAATGTGAAGTCATTATAAATAAATATTAAATAAAAGTATATGTTTAATACAATTAGGCTCAAAGAGCCGTTAATGCTTTAAATTTATTGGTTTATAATAAATTGCAATTTAACATAATTAATTAATAAATTAATAACTTAACCCAATTGCAGTAAGCCTTTCCCAAAATATAAAAGCGATTCTTTCTGGTAGGTTTTCAAGTGGCTATTCCAAATGATACTAACTTCTCCTATAACAAAGGCAAATGATGAAGGGCTTTATGTAAATAAAAATCTTCTAGTTTCTACTTTTGTACTTTATCAACGTTTCTCTGATTAACTATAATTAACTGATAAGTAATAGCAAGTTGTGGGGATTCTCTTTTAACAATGCTGAATGTACTTCAGCTTCTTTCATGTTAAATCTTTATTTCGTGTTCAGCGACCCTCCCCCGGTATTTTGACTGGAGTATTAAGGCAATTTTCTTAAACTACTTTTTGGATAACCCATTTAGGTAATGTATCAAATTTTTATCTCAAGTCATATGGGTCATTATAACTGTTAATCACGTCGATTCTGCATCTGACGAAAACATTTGAATTAAAAGACATCTTCGTATTTCGGTTAAAAATAAGGGAAAATCCTCAAATCAGCAAAAAATACCCTTTATCAGGAATATTTTTGAAATATTTCTAATTGAAAGGAACTCAAGCTAAAATTATCAAACAATTGCCAATTTTTTAAGAGTATTAAATATTCGTGTCACTTGATATAGTCCAAAATTAGAATATTAATAGAGCTAATTGTTGTGATGGATAAAACCTATCCCCAAATAAGTAAAATTATGAAAAACTAATAATAAAAAGCAATTTTTTAATTTATTATTATTATTGAAACTTGAATCTATAGTTAATAATAATATTACATGGTATATGTTACTATTATATGTATTACGTACGATTACGAATTAACCCTAACCAAGGAGATTAAAATGGGTGAAAATTACCCTTAAATTTTAAACAGCAAAACACAGTATAAATTCTTTTTATCTTCTTTTTTTGGCAACCAAAAAATAAAATAATAGTAAAATATTATTAGAAAAATTACAAAATATTATTAGATGCAGGAAAAATTGTCTCAACTCTCCAGGGTGGGGATGAATGCATTTAAAAAATAAAAAAAAATTGCATCACAATAAAAGGGCAGCTGAGCCATGCAGCCTTTTTTAAAATAGAATAGAATAGAAATGGAAATAAACTTTATTTACTGTAACTATGGTACAAAATTGTACTACATTTAAATTAGTTTAAGGAGCATCATTATTCTTATCCATCTCTTCAACTGTTATATAAAGTCCTTCTTCTTCATAAGTAGATTCATGTTTAGCTAAAACTTTCAGTAATGGTCGAAGTTTCATCCACCATTGGTAGATTGGTATTCTATGCCTAAATAAAAAAGGCTTACATTTAGCATTCTGTTAAATAGTCAAGACTATATATTTTTAACTTACTCAAAATCTGTATCCTCAATTAATTGTGCAAATGGAGTATACATATATTGTCTCCTTGCAATACCTAATATCACTGCGCTTACTTTGTGTTTGAGGAAATAGTACCATCAGGCAATGTGTTTAATTTTAACTGCTCAGTAAGTCATTCAATCGCTTTAGCAGCCATTTTTGTACCAAGATTTCGATCAAAGAGTGTTGGTGAGCCTTCTGTTGCATATGTCCATTAATATTCATTCTACAACTGAATAATCCTTTACCTTCCTCAGAAAACAATTTTTGCATAAATTCTGTGTTACAATTCAAATTTGCATTTTTATTTCTTAGAATTAATCCTCGTTGAACTCCTTCTGACATTTTAGCAGCCATGGTTATAATGTCCTGAGTTAAATCTTTTATTTTAAAACTTTTCTTCAAGTATATAAGCTGCATCAGCACCACCAGCGAGACCAGCAAGAGTAGCTAAATAGCCGCAATAACCATCCATTGTTTCAATAATAAAAACATGTCTTTTTGTACCTTGGGCTAATTGCCTGATACGATCGCAAATTTCGGTAATTTCATTAAGAGCTGTATCACAGCCAAGAGAAAACTCTGTTCCAGGAAAATTATTACTAATAGTAGCTGGAATCATAGCAATTGGGATTCGGAACTCTGGAAATTTATCTCTTGCTTTGTGAAATGAGAGACAAGTTTGGTAACCCTTAATTAATATAAATAATTAATTCATAGAGTAAATTAGTAAAAGTAAATATATAAAATATTACCTCAAAGCCTCTAATGATACTACTCCTTTAATTGCTGAGCAATTTCTGGTAACTGATTGTCTTTTGCAGAAGCTCGCTTTGTACCTAAAAATGCACCGCCTTGAGCTACCCAGTCAGTTACCGAAGGCCAATCCATAAGTTTCAACTTTCCCGTTTCTAACCCAGAAACTCCATCACTCACCCCATTGACCTAAATATAATGTCATATAAAAAATTTGCTTTAAAATTTTTGTTAATTGTCAAATACCTTATTTCCACTATAAATGCAGTTCCTAACAATTGATCTCACTGCAGAATTCATACCACAAGATGGTGCTCCAACATGCATAACAGCTACAGTGTAGTGATCCTGAAATTTTGAATTTTTAGCTATTATAAGTAAGTAGATAATTGTGAGATTTTTATAAGAGAAACAAAAAACAGAAAGTGTTCTTATTTGAAAAAATTATGGTTTAAAACATACATAATGTTAATATTTACATTAGAAACCGATTATTAATCAAACAAAACATGGATAACTCGATTTAATTAAAAAGTTATTTATTTTTAAGTTTTAAATTTCTACATGAGTCACTAAGATGATTAACTAATTATAATGCACTATTTACGCTCTATAGATTATTGTTTTTTACATGCTTTTGTTAAAATAAATAAAAAAAAATTAATAAATTAAATTAGTATTTAAATTATTTATTCAATTAAATAAATATATACAAATCATAAAAATATATATATATATAATAATAATAAAAAATGCCGAGCACATAAATAGAGCTCGGCGATTTTGAAAAATTAAAATTCAAGAAATGCAGAGCACATAAAAGAGAGCTCGGCGATTTTGAAAAATTAAAATTCAAGAAATGCCGAGCACATAAAAGAGAGCTTGGCGATTTTTTTCAAAAACTAGTGAAAAGTAAATTGCCGTGCACAAGAGAATGACTTTTTGAGAATAAGTTAGAAAAAGATAGAAGACACAGCAAGAAGAAACAAAAACGTTGGATTGGCATCATATAAGTGTAAAAAGTAAAGCACTTGTTGTTAAAAATTTTATGAATAATAAACATTCAAAATTTTTTTTTTAAATAAGTGTTAGTAAAATTTTTGTTATTAATTAGTTAGAATTTGTATTTATTTAATTTTTTTTATATCTAAGTAATATGTTAGTTATAAATGTATCATTTAGGAATAGTAAACAAAATACTTAACCTGAAAAAATGTAATGATTACTTACTTGGGGTTTTAAGCTGGACATAGTGTTCACTTAAGAGAACTTATTAAATTTGAAGTAGAAAAATAGTTTGTAAGAAATATAATCACAACCCTCTGATTTCCAAAATTTTTTAGCAGAGTTAATTATCCTAAAGTTGCTCAGAATTTAGGCAGGATTAAAAGATGAAATCCGTTACCCACGTGTAAGCTTACGAATACAAAGTAAGCAGAAGTTTTTTTTAAGTCGGTAAAACAAAAGTTCCACACACTTATATTGACGGCGCTAGCATAGATAGAAAAATTTAAAAAGCGGTAAAAAAATTCAAATTTAAAATTTTAAAATATATGAGGTTGTTTAAGTTAAAATTAAAATTTGTTACAGATGTAATAATTTAAGAAAGTTTTCTTTTTAATCTGATCTTAAGATTTTTTTTTTTTTTCCCTTTAAATTTAGCCTCTGATTAGAAAAAAAATTATAAGCTTTGAAATATAAGCAGTGACACATTTGTCAAAATTTCTCTAATTTCTCTAATCCTGAAATTTTGAATTTTTAGCTATTATAAGTAAGTAGATAATTGTGAGATTTTTATAAGAGAAACAAAAAACAAAAAGTGTTCTTATTTGAAAAAATTATGGTTTAAAACATACATAACGTTAATATTTACATTAGAAACCGATTATTAATCAAACAAAACATGGATAACTCCATTTAATTAAAAAGTTATTTATTAAGTTTTAAATTTCTACATGAGTCACTAAGATGATTAACTAATTATAATGCACAATTATATTTTAATTTGTCTCCAATTGAAAAAACCATAAAATTAAAACATTATTAATTATTCTTTCTATTTTACAACTTAATCAATTTATAAAAAATGGCGAAATATTATTAAGTTGCTTGACCATTCAATAATAACATAAAGAATGTTCATAGTTTATTTAAATATTATTTTATTTTTCTCATTAAAGACTAACCTAAATATGAAATGTTAAATTTTCGAAACAAGTTGTTTTTTATAAAATAATTTAATAGTAAAATAGAAAAAAATGATGTTTATTACAAATATTATAATGTTTTAATTTTATATTGCACAATTTAAAAAAGTCAAAATTGTAAGCGATGCGTTCAAAAAATATATTATAATTATATAATAATTACATTATATATCTTACAAATTTTTTATTATTTTTTAAGTAAATAAATTAATTTTCCAGACAAAAACATGATATAACTACAATAGCATTCCTTTAAAAAAGTAAATTACATAAAATAATGTTATTTCATTTGCTCATGTACTTGTCTACACATTAATTATAACAAAATAGTTAAGTCAATAATGAAAACAATAAAGTTTCTTTTTGCATCCTGATTAAGTCTCTAGTATCCTGAATAAGTTTTGTAACAACAACTTCACGGACTTTTTCAGAAATGATTTGAATCGCCATTTCGATCAATAGCACCTTCAGCTACAATGATGTTTAAACGTTGACCAGTGAGACATTCCTATAAAAATAATAACAGTTTTAAACAAAGTATAGTTAATAAATTTAAATAAGCAAACAATAAATTATTTTGTCAAATGTAGATTCATCAATTTTATTAATTAAATGTAATGAATAATGAATTAATTATTGAGTATATCCTGCATACCAATTTCTGTACTCAATAGAATAATTTAATTTTTGTTGAGCTAACGGCATTTGATTTTATAGGTTATAATAACACTTGGACTAAAAAATAACACGGCAGAGAAGCCGAAAAAAGCAACAACAACAAGGCAAAGCATCCGGCGCAGAAAGTTAAAAATATTTAACTTCTGAGTCGCACGCTCCCACTCTTGACCATTTCCCCTATTCTCCTTTAATTTAGAAAAGGACGATATATGATAAGGCCGTTTAAAAACACATAAGGCAATAAGAGGAAGGGAGATAAACAAAAATTTATTGCTACAGGCACACAGGGTCAATATTTTTCTTTTTCATTCATAAGATTTATAAATTTTTGATTTAGTATTTTATTTGTTTCTCTTATTTGAATAAATAAATAGTGGTGATATAATATGTTATTTAAATTTGGTTAAACAATGTAAGATATTGTTATTGTTTATTAGAGTCATAGTTAATAATAATGATCAACTGTTGTAGTATATGTGGTGTAAGGCAAAAGCCTTCTTCAAATCAATACTTAACATTTCACAGGTAAAATCATTAAAATTTTTAAGTGAAATTTGATATTTTAAGATCATAAAATTGATAGTTATTTAATGGATAATAGAAATTTTTTTGACATAACCTATAATTTGTTTAGAATTCCAAAGATGGATGATATCTAGTTTAAAAAATGGACCAATTTAGTGAGCAAAAGTGGGAAAAAGATAACGAAAAACTTCACCATATGTAGTGATCACTTCGATGAAAAATTAGATTTTGAGATAAAACAGTCTCGAAGATATTTAAAGAAAAAAAGTTTGCCAAAGTTTATGCCTATTAAGGGCTTAATAACGTAAATAGAATCATTTTATAATTTTTATTTTTTTTAATAATTTATTAAATTAAATTTTAAGAATAAATCTTGAATCAACTTTACCATCTTCCGTAATTAATGAGGAGTTTCCTGAATTAATCCAACAAGAATCGTAAGTTCAATACAACAATGTTATATTGTCTACAAGGTTATACAAGAAAAAATAATTCAACATTATTTTTTCTTATTTTTAACAAAATTAATTGATCAAAACCTAAAAAAAATGAGTCTCATATCCCCCACATCAAAAAAAAAAAAAATTTAAATTAATCCTTATTATATTAACCACCCAAAATTTTTGGAAATTTAGTAATCTATAAGTTATTTTATTATGAAGGTCATGAATCTCATTTTTTTTAAAAAATCAAAAATTTATTTTAAAAAATTAAATAAAATAATTAATAAATTTTAATAGATATAGAAAAAATTTATCACAAGAAAATCAAAACAAATCAGTTGACATAAATGTGGAATTATTGGGCAATGATTCACAAATTTCTAAAAACTTGACAGAAGAAAATCAAAATATATTAGGTGATATGAAAGTGCAATCATTGGATCATGATCTAGTTAATTTTCAATTGAAGAAAGTTATTGGAGCTGAACATTCTTACTCTTCATTGACAACGAAAATAACAAACAATATCACTTTTAATATTCAGCAAGAAGAGTAAGTTTCATAAATAATTTGTATAAAAATTATTATTAATCAAATATTTTTTAATTATGTTATTTTTTTTATGATTATAGAGAAATAGTTACAAATGTAAATCAATACAAATCAGATTTTAATGATGACATTAATGAAGAATTTGAGCTAGATAATTCTCATTATCAGCTTAAAAATTATATTGAAACTAAAAGCAATTGTGATATTGAACAATTAACAAGGTGAGGTATTTTGTTTAATATTTAAATTCTAAATTACGTATATCTATAGATTAATCAATAACTTTGATGTTTCTCAGATGAAATATAATTTACATTGAATTTTAAATTGTATTTCAAAGCCAATTGTTGCTAACAGTATTTAATTTATTTTAATTTATCAATCACACGTAGTTAATATAAAAAAAAAATTTATAATTTTTATATATGTTAAGTTTAAATAAATATTATCCAGTTAAATTTTATAGTAATTACTAATAGGTATACAATTTTTTTTAAATATAATTTATATTTTTTTTAATTTCAGATCCAACACTGAATCACATTCTTCGCCAAATATAAGCAAAAAACTATTAAATGTTATAAATTGCAATAATTATGAATTAAATTTAAAACAAACAATTGTTATTGATAATCAAGAAGAAAATAATAAACATTACATAAATAAAGATATTCAGCTTTTAAAGACTTTTGACATGAATGAAAAAATTTTAATGATCAATGAAAAAGAAGAAACTAATCATTACTTAAATAAAGAGAATCGGATATTAAAGAATTTTGTTCTGAATGAAAAAATTTTAAAAATTAAACAGAAAATTGTTTTTATAAAGTATACAACAAATATTTGGTGGCCAGGTAATTCTTTATTCAGCTCTACTCTATCAAGAACACGTATTAATGATAATATCAAAAATTTTCATTCATATTTAGGTTTGGTTGTGAATTCAGAAATTTTGAGTCAGCCCAAACCCAGTAGATGTTACGAATTTATTGTTTGGTATGGTGATTTTAAATATGCCAAGGTTAGACAGTTAATAATTATTGTATTTTAAAATTTAATTATACTAATTTAATAAATAATTTGTAATTTTAATAATTTATGTTTCATATTAAGGTACTTAAAAGCACCATCAAGAGTTTTTATGATGGTTTCAAATTAATGAAAGACAAGGTATTGAATAGTCGAAATGAACATTTTCAAGAAGCTTTTTTACAATCTATACAGGTTTTATTTTTTCATTATTATTATTAATACTGTTATATTAATTTATTTGTTTTTATACATTCACAGGATTTTTATTTTCATAATAAAATTGTTAATGATTTTAATTTATTTCAAGCTATTGAATTTGTTATACAGAATCAGGCAAATATGACGAATTCAAAGGAAATTGAAGGAAATTTTAGTGAAATATATCCACCGCTTATGAAAAAAAAGTTATACTTAAATTATATGAAAACCCCAAAAAATGAGTTAAGTAAAAGAGAAATGACAATCAAAGTAAACTATGGTAAATATAAAACACAAAAAAAACTATTTAATTGTTAAATTCATATAAAATAACCATTATTCTTAAAATAAATTTATTTATTCTTTCAGAAAAATTAAAATATTTATCAGATGAGATTCTACTTGGAAAATTGCATTATTGTATTGTTTGTTTTAATGTAAAGGAAAATATGTTAAAACATCCTTTTTTTGACATTTCGTGCATTTGTGACAAATGTTATGTTAGTTTCATTTTAATATTAATAGAAATTTAATTTAAATAATGTAAATTTAACGAATAACATTTTTAAAAATTTTAGCCTATTATTCAAAGCAAAATTTTTGATCTGAAACAAAATGGAAAAAATGTAAGTAAATAAAAATTTAAATATAAGATTTAACAAAATTTATATTGTTAACCAAAAATTTACATGCCTGTTTTTTGTGATTACAATTTTAATTTTTGCAGATATACTGTATATTATGTGGGAATGATGATTCATTAAAAAAAACATGTTTTACTTGCCCAAAGTCAGTATCTATTATTTCAATAAGACCTATTTTTAATTATTACTTTTTTATTGGATTCATATATTTATATAGAGTATTCTGTTTATATTGTATCCAACTTATTCTTAATACAAATAATTTTTTGAAAATTTTTGAAGAGAAGAATTGGGAATGTTATTTTTGTAAAAAAGATTCTGGATTGGAATGTGACAAAAAATCTTCTTTTCCTTTATCTTGTAATTGGAAAAAAGAGATGTATCAAAGTTATTGTCATTTATATGGTAGAATGCCATTATAAAAACTAAATCACTTACTTGAAAATAGAAATCCTCCTCCTTTACGAGTTTTATCATTGTGTGATGGAATTTGTACAGGTAAACTAACCAATAATTTAATATCATTTTCTTAATAGATATAATTTTTTTTTTTCAAAAGAAATAAAGTAAACAAATTTATTTGCAGGCTTGGTCATTTTGGAGAACTTGAATCTTGGAGTAGATACCTATCATGTCAGTGAGATTGATCCTCTTTGTGATTCAGTTAGAAATGCTAATCATCATGAAAAAGGTATATATACAATCAATGTTGGCGATATTGTTAATATTGACAAAGCTTGGTTGGATACCCATGGCCCATTTGATCTTGTTTTAGCAAGTCCACCATGTAACGATGTTAGTGGTGCTAACATAATAAATAAGAAAGGTTTGGAAGGTAATCTTTTATTTAATTAAAATGAAACATTTTTTTTATGATGTAAAAAAAGGTAATAGTTTAATTAATAATAAATTTATCATATTTTAGATGAAACAGGAACAGGAATTTACATTCTCAAAGCAATTGAAATAATTAGAATTTTACTACAAAACAATAACGGTCAACATATATTTTTTTTACTAGAAAATGTGGAATCAATGGATGAGAAGGATAAAGAAACAATTGATGGGTAATAATAATTTTGGTATTATTATGTTAATTACAATTTATTATCATAAGTCAATCATATGGTTGAGTTGATAAGCAGATTGCCATCACACTGTAACATGATAATGATTTTTTTTTTAATAATTATTATTAAAAAATTAATTTATTTAAAAATTTATAACAGTAAATTCTTGGTGTATATAAAATGAAATTAATTTTTTATATTAAAATCAGTAAAATAGGGTGCAATGGTTTAATGGTTGATGCTGCAGAATTCTCAGCCCAATATAGACCAAGGTTATATTGGACTAATCTACCATTTAAAAATTATGAGACTGTAGACATAAAATTGCAAGATTGCCTGGAACAATATCATGGGGAAAGAATAGCAACCGTTCAAAAAATTAATACAGTTACAACAAAGAGTAATTCACTGATTCAAGGTAAATTTCAAGACTTTGTCAATTAACTTTAGTTTTTGGAAGATATTTAATTCCCAAAATTTGCAAAATAATGTGTAAACTTATAATTTTATCAAATTAATTACATAAAATTTTTGCTTTAGTTAAATTTTACAATAATTTCAATTATTTAAGCTGGAGATAAGAAGCCTGTATTTATGAATGAAAAAGCTGATAAATTATTTATAACAGAATTGGAAAAAATCTACGGTTTGCCAAAACATTATTTAAATGTCCATGATCTACCAACATACAGAAGAATGGAATATTTAGGTAAAGCTTGGAGTGTGCAAACACTATCAACTATATTACGTACTTTGTATCATTTCTACCCTATGAAAAAGTTATAAACTTAATTAAATTTAGAAATTGTTCAGCAAATTTTTATTAGTTAATTAGCAAACTATTATACTTACATAATTTATATATGAGAAAATCCACCAAAAGATTGCCCTTAAGTGTTCAACCTTTTGAAAAAAAAAAATTTTCACGCACACATTGCTAATACGTTTTTTTGTGTTCTTTAGATCATATATAGTCACGAAAAAGCGATGAACAGAAAAAATGTTGCGGGCACAATAGTTTTTTTTGAGTTGGAAGGCTAAAAATCACGTTTTTTCGATATTTGAAAAAAACCAAATTTTGAAAGTTTTTTTTAATCAACTAAAATCATTATAAACGATAAATTTATGTTTTTTCACTTGTATTGTACTCATAAATTACTAAGAAAAATCTTTTTTCTAAAAAAAAGGATACAAATTTTTAATTATTAGCGTCTTAAGGGGGCTCAAAAGTTAAAAAAAACGTTTTTAAAAATAAATTTTGTGTATTTAGCTTTTAAAACTTTTTTAAGTGGAATTATTATTAAAAGGTAATAATAAAAATTTAAATAAAATAAAATTCATTAATTATGAGCTTTAGAAATCACCTAAAACAGCTAAAAACAACTCCAAAGCTAAATTAACCAATTTTTGATCATTTTTAAAATAACAAAATCTGTCTTGTTTTTAATGATTTTCATTATTACTAATTTTTTTACAGGTTTTTTTATTATTTACTTTAATTTTACATATTTTGAAGTGTTATCTTTCTGTTGAAAATAATTTTTCTTTTAATTTTCAACGTCTTAGACCAGTTTAAATGTTAAATATTGGGTCTTTTTAAAATTCATAAAATTGAGATTTTTCCAGCAGATTCAAATGATATTATAAACTGGACTAAAAGACGTATATTTCTTAGTAATTTTTCCCATAAAATTCGAAATCACTATTTATTTTAACATTTAACTACAATTTACTGGAGAAAAATTCATTGTTTTAGTTTTTTGGGGTACCAATTATGAGGGGACCAATTTTTAAAAGTTTCGCAGTCTTCACGAAAAAATTTTCTGAATAATATTTGCAAATTTTACTTATATATTTTTTCCTCAGGAATTCGATGAAACAACCAGTTTTTTCATCTGGGGTTTTCCTTAGCCTTAAAATCTTATGTTTCTGTTTTTACTGGTTTTGTCCACTCTTATATATTTTGCATTAGTAGCTCATTTGAGCCTAAAGGGTTTGAAATATTTAAAATTATCCTTAATAAATAAATAGTCAGGGAATTTCAAACCCTTTAGGCTCAAATGAGCTACTAATGCAAAATATATAAGAGTGGACAAAACCAGTAAAAACAGAAACATAAGATTTTAAGGCTAAGGAAAACCCCAGATGAAAAAACTGGTTGTTTCATCGAATTCCTGAGGAAAAAATATATAAGTAAAATTTGCAAATATTATTCAGAAAATTTTTTCGTGAAGACTGCGAAACTTTTAAAAATTGGTCCCCTCATAATTGGTACCCCAAAAAACTAAAACAATGAATTTTTCTCCAGTAAATCGTAGTTAAATGTTAAAATAAATAGTGATTTCGAATTTTATGGGAAAAATTACTAAGAAATATACGTCTTTTAGTCCAGTTTATAATATCATTTGAATCTGCTAGAAAAATCTGAATTTTATGAATTTTAAAAAGACCCAATATTTAACATTTAAACTGGTCTAAGACGTTGAAAATTAAAAGAAAAATTATTTTCAACAGAAAGATAACACTTCAAAATGTAAAATTAAAGTATATAATAAAAAAACCTGTAAAAAAATTAGTAATAATGAAAATCATTAAAAACAAGACTGATTTTGTTATTTTAAAAATGATCAAAAATTGGTTAATTTAGCTTTGGAGTTGTTTTTAGCTGTTTTAGGTGATTTCTAAAGCTCATAATTAATGAATTTTATTTTATTTAACTTTTTATTATTACCTTTTAATAATAATTCCACTTAAAAAAGTTTTAAAAGCTAAATACACAAAATTTTTTTTTAAAAACGTTTTTTTAACTTTTGAGCCCCCTTAAGACGCTAATAATTAAAAATTTGTATCCTTTTTTTTAGAAAAAAGCTTTTTTTAGTAATTTATGAGTATAATACAAGTGAAAAAACATAAATATATCATTTATAATGATTTTAGTTGATTAAAAAAAACTTTCAAAATTTGGTTTTTTTCAATTATCGAAAAAACGTGATTTTGAGCCTTCCAACTCAAAAAAAACTATTGTGCCCGCAACATTTTTTCTGTTCATCGCTTTTTCGTGACTATATATGATCTAAAGAACACAAAAAAACGTATTAGCAAGGTGTGCGTGAAAATTTTTTTTTTTCAAAAGGTTGAACACTTAAGGGCAATCTTTTGGTGGAGTTTCTCATATGAATAAATATGAAAAGTTTATTTTTTTATTCTATAATTAAAAATTTTTAAAATATTTGGAAATTTATTGCTTATTCAATGTTATATTAAAAAGTGAATTCAAATTAGGATAAGATCTCATAATAAATGATTTTGGTTTTTAAATTTAATTAAAATTCTTCTTATAAAAACCTGTTGAAAAATTTAAATTTACAAAATAGTTCTTTTTGTAAATAAATTTTTAAAACATTTCTAAATAATGATTTTTAAAGTTCTAGTTTGAAAACGGGGTAACATTAAATATAAATAAAATATTTTTTTTATACGTCTAACTAAGGTTTTTAATTTAACCTAATAAAAATTATTAATAAGTTATATTTTTATTGAATTATTGTCTCCATATTTAAGAATACATTAATATAATTTAATCTGTAATTATTTTTATTGGATTTCATCATAAAACTTATTTTGAAATTTTAGGATTTTGTAAAATAAAATAGGCCATATACCCCAAAGATTTTAGGTCATTTAGTGCTTTGAACACATTTTGACTTTTGATCAGAAGTAAAAAACGATCCATTATTCAAAGTTTTCACCAGAAGACCAATTCACATATAAATTGTGCAAGGTCTTTACATACTTGAAATCAAAGTCTTCAAATTTTTTAAAAATCTTGTTTTTTGAAGATTATATCTTTTAATTTATTTTTTTTTATTTTTATTTCAAAATGGTATATATTGTTGAAACTCATAAAAATTAATTGCATAAATTTTAAAATTACCTTAGCTGCAAGATTATCAGAAGTCACAGAATGAATAGGATCAATATCTGGTAGATTTGTAGATTAGGTCATAGAATCATTGCCATTTTTAATATTTGTACCATTTTCTGAATCCAAATTGGTCCCTACTAATCTCGAATCATATTTTCCTTCTGCACCCATTCTGTATGAATTTGAACATCAAAAGGTGTTTCTAATGTCCGAGTTGCAGTGCTGCCAGGTTTGTTTAAAGAACAAACATGAACGTGAGTGTATAAATTTGTGCAATTAATTACATCTTTTGATGCCTGAAAAAGCCAGTTTGTTAGCGCAGTATGTTCATATCTATGTGCATGTGTGAATATTCTCATATCCATTGCAAACCAAGCTTTTTATCTGTATTATTATTTTTCTAAATGGCCATATGGCAAGTCTCTTCTATCACTGGAAATTATAAGTGCCAAACCATACTGCCCAAGATTTACCCATTCTGTGCTAGTTATAAAATTTATTAAAGAGATTTTCAGTTCAAAAAGAATAATGATAAAATTCATTTACTTTTATTTTACCAATCTGAAAAAAATTTAATGAAAAAATAACTTTATTGACATCACTATGATGCTAGCAATTAATTTTTTTTTTATTAATAAATTTTTTGATATCTTATGTAATTATTAAAGAATTTTAAATTTAAAAGTATTAAAAACAAAATTGACTGAAGAAGGATTAAACCCATATTCAAAATCATAACATAATCACCTGGAAAAACACCATGAATTGATAAAAAGGGCATATTTTGCAATTTAATCATAATTTTTATTAATAAAAATTGATTTTAACTAATTTCGATTAATGAAAAAATATCTATTTGTTCAGCAACGGAAAAATAATAGGATTTTCCTTCCAATGTAGTTATATAACATCATAAAAATTAAAATTCCTACATTTATTCCTGCGTTCAATACTTAGTTTTTTATTAAAATCGAATAAAGATTACCCGAAAGTAGGAAAGTAAATCTTTTTGAAGCACGTAATGGAAATAAAATTTTCTTCTGAGTTTTAATAGGGAGGCTAAAATCGGGGCATAATTTATTGTTTAATTGGTATTTACGCATCTGACATATAGTTATTTAAAAAACAAAATAAACATATAAACAATTATACATTAAATTATCTTACAAATATTTGAGTAAAAATTTGCAAAATATTTAAAAATAAATTATAATTATACTTTATATTGAAAAGAAAAAAAGGTGATATTATTTGGTACTTTGGCTCTCCGAAACCTTACGACGATAACCGATTGATTACGAGAATCCGTTTCCTTATTAAAAGAACGCTTACTTTACAGTTAATATCAAAGATTGGTTAGGACCAGTTCTTGTGGTTGAGATTAAAATCAAACGCGCGTCTTAAATTTTCTTTGCATTTATTAAAAATAAATTAAAAAAAATATTAAATATTTAATAATTATCATACAATTTAATTGTCAATTTGTGTTTAATTAGGTTGTTTTTTAGTGCATATTTATAGTTGGTTGGTTGTTTTATTAAATGATGTTTTATTAATATAATATGTTAAGTGGAAGTGCAATTATTTAATTTATATTTTTTGTGCAATTATGTTACATCCAATTGAGTGTTACTAAAAAAAATAGATTCGAGAAATCAAGGTGGAAAAAATTTAAAACAACAGGAATGCTTATTCAACGATCCATCAGTAAATAAATTTTTTAATTGTTATTTAAATGATGAAGATATTTTATTTATATAGGGGAAATGCTGAATATTATTTAACTTAATCCGAAAATTTACAAAATGATACATATTTTATAATTTGTTACAAATTTTCATATCACTTTAAAATGGCTTTTTTTCCATCTTGTAATATTGAATTTCTCAATTTTTTACAATTTTTTTATGTGCCTCTGGATAAAGAATAAACCAAAATGGCCGTACATCTACTTTCATACTACGTGTCAAATTTTATACCAGTGAATGAAGCCGATTGATATAATTTTTTTTAATTTATATTCGGAAAATATTCTTTATTTTTATTTCTCATGAAATTTTTTTCTTTATTTATAATCATATCACACCCAAAAAAAAACCTTCTGTTTTGCCAATTAAATTAAACCTAGCTTTAAATTTTATAAATTTATCAAAAATTTATTTAGCAGTAAGTTTTTTAACAAGAGAATCAAAATTAGAGGAGTCCTGATATCACATTAATTAAAGATTTTCGCCTCGAACGATAAAACGCGATCCTAGATTTTTTTTTTATTCTCATCAACAAAAGGAAATTTTTCTTTCTAAGTGGTGTGAAAATGCACTTTTCCAATTTCATACCAAGGGAAAAAAGTGTTAGTGAAAAGTTAATGTAAAGCTCGTTAGTGAAAATGGTATAAAATTTAATAAATCTTATCCGTTATAACACAATGTAAGTATTACCTCAACATGTGACTCATTGTGATTAAATATTGTGTTTTTTTATTTAATTTCAGAGCTGTTTCAAAGCTAATTCTTATAATGCACTATTTTAAATAACACGATAGAACTGCTTTTAAATATTAATTATTATAATAAATTTTTTTACAATGTTAATTTTAATTCCCCTGCTGCTATGCAAACCTACATTTACATAAACTTAAATTATAAGGACAATAAGAATCAGCGTGTACATTATTTTTTTATTTTATTTCAAGAATAAATAATTTAAATTTTTCAAAATTTTGTTAAGATGGCAATAGTTAAATTAAATTTTTGAATATTCATTTAATTATTTATCAATATGTATCTAATAATTATTAAATTAGATCAAGGACTTGGATTAAATCAGGTTTACTGATTGGTAATAATATCATTTTTGATTTTGATTGAATTCTCTCGAAAGTCATTGCAATAAAATGTATTCTACTTTTTGTGACTCAAACAAAAATATTTATTGGTGAAAATTGAATAATATCCAGTAATAATAATATCTATTATTACTTCAAATTTAAATTTTTTGAGAAAATAAAAGTCAGTTGCAAGTAAATAAGTGAAAAATTTTATGTTTGTAAGAAAAATTGTTTAAATTTCTCACCTTTCCAACAACCTTTACGATAGTCTTGCCTATATCAGGAGAAAATTTCAAAATTTCAAAAAAATATGTATGTTTATTTTTTAAATTTCGAAAGTTAGTTCAATTCCAAAAAATTTTTAGAAATATTATCAGTAACTTTCTTATAAATTTTCTTGTTTATAATAAAACAAGGTTAAGGTACATTTTTACCTTAAAGACATTCTTTATTCGGGAATAGCAACCTAGCAAGTTTATTGCCTAGCGAGAAATCCATCAAGCCTAATTAGCTATAATATACCATTATGTATTATGAAAAAAAGCTTTTGTTTAAAAGATTTTTTATTTCCTTTACTCTTTTTACGCCTAGTTGTTCAAAATATAGTAAAGAACTTTGATAAAATTAGAAAATTTTTCAATTTAAAAATATAATAGTTGTAGAATGAACACATAATTTTAGTCGCGGGTCCATTTCAATAAAATGTTTTTTATTTAAAAATTTTTTTTACATTGCACTCATTATGATATAAGATAATGCATTCTTATTAATATTTTCAGATAAAATAAATAATAAAAATATAAATAAATTATAATAATAATAATTTTTCTAATAACTAATTATGCCCCCTTCCGATGTCACTTTAAAATATACCGACATGAAACCATGAGTCACCTTAATAAAAGAACGTTTTCTTTTATTTGGTTATGCTTGAAGATTAGTTCGTGTGGTTACTTTTTTAAATCGCGCGTTGTGAGGCTTACTTTTATTATTTTAAAAATATATAAAGAAAAAATTACAATTTATTTTTTTATTTAAAAATCATCTATTCGAAATTGTTAAATTTATCCCAGCGAAGGATTAGATTTTAAAAAAAAGATGGAAGCTTTTGAGAAAAATGTGGGATGCTTATTCATCGATTTAACGGTAATAAAATTTTTAATTTTTTTCGTCATTCATGTAAAATTTGCATTCGAGTACGTTACTAATGAATGTTAAAAAATCTTTATAGGATATGATATTAAAAAATTATTCCTGTTATTATAACAATATTATTTATATTTTAAATTATTCGTAACATATTTTTGTAACACTTTGAATGTGTTCTTGATATAGAATTTGCTTTTTTTTTAGTTTTTTATGAGCGTCTTTCTATAAAGAATGAAACAAAATGGCCGAACATATGTGCAAGTATAATTTGCTTCCACCTAAACTACGTGTCAAATTTGTTACAAGTGTATAGAAGGCGATCGATATTATTATATATTTTCTTTTCCATATTTTTTTTTAAATCTTATAAATAATTTTTCTAATTACAAAACTTTTCAATTTTCAACGATTTGTTTTTTTAACTTTACTTCAGACATTTTCCTTGTATTATAAGTCTAAATTTACATTTATAGTTAGAATAACCATTTCCCATTGTAACATAATTTATGTTTAAAATAGTTATATAAGCAGGCATAATTTGAATCTAATTTTATAAATTCAGATTTGGATTGATTTTTTTTCGATGTGAATGCAATAAAATATTGGCAAGTTTTTATTATTTGGAAAACAGACTCTTTTTTCGTGCCAATGAGAATAATCCGGCTTCCATTTTACAATAAATTTTTCATGAATAATTAATTTTCCTAATGTATTTAATTTTTATTATGATAATTTATTTTTCCCCTGATGTAATGCTAAATTACATTTTTATTGTATTTTATCAATTTTTTTTCCTAAAAGAATCAACTATTGCATAACTTTTCTTTTTTGCGAGAATAAATATTTTAATTTTTCAATCATTTGCTATTATAGCAAATAGTTCAATTTAATTTTTGAATATTCTGTTCTAAAATTCTGTGCTTTATCGTTTGGGTTGCAGATACAAAGGGGCTATATTTTTTTCTTTGCCTAAACAAAAAGTAAGTAAAAATATAAGTACATTAAAATATTACAAATTATGGATTTTTTTCCCTGAAATTTGTCAAGAATCTGTTAATATACCATTTTTTTTCAGAAATTTGCAATTACCAGTTGTTAATTAACGATAAATTATTATGAATTAACAAAAAAGCAACTAAAAGTTTTCCATTTTTTTTTAAATTTACAACTTAGATTTAAGATTATTATTGAAATATTGTCTAAAAAGTTCATAATGTAAAATTTCATGCTCTTCAGAATATGACATTAATTTTTCCCTACAAACTTTAAAAAGACCATAAAAAGGGGGGTGTAAGGGTTGGGTCACGCCCGTTTATTAAGAAACTTTTTAAAAAATTATTGAAAAGGTATCAAATTATATTGAAAAATCATTGAAAATAATATTTTTTTATGTAAATTTAAGTGAACTACGTATAAATAGAGATATTGTTTATTTAGGTCCTTAAATGGTAGATCCCTTTGTGCAATAAAAAGTTTATTTTGAATAATATTAGATATTATCAGATAATATTTGTTGAAATTGGCATAAAATGTCCGCATGATATTATTAAATATTATTTAAAAATATGTAATTTTATTTATCGCGTCTAACCTAAGGTTGCAGGCGATTATAAAAAGCCTTTTCGTGTAAACCCCATGTTTGAAGCTTTTTTCTATTTCTAGTTTATCCTGTTCTGACACACCAAATAATTAAAGGTTTATATATATAGGATTAAAATTAAGATATTTATTCGTAAGATTTATTATCATAGACAATAATCCATCTTTTTAAAACAAGTTTTAGAAAATCGGTGGCCACGCTTTATCGTTGTCCTTTATTACAGTTCATGCCCTTAATAAACTTGATAATTATTTTCTATAATTTTTTTTTTTAAATTGTCACTTTTCATAAAAAAACTCTCGTTGGTCTATATACTTGCTTATAATTTACTACCAGATTTTTCATTCTTCCTGTGTCGTCTCATTGTTTATGATTTTCGGAAATTGAAATTATAAATATTTATGTATATTCTTTTCAATTTTTAATTAATTTTGTTATGTTGAAAATCCAATAAAGTGAATAATAAGGGTTTAGTTTAATTTTGGGGTTGATAACTTATAAATGTGACTCAGTTATTGTTTCCGTACAGTTATTTTTTCATTAATTTAAACCTACATTAATTATGAGTTTTTAAGATTAATTAAAAATTAAAATATTCTTTGGTTTATTCACTTAATCTTCTTGGTTTTAAAAACAATGCCAAAATAATTGCAGGCAATAATTTTTTTTTTATTCTTTTAATTCAAATATGATATTAATATTTAACATTCTAAAATTCACATTTTAATAACATGTACAAAAATATTTTATCTCTTATATGTAATTATTAAATAAAAAGATGTTTTATCCTTTTTTTAAATTTTTAGATACTTAAATTAGATTTTTGAATTGATTATTTTTCAATTTTTTTCATTAATTTAAACCTTTTTTTGCTTAATTTTTTTTTTCTGTTTTAATAAATCTTGAATTACTTTATTAATTTACTACTTTTCCTTCATTAGTTTTAATCGAACAAAGTTTCAAATTTGGATGTCATATCTTCAACTTTATTTTTTACTAAATTTTTATAATTGGTCATTTCAGTTTTTAATTCATTGTTATAATGAGTTACTTCTTTTACAGTATTTTGTAGTTTTTTGTTTTCTTCCTCCATTTTTCTAAATTTTTCATGATTACTTTTTAATATGTTTAATTCATTGGTTTGTCTGTAAATTATATTGATAATTTAGTTTAAAAAAATAATAATTAGAAATTTTCAATTAAATATCTTACTTATTCTCTATGTCTTTTGTTTTTCTCATATCTTCTTTGTACGAAGATTTTATTGCATTCAGTCTTTTTTCGAAATCATATATAATGTTTTCTTTATGTATTTTTTCCATTGCCAATTCACTCTAAAAAAAAGTAAAATTGATTTTTGTTGAAAAAAAGTAATTATAGGACAAAATGTTAAGTTACCTTTAGATTTTTAATTTCTTCAGCTGAAGATACATTTTTCAATTTTTCATCCATTAATTCAACGGTTGCATTTTTTAACAAATTTTCCAAAATATCTATTCTACCTTGTATTTCTTCCTGATTTCTATTTTTTTCTTTCATCATACTTTGATAATTTTCTTCCATTATTTTTGATATCCTTTTCAATTCTTTGTAAGCTTCCGATTTAAAATCTTCTATATTCTTTGTATTTTTATTATGTAAATCATTGGCAATACGATTTATTTTTTTTTTGTAATCTTATTTGGAAAAAAAATGATATTGAATTTGAAATTTTTTTAGTATTTTTAGATTCTGGTACTTATTCTCCAAATATTTGGTTTTTTTGGGTTGCTTTAACACATTTGATACTTCTTCAATTGTTGATTTCATCATGTTAATCTCTCCAATCATTTTGTTTTTATTTGTACTACAATTTATCATGGAAAATTGCCTACTTGACTTTTTTCCTTTTACCTAATTTAATGCAGCAAACAAATAATTGAATAAAAAGAACACCTTTTTTGGATAAGTTTATAATTTTATTTTTATTGTTGGAAGGTTTACTTACATCTTTAATTGGTTTCATTGGTAATTTACGAATTCTAATTAGTTGTTTTTGAGGTGTGGAGTAATCCTCTTCTTTTCCTGTGAAATTATAAATCAAAAATTAAATTTATTCTTTACTTACAGCATGATATAATTACTTGTTATACCTGATGGCATTTTTAATGATCTTTGCTAACTTTTACGTTTAATTTAAATTAAAGGGATGATTTAAATTTTATCAATTAAAAGAAATATGATAATACGTGTTCTAAAATTTTTCCATGATAATGGCGCGATTTTTTGGTTTTATCTTTTTACCTTTGAGGTTATGTAATGATTTTGTCATCCATACTTATTTAAAGAACGAACACAATCACAAAACTCTTTTATTACTGTGTCTAATCCTAGTGAGAAAAATTGCAAATGGCGCGAGGTGAGGTTATTACCTAGTAACTTTTCAAGCGCGGGAGTGATTATAAATTAAAAATTTAATCATAAAATTATATATGGTTCTTAAAAAATTAACGTTTTTTTCTAACTAATTAAATTTAAATCAATTTCGAAATAAAAAAAATCTTTAAAAATTTTTTTTTTTGCAATTCATAAAATTTGAATCAAAAAAATAAAATAAATATTAAATTTTTAATTAAATCATGTGGTTATATTTTTTTTTCTCTTTCAAAAATTAATATATTTATATTTTTATTGCAGCAAAAGACTTGAAAAGAATCAAAATATTTTCAGAGTTTAATGTGTTTAATTAACATTTGAATGATTGTTATTTGATTACGCAAAAGGGTTTAAAAATTCGAAGATATTTTATTTAGTACTTCCTTTTAATTGTTTTGAAGTTGTTTACATATAATGTAGGAATTGAATATAATTTCAGTTACTAAATCAATAAGCATACATATTGTCTATTTCAAATCAAAATTCCATTACGTCGGAACACAAATATAATTTTTAATTATAAATTGTAATTTACAAAAATCGACGAAAAAAATAAATTATATAATTTTATAAACCATATAAACTGTAGTGATTTTTATCAAATTCATTTTGTAGTTAATTCATACAATTTGTCGACAATTTGTAATAAAGAATTGAAACGAAATTTAATTATTTTCAACTTAATTGCTATCACATTTTTAAAGAGAATCAATAAATTTTAATTAAATTGAAAAATATACAAATTCTGTTATTAAATTATAAAATTGTATATAAATTATAAATAATAAATATAAATATATATAAAATAAGTAATGCTAATAAATCTAATTTCATATCACAAAATTTTTTTCTATTCTTTCGAAACAAAAATTCTAATGTAAGTAATTAAATTTAAAAAAAAATTCACATCACAAAATATTATACAATTGATAATAAAGAAAAATAAATAATCATTTATATAATGTACATAATGCTCAGACATTTGAAGAAATGAAAAATTTTGTAGAAAAATTAATAACAATAATTTTAATGTAGACAATTCTGATACCTAACAATTGACTATGTACTCAAATTTTGGATCAAGTTGGAGACGATCCTTCGTTGAAAAATCAAAATCTTCTAATGTCAACTTGTTTTCCACAACTGTGAATCAATTAGACTCCTGTTGTTACTTTAATCATAAATTATGTCAAAATTTATAGGTAATTACCATACTCATCCAAATCGTCATGGCAACCGATTTTCTTATTTTCCTTTGGCTCAACATACTAAATTTTGATTTCTCCAGTAGATTTAAATTCGTGTAATTTACGTTTCCATAGCAACTGAAAGGGCCTCATCAAATCTGGTACAATTGTTGATTTTAATTCATTTGAACTCAACTTTATTTTTTTGGAATTGCCAGTTTGGGCTCTTGTTCGTACTCTTCTCATATTTTCTTTAGTTTCGTTAGACTATAACCAATAATATATATTAAATATATTTTTTTTCTTTATATACAATTAATCAAATGAATCACCAAAAACTTACAATAAGTTTTGCTTTTTGTATGCTTTTAACCGATGGTTGTCCTTTATTTGTAACATCAGCAGAAGACGTACTCGCTGTTGGCATAATAAATGTATTTGCTAAATTCTTGGCATCCGTTAATGTAGCTTGTCCTTTTTTAATTTTTTTGTTTTGTTCTTGTATCTGCATTGTTTCTGCGTCTTTCAATTTTATTAAATTTTTGTTGAATTCTTCAATAATTTTTATTCTATTGTTGCAAAAATAGTTGTTAGGATCAGGTAACATAATGATACTGCTTTCAATCTTTAATAACTGAAAAAAAGAATTAAAATCCAAAAGTAAATAAAGAGCTTCTATATAAACAAAAAAGTTTTATCTCGAAAAATGTATATTCAAATTTAACAAGATTCGCATAAGTGCAAAATTTCTCAATTAGTTCTATCATGATTATTTTGGTGAGATTATTTTTTAAATCAAAAAAAAGAATTTAAATTAAACTAAAGTAATATCAACCTGAATACTAATGTTGTTAATATCACTTGTTTTGTTTTGGATGGTTTTCCTTGTAGTGACAATTGAAGCACTGTAAATAAACAAAAAATAAATAATAAGTATAAATAATAACATAAAATGACTTACCTCAAATTATCAATTTCTAGCATTAAAGCCTGTTTTTTTTTTTAAAGTTCGTCCAATTGTTTTTTTTCTTCTTCCCTTTCCTATAAATTAAGGTAAATGATTTTATAAGCGAATAATTTCAAATAAAATAATGCTGATAATTATAAAACAATATAGCAAATATTTAACAACAAAAATGAAAAAAAATGTCTATTTACTTCACTAAGAGTGTCACATCTCGTATTTAAATTGTTTTTATTTAGATTAAGCTCATTTGCAACATCTATAGACGAACTTTTTATTTTTTGAAATTCGCTGTGAAATAAAAAAAATGACAGTGAAACTTTACTTTTAGTTAATTTTGAAACTGTACCTATCCAGCTCCTTTACAATACGATAATTGTTGATAGTGGCATTCAAATTTTCATCGTCAACCTGATCGTCGCCTAACATGGTTAATATCGAATAAAGTAAAGCACGTAAATTCAACTCGAGATTGTATAAGACTGATCCTATCAGTATTCAAGTATAATTGGAGTGTTGATTATATGAAAGTTGACTATCCGTCGGGCATCCCCTCTCTTTTCTATAATCATATTCGCTCAGTGCAGTATGCGTGTCGATGAAGAAAATATCAAAGCGCTCATTGTGGCAGGTTCTTAACTACTACTCGGGGGTTTTTATACTGTTTAACATAAAAGCGACCAGATTTTATTAAATAATTGTTAGTAAAATTTTTGTTATTAATTAGTTAGAATTTGTATTTATTTAATTTTTTTTATATCTAAGTAATATGTTGGTTAAAAATGTATCATTTAGGAATAGTAAACAAAATACTTAACCTGAAAAAATGTAATGATTACTTACTTGGGGTTTCGAGTTGGACATAGTGTTCACTTAAGAGAACTTATTAAATTTGAAGTAGAAAAAATAGTTTGTAAGAAACATTTTAAGACAAAATGGTGAATATATAAGGAAACTTTGCCTTAAATCCTCTTTCCTCAAACACTTAGAAATAAAGTTTTTATTGCGAGTTTGGCTGAGTTTTGCAATAATTTAACTTATATAGGAATTAAGGATAACAAAAATTTACTTACAGATGAACATTTAAGTTTAATATTTAAAAATAATCTAAATCTAAATAAAATTAGTTTTAATTTTTTCAATTCGAGTTTAAATGGAGATTGTTTATTAAACTTGCACGCAGGTCGCATAATCGATTTGTCTTTGCAATATTGCACATTTCATCCTAAACCATATTTCTATGGTTTTCTATCAAATTTAAAAAATTTAAATAAATTCCAACTTAAAACTGAAGGAGAAGAAACTATTTCAGTTATTGATTCCTTAATAATGAGTAAGTGCGAAAATTTGCATACATTTTCGTTAGAAAATTATGCTGAAAACATTAATAGTAGTAGCATTATATTATTGCTATCTAAACAAAAAAAGCTTAATGAACTCTCATTATTTGTAATTGAAATTCACAGAAAATTAATCGAAGTTTTACCAAAGAATCTAATTGCTTTGAAGGATATTGTTATTGAAAAAGACTATACGATTAATGATAATCCCGTAGAATTTTTTAATTTATTGACAAATTTAAGTTTTTTGCGTTGTAAGTTTGTTGAATTAAATGATAATTTCTTAATAACATTATCAATCAAATCAAAGATTAAACTAAAAAAAATGACTATTCAATTTGATGATATCTCAAGATTTAATAAATAAATTTTGTAATTTAACTAATAATTATTCATTACTAAAAAAAACAGAAAGTAATAATTTATTAAATTTAGAAAATATTAGAATAAGAAATAATAATACTGAGGATATCACTCCTCCTGATTATTTTTATATAGACAAATTATTGCATTTTTTTTCTAAATTTACAAATCTAAAAAAATTAAGTATTTATGAATGCAACTTAAATACTTCAAATTATAATTTAATTACTTTTTTTCCTCAATTGATAGATCTAAAACTTAGAAATAGTGTTGTTAATAATTATGATCTTATTTATTTGATAAAAAATTCAGTTAATCTGAAAAAAATAACAATTACTTTTTGTCATAATATCAATGCTGATGTAATAAAAGAAATTGATACAATAAAAAGAAATCGTGGAGATAAACATATATTAGAAATAATGTTTTGGTTAGATCAAGATCAGGCAACAGATTTTGACTTAGAAAAATGTATAAATACTTCACAATTACTAATTGTAAATTATAAATTAATATTTTTTGATTAATTTTTTTTTAAATTTAATTCTTATTTAAATAATTAATAATCAATTTCAATAATTTATTCTTAAATTCCATGTATATTTTTGTTACAATTAATTATAAAGTATAATTATATTAATTAAGTCAAAATGATTTTTATACATGCTTTTTATTTTACCTTTATAAAAAATTAATTTTTATCCTCAAAGTTGTCCAATTTATGACATTTATATATATCACCCTTAAATAAAAACAAATCCTAAAATGATTTTATGCTAATTGTATGCCTAAAGGGAGCGAATAGATTGATTCAAAAAAATTTTCAGTGTTGTTGATCAACAACTCCAGGAATTTTTTGAATAATTAATATTTCACCCTTCACTTTAATAATAATTTTTGTACGTTAAATTTAAGAGAATTTTTTGGGAGGATTTTAGTAAAGTGAAATATTTATTTTCCTTCTGTGTGACTCTGTAAAAAAGATTTTCTTAAATTTCTTGAAGGTTTGATCACCAGAATTTGATTAAAACAATTAGAATTCACAAAGTTCTAAAAATTAATCCAGTGAGAAAAATCTAATAATTAAACTTTGAAGCAAATATTTTTTATAAATTTTTGAAAAGTCAGCTGACTAGAGTAGGTATAGAAAAATTTGAAGCCTTTTAATTTGAAAAATATATTTAAAGTGGGTAAATGTTTTAATAAAGTAAAGATAATTTCCCTTTAAATAAAAAATTAATAAAGGGTTACTTAATTGCTAAAAAAAGAAGAAATATTTATTTTATTAAATATAAATATATTTCATAGGTTTTTCTCTAGCCTATTTTGACTAGAGATTCTGAAAAAATTATTCAAATCAGCCCAAATTATATTGAAAATAAAATAAAATAAAATAAAATTTTGATAAGTATAAATTTTGGTTTGCTTCAAATACATAGAATACAATGATTTAAAAATAAATACAGGAAATATTATATTAATATGTCATATCCTGTAATGCACCAATATACGTTAATTTCCACTATCGTATTCTGTAAACTTACCTATAATCTAAATTTCTAATCTATCTTCGTGTGGAAATTCAGTGCTGGAATTAGGTTTAGGACATGGATGACTAAATGTAAAAAGGCATTTTTGTAAGCCTGTAGGCAATACCTACTGTGCTTACATTATATATTCTAATGCTGGAAATTATTGTATTTCATAATGTAGTTTGGGCTATAATAATTATATCTATCAAGTTTAAAATTTACTTTTTTTATTTTAAAGAATCTTTGTTTACTTAATCAATGATTAAAATTCCTATATTAATAAATTGTTACACAATTGATTATCAATTACATTAACTATGCAAATATGTTTTAGTTGGTTACAAGTATTTTTTATCGCAATTCCTCATTTAAGTAACTCACCTCTGCTTAATTAAAAATTTTATTTAGATTATTATTAAAAAATTCATTTCAAAGCTAATTTACATAAAATCAAATACAAATTTTATTGAGGAAACTGCACCTGTTGCACATTATTAAAATAACAAATTATAAAATAAATTATAATTACAAAGTAGATATTTTGTTATTTAATATACAATGTAATGTTATGTTATATTTATTTGTAAATGATTGTGTCTTATCATAAAGTGGTTTCTATATAGTTTGATTTGTCTAATATCAGATTTATATTTTTAAAGATGTATCAATTTATAAGTTGTAAATAATCCTTTTTAAAAAATATTTCTTTACAAAATGAATTCAATAATTTTTTTAACATAAAATAACTGTAATTTTTAGAAAAATATTTAAACTATGATTACAAATGGTCAGAGTGAAAGATGATATTTTAATTCTGTCAGTTTCAAAATTCAATTAAAAGATGCTGTTTATGTTTTTAAAAAGTTACTTCTCAACTGCTCCTTTAAAGTTAAAAAAGAAGATAAGATTATCTAATATAATAGATATGATAGTATTTTTTAATTTACCCAAAATAAAAAATCCAAGTATATATCCAATGCATAATTTTTAAGTATGTATATTCCCGAACGTTTTCAGTAGATAAGGTCCGAGTTTTTTTTATTTCTCATAACCGTCTCGCGGGGGTGTTGAGAACGATTTTTATACGATTTTTCTCTCAACACTCATGTTGCGTGAGTGTAAATTTTAATAGAGTGTTTACATTATAGAAATATTATACACGTATTTGAATGAGATGCTATTTGTTTTTTAATTTTTATCATAAAATATTAGTAAAAATTACTATTTTTTTAATGTAATATTAATATAAAAATAATTTGTAAATAGTTTTAATATATTTTTTTGATTAACAAACGTTTTTAATATAAAAAAAAGTATAAATACAGCATTCTCGTGATGGCTATCAGTGCTTTGAATATTATAAAAAAGTTTTAAAAAATTAGAAGTTGAATAATTAATTCACAAAAAATTTTGAATATTATTGTAAACATTACTTGATTATTATTTTTTATTATATGAAAATAAAGAACAAGTAATTTTTATTATCATCTAAGAAGTTTATATATGCTTAAATAGGTTAGAGTTATTTTTTTTACAAAAATTTACTCACACTCAACTTGATTGTTGAGGGAAAAATCATCTAAAAATCCTTCTCAATATTCCCACGAAATGGTGGCCCGTAAGATTTTATAAGTTTTAAGAGCATTCCGTGTAAAAAATACCCTTGTTTTGCTTTTTAAGTTTTCTCAGCGGAAAAACATTGGATCAAAATTTCCATTTACATGAAATTTTGTTTTTCAATAATCTCGAGTGCGCAAATATTATTTTTTGGAAAATTCCTGTAAGAGGCAATTTTGATCTAACCTTTTCCCGCTGAGAAAATTGGAAAGCAAAACAGGAGTTTTTTTTTACTAGAGCATACAGAATGCACTATTCTATACGATTTTAATATAAATTGTATAAAATTTTAATTTGTCCTTGAAAAATGCATTTTTTATCGTGTTGATTTTATGGATAGGGTTAGGTTCATTTAATAAAATGTTGAAAATTTGAATATTAATTTGCGAAATATGCACATAATGCATTTTTCATAATTAATTACATTATCAATTCAAGCTCAAGGGAAATTTGCCTAAGACTACTTTTAAAGATGCAACTTTTTGAGTCGAAACATGACGTGGCAAATTTTGCACGAAAAAAAATGAAGATTAATTTTTCGAACACAGCAAAATAATCATATAATTCTACTTTTAACACAAAAATACTCTCAGTTCAATTACTTCCTTACCTATACTCTGAATTTTATCCTCCACCTACTTATACTGAGCGAATAGTTTTTGGTAAACCGTATAGTTGTAGCCTAAATTAGCTTAATTTGCAAATTTCCATGAAAATTGACGTTAATTACAGAGCTCCTGAAAGTTGTTAAACTTATAATATATGTATCTATTTTTTTGAATATAATTTAAAAAGATAAGATTAGAACATACATATTATTGGTCGATTTAAGGATCCTTGTAATTTTACAAATTTTATTTTTCAAATGTTTTGGCTCAATTTCATTCGATTATCTAAGAAATAAAACGAATTTTATCACCTTTTTTTATATTTTAATACAAGTTATTTTTATCCATATTTCATGTTAGATTTAAATTTTCGAAAACATCCCTATTTTCATGCTTATTTAAAATTTACTTAAATTAAAAAAGTTTATATGAGTTATAACTGTAATCATAAATTGATATCAATTTATTAATTTTATTTGCAATCGTAATTTATTTTCCCCCCTGATGTTATATGCTCAACTCCAAAATTTATTTTTATTGTTCCTGCTTATTTTCATCCTATCCTATCCTTCTTATATAATTATATATATAAATCTTTAATTATGTGTGTGTGTCCGAAATGGATAAATTAGAACGCAATAAAAATTATCGGATTATTACAGGATTACGGGTGCCAGTCAAAACTCAGAACTGCTGTTTAGCAGATTAAGTGTATTTATAATGAAAACTTCTCTCTTTTATTCTCTCTAATGCTGATTCTGCTAAACAGCAGTTCTGATTTTCAACTGATGCCCGAGATTACGGCAAAATACAGCAAAATTTAGGTTTTATTTCAAATGATAAAGACAAAAAATTTTTATTTTGAAAAAACTCAATTTTTAAAAAAAAATTTTTATCAAATCTTCAAAGAAAAAAAAATTAAAAACCGAAGAAAATAATTTAATCAAAAATAATTCTATTTGATTGGGCATAATTTTTACATATTCTCTTAAATTTTCCAGGTAATCGAATCGATTTGTCAAAATATATTATAAAGGAATCAATTATAATGTAATTTGGTAATTTTTAAATAAAGATATGGTAAACAAAAATATGGTTATATGAAAATTTTTTTATTTTTTTTTGAAAGACAAAATTTAAATTTAAAATATAACAATATTTGATATAATTTTACAATGTTTTGATAAAGTGTTTGAGTTTTAATTTAAATTTTTATCAGATTTATTTACATATTTAATTTTATAAAATCTTTCTAATTTTTTTATATCATGATTAATATAAAATTTTGGTGTTATATAATTCATAAATTAACTACCCCAATGTTGATGCAGATGAACATAATATTTGGACTTTCATTTATTTGCTAGAAAAGTTTTGCTTTCACAATCTCAATACCAGATCATGTTTATGAAGTTAAAAAAAAATTTATTACAATTTTATATATATTTATCCATAAGACTTATATGTAGTGGACTATAATCCATTATTTTAAACAAATTTTAAAAAATAGATGACCACGCATTAAGATTAATCTTTTTTCCAGTTGTATTTAATAATCCATTACAAACTGGATAATTAAACTTTATGGTTTTTCTAAAAAAAAACGGCGCTTTTTATAAAAGAATGCTTGTTATTGTAAATCTTGCCTTAAATTCTCGTTATCGGCTTCTCTTCTTACCTTTGTTATCTAATGATTTATGATTGACAAAAATTGAGATAATATATACTTATCATACTTAATTTTAATAAATTTGCTCTATTTTTAAAATCTAATAAAATCAATAATAAGTTTTGTGATTGATAACTTTGAAATGTGACAATGTTCTTTTCATCCTTTTTTTTTTCTACTTTAAATACTATTCTTTAAGATTAATTAAAAATTATATAATTTTTTTATACATTCACATTTTTGTGTTTTAAAACATTGCAAAATTACTTAAAGCTAATATCATTTATATTAAGTAAATTTAAAATTTCTATATTAATATATATGATTACAAATTACATTATCTATATAAATATTTTTTCTCTTATATTTAATTTTTAATTATAATTATTATTATTTATAATTAAATCATCTTTTTTTCTCAATTTTACAAAAAAAATTTAATATTTTTATATTTAAATTAGATTTTTTAATTGATTATTTTGCATAATATTTTTTTACTTTAAAATTTTTTTGTTTTATAAATTTTTTTTTAGGACATAAATCTATAATTCTTAATATAATTGTTTTATCCACACTTTAATCTAATAATGTTTCGAAATTGGAAGTTGTATTTCTCTTTTTTTTATCTAAAGTATTATAATTAATCATTTTATTTCTTAACTCTTTGTTATATAGATTTACTTCTGTTATGGTATTTTCTAAGTTTTTAACATTGTCTTCCTTTTTTCTAATTTTTTCATAATAATTATATTTCAAAATGTTTACTTCATTGGTTTGTCTGTAAATTATATTTTAATTTATTTTTAAAAAAATATTTAAAAATGGTCAATTGAATATCTTACTTTTTCCCAATGTGTTTTGCTTTTATCATTTCTTCATAGTAAGTAAATTTTATCGAATTAACTTTTGTTCAAAATCATATTTTATGTTTTCATTATATAATTTTTCCATTGCTAAACTATTCTAAAAAAAGTAAAATTTAGTTTTATTGGACAAAATTAAATTTGGACTATAAGGTTTGAAATACTCTTAAATTCTTTATTTCTTCTGCAAAAGATAAATTTTTTTCTTTTTCTTCTATTAATTCAATGTTTGTACTTTTTAATAAATTTTCTAGTATTTGAATTTTATCTAGTAATTCTTCCAAATTTGTGTTTTTTTCTTGTATCATGTTTTGATATTTTTCTTCCATTTTGTTTAATGCTGTTTTTATTTCATTATAAGCTTGCAATTTATATTCTTGTACATTTTTCAAATTTTTATTTTGTAATTCCTTAGCAATATTATTTATTTTTTCTTTATAATCTTATTATAAAATAAATTATATTCAATTAAGTTAATGTTCGCAATTTTATAATTATTATTAGTATTTTTGAAATTTTTTACACTCACTTGCCAAATATTTATTTTTGTTTGGTTGGTTTAAGTCATTCATTTCATCTTCAGTTGATGATTTTATTTTATCTTCATTTATCACTTGGTATTTATTTAAACTGGAATTTATTGTTGAGAATTGGTTATCCAACTTTTTCCCTTTTATCTAATTAAAAATGAAGCAAACAAATTAAAAAACATTAAATAAAAATAATAAAAACATTTTTTTGGGTAATTTTTTTTTCAAATTATATATTGAGAAGGTTTACTTACATTTTTATTTGGTTTCATGGGTAATTTTCTGATTCTTATTAGTTGCTTTTCTGGAGTTGAGAAATTTTCCCCATTTCCTGTGTAGAAAAATTATAAATTATAAATTATATTTATTCTTTACTTTTAAGATAGTACAATTTTTTGTTATACTTGAAGGCATTTTAATATTTAAATATATCTTCTATATTAATTTAAAATAAAGCGAAAATGTTTTAATAATTTTTTAAATAAAAAAATTTGATAATAATCCTCACAAATTTCACAATGATAATGGCGCGATTTTTGATATTATGTTTTTATTTTTGAGGTTATGGGTGTTATGTAATCTATACAAAATTAAAGATCGAACATATTACCCGTGAGCTGTAATAACTTGGCCCGCACAGAAAATAGAAAATGAAAATTCAAGCAGGATTTTTATATAAGCGATAGCGCGTTGCTATTTTATGCACGAATCTCGATTATCACAAAAGCGCGTCCAATATTTTCCGAGAAAATGCAGTTTTTACAAAAGTTCATCCCGCGGTGATTAAACACTGTTATCACTGCAAAAAATAATTAAAAAAATTTTGTTTTGTTGAAAATATCAATGTTTTTGATAGCGCGTTCATCCCGCCTAAGAAAGAACCATTAAAAGCAATAATTTTGTTAATTATTAACAAATTTTAAATAAATAATAAAAATAGTGCACGCCTGCGCGTGGTTGGCAAAAATAGTGCAGTTAAATTTCTTTCTCATAGATGTCGGCTGCTTTAATTTCGCTAATATCATATATGGGTAACGTATACGTGATAAAAATCGCCCGGAAGTTCGGCTTTATTACAAAAAGCGCATAATTCAAATATTTATTAATAAAATAATTAAATAAATAATGCTTGTTCAAAAATTTTTTTAATTTTTTTCTACTAATTTATTAACGTTAATAGTTTGGGTTTGAGGTTTGACCTTAACCCATTAAGGCCCAAGCGTACATAGCTGGACTTTTGATTACCAAACTGTTAAAAATCTATTTTTTTATTCTAAAAAGTTTTCTAGGGGTAAAAACGATTGCTTGTTTCAATTTTTTCATTAGTTTTTACGTACAACCCCTCCAAAAGGGGTAAAAATAGGGTTAAACATGAATTTGGCTTTTCTTAATTTGCTCTGGACTTTTAGCTATAAAACCTTTATAAATTACTCTTATATTAGGATTCTTTTGCATAATCTTAAAGGATGCAATATAAAAATCAAATTTTATAATAATCCCATAAAATTAATTTAATTAATTGGAACGTTAAACAATAGTACCTATACTGTTTCTTCAATATAAATCAAAGTCTTTTAAATTACTTATTAAGTTAGCACACTTCTTTAAATTCATAAATAAGAAAAAACTTGCAACATAATAAATCCTAAGCTTGAATAAATAAAATTGGGCTTAGAATTCTTAAAAATTTGGTTTTAAATTGCATAAGCAGTCCTTCAGAACTGTCTGAAATTTTTTAACATGTACGATATATACACTGTTTTTGTTTTTCTACTTTAGTTGGGTAAGCTATTCATCTATTTCTGCTTTAAGTTGCTAAAATATTATGTAAATATGTCATGTATCATAATATATTAATTAGTAGAGGAAATTATTACACCAAAATGAGGTAATTGCCCGTATTTTACAAACAACGAGATTAACCCAAATTTATGTGAAATTTGCTTCAGCACTACCTTAGCTAAAAAGTTGTGGTTTCAAAACTTATTTGATTAACCCCTATTTGAGCTGATTTGCCCCTTCCTGGGGGTGAACAAAAATTTTCAAAAAATGATTGGAATCGATTAAATTTTGCAATCTAAAACAAAAAAATGAATACGACTTTTTTAATTAAATCCACAGCTTTCAAGTTACAGCCCTTAAAACTTTGAATCTTTTGATAAAATATTTAGAGTAATCAAAGTTCTAAGGGCTGTAACTTGAAAGCTGTGGATTTTATTAAAAAAATCATATTCACCTTTTTGTTTTAAAATGCCTAAATTAATTGATTTTGATCACTTTTAAACAATTTTCTTTTGCCCCCTCAAAAAAAGGGGCAAATCAACCTCAATGGGGCTTTGTCCCAAAATTTTTAAAACCACAACTTTTTAGCTAAAGTAGTGCTTAAGTGATTTGCACTAAAATTTGGGTTATTCTTGTTGGTTGAATTCGGGCAGGGTATATAATTATTTCCTCTACTAAATGTGTTAGCGTCTACACTTTTAAATTCTGTAAACTTAACTAATCTAATCTCTTGTGCCAAAATTATGTTTAAGATATTGAGGACTAAATCTAAAAGCATTTTGTAGGAGCTCATAGGATGTGCCTACTGTGCAAACATAGTTATTTTTAAAGCTGAATTTTAAGCAAATTTCTTTTTTTTTTTTTTTAAATAAAAAATTAATGTAATAATTGTATTGTATTAATTATGCTATAATAATTATATCTAACAAGTTTTAAATTTACATTTTTATAATTAGTTATTGGATTTCAAAATCAAACCAGGTTGAATTTATTTGACATTTCCTAAATACAAAAGATATTTACAATGTCTAAGCTATGTTAATAATTTCGTTATACTCACTTTTCCATCCTTATAAATTATTTTAATTCTAACAAACCATAGATAAAAAAAAATTTTATTGGGATTAATAGAATTTGGCATTGCTTTATTCAACAAAAGAAAGTTATTAAAACAAGCTTAATTGTACTACTTTAATATGCCCAAAAATAAGGGCTCCAAATTTTGAATTAGATTTTTATTTCTTCTTCTAATCATCACCTGACAAATTGACAAAACTATACCTGAAATACTTACCAAGCAAATAATATTATTTTTAAGGATACTGCACTTATTGCATATTATTTATACTAAGATTATTAAGCATTGAATATATATTTGCAATTCAATGAATAATAATGTGTATTATATATTTGTAAATTATTATGACATGTTGTAAAGTGGTTTGTATATAGTTAGTTTATCCTCTTATCAAAAATTATTTTTTTAAGGATAGATTAAATTATTAGTTATAAGTTTTCTTCCTCATTAATCATTTTCTTAATTTGATAGTTTTTCAAATAATATAACTATTGAAAAATAATTAAACTATGATTACAAGCAGTCAAGTCATATTTATTATGGGCAGCACAGTATTTAAATTCTCTCGGTTTCAAAATCAAAGTTTAATTAAATATGATATTTTTTTCTACAAAAAGGTTTACTTGTCAACTGCTCCTTTGAGAGAGCTTTGAAAAAAAAGATAAAAATTAATACACATCAGCAAAATTATCTAATATTCAATTTATGAGATGCAAAGACAAATTTTGATTGTAGCAAGTTTTGTGAATTAAGTTAGATCAGATATTTAACTTTTGATGAAACTAATGATATTATAAAAACCTGTTGGTTTCTAATTATTACTTTGGTCTCACAGATGGAGTATAAATTTAGCTGCGTCTCCTGGAGCTTTTCCATATAAGATATGCTTAACCTGTTTGGATTTAGTTATTAATCATGAGTTGAAGTAATTTTACAATTAATGATTTTTGTGATAAAGACCTAGACTAAATAGTTTTAAGAACTAATAATAGAGCTTTTATAACAGAAGAAGTTTCTTTAATACAGACTATTGAGGATAGTATTCTTTTTAGGCCTGGGTTATTAGATACATATAATTTTTGAACAACAGGCACCTGAAAATTATCTAATTTTATTTTTTTTGTTTTTAAATTTTATTTTACTTAATTATAAAATTATTCACTAAAGACCATTTTGATTGTATCTAGTAATAGATGGGTTCACTAGTCAGTGGTTATCAAAGAAACCTTGGAACCAATATTTTCTGCTATTACTATTATTACTTTTTTTTAAAATTAGTCCTTTTAGCTGCAGTATGTTTTTAGCAACTCAAATGATCGCATATCGATATGATGCAAACAAATTAATGGGTAAATAGAAAGACCGTAAGAATTACAAAATTAAGTAAACAGACAAAAAAAGTTGAAATTTAAATTTTAATAACTATTTTATTAATTTAAAAAATGCTGAAGATTCCTTATTTGCTTCTTCTGGGTAGAAGTATTTTTGAATTTACTCTTGGTTACTTAATTAGTTGTCAAGAGCATTTACAAGTTGTTGGTCTGCTTCTATATAAATGGATCCAGAATCAGAACTAATATTTTTGTGCAAGGCTCAGCTCCTCCTGAGGCCTTACTACTTCTCCCATGTCGAGATTTTTTCCTGTAGTGGAAAGATCAAATATAGATGCAACACGTGCAGGTGCATCACTACAAGAATTGTGTCTGTATTTGTGTCTGTATGTATATGAAATGCATTCAACAGAATCAGGATAAACATCAATTATTTTTCACGTTTGCTTTCATTTGTACCAAAAAAGAAAATATTCCAAGTGAAAAATATAACCTAAAAAAATTTTAAAAACCTTAATTTAATGATTATTTAATGAAGTATATTTACAAATATTTTAATGTCATCATCTGATCATTTTTTTTATTTTTCTTTGCAATAAATATAAAAATTTTACTTAAATTGTGAATTAATAAATTGGCTACAGTAAAGTAAAGATTTGGAGTTTAACACATACTGTACACATGTAGCAGAAGTTAATATAAACTATTGTACTTTTAAAGAGTTGTATATAAATTCTTAATTAACAATATTTTTATAAAAATTTAAGTATGTGTCTTATAAATTTCAAATAACATAATCTAACAATTGATCAAATCAATATTTTTACGAAAAAAAAATTAATTAATATTAAATTTTTGAAATTTCGCGCGTACAAATTCACTTTATATTCATAAGCAGCGCATGATTATTAATTTTCATAATTTAGAAAAGGATGATTTATGATAAGGCCGTTTAAAAAGACATAAGGCAATAAGAGGAAGGGAGATAAACCAAAATTTATAACTACACGCACACAAAGATATATAAATTGTTAACATTTTTCTTTTTCATTCAAAAAATTTATAAAATTTTGATTTAGTATTTTATTTATTTCTCTTATTTGAATAAATAAATATTGGTGATATAATATGTTATTCAAATTTTGTTAAACATTGTAAGATATTATCATAGTTATTATTGTAAGATACTATCATAGTCATAGTTAGTAAGAATGGTCAACTTATTTGATAATGCTAGTTTCATTTCCCCTGTTGCTATGCAAACCTATATATACATAAACTTAAATTATAAAGATAATTAGAATCAGCGTATACATATTTTTTTATTTTATTTCAAGAATAAATAATTTAAATTTTTCATCATTTTGTTAAAAATGGAAATATTTAAATTGAATTTTTGAATATTCCTTTAATTATTTATCAATATGTATCTAATACATTGAAAATTAAATTATAAAAATAAATCAAAGACTAGGAATAATTCAGGTATACTTTTCAAAACTTAGAGCGCCTACAGTTTTCTTTGTGTTAAAAAGCTCAAAATCCTATTTATTCAATAATTGATAAAAACCAATTTCTGAATTTATTTCAATAAATTATAATTATTTTTAATGAAGGACTTTTGTTTTTCCCATTTTATTGTAATTCTAATTTACCAAAGAAGTTTATTTAGGACCTAGAAATAGAAATTTTTAAAGTCTCAAAGTAACTCAAATGTTAAATATAGGATTTTTTTAAAAATTAACAGACTTGGGATTTTTCTATCACATTCAACTGATGTTATAAACTGAATTTAACGACATATTCTGTAGCAATTTCTCCAGTACAATCTAAATACGTTATTTATTTTAACATTTTACTATACTTTTTAGTAGAAAAATCCGTTTATTTGGATTTTATGGTTTCAATTTTCAAGGGACCAATTTTTTTAAAGTTTCGCAGATTTAAGGAAAAATTTTCTTATATATATTTACAATAGCAACTTTAGACTACTTTTCTAAAATTAAATGAAATCAGTTATTAAAAAAATGTGATTTTGAGCTTTCCAATTCAAAAAAAATTATGGGGCGAGCAAAATTTTTTGTGTTCCACACTTCGAGGCGGTTCTCCCTGAGAGTTATAGTTTTAATTTTAGTAAAAGCATTTCCCGCCTCAGGAGAACCTATAAAAAAAGAATATACCAGAGATTTATAAGAGAATCATGAAACATTTTTCGAGTTCTAGACCACTATAATATATTTAATTTTAAATAGCATTTAAACAAAGAGTACATAATATTTTTAAAAATTTTACACTGCGAGTTTGGTAAGTCAGAGAAAATCAAAAATAAAATCAGAGAAATTTACAATTTTTTGGACTGGAAAGTCAGAGAAAGTCAGGGATTTTGACTTTGTAAAAATAGTTGAAACCCTGAGAATAGAATAATTTGAAATTGACAAATAATCATAATCAATGAATTGATTAATTTTATGAAATTTACAAAAAAAATTTTAAATTGCAAATTATATTATATTAATAATGTTATTTTATTTATATACTTAATTATTTTATTTTAGTTATATTATTTTAATATTTGAAAAGCTATAAGTGATCCAAAACTTTTATAGTTTACATTTTACAAAAGGTCTTAAAGTTATGGAACATATTCTCCCTGCAAATTAGTTGAATACTTCTAATTTTTGCTCTTGGTAAATAAAAGTAAATGGTCTAAAGCAAGTTATGATATGATATTTGTATTGTTATAATGATAAAAATCTATCATTAGTTTATAAAATTTAAATATATTAAAAAAAAAAAAAGTTAAATAATAATAATTTAAAATATTATTTAATTAATTAATTTAATTTAAATGAAAATTGCCCTAAAAACCTTAATTTAACAAATTTGCTGTATGATGTAAGCAATTATTAATAAAGATATAGAAAAATTTAATTTTTTTTTATTTTTTAAATATGGAAAAAGTATTTGTTGATAATAAATTTCACTACAGAGTTGTAATTTATAAGAATTTAATACAAATGATTTCTAAAAATAAAATATTCTTTTAAAAAGTTGTAAAGAAAATATTATTATTTAATAAAAATTATTTATTAAAAAAGAAAACAACATTGAATATGAAAAATGAAACTTAATTACTTATTAATTATACCCTTTTCATGTGAATGTTTAAATTTTTGATTTATGTTTAAAGAAAAAAATTAAGTTCAATTTTTTTAAATATTAATCAGAATACATCAAAATTAATTTTTTAATTATGAAATTCGAGATGAAATTTCAATTCTATAAATCTTGAACATTTTTCTATTTTTTTAATTTAAACATGTTACATGTTTTTATATGCAATCAAAAAATATTATACAAATTTTTCATAACATATGATATTTAATTTAAAACTGTTGATTTTTTGGTTGAAATAATAGTTAATTATTTTTCGGGTTTTTTTTTCTGATTCTTCGCCAAGTGATCTCAATTTGTCAATGGTTTTATAACTTGTTTCCAAAGTTAGAATGGCCTCATAATTCATAGTAATCGGGAATATCTCCAAGAAACGAATAACCGCCTTTTTTAAATGGTTTCTGTGATTTTTCCCTTCTGGAAATTTATGAATAATTGTTTCAAACCGTTTTTCATTTAGATCCAATGTTCCTGTTGATAAAATTAGGCAATATAATAGATAAAAATGTAATAAATATATTTTAAAAAATAATCTTATATTAATCGGGATATTTATATTTTTCTACAAAAATTCAATAACTATAAAAATTTGGTAACTATGTTTAAATAGTATCAATCATAATTTATTTTTTGCATGTTGAAACATTTTTGCCTAATTTCATATAATTTTCAGATTTTTATATGTGAACCATTCGGAACCAATTAAAAAATTAAATAAAAATTAATTATTATTATGACCTATTGATTTAATATTTCAGGTTTTTCTATAAATTCTTGATTGTTGGAATTAAATTAAATTTTCCATTATTTTCACTGTTTATTCAATTTTTTAGATTGTAGATATTTTGATTATTATACACACCTGCATCAATCAATGCTTTTGTAACTTTAACAGTATAATGTGGCTATTTCCGCCCTCTCGTATTAACCACGATTATTAATTGAAAAATCAAATAGAGTTTAATAACTGTCACTATGTAAAATTGAGTCGATTTGACACGCGCGCGCGATAATATGTGTATATTATAACGTAGCACGAGGTCGGCTTTATTTCTCAGGGTCGCGGGAATTTAACTAAAATGCTGAATGAAGGGGAGGTGAAAGGGTTATGACCTGAAATAATAAAAACACCTTTTTTTAACTTTAAAATATATACAAAATCTAATTTATTCAAAATTTACTTTAATTAATATTTTTACACTTATAATCTGAATTTAATCTATTTCACCATTTACATAAATTTTAACCGCTAATTATTCACTTAAAAATCTTTACTAAAAATTGTCACTTTTCACTATAATGCTTTTCGACACACACTTTAATATTTTCTTATTCTTTACCTTTATATTTCCGTTGACTGGTTTCTTGATCCAAAACTTTTATATTTAATAATTAACTATCTTGCTCTCAATATTGTTTTAAAAATCCTTCCTTGTAATAAAATATACAATTCCTTTATCTCCGAATAATAACAAAAATATGGCCGCAATGATATCTTGGACTTTCAATAATAAATTATGATAAATCACTGATTCTAATCGCGGTAATTTGTTTATTATTAATCTTAGAATATTCTTTAAATCAATTGATTATTACAAACTATAACTCTTTTTTTTCTAATAATTTCTTAATTCAATTTTATTACTTTTACTTTTCCAAAAATTGACTTTTATAAAAATGTGCTCTATATATCGATCAAAGTCAAAGCAACAATGCTGCACGGTCGTCTCGTGCTTCTTCTCTCTCCCTTCTTCCCTTTCTTTGCTCTCGCGGTTGGTCAGTATATACATGTGTGTCGTGCGTGTGTCGCTACTACCTGTTAAAATTGATATATTTAAAATTGATGATCGCGCATAATAATATTTCGCGCACTTATGAAAATTGTCCTTTTTTTTTGTAATTTATAGCAACGCTATAACAGCTTCAGAATAGGTAATGTACGAGTCATCATTTGATTTTGTTGGAACTTTGCTCGGAGCTTTGCTTGAATTTTCCTCAATTTGGCTTGTTGAAGCTTTCTTCTAAAAAAAAGGAAGAATAAGAATAAAATAATTAAACGTATTAAGAATTATTTTAATTATTACCATTTCATTAACGTTGAGTGTTTTGTACAAGGTTCTAGAACACATTTCTGTATAAACTACATTATCCAAAATTTTAATGACATGCTGCCAAGTTTGAGGTTGATAATTATGTAGAAGTAAAGACATTGGAAAAATTTCCCAATTGCCCATAACAAAATTTAAATCATCAAATCTGTATTCACGCCAATTACCAATTCCAAGCGCACAATATATAAGTTCACCTGCAAAAGTTGTTGGTGATTTCAAACCACACAATACATCCTGCCTTAATATGTTTCCTGTAATAAGAAAGTTTCGTTCTTCCTTATTATTTTCAAATTTTTTTTCAATTGCATTAATGCGAAATGCATCTTCGAATGTTATTTCTCCAGCAAACATTCTAACACCAGTTTCTATTGAAAGAGCAACTCCGGCTAATAACAAGGTGGCTAACTTTTCTTGTTCTTCTGGAACTGTTGATTTGGTTGCATACACCATATACCAACTAATCAATTCCATTAATTGATGGATATTTGGTGGAAAATAACAATGTATTGTTATATTTGATTTAGGTATGCCGATGTCTAGATTCTTAATTTTTTTAATATTATCTTCATTAATAACATTTACATTATACTCTTTTGAATCACTATCTGTGTAAGAGTAGGCTGAAACAATAGTATTTTTATTTTCACAATCAGGACAATTGATGTTATCCTGGAGCAACATTTCATCCAAATCATCAATATCAATTTGATGCGGTTTTGTTGGTTTACCTGTAAATAAACATATTTTAAAAAAAAATATATTTCCAGAACCCTGTTCAACTACCTAAAATGAAAACTCTTAATATTGTTTCAATGCGTTTTAGCATTAAACAAGATTCCAAATGAAAATTATTCCCTTCATGTACGCTTTTCAAAAATTCTATAGTTCTTTGGCTATACTGTAAATGTTTAGTTACATATGCTTGCCAATCAACCAACAAAACAAGTGCTTTTCGGTGCAGAAGCTGTCTTAGAATAAAAGAGCCATTTTTATTGAAATCTTCCATGCTATCAAGCATTTCTTCAAAAGTTCTACATGTACGAATTTCTTCTATTCTTGTTGTTATTTTTCTTACATATTTATCCAAGATGGTTAAGGATCTATTATAGTGCTTTTCACTATCCACCCATAATTTATTGATGACTTGATCCTTCGATTCCTTAAACCAATGAAAAATATAAGAAGTTGGAAAATCAACTGCAAGATTATTTTTCATTAATCTTGCCATATCAAAATATAGTTGTGCGTATGTTACTGTTGCATTCTTAAAGTTAGTACGATACGTTTGCGACCAATTAATTCTTTAAAATAAAATTTGAATTAGAAAAATATTATTATCATGTATGAATTACATATTAAACACTCACGTGAAAGAACCATGATGCGCACACATCATATTAGGGTAGCCCTTGAATTTCAATTTCCAATCTTTTGAGGACTTAAAACATTCTTCCACCGACTTCAAGTTAGATGTTATTGCTGCATCCCCTGTGGGTTCTAACACTTCCGCTACGTGCACCTGGATTAAAATTATATTTGGACAATTTTGATTTATTTCCAATTTTTCAATAAAATTGGTTAACGAATTTGGATTCAATTTGATTCCATCAATATTTGATCCAAAAAATATTTCAAAAATTGATTCCTTTTCAAATTCAATTACCGATTTGTCGATATTTTTTGAAAAATCCTGCCAGTCATCTGAATAAATATAAATATTTTCCCAATTTGTACAGTTTTCGGATCTCTTAGGATTACAATTTTTTGTTGTTGAGTCTTCTTTCAATTCTAACCAAGACTTTTCTATAACTTCTTTATAAAATTTGTTCATGACTGTATTAGCACTGTATTTGTTGTTAGATTTGATTGCTATATAAATTAATATTTGGCTTTGATCTACCCCACCTAAACCAAGTACGAGCCATTGGCAATATCCAATTATTTTTGCAAACTTAGAAAGATGATTCAGTGTTTTATATACCCTTGATCTAGGCTTTTTCATCAATACCAAATTTATTTCAAATTTTGCAATTTTTTGATAAGTGGCTAATTTTTTGCTTATTAAAGAAAAAGAATCTGCATCCTTACTTTTAATATTATAATCATCTTGAGTGACTGGTTTGAAAATAGAATAATCAAATGATTCTTCATTTAGAGTTGATATAAAAGAATCGGTACTTAACATCTTGTTTAAATTTTTACAAAAATGACACTATATAAAATTTGTATTTTATTCATTAACAATAGACTCCCATTTGCAAACATATACTTAATAATCCTCTACTTTTATGTATCATCTTTTATCTAAATTATACACTTAAGTATTTATTATCTTTCATCTTTTTATCTATTGTCTTCGAAGATAAATTATTTAGGAAGCGCACGCATCCATATTTGCTTATGATATTTATAGAATTTAATTTTGGCACAATTTATCAATTGTATATTTTCCATGAGATTTTCCACATTTTTAATTTGTTTGTTAATATTTTTTTTTAAAGGGTGTCGAAAAAAGCTGTCAATGCTAAAATTATTCAAATTAACTATTATCAATTAAGTATCAGTACATCATATTTTACAATATGAAGAAGATCGATATAATCGATACATGATATTGGATCAACATAATACATAAGTATAATAATTACAAAGAGGTTAAAATACGCATATTGTTATTTAATATAATCTAACACACCTAAAAATACATTTTTACTTTTCAGACGTTTTGAAAAACTGATAAATTTTAAGTTACACCTAAAAATTTTCTTGCCTTATTGTCTAAGGTATATGTTTTATGTGAATATTTTATAAAGAAAAATATTTATATATATTAGATGAAATGTCGAATTTAAAATCATGCAGGAGGTTAGGATCAAGTCGAGGATCAAGTCAAAAACATATTAAAGTCAAGACCTCAGATAAAATTAAAACGAATATTGGACAGTTAACTTTAGATAATTTTGTTGTACGTGATACATCTAATAACATCCAAGAGAATTTTTCTAGAAAGAGAAAGATGGATATCGAAACTTTAAATAGTACCGATTACATGATTAAAAAGAAGCCTAATGTAAACATATCTTCGAGGGTTACAACATGTTTAAAAAAATTCAATAAAACTCAACCACTAGTTTTTGAAGAATCATTTTTTTCGAATATATTATCATTTAGTTCTGATATATTTAACGTTAAAGATCTGAATTTAGAAAAAGATGATGTTTTTTTTATAAAAAATACCCAAAAATATTTATCAGAAAAGGAGAATTCACAATTTGCCAGAAAAATTTTTACTTGTACAGCATGGAATCATTTACTACAAACGATACCAGCTGCGGTTACCTTAAGTAATGTAAGATCAATAACACTTGAAAAATGTTCTAAATCATGTAATAGAAAAATTGATTATTATGCAGGGAGTATAGATCAAATAAATAAATTAAATGTTAATCCTATTATAACGTTAAAGGATCCAACTGGATCCATAAATGCTTGCATTGATGATTCTTTTTTTAAGTTGCATCCATTTATAATTAATGTTGGATGTGTTATGTTATTGTTAAAGTGTAGTGTTATATCCAGTAATAAAAATAAAAAAATTTTAATTGTAAACATGAATAATATATGGAAGATAATCGCAAAAAATGAAACTATTTTTGCTAATGATAAATTGTACATTGAAACAGACGATACAAATTCATATTATATAGAAGATGAATTTTCTAAAGATTATTTTGTTTAATTAAAAATTACAATTTAATGAAATACATTTTCAATCCTTCCGATTTAGTTATTTTTGAGTATTAAATTGAATTAGTTGATTTAAAATTAGCATTATTCATATTTGTTTTGTTTATATAGTTTAAAAAATCTTAGATTCCACTATCAAATTGAGAATTTAAATATTTATATAAATTTATACAAAGTTCTTTTATTTTATTTAATTTACATAATTAATTTTATTTAATTTATATAATTAACTAACTAAAATTTTTTAAATTTTAAATAATGATTAAGATTTTATTTTAATGTAATTTTTTTCTATAATAAATTAAATTATTTTATTGAGTAAATTAATTTTTATTGTCAATGCTAACAGTAGTACAGCAGATACCCAAATTATTATAAAATTCTTAGTTATATACCTTCGTTTTTTTATGCAATATTTTTAAATTTCGTTAGATTTTTTTTTAATTTCTGATTAAATCATTATAAACTAATTTTATGAAATTAAATGAATAAAGAAAAAATAAACAACTTTTAATGGTATGTTAATGACGAGAGGTTGGCAACTTAAAAGTACAGTAAACTTTTCACTTCTGTATACTTTACCCAAAAAAAAATTAAAAAAATTATTTTAAGATACGTTATTGTAGCAGATTATCAGTTATACCAAAAATTAAATCACTCCCTCATTTAAGATATAAGAGAAGCATTATAGTTAATTAAAAAAAAAAATACTTAAAGTGTTAATCAATTGATAGACACAACCCCACAAAAATGTAAAATCTTCTTCTAAATGAGGAAGAATTAAGGATAATCAAGAATAAACACTTATTTACTTATATACGGAAAATTCTCTATTTAAATTTTAAAATAAAAAATTAAAATGCGTTAATTTGTTAACAACCAATTCTAGGATTTATCTATTTCATAAAATAGTTTTTCATTCCAAGTTTTTAATCACGAAGTTTAATTTTCGTTAGTATTCTAATTCTATGATTTGAATTATATTATCCCCTTATATTATTTAAATAATGAATTTCATTGATCAGAGGGATAACCACGGGATTCAGAAATTCTGTATCCCTTGTGAAACCTGAATCCGGATTTAAATTTTTTTACCCGGGAAAACGCTTGGAATAACTTAAAATGAACAGAAAAACATGTTTAGAGGTCAATATTCCTCTGAATCACTCTGAATCCTTCTGAAACCCTTCCCTACTTTTTTTTTTCAAAATTATTTAAATCTTTGAAGTATCCACGTTTTTAATTAATATTTTATTCCAAAAGTTCGCATATAAATCTTTTATTGGTCACTAAGTTCAAATATGAAATCGGCCTTTCGATATTTACAGTTGACAGCTGTCGATTAGCTGTCAAATCACTTAACTTTGTTTACACTAGTCAAAATAGGTTTTTATTTAATTTTTTTTAAATTAAGAGGAAGTTTTTAACATAATAAATTATATATTTTATACATAATGAATTATATATATTATCTTTTAAATTTAATAAACATTTAATATAATATTTAAAATTTTTGTCATTTATTATAATATTTACAAGGGGAGTATAATATATAAATTTATTTAAAAATATTATTTATTTTATTTTATTTATTTAATTTTTCTTCAAAAAATAATTTCGATTTGATTTACAGTGATTATAAAAAACTATGGTGATGGGAAACTTCTGAAAATGCATAAAAACCTTATTTAGCCTGACGTAATATTGGAAACGCGGCTTATTGGAAAGCTTATTTTAGTATAATTTTCAACTACATCTATAAATGTATGAATCATAATTATCAACTACAGTTATAGTTCGTAAATTATAACCTAGATTAGCGTATATTCCTTTGGTTATTGGACGATTCATTGATTCATAATTTCAGAATCATCAAGGATAAGAATGGAGTTATATTCTGATATTGTGATAAAGTCGGCAGATGATTTACTTAAAGAAGAAAAAAAGAGCAAAAAGATATCAATCCCTTTGAAAAATTCGAACAAGATCAATATTATAGAAAATGGATTTCTTACTCAAATTTATGGTGCAGCTAAATCTGGTAAAACCCAGATTTGCATGCAATTATGTGTAATTAGCCAACTACACGCATACAGGAGAAATTTGAAAAAGGGAGTAATATATGTTGATACTCATAATGGATTAACAAATATAAGGTTGAAAGAATTGTATACTGGTTTAGAGTATGATATTTTGAAGTGTGGGGTAACATTTTCTACATTAAAAAATAACATAGAATTTTACACGGCTAAAGACGGTATTGAAATTCTCAATTTATTTACTATCATACTAAAAGATTTAATTGAAGATAGAAACGGTGAAAAATGTCCAGGTCTAATTATAGTGGACAGTTTATCGAGAATCATCCAAAATACGGAAGAAAATCCAACTAAAAGAAGATACTTGTATGCAGGTATTTTAAAAATTTTAAACAAGATTGCAAAAATCAAGGACGTAGCTGTATTTGTTACAACAGATCTAGTAACATATTATAGAGATAATATTTTTCACTCGGCTGTTGCAGGTGGACAGACCGTATCTAGTCATGTACGATATATGTATGAAATAAGTCGCTACTCAGAAAATTTGTTTTGCATTACAATTAGAAAACACCCAACAATGAAAACTATAAGTACAATGATTTTAATAAAAAAAAACGGAATCGAAAATGCAGAATAAAAAAACAATTTATTCATAGTTTTATAATTGATCCAGATAAATTATATACCTTAATAGAAGACATTAAAAGAAAAAATAAATAGAAATAATTTTTTAAAATAAATATATTATCAAAAGTGTATTCAAAATATATAATTTGTACAATATAAAAATTGATTAAAGTTTCATTAATATTCTAAACTATTTCAAATTTAATAATAAATTTATAATATTTCCTTTTCTAATATACATCCTCAAATCAAAATCTTAAACAAGTAATACTCAGGAAAATTATAATTATAATCTTTAGGTTGATGAGAACCAAATCTTTTTAAACCAAAAAAGTGCCCTTTGCATTACTAAATTTATGAATTTATAAGTATATTCTTTCCTCACGAAAGCTAGAAGGTGTTGAACAGAAAAAAAAATGCGCATTTTTTTAAAAAAAATTAGTAGGTTTTTATTAATTTTTATTAATTCTTTTATTATTCTAATTTTCATTCATTTATTTACTTAAGAAATGTCGGTTAAACATAACGTACTAAGATTTATGTTATATTTTGCCTAACCTTCCTGATGTACTATGTATTCAGAAATAATCTGTATATATATATATATCAGAGTTCTTGGAAAACATTACGATACGATATTTTCTTCGATATTTTTTCTAAGATATTTTTAAAATTGTATCGATATCAACAGTGATAATATCGTATCGTATCGAAAATATCGAATTAATAAATTCATATAATTATTCAATTAAAAATTTTTTAAAATTTAATTTAAATTAAAATTATGATATTATTGGGTTTTAAGTTGTTGATTTTTAGTAAAATTTAATTATTGATAAAAATAGATAAACAAATTAAAAATTTTTATTAAAATTGCATTTTATTTTTTATTTTAGTTATTCTTATCGATATCGATATTTGCTGATATATCGGACCTTTAAAATAGATACTGTGTCTAAATAAAAAAGTTCGTATCGATAAAATATCGAGATATCGCAGAACTCTAATATATTTAATTTTTGGCCATGAACACGTGCCATCTTTAATTTACCCAAATTATGCTCCCGGTTAATTTTTAGGACAGAAAGAAGACTTTATACTCGGATGGTTTATTTTTTGCTAATAAGCACTAATATCATGTGAAAGTAATGGAGTTTAGAACATTATTATAGAAAATCTTAATAGGCTTGTCTTTCCCACATATATTAAGAAGAAAAACAAAAAAGTATTACCAACCAACATTTTGATGCCCAAAACAAACGGCTTTCTTGTCATTTAACCAACAAGAAAATTTTTATAAATAAGAGAAAGTATCCAATCATTAAACGAATTGTTACCAAGATATAATTTGTAAGTCAAAATATTTTACATTCTTATTTATAAACGTTGTTCAGAGATATTGCTGTAAAGATTGTTATTTATAGAAATAAAAAAAAATAAATAAAAATATATAATTACAGAAAGATGGCACAAAGAGATATAAGAGAATCATTTACCTTATCTAGTGATTCTCAAGGTATCAAGTGGGAAGAAAATTCCCTTTTAAAAATTTATAAAAATTGGAGTTGGTTTTTTAGTAATGATGAGTGTATGAATAAAAAGATAAGAGATTATGTTGAGTTTATTGAGAATCTTTTGCTAAAAAATAACCAACTTGTAACTGAAAAAAGATTCCTGCGGTTGGATTTCAATAAACTAAACCAATTGGAATCGATTGTGAATGATTGGCCAAATTTTCAAATTGATTTAATTCAGGATCCAGAGAAAATATTAAATAGTATCCTGTTGGTTATGTATCATATAAATGATGCTGAAGTATATGAGGCTATTTCCTCAACTATGACGATGCAAATCGAGATTTTAAATGTTGGTCCAATTTTACCTGTAAGAGATATAAAAGTATTGTATCATATGAAATTAGTTACAATTAAAGGAAGGATAACTAAAGTTAAAAAAAAAAAGAATTAATAGTTCAAATATATTTAAGTTGCTCATATTGCAAAACTAATATTTGTTTACGAAATCACACTGGTTCCTTTAAAAATTATAAAAAAATTTGTGTTAAATGCGGAAATAAAGGATACGAGATTTTAATTACCAAAGATACAGTTTCCATACCAGTACAAGTATTTTCTGTACAAGAAGATTATTCCACAGACACGAAATTTTACGAATCAACCAATTATCGGAGTTTGGATGTGGAAATTAAAGGTGAAGACGTAAACAAATACATGCCAGGTGAAATTGTTATTATTACAGGAATCGTGAAAATAATTGGAGACGATTCGACTAAAAATAATTTCAAAGATTCAAATCAAAAATCGACAACTTTATACATTGAAGCCATTACCATAATAAATGTATCAAATGATATGAAAATTAGGCAAGATACAAAACAAGAAAACACTTTCATAAAAGACAACATGCTAATGAAGGATATTTATTCAGGTAGAGAGAGACTAGAATTACTTGTGGCTTCATTATGTCCAAATATTTGTGGTTACCTTGATATCAAGACTGCCTTAATATTGAGTTTGTTAAGTGGAAGATCAATGGATGATAATGCAAGAGCTAATATTCACATCCTCTTAATCGGTGAACCTGGATTAGGTAAATCGCAACTTCTATTATCATGTTCACGAATAGCATACCGGGGAATTTATGTATGTGGAAAATTATGCTCCAGTGCAGGTCTGACTGCAGCAATCAATAGGGATGAAAAAGGTGAATTTGTGTTAGAACCAGGTGCGTTGGTGTTAGCTGATAAGACAATATGTTGTATAGATGAATTCGATAAAATGAAAAATGAGCATGAATCATTGTTGGAAGCAATGGCACAGCAAAGTGTCAGTGTTGCAAAAGCAGGAATGATATGGACTTTACCAGCCAGGTCGTCGATAATCGCAGCTGGAAATCCGATTAACGGCAATTACAGAAGAGATAAAACATTTTATGAAAATATTAACGTTAGCATGCCGTTATTATCGAGATTCGATCTCATATTTTTGATGCTAGACGAAACAGATGAAATAAATGATTTAAATATTTGTAACCACGTAATTGAATCACACAAAAATGAAACCAATGAGGAAGAAATTGGACATATGTTAAATGAATATGAAATAGAAGAAAGAGGGCTCTTAAGTGTAAATCAATTACGTTTATTCATTGATTATGCTAATAGATTTGTAAAACCAGTTTTGTCGAAGAAATCAGCTGAAATTATAAAAAAGTCATTCATTAATTCAAGAATTAACAATCGACATATAACGCCAAGATATCTTGAAGCAATGATAAGACTGAACCTTGCCAGGGCGAAATTAGATTTGCGGGAAATTACTTCTGAAGAGGATACCATAGAAATTATAGATTTAATGGAAAAAACTGTTTTTGGCAAACTTCAAAATTAATATTAAATTTTACTTTATAATTTATGATTTTAATAAAAATGAAATAATTTTTTAAAAATTATGTTTTTATTTATTAACAAATTTCCCGCAAAAAAATGTAACTAATAAAAATTTTAGAATAAAAAGTAAACCAAAAATAAATATTTTTAATTGTTGGTTGACTTATAAAATTTTATAAAGAAAAAAATTTGATGAAAATTAATATGAAAAATTAATCTCAATTTTTTATAAAAATTTTTCTTTTATTCTATGTGTAAATAAATTAAAAATTTTATCTTTCTCAAACAGTTTATTTTTTATCCTTTAAATGAATATAAGTAGTATTGGTGTAAAATTTAAATAATTCTAATCCACCATTTGAACTTAATAAAAAAATATATATAAAATTAAAAAGAGAAAATCTATAGCACCTTTAATGTTTTATCTATACTGTACTATGAAAGTACGTGTTTAAGTATACTAATTAAAAGTATTTATTATAAATGTTTTAAATATGCAACTTTAACCACAACATAGCAATGATTGAGAATGTGCTTAACTGTGACCTATATAAAAGCAACAGGACAGGTACCTAACACAAATTACAACAGAAAACATTGACACTCAAAATAAACCAAATCTAAGCACCTTTTAGCACCTTATAACAAGAAAACACACTTCATATTAAAATATCTACAGCAAATAAACTTCCAAATTTAATAGTAACTGCATGAAGCCAACAATGCACTTGCCTTATCTGGAATAATTATTTCAATGTGCATTGAATACATCTCATAAATTAAAAATAAAACAAACTTACCACAAAGGTTTCCATAGCAACGATATACCACGCCAAAGGCCTTAGGCCAATCGCCAACAATCACAAAAAGAAAATAGAGGTCACTACAATCACATGCAGGCTGAATAATGCATTTGCACAATAGAAAGCCAGGAGAACAAGCTGCCTCCAAACAAAGAAAAAAAAAATATGATTGTTTTAATTTATATTTTATCTAATATAATCTTAAGTTAAATTGTATATAAATAAAATTGATCATAACTAGAGTAAATTAAACGAAAGCGTGAATTTTAGTATAACATTATATAAATTTCTATGAATTACTTTTCTATAGTGTAGATCATAAATATACAATTGGAAAAATATTTCAACATGGAAAAAAGAGAAACAAATCCAAGACAGTTGTTGTTTCCAACTGGAATAAGTGGGTAAGTATAAATTAATTACGAATTATTACCTACTCACACCAGTCTTGAAGGAAAATTTATCCGATCCAAAATGGTGACAAGAACGGATTGTTTCTACTCATTAAAGACACTTTGTACATGACAAAAATACCCGGGAAAAAACTGGAACTGCTGCGCTTTTTAAAAAATTCAAAAAAAACGTATTTTATATGCATAACAGTACAAAACCTACGCAATTTTAGGGTTTTCAAGCATAATTATAGAATTTTTTTTTGAATCAATACTATTCTGTTTTATTTATGATTCCAGGAAAAATATAGTAATCAAACATTAAAACTTTTGAAAAAATAATTAAATAAAGATTTTTTTAAGGGTAGTACTTTAATTTTATCCTGTACCTCTTACATGTGAATTTAGGTTTTTATTATGGTATCAATCATCCCTAGGCACTAAACATTTTTCTTGAGGTTTATATCCCAGAGAAATATATTCTATTATCAAATAACAATCGATTTCATGATTAGAGAAGTTTATAAAATGCTTAATTTATCAATTTCACTGACAACAGGCGACAGTCTCAATTTTTTCATTTAAGGGTCCAGGGAGTATTTCAAATATATTGTAATTTTAAAATTTTTCTCGGACTTAAAACTTTTTCAGACATTATTTTCCGAAATTATATGTAGTTCTTGCACACAGAAAAACAGAATCAAATATTTATTTAGTCTTAGAATAATTATTTTCAACTCATTTAATTATTAGAATTCCAATTTTTTATCTAAATGACATTGCAGTTCTGAATTACTACATGCTTTAAATTTTTTCAAATTCAATAGTTTATGTTAAAAAATGATGCTGTATTATTACATAATAGCTGAAAAAATTTTTAGGCTCAAAAAGAAGTTGTAAGTGTGTAATAACTCAAAACTGAAATGTGAATTAGATAAAAAAATTGGGATTCTAATAATTAAATGAGTTGAAAATAATTATTCTAAGACTAAATAAATATTTGATTCTGTTTTTCTGTGTGCAAGAACTACATATAATTTCGGAAAATAATGTCTGAAAAAGTTTTAAGTATGAGAAAAATTTTACAATTACAATATATTTGAAATACTCCCTGGACCGTTGAATGCAAAAATTGAGACTGTCGCCTGTTATCAGTGAAATTGATAAATTAAGCATTTTATAAACTTCTCTAATCATAAAATTGATTGTTATTTGATAATAGAATATATTTTTCTGGGATATAAACCTCAAGAAAAATTTTTAGTGCCTAGGGTTGATTGATACCATAATAAAAACCTAAATTCACATGTAAGAGGTACAGGATAAAATTAAAGTACTGCCCTTAAAAAAATCTTTATTTAATTATTTTTTCAAAAATTTTAATGTTTGGTTACTATATTTTTCCTGGAATCATAAATAAAACAGAATAGTATTGATTCAAAAAAAAATTCTATGAAATTTCTTAAAAACCCTAAAATTGTGTACGTTTTGTATAGGTATGCATGTAAAATACGTTTTTTTTGAATTTTTTAAAAAGCGCAGCAGTTCCAGATTTTTCCCGGGTGTTTTTGTCATGTACAAAGTGTCTTTAATGAGTAGAAACAATCCGTTCTTGTCACCATTTTGGATCGGATAAATTTTCCTTCAAGACTGGTGTGTACTCTTAAATAGTTTCGACAATTATTTGAAAGGTGGTTTCCGTTATTCAGAATTAGTAGAAATAGTAGGCGATGAATGCAGTGGAAAAAGCTTCTTTTGCCATGCTATGACAAGCATGGCTTTGACAATGGAAGATACAAAAATAAATTTTATTGACAGCGCATCCAACTTCAGCCCAGAAAAGATATATTTATTCCTACAATGTAAAGACATTGTAAGTAGCCTTTTTACATTTATGACATAAAAATGTTTACTTATAATATATCCTTCTCTTAAGGAACCTTTGGCGTTAATGAAAAGAATCACCCACATTCAAGTATCTGAATTGGATGAACTGGTAGAGACACTGAAGAAGTTAAATATAAATAATAAAAATATAAAAACATTGATAGTAATAGACAGTCTATCGGTTTTATTTAATATAGACCTAAATGTGTATGATCAACATCAAGGACTTGCAAGTATTGAAAAAGAATGTAAAAGATTGAGGGATTCTCTAAATGCTTTGATAATTATAACCAATTCAATTGGACCAATTTCAACAAACTCTGTACTTGGAAAAGATTGGTTGGATGTTCCAAACATAAGATTGCAGTTGAACAAATTAAAGTCAAATGAAAGATCTTTAACAGTAGTTAATAAAGATGGCATTATCTTACAGAGGTTTTTAATTACTCTAGAAAATACAAGAATCAAAGAAAAAACTTTACATTGAAAATTGTAAATATTACCATAATTTTGTCCACAATTGAATTTAAATTTTTAAAAAAAATTTTTAAATTTTCTTTTCATTTCATTAAATTATAATTAAATTAAAATAAACCTTATTCCTGAAAAATTTATTTAAACATAAATTTAAATGTTCTTTGTACATACTTATTATAGGGGAATAACATAACAGAATAAATTCTTTTATCAACAGTAATATTTAGTTATTAAATTTTCATTGTTAAAATTTGTATTATTTATTGTTGTTTAATTTAAAATGCACATTAAGAATAAACTTTAATTTTTATAATTATTATATTATTGTTTAAAAGTAATAATAAATTATAAAAGTGATCAATAAATTGGAACAAGATTAAAATTATTTTATAAATAAATTTGATTAATTATTTTCAAAAATATTTTAAATATAATTTTCCAACATTTAATGAAATAAAAAATTTTGTTAACAATACTATTAATAGAAAGTTTTAAAACTTAAAGGAGCAATAACAATCAAAAATTTTGTAATTTTTTTATTTTAGGTCCTAAATCAACATTTTTTTCATTAATTTTACTTTTATTTTGTAAAATTGAATTATTCTTATCAACAGATATGAATAAACCTTTTGATTCTTCTTCTTGCTCGAATGACATATAGAAATTAGAAGATAAAGATAAATCAGAACATATAGAAGATAATTCTAAAAGTAACAGGATTCAAAATTATAAACAAATTGAAAATATATTAAATTCTAATTAAATTAATTTCACCTTGACTGTGATTGTATTCATCGAAAATGTTAATCATGCTTGAATTAAAATGTTTGATAGTTGTTAACTTATTTGATGAATTAGAAATTGGAGTTGAATTAACAAATTCCTTGTTATTAACATAATTAAATTCCTCCTCATTCTCAGTCAAAGAATTCTCTGGTATGGAAAATGATATATCAGATGCATTTTCACCCCACCGATCAAGAAGCCTCATTGCATTTAACCTCCAAATATTTGCTTCTTTCACTTCATCATCAATTGGTTCTTTTTCTAATTTTTTTTTTTTTTTTTTTTAACGCGGTCGCCGGCTACGCCCCAGATTCTTACTGGATAAACACACTTTAAACCCCCTGCGCTTGTTTGTCCCAAACCGGAACTCCCTTTTCAGGTATAACTTCAGTTTGGGACGCGCAGCCTAGGCAACTGGCCGCTGCCTTCCCCCTGCCTAGTGACAGGAGAGCAATCTACGATAGAAAGGTTCTTTTTCTATTATTTTCATTATTTTTTTCAGGATTTCAATAATTTCACTTTAGATTATTTAAAAATAATTATTGAAATATCAAATAATTCAAATTTTATCTATAATTAATGTATAATAGAATCCAATTTTCAAATTAATTTACAAATATAATGGTTATTCATTTTTTAAAGAAAGATAGATTATTTTAAGGCTATTTAAATAAGATAAGGCAACAAGAAAACGAGAAAAAAATGTAGCAATAGTTAATAATGACTCAACACCATGTATATTCTATTAAATGACTTTGATATTGATTATTTATATTTTAAAAAGATAGTTATATAATAAAGTATTTACAATGACATAAGGCAACAAGTTAAAATGAGATAAAAATTTTAAAATTTAATATTGCGAGCGTTTCATTATCAAAAATCCTGTATTATAATCGTAACACGTTTATAAATTATTAAATTCGTATTTAAACTTTTAATGAAGAACTATAAATTTATTGAATATATTATTTTCAACAATTTTTTAATAAAACTATTAAAATGAATGTGCAAAAAGTATTATTACTTTCAAGAATTATGATTGAAATTTAATTTTGTGTAATAGAATGTCATCTTGTCAAGTTATTTTAAGTGATAAACTTTAGGTTATTAATTATAAATTTTTCTGCAATAATCATTTTAATATGCAAAAAGGAACAATTGAAGAAGAAACATTTTTAGATACTGGATGTAAAGTCTTAAATAAATTCCTCAAAGGAGGAATACGAACTAAATCAATAACTGAATTTTCTGGTGGCTCAAGTTCAGGAAAACACCAATTGGCCCTACAATTATCGTTATATGCACAAAAGCCTAAACTTTCAGGGGGAAATTACAACGGTAAGAAAAGAAGAAACTAAACAACTCTATAATAAAAATAATTAAATAATTTCTTTAGAAGTTATTTTTGTCAGTTTTGGCAAAAAATTTCAACAAAGAAGATTGGAAATAATTTTTAAAAATGATATAAATTGTCAAATATTAGGATTAAATGAAGATCGAATACATAAGATAAAAGTAAAGAATCTGGTATGGAATTATTTAGTCAAAATATTTTACGATTCAATTATTTAAATTTAAATACATTATAGAATTTATGGGAAAAGGAATGTATTGAAGAAATCAATAAAATTATGAAATCGAATAATGTTTCTCTTGTAATTTTGGATAGTATTTGCAGTCAATTTTTACCAGCAAATGATTTAGAAAGCTTAAAGAAGCGTACTATTTTTTTTCGGAATTTAGAAAAACAATTGGACTTATGGATTAAAAATTATGGAATAGGAATAATTTGTACCAATAATGTAGAGTTTTGATTTTTGCTTTATTTATAAATGTATTAATTACAAACTTTATAAAATGTTATTAAAATAAATTTCTCAGATTACTGGTCAAATGGATAGGCCTGATAAAGCTGCATTGGGTCCCACTTGGAGTTATCTAATGCAAAATAATTTGTGGTTTCAAAACTTAGATGGTAAAAGAACCATAACAGTGACTGGTTCTTCATTTTTACCATGGAGTACAATAGATTTTGAAATAACCAATATAGGAATAAGAGCCTTATAGATAATGGAATCTAATCACAATAAATAAATTTGAATCATAGATTTTCTGTTAACTAATTTTTAATGATATTCCTTATATTTTACAACAAAATTTTTCTATTCCATTATAGTTTTTTTATTATTTTTTAAATTTATAAAAAAATAATTTATGAGGAATGTAATTAACACTATTAAGAATTTGTGTCTATGATTATGAATAATGGTATATAACTATTTGCATGTTTAGTATTATTATTATTCATAATTATAAATATATTATTAAAATTATGTAGGTTTTTCCAAAAGTAAAAATGTTCTTAATTTAATTACTTTCCTTTCATATTTTTTTAATTTCTTCTTTTTATGATTTCAATGATTCTTGAAATATTAATGAAATATTAAATTAATTTAATTAAAATAAATAAAAACTATCAAAAATGGAGAGAAAATATTCTTACAAACCTATATAATGAAACATCAGCATAAATTCATTAAGAATAAATTAATTAATTAATTATTAATATTTACCAATGATTGTTTTTAAATTTAAAAATAATTTTACAAAAAATGAGAAAATTTTAACAAATTTAATTCATTAAGTAGTTTGGTCCCTGGAAAAAATTAAGTATGAAAAATGAAAAAAAAATTGATAATTTTTATTTTTTAATTACATACCATATTCATAGTACATTTGATTAAAAGTTTCTATTGTTAAACTAAGAGTTGGATTTAATTCAAGAGCTTTATCAATCAGATAAGCTGCCATAACAGCATCCATAATTAAAATTTCTTTACGAAACATTAATTTTGCGTGAGCTTCACTTAACTTATTTTAAAATAAAATTATAAATATTTTTCAAAATAAGTTACGATTTCATTCACCTAATCAAACTATCAGCAAGTCTCGTTGTTGATCTGTCCTTCCAACGATTCTCGTTTTTTCTATGTTTGGTATAAACAGCTTGTATGAGTTCAATGGCATCAGATGATAATTCCGGTTTAAACGTCTTCACATAATCAAAATAATCACGCAATTGAGATTCACACCATAGATTATTTGTTTGTTCTATTTTATAACTGAAATTAACAAAGGATGTATATCTTGAGATCGCATTTGTCAAATTATTATAATACGTACGTTTTGTTGATTGGCATGCATTTATTTAACATATAATCAGCTAATTTATCATCAGTTTCTGGATCATTGTAATCCTTTAATTGAAAAATTAAATCAAATCTAGATAATAAAGTACTCTCAAGATCAATTGAAGGTTTCTTTACATTAAGAAATGTTCCACCCAATGGATTCATTGCTGCAATAATAGAACATTTACTTATCATTGTATTTACGATTCCAGCTTTGGCTATTGAAATTGTTTGTTGTTCCATTGCCTCTAGTACAGCAGATCTGTCTCCGTTGGGCAAAGTGTTTAATTCATCTATGCAACATATTCCACCACTGGCCAATACAAGAGCCCCCGGTTCAAGATACCATCCATTCTTGTTCTGCAAAATTCGAATTAGTACTATCAGATAAATTTTAATTATTATAAAATTATAAATTTTAACTTTTATTGCTGCTGCAGTTAATCCAGCAGATGAGGTACCAGTTCCTGTTGTATTTATTGAACGTTGAGCTAATTTTCCAGCAGATTTTAATAATTCTGATTTACCCGTACCTGGATCACCACATATTAATAAGTGAATGTTTCCTCTTATATTACTTTTTGAATTTTGTTTAGAAACCCCTCCAACTATGGACAATGCGATACCAAGTTTTAAATCTAACATAACAAACAACTAAAAAAAAATTTTTAATATTATTCATAATTTTCATAAAAATCATAAATTTGCGAATTCTTTATACTATAAATGAAACAATAATTAGTTAATCAACAATATTGATGGATCTACAAAAATTGATTTTAACCAGTAAATTATGCTTACAAAAAATATAAATTATATTTACCTTTGGACAAATATTATTTAGAATGATATTTCTACCGTGCAATTTTCTTTCTGAGTGATTAATCCAGAAATCTTCAAATTTTTTTATTAACAATTCATCACTTGAGCATTCTTCAATCTTATTTTTTTTAATCACACTGTTTACAAGGAATGTTAATTCAGCAAAATTTTTTTCAATAAACGAGATTTTCTTGATATTATAAATCTGGTAGCCACTGGAAATAAAATAAAATTACAATTTCAAATTTTTTCAACTCTTTTTCAAATAAAATATATTACGTAATTGTAACAAATTCCCCTGGTGAGCATATATCAACATGATCCTCAGTTAATATGGCTGTAACAATTTCAATGATTTCTGAGTCAGAATCCGTATCGATTTGATATGGCTAAAAAAAGGGAAAAAGTAATAACATTATACTAAAACGATATTTAAAAAATAACTTTTTACTTTTATTTTTATTTCTTGGTAATCCATGTAAACGATTGACTTTTGATCAACATTTGATTGATGCAAAGTTTTATGACAAGATTCGCATATATTCAAAGTCGCTAACTTTCCTGTTTCCCAAGAAAACTAGTAAAATAAAAAAATCAAAGATAATCGATGGATAATAAGAGGTAAAATAGCATAATCTTCATACTTCCACAATGTTCTGGTAATTACATTTGTTACAATTGATTTTCTTTGTAAAAATTGTTAGATTGAGATCACTAACACCAACTACAGATCCGCTTATTGACACAAATTCCCCAATACCAGCATTTTCTACTGTAAATGGACAACCAATTACACTAACTCTAACCTAAAATAAAAATAATTATATATACACAATTTTTGATTTTATGTTATAAATAAATTTAAATATATTAAGTTAGACTTAAGAATACCTTTGTTTTAACGATTCCTTCAATAGTTATATTCATCAATTTTTGACATTCTATAGCTGTCTTATTAAAATTTTCAATTACCACTACTGGCTTCTTAAACAAATCTGTTGCGATAGTTTCAGAGTACTCAAATAGAGACATGAAGCTATAAAAATATAGAGAAATGGGTATATTTCAAAATTACTTATATATTTAATAAAATTGTAATTTTGAAAATATATAATTTAAATATAATAGATGATTGTTGATTCCCTTTGTATTCTTCAAATCAAAAATTTTATTGAATTAGTTAAATTATAAGAAACTAATTTAAACTTATTAAATTACAAAAAAGCTATACCAGACAATTTTAAAAATTTTTACAGAAATAAACATGAGTAACATGGTTATCAACTAAAATTCACTCTATACATCTATCAAATTTAAATCTAAATTTGAAATACGTCATGTGCAATTAGAAAATATAAATGGAATATCACGAATATCGAAGATATTATCTTGAAAAATTATCTTTTTAAAATTTCCAAAAAAAAATTATCATCATTAATACTATGAAAGTAGTCTTGAGGTTAAAATATAAAACATTTTGATGGCATAAATGCACCAATACAGTTGCCATGGAGTATTAAAATAAATAATAAAATTAATTTATATTTTATAATTTATACATACTTCATATACAATCGATAAAAATCTTCAACGCGAGTTTCAACAAAAATTTTTTCCAATTCCTTTTGGTGGAATTTATTTAAAAATTCAGTAGGCATAATAATGTGATATTTACAAATTGACTATATTATGAATACTGCACATTAACATTACTGCCAAAAACAAAGTCTAATATATTCTATTTTTTTACAAAGAAAATGAGGTTATTTTTTTTTCTTATTTGTTTTTATTTACATATCTAAACAAATTAAAAATTACACGATACTCTGTCAACTGTCACCGAACCAAAAGATCGTCACAAAATTCATTAAAAATTTACAGTTGACGCATATACACACATTTGATTTTAACGCCGATATAGAATTTGTGTTTTCTTACACAAACAGCTGATTATGTAGGAATCGTAGTTTTCCTTGTCTAGGTAAATTTACGACAGGGTCTACGAGCCACCATCCTGCGTGATAGCTGAGAATGAATTTTTTGCTCTCAATCAGGTTGAGTGAGTGTTAGTTCGAGTTTTTATTTTTTTTTTTTATTTTTCTCGAGTGGAAAATAATAAGAACTTTTTGCATCACCAGGCAGTTTTAAGGTTGAAAAAACCGTTAAAAGTATGAAAATTTTCGTTTTTTGACCACATTATATTTTCCAATATTCCAAGACAGCTGACAAAAATTAAAAAAAAGAACTTTCTACATTAACTAGGGGTTTTAAAGATTGAGAAAAACATTTTTATCGATGAAAATTTTCATTCTTTTATTCCATTATATTTTTTAATTTGCCAAGATGGCTGACAAAAATTATAAAAAAGGAACTTTCTACATTACCTGGGAGTTTTGAAGATTGAGAAAAACGTTTTTATGGATCAAAATTTTAATTATTTCACCATATTATAATTTTAGATTTAACCAACGGTGAACCAAAAAACATAATAGAAGAAAGATTATACATAACTTGAGGGTTTTGCAGGTTGAGAAAAACATTTTTATGAAAAAAAAAAAAAGTTTCAAAAGTTACATTTTTATGTTTCTTAGTCCGCCATCTTCGAAAATCGAAAAATACGTTGGTGTGAAAACATGAAAATATTTTCAATAAAAACATTTTTCTCGAACTCGAAAACCCCCAAGTGCTTTAAAAAGTTCATTATAGTATTATGTATTTTTACCCGCCAACTTGAAAAATTGGAAAAAAAAATTGGGTGAAAAAATGAAAAGTTTTAACCATAAAAACGTTATTCTTAATCTTCAAAACTCCCAGGAAATGTAGAAAAGTCCTTTTTTACAATTTTTGTCAGCCATCTTGGAAATTGGAAAATATAATGTGGTCAAAAAACGAAAATTTTCATACATTTAACGGTTTTTTCAACTTTAAAACTGCCTGATAAAGCAAAAGTTCATTTTATTTTCCACTCCCGAACAATTAAAAAAAAAAAAAAAGAATTTCGAACTAACACTCAATCACCCCGATTGAGAGTGAAAAATTCATTCTCAGCTCTCACGCGAGATGGTGGTTCGCAGACCCTGTCGTAAAATTAGTACTATATTATTTGTGTACGTTTGTGTATCAGCTAGATTGGTCTATTGACAAAGTTTAGGACTCGTAATATGATGAGTCAACGATCACATCCTTATTTTTTTTTTTTTTTTTTTTTTTTTTTAATAATTTAATTAATTAAATAAAAAATTAAAAATGCATATTATATTTTTTATGGATATTTTTAAAATTTATTTAATTACTCTACAACTTAGCCAGGCAAGAAAAACAATAATTCCTTTTACAACATAAAATATCTATCACAAATTTATGTGCAAAATTATAAATATAAATATTATAAAATAAAAATAATTAATAAATAAATATTAAGAAGTAATGATTATTATGCATATAAAAGTAGCAAAAAAAAATATTTTGGGAGCTAAATATTTTATGTTACTTAGGTTATGGTAAATGAAATGACCAAGAAATTGAGGAAACGAAGTTTGAATACGGAATTTAGGATGCGAAGTAGAAAATCAGTAAATTTAAAAAAAAATTTTTTATTGAAAAGTTATAATCATATGAATTTTTTTTGTAAATTGTACATTATTTTCTAGCACGTTTCAATTTATTTTAACAAATTTATTTTAGTTAAATAATATTTTATTTAAAGTGATACTCAGTTTTAGACCCGTGAATATTTTAGTATCGTATAAAAAGGGAGAATGAATTAATTAATTTTATTAATTATTTTATGGAAATATTAACATTTATAAAATTATTCTCAAACATGTATATTTTACATAATGAGTGAGTTATAATATAATTTTTAAAAAATAAATCACTTTATTAAATTGCACCCACGACTAAAATTATGTTTTTATAATTTTATAGGCATTTTATTAATAAAATAAATTATAAATTTATTAATATCTATTGATTTATGTATTATTTTATTATGTATATAATTGACAATTGAGTGTATTGAATATATTTTTGTAGTTGGCAAATAAAGATTGATAATAATAATAATAATAATAATAGGCAACTATAATATTTTTCTTGCAAAATTATCTGCTTTAGTTAATAATATGTATGTTCGATTCCTTTTTTTTTTTAAATTAATTGGGACCCTGGATATTATTTCTTGATTATTGGATTTGCTTTTAATTATTTTCTTTCCAATAAATTTTATTTATATTATTCATTTACTGTATGCTTCGTAATTAATCCGATTTAAAAGAAAATGAGTGTTTATAAATTAATTTTTAAATTTTTAGTATTTAACTTTTTGAATAGTATAATCTTGATTAGAATATAATCAATACTTGGCATATCAAATAATTATACTTGGATTGCATCTAAAACAGTTTATTACCAGTTGTTCTGCGCTGGCGTAACATCGACAATATACTAAAAAAAAAAAAAATATTTTTATTGAAACAATTGTAAGAAAAAATATAAAAATTTTACCGATTTCTTGTGAACGAATTTATCTATATTAGCTCCTGGATGAAAAGTTACAATTTTTAATCCGCTAATTCTACCATAATCTTCAGTAATATACTGGTCTATAATTAATTTTTCCAATATACATATTACCGTCTTCCAATTATAATTTTTTCGGCCAATAGCAAAATTTTTCAAATTAACTGTAAAAAAAATTAATTTTTCCTCTCCAAAATAATCAGAATTTTAGTTTACTTGACTTACCAAATTCTGGTCCAAAATCTTTACGTATTCCTTTATATATTTTGATACATTTATTTGGTGTTATTAAATACCCATTTCGGAACCTTCTCGGATAATATCAAGTAATTTGCTAGCTTCGATTAGACAATCAATCATTTTTCTTTCAATTACTTTGTAAATTGTTATGTTACAAGTATCACAGGAACTCGATCTATCATCACATTTTTGGATTTTTTCATCACAAAAATATTTGGATAACAATTCTCTTCTACAAACATCACTATTCCAAATGAATTCTTTCATTGCCTTTATACCATCAATACGTGGTTTAGAGTATGCAAGGTTTAATAATAAGTTGATATCGGCTACGCCATAAAATATAATGCAGTCAGCAAGATTTCCACCTCTACCAGCACGACCGCACTCTTGTAAAAATGTTATTAAAGAATCCGGCATACATACTCGAATAACAAATATTACATCACCTTTATCAATACCCATAGAAAAAGCGCCTGTTGCGCACATTATTTTAATCTGTAAAATGAAATTAGGAACAATTATTCAAAAAAATTTATCAAATAATTAATAATTTAAAAAAATAAGAAACCTCGTTTTTCATCCAGTCATCTTGAGCAGCAAATCTGTGTTTGTCAGAACAGTCTCCATGAAAAAAATTGGTCTTAATTTTTTCTTTCAGAGCTTTTGTACAGTTCTCAGTATCTGGTCTGCTATGACAATAAATTATCCCGCATTGACCGTAAAATTTATTCACGACAAAATTAGCAACACTATCGAATGTAAATTTTTCATCTTTCAGTAAAAAAGTAAATTTTAAATTGGGACGATTTGTATTTGACCTAAAACTAGATAAAAATTTTTAATTTTTTTTTTTAAATAACAAAAATTGTTTAATTTACGTTTTTACGTTAGTCAATCCCAATGATATTTGAATAATTGATGCCAGTTGCGGAGTGGCAGTTGCTGTTACAGCCATAATTGGAATCTTTGGCCAATTTTTTCTAAAATTACCCAATTCTTGATAATCGACTCGAAATTCTTGACCCCATATTGTGATTAAATGACACTCATCAATCACGAACCTGATTAAAAGATTTCGTCTGTTTAGATGCACCAATATTCTATAAAATATTGATTGATTATTGAACCGCTCGGGTGAGACGTAAATAAAACGTGTTCTAGGAGTTGATGAGAATATATCTTTAAAGAGTTCTTTTTCCTCATCGATTGTACTTTGCGAATTATATGCAAATGCCTGTATACCCTGATATGATAAATTTTTAATTTAGTGTTAATGATAATGCATGTAATATAATGTTTAATTAATTTGTAAATACTATTTATCATAATTTGTAATAAATTTTATAACCAAATAAAAAGATCATATTTATGCACTGAGAAAATATGTAGAGGAAAATGTACATTTGCAACTGGAAGATATTACTAACAATTTTAGTAAAGTTATCCGAAAAATTGAAAATAATACATTTTATAATAATTAGTGTAATTTTTTTTTAGTAAGTTTTTCTACAAAATATTATTATACTTTCACCTTCTCACATGTGTATAACTTTTATTTTTTTTTTTTAATTTTTTTATTTTAATTTTTATTTAATTTTTTTTTTTTTTTTTTTAATTTATTTTTTTTTTCAATTTTTTTTATAATTTATATTTTATAACTTATATAATTTTCATAAATCAAATTTTGTCACTTGCGAGAAAAATATGTAAAATAAATTCTACTAAAATAAAGGGTAATTTTTTTTTCCTTTACGTGTAGTTTATAAATTACATGTTGGTAAAAAATAACATAAAACGCCATTTTTACAACTTCATATTATTTCACTAATCAAAAGACTAATTTTTACCAATACAATTTTGTGAGTGTGGGTATATAATTTGAATTACCTTTTCTTTCAATTTCATAACCTGGTCTCTCATAAGGCTAAGCAAAGGACTAATTATAACAGTCACTCCAAAATCCGATAATAGTCCAGGCAACTGGTAACACAGGCTCTTGCCTTGTCCTGTTGATAAAATCAACATACAATCAAAACCTTGTGCAGTCGCTAATATGCATTCATATTGTTTTTCTCGAAAAGTGGATAGCCCAAATGGTGAATCCAATAGCTTACAGAAAAATAATAAACCAAATAAATTTTTTTATATTAAATATATAAAAAGAATACATACCTTCAATATTTTATCTTCTAAATCAACAGGGTCAATTTCGGAACTCACTGTAGAATCCAGCGGTTCGAAATGCGGGATAAGCGATGGTGATGGTACAGTTTGAAGATATTTAATCACTTCATCTCTTTGGACACCTGAATTTAATCCATATACTTTAAGTAGGTTCGAATTCAAAAACCTACTTTGAATATTGATCTCTTCAACATTTACCGAACACGTTTCATTGAGAATTGTATCATTTTTCTAAAAAAAGCAGAAATCGAACTTATAAGGTTTATTTAAGATATTTTAGCAAAAGAGTAAAACAAAATTTAATTCGAAATCACTATTATTTTAGTAATATTAATGAAGGGAAGATGAAGAAAAAATATAAGTAAATAATTATTTCTTATTTATATTTGCGAATTTAGGTGGATTAATGTTAATATTCTATTTTAAAAATTAGCATTTCCTTTCATAAAGAGAATTAAATTAAAATAATTTATTTCTTTCCACATATAACATAAAATAACTAACATTATTTGTTTAGTTAGAAGCATTTGCTTTATAAATGAATTATGGAATAAGAGATTACAAAAAATACCTTTGAATAGTTAACAGAATTGGACGATGATGCAGCAGATAAATCAGGAGATAAATTTGATTTTGATTTAGAATTTTCTTCCTTTTTCTCAGAAACTTGTTTAACTTTTTTTCTCTTTTTTTCAATTTAAAAATGGGTATACTATAATCTACATTTATTTGTAAATTATTATTATTCACCGTTAATACAGATGATACAGCGGGTAAATCAGCTGACCCAGATAAATCAGATATTTCACGCGAATCTACATTAGATCTATCTTTTGGGGGAATAGAAGAAATTTTTATCTTTCCCTTGCTTAATTTGAAAATGGGTATATCCATTTCAAATTAAAAAATTGGTTCCTATAAATTGTGACTAATTAAACTTTTCTACTTCTTTCAATTTTAATTATATGGTAACCAAACTTAATTGTCTGAAAAAAAAACTGCTACTGTCTTTGCAACTATGCTTACGGAAATCTATAAAACGTCATAAAACAATGACGTAAACGTAATGCAATACGGAGAAGCTATTTACAGCATAATATTATTTAAATTGATATAATTAGATTCAATCTTGCTCTTATGCGAGCAAATGATATCAACACAATTTTACATTTATAGTCTCAATTACTATCACAAAAATAGCATTAAAAAAAGTAATCTGTTAAATATCCATATGCTATAAACGATTTCTTCGATTATTGCTATTCATTTAATATGAATTTGACGTTTAGGTTCACCCCACTACAAATTATTTACTTACGACATACAATTAGAAAATAATCCGTGATTACTTGTTCTTAAAAAAAAATATATATGTTCCAAATATATTATATATATCATTGAAAATTTCACAAATAGTAAGATAATAATAAATAATTATATCAATTATTAATGCACCAATGTGCATCATATATTCGATCTCGGAATGTAACGCTTGTTTGGCGTCTTGATGCTACACCACATATACAAAAGATGATCCATAAATAAAAATGCATATTTTAAATAAAATTTAGTTCCTGTATATATTTATCTTTTATCTTTCATTTCATTTATTTTTCATCTTTCATATACAATATTATAAATTATCATGATATGAATTATTACATTTTTGTGTTCTACATAAAAATTATATTAAAAAAAATTACCAGTAATTTTTTATTTTATGAATTATTTGTTTATTGTTTAATATATTAATTGATCAATGAATACATTTAAAGATGACAAAGATAAATTTGTAAGTTACACGGAAGTAGATGAAATCATCTTAAAAGTATCTTTAGTTTAGATAATCATAAGTAAATTATCTAAAATTTATAGTATCTTTACTTTAACAGCTATTCTCGGTGATAGTGCGGCTTGCAGATCTTAGAAATATTATGAAATTATTTAATTTCACCAACAAAATTTTATAATATCGTTTTCGTTTTATTAAATAAAAAAAATTGGTAACTAAGAAACAATTTACAATGGAAAAAATTGAAAAAAAAATATTAAGCATAAAACCAAAAAAATATAAGAAATATTTTCTGTACGACCATGATTTATTAAATTATAAAATAAATATACCGATTGTTGAAGCTCCAATTTTTATTAAACCTTTGGATAATGGTTGGTCGAGAAATATTACCGTTTCAAAAACGGATAATCTTAATGGTCACTTAATAAGAATAAGTTATTATTATGAAAATACAAGATGCGATTCGTACGCAGCAATTAAATCAGGTAAAGATTAAACGCTCATAAAATTTTTAAAACATAAAATAATACTAATTCTTTTTATACCATTAAGAATGAATTTGCAACGTAATGAAAATAAATAACACGTGTTTGATTAAATGGTTAATTTTTTTTTAAAATTCAATAAAGTTTAAATTTAATTTTAAATTATTATTTAGTTTGTAATTTCTAATAAAAAATTAGATAAAAAAAATTCTTTTAAAAGTAATAAGTAATATATTTATATATGACTCGGACTAAAAGTACTCAAGATTTTAATTCAACATAAAAATATATTAAATAAAAGTGAAGTTGGTTTTATTGCTTCAATAATAATTAAAAAAAAAATTAACCTGTTTTTTATGTAAAATAATTTAGTTATAAATTAGGTATTGTAAACTTTTCAACAAAAATCAAAACAGCGCCAAAAATACACTAAATTTTAAACAAAAATTTTTTATTCCTGATTTTTTATAAAAACTTTTATAGAAAAATGTGAAAATTTTTAAAAAGTATTTATATTATTATTATTATTATTTTATTATTATTATTCTCTTTATTTGCCTGGCAAAATATGGTACACTCTTTTACATATAAGTAGTAAATCAATTAAAATATAATATATACAATACAAAATAAATAAATAGAAAATATAATTTATAGTTTATAAAAAATAAAGTATTTGGTAAATATATCAATAGCACAAAGCATTAAACTTAATAAGTCAGAATATTCCGTCAATAAAATAATATAAAATTGGATGATTTGTGTTAAATATCATCGGTCTTGTATAAATACTGCCTTATACTTCTCTTAAACCGTGAATATGAATGAATGTCACGTATGCAGGGAGGGATGTTATTCCAGAAGTGGGCATATTTGATTTGGAATGAATTAATACCCCAGTCAGTTATTATGTCAGAGGGGATCTTTAAATCCTTACGAGGACCGCGTTGAGGCTTGTCCGATTTATAGGGCTCAAATAGTGACAAAATATTATTATGAAATTATGAAAAATATTTTTGTTTTTGGCCTGGAAAAGGTCAAGTTTCCTGAAGTTGGTCACATTTATGAAATTAGTTACAAAAATTAAATTGAGTACTTTTAGCCAAAATGTTTATTTATGACTTTTATTATATTTATAAATGTTTCAAAGTACGAATATTTTTTTTAAGAAAAAAAATACTTTTATTGTTAATTTAAATTAGATTTTATTTAATTTGTTGTTGTTTCAGTGCTAAATTCAAACAATCCACATAAACTAGATATTAGTAATTTCACATTTGAACAAGTTTTCATCAGAGGTCCAGATAGTGCTAAAGAAATTATTCAATTATCAAGTAAATTTGTAAGTTAACTCCTTTAGTAAGGCTTGAATACAAATTTAATAATTTTTAATTTATTCAATAGAATGTTAAATCTACGATAAATTGTGAAAAGGAGACATTGGATATGCCAATTACACCCCCATATTCACCCGATAACGAGGTATGAATGTTGCAATTAAATATTAACCTAATGATAGTGATATAACAGAAATTTGAAAAGTTTCAGATTAAAATTTTGGAATCTGGGAAAAGAAAAGGTTCAAGTGAAACAACTGAAATTTCCAGAAAAAAAGCAAAATTAGATGAACCTAATCATTTAAATGAAGACTCGCAAATGCAAGAGAATACCGAAGAAAATCTAAGATATAAAATCCTAAAAGTTGTCGGAAATGAAAAATTACAAATAAAAAATCTTTCTAACAAAACTGTAAGAATTTTATTCATGCATAAAGGGAGATTTAAGGATAATGATATAATTAAAAATTATATTAAAGAATAATACCAATATTGATTTAATTCTAAAAATTGATGATTTGTTGCATAAGTTGTATTTGTTTTATATTTATATTATGTTATAGTTGTTATGTTATTACATGATTTTTGTTTATAATTTATTAAAATAATAATTTAATTTAAATAGTTTAATTTGTTAGAATATAATTTAAATTATATTAAAAATTTCAAATTGAAACAGTATTAGTTATATTTTTTCTGTATAAAATTTAAATATTGTTATTGAAAAAAATTCAAGTAAAATTTTTTTAGAGAATTAATTTCCATTTCAAATAATATATTTACAAAAAATTAATAATTTTAAAAAAAATTAATTTGTTTAATAAAAAATCAAAATATATGTTTATGTAGGAAACGTTTATTATAAATCTCTTCTTGTTAGTTAATTAATTAAATTTAATAAAAATTTTAATTAAAAATATATTTTTTAATTTCTTCTTCCTAGTACAATGCAAACTGACTTAATTATTCAAAATGAAGCAGCAAATTATTTACTTTTTTAAATCGCTCAGACAGATTTTTCAAAATTACCATTCTTTACTGAAATCTTGTGCTCTGAAGCTAGTAATGCACAAGGATCACAACAATTTTTGCAGACCAGTAATGTCTGAAGCCACAGAAATTATCTACATCAAAACTTCATCTGGGTATATTAGTCTGGCATAATGTTAATAAACTTGTTATTTTATAACACTATTTACAAGTTGACTAGCACCGCTTGCAGCTGTTCCTTGGCTACTCTAGTTTTACGATGTTCAAAATGCCTGATAAATGCAGTGGGTATTGTTAAGACATCCTATATTATTACAGTTGAAGCGTAAGATTTATATCATTCTGCAACATAAAAATTGTATTCCTTATTTGACATGTGTAACGTTTTATTTGTACAAATTTTGTGGTAATTTAAGCAACAAAGTATTGTTTTTAGGTGTAAAATAAGAACAAAATACACATTCATAAGCTTGGTGTTCTACACTGAGTAAACACTAAAATAAATTTAAAAAGAGTTATTAAATTTTTTTCAGTGCAATTATTGCTTGCATATTTTGTGAGTACTTTTTGTTAGTTTACTTGTCGAAGATCACCATCGACTGATGATGCTCAATAATAATAGTCTTTCCATATAAGTTCATTTTTAGAAATTATACATGACTTTGTAAAATATTTGTTATAAAAAATGTTAATTAAAATAATGTATATATTGTTTATAGGTTTATCAGTAATTAAAAATTAAAATTTATATTTAATTAACAAATAAAAATCTTTAAACAAAATTAATACTTTTTTCTTATTCATAGCCAGCTTATTATTAATATTTGAATTAAATTTAAACCAATTTAAAAGAAAAAAATTTATTTTATTAAATGTTATTAATAACGTTCAAAATAACATTTATAATAACCTTTTTATGAACGTTCTCAAAAGACATTTTTAAATAACCTTTTTATGAATGTAAAATGGAAAGTTGATCTATACCATTAATAATAAGGTGGAAATGCAGGTAGTTTATTTTGCCTGGGAATTAACAAATACAATTTAATTTTTATTTTTAACCTATTAACGCTCAATCGACACATAAAAGCCAATTGAATTATTTTAATGAAAAAATCGATATTTTGGACTAAAAATACTACCTAATAGGTAAAAAGACTGAATTTTTCATTTCCGAAACTCGTTTTAACGTGCAACACCTAGAAATTGTTATATCGTCCTTTAAAAGTGGAGTAATTTTTTTATAATTTTTAGACGTCATTTAAATTAACATAATGGGTGCAAAATTAATTCAGAACATTAAAAACTTAATATGGGACTATCAGGAACACAAATAAAATGTTTGCATACCAATTTTTTATCTTCAATCCCTTTGAATGGGATAAAGACTGGATCTGTAGCATAAAGAAAAATGAATATAATGGTCTAAAATTGTTATCCAATAGGTATTTTTGCCCACTATTTTCATTTCTGAAGTCGGTTTTACATACGACCCCTAGAAAATGAGATATCGTTCCTAAAAAATAAAGTGAATATTACATTTATTATTTTTTCTTTTTAGTACCTAATTTAATGCTATGAGAGTACTAGTTTCAGAAAGTTCGTTTAAAAAACCACTTCATTGGTAGGGGATAATACTTCATTTAATTTTCTAAAAGTACTTATATTAAAATATGATATTTACTCCATATCTCGAATTCGGTTATTAATCTTTCAAAATTTATTCCAAAATTTCTGATTAACCAAAAAAAAAATTTTTAAATTAGTAAAATTGTATGCATGATTGCATACTTGTAATTGGTGAAAATTGTGGCGTATTTAAGTATTAAACTCATTATTTAAGACCATAAATACCACCTTGACAGTTTTCATTTAAGGGTTGACCATAATAAGCTCATTTTTAAATAATTTGTTATACATGTATATATCATATTACTTTTTAAAATCATAAAATAAAATAGTTTTAGATTTCTAAAGATAACTTATATTAATAACTTTATAAAGTTTAATAACATTTTAGGATCTTATTATATAGAATAATTAATTTGTTCTATTTTATTTTGTAGAAAAATAAAATGCTTAATACAAGAATGAAATGGACAATTGACTACAAAGCACTGCATGAATTTGAAGAATATTATATCGAACCAGGTGGAAGATACGTCAGTATTCAGAATAACATGTCACCACAATTTCATGCAACAGCTAATCATACTTTGTATTTAATTAACACCGCAACCACTGAATATTACAGTAACATTTTTACGTCATAATTTTCAAGATTCCCTTAAAAGGTATTTATCAAATATTCATTATTGTTAAATTATTGTATACATGAATTAAATTATTTAGTCATTGGTCAACACAAGGCAATTTTAGAACAATGAAAATTAATGATATAGAACTAATTAATTCCCAAAGTGTGAAAATTGCATTTATGTCTAATTTCTACAACAAAGTATTCTTTAACAAATGGACTTAACATTTATCCACAATATTAAAGATTTTTATTTTCTTTTGGGATTAATATAATATAATAAATAAACAAAATATTACATATTTCAAAAATTCTCTCGATGAGAAAGCCAAAGAATGCACAATGGTTTTTACAATTTTTTTTTACTTCCCATCCTATCAGAATTTTTGATATATACAATTGTCTGCCATCAGTTTAAGCATAAAGAAAATTCAGTTTATTTAGATATGAATTTTTTTTTTAAATTAAAAAAAATTTTCTGAAAAGTTATGAAAAATCTTTAAACATTGGAAACAAAATATTGATATGTTTTATTTATAATCTGCAAACATGAATTAATTGTAATGCCAAATACAAAAGGTACATATTAAAATTTTCAATCATCACATTAATTCAACTACTAATATAATAAGTCACTATTCTAACACCTCTATGCCTTTGACTGCTTCTTTTTCTAATTTTTTTGCAGTTTCAGTTTCTACCCTGAAATAATAATAATCATTAGTAAAAAGGAAATATTCCGAATATAACAAAGTATTTTTGTAATTTTGATTTATTTTTTAATTATAATCTGATTCATTTAATAAAGTATAAATATATATATATTATATTATTAAATATTATATTACAATTACATTGACACTATAAATTTAAATTCGTATTAAAGATATTATAGATATTCATATATCCAAAAAAATATTATCTAAGGCTAATTGGTTAAAAAATATAAAAAATAAAAATATATATTGTTTATTTACTTACTCGGATTTTTCATTGGTAATGTTACTCGGTAGGTTGGAATAGGGTCTCCTTAACGTATGCACGACAAATAGTTTATCTAAAAAAATATGACAAAAAATAATAATAGAAAAATAATTTACAACATGAAAGCTTGACTAACCTCTCTCTGCATCCATATTGCGTTTATTTTTTAATTCTTTATTAACCACACGTGGCTTGCATGGAATGCATTTTACTGAAAAAAGGAATATATCATTTTACAATTTGAAAATAAAAAAAAAATAAATAAAATAAAAATATTCACTTTTTCGACCACTAGACATAATTATGATAATTAACTAAAATATAATATAGAAAATTTATTCAACCATGTGTCGTCCAGAGTACAGGTAAAGAATAAGAGAATTGAAAATTTTTGGATTAAAGCTTTTTAAAGTAGTACTGAGAGGCGCTAATGCAGGTCCTCCATAGAAACCCTAGATTACCAGAGACAGGTAGACGTTGCTAGGTAAGATGGCGACTTTTCATTTAAGTACATATCTTGCAAGCCAAAATGGCGACTTTCCAATTTAAAATACATGAACCAATCAAAAACGGTCCCCCTATCTGTCAATCTCTGGTTTATCAACCTCGGTTAACTTAGCCCCCCAAAAAAATTAATTTATATTTTTTATAGCTCAAATTAATCCTTTTTAATTGTACTAAATGTACATCGATTTTATTTTTTTGTGCAAAATTGTGCTTTTCTGCAAAACGTATAAAACAGGCGGGGGGCTAAAAAGTTAGCCCCCCAATTGAAAAACTTATTTTTCTGCTGAACTATGCAATGCACAATTAAAAGCTTTAGTGAAATAATTGTACAAATAATTGTGCAATGGGCTTGTGAAAAAATATTCACTAAATTGTTGACTAATAAATAGTTATTAACAATTAAACAAATTATATCATTTAAAACGTGTACACCATACTACTACCATCTTACAGAAGACTTGGAAGTATATAGGGCGCTTGTTTTAAATATTTTTGTTTACTATATATGTTACGCCCGAAAAGTTGATATTTACTTAACTTGGGATTCGACTATTGTCGAAAATATTGATCCCAAATTATTTAACAATATATGAGGTTTTATAACTTTATTTTTATTATTTATTGGAGCCGATTGACCTCTCAAAACTTAACCCGGGTCAAAACTTATCCGTGGGTTTATGGGGAATGAAACACATAAGCTTTACAAACATTTTTTCAATTAAGTCGTTAGTAAAATTTCCTGCTGAAGCCATTCCTGACGTTATTTTTTCGAAAAATACTCGTTAAACCCCAGAAAATTGGAAAAACCAATGAAAATCAAGATATTAAAAAAACGTGATTTGTATAAATTAACTAGAAATTGTAGTTTTCTTTTTTACGCACAAATTTAAGGACGTTTAATTAGAAAATACAAATATTAAAAAAAATACTTTAATTATGTAATAATAATAGTAAAAGGGTAACAGGTCTCACGCAACGTATTCTATACGTATCTGGGTTTTCCAACTAACAATCCACACTCATCGATTAATTATTCTAAGGCCCCTGACATTGTAAGAAACAGGTGAAAGTAGTCTCTCAAACATAATTAATTGGATTTTTATTTTCTGATCTTAAATTTATAGATAAAATAGAACCACCATGGCTATAGTAAAACATTTAAACTCGGAGGTGAATGCTCATGAAAAATTTTTTTTTTAACTCGGAAATACCCATAATATAATCTTATTTTTTTTTACTTTTATCGACTGTGAAGCTGAACTTGGAAAACTTATTTACTTTTAAAATATATAGTGAGGAAATTTGCTGTGCAGATTAGTTCGGCAAATTTTAATTGTCTTTATTTCCGAAACTTTTTCGGATTCGGCAAAAAGATTATCCCTGTTGCTTAAATAGTAAGCCGGACAATTTTTTTGAATCCTTCTGAATTCGGAAATGAGCCCCTCAAAAGAATAGGAAATTGCTGTCGGTCAAATTAATCGAATTTTTGATATGTTGTAGATTTTATTATTCTAAAAAAAATTTTCAATGGTCACAAATTTATTAAGAAAAGATAAAAGAAAGATATTTATAAATGAAAAATAAAAAAAAGATATTTACAATTAATATTCTAATTATTATAAATTGGGCACACTTACTTTTTTTTTAACAAATATTGTCAAAACCCAAAAATCCAATAATTTTTAATAAACTTGCCTTTATAATTTGTTTTTTAATAACTATTTTATTTTTAATTTAATTATTATATTACGTTATAGGTATATATACACTGTAAAAAGTAACTTTCTTATATTAACAAAAAAATTAGAACATTTTCGAAAAATTAGTAAATTTACGAAAAAATTTGTAAATATTCGAAAAAAATCGTATAATTACTAAATTTAGTATATTAACAAAAAATTCGAGTATAATTTACAACTTTTTTCGTAAAATCACAAAAAAAATCGAGAATTCTATGTTAATTTAGTTCTATGAATCTCATCTTTTTTGTACGATTCTATAATTTATTATATTATCTATCTTTAAGAAATCATATGAATGCTAAAAATGATAACTGATTTAATAAAAAAAAAAATTTTGATACAAGTATAGTCTGTTATATTTATTATCTATTTTATTTTTGATGCTGTAAAATAGAGTGTAACTTTAAAAAAAATAATGTTTTTTCACTTTCTTGGAACCACCACTTTGGAACTAAGAAGTATCTTTTTCTTTGTTAAAAAGATCTTGAAAATAATATTTTATAAGACCACTTTTAACAATAGTAAGAAAATTTGCAAGAGGGGTCCAAGATCAAAGTGCAAAAAGCATAAAAATTTTAAAAAATGAAAGTGATCATAAATCCAAAAAAGAGACTAGAAATATTTAAATTTTGATACACCGTTAAAAGTAACTCCTGCAAATTTAAAAAAAATAATAATTCATTTGGGAAATAATTAGTAAATTTTCGATTTAGTGAAATTCCTTTTTTTTTTTTTAATTCATCATAAATATAGGTGTTGTAAGTTTAAAAAAACTAGGTATATATTTCGCAAATTTACGATAAAAAATCCTTAATTTACAATTGTTTTTATGAAGTTTTAAAAATGATTCGAGAATTATACCTAATTTTTTACGAAAACGTACAAATTTTTCGCAAAATACACTATTTTTTTTTGTAAACCTAGGCAGGAGCTTTTTAACGCAATTAAAATTAACGCTTATGTGAACTTAAAGAATTTGAATGAGTAAAATTATGTGTGTGTGTGTGCGTATGCAAGTATGTATGTCTGTAACCGGTGATATTCAGAACCATTATGGTATTAAGACCTAACTTTTTTTTCACAAATTTTTTTATTAAAAAATCTCAAAATACTTTCTTTTTTTTTTAATTTGGATGTAATACCTCATTTATTTCTATGAATGTCCTTATATTTGAAATAACGGTTTTTAATCGATATCTAGAATATCATAATTAATTTTTTGAAAAATTTTTGTTACAAAAAAATACAAAAACAGCAATATTTTTTTTCTCTTTGGATGTACTCAATTTTTTCCTATGGAGATTTTTATAGGTTTCATGTAGGTATGCTGACTAGATTTGTGAAAAAAAATTAGAAGCCTGCAAATTAAAAAATTCATATTTCTAGCGGGAAAAATCTAATAAGAAAGCACAGTTAGTTTCAACATGATTAAAACCTTATTTTCAGGGATTACTTTGATGTCTGGAAAACAGATTTTCATAGGTTTTTTATAGCTCTGTTGACTAGAGTTTGCGAGAAAAAAATTAGCAACCCGCCAATTTCAAAAATTCATGTTTCTAGCGGAAAAATGTAATAAAAAAGCACTGTAAAATTCAACATAAATAAAACCTTTTTCAAGGATTACTTTGATGTCTGAAAAACAGATTTTCATAGGTTTTTTTTAGCTCTGTTGACTAGAGTTTGCGAAAAAAATCAGCAACTCGCCAATTTCAAAAATTCATATTTCCAGCGGGTAAATGTAATAATAATAAACAGGCAGTTTCATTACTGTTTCAATATGAATAAAATGTTTTTTAGTGGTTTCTTTGATGCATGAGAAAAGATTTTCACAGATTTCATGAAGGTTTGTTAACCAAAATTTGATAAAAAAAATTAGAAGCCTGCAAATACATAAGATCATTTTTCTAGCGGGAAAATTTAATAATAAAGTACAGTTTAGTTTCACCCTGAATAAAACCTTTTTCTAGATTAATATTGAGATCAATATTTAAATAGCTCTTGATTAAAGCCATAAAATTTTCTTTTACTTTGGCTACCTTATTTTTTCATCAAAACACGTTACTGGTCCAGATGAATTAAGTAAAATATTGCATAAACTTTGAGAAAACGACCTGGTCGTTTTTGACATTTTTATTTTGTATGAGCTTTTAACAAATTTAAAAAATTTAATTCATAGAACTAAATTCGATTTTTATCGAATATTTACGAAATTTTTTGAAAAAATACTAATTTTTCGAAAAATTTCTATCTCTTTTGTAAATCTAAGAAAGTTACTTTTTACAGTGTAGATATTTTTTTGTCTGTTATTAATTGTAATAAAATGATAATAAAACATGTTTCAGTTACTTTTTATTTATTTTTTATTACCAAATTTATTTTTTTGTAAGTTATATTGATTAACTAATAAATTTTTTCTGAAATAAATGCGTTTTAATACTATACTGATTTAAATAAATTAAATAACAAAATTAAAATATATTTTATTTAAATTATTATATTAATAACAAAATTTAAAGGGGCTCTTTTTTATACTTGTACTTTTGTTATACTTTTTATTTTTAATATTTTTATTTTCTAATAATAATATTAATTTTTAAAATTTATTTATTTAATTAAAAAAAAAAAAAAAAAAAATTATATTAAAAGCAATAAAATTAAAGTGCAACCCTCCCCCGCCCGCACCGCAGTGCAATCAAGTATGTGTTATTTTTTTTTTAAATCTTAAAAATTTTTATATTTATTTATTTAATTAAAAAAAAAAAGATATTACAATTTAAAAATATTAAAAAAAAAAAAAAGATCAGAGGTGCAGAATCGAACCTGTAATCAAAATCATTGCTTGCCTTATAGTATCAATACCATAACCACAGGACTATCGTGGAATTCACAAACATTTAGTTTTATTTTATGTCTTTCTCCTGCGTTTAGAAAAAAGATAATCCCTAATAACAATTGAGGAAATTAAATATCTGTAGAGTTATTATATATATAAGTTATTTTTTTGATACAATTATCAATTTTAATTTACATTTTTAAAAGATATCTTTAATTTTCTTTTTTTTTGTTTTAATAAATTATTATTATAACAAGACTGATCATATATATCATTATGTTGGTGTGATATTATTGTTAAGGGACAGTGTTAATCGAGTTGATCACGGTATTTAGATTTGATTTAGATTAGATTTGATTTAGATTTGAAAAATTTGGGAAATAATATTTTTGGGGATGTAAATTTACGAATACTACTAAATTCTAAATTAAATTAATATGAGCATAGTTGATCCAACGTTGATAATATATTGTGAGGTGGTTTATCAGGGTCTCTAGTTCCTCTAATCTAAAATTTCTAGTATATCTTGAAGTTCTCGAAAACTTTAACATCTTATAAGTATACATATAGGTATTGGCGAAATTTTCGATAAGGCAGTTTCTTAATGCGGGATCTTTGAAAATTAAATGATTATTTAATTCTAACATTGCAAATTTTCCATTGTATTGCTTTAAATTATTAAAAAAACTACTTTCAAAATTTAAACGATTTAGAAAATTGTATGATAACGCGGATTTTCATTTTTCGGGCAAAAATAGTGTAATGTGGTTGTATATAAAAATTGGAGTAAAATTTAAAAATTTTTTTATCCTAAAGTATATATTTCCAGAAGTTGCCAAATATAAATATAAAAAAATAAAAATCAACATAATTTGAGTTGACAAGTAAAATTTGTGGCTAAAACATGTAAAAAAAACCATTAACGTTCCCATAAAAAGAATTTACAGTTCCTATTAAAAATTTGGTCTTATGAACAAAATAAGTGCATGGATTTCTATATTCGTTAATTTCAAAGTTTGTATTTACCTTCATTTTAAACGCACCAAGAACTATTTAACCTTAAATGAATATTTTAGTTAAAAATATCTTCAAAAGATATTTATTCATACACGAAAAATAAAAATATTGTTTCATACCTCAAAAAACAATCAATTAAAGCACAATATTAAAAATTTTCTAATTTTACAAAGTTTTTATGGCAATAATAAGTTGATACTTTGATCGACCTTTAATGAAAAAATTTTTACTTTATATTATCTAAAAATTACAGTAATAAAACAAGATTTTAAAATTATTTTTTTTCTAATCAATTTTGCAGAGTATTATATTTACCTAACAACCTTATCTGAACGTATAAGAACAGTTCTTAGGAAAAAAATTTTCCTATCACGCATCATGATGCCCTTCGATGCGGAAGTCGCTGCATCACGTCACGTACCTTTGATTTAATTCGTACTCATATTCGTTTTTAAATTTTCACCGTTTTCAAAACCGATGATTTTCTAAAATTTTAGGCTTAGAATTTAAATGGACTAAAATAGCAATATATTCATAAATATATAGTATCATCACTTATGTAGAGATAAAGAGAGGATTTGATAAAAATTATAGAAAACGGAATAATTAATTGTGTATCTCAATGAAACTTGCAAAAAAATAAAAATATTTTATTTGCTATAATACAAATAAAATTAAATTAGACAATGTGAAAAGAAAAAAAAATTATTAATGTTTTTAGAGTTCATTTTTCATGTACTAAAAATTAATGTTAATATTCATTTACAATATTCATAATACAATTTAAACTTATAACATATATTTATTAATTAAATAAAATATTACTAATATATTAATTCAAAAAAAAAATCATTTTTTTATACTCATAGATACAATATTTATAATATTGTTAGAAAAATTATTCTAAATTTAACTACAATTTTAGTAATTTATTTTTTATAATTTCGTACGATATTCTACATCTATAATATTCCCTATCCCTTTCTAAAAAATTTGGAAATAAATTACTAGTTAAGAAATTTGCATTCAAACACAAATGTAGACCGCAATCGTATCCATTTTTTTGTTTTGGGATATATTTTAAATAGGATATAGACCAATCAATTGAATTTATTTTTTCCATATTTTCATTTTTCATCAATATATTCAGTAATTTTTCTAATTTTTCTAAAATAAGAGGATATTCCATGTGCATACTATCGAAAATTGTAATTATCAATTTCTGAAATTGAATTAGTATCAAAAACCAATGATTCCCTGTGTTCACTGGTATTAAAACGAGTTCTTTAAATATACTTTTTTTTTTTGTCCATTTTAGCAAATCTTCGTATCCATCTTTCATCAATTTATTAATGAAGAAACTATTTGTAGCACATACTGATGGATAACCTTCAAGTTCACTTCTTTTTTCAATCAGACATAAGTAAAAATTGATAATTTGATCATTTATGCAGTTTTTATCTTCTAAAGTTACCAGATCTTTTTTTAAAATTTTTATTCCATAATCTTGAATTATCATTTGCAAACTGGTTTTTTTTTCCTTTTCTTCCTTAATGATATTCATCATCTCATTAGTTAGTTTATAATCTATATAAAAGTTAATATTGTTAGGATTTAAATTCGCATCAAACGTATTTATCGTTCCATCAAAGTTAAACTTAACGTAACATAAAAAATCGCCGTGATCTTTATTTACTTCATAAAATTGCATTGTATTAATTTGTTCACTGCATTCTCCGGTAAACTACATGAAAATTTATATAAATTAATAAGTATAAAAAAGATTTTAATGATTCAATCGAGGTAAATACAAAAATAAATAATATATTTTATACAATGATTAAACCATATAGATTAAGAGATAGTTATTGTAAAATGATACAAAAAAATATCAAATGAAACCTCGTACGTTTGAATTTTAACTAAAATATTAGACTTTTTTTTTTTTTTTTTTTTTTATGGGAAATATGTGAATCTTACATCAGCCATGGAGTGTTTGCGGGCCTTAAAGACCCGCAAATTTCCATGACCGCCCAGTTGCACAAAGTGCACAACTGGGAGACCACCGACGAACGCGGTCGCCGGCTACGCCCCAGATTCTTACTGGATAAACACACTTTAAACCCCCTGCGCTTGTTTGTCCCAAACCGGAACTCCCTTTTCAGGTATAACTTCAGTTTGGGACGCGCAGCCTAGGCAACTGGCCGCTGCCTTCCCCCTGCCTAGTGACAGGAGAGCAATCTACGATAGAAAGCCCTCCTCCTTTTTCTTCAACAAGGTGGCCCTTACGTACTCTGCTACTTTGTTCCAGTTTTCGGAACTCCGTAGCATTTCCGGGACCACCGTCTCTGGCCTCCAAATCGGGAAGGGCGGGCGCCCCCCCGAGTAGCGAACACATTCGAAGAATGTGTGCTCTACTGTATCCTTCTCGCCTGGGCAGTGCAAGCACTCCTCTGTTGCCACCTTATGCCAATGCCTCAACATGACACGGAAATACCCGTGTCCGGTTAAGAACTGGGTAAGGTGGAAATCCACCTCCCCATGCTGTCGTCCCATCCATGCCTGCAGGTTTGAGATCAGTCTGCGCGTCCATAGAGCATTCTTCTCTTGGTTCTTTTTCCATCGTTTATTCCATGCTTTCATAGAGTTGAAGCGGGCGCGAGTGGAAGCCACTTCGCGCTCATCTACGCTCTCGTAGATGAATTTCCGCTCCAACGCTAGCAGGTCGATGGGTATCACCGAAGCAACAACCTGTATCGCCTCGAGCGATACCGTATGGTACGCGCAGGCGATCCTCACTGCCGCTTGCCTCTGTACAGACGATATCTTATGTCTGTACTTGGCAATTTCTGTGGTCTTCGCCCAGACTTCTGATCCGTAAAGCAGGACAGAGTTGACGACTGACATCAGGAGCCTTCGCTTCCCTGGTTTGGGTCCCCCAATGTTGGCCATGAGCCTTGAAAGGGAGGATGCGACCGACGCTGCCTTTTCACACGACCTCTGAAATTGCTCCCAGAAGGTCAGCTTGTTATCAAGCTGAACTCCCAGGTATTTCACCGATGTTCTGGTTCGGATCGTGTGAGGGTTTCCGCCGTCGTCGATAATTACATCGAAGTCGGTGGGAACCCTTCGACGGGTCAGCAGTACAATCTCCGTTTTTGGGATCGCAAGCTGGAGCCCGTGATCGCCCATCCAGAGGTTGATCCGTCTCATGACTAGATTCAACCTCTCCTGGGTCACTTCCATGTCCCTGCCAGTTATGGTCAGGGCCACGTCGTCGGCGTACCCGATCAGGGAAACTCCTTCCGGGAGGTGGACGCGCAACAAGCCATCGTAAAAGGCATTCCACAGGTCCGGTCCAAGAACCGAGCCCTGCGCGATGCCTGCACTCAAAACCCTTTCACGCCTTCCATCGAGCGTGTCGTAGAGCAGTCTCCGGTCCCGCAAGTAATCCTTTAGTACGTTACCCAGATAGCTGGGTATCTGGAAATCGTACTCGAGAGACCGGATCATGTCATCCCACCTGGCCGAGTTGAAAGCGTTTTTGACGTCCAGCGTTACCAGAAGGACGTCCTTGCGAATTGCAGGCCGCTTTTCCCTCTCAGCCTTTACGGTATCCACGACACGCCGGATGGCGTCTATCGTGGAATGCCCTTCACGAAAGCCATGCTGCTCCTCGGAGAGACCACCGCCCTCCTCGATTGCCCTTCTGAGCCTTGCCCGGAGCATACTCTCCATCACCTTACCAATGGTATTTAACATACACAAAGGTCTGTAAGATGATGGAGAGTCCGGGGCTCCTCCCTTGCCCTTGTTCAAGAGCACGAGACGTGCCACCTTCCACTGCTTTGGGAACACTCCAGCCACCAAACACGCATTGAACATGTTTAACAGGATACCAGGGATTACTTTAACCGCTCTTTTGAGCACTTCCGCTGGTATCCCGTCCGGCCCCGGCGCCTTACCATTTTTCATGGCCTTTATGGCCTTGACCATCTCGCCTTCGCTAAACAGCGGCACTTCCTCCCTGGGTATCACCTCAACCGGGTTTTCCCGGATGGGCCTTTCAGGGAAGAGAGCACCGACGATCCGTTCAGTCGACGCCGCGTCCATCATGTTGTCGGACCCCCGGTTTAACTTGCCCATTACGACTTTGTAACCTAGGCCCCAGGGGTCCTTGTTTACATCATCGCGTAATGAACACAGACATCGGGCCTTGCTTTGACGGATGGCCTTGGCCAGCCGGTGTTTGGCGTCCTTGTGTTCCTGAGAAAGCACGGCAGCCTCAGGTCTGTCCCGCGCTCTTTGCGCCTTTCGTCGTGTCCTGTGGCATTCCTTCCGGAGCTCAGCTATTTCGGGAGTCCACCAGTACACTGGCTTTCTCCCTTTCCAGCGCCTGCGGCGAGGCATCGAGGCATCACAAGCCCCGCATAATAGAGACGTTACTTTCTTAACTAAGATTTCAGCCTCATGGGGACTTGTGGCCCCTCCATGCCAAGCAGGGATGGACGGTGACTCGATTCGAAGATACTCCTCGAATCTATCTTCGTCCATTTTTGGAAAGTTCCAACCCAGGGGGCGCCTCCTGTACGGAGGTCGTTGTGAGTTTCCTTCCAATACCCGGAAGGCGATGTAATGATGATCACTACCATTGTATTGATCATCCATCACCCTCCAGTCGCCTATTCTCCCGGACGCAGCTTCTGTAGCGAAGGTTATGTCCGGGATAGAGACACCCCAACCCGGCCTCTCGTAGGTAGGCCTGTTGCCTCTATTCTGGACCACTAGTTTGCACCTAGTGGCCATTTCAAGCACCATTCGTCCCCTGGGATTAGTCGTTGGCATCCCCCATTCCAGAGCCCTGGTGTTCGATATAATCGATATAATCAAAAATTTTTTTTCAATAAAGCAAAATACACTTTAGAAATTACCAAAAATCTTGCAACGAGATCATATAAAACTTTAATGCTAACAAAATACTTAATTAATTCCATTTAAGAAATACATAATAAAATTTAATTTAGAAAAATATTAAAGAAACATAGTCATTTTAGATTTTCTCAAAATAATTTGAACCCTTTTATGTATCCCGATTTATTTTTAATACCAATGGAAAAATATTTTTTTATTAATCTATCTTTGGCTATTGATAATGTATAATACTTAACCATATTTAATGTAAGTATAAATTATTTAAGGTGCTTATTAAGAATAAAATGTTTTTCAAAATTATCTAATTGTTTAATCTATAAAATAATTTATCAAAACAGTTGTTATTAAATAAGTTAAAAAAAAATAAATTAATTTTTTGTTTTGGTCCTAATATAATAATAATTTATCATCGATTTATCACTTTATAGTATAATCGGTAAAATAGAATGCGAACGTATTCAACACAATGTTTACATTTTCAAATTATTATTATCATTAATATTTAGTAAAAATTATCAAATAACACAAAAACATAATTAACAAAAAATTCATATAAAATGTCTTAAACTTAAAACCATAAAGAAAATTACGTGTTATATAAAATTTCTTACGTCTAATTAAAATTGAAAGAAAATGACAGACAATATTGAAAATTTTAAAAGAAAATATTCAAAAATTAACTTACTCAGATTCACCTTCCATTACTTTAGAAAAGATATCTGACATTTGGGTTACAGAATTTTGCAATTTATTTTTAATATTTAATTCACTCATTATCAGATATTATTTTTATTTTAAATTATATAAGTATTCTTTTTTTTTTTTAAATTTTCTTCTTTCTTCCGTACCTAAAACTAACCGAAATATTTTTCTAATTTTCCAACTCCTTTTTTATAGTTGAAATAGAGGGAAAGCCCACTACGCACAAAAGCGCAAAAATCCCCTCTATCTATTTCATGTTTAATAAAAATAAAAGTGTGGTTTAATTGAAGGATTGCCTACTAAGAAGTTCACCACGAATCTATGACTTTTGTGCACTTCTACCGAAATCTCCAAGAATAAAAAACATTGATTTTAAATGTATATCTATGAGGTTATAGGTGCGCTGAGTCCGAATCTGAAAAGCACATTGCCAAAAATTAAACAAAACATGAATAAAAAATAAGATATATAAATAATTATTTATGGAGAAATATCCACCATTCTGCTAACATTATATCTGCCTGATGCTAACTGACGACTGTCCATCCAGATTAATTCTCAGAACCTTTAAATCTAGAATTTACAAAAACAAACCCATAAATAAATTTTGCAAAAAAACTAAATTCTGAATTTGTAAAATCAGAATAAATTAAAGTATAAAATAGGATGAATCACGAAATTTATTTTGTAAAACCTTGTATTTCATGTATATTTTTACTATTTTGTAATTAATTATTTCTTATATTTTATTAAATTTGAACAGATATTTGAGAATTTTTATGATTCTGTTTCTCAACCATATTATTTTATTATATATTTTTTCAATTTATTTAGCAAATAAAATAAAATGAAAAAAATTTTTTGTTAAAATTGTAAAGTATAAAAAAAAAAAAAAAAAATATTGTTTATGTAAATGAATTTTATTTTAATGACTACCATTGTATTGATCATCCATCACCCTCCAGTCGCCTATTCTCCCGGACGCAGCTTCTGTAGCGAAGGTTATGTCCGGGATAGAGACACCCCAACCCGGCCTCTCGTAGGTAGGCCTGTTGCCTCTATTCTGGACCACTAGTTTGCACCTAGTGGCCATTTCAAGCACCATTCGTCCCCTGGGATTAGTCGTTGGCATCCCCCATTCCAGAGCCCTGGTGTTGAAGTCTCCACCAAGGATGATGCGACCAGTCACCGTTCGGACCGTGTTCTCGATGCTGGCCAGCTTTGTGGCCAGCTCTGCCGAGTTGTCGTTTGGGGAGAGATAGCAACTTATATAAGTTGTCTCCCCGCACTTGGCCCAGACGTGGCAATTCCCTTTCCCTTGTTGGGTAAGGGACGTTTGGGCTCTGCCTCGAAGCCATATGGCGCAGCAGCCAGTGTCATCGGAAAGCCAGTACTTGTGGTATATGTTGTAATATTGCTCGCTTAGTAAGAGGATATTTGCATCCTCTTCGCGAGCAATTTGATCCAACAATGCACCAGCTTCCCGTGCGTGTCGCATGTTCCCTTGGAGAAAAATATTAGACTATTCCAAGGTGTTTAACCACACTTGGTTTTTGCTTAAAATTGGCTAACTTTAACAAATCATAACTTTTTTAGATAACGCTGGTGAAAAAACTTTTAACAGAAGGTTGGTACGTTTTGATGTTTTCTACGTTTGAACTCGGTTTGAAGGAAAATTCAAATGTCTAAAATACACGCACACTATACCATAGCTATAATTAATCTATTATTTTCTTCAATATGATATAGTTTGGTATAAAGTTCAAAATTTTTCTTATCATTTCTTTAAAGAAAAAACAATTTTGATAAATCAAATTTTAATTTTTGCCTATTTCTGATATTAACACGTTTTGAAAAATCAGAAAATTAAAATACCAGTTTTATAAAAAAAATATATGTACGTGTCTGTTTGTGTGTGTATGTAACCAGTGAAATTACACATTAAATAAATATTCAAAATAAACCTTACATAAGTGTAGGAAAATTAATAATTAATATTTTATATATTTTAATTGTAAAACAATATGAAAATTATAAATTATGTTATTATCATTTTTCAAGATTTAAAAATTGGGAAAATTTTGAGACAACCTAGAACCATTTAAAATAATTACAAAAAAAAAATAGGCGAAATAATTTTTATTCCAAAATTGTTATGCCAATTTTTTAGCACAATCTGGGATGAGTTGCTTTGAAATAAAATCGACACTTACTAATCCGAAAAACCCCGTAATCATTTTTAAAACTTAATTTTTAATTTATTTTTCCATTTTTGTCTGAGATTCAAAAAATCACTTTTCCTTTATTTCACTTTATTAAAAATTTGACGAATTACCTGATTTGTCGAATCTGATTCTTTCTTTTCAATTTCGTTTACATCCTTGGAAATTTCTTTTCTTGTTTTATTCAAAACTTCCTTTTTTTCTATCAAATTGTTGATGCAGCTTTGACAGTCATCAAATATCATTTCTTGTTTATTAAATAAACTATCAAAATTATTCTTAATCTCTTTTGCGTGTTCTATCGATTTTGCTAAATTTTCCAACTAAAACATAAAATTTTTAGTGTAATTACATAAAAAAATGAGAAAATTATGAAAAACTAACATCGGTTCCTATTTCTTTATTTATATATATTTTTTCTGCAATATCATTTTCGGCTTTATTGATTTCTTCCCTATTTGAATTATAAGTAAGTAAAATATTATCAGAAAATAAAACAAATTTATATCTAAAACCTTGTACCTTAAATCTATTATTTTTTGGGTCAAAATTACCAATTCTTCTCTTTGCTTATTTAATTGTTTTTTTTTTACTTCGATATTTTCCTCATTGAATAATTTTTTTTTTTCTAACAATTTAATTAATTCACTTGTTGCTTCAATAGCGGACATGGCTAATTTACCGTTATATCTGAAATTCAAATTAAATAATAAATAATTAATTAAAAAATTTAAATTGCACATAAAATAAGTAAAAAAAATAATGGTCAATATTGTGAACAATTTATACAAGTATAATTTATTCTAAAATTAAATAAATTAATTTGAAATTAAATTTATAAATTATATTCCAAAAGAAATTGTATTATTTAAAGTTAACAATTAAAATAAGGCTTTTGTTTTCACAGGTCTAAGGGAGTAAATTCAAAATTTATACTTTATTTTTCAAATTTTACGTTCATATTAAAATTAAAGGATTTAATATATTCCTAATTTACCAATATCAAATATAAAAATTTACAACACGTTGGTGTAACTACACAATAAACAAACATGGAACATATTCATCTGTAATAATGAATCTAAAATATCTATTGTTTTTTAATATCAATATTTATAATTTAATTTTTATATTTAGTCTCTATTATAAAATCATGATGTTTAAACATAAAAATAAACAAAATAAATTTATTTTCTTTATCGTATAAATTAAGAACAATAATTTGTTCTAATAACAGTAATGAGTGATAATTACTGCTTAGTTCAGTAATAATATTTTTTATAAAAAATAAAATTAAAAATTCTTTACAATATATAAACAAATAGGTATAATAAAAAGGTTTAGCCAAAAATTTTCAACGAAAGCTCCACCGATAACTAAATGATCTTCAATATGAACTAAGTTAAATAATGATCCAATTATACCAGACCTGATAACTCAATCTTTTAAAGCCCTAAATTTTCAAAAATTTAACAGATCGTAATTGTTTAAACAAATAAACAATTTTAATTTTTTTTATTTTCTTGCATTAAATACTGAAAAGCATTAATTCTTTCATTATAAAATAATTATAAATAAATATATGGTTAAATTATTTTATTCACGAATATAATGCGCAAAAAATACCCAGTGACATCACATACAGATCATGTACAGAGCGTCCTCAACCTATTGGTAATTTTCGACACAAAAGTACCAATTTTAAAATTTTTTTAAATTGCTGCTAAAATTGTAATTTTCTACAAAATTGAGTTTTATAAGCATTAAAAATTTTCTATAAGCTTCAAGTTTTCAAAAAATTTATTCCTCGTCCCTTTTCTTAAATAATTTTTAAGATATCGTTTTTCAAAGATAACGGTAACAATTAATTACTTTGGTTAAAGTATCACCTTTCATACGCGGTAAATCGGAATTTATTATCACATATTCTCTCATCAGTATAACCAATTAATAGACCTACAAAATTTATTTTAATATGTAATAGTGATGAGAGAATTAGTAATGATAAATTGCGGTTTACGGAGTATAAAAGGTGATACTTAAACCAAAAAAAAAAGGGACCAAACAGAAGTATTTTGGTTAATTTGTAAGGTTTTAGTGTTTCTTTGAAAATAATCAAAAAACCACATTCCATAACATTGAGCCCTGCGTTTCTAGACCCAGAAGGCAAATTGGAAGGAAAGGATGGCAGTCATCACGTTTTTTCAACATAACAAACTCATCCATAACCATTTGCTGTAATAAATCAGTGACATAATAAAGAATAAAAGTATTCGGATAACATAGGCTATAGTTTTCTGTCTCAGATTTCTTACTTTTGAAGACATTCAATTCCTTATTTTTAGGATATATAAAATCTTTTGTAAATTTGCTTAAAAAGTGAAATATGATTAAATTTTACTGTCACAATTGGTATTACTTAATTTGGCACGAATTTATGCGTATTAAGTTAAATTTTTTTGTTTTCTCTATTATAACTAGAGAATCAATCAGAAACTATAATTTTTCACCTACGCTGCTCTGACTAGTTTGAATGAGTTTGCATAATTATAAATTAGTAGAGAAACATGATTTTTTTAAGCAACAGAAAATTATTGAAGTAAATGTGAACAGGAGGGACTGAGTCTCATTCGAAAAATCTGAATGTGTTTGCATAATTATAAATTTGCAATGAAAAATGATTTTTTGAGGCAACACAAAAAGAAGGAAATGTGACTCAGGAGCCCCTCCCCCCTTCAACTTTTGCTAGTTTTTATATAAATTGAAATATGATTAGAATATAAGTCGATTATTATAATGAAAAATAAATAATTAGTATACCTTAAATATAAAGATTAAAAATTCAATTTCAATAATTGATTTTAGAAGAATAATTATGAATTGCATTAAAAGTTTTTTACACTATTCAAAAAAAAAATTGCTTGTTCTTGACACACTATTAAAGGAGAAAACTGGGATGGATGACTTACTTGACACGTACTGAGTATTTTGCATCCCTAGTTATGTACAGATTGGTAAGAATGAAGGAGCCTCCGTTTCTCTTGCCTCTGTTCAAACCTTACAAGTCAGATAAACCAACTCGCGGTCCACGAATAACCTTGACCCAACAACTGTTACCTCTGACTGGGGACTTTACTCGTTCCAAGTCAAATATTCAAATTTCTGGAACAAAATTCCCCCCTGGCTACGGGACTTGCCATCTTACTCGCGCTTCAAAAAAGCAATACAACAATACATATATAAATTAGATACTATGTAGCTGATTGACAGCAGATTTATATATTTTCTCTATTTTGTCTCTTTGACTTCATATTGACGCATATTCACCTATTGACACACCAATCTATTGACTCATTTAATTATCACCAATTTTGCCATTATATTATATATTACATTATTTTATAAATCAAAAAATTTTAATGTTTACTTATTTATTGTAATATATTGAAAGAGTGTACTATTTTTGTTTTTCAAAATAAAGATTATTATTATTATTACAGAAAATACGATAATTATTGAAATAGTATACCAAGGTTAATTAATCTTAAAGCCTAATACTTATAACAAAATCGATATAATCAAAAATTTTTTTTCAATAAAGCAAAATACACTTTAGAAATTACCAAAAATCTTGCAACGAGATCATATAAAACTTTAATGCTAACAAAATACTTAATTAATTCCATTTAAGAAATACATAATAAAATTTAATTTAGAAAAATATTAAAGAAACATAGTCATTTTAGATTTTCTCAAAATAATTTGAACCCTTTTATGTATCCCGATTTATTTTTAATACCAATGGAAAAATATTTTTTTATTAATCTATCTTTGGCTATTGGTAATGTATAATACTTAACCATATTTAATGTAAGTATAAATTATTTAAGGTGCTTATTAAGAATAAAATGTTTTTCAAAATTATCTAATTGTTTAATCTATAAAATAATTTATCAAAACAGTTGTTATTAAATAAGTTAAAAAAAAATAAATTAATTTTTTGTTTTGGTCCTAATATAATAATAATTTATCATCGATTTATCACTTTATAGTATAATCGGTAAAATAGAATGCGAACGTATTCAACACAATGTTTACATTTTCAAATTATTATTATCATTAATATTTAGTAAAAATTATCAAATAACACAAAAACATAATTAACAAAAAATTCATATAAAATGTCTTAAACTTAAAACCATAAAGAAAATTACGTGTTATATAAAATTTCTTACGTCTAATTAAAATTGAAAGAAAATGACAGACAATATTGAAAATTTTAAAAGAAAATATTCAAAAATTAACTTACTCAGATTCACCTTCCATTACTTTAGAAAAGATATCTGACATTTGGGTTACAGAATTTTGCAATTTATTTTTAATATTTAATTCACTCATTATCAGATATTATTTTTATTTTAAATTATATAAGTATTCTTTTTTTTTTTTAAATTTTCTTCTTTCTTCCGTACCTAAAACTAACCGAAATATTTTTCTAATTTTCCAACTCCTTTTTTATAGTTGAAATAGAGGGAAAGCCCACTACGCACAAAAGCGCAAAAATCCCCTCTATCTATTTCATGTTTAATAAAAATAAAAGTGTGGTTTAATTGAAGGATTGCCTACTAAGAAGTTCACCACGAATCTATGACTTTTGTGCACTTCTACCGAAATCTCCAAGAATAAAAAACATTGATTTTAAATGTATATCTATGAGGTTATAGGTGCGCTGAGTCCGAATCTGAAAAGCACATTGCCAAAAATTAAACAAAACATGAATAAAAAATAAGATATATAAATAATTATTTATGGAGAAATATCCACCATTCCCTGATGCTAACTGACGACTGTCCATCCAGATTAATTCTCAGAACCTTTAAATCTAGAATTTACAAAAACAAACCCATAAATAAATTTTGCAAAAAAACTAAATTCTGAATTTGTAAAATCAGAATAAATTAAAGTATAAAATAGGATGAATCACGAAATTTATTTTGTAAAACCTTGTATTTCATGTATATTTTTACTATTTTGTAATTAATTATTTCTTATATTTTATTAAATTTGAACAGATATTTGAGAATTTTTATGATTCTGTTTCTCAACCATATTATTTTATTATATATTTTTTCAATTTATTTAGCAAATAAAATAAAATGAAAAAAATTTTTTGTTAAAATTGTAAAGTATAAAAAAAAAAAAAAAAAAAATATTGTTTATGTAAATGAATTTTATTTTAATGACGATAGAAAATTTTGAAGCAATGATTTTATTTTAATAATTTTTTTTAAAATTAATTTCTTATTTCTAGATATAAGAATGTTCAATAAAAATATAGCTATCATAATGGAACAAATTTTTTTATGAAATGATAACCTTAATGTTAGAAATTTTAAACTTAATGTAGCATTTTATAACAACAATACAGCAAAATGTTGTTTTTATGCTCTCACTCAGCATGAGTGCTGAGAGAGCTGGTGGAAAAATGTTCTCGCAAAAAAAAAAAAAAACGCTCACGCGAGATAGTTCCCCTAACTGTCCGTCTCTAATTTATCCAAGATCTCTTTCAAAATGACGTCACGAGAAGTATTATTCTAGCACAAATATTTATTTATTCAAATAAGAAAAATTAAAAACATTAAAAGATAGTAAATATTAGATGAAAAATTTTTAAACTTATGTATGAAAAAGTAAAATGTCAACAACTAGTCAACAATTTATATATCTTTAAAGTAAAAAAAAAAAAAAAATAATTATAAAATGTTTATGTAAATGAATTTTATTTTAATGGCGAAAGAAAATTTTGATGCAATAATTTTATTTTAATAATTTTTTTTAAAATTAATTTCTTATTTATAGAAATAAGAATGTTCAATAAAAATATAGCTATCATAATGGAACAAATTTTTTATTAAATGTTGAAATTTTATTTATTGTTTATTTAATTTGAGATTAGAAATGTAAATAATTAAATGAATTATTGTTACTGTTTATAAATTTAAATTATCAATGAAGTTTTTATTTGGATGGCATTATCATCTGAATCTAAATCAATTCAAAGGTTCAATAAAGATTTTTAATATTAAAGGAATCATTAATATGTAATCGTGGCATTTTAAATAAACACTCATTGTTTATTTCTTTTTATTCCTAAATTTTATATCAAACTGGTCTATTTAAATATGTTCTGTTTGGTCAGAGTCGCGTTGTATAAGAATATGTAAAGTAATTTTAAATCTAAATTATTTAAGTTTTTGCTAATTTTAGAAACTTATGATTAACTTTTTATTAAAGATATATTTGTTGAGCCAAAACAGGTTATGTAGTATATTTATAATATATATAGATGATTAAAATAAAAATTGTTAAATTGTGTAGTTGATTAGATAATTTAACTAAAAAAATTAGGCAGATTAAAAATATGTTAATTAAATTTAATTAATTATCTAAAAATTATGTAAATATATATTAAAATGGCAAATTATGAAAATAAAACAAATTCAAAGTTGGAATCAACTAATTCAGATAAACAAATAGATTGTAGTGAAACAAATATTCAAGATACTGATAAGAGGATATTATCAAGTTCTGAAGCATTAAACGAATCTTTTCAATTTCAACATATACATAAAGATTTGAATGATTCTATTGATACTTTAAAAAATAACTTAGGTAATTATCCTGAAAAAGATAAAAATGTTAAGAGAAAAAGAAATTTTGTCAATGATAATTTTTCTCTACCTAACGATTTTTCTTATTATGGCCTTCCAACAACAGTTAAAAATTTGGTAAAAAAACATAAGGGAATAGAAAATTTATACCGTAAGTGAATTTTAGAACTAATTAAATCAACCAAAATTCTTGTTTCCGCATTATTTACTTTGTAATTTTTAAATTGGCAAGATGAATGTTTAAATTTAGCAGCTATAAAAAAAAAAGAAATTTTATATATGCTTTGCCAACCAGTGGTGGTAAAACTTTAGTTGCAGAATTATTAATTCTCAAAGAAATTGTTTGCAATAAAAAAAATGGAATATTTGTATTACCTTTTATAGCATTGGTTTAAGAAAAAGTGACAATTTTTTTTTCTGTTATAATTTTTATTTTTTTTAATTGAAGTTTTTTACTGCAGATTCAATCAATGATACCATTTGCTTTGGATTTAAATTTTTTAATTGAAGAATATGTAGGTGGAAAAGGGCATTATCCGCCAAAGTATAGGAGAAAAAAAAATACATTATATATTTGCACAATTGAAAAAGCTCACAATGTTATTAACTGTTTGATAGAATTGGATCGTTTAAATGAAGTAATCATGTTAAATTTGTTAAAAAAAATTAAATTGTGTTCTTATATAATAAAATTTCATTAAAAAGCAAAGTAATAATTAATTCAATATTCGCGTCTGGCTAAATAGTCTTAGGGTTTTCATAACCACATTATTATTTGCAGACAATTATTAGCAATATTTATTACATAAATTTTCAAATTTCTGAATGGAAGTAAAAGTTTTTTTTTAATTTAGATAGGTATTATAGTCATCGATGAACTTCATTTGCTGGGAGAAAATGGAAGAGGAACTAATTTAGAAACAATGTTAACAAAATTAATGCATTTCAATAGTAAGTTTTAATTATAAAATTATGGAAACCACCAAATGATAATATTTATTATATAAATTTTTTAATTTATGTAATTAAGATGCAATTCAAATAATTGGAATGAGTGCCACAATAGGGAACATTGATGAAATTGCAAAATTTCTAAATGCTGAATTGTATGTTCAAAATTTTAGACCAATTCAAGTTAAAGAGTATGTGAAATGTGAAAATAAAATATGGGTAGTTAATAATAAAGAGGAGGATATCTTAATTGACATGAAACTCCTTAATTACAAAGTTTGTAACTAAAATCATTACAAATGATATTATTTTACACTTAAATTTATATTTCAAATTAATATTACAGTATACTAAGAAAGCTCTAGAGATTGATCCAGATTATTTGGGTGGATTAGTAATGGACGTTGTACCTAAAGATTCATGTTTAATATTTTGTTCCAAAAAAAAAATTGTGAAAATGTAGCTTTACTACTCACCCAAGTATTATTCAGGTAAATTTTTAAGTTTAAGTAAACAAATGGCGAAAAATTATTTTAACTTGGCAAGTTTCTTTTATAGATCTGTCGAAGAATATAAAAAAGAAGAAAAATTTATTCTGATAAATACATTAAAATACGCAAATAACATAATATGTCCAATATTAAATAAAACTATTAAATTTGGAGTGGCATATCATCATTCAGGCTTAACTTCAGAAGAAAGAAAACTAATAGAAGATGCTTTTAGAAATGGTGACTTGTGTGTTATATGTTGCACATCAACATTAGCTGCTGGAGTAAATTTGCCAGCTAGAAGAGTAAATTATACATTGTTTCTCTCTAATGTTAAAAAATAATGAAAATTTAATTTATATTAGGTGATTTTAAGAAGTCCATATATGGGTAAACAATTTTTAAATTTAACTAATTATAAACAAATGATTGGAAGAGCGGGTAGGCCTGGATTTGGTGAAATTGGAGAGAGTATATTAATTTTCAATAGTAATGATATTTCAAAGGTTATTAATTAAATACCACTTTCTTAAAAATAAATTATTTATAAATTAATTAAATTCAAAAATTTATTTTAATGAAGGTCAAAGAATTATTATCTTCAAAAATGAATGATTTAAATAGTAGTCTACATGAAGAAGAAGAAAAAGGAATTAATAATTTATTAATAAGTTCTGTTCTTTTATCAAAATATGTTACAAAATTTCATTTACATGAAATAGTATCAAAAAGTCTATTAAAAATTCAAGAAAATCGTTTACAAGTTAATGTTAAACAAATTACAGATAATGCAATAATAAGTCTTTTGAAAAGCGGTATTATTAGAGTTAAAAATAAAAAAATTGAAAGAAATTTTATAAAACCAAATGCAACAATACTTATGCAATCACAGCAAAATGCAATATCGTCAAACGAAAAAGACTCAATAAATTTAAATGAAAATACTGAATTGGAGTTATCTATACTTGGAAAAGCTGCACTAAAAGGTGTTAATTGTGTCAAATAATTATAATTATAAAATTATTAAGTTAAAAAAGAAAAAAAATTTTTTAGGATCAATTAGCATGAATAACGCTTTCAAATTATACCAAGACCTGAAAAAAGCACAAAATAGTTTAATATTAATTGATAACCTTCATCTTCTATACTTGGTAACACCTTATGAATTATCTAGTGAAATTAAACCAATTGGAACAATTTATTATGAGGTCGTAAGTAGATCAAAAAAAATAATTTTAAAATCAATTAAATTTTTTTGAAACGAGAAAAAATAAATAATTTTAGAAAAAACCTATTTCTAATAAAAGATTTTGTATCGCGTATTATTAAATTTTCATTAGTTTACAATTGTAATTAAATATACATAATTGATTATTCAAAAAAAACTCACCTACAAATCATTAAATCCTAAAGGCTAAATTGTGTAAACATACGAAAAAATTATATTAAACCATTAACACCCAAACAACAATTCTGGACACTCGCATATTTTTATATGAAAATATTGTAAATTTGACCAAAAATGGAAAATAGAAGATATTAGGGCTGCTCTAACCGAATCTGAAGTACGCTTTCACTTACCACCCCTATGAGGGTGCGAAATTAACCCCCAAAGTGGAATATGTTTTAAATGAATTTTATGACTTTCTTTATAATGTTATTTAATGAACCGTAAAAAATGTCAAAAAATTACATGGATATCTTAAATACCCCATTTCAACCCCTTAGAGGAGTGGTAATAGGGTGAACTTTATAAATAAACGAAATAATGATTTTCAGAGCTAAAAATGCTGTCTAGTAGGTACTTTTCGCTACCATTTCCGAATCTGAAATCCATTTTCACATAATATTTTAATAGCAATAATAAACTATGTTTAAATATAACTCATAATTTCGAAGTGTTAATTCATATCATAATTTTCAGATTAGTAAACTGTCTTCTTGTCAAATGCAAATCGCAAAAGTAATTGGAATAAATGAATCAGTAATGGATAAGTTACGATTAGGAATAATACCCAAAGTATGATGATAAAATTTAAATTTTTTAACAACTACTATATAAAGAAAAATTATTTTTCAGAACGTGGATCTTTCAGTAATAAATAGATTCTACGTAACTTTAATTTTATCCGATTTATGGAATCATGTGCCTTTAAACGAAGTTTCGGAAAATTTTCAAATAAATCGAGGAATATTACAAAATCTATTAAGCACTGCTTCCTCGTTTGCAATGTCAGTTGTTAGATTTTGTCAAGAATTTGAAGAATTTTGGGTATTTGTGGAATTATTAACTTCATTTAGTAACAAATTGACTTACGGTTGTGCTTCTGAGTTAGAACCTTTAATGGAATTGCCTTATGTGAAAATTGTTAGTAACAATAATTTTGAAATGATTGTGAAAAAAAAATTAAAAAAAAATAGTTTTACATTTTTAATTCATAATATTTTTTAGGGTAGAGCTAAACAATTATATAAAGCAGGTTTCAAATCATTACAATTAATAGCAAAAACAGATCCTACAATTCTGCAGGAAAAAATTGAACACATCCCGAGACGGGTAGCCAATCAAATTATTTCTGCAGCTAAGGTAATGAAAAATTTTATTGTTAAAGCAACTTTAAACTTAATACTGTACAATTTTTTAGATGTTGCTAGTTCAAAAAATGGAAAATTTGAGAGAAGAGGTTGATGAAATATTTAATGATTTAGAAATTTAAATTAATTCTGCATAAAAGTGAATTTTTTCATAACATGTTTTTTATAAAAAAATAAGAAAAATAAAATTTATAAATATTGTTATTTTTGCAAATAAAGTTAAATTAAATAAAGATATTCAGGTAACAAATATAATTTAATTAAATAAAATTTAAGAATACTCTACAATTTATAAAGAAATAAATATAACTAATTACTTAAAAGTTCAGCAAAAAAATTGCAATATACTTTCATCTAGAATTGAATAATCTTCCATATGAACCAAGTAGAAATTTGATCTAACAAACCCAAATCTGAAATTTGAAGCTTTTTTGAATAAATAGTTTCAAAAATTTAAGATCAAAACTGTAAAACATAAAACATTTTTAATTTTTAATTATACCAAGAATGAAAAGAAATAATTCTTACACTAAAAATAATTATAAACAAATGTATGTTAAAATATTTCAGTTACAAATATTCTGCACAAAGAACACCCAATACTGAACAGATTACTCAGAAAGTAATTTTTAATAATTTCAATGAAAAAATTGAAACTCATTTAACATGTAAAATTTTATCTATCCATTTTATCCAAAAATTAATTTATCCATTATTTATTTTATCCCTTATTACGTTTGTACTTAGTGATATATATTTATTTCAACAAAGTGATAATAAATTAGAATGGATAAATGAGAGGTTAAAAGGATCTTTGAAAAAAATAACAAAAAAATTTGTGTATTGGGCGGCAAAGGGGATAGGGTTTTTTCTGGTATTTTGTGACGTCTGCTGTCTGTGTCAATACAATAGTGTTTACAATGGTTAGAGTACAAAATAATATGCTTATAATAGTTGAATTACAATATTAAAATTTTTAGGATAATTACAAGATAATATGCTTATAATAGGAAGTACAATAGTAAAAGTTTAAAATTTTACTTAAGATAATTTAAGAAAGTACAATATTGTTTTTTTTTTTTTTTTTTTTTTTTTTTTTTAATTTTTAAATTAGTTTATATGGAAATAATAGTTTTATATGATATGACAATATGAAACTTAGTATATAATAAAAATGTTTTTGATTACATTCTATAATGGAACTTACTTGTTATGATTAAAGTATTAAAATTGAATAAAATATTATAATATATATGTTTCTTAGGATATACTGTAAGATAAAATATAAACGAAATATAATGTAAGTTAAAATATAATAGAAATTTGTATAAATTTCGTTAAAAGGTTTATAAAAATGTTAAAAAATTTTTTTATGATGTTTTTAAGGTATGTGCCAATTAGCTTCTTGGATAGCTCTTGGAACTCTGCTGTAAAAATTTGGATGGTATTGAATCATTTGTTCTGATGGCATAATGAATATTGGGTTTCTGCGTAACTGAATATTTTGAGTTGGAAGTTGGGTTCCTATGGGGAGTTCTTCTGTAATAATTGGGCTGTTGATAGTTGTAGTTGATTCTCTGATGTAGTTATTATCTGTAATCAATCTAGAAAAATTAGTTTTAAAACCCCCGAGACAATATATACCCGAAACTTGGAGTACTTAGGGATAGGTTAAAATTTTCAAATTTTATGAGCTTTGGATGGAAAAAGGGTTAAAAATTGATAAATTTTATAAATTTTTAAGTAATTTGATTTAAAAAATAGTAATTTATTGAATGTGTTGGAAAAATCGTTCAATTTTTACAAATATTATGATTTAAAGGGTTTAAAATTTATAAATTTTATATAATTTTATTTAATTTTATTTATAGGATAGTAAATTATTGAAAATATTGAGAAAAAAAACCATTTAATTTTTGTAAATATTAAGGGTTAAAAGGGTTTAAAATTGATAAAATTTATAAAATTTTATGTAATTTAATTTGTAAAATAGTGTTTTTGTTGAAAATATTTGTAGAAAAGAAAAAAAAATCTTTCAGTTTTTCCAATTATTATGTGATAAATGGTTTAAAATTGCTGATTTTTATGAGATTTTTATATATTTTGGTTTATAAACGCGGTAATTTTCAAAAATATTGGAAAAATCATTCAATTTTTACAGATATTATAGTTTAAATAGTTTAGAATTAGTAAATTTTATAAGATTTTTATCTATTTTGTTCATAGAGATTGTAATTTTTCAAAAATATTCGGTAAATCATTCAATTTTTTTATGGATATTATAGTTTAAATAGTTTAAAGTTAGTAAATTTTATAAGATTTTTTTATGTATTTTATTCATATAAATTGTAGTTTTTCAAAAATATTGGGTAAATCATTCATTTTTTTATAGGTATTTTATTTTAAATAGTTTAAAATTTGTATATTTTAAAAGATTTTTATTTATTTTGGTTTATAAACGCGGTAATTTTTCAAAAATATTGGGTAATTCGTTCTTTTTTTTTTTTTTTAGGTATTTTACTTTAATTACTTTAAAATTAGTAAATTTTATAAGATTATTATTTATTTTGTTCATAAAAATTGTAATTTTTCAAAAATATTGTGTAATTCGTTCACTTTTTTCTAGATATTTTTTTTTGATTACTTTAAAATTAGTAAATTTTATAAGATTATTATTCATTTTGTACATAAAAATTGTAATTTTTCATAAATATTGGGTAATTCGTTTACTTTTTTCTAGATATTTTACTTTAACTACTTTAAAATTAGTAAATCTTATAAGATTAATATTTATTTTGTTCATAAAATTTTAATTTTTCAAAAATATTTTGTAATTCGTTCACTTTTTTCTAGATATTTTACTTTGATTACTTTAAAATTATTTTAAAATTGGTACATTTTATCGGTGGACAATTCTATTATTATATATGGACAATTTTCTACTGGCGGTGGGTGGACAATTTTAAACTGGCGGTGGGTGGACAATTTTATTATTATATATGGACAATTTTCTACTGGCGGTGGGTGGACAATTTTTATTATTATATATGGACAATTTTCTACTGGCGGTGGGTGGACAATTTTAAACTGGCGGTTGGTGGACAATTTTTAGTGGACAATTTTGTATTGGCGGTTGGTGGACAATTTTATTATTATATATGGACAATTTTCTACTGGCGGTGGGTGGACAATTTTAAACTGGCGGTGGGTGGACAATTTTATTATTATATATGGACAATTTTCTACTGGCGGTGGGTGGACAATTCTATTATTATATATGGACAATTTTCTACTGGCGGTGGGTGGACAATTTTTATTATTATATATGGACAATTTTCTACTGGCGGTGGGTGGACAATTTTAAACTGGCGGTTGGTGGACAATTTTTAGTGGACAATTTTGTATTGGCGGTTGGTGGACAATTTTATTATTATATATGGACAATTTTCTACTGGCGGTGGGTGGACAATTTTAAACTGGCGGTGGGTGGACAATTTTATTATTATATATGGACAATTTTCTACTGGCGGTGGGTGGACAATTCTATTATTATATACGGACGATTTTCTACTGGCGGTGGGTGGACAATTTTAAACTGGCGGTGGGTGGACAATTTTATTATTATATATGGACAATTTTCTACTGGCGGTGGGTGGACAATTTTTATTATTATATATGGACAATTTTCTACTGGCGGTGGGTGGACAATTTTTTAACTGGCGGTTGTTGGACAATTTTTAGTGGACAATTTTGTATTGGCGGTTGGTGGACAATTTTATTATTATATATGAACAATTTTCTACTGGCGGTGGGTGGACAATTTTAAACTGGCGGTGGGTGGACAATTTTATTATTATATATGGACAATTTTCTACTGGCGGTGGGTGGACAATTCTATTATTATATATGGACAATTTTCTACTGGCGGTGGGTGGACAATTTTTATTATTATATATGGACAATTTTCTACTGGCGGTGGGTGGACAATTTTAAACTGGCGGTTGGTGGACAATTTTTAGTGGACAATTTTGTATTGGCGGTTGTTGGACAATTTTATTATTATATATGGACAATTTTCTACTGGCGGTGGGTGGACAATTTTAAACTGGCGGTGGGTGGACAATTTTATTATTATATATGGACAATTTTCTACTGGCGGTGGGTGGACAATTCTATTATTATATATGGACAATTTTCTACTGGCGGTGGGTGGACAATTTTAAACTGGCGGTGGGTGGACAATTTTATTATTATATATGGACAATTTTCTACTGGCGGTGGGTGGACAATTCTATTATTATATATGGACAATTTTCTACTGGCGGTGGGTGGACAATTTTATTATTATATATGGACAATTTTCTACTGGCGGTGGGTGGACAATTCTATTATTATATATGGACAATTTTCTACTGGCGGTGGGTGGACAATTTTAAACTGGCGGTGGGTGGACAATTTTATTATTATATATGGACAATTTTCTACTGGCGGTGGGTGGACAATTTTGTACTAGCGGTTGGTGGACAATTCTATACTGGCGGTTGGTGGTTTGTTTAAAGGGTGGCCTTTAAATTATAATTTTAATTTGTATTTTTATTTAATAATTTTATGAATTTTTATTTAAAAATCTCCATCTTCAGCATTAAGTTAAAAAGAAAGGAAAGAAAAATAAAAAATATAATGATAGATTAGGTTATTTAAATCGTTGTTATGCTCGGCAATACACACATGCATACATATGTGTGGACGTTAAAACATGGATCTTTGCATATGTATGGTGTATATATATATGTATACATAGTAAGCATGCCGCACTGAATACGGAGTATAATTTACAGCGTTGCCGTCTATTGATATAATGAAAAGGAAAAAATTTTGCAGGTTTTATCGTCGTTTGTTTTTATAGCAAGCTTTTATTTTCTAGGTAAGTGTGTCTTAGTAGCTGACAATTTTGCTCGTGAGTATGCATACATATATCTATGCTTATTCAGTCCTTACTCATGATTTTCTTTTCATTTTTGTCTCTATCACTTACTTGCGTTTATCGAGAAACCAAGGTTATTGTTTGATTAATTTATACTTTATATAAGAGAGTATGCCCGATACCCAAATGACACTAGTAAAATTTATAGATTTTGTAAATTTGCGTAACATCTGCAAATCATTGAGGTCAGAGGGGGTCAAAATTATTTTGTATAAATCTTATAATTTTCTGCACTATTCAAATACCTAATGTAAACGTTGTCCTGTTTTGTTAACCAAAAGGTTAATTGTATTATGTGTATTTTGTAAAGCCTGAGATGTTGTTTTGCTTTGTTTATGGTAATTTTCAAAGAAAATTTTAAAATTTTCCTTTGGTTCTTAAATTGACATTTGGATTAAGGCTAATGTTAATTTGGATTTAGGTTATTCGTTAGTACTGTTCTCGTCTGTTTATAAGCTCTCAGAACTATTTCTTTTTTGTTAGGTTTATTCTGGAATGCCAATATATATTTATTTATCCGATTATTGGATAGTGTTTACCATAGGTGGAAAAAATATTTAGAAAATATTATTTAGCACCTGATATTTAATTTTATATGCGAACGCACATATTTTATTACACATATTTTTAGCGATATTTTCGATCTATGTTCTTGAAGAACTTAGATGTTTTATTAGGTTTTGTATGAGTGTGCGATGATTAGGATTGATGTTATCCTAAAAGTGTATAAATTTATATAATTTGTGCCCTTACTCGTGCCGTATGATTTTACAGAGTTACTGTTGTTTAAGTGTTTGTAATTAGTTTTTGTGAAAATCGTGTCATTGTGGCCTCAAAAGCACAACCGCATATTTGCCAAAAAAATTTTCTTTTGTATGTTAATTGAAAGTAATGTTTGAAATTATGATTTTTATTATTGTTTTTCTCCCAGGTTATTCGAAAAATGGAAGCAGTGTTTTAGAATATAAAATTATTGAGAAAGAAAAAAAACTTGCACGCATATACGTATGCATCTATTTCCTGATGAGTTAATAGTAGTTTATGATATCTTTTATATTTGATTTATCCACATACTCAGAGAGTTCCAGGCAGCTTCTTGCAAAATCCGCATTTAAAAAAAAAACTCTGTAAAATGTTTATTTAGATTAATTTAGTTGTCAAGGGTGGTCTTTTTGTAAATTTCTACAAGGGCACGATAAAAGATTACGTATTTGTTATATGTAGAGTGGTTTATAATAGGATATATTTAGATTATGTTTATGATTAGTTGATTAAGTGATAATTGTAAGCTAATAATAGTTATAAATTAGGTATGTATATAGTAGATTTATAATAAATATGAATATATTGGTTAGTATGAGAAATTACAATTATATATATGGGTAAAAATAATTATCAAAGATCATAATCTAAATATAGTTTTGAACCTAAAAATTTTTTTTTTTTGTTTTATTATATTTAAAAGATTTTATAGAATTTGCATGTGAAAAAAAAATTATTTAAATCTGTCAACCTGTGTTTTTCACTGGTTTTTCACAGATATTTAAGGATGTCTTAGAGAAATTTGATTTAACCTACTAACATCGTAATAAACGTTTTGAAACTAACTCATGTAAAATTTTCTGGGAATACGTAAAACTTTGAGATAAAAAAAAATATAATAAAATATTGTAAATCATTAATACTTATTCATATGTATTATATTTACCAGAACTTTAAATTTATCAACTATAAAATCTATCACTTCATGGTTAAAAAACACTTTAGTTTTAAAACCCTTATACTTTAATTTTAAGTTATTTCTATCTTTATATAATTTTCGTCATTTTTGTTCTTTATACTTAAATACTATTATTTACTTATATATTACGTACTTATAATCTATTTATTTCAAAGATTTATTTCATTTTTATTTCAATATATTTTTATTGTTATAGGTTGTCTATTATCGAGGAAGAAAATTATATAGAGACTTTTCATGTTTTTCTTTTGTTAAAAAAATTTTTCTTTGAGTTGGTAAAAATTATTATTTAATTCAAAAAAATTTTTAAATAAATTTTCGTTTATCGTATCCATCATCATTCAAAAAAAAGAACAAATAAAAAAACATAATATTTTAACAAAAAAAAAATTGTATGCTAATTGTCTTTCAAAAAAATTTTTATTCATTAGTTTAAGTAAAGGTTTGATAGGATGGAAAATTATAATTAAGGCTGTATCTTAAATATGTGTATTTGATTGAATATGTATGCTGTGAAAAAAAAAATACTTGGTAATTATATTTTAGATATGAATACGATGTTTTCGGTTAATTATGATTGTAGGTGTATTGTTAGTAAATGAGTTTCTAATCCAATTAGGTTCAAATCCGGACGATAGATTAATAATTTAAAGTATTAGGTAAAAAATATAGCTAGTTATATAAAAATTTTTTTTTTTTGTAAAAATTTTATTTTTTTTTTTTTATTTTTTTTTTTTTATTTAAGGACTTATAACTATTAAGATTAATTAAATTAATTAAATCTATTAAGTAATGTTACACGCCTAGCTAGAAAGACCGGATTATGAAAAGGTCAGGCACTTCGGATTTTATAGCGGAAAATGAATGTTCAGATACTCAGGAAATAGTACCTTTTCGGTTTTAAATGTTACACCTACATCTCGGCGAGTTATTTGATAAAACGTGTCTCTGGGGGGAGCTGAAAATGAGCAAAAATTAGAACTGCTTGGATCAGGCTGAAATTTTCAGGAAAGGTTGATTTTTTGGTCCCCAGAAACATGTTGAAACCCGTTTTTGAAAATCAGTAATTCTCTTCGAGATATTTATCAATATGTCTCCCATTTAAAATACATGGGAAAACCCATTTTTTAGCGATTTTTCTGATTTTGCTTCACAATTTTAGTTTGAATAAGCACCAAACCAACGAGAAAAGTTTGGTTTAACATTCATTCAAATGTCTGCTTTATTATAAAGAGGATTGGTGTTTGGCCAACGTGGCAAAACGCCTCTATGTCTGAAAAATCGCGTTTAAAATTGAAAAAATAACGTTTTTTAAAAATTGCGTAAATTAAATTATTTATATGTATATAATGTATACAGGGTATTTCTGAATACGTGGTACATCAGGAAGGTTAGGTAAATATATAGTTAAGAAATGTCGGTAAAACATAAGTCTGCATAAATTTACGAAATAAAATAAGCGACGGAATCGCTATTACCGACAGCGATAAAGATTTTTTTTTTAAATTTACGAGTAACAACTTCATACAATGATTAATGGACTTCAATTGGCTGTTTAATAATCGTGTACATAAAATATTACAGTTTTTTTATAAAATAGAATAAATAAAATAATAAATAAATAATCTTGTTTGTTGAAGATTTAAATATTATTATTCATAACTCAGTTTTGAATTAATCAATCATTTCGCTTACCCAGTCTAACCCACAAATATTTACAAGGTAAATGAATATAAAGTTAAATTAAATTATAAATCATAATATTATAAATAATTAAGTAATTGTCTTTTTACAGGTAGTTGCTGCTTGTATAAAAATAAGAGCTAAATTAGTTTCTCGTTACCCTGAAGATGTCTTATTATTTTGAATGGGAAATGCTATTTATCCCAAATTTGACGATTGCTTTTAAAACACAGCAGAATATGCTCAAGCAATATCATTTGATGAATCTTGGATTTCTAGAATAGAAACAACCCAGCATTTGTATCCAATTCTTGACTCAAATCTTGATACTCTATTAAATTTAATTGCTCGTCATAATAAAAAAGCTATAAATACAATTGAAATACCTGGTGTGATAATGCTATTACATAGCGTATTACCTAAGTAAGACTCCTGGTATTTCCAATCAGACTTTGTGCAAATTGAACCATGGTTGAAAAGTGTGTATTACCTTCATCAAGCATTAGAATCAAGTAAAAAAGGCGAATCTAGAAGCGAGTTAAAGAGTATAATTACTTATAATCTTTTACACCTAGTACCTAGACATGCATTACTTAAATTAGTAAGAGCAAAAAAATGACGAATGAAACTGACTGGGTTACTAGCAAAGGATTTAAGGTAACAACTTTATTTTTATACTCTATGAGTTAATTGCAACAGTTAAGCATTTAATTATTTACAGGTTACATCCGTCCAATTAGCATTGTCTGTAAGTAATCGATTACAGATATACAGAAAAAATGGGCATGGGTATAGAAAAACGATCACCTCTTGAAGCAGCTCTATAAGCATCACCTCCTAAGCTCTTTTAATCGTTCCAAATATTGTTGGTTATTTGCATGTTTGGTTCAGTACTGCACTTTAAGAAATGGACATTTTGATCAAGAAAATTCAATGAGTAATGAACTGAGTCAAACAATCAAAAAAAGACAAGAATTAGAAGAAAGCATTTCTAATATTCAATTAAAAAATTCTCAGTTCTTAAAGTTAGAGTTAACATCAGCAGCAAAAATTATAGCTTCTGTTGCAAGCATATAAATGTTTCCTTGAGTCAACAAAAAATTATAACTTATCAAAATTCAGAAATTCAAGAAAGCAAAGCTCTTGTTGTTAAAAATGATATAATTGAAAATGAATTAAAATTGGAAAAAGAAGAAAATGTTCGTTTGAAAGAAAGAATATTGAATTTTAAAACAGAAATGGAATTATTTGCAGACTTGCTTAAAAATCTTCAACTAAGAATTGTAAATTGCAATTAAAATAAAGAAAATTATGATTTAAAACAAATTCATGATAAGTATCAAATGAAATTAGAATTAATGAAAGAAAAAATAAAAGCCGCTTTTAAAGAAAAACTTAATAAGTTAAGAGACGAACAAAAAGTAGCAAAAGAAAAAATTGCACAGTGACAATCAAGAATTGAATATCAATGCTACAAGCATTTAGAAGAAATTCAAAAATATAAAAAACACATAAGTGAATTTACCACACAGTTATGGGATGTTGGAGAAAAGCTTTTAATCGATAAGAAGAATAAAGAAAAATTTAGTGAAAAAATCCAAGAACTGAAATCTAAATGTGATAATTTCTATCAACGTCTAGAATGCGAAAGAGTAATTGAGGTTATAGAAGCAATAAAATCTAATACTTTAACAAGGCAAAGTACAGTTCAAGGAATTCAGTTAATGGGAAATGCTTTTATATGCTATTCTTGTAGCGTTAACTCTTCATTGTACTAATGTTAAAAATTTTAAACTCAAATATTACAATAATCAAGGAGATATAAAATTAGATGATTTTTTTCTGGAAACTTATTTTCTTAATATTGAAAGTCTAAATTTCCTTTCTTTAAACTCATGCATTTTAGAATCTGAATGTCTCAGCCATTTTCATTAAATAGAAAAAATTGAATATTTATCATAATCTGATTGTACAATATTTTTAGAAAATGACCTTTATAATTTTATTTGCCACTTGATAAATTTATAAAAAATTTTTGTTTTAGATTTGATTATAGTTGGTAAATTTCATAATGAAGCTGGTAAATATATTTTAGATGCACTAAGCGATAGTAATTGTGAATGTATTTCTGAATTTGATTTGGAAATTTCTCCATCGGTTGACAATCTTTTACGATTACTTTCAAAACAAAAAGATATTAAAATTTTAAAGATTCCTTTTAATTTAGATAAAAAAATTGATAAAAATTTTATGGATAAATTACATGTAGATAATTTAGAAGTGCTTAATAATTTAGAACTTATTGATGAAATATCAAATTGTTTTCAAAGTTTTAAAAAATTAACAGAATTAAGTTGTGTAATACCAAATTTTACAGATAATTGTATTATAGGGTTATCGCAATGTACAAGTTTAAAAAAATTACAAATTGAAGTAGAAGATTATTCAGCTACACCAATAGGAGAGGAATATTTAAAAAAATTAGAAAATCTTGAATATTTTAAATGTATTTATACAGAAATTAATATAGATAATTTATTGTTGGCAATAGGAAAATGTAAAAATTTAAGACATGTTATAAAATATTGTAATTTTACAGAAATTGGTTTTAGTGGTATTTTTTTGCTTTCCAAATTGTCAATTGAAAGATCTTTTATTAATTTAATAAGATATTCATTATATTTAGAAGAACTTCGGATTAAAAAATGTAAAAATATCACTAAAAGGTCAATTTGAACAGCAAATGAGATAAAAAATATACGTAATGATAATGAAATTTTACAAATATTTTCTATAGTACATCAAGAATGGTTCTAAATGAAAAAGATGATCCAATCTCCTTAGATATAAGTAACGATATAAAATTTATAAAGCAATTGATTAAAGTTTTTTAATAATAAAATGCAAAATACAGAATTAAATTTTGAACTTAGATATATAGTTGCTTAAGTTTTAAATAAAAAGTTGTAGCTAATTTAGTTTTCTTTATAAAATAATTTTTATATTTATTTAATTTTAAGATTTATAAAACATGAAATAATTAATTACAAAAATTTTTGTAAATTAAAATAACTTTACTATTATTTACTATTATTTAAAACTTCTAATTGAATATTATTATGACTTTTTATTTACATATGAGAAAATCCACAGAAAAATTGCTATTTATGACAAAAAAACGTATAAAATACTTTTTTATTTAGCAGGATTTATACCTTACAGGCTTTACTAAATATAAGTACAACAAACAAATTTCAAAAATGATTGTTTTGATTACCTATCTATGTTTGTGTAATTTAAAAAGGTAAACCAATATTTATTTTCTATAGTTTTGGATTCCTTAGGAAAGGATAGGAAAAATTTTTTTCAAAAAAAGTCATAATTTGGGGAAAATTTAATACCATAGATAAATTAGTATTTTTATTAATATATCTATAAGGCAATAATGAGTAATAATATTTATTAACAAGAAATTTTTACTTTAATTTTATTCTATTAAAAATTATTCTCCATACTAAATTCGAGTGATTATCTGGAGTTAAGTATTTGACTAACTAAAATATTTAATGGGTATAAATACCTAAAAGGTACAACTCTTGAAGAACTACATATTTTGATTGCCTTCAAATTTTTTACACGTTTTTGTACTTTAAATTGGAGAAACTTTTTGCTGTAGTAATAACATAGCGAAAAGTTATGACGAGAACGAATGAAGATTTTTCAAAATTTTTATTTCTGTTTTTGGCCAATAAATTTAGATCTCCCAGAAAAACTACCTGGATTTAAAAAAATCTTTTTTGGATGAAATATTTCGAAGTTATCATAAAATTCAGAATTTGCTATTTTTTATGAAATTAGACCAATAGAGAATTTTGAAAATTTAATTTTGCTCAAAAATGAAATACAGCTTTAATTTTACTTTGTTCAATTATTAGATCACATAAAATACAAATTAATTTTTCGATGAAAATACTAATATTAAATTTACTAAATATCTAAAATCTAATTAATTTTTTGAAAATTTTTGTCCCAATTTTTTCCATTAAAAAATACAAAAAACAGCCAATTTTTATTTCGTTTTGCAAGTAGTACCTAATTTTTCTCTATGAAAGTATTAATTTTAAAAACATCCTTTCCACTCGATTTATTGGATCTGACACTTAATTTTTGGAAATTTTTTTTTTATGAAAAGATAAAAAAAAAACTACTTTTTCTCTTTTTGTTCTGAGTACCTCATTTTTTTCTATGCAAATTCTAATATCCTTAAATTTCGTTTTTACTCGATACTTCGAATCTTATAATTAATTTTTTGAAAATTTTTGCCTCCAAAAAATATAGAAAACATCAATTTTGTTTTCTTTTTATATGTAATTTTTTTAAATGAAATTATTAATTTCAGAAACATTATTTTTTTCGATTTCTTGGATCTGATACTTAATTAATTAAAAATTTTTTGCATTAAAAAGTAAGTACAAAAAAAAAACACCAATTAGATTTTTTTTCTCAACATAGTGCCAAAATTTTTTCTGTGTAAATACTAGTTTTAAAAATACCATTTTTACTCTATTTTTTGGATCTGATAAATTAGTATTTGAAATTTTTTCCTCAAAATTTTTTGCTCTTAAAAGTTAGAAAATAGTAGTAGTACCAAATTTTTTATTTGGAAGTACTAATTTTAAAAAGACATTTTATAAGCTTTAACAATTTTCCAAAAATTTTTTACTTGGCCCTTTTCTTTGAATAGTTTCCGAAATATTGCTTTTCAAAGACAATGATTAAAAAATTTTTTTTTCAGAAAACCTGAAATTATAGACGAATTTTTTATGGCCTATAAAACCATTTATACAAATTTTTGCATCAATTTAAAAATTGGCCATTTGGGCCAAAATTATTGGCATCAGATTTTTGACTAGAGTGATTAGGCAAAGATCGAGACAAAGATCCAGTCAAATATCGAGTCAAAGATTGAACTCATTTCAATTTTGTTCTAAAAAATTCAATTATAATAAATCTAATTCATTAGTATTCTCATATCAGAAATAATACTAAGGCAATATTAGGCAATTAGAAATTTTTGGAAATAAAGTTTTTTCATGAAATTTAGTGAGAAAAGAAATAAATTTAACACACAAAAAATTAATAATAACTTTACTTTCAATAATAGTTAGTTCATTTCTGGATACTTTATAAAATAAAAATTGAATTCACTGTGTTTGAATTTAAAAATCTTTGCTGTGCTTGTATAAATTTTTTATTTCAAAAGAAAAGCCTTTATTATTATGTATCATATCTTACAATAATACGAGATGTGAAAGAGAATTATAAAGTAATAGATTCTTGTTCAAAATATAACGCGAATAATTTTAATTGTTTATAGATCCATTTCTTCATTATTTTCAGCGATTTCCATATTCATAATTACCATACCATCTTCTTCAAATAATTGGGGATGTAAAAACATTAAATATGCATGAAATTTATACGTAGGCTGGTATCTGTTCTTTCTGTAAGAAGCCCTGTAGTAAGTATAAATTTTTTTCCACATATTACTTACAATTTCATCTGCAATACAAAAAATATAATAATTTTTTTGTTTAATTATTTTAATTATAATTATTATTTAACATTTTATTTTTGTAAATTAAAAAGCAGTGGCGTATTAACTCTAACAAAAATAACCACGTAGCTCCCTGGCTCAGAGAGTTATAACTCCCTCAGGGAGTTAAATCTCTAAAACAGAGAATACTACCTGATTTAGAGAGTTAACTCCCTGAAATTTCTGTCATCTCCTCGGATACCTTCGTGATGAAAATTTACCGTACAAGGGAAAATTGATATCCTAGAGGCGTAATTGTTAATTTTTCATTCAAAACAATTTTCCAATATGGCGGACCAAAAAACATTTCAGAAAAAGCTTTTTACATTGCTAGGGGGTTTTCGGGGTCGATAAAAACGTTTTTATAAATGAAAATGTAAATTTTTTTGCCCCAGAATATCTTCCTATTTTCCAAAATGGCGGACCAAAAAATGTTTCAGAATAAGATCTTTAATAAAAATTAAAATTTTCATTTATAAAAACTTTTTTTTCAAACTCGGAAACCCCCTGGCAAAGTAAAAACCTTATTCTGAAATGTTTTTTGGTACGCCATCTTGGAAAATTGAAAAATAAGATGGGGCAAGAATAAAAATTTTCATATATAAAAACGTTTTTCTCGACCTCAAAAACTCCCTGGCAATGTAAAAAAGCTCATTCTGAAATATTTTTTGGTCCGCCATCTTGAAAAGTTGGAAAATATGCTTGGGCAAAAATATTAAAATTTTCATTCATAAAAACTATTTTCTGGACCCCGAAAACCCCCTGGCAAATTTTAATAAATAAAAAATAACCTTAAAAATAATTTTTGGATAGTACCTATATTATGGATAGAAATTAAAAATAATGAAAGGCTTCTGATAATAAGTTAAATATTTATTTTCACAAATAGTTTTAATTATTTTTAAAAGAAAAATTTTTTTTACAAAATATTATTAATATAGGTATGTACTCACGATTATAAAATTGATTTGTTCTGAATGCCAAATTCATGTTTCTTGCAATTCGGCTAAAGGCTGCTTTTTTAGTATTTCTATTCCCTACACCATTTCGCCAAATTACAGGTTCCCGTTCTACCGCTTGTATTAAGAAAATTTTATGTTTCTCAATTATATCTAAATCATGTTCCATGATAAAATTGATGATAATAACAGCAATAGCTTCTTTGTTGATGATTAAAATATTAACTCAAGTGAGAATTGCAATTTTCACAATCTCTCACACCACTGACTACCGCGCCATCATTAATTATACCTACCTTTATTGCCAAATTTCAGTATAATTAATAAAAGACAAACACATTTTATCGTATATTTTTAATAAATAAAAAATTTTGTTTTAATTTTTTGTCGCGTTATTGAAGTATTTTCCTTCGTGTTTAATAGTAAAATAAAAATATAAGTGCTGTTATTTTGCATAATGGAAATAAATATTCAAGGTTATTTCAATTTGCTGGATAATTTTGCTCGACGCGGGGATTTTCTGAGACAGGAGTACGAACTAATGTACAGATACTTAATTTTGGAAAATAATAATCCCATACGAGCGGCACGAAGATATCGGGATGAAAATGAAGGGCTCGACAGAAGATATCCAGACTACAGGGTATTTAGACGTATTAATCAAAGAATGAGAAGGATCCCCATCCTTGTGCCCAATCAAGGCGATCAAAATAGATTCAGTGTGGTAAATCAATTTTGAAGAACTTCTAATTATTTTTATACAATTTATTTTTCTGTAAATTCCAGATAGAACCAGAGTTAGAAGCATTGGTATTACAAGCGTTTCAAGCAGAACCCAATTTGAGCCCTGCAACTTGTGCTTATCGTCTGCACACCACCTCCACTATAGTGTTTCGCATTTTAAGATTTTTTAATATTAGGTTTATTTAATAAAATTTAATTTTTCACTGTATTATCTAAGTATTACGAATAAAATTCCATCATCGACAATACTTTTTTTATATCTTTAGAAAATAGTTTAATTTAAAAAGAATTTATTTGTTCTGCTAAAGTTCAGATTTATGTATAACTATTAATAAAGAAAACTATTTAAACCAATAATGAATATATTTACTAACTACACTTTTATTATTAAACTAACAATCATTAATAAATTACATAATTATTCTGTAAAACATATTGTTTTTAACGTTATTTTAACGTTTTTAATTTATGATTTGCAATGGGAGCGTTAAATTCTTTACAAAAATATAAGCATAATATTTTTAATTTTTCTATCTATAATTACATCATCTGTGTTTTAAGCATTATGAATTTCAATTTTCTTTAAGGTTTTTAATGAGTGAAATGTAATGAAATTTTAGATCATATCTAAATCATATCTAGATCATATCTAAAATCCATCCTGTACAAGATATTGTTTTTCACTATATTTTTTCAGTTTTTAGCTCTTATGATTATGACCGGTAGATTCTTACAAGTTATTTATGATTTACAATGGGAGCGTTAGATTATTTACATAAATATTTCTTCAAAATTAATAAATAAAGTTAATACTATGAGCTAAATACTTTAAATAAATTGATAAGACTGAGCGTTAACACTAAAAGTCACAAAAATTAACAGGACAAAGCACAATATTCACACACATTTTTCTTTTTCAATCTTGCCATATAAATAAAATTGAATCTAAGTTATTCCAGTAAGATTTTGGTAATACTTTTGACTTAATTTCAGCTCTTCCAAAGTAATCATGCAAAATGTGAATTAAATATTCTAAACTTCCACCTGAAAAAATATTAAATAAAAACAAAGGATCATTCTTATACGGAAAGAAAAATATTTATGAATTTTAAATAAAGAAAATAAAAAGAAAACAATAAAGATTTTCTTATCTATGAAAATTGCAGCAGCAGTATGATATGAAAATCTATCATGCGTCTCTTCATTTATTGGTATAAGTCTATTTTATCCATAAAATTTTGTTGATATGAACCCTGAAAGATATGAATTATAAGCATAAGATTTTTTTTGTAAATTTTTAATTAAATGTGAAATTTTACCTTTTGAGAAATTAATAAATTCTCAGGTGATGTGTCCTGTGTTTGTGTTTCTTATATTTATATGAGCTTCCATTGCAGTTAGTGATATTGATCATACTTCTACACCAAAGCAAAAAAAGTAAATTAATTATTGTGCTTGCTATAATTCCTAAAACAATTATTTTTTATATTTATAATATTCACATTGATTTTAAATATTTATTTAAATCTAAAATTCAATATCCCATTCAAGTAAAAATTTTTTCGGAACAAGACGTCAAGACGAAATCGGAGCAAGCGATTGCGCAGTAGTGTCGTCACAGCACTGTGAGTACTAGTGCAAAGCGAAGAGACTGGCGGCACTACTGCGCAATCGCCTGCTCCGATTTCGTCTTGACGTCTTGTTCCGAAAAAATTTTTACTTGAATGGGATATTGAATTTTAGATTTAAATTAATATTTAAAAGCAATGTGAATATTATAAATATAAAAAATAGTTGTTTTAAGATGATTTTTTCAAGTTTTACTCGAGTTTAGTGAATAGAAAAATAAAAATATTTTGACCTTTTATCGAGTACAATTTAATTTATTTATTTATGACGTTTCTACCCCTAGTTCGGGGTCCTTTTCAAATCTATATAGAAATTTTTTAATTAATAATATTACACAAAGTATATAAAATTTAGAAAAATATTTGACAATTTTAAATTCTTACATTTTAAATTATTATTACATGAATATTAGGATGTAAAGGGTCCAGTCATAATGTAAAATTTTAATATTTCTGATTAAAAAATCTGTAAAAAATATATAAAGAAATTAACCTAATTTGTACATACATGATTAATTGTGAATTAATTATAAATATTTACCGTATGTCATTGTTTAAAATTAAAAATATATATATACATAATATCACAGAAGGTTATTTTTAAAGTTATTTAATATATTAATTAAAATTAATTGGTCTTAATAAGCTATTATCACAGAGTTTTAATTGTTTGTAGATTAACAGTTAAATTTATGAAAATTTCAAATTATGTATATGTAGTAGTAAAGTTTGTATTGGTGAAGTAAATGTAACTATTTGCAATAATTCATATAACTAACGACATCTATGAGATATTGATCGACGAAATATGGATATATATATAGGTAATCAATAAGCATACGGACGTCAAAGTCGCGTCGTCATGGCAACACTATGTAAACAATGAATGCTTGCTTTTTTTCATTTTATGAGTTATAGAAAGATATGGTTTGAATAATCCTTTAGAATCTTCTTGTAGGTTGATAGACTTTTTTTGAGTATTGATGTGAAGGACCTCAGATGTGCTGCGTTTGTGATATGAAGGTTCTTTGTCCAAAATGTGATAATTTTCCCACTTAAAGTTATGTTTAGTATCTAAATAATGTTGAGTAATAGGTGGTATATTATCTTTCTTCTGAGTGTTGTCATCAGTATTGTCAAAGGTATTTTTTGATGGTTCAACCTTCTTGTTTATATGGCTTCTGAGAACCCTATGACTACCGGTTTGTTGTTTTTCTTTATCTTTGGCTAAAGCTAATTCTTTTTTAATCTCTCTATCAACACCAGCTTTGTGTTCACCTATACGTATAGATACTTCACGTTTGGTTTGGCCTACATATGTTGCATCACACTCATTACACTCTATCTTATATATTACATTAGTGTTCTCACCCTTTTTAAGTTTATCTTTGGCTTTGATGACTAGACTACTGTTACTTTTTTCAATTATAGGTATGGTGATGACATCATATTTTTTAAACATACCTGACATACTGTTGTAGAAACCGTCAATATTAGGAATGCATATCTTTGGTTTCTTAGCTATAATTCTTTTTTCCATGTCATAACTCACATTTTCATTGTTGTTGTCATCCTCAGCTCTATACTCAAGAGTATTTATTCTTTTCCTTATGTAGTAGTCTATGAACTTGCTGGGATAATCATTATTCAATAATAGTTGTTTAACTACTACAAGGTTATCTGTGTGGAATTTCTTATCAGAAAGTAATATTGCTTTGTCTACTAATGTGTATATCATTCCTATTTTCTGATGTTTTGTGTGTGCTGAGTTGAAATTCAAGTATCTACCCGATGAGGTTGGTTTTCTGTACCAATTATGTGTCAATTTATTGTTCTGTCTAATTAATTTAATGTCTAAAAAATTTATACTATTGTCAATTTCTGTCTCATGAGTAAACTGTAGTCTATTGTGATATGAATTAAAAATTTCAAGAATATGTTCTATTTTGTCATTTGGGATACATGTTAATATGTCGTCAACGTATCTGACAAATAATAATGAATTTCAACTCAGCACACACAAAACATCAGAAAATAGGAATGATATACACATTAGTAGACAAAGCAATATTACTTTCTGATAAGAAATTCCACACAGATAACCTTGTAGTAGTTAAACAACTATTATTGAATAATGATTATCCCAGCAAGTTCATAGACTACTACATAAGGAAAAGAATAAATACTCTTGAGTATAGAGCTGAGGATGACAACAACAATGAAAATGTGAGTTATGACATGGAAAAAAGAATTATAGCTAAGAAACCAAAGATATGCATTCCTAATATTGACGGTTTCTACAACAGTATGTCAGGTATGTTTAAAAAATATGATGTCATCACCATACCTATAATTGAAAAAAGTAACAGTAGTCTAGTCATCAAAGCCAAAGATAAACTTAAAAAGGGTGAGAACACTAATGTAATATATAAGATAGAGTGTAATGAGTGTGATGCAACATATGTAGGCCAAACCAAACGTGAAGTATCTATACGTATAGGTGAACACAAAGCTGGTGTTGATAGAGAGATTAAAAAAGAATTAGCTTTAGCCAAAGATAAAGAAAAACAACAAACCGGTAGTCATAGGGTTCTCAGAAGCCATATAAACAAGAAGGTTGAACCATCAAAAAATACCTTTGACAATACTGATGACAACACTCAGAAGAAAGATAATATACCACCTATTACTCAACATTATTTAGATACTAAACATAACTTTAAGTGGGAAAATTATCACATTTTGGACAAAGAACCTTCATATCACAAACGCAGCACATCTGAGGTCCTTCACATCAATACTCAAAAAAAGTCTATCAACCTACAAGAAGATTCTAAAGGATTATTCAAACCATATCTTTCTATAACTCATAAAATGAAAAAAAGCAAGCATTCATTGTTTACATAGTGTTGCCATGACGACGCGACTTTGACGTCCGTATGCTTATTGATTACCTATATATATATCCATATTTCGTCGATCAATATCTCATAGATGTCGTTAGTTATATGAATTATTGCAAATAGTTACATTTACTTCACCAATACAAACTTTACTACTACATATACATAATTTGAAATTTTCATAAATTTAACTGTTAATCTACAAACAATTAAAACTCTGTGATAATAGCTTATTAAGACCAATTAATTTTAATTAATATATTAAATAACTTTAAAAATAACTTTCTGTGATATTATGTATATATATATTTTTAATTTTAAACAATGACATACGGTAAATATTTATAATTAATTCACAATTAATCATGTATGTACAAATTAGGTTAATTTCTTTATATATTTTTTACAGATTTTTTAATCAGAAATATTAAAATTTTACATTATGACTGGACCCTTTACATCCTAATATTCATGTAATAATAATTTAAAATGTAAGAATTTAAAATTGTCAAATATTTTTCTAAATTTTATATACTTTGTGTAATATTATTAATTAAAAAATTTCTATATAGATTTGAAAAGGACCCCGAACTAGGGGTAGAAACGTCATAAATAAATAAATTAAATTGTACTCGATAAAAGGTCAAAATATTTTTATTTTTCTATTCACTAAACTCGAGTAAAACTTGAAAAAATCATCATTATGGAGCCTAGACCGAACAGCGCTCAGAGTTTACCATCAGACTCAATTTCAAATACTTTTGAATTTATTAAATCATCGTTTGACAACAGCATTTATCACAAAGTTAAATTACTCACACGTACAAAAAGAAAATTTACCATCGCCTGTGCACATCGTCGCTTTTTACTAGCATGTCGAGAAAATGACACACTTCCAAAACATCTGCAAAACATACATGGAAATTTGAAACATATACAATTCTTTAGTAATTATGGCAACAAATTTTTCCAGAAAAACAAGGAAAATTTCCAGAAAAAGTTACTGAACCTAGAAATTGATGACATCAATATTCATGTAAATTTTTTGAAAAAAGCCATTAAAAACTTAGAGCTTTTTCTCATTGATCATTTAGGCATTGACTTAGTGTCACACATAAACAACATACATGACACACATTTAAAAATACTGAATGAAAAAATGATTGTAAAGAACAATAATAAATTAAACATCATAATGGGCAAAGTGCAATACTCAAACAATCCCATAATAAATCCCAATAAAAATGATTGCAACAACAACGAATCTAACAATACAAATAGGAATAATTGGTTTGTCAACTTGACTAATCACGAAATACCAAAAAATGTGATTGATACTGTTGCCCTAGGACAAAAATTTGCAAGCAGATCTAGTCTAAACAACAAGAATGCAATCAACACAATCAAAAACGTTGAAAATCTCTTGAATATTTATAAGTTTCCTGAAGAGCAAGTAGAAGAGATTCGCCATGGGACCATTGCCAACATAAACAATCATTTAAATAGAAAAAACAAACACATGAATGTCATTGATAAATTATTCATAAAAAATTCCAAAGAAACAAAACAATATCTTAAAGAGCATGATAATATTCTTTTCACCAACTCTGACAAAGGTAACATGACAGTGGCTCTGTACAACACTGATTATATGAAAGAAATGGAGGATCTTGTCAATGATCAGACCACATATTTAAAGTTAGACAAGAATCCACTTGAAGAACTAAGGAAAAATACTCAAGAGTTTCTCACAATTTGGAATATCAATGGCTTCCTGGAAAAAGAATATCATAGGTTCAGTCTGACACAAACCGACACCGTACTACCTAAATTATATGGCTTACCAAAAGTTCATAAAATCTACATCGATGAGGCAGGTTTAAGACGTTACAAACTTAGACCTGTACTTTCCACAATAAATACACCTACACATAAATTTGCTAAGTATTTTAATTCATTATTAAGTAACTGCACTAAGAGACCTGACTCATACATAAAAAATAGCTATCATTTTATCCAGAAAATTTCTCAAATCCATATTCCTGATAACCACATGTTAATAAGTCTTGACGCATCTAGCCTATTCACCAATGTCCCAATAGAACTAGTAAAAAATAGTTTAGATAAACGATACTCTTCAATAATGAAAAACACACACATTCCTTTAATTGAATTACATAGAGCAATAGATTTTTTCCACAACAACACAGTCTTTCAATTCAACAATCAATACTACAAACAAATACATGGCTCACCAATGGGCTCTGCAGTTTCCTCAATGTTTGCTAATCTAGTTTTGGAGGATCTTGAGGAACACTGTTTGAGCCTACTAGATTTTAAACCTGTATTTTTTGTCAGATACGTTGACGACATATTAACATGTATCCCAAATGACAAAATAGAACATATTCTTGAAATTTTTAATTCATATCACAATAGACTACAGTTTACTCATGAGACAGAAATTGACAATAGTATAAATTTTTTAGACATTAAATTAATTAGACAGAACAATAAATTGACACATAATTGGTACAGAAAACCAACCTCATCGGGTAGATACTTGAATTTCAACTCAGCACACACAAAACATCAGAAAATAGGAATGATATACACATTAGTAGACAAAGCAATATTACTTTCTGATAAGAAATTCCACACAGATAACCTTGTAGTAGTTAAACAACTATTATTGAATAATGATTATCCCAGCAAGTTCATAGACTACTACATAAGGAAAAGAATAAATACTCTTGAGTATAGAGCTGAGGATGACAACAACAATGAAAATGTGAGTTATGACATGGAAAAAAGAATTATAGCTAAGAAACCAAAGATATGCATTCCTAATATTGACGGTTTCTACAACAGTATGTCAGGTATGTTTAAAAAATATGATGTCATCACCATACCTATAATTGAAAAAAGTAACAGTAGTCTAGTCATCAAAGCCAAAGATAAACTTAAAAAGGGTGAGAACACTAATGTAATATATAAGATAGAGTGTAATGAGTGTGATGCAACATATGTAGGCCAAACCAAACGTGAAGTATCTATACGTATAGGTGAACACAAAGCTGGTGTTGATAGAGAGATTAAAAAAGAATTAGCTTTAGCCAAAGATAAAGAAAAACAACAAACCGGTAGTCATAGGGTTCTCAGAAGCCATATAAACAAGAAGGTTGAACCATCAAAAAATACCTTTGACAATACTGATGACAACACTCAGAAGAAAGATAATATACCACCTATTACTCAACATTATTTAGATACTAAACATAACTTTAAGTGGGAAAATTATCACATTTTGGACAAAGAACCTTCATATCACAAACGCAGCACATCTGAGGTCCTTCACATCAATACTCAAAAAAAGTCTATCAACCTACAAGAAGATTCTAAAGGATTATTCAAACCATATCTTTCTATAACTCATAAAATGAAAAAAAGCAAGCATTCATTGTTTACATAGTGTTGCCATGACGACGCGACTTTGACGTCCGTATGCTTATTGATTACCTATATATATATCCATATTTCGTCGATCAATATCTCATAGATGTCGTTAGTTATATGAATTATTGCAAATAGTTACATTTACTTCACCAATACAAACTTTACTACTACATATACATAATTTGAAATTTTCATAAATTTAACTATAATCTACAAACAATTAAAACTCTGTGATAATAGCTTATTAAGACCAATTAATTTTAATTAATATATTAAATAACTTTAAAAATAACTTTCTGTGATATTATGTATATATATATTTTTAATTTTAAACAATGACATACGGTAAATATTTATAATTAATTCACAATTAATCATGTATGTACAAATTAGGTTAATTTCTTTATATATTTTTTACAGATTTTTTAATCAGAAATATTAAAATTTTACATTATGACTGGACCCTTTACATCCTAATATTCATGTAATAATAATTTAAAATGTAAGAATTTAAAATTGTCAAATATTTTTCTAAATTTTATATACTTTGTGTAATATTATTAATTAAAAAATTTCTATATAGATTTGAAAAGGACCCCGAACTAGGGGTAGAAACGTCATAAATAAATAAATTAAATTGTACTCGATAAAAGGTCAAAATATTTTTATTTTTCCAGTTGTTTTAAGAATTATAGCAAGCACAATAATTAATTTGCTTTTTTTGCTTTAGGTGTAGAAGTATGGTTAATAACATTAGCTCCAATGGAAGCTCACATAATATAAGAAACAAACACAGGACACATCACCTGAGAATTTATTAATTTTTCAAAAGGTAAAATTTCACATTTAATTAAAAATTTACAAAAAAAATCTTATGCTTATAATTCATATCTTTCAGGGTTCATATCAACAAAATTTTATGGATAAATAGACTTATACCAATAAATGAAGAGACGCATGATAGATTTTCATATCATGCTGCTGCTGCAATTTTCATAGATAAGAAAATCTTTATTGTTTTTTTTTTATTTTCTTTATTTAAAATACATAAATATTTTTCTTTGCGTATAAGAATGATCCTTTGTTCTAATTTACTATTTTTTCAGGTGGAAGTTTAGAATATTTAATTCACATTTGCATGATTACTTTGGAAGAGCTGAAATTAAGTCAAAAGTATTACCAAAATCTTACTGCAATAACTTAGATTCAATTTTATTTATATGGCAAGATTGAAAAAGAAAAATGTGTGTGGATATTGTGCTTTGTCCTGTTAATTTTTGTGACTTTTAGTGTTAACGTCAAGTCTTATCAATTTATTTAAAGTATTTTGCACATAGTATTAACTTTATTTATTAATTTTGAAGAAATATTTATGTAAAGAATCTAACGATCCCATTGTAAATCATAAATAACTTGTATGAATCTACCGGTCATAATCATAAGAGCTAAAAATTGAAAAAATATAGTGAAAAACAATATCTCGAACATGATGGATTTTCTCTGTTAAGTTACACATTATGTTCTCTAATTAAAAATCAATAAAAAAATAAATCTTTTTTAAAAATTACATATTTTGAAAATTTATAAAAATAATTATGATAAAAGTCTATATTAAATTATACCATTAGGGCTGGATTTGCTCCTACAAAGTGGATAATTATAAGAAAAACCAAAAATTTTTTTACACTCTGAATGTTAAATAATTGTTGAAAGCAAGAATTTTTTTTCTGTAGAATCCTTATATCGTTAATACTTTCTTTAAAATTAATTGATGTTTCTTTACTTTCTTTATATCATCGAAGGATAAAAAATAAATAATGTAACAATAAGAATTATACTGATTTAGCAAATAAATTTATTAAACATCGGTTTGTATAGCATTGAATCTACATTACATATGATCATCATTAAAAGTTCTTATTTTGAGTACATAGAATATTAGTCTTGAAGTTAAATACAATTTGTAAATAGTAGAAAGGATGGTATGATAATGCTTATTGATAGCAAAACTTGCTTCAGAGAATAGGTAATTGTAAATTACTTTCTTTCATATATTTTGCTATTTCTTCACCTACTATTGATAATTTTCGACGACCTAGGTTATCTAGTTCTGGAGCCCCATACCGAACTTCACATACTTCACTCTCCAAATTAGCTCCATTTGTATTTGTGTCTAAACTTTCAGTAACATCTAGTTCACAATGATTTAAACTATTATTGTCATTTGACGTTGATTTTGGATGTACTTGGTTTATATGCCTTATTAAAAAAGCTTCAAGTTGAAAAGTATGCATACAAACATTGCATTTATATGTTACTGCTGGATTAGCATTATATTGCTTACTTTCTAAAGGTTTTTTAACAATGTGACTCCGACGATGAGAAGTTAGGTAGCTTTTAACAGCAAACCGTTTTTCACAAACATCACAAGAAAATGGACGTTCACCAGTGTGAATTTTTTTATGAGTATTTAAACTCGATTTTTGTGAAAACCTTTTTGCACATAAATCACATTCATATGGTTTTTCACCAGTATGTGTTCTCATATGCACATCTAAATACTGCTTTCGATCAAACTTTGATTTACAAACAGTACAACCATAGGATTTGTTACCTACTTGGTTACCTAGTGTGAGGGGCTTCATGTTCGATTTGAAGATAATTTTCTTTATAGGGGAGTTGAGTTATTATTTCACCGAATATTATATCAAATATTTCTCAAAATAATATTGTAAATTAACAATTAGTTTTCAATACAAAAATATAGTTATAAGAATAAAAATTTATAAACCTCCGATCACTTTTTTTTCGCATTTATTTCAACATAACCTGTCTGCTAACGCATCAAAGTAATATTTAAATACTTATTGCCCCTGCTAAAAAAAAAAAGAAAAACGAAAAGAACAAAGATCGAACGGCTATATGATGCAATAAAAATTTTTTTTTCTAATTATTGATAAATTTTTCAACTTTTTTACATTAAAGAAATTAATTTAGTCTAAGCGTAAGTTTTGATTTATGAAATTGCGTTGCTGGAATTGAATTTAAGTAATTGCCGCGTCGTTATAAACGCGCTCAGAGACTTTTTTAGGTTTTCTGTTTGTTTATTGGTATACATCTTTTTGTATGGGCAGCTAGCTTGCTTTAGGGGCCATATTGTCAATCAGTTGCAGTAAAAGTTTTTTCGCATAGATAAAATTGCTAAAAGTCGTTATTGAAGTGTTTTCCTGTGTCTTAATAGTTAATAAAAATATTAGTTTGTTGCATAATGGATGTCAACATTGAAGATTATTTTAATTTGTTAAATAATTGGGCTCATAGAGAATATTTAAGACACGAATATGAGCTAATGTACAGATACCTAATTTTGGAGAATTACAATCCTAGAGCAGCAGCACGAAGATATCAGCGTGAAAATGAAGGGCTCAGAAGATATCCAGACTATAGGGTATTTGTACGTCTTAATCGAAGAATGAGAAGGGTAGGCTGTTTAGTGCCAAATCATGCATATGGTGGTAGATTTAAAAGGGTAGGTCTTAAATGCAGTATTAATAACTAATTTTAATTAATTACCAGTATATGTATGATTTTTTTTCATTGTCTTATTTTTTTTTACGTTTTTTGCAATTTGCAGATTCATGTTGAATTAGAAATTTTAGTCCTTGCGGAATTTGAAGAAAATCCAAATTTAAGTACTAGAGTGTGTGCCCTTCGCTTTGGCACAAATACCACTATGGTTCATAGAATACTAAGGTTAGTTTTATTATTTTTATAATAAATTTTAATTTGTAACAATCATCAAAATGATTCTGATGGATATACTTTTTTCGTGCTAGCTCGCGTAAAAAAAACCATTCTGGTTTACCATGCTGGTTTACCATCTGGTTTTTCAGATGGTTAACCAGATGGTTTACCAGATGGTTAAATACCAGGTATTTAAAAAAAAAAATAATAAGATCCCGGGATGAAAATGAACGTTGCAAGTAGAAGCGGATACCCTGGGGGTATAATTTTCAATTTTCCGACCCAACATATTTTCCGATTTTCCAAGATGGCGGACCATAAAATTTTCAAAACATCAACTTTTAACTTTACAAGGGGGTTTTTGAGGGTGAGAAAAATGAATTTAGGGTGGACAATATTCAATTTTTCGACCCAACATATTTTCCGATTTTCCAAGATGGCGGACCATAAAATTTTAAAAGCATCAACTTTTAACTTTACAAGGGGGTTTTTGAGGGTGAGAAAAATGAATTTAGGGTGGACAATATTCAATTTTTCGACCCAACATATTTTCCGATTTTCCAAGATGGCGGACCATAAAATTTTAAAAGCATCAACTTTTAACTTTACAAGGGGGTTTTTGAGGGTGAGAAAAATGAATTTAGGGTGGACAATATTCAATTTTTCGACCCAACATATTTTCCGATTTTCCAAGATGGCGGACCATAAAATTTAAAAATATCAATTTTGAACCTCACAAGGGGGTTTTTGAGGGTGAGGAAAGTTAATTTAGGGTGGAAAATATTCAATTTTTCGACCCAACATATTTTCCGATTTTCCAAGATGGCGGACAATAAAATTTAAAAATATCAACTTTTAACTTTACAAGGGGGTTTTTGAGGGTGAGAAAAGTGAATTTAAGGTGGAAAATATTCAATTTTTTGACCCAACATATTTTCCGATTTTCCAAGATAGCGAACAATTAAATTTAAAAATATCAACTTTTAACTTTACAAGGGGATTTTTTAAAGTTTTTTGATACGGCATCTTTGAAATCGGAAAATATGTTGGGTCGAAAAATTGAGTATTTTCCACCATAAATTCACTTTTCTCACCCTCAAAAACCCCCTTGTAAAGTTAAAAGTTGATGTTTTTAAAATTTTATGGTCCGCCATCTTGGAAAATCGGAAAATATGTTGGGTCGAAAAATTGAAAATTATACCCCTAGGGTATCCGCTTCTACCTGGGAGGTTCATTTTCATCCTGGGATCTTATTATTTTTTTTTAAATACCTGGTGGTTAACCATCTGGTAAACCATCTGGTAAACCATCTGAAAAACCAGATAGTAAACCAGCATGGTAAACCAGGATGGTTTTTTTTGCGCGAGAGTGCTCACGCTAGTGCCAAAACTTTTTCGCCCTTGATATTAATATACTATTTCGGTACTCATAATTAAAATAACTAAAAAAGTACAATATTTTAATTAATAATTAATACTTTGATTTTATTTCATATACAATATGTTAAAAAACGTATCTTTCGACAACAATTTTTATTACAATATAACTTATTTTTTACAGATTTTATGGGTTTCATCCTTTTCGATATCAAAAAGTCCAAGCCTTGATGGGTGTGAATGACTACAGAGCTAGAAGGCATTTTTGCTTAGCAATTTTAAATTTACGACCTCGGTTAGCCGCTCGAGGTCTTAATCTTTCCTCACTGATATTTTACGTTGACGAATGTACATTCACGAGAAATGGCATGTTTAACCAGAAAAATTATGTTTATTGGACAGATGAGAATCCCAGGTAAAAATAATAAATTAAAAATAAAATTCTTTGCATAAAATTTTAATATTATATGGCTAGATATAAATGCACCATTTTGGGGTGCATGGTTGGGTCTTCAAATCGGTTCCAAACTATTTTTTCCCGAAAGTACTACTAAAAATAAGCCTCCATGCAATAAGTTTTAGCTCAAAGGGTTAAATTCTCGATCTTTGGCAGTCATTTTCGTTTTTTGGTAGTTTCAGATAATTTTTGTAAAAAAAATTATTTTCAATAAAAATTGAACCAATATGCATGGAACATGTTTACTTATAATCTCTTGTTATTACAACAACAACAATAATTATCTAAATTTTAATATTTAAATTTTACAGACTTACACGGGAGACAGCATTCCAACATAGGTGGTCTATAAACATATGGGCAGCCGTTGTTAATAATATAGTGGTGTGTAAAATTTTTTTATCATTTTATTATCAGACAACTAAAAACAATAGTATAATCATTATCATTTAAAAAACATTGATAAATATTTTTTTTTCATTTTAGATAGGACCCATAGAGCTTCCTGAACGTTTGGGTGCACAAGCTTATGTGGAATTCCTTAGACATAGGTTACCACCCTTGATATTAGAAGCCGGTTTGCCAGCAGAAATTGTTGATAACTTAATCTACTTGCATGATGGGGCGCCTGCTCACGGTGCCCATATTGTTAGAAATGTGTTGGACAGAATGTTTCCCGGACGTTGGGTTGGTCGGGGTGGTCCTATTCCCTGGCCTGCCCGGAGTCCAGATCTTAATGCTTGCGATTACTACTTATGGGGTCGTATAAAGAATGTAGTCTATCAGGGAGATACATCCACAAGGGAATTAACATGGCTAAAAATACAACAAGCTTTTGAAAGCCTTCAACCAGCTGAAATAAGAAGAGCAACAGAAAGCATATATGAAAGGGCTCGTTTATGTCTTGCCAATAATGGTATGCATTTCGAGCATCTTTAAAAAAATAAATTAATTTCCAACTGAACAAAGTATGTTTAAAAAATCCTAAATTATTAAAAAAATTTTTAAATGTAAATTTTTGAAAAATATAAAATATTATAAATATAATAAAAAACAAAAAAATATGGTTTTTTTTTATTAAAAAATTTATTTTTAATTCTATTATGTCTCACATTATACAGCAAATCTAGAAGATTATTTTTAAGATACTTTGGAGGAATCAAAGATAGCCAAAGCTTAGCTACAGCTTCATCATTTAAATTAATTTGTATGTTATGTGATCTAATAATTGAACAAAGTAAAATTAAAGCTGTATTTCATTTTTGAGCAAAATTAAATTTTCAAAATTCTCTATTGGTCTAATTTCATAAAAAATAGCAAATTCTGAATTTTATGATAACTTCGAAATATTTCATCCAAAAAAGATTTTTTTAAATCCAGGTAGTTTTTCTGGGAGATCTAAATTTATTGGCCAAAAACAGAAATAAAAATTTTGAAAAATCTTCATTCGTTCTCGTCATAACTTTTCGCTATGTTATTACTACAGCAAAAAGTTTCTCCAATTTAAAGTACAAAAACGTGTAAAAAATTTGAAGGCAATCAAAATATGTAGTTCTTCAAGAGTTGTACCTTTTAGGTATTTATACCCATTAAATATTTTAGTTAGTCAAATACTTAACTCCAGATAATCACTCGAATTTAGTATGGAGAATAATTTTTAATAGAATAAAATTAAAGTAAAAATTTCTTGTTAATAAATATTATTACTCATTATTGCCTTATAGATATATTAATAAAAATACTAATTTATCTATGGTATTAAATTTTCCCCAAATTATGACTTTTTTTGAAAAAAATTTTTCCTATCCTTTCCTAAGGAATCCAAAACTATAGAAAATAAATATTGGTTTACCTTTTTAAATTATACAAACATAGATAGGTAATCAAAACAATCATTTTTGAAATTTGTTTGTTGTACTTATATTTAGTAAAGCCTGTAAGGTATAAATCCTGCTAAATAAAAAAGTATTTTATACGTTTTTTTGTCATAAATAGCAATTTTTCTGTGGATTTTCTCATATGTAAATAAAAAGTCATAATAATATTCAATTAGAAGTTTTAAATAATAGTAAATAATAGTAAAGTTATTTTAATTTACAAAAATTTTTGTAATTAATTATTTCATGTTTTATAAATCTTAAAATTAAATAAATATAAAAATTATTTTATAAAGAAAACTAAATTAGCTACAACTTTTTATTTAAAACTTAAGCAACTATATATCTAAGTTCAAAATTTAATTCTGTATTTTGCATTTTATTATTAAAAAACTTTAATCAATTGCTTTATAAATTTTATATCGTTACTTATATCTAAGGAGATTGGATCATCTTTTTCATTTAGAACCATTCTTGATGTACTATAGAAAATATTTGTAAAATTTCATTATCATTACGTATATTTTTTATCTCATTTGCTGTTCAAATTGACCTTTTAGTGATATTTTTACATTTTTTAATCCGAAGTTCTTCTAAATATAATGAATATCTTATTAAATTAATAAAAGATCTTTCAATTGACAATTTGGAAAGCAAAAAAATACCACTAAAACCAATTTCTGTAAAATTACAATATTTTATAACATGTCTTAAATTTTTACATTTTCCTATTGCCAACAATAAATTATCTATATTAATTTCTGTATAAATACATTTAAAATATTCAAGATTTTCTAATTTTTTTAAATATTCCTCTCCTATTGGTGTAGCTGAATAATCTTCTACTTCAATTTGTAATTTTTTTAAACTTGTACATTGCGATAACCCTATAATACAATTATCTGTAAAATTTGGTATTACACAACTTAATTCTGTTAATTTTTTAAAACTTTGAAAACAATTTGATATTTCATCAATAAGTTCTAAATTATTAAGCACTTCTAAATTATCTACATGTAATTTATCCATAAAATTTTTATCAATTTTTTTATCTAAATTAAAAGGAATCTTTAAAATTTTAATATCTTTTTGTTTTGAAAGTAATCGTAAAAGATTGTCAACCGATGGAGAAATTTCCAAATCAAATTCAGAAATACATTCACAATTACTATCGCTTAGTGCATCTAAAATATATTTACCAGCTTCATTATGAAATTTACCAACTATAATCAAATCTAAAACAAAAATTTTTTATAAATTTATCAAGTGGCAAATAAAATTATAAAGGTCATTTTCTAAAAATATTGTACAATCAGATTATGATAAATATTCAATTTTTTCTATTTAATGAAAATGGCTGAGACATTCAGATTCTAAAATGCATGAGTTTAAAGAAAGGAAATTTAGACTTTCAATATTAAGAAAATAAGTTTCCAGAAAAAAATCATCTAATTTTATATCTCCTTGATTATTGTAATATTTGAGTTTAAAATTTTTAACATTAGTACAATGAAGAGTTAACGCTACAAGAATAGCATATAAAAGCATTTCCCATTAACTGAATTCCTTGAACTGTACTTTGCCTTGTTAAAGTATTAGATTTTATTGCTTCTATAACCTCAATTACTCTTTCGCATTCTAGACGTTGATAGAAATTATCACATTTAGATTTCAGTTCTTGGATTTTTTCACTAAATTTTTCTTTATTCTTCTTATCGATTAAAAGCTTTTCTCCAACATCCCATAACTGTGTGGTAAATTCACTTATGTGTTTTTTATATTTTTGAATTTCTTCTAAATGCTTGTAGCATTGATATTCAATTCTTGATTGTCACTGTGCAATTTTTTCTTTTGCTACTTTTTGTTCGTCTCTTAACTTATTAAGTTTTTCTTTAAAAGCGGCTTTTATTTTTTCTTTCATTAATTCTAATTTCATTTGATACTTATCATGAATTTGTTTTAAATCATAATTTTCTTTATTTTAATTGCAATTTACAATTCTTAGTTGAAGATTTTTAAGCAAGTCTGCAAATAATTCCATTTCTGTTTTAAAATTCAATATTCTTTCTTTCAAACGAACATTTTCTTCTTTTTCCAATTTTAATTCATTTTCAATTATATCATTTTTAACAACAAGAGCTTTGCTTTCTTGAATTTCTGAATTTTGATAAGTTATAATTTTTTGTTGACTCAAGGAAACATTTATATGCTTGCAACAGAAGCTATAATTTTTGCTGCTGATGTTAACTCTAACTTTAAGAACTGAGAATTTTTTAATTGAATATTAGAAATGCTTTCTTCTAATTCTTGTCTTTTTTTGATTGTTTGACTCAGTTCATTACTCATTGAATTTTCTTGATCAAAATGTCCATTTCTTAAAGTGCAGTACTGAACCAAACATGCAAATAACCAACAATATTTGGAACGATTAAAAGAGCTTAGGAGGTGATGCTTATAGAGCTGCTTCAAGAGGTGATCGTTTTTCTATACCCATGCCCATTTTTTCTGTATATCTGTAATCGATTACTTACAGACAATGCTAATTGGACGGATGTAACCTGTAAATAATTAAATGCTTAACTGTTGCAATTAACTCATAGAGTATAAAAATAAAGTTGTTACCTTAAATCCTTTGCTAGTAACCCAGTCAGTTTCATTCGTCATTTTTTTGCTCTTACTAATTTAAGTAATGCATGTCTAGGTACTAGGTGTAAAAGATTATAAGTAATTATACTCTTTAACTCGCTTCTAGATTCGCCTTTTTTACTTGATTCTAATGCTTGATGAAGGTAATACACACTTTTCAACCATGGTTCAATTTGCACAAAGTCTGATTGGAAATACCAGGAGTCTTACTTAGGTAATACGCTATGTAATAGCATTATCACACCAGGTATTTCAATTGTATTTATAGCTTTTTTATTATGACGAGCAATTAAATTTAATAGAGTATCAAGATTTGAGTCAAGAATTGGATACAAATGCTGGGTTGTTTCTATTCTAGAAATCCAAGATTCATCAAATGATATTGCTTGAGCATATTCTGCTGTGTTTTAAAAGCAATCGTCAAATTTGGGATAAATAGCATTTCCCATTCAAAATAATAAGACATCTTCAGGGTAACGAGAAACTAATTTAGCTCTTATTTTTATACAAGCAGCAACTACCTGTAAAAAGACAATTACTTAATTATTTATAATATTATGATTTATAATTTAATTTAACTTTATATTCATTTACCTTGTAAATATTTGTGGGTTAGACTGGGTAAGCGAAATGATTGATTAATTCAAAACTGAGTTATGAATAATAATATTTAAATCTTCAACAAACAAGATTATTTATTTATTATTTTATTTATTCTATTTTATAAAAAAACTGTAATATTTTATGTACACGATTATTAAACAGCCAATTGAAGTCCATTAATCATTGTATGAAGTTGTTACTCGTAAATTTAAAAAAAAAATCTTTATCGCTGTCGGTAATAGCGATTCCGTCGCTTATTTTATTTCGTGAATTTATGCAGACTTATGTTTTACCGACATTTCTTAACTATATATTTACCTAACCTTCCTGATGTACCACGTATTCAGAAATACCCTGTATAAATTATGTATAGTTTATGTATAATATGTATATATGTATATATGTGTGTATAAATAAATATATATGTATGTAGGTATTATATATTTATATGGGTGTCTTTCATAAATTATGAGCTTTTTTTATAAATTTAAATGAAAAATTAGTATAAAAAATTATTTATATGTATATAATAATACACATAGCTTATGCAGAGTATATGTATAATATGTTTATATGTATGCATGTGTGTATATATATATATATTTATATATAAAAATGATTATATATATAAGTAATTTAATATAAATAAATAATTTTATATAATAATTTTTCTTTATTTTTTTTTATTTTTTATTTTTTACGCCCATATATATAGAAACATGCATATATATATGCACATATACACACATACATACATATAAACATATTATACATATACTCTGCATAAGCTATGTGTATTATTATATACATATAAATAATTTTTTATACTAATTTTTCATTTAAATTTATAAAAAAAGCTCATAATTTATGAAAGACACCCATATAAATATATAATACCTACATACATATATATTTATTTATACACACATATATACATATATACATATTATACATAAACTATACATAATTTATATACATTATATACATATAAATAATTTAATTTACGCAATTTTTAAAAAACGTTATTTTTTCAATTTTAAACGCGATTTTTCAGACATAGAGGCGTTTTGCCACGTTGGCCAAACACCAATCCTCTTTATAATAAAGCAGACATTTGAATGAATGTTAAACCAAACTTTTCTCGTTGGTTTGGTGCTTATTCAAACTAAAATTGTGAAGCAAAATCAGAAAAATCGCTAAAAAATGGGTTTTCCCATGTATTTTAAATGGGAGACATATTGATAAATATCTCGAAGAGAATTACTGATTTTCAAAAACGGGTTTCAACATGTTTCTGGGGACCAAAAAATCAACCTTTCCTGAAAATTTCAGCCTGATCCAAGCAGTTCTAATTTTTGCTCATTTTCAGCTCCCCCCAGAGACACGTTTTATCAAATAACTCGCCGAGATGTAGGTGTAACATTTAAAACCGAAAAGGTACTATTTCCTGAGTATCTGAACATTCATTTTCCGCTATAAAATCCGAAGTGCCTGACCTTTTCATAATCCGGTCTTTCTAGCTAGGCGTGGTTAATTTACTACTTTGTCCGGTAGATAGTAAAATGGGTCGATCCTATTAAATCTTTGACCAAGGTGGGGCCCTAGGTGGGCGTGCTGCAATAATAGAACTGGGATAGTAGAACTTGGGCGGTTTAGGTAACCAATCGATTGTACTCTGACTGATAAGTCCGGTCCATATTTTCATATTAAAAATTATTAAGTTCAATGCTAAGTCCCATTTTTTTGAAATAAAATTTGCTATAGATATGTGGTACATAAAAACAAACATAATCCTGAAAAAATTCCAAAAATCTGATTTTTCTTGATGGGTTTGCGCGTCGTCTGGCGAGGATTTTGGAGCCGGTTGTTGTTTTGGGATGATAATTTTTGGCGTATATTTGGTTTCAGTTTGTTCTACATTATGTGATTTGTATTTGGACTCTTCAGGTGGCAGTGATTTAGGTTCTACTGTTGTGTTTTCCAATGTATACGTGACTTCGGTTAGCAGTACATCACATGTAAGGTTTGTTTCGTTTTGTTGTACCAAGATGATAGCTTTTTCGGACAAAGGTGTTTCAGTTACTTTAAGTTCAGCGATTTCAATTATTTCTTCTTGAAGTGAAATTTTATTTGTATTAGCATAATTCATAGTTTTTTCTTTTTGAGTGGCATGGAACAAAGACATGGAGTTTTCGTTCGAAGGTGATTTAAATGTATTAATTGGTTTAATTTTTGTAGGATCTGCATTCAACGCTTTTAAAGAGAGCACGTGAAAAGCTTTATCCCGCCTTTGCGGGCTATATGATTTGTCGGAGTTAAAAATTCGTATTAAAATATTTAGTTTATATTCTTCGGTAATTATATGTACGCAATCGCTATCTTCTGATTTTATTTTCTTGTTTAAAATATGAAAGATCCCGTCAGGGTTTTTGCAATGTTTTGGGGGTTTACTTATTTTTAAATTGTTGTCATATTCATTCACACTTATATTATTATTTAATAAAATTCTAAGACTGTGAAATAAACAGTCACTATAGTTACTTACATCTAGATACCTAAAAAATTGTTCGTAACTTTCACCACATTTATCTATTTTGTCGTAGCGATTGAATACATTTGGATCGATGATAATTTGTTTATAAGTATCTCTTTTGCTTTTGTTAGGTGCAAATATCAAGGCGATATTAGCTTCATTATTTTTATTTTCAACTTCTATGATTTCAGTGTTGTTATTTTCTAATTGTTGAATAGTTTTAACTATACTTAAGCTTTTTTTGTTCTCAGAATTTATACAGATTCTTTTTTTGTGAATTATGTTTTCTGGATCTTTGTCTATAACTTTTACGTCGAGTGATCGTTCAAATAAATTTTTTTCTTTGATGGAGTCAACAGTAGCTGGGTAATTTTCTGTAATCGTTTCCTTATTTCTTTCGGGTTGTGATTTGCTAATTGTTATTTTACATTTTTCTGAATCAATTTTTATGTTCTTATTGGAAATAGAGTTTATTAAAGGGCTAAATTTATTCGTTTTGATGTTTAATATGTTTTTTATAATATTGTCGTTATCAGAATCGATTGCTGAGTTTGGTATGTCGATATCGCAAATTTCTGATTCTGAATTTTTAGGTTGAAGTGTAGGTACTTTTGAAGCGCAGGGCGACATTGGTGGTGATTTGTGCTGCATGCCGGGGTATTTAGGTATTAGAGGTGGGATTATGGGTTCAACTTTTCTAAGTCTACCTTTAGATCTTTTTTGGGCATTAGAATGGAAATTTTTGGAAATTTTTTGTATAGGGGTTTCTCTTGATTTTTTGATATTTGAGCTTAAATTTTTATCTGTTTCAGGGATTGAAGTAATTTCTGTTATTTTTAAGGGTTCAAATGTTTGTTTTACTGTGTTAGGGTTCAAAGTAAATTTTGGTTCTAAATTTTTATCGTTAGTTGCGAAAAGAAAAGAATCTTCTAGTTTAAAAGTTAATTCTGATTTTTCAATGGTTAAACTAGGGATTTTATTAATTTTTGGAAAATCAAGAATTTCTCTAGGTTTTTCAATATTGAAGTCTAAATCAGATTCGGCCTGAGGGATTATTTTTAATTTTTCAGAGTTTGTAGTGGATTTTATTTTTGGTTTAAGAATTGATTTCGGTTTTTCAAAACTAAAATTTTTTTTTAGTTCAGGGGTTAATTCTTCACTATTTGAGGTAAAGTCTTTTTCTAGGATAGTCTTTGAAAAGGGGCTAAAATTTTCTGTATTATTTGGGGTTTCAAAAGGTATTATGTTTGGAACGTGTATTTCATTAGGGTTTAAAATTGAGGGTAATATACTATTATGAAAAAATTTTGAACTTTTGTTGGTATTAAAGGTATTAAGATTATAATTTAGTTTTGGCCCACGCTCACTCGAGAATGGGCCAGCATCTAGTTTAAATGAAGTTCTGGTTGATTTTGGTTATATCCCTGATTTTGGTTGTAATTTTGGTTTTCATTAAAGTTTTGATCTTGGTTGGGAAAATATTGGTTTTGCTTATATCCCTGATTTTGGTTATAGTTTTGATTTTGATTATATCCCTTGATTTGGTTATAATTTTGGTTTTGATTGAAATTTTGGTTAGAGAAGTTAGGATAAAATTTGTTCGGGTTATTGTTAAAATTACTTCTTCCAGTATTTCTTCCTCTAAAATTGCCATGGAAATTGCTGTGGTTGTTTTGGTGACCATTAGAGTTTTGCTGGCTGTACCCGTAATTACTATTATTATTGTGTCGGCCACTTTTGTTAAAACCACGATTATTATTATCATAGTTATTATAACTGCGATTTTGTTGCCACCAAGGTGATGGTGGTGGGATATTTTCATAAGTGTTTTGCATATTCGGTTGAGCAATTTCTGGGTCTTTGTTTTCGTACTTTTTTTTGGATCCTTGCTCGATAGCTTTCAAAAGATCTGGGCACTGGGCCGTTTCGTGTGTTTCGCTCTTACAGAGGGAGCAGTCTTTTTTTTTAGTATCAGCGGTCACAACTCGTAGGTTCATGCTTTCTTTTAGTTTTTGTAGTTCTATGAACTGGGCCATCCTATCAAGTAAATCGGTGGTAACCATTGAACTAATAGTACTTGAGTCGTCAAAGGCTGCTGAATTTGTTTCCTTATTTGCAAAAGGGGTATGTTGTGATGAACAGAACTTGTGCCTTTGCACGGCTATTTTTCTACCTTCAAGGTTTATGGCTATATTTATGGCTTCTCTAAAAGTTTTGGGGTTTTTAGCGGCGACACGATATTCTGGTGGGCTTTTCAGTCCATAAATAAAGCATACGAGTGCTTCTTCGCTTGCACGTTTTTTCCAGTCTACTTTTTCCATAGGCGATAGTCCAACAGTGGACTCGTAGATAGCATGCAGGGCTTGTTCAAGATTTTGGACACGTAGGGCGTAATCAGCGACTGGTTCGTCTGGATTTTGTTCGACTAGCTTCATGTCTAGTTTAATAGTGTCTACATCAGTTATTCCTCCAAAACTTAGTTTTAAATCTTGAAAAATTCGTTTAAGGAAGTGTAATTAGGAGCAATTCCACCATAGGCATCGTACGCTCGGCCTTTAAGATGTCGGGGGATTGAATTTAAAATAAACTTTTCGCACGCGGGACCGTAATCTTCCAAGATGTCTTTTAATACTTTGGAAAACGCTTGAAGCGTTTGTGGTTGGCCAGAAAAATTAGGAATATTAGCAATTGCTGTAATTAATGGAACAGGATTATTTATTCTAGCTCTGTTTAATATATTTTGTTGGGTGTTTTGAGGTTGTAACGAAGAATTAATGTTAAAGTTATTTCTGTGGGATTGATTATTTGTTCTAAGGTTATTATCTTCCGTGTTTTCGTTCTGGTAATGCAAGAAACCGTCGGTGTTAGCTTGGATATTGGATAATATTTCGCATTGGTGGAGGAGTTCGGCATTAAGTCTTTCTAGGTTTTGTATTTGATTTTGGATATCGTATGCTGGTAGTGTGTTTTGATTTTGCTGTTGGTCTATATTATTAGTACTATGTAGCATGCTAAGCGTGGAATTTTGTGCAGTATTCATGATAATATCGTTATTGGAAAGATCGGTTTCGGAACTATAACCGTCGCCACGATGTGCTTGTTATGTTATTTCTAAAAGGTTTTGTTTTAAAACTAAAGGGGTTAAACTTTTTGGGCGGAATTTTGAGAAATTATTTTAAACTTGGGATAAAAATTAAATGAAAATATGAATTTTGAATAAAAATACAATTTAAATAAAAGCTTTGCTGAGATTTAGTTAGATGTATATATGTACGTATGTCTCGGAAGTTTCTAATTTATAGTTTGATAAAATAAAGGTACTTACATAGACAGCAGTCCTATGGTAATCCAAATGTTCATTGTAAATTGTCTTAGTTGATTAATTTGATTAACGGCTTGGCTTACAGTTTGGCTGAGTATTCCGATTTGAACAGCTTGGCTAAACAGATTGGCTAAACAGCTTGGCAGTGTGGTTTTTCCTCTGATGGTAATATTGTGGTATAACGGCTTAAATTTTTCCAATGGTGTTATGAGTTTGATTGATTAGAGTTGGATGTTTGAGTACTTTCTTTGTTGAGTACTTTCTTTGTTGAGTCCAATGGTGTAATTTACAGTTACAGTTACTTAATTGTTGTTCTTATTTATTGATACAATATCGTAGTTGAAAATTTTAAAATTTTCTAAGTTTGTTTCCTGTTTTATCTTTTTGTAAAAACGGGGTCCTTTCTTTGCCATATAACTTGGCAAAAATTATAGAAAAAAAAATAAAATACTAACTTTTGAAAAAAGATTTTTGAATTGATGATGTTTTTCTAAAATTGGAGATCCTTCAATCCAGCTTTCCACTTGGGGAGCCAATTTCTGTTATGTATCCTGAGGTTTAATCAGGATACTTAATTTATAATTAAATATAAATAAGTTTATCCTGGGGATATTTAGTGCCCCAGGTATTTTAATACTTAAGCTGGTATCTAAGTTGATGAATTGTAGATGTAGAGATGTTGTAGACCTCGGATTCTAAGCTGGTAGAACTTAAATAGTTTAAGTTCAGGATTTATGAAGGATGTGTCACTTTAAATGAATGAACTAAGTACTTTGATTTAGAACACTGAATTTATTATAAGTTAATATAAGATAAATACGTCTAAGTCGACAAGTCTGAATGGATAATTAAACTGAGAAGTAACTCTACTAAGAAGTCTGTTCTAATCGAATATAAGTCTCCTAAACTAGACCTGTTGTTGGTAGGCCAGTTATCATGGGAGTATGTAAGAGTAACTGAGAGTAACTGGCAGGAGAACTAGCGTTTAGGGCAGTTGCGGGTATATTATATAAACTAATTAGTAACTGCCCAGGTACTTGAATTTAGGTGGGATTGTCCAATACGCGGAAGCGTCGGTCTCGTCACGTCCAATTAACGAAAGCGTCGTTGATTATTTCGGGGAAAATCGTGAGGGGATTTATGCAACTCTTCGTTGCCTAAAATATTTATAAATGCGTCATTAATGACCTTCGATTTTATATTTCTGTCAATTTATTAGGAGCCGGATCTGAATTGGTGAAATAGGATATTAAAGAATGTATGAGAGAGGAAATGCAGGTATGTGTGCTCGATTTACGAGCTAACATAAGCAGGAATAATTATATATAAATATGTAAATAAATATATAAATATTAATATAATTAAATATATAAATATTAAAGAATGCGGATGCGATAGCTCGAATTATGACCTATCATACGTAACAGTATTCATTGGATAATAATTATTCAACATATTATGGATAAAACAATTATTTAAAACAATATTTTCAAATATAAGTACTTTCATGGAATCAAATTAGGTATTACATCTAAAAAGAAAAAAAAAATTTAGATATTTTTTAATAATAAAATGTTTGAAAAAAAAAATTAGGTCTTAATTCGATAATGGTTTTGAAATATCACTGGTTACAATATTTTCAGTTATTACCCTATTTTAGATAAATATTTATTTATTTATTTTATGCATCTCTAGTCACTAAAAATAATAAATGTATATAAATTTTGTAAACCATGACTATACTTATATATGTGTGTAGGTATATATGCAAATATATTTTTAAAATATGAGATTAATAAAAATCCTAAAAGATAGAGAGAAGCAATATGTAAAATGACCAATATTAATTATAAACTTTATATGTCTATGTACTATTTTCAATTCACTAAACTAATTTCTATAAATAATTAAAATTAAATTGAAAAGAGTAATTTTAACAGGATATAAGTATCAAAATCCGTTTAATTTATATAATATACAGGCTGCTGTACCCAATAAGTATTATCTAAAAAAGTTTCTCGAATAGCTATAGCTGCTATAGCCGCTATACTTAATGTACTTTCACTATAGTAAAAATCAGCCAAAATTAACTCGAAATCAGTCAAAAATATCGTATTAATTAATTTTTAATATTTTTTGGGAAATTTTACCGATAATTAATTATATTGATACAGATTTTAAGTGGATTGAAAGAAAAAAACAAATTCCGCTACCTGCTTTAGCTGATTTTGGCTGATTTTGGCAGACTAAAATAATGATTATGGGCGCATCACATGTCTAAAATTTTTTTGGGATAAACTGAAACCTAGGCCAAAATTCTAAAAAATTTGAGCAAAAATAATTATGGCTAACTTAACTTTCGGTCAATTTGAAAAATTCAAACCATTAAAAATAAAACCGGAAGTGGCCTAAAATAAAAAAAATTTATTGAGTGATCTTTAGCTTTATTGATAATTTTATATAAACAATGACTTAAAGAAGTTTTTCAAAAAAATATATATAAGGATAAATAAAATCGATTTTTAAATATCATTAATATTTTTTTTATTTTCTCTTTATTTAATGCATGTGAAATACAAACAGTATTACAAAAATTATTTTAAATTTTTTGTTAATGATGAAAATAAAATTTTGAAATAAAAATTTATTTGTTTCAGAATTTTAATTTCCATTGTAAAAGTGAGTCTTTAAAATTAAATATTGCAATCATGTAAAGTTTTTATAATATCAGCTTTCAAATTAGTTGCAAAATCTTTCATCGCTTTTTTTAATTCACTTTTTATAATGTTTTGACATAAATTGGTTATATTTTCTATTGTTATAATATTTTCATTTTTATTTTTTTTTTCAATATCATCGACTATTATATTATAAATATAATTTTCACCATCACTGCCAATAATTGCATTCAAATGATCATTTTTGTTAATTTCTAAACCATTAACTTTAACTAAATTATTTTTATTATGATTTATGTTACAATCAATAAATTGAGTCGTTTCTACATTTAAATCACTTACTTTTTTTACTGAATTATTATTAATTTTCTTTATTGTATTTTCCAAGTTTTTTGGTACGTTAACATTTGATAAAATATTTTTTTGTTTTTTTATAACAGGCAAATCTTTTATCAGTTCATCATTATTTTGATTTTTGCTTATATTTTGATTGTCATCAATTTTTAGATTAAAAATTGATTCTTGTAAATTATCAATATATTGTATTATGCTCAAATCATCCATAGTTGTTTGATTCTCCAAATTATTCAAATTTAATTCTTCATTTTTATGAGTCTTAAGATGAGAAATTACTAAATTTTTGCGAAGAAATATTTCTTTGCATATGTCGCATTTATAAATCTTGACTGGTCTATTATTCTGATGACTTTTAGAGTGAGTAATCATAGAAGTCCTCTTTAAGAATATCTCATTACAATCATTACATTCATAAACCTTGACTTGATTTTTATTATGATGACTTTTTATATGATCAATTATTGTAGTTTTCTGAAAAAATATTTCTTTGCAATAATCGCATTTATAAACTTTATCTTTATCCATTATTGGAAATATTTTATTTTCATCTTCTAAATTAGTAAGATTTTCTGATTCACTACTTAGTTCTTCTTTATTATCGTTACTTATGTTAATATCATTTTGGCAAGAATATTTAAGAATTATATGATCACACTTTACTAAAGGAATAAAACATTCTTTCATATTGTATAATTTTTTAATAGAATTATTTTTTTTGTAATGATTTTGTTTATTACTTCTTAGTTTTGATTTTGAAATAAGCTTTTTGTTGTAAATATTTACTTTAAAGGGTACTTTTTCATGACATATTTTTATATGTCGTTTAAAGCTAGTACTAAATGAAAAACTTCTTTTACAAGAATTGCATTTATTAGGTTTTTCACCTGTATGAATTCGAATGTGTTGACGTAAATAAACTTTTTGATTAAATTTTTTTTTGCAAAAGTCACATTCAAACAGTTTTATACCAGTATGTATCTTTTTATGTTGTTGAAGATTTTTAAATTTAATAAAAGTTTTGTCACAAATCTTGCATTTGTAGAAATTTTCTCCATTGTGAATTTGGTCGTGAATTTTAAGTTGTACTTGCTTACACTGCAAAGATATTGATGGATTTTTTCTGATATGAGCTTTAAAATGCTTTTTTAAATCTGATTTCTGTATAAATTTTTTGTCACAAATATTACATTGAAAATTTCTTAGATTAGAATGAATTTTTTTATGATAACTAAAGCTACTTAAATATATAAAAGATTTATTGCATTGCAGACATTTGTATGGTCTCTCACCTGAGTGAAGTCGAAGGTGATTTTGAAAATTACTCCTATTCTTATAAATTTTTGAGCAATGTTCACATTTGTAAAATTTTTCATCTTGAAAATTTTCCTTATTTTTTAGTAAACTGTTTTTACTATTATGCATTTTAATCTATTAGTTTTATTCTATAATCTTTTTTTTAGTTTTAAATACTGAACAGTGCAAATTTATATATTTTTTTTTCTTTAGGTCTTATATCTGTAAACTAAAAACATAAGAATTAAATATTGGAATGCGTTATAACAATGAAACATTAATTTTTATTATTATTATTTAAAATAATATAAAGTACGTTACCAAAATTTATACAATTTTTGTTTTATTTATGTAAGAAATTTTTTATTTTATATTCTTGTAGAACTATATAATTGTAGAATCTTGCTGCTATTTTTCAAATTTTTTTTCTATTTTTTGTTCACTCTGACAATTAAGCTCTCTTATTTTGGAAAAAGATTCTTTATGTTGCACCTAATAAAAAATAAATTCATAGTTTTATATATTACAGTTTACATAAATTATAATTTAAACAACTCAGTAAGTATACTTGAAATATTCTTAATTTATGAAGCTAAGTTTTTTAAATATTTATGCAAAATAATTTTCATGAAATTTATTTTTTTTCAAATAAAAAAACAATTTGTTAAAGCTAAAGAAAAAGTTTTAAGTAAATTTTGGAAATAACCTTTAATTTTTTTTAATATAGTTTCTATTTTATCGACTATCAAATGAAGGTTTTTCTAGAGTTCTTTAAATTTTTGTAGAGAGTTATCAGAGCCTAGGTTCTACTGAGCTAAGATAAGTTTTAGTGGCAATTCAAAATTATTAGAAAATAACTTCCTGTATTAATTAAATTTTTTAATTAAATATTGGTTGCAATGTTAAGTAAAATTTTTTATTGGTATGTATACTTAGTATAGCTTAAATCAAAATTTAAGAAATATTTAAAATCCCAAAAAATAATCAAAGAATCATTTTTTTTTTTTAATGATTTGAAGACTTTTTTAATTTTTTAAAAGCTTAATTTATAAAACTGTTTATGAATAAGTATACTTTTTTAAGCTTTTGTTTAAATAAAATCTGAAAGAAAATTGTTTGTTCGTCACCCCTATAGGAGAATGGTTTAAATCTTTAAATTAATTATTAATTAATATAAAAAAATAATTTTCCTAATTTTCATAAGTAAAAGCAGTAGTTAAAAGCAGAGAAGAAAATAAGCATACGCATAATTTTACCGCTTGTCGATAAAAAAGATATGTTATTATATCACGCGACTCCGAATTATAAAATGAAAATAAAAAAGGAAAGTTCCAAAATATATTACAAAAGCTTTTTTAAAATATTGAATACTGAAACAGTTCAAAATTTTCCCAACAACTGGTACAAGAAATAATTTAAAAAGTTTTCAAAAGCTGTTGTTTTGAGCCTCAAGTATTATAAATGGAACTGAAAAGGTAAGAAAACTACTGACATTATTATTTTATTGTTTAATTAACTTTGTTAATTGATTGTGATGATTGTGATGATTGTAATATCTCCTGATGATTTAAGAAAAAATATTTTATATATAACAGAGTGCTATGGATGTTTATATAATAAATTTCCATGTTCGTTTGGAATTGACAGCTCATGTACTATATTAGCTTCACTAACCACTTGTAACAACAAGGTCTATGCAATAACTAAGATTCAGATAAGATCCGTTGATATTGCTTATTATACTGGATAGAGGTAGAAGTTAAAAAAAAAGAGTGGAGGAATCTGAAGAACAGTTTGAAAAACCACCAAGACAAACTTGTCAAGGAATACAAGTTAATCTAACCTTTTAAGTGCATGGATCATTTTTTACACAAAAAACTCTAAAAAAAAGTCATCTTGGAGGAGTTTCTGCTTATAATATGTTACTTAAATTAAAAATTTTTAAATCTTCAAAATGTCCAACGCTTCATCAGACAAGGAAATTGGCCTTTGTTTTATTAGTGGATTAGTCTTATTTACAATATATCATATCCAACCTTACATGAAAAGCAGCTTAAAAGATAAGAAAAAATAATATTAACGTTATATCATTAGAGCTTTATCAGTAACATTCATTATGAAGTGGATTGTAGTAGGAATATCAGGACCAACAAACAGTGGAAAAATGAGTTTGTCAAAAAAGTTGTTAGAAATTTTTGAAAATTCTCTTCTAATAAAACAAGATAATTATTTTTTGGCAGTAAATGATCCAAGACATATTCTTGTACCCGAATTAAATCATTTTAATTGTGAAATCATGTCCAGTCTTGATATGAAAAAAATGCACACAGACATATTGAATATCATAGGACCAACCAAAAATAAAACACAAGATGAATCTAATGTAAGAATTCTTTTTATAGAGGATTTTTTAATATTTAACTGCAAAGCTATAGCAGATTTATGTGACTTGAAATATTTTTTTCTGATAACTAAAGAAGAATGTTGGAACAGAAGAAAAGATAGAGCTTATGATCCACCTGACGTTCCTGGATATTTTAAAAAGATTGTTTGGCCAGAATATTTAAGACATAAGACTGAAATTATGGTGGATGCAGAATTGTGTAAAACAATAACCTTTCTGGATGGAACTTAAAGCATAAAAGCTTCTTGCGATAAAATTTCTAAAGATATAACTCATTGTAAATATTAAAAAAGACTTTATTCAAATAAACACTTTTTACAGAAGTTGAAATTCACTTTGGTTGAATAAAAAAATTATACTTTCTTTAATTTAGTAATTTTGTGTTCTCATAATTTTTATAAATCGTTCTTTACCTAGATTAAAAATAAATATTTTAAATTAATATTAATAAGATTACATTGACTGAGATTTTGTGACATTTGTCGCTGGAGGCCCAGTTGCTTGGTCTTCCTGATCATTTTGTCCACATGCTTTATGAATGTACAATGGAGTAACTACAACTTCCTCCTCCATTTCCAAAGCCTTTTTTCTGCACATTCTGCCATTTCTTTTTCCAATTTTGTTAGCATTCTCGGAGAATCATATTTTTCTGAGTCATCGTGAAAGATAACCATACCATCCGCTTGGTTTATAGTAGCAAAAATTTCTTCATCTTCGATCTAAAAAATTACTTTGATTATATGTAATATTTTTATTAATTTAACCAATAAATTGGTTAATTTTCAACTAATAGTCACGTAACAGTGTTTCGCCATGGTTACGTTGGTCATAAAAAATAAAATTTCTATATTTTAGAAATTTTATTTATTTGATTAGAAGCTTTAACATAAGCAAATTTTGATGAAAATTTATTTTCAAAAATAAGGCTATGACATTTTTTGATACTGATTTATCAGTTCGTGTTATTTTTAGCCTTATTAAATTTAAAAAATCTCTGAATGTAATTTTATAAAATTAATAGAATAAAAATGCCAGCTGTATTTAAATTAGAGAGGCAACCAAGCTGCAGAACGATGACGACATAAAAGTCGCCATCTTCAAGGCTAAGGGTACTAAGGCGGATATGGCGGTCGTAGACCTACCAGAAGCCGCCGCACTAAAATTGACCAAAAAAGGCCGGCTAAATAATAGCTGGTCTAATTGGCAAGTGCGCTTAAGAGCCGAGGTTACACGGTGCTTTAAGTGTCTTGGTTTCGGCCACAACCAGTGGTCATGTAAGGGCATGGACCGAAAATTTGCGTGTTTTAAATGTGGCGTTCAAGGCCACAAGTCAGAAAATTGTCCTGTGGAAAAAGCAGAATGCTTCCTCTGCAGGGAAAGGGCTGACAAGGCCAAGACCGACCACCTTCCAGGATGCGGAGCATGTAAGTGTTATCGGGAGGCACTTACTGCAAGGAAGATAAAGTGTCATCGGTAATGTTCGGAGTCCTGCAAGGGAATATGAACAAATCCATTCTTGCTGACCTTTTGCTCGATCAGCTCGCAGGCGAGACAGACTCTAACGTCGTCTTGCTATCCGAGCCGCTTCGCAATAGGAACCAGCAATTCTGGTTAACCGATGACACAGGCCGGTGCGCTATATGGCTACGAGGTCGTGCTCAGACGTCTATGTCACGACATGGAAAAGGCAATTGCCACGTCTGGGCAAAGTGCGGTGATACAACTTTCATTAGTTGTTATTTGTCACCGAATGACACTATTGGGGTGTTCACCGCAAAGCTGGCCTCATTGGAGGAAACGATAAGGGAAGTCTCTGGCAATATCATATTTGCTGGGGACTTAAATGCCAGGGCCGTGGAATGGGGAATGCCAACCACGAACCGTAGGGGAACGTTGATCCTAGAGATGGCTGCTAGAACTGATCTGGTGGTCATGAACTCTGGGAACAATCCAACCTACGTAAGGCCAGGCTTTGGCGAATCGATCCCTGATGTCACTTTTGCCTCGGCCGGGCTGGCAGGAAGAGTGGGTGGCTGGAGGGTGATGGATGGAGCCAATGGCAGCGATCATAATTACATCACCTTCAAAGTGCGTGATAGGGTTGCTAATCGGCCCCCGTACAAAAAGCGCCCACTAGGCTGGAATGTGTCAAAGATGGACGAGGACAGATTTGTGGATTATCTTCGCGAAGAGTTCTCGTCTATCCCAGCCTGGCATGGAGGACCGACCACCCCGCGAGAGGCAGAGACCCTTGTCAAGAGGGTAACTGCTCTTCTGAGGGGAGCCTGCGATGCCTCTATGCCGCGTAAACGGCCCTGGAAGGGTAAAAGAAGCGTGTACTGGTGGAATGAAGAAATTGCGGAGCTAAGACGGGTCTGTCACGGCGCACGCAGAAGACGGCAAAGAGCGTATGGCCGCCCAGAGCTGGCTACGCGCTCTGAAGAGTACAAGGGAGCCAAGAATAGGCTGGCGAAAGCTATCCGCCTCAGCAAGGCGCGCTGTCTTCGGTCCCTAAGAGATGATGTCAACAGCGACCCGTGGGGCCTGGGATATAAGGTTGTCATGGGCAAACTTAAGTCCGGATGTGACAACACGATGGATGAAGCAACGACAAAAAGAATAGTGGACGCTCTCTTCCCGGATCATCCAAACCAACAACACCCTGCTTTGGATGTCCCGAGGGAGCAAGTTCCGCTATTTATCGAGGCGGAGATGCTTCAGGCAATTAGGTCAATGAAAAATGGGAAAGCGCCAGGACCAGACGGAATACCCGCGGAAGCCCTTAAGGCGGCTGCAAAGGTAATCCCTGGTCTCCTGCTTGGCATGTTTAACGCGTGCCTCGTGGCAGGCGCCTTTACAAGGGACTGGAAAGTGGCCCGTCTGGCTCTGATAAGCAAGGGAAAGGGTGAACCAGGATCTCCATCATCTTACAGACCATTGTGTATGTTAAATACCATTGGCAAGGTGATGGAGAGCATGGTCAGAGGAAGATTGCGGCAAGCAATTAGGGAAGCGGGTGACCTTAGCGACGACCAACACGGCTTTCGTGAGGGGCGTTCCACGATCGGTGCCATCGAGCAGGTCGTGAAGGTGGTTATGAGGGCCAGACAAGTGCGGCCGGATATTAAACCGGACGTCCTGCTTGTCACGTTGGATGTGAAAAACGCATTCAACTCGGCTAAGTGGGACGATATGTTGCACTCCCTCGAGCAGGTATTCAGAGTTCCGGATTATCTGAGAAATATACTCAGAGATTACCTCCGGGACCGATACCTGCGCTGGGACACGCTCGATGGCACAAGAGGTAAAGTATTAAGCGCAGGCATAGCGCAGGGTTCAGTTCTGGGTCCTGATCTGTGGAATGCCTTTTACGACGGCTTGCTAAAGATTGAGCTCCCGGATGGATGCTCCATGATCGGATACGCGGATGACGTTGCTCTAACCATAACAGCTCGAGAGCCAGAGGACCAGCAGAATACCTTGGATGAGGCCATGCGCCTTATCAATAGCTGGATGTCGGATCACGGACTAAGACTGGCAGTCCCGAAAACGGAGATTGTCCTTCTGACCCGGAGAAGGGTTGATACCATATTCGGCATCAGCTTTGATGACGGAGGTAATCCCCTTATGATCCAGACCAAACCATCGGTCAAATATTTGGGGGTCTTCTTGGATAACAAGTTGACCTACAATAGACAATTCCAGCAGGCCTGTGAAAAGGCTGGCCGGGTGACAAAGTCCCTCTCGTGGCTAATGACGAACATCGGCGGTCCCAGATCTGAGAAGAGGAGGCTGTTGATGACGACAGTTAACTCCATCTTGCTCTACGGTGCAGAGGTGTGGGCGGACAATGTCCGCATAAAAAAGTACTGCAAGAAACTAAAGGCAGTACAGAGGCAGGGGGCACTTCGAATCGCTTGCTCGTACAAGACAGTATCAGAGCCAGCGATCCAGGTGGTGGCTCGGGTGATTCCCATCGACCTGCTTGCCTTGGAAAGGCAGGCGATCTATAACCGTGGGGAAGAAGAGCGCGACGTAGCTTCCGTTCGCGCCCGCTCCCGCACAATGGAATGTTGGCAGTATAGGTGGAATGGTGACCCGAGGGGACGTTGGACGCACCGCCTTATCATCGATTTGGAAAGCTGGATGAACCGTGATCATGGAGAGGTAGACTTCTACCTCACACAGTTCCTAACTGGTCACGGTTATTTCCGCGATATGCTTTTCAAGTGGAGCAAGGTGACATCTCCGGAATGCTTGCATTGCCCGGGCGAGCTGGATACCGCTGAGCACACCTTTTTTGGGTGTCCTCGCTTCGCTGAAGGGCGACCGCCCTTCGATGAATGGAGGCCGGAAGTAGTCGTCCCGGAAATGCTGCGCAGTGCCGCTAACTGGTACAGTGTGGCAGAGTACGTACGGGCGACACTGATTGGAAAAAAGGAGGAAGGTTTCCTCTCGTAGGAAAATCTCCTCCTTTATTGACAGGGTATGGCGAAGAAATGCCTGGGCTGCATTGTTTCCGGACCGAAGTAATACCTAAACAGGGAGTCCCGGTCCGGATTCTATGATATTGTCATAAATGCAGGAGGGTGGGGAGTTTAGTGGGTATTGTAATTCCTCAATTGTGTATATCTGGGCAACCCCAGATACAAATTTGAGGTTGAGTCCCACATAACCATACAGTACGCGTGTATGGTATGCGTAAATGCATTCTCCTCGTCCTACGAAAAAGGCCCTTTCTTGAAGGGGCCCAAAAAAAAAAAAAAAAAAAAAAAAAAAAAAAAAAATTTAAATTAGAGAGAGAAAACAAAACTTCTTCTTTCTAACGGTATACAAAAGCAAGCATTTTTAGTCGTTTTAGGAACATGTGCAAGGCAAGTACTTACACAAATTTCAAAAAATAATTTTATAATTTTAATATTTTTTGTTTTTTAAATAATTAAACGGTGTCTAGATAAGGTGTATTAGGAGTCTACTGACGAACCAACCTAATACACTATGGCGAAACACTGTTACGTGACTATTAGTTGAAAATTAACCAATTTATTGGTTAAATTAATAAAAATATTACATTTAATTGGGTTACGTTGGTCATAAAAAATAAAATTTCTATATTTTAGAAATTTTATTTATTTACTTTGATTAATATATTTTAAATCTTATATTTAAAGACATCTATTCTGTTTTTTTTTCTTTTATATTAATATCTAATAATTTATGATTCTATATTCCCTTTGAAGAAACATTTAGAAATAAAATTTTGACACCTACAATATGCATGTACACATACACTTAAATACAAAATGACTAAATAAAATAAAATTATTTTTAATTTATGGTTTTTTAGAAAAAATAAACTTTATTTAGAATTAAGAAAAAAAAATACGTTTTTTTCTAAAAAAAGAAATTGAAGCTTTAATTTAATTTTATTATATAATTGTTCAAAGATTTAAAAACTTTATATTTACTAAGAGAGTTCAAATTTCTGACTTTGTTATAGTTATTTAAATTAACCTTAAGGTACCCAGAAGTTACCTCACAAAATTAGAGTCAATCTCATATTTGGTCGATTCACATAACCAGACTTCTCATGGTTTTAATTAAATTGGTTACAGGAATACTACTGTTATACTGAATGATAGAGACCATACTAACCATGTTTAAAATATGTTTTTCAGCATCCAAAGGACCAGATAAATTAACTCTACTGGCTACATCGGAAAAACTCAATGTCAAAAAGGTGTTTGTCAACCTTTGGATATTTTTTCTGTACAAATTATCCAGCACTTGATTAACTAATCCTAAATTATTCTCTCTTATAAATATATCTTCATATTTTGTTATAATACTATGAACTTCGTTACAACTGTTTAACAAAAAAGCTGCTGCTATGTCTATGTATGGATGACTTAACCTTTTAATGTGCCTATGACAAATGCAATCAATTAGTACTTAAGTAACGTATTAACATGATATTACCTTTTTACTAAATTGCTCGTATAATTAGGTAAGCAAATGATCTTGCCGTTTAAAATTAATGATACAAGTATGTACTTTTTATAAGCTTCTATCATAATATAACTGACAGCTGTAGCAGGTGTTATAATGCAAACCTTGTAGAAATACAGAGCCCTTTCATAATTTTTCAATGCAGTATAAATCATTCCACCATAATAATAATAAAGTAACAAGAATTTTGCATCTTCGATTCCACAAATTGCAGTTATATCAACATCTAGAAACTCTAGTGATGGCTTAAAACATTTTGAAAGAAGAGAAAGTTTGCAGAGATCCGCATGTACAGGTGTCAATTGACTATCAAAAAGTTGAATGTTGCGTATTGCTTGACTTATCAATACTATTCCTCGTATAGATATTTTTAACTCTACCAAAGCATTTGTAAAATTATGACATAACTCGGAATCTATTTACCAAAAAAAAAAGCTTTAAATGAAAATTTTAGTCAATAAAAGCTTTTTCTTAATAATAAAAATTTACTCACATAAGTCAAAACGTACATGGTCTCTGTTACATCCTGTAATAAATTCTTGAATTTGGAGAAATAAAGGCTTAAAATTTTCACTGTTTACGTTCCCAGAAATAGACGTAATTAACTTAGCATTTAAAACAGCTAGAATTCCAATGGAATGAAATTCTAGATCTAACGTTTCCAAAACATTATCTAAATGTCGACTATTTTTTATTAAAACTTCATTGTATTTTCCTATAACACAACTTAATTCTCGAAAATTACCTGTTATTTTTGTTAAGAGGCGTGACTAATGATTATTTTAAAAAATTTTTTAATTATTAAAATAATGTGAGATATTATACCTTCCAAAGCAGAACTTCTTATGTTATTAACAAATTGTTCAAGAGCGGAGGCCATCTTTTTAAAATCATTAAATTACTAATTATTTTGGCCTTATTTTTTATATATGTGAATTAATGAAAATTCAATTTCTATATAGAATTTCTGAAGAGAAAAATTTTACTTTTTGCGTGAAAATGAAAACATATTTATACCTAACCAAACTTATCAAACTCCCCAAAACCGGATTTCAAGGTGGGTTTTTCTTTTATAGTTGAGAGGTCGCTACTGAGCTAATTTGAATGGGAATTCAAATGTGTAAAAAATGACTTCCACATTAATTAATAAATAAAAATTTGAATTTCCTAAAATATACACAGAGAATATATAAATAAATCAATGTATACAATATAGAGCTAGAATCAAGCGAATTTTTTAATATACATTAACTAAGGTACCTAATTTTCAATAGATTTTCTTTTTTTTGTAATTATTAACAAATATTAAGAATTTTTTATTACTATCTATGGATAGTAAACTTACTAAAAGGATAGTAAATATTTACTATCGGATAGTTCAACATAGTTAAAATTCTTGTCTGGGTAATATGTAGGTAGTAATTACCCGGACAAGAATTTTTACTTTGCAGTTTTTGATCCATATAGGTAATTATTATACTGTATGATTTTTTTTAAATTAACCAAAAATGATTAATTTTCCAACGTAATGATCACGTACAGTGTTTCGTCATAGTGTATTAGGTTGGTTCATCAGTAGACACCTAATACACCTTATCTAGATACTGTTTTGTTATTTAAAAAACAAAAAATATTAAAAATATAAAATTATTTTTTGAAATTTTGTGAAAGTAAAATCTAGGACCACCAATAAACGGTTGCACTTTTGAAGGCGCGTAAATACGGGTTTAAATATGTGTCTCTTTTTTATTTCCTTATTTTATGAGTGATGTTGAAAAAAATTGTACTTTCGGCAAGTGAAATTCTTCTTGTGAAAATAAAAGCGGGATTTTTTCGTAATTAATTGTTTATAATAAAAATGTAAAAAAATAGTATATTTACGGCTCGTGTCCAGAAAAGTAAAAAATGGTCCAAATCGCATGTAAATAAATTGAAATAATTAAATAATTTAACTGCAATTTGGGGCATTCTTTATTTATGGACAAGGGCGCATAAAATTTTTCTGTGGCAGATGGAGAAATTTCGTACTTTTGTGGCTACTGCCCAGAAAAAAAGTTTTTTATACTTAATTGATCAAAAAATTTTTTGAATTTCTTTTCATACCGATCTGCGAATAAGCCGATGATGAAAAAAGTTTTTTTTTCAAACAATATGATTTAAATAAAAAAAAATGCTTGCTGCAAGCAAACTTTTTTTCCAGTTCAAACAAATTTCGTTTATGTATAAAATAAGGAATGCGAAGAAATTACAATGATAATAAAATTTAAATAAAATATATTTTAAAAATTGAATGACCAATCGATCAGAACTAAATTATATCCTGATCATAATTACAGAATCTGGATAATTATAATTATTATCAAATGTTTTTAGAAAATCATATTTATCGGATTGGCGGTATCGCAGAGTCGCCTTAGATAATTTGCTTACCATATTTTAGCTATTTTAAACTTTCTGATCAGGGGTCATAGAATACTGTACGGCTAAAAAAAAAAGAAAATCTATTGAAAATTAGCATATAACTTAATTAATTTATGCTAAAAAACCCTTCATATACGCATAATTTTATTTATATTCTCAGTGTGTATTTTAAGAATTTTTTTTTAATTATAAAATAATTATTTTAATACTTTTTTAAAAGTATTTATTAGTTTTTTATTCAAAATAATTCGTTTTTTTAAATGATTATTTAATTAATAATTAAGTTTTATTTTATTGTATATATATTTGAATTCCCACTCAAACACTTACCTTTATAGCTCATAGTAGCGCCCTCAACTATAAACGATCGTTCGAAAAAATAGAAAAAAAGCTCAAACAGCACAGCTGATTTCAGTAAACTATAGTTTTTGCTTGTGCGTGTTTACAATTTTTCTGAAAAAAAACTTTGATTTTATTTTTAGAGTTTTAATTTTTTCTGTAACTCAATGATCCATTTGATATGTGTATTTTAAAAAGTTGTCTATAAAATTGAATACAATCAAAAAGATAATAGTTTTCTTTAATGTAGTAAAAGTTTTAAACATGGCAAATTCTTTAGTTAATGCTCTAGTTTCTGTGTTCTTAAAAAATGCTGAAGCCTTTGAAGATGAGCCAAAGAAAAAGAGCCGTCAAGATTGGCAAAAAGCAAAAGAACTTGAAGAAGCTAGAAAAGCTGGTACTGCTCCAGCTGCTGTTGATAAAAAAAAATTTCAATAATAACTGTTGATATATAGATTCTTCATTTACCGACATTATATATGACATTATAATTCATGTATATGTGGCCGGCGGGAAACAAATACACACAGGACATTGGGTTACCGGGATAATCCGTTTCCGGGGATTAAAAATTTTCAGTACCCAACATGGCGTCCGGAAACGAATTGTCTTTTCTAGAAAAGTTAAAAGATCTTCTTCCTAATGGAATATTGGTTAAAAATCAAGACTTTTAAATAATATTAAAAATCAAAATATTTAAATAATTTATTATTAAGACGAATACGTGTGTTAAGAAAATAATTTAATTTCCAATTAAAGGAAAAAATATATTAAACATGTGCTTCCAAGGAAATGATTGAAATCCAAATGCAGGAAATGATGATTAAATGTGAAGAATGTTAAAGAAGATTAATAGCTGATGTAATATTTGCTAGACACACTGTCTTACAAGCAATTAATCAACCTGGTCATTTAGTAGTAATTAATGAAATTATTCCTTTGTTATCAAGCTGACGTTGAATTTGAGGTATTATGTATAAGAAATTTTCTATCTTTTTTTTTATTATTTTTTTTTGTTTATAAATTTTAATTTTACAGAATGGTTAATAATTAGATCTACCTACTCCATGAGGATTATCCAGACGCATCTCACAAGAGATCCTTGTATATGGGCATTGTGTGTTGTGTTTATTTAAGTGTCTGTGTTGTGTCTGTTTATTAATGTTATCTGTGTGCGTTGCCAAGCTATGGCCTCAGAGAATTTGCAGAAGTTCTCTTGTGATACAATAGTTCATCATGCTGTTTAAGTGTCTGTGTTGTGTCTGTTTATTAATGTTATCTGTGTGCGTTGCTAACTTATGGCCTCATAGAATTTTCAGAATTTCTCTTGTGATACAATAGTTCATCATGCTGCATTTAGCGATGAATCAAAAGCAATATTTGCATTAGTAGCTGTTGGATTCGATTTAAATTCAAGAAATAGAAGACGTATTGCATATAGCTGTTAATCTTGCTGTTAATAAAGGACACGCTGGGGTATTACGAACCATTATTAAACTTGGCTGCCATTTCAATTTAAAGATAAGTGTCTTTATTTTTATTTTTATTTTTATTTTTAAAATTTATGTCATAATGGGGGGAATGAATTTCTTAAGATGTTAATAAAACCAAAGTTAAAAAAAAAACACAAAATTTATAAAGTTTATCCCGTAGGAAAAAAGATATTTGAAATTTAACTATTTCTCAATTATGTAAAATGAATACTCTTTTATCCCGAATAGAATCTGAAGTATGGGCTGATCTGGCCCAGGTTTGGAAGCCATACTTTCCAAACCTGGCCAGATCGGCCCATACTTCAGATTCTATTCATGATAAATTTCATCATATAGAATAGGTGAAAGTAACACGTTTCCTGCATGCATAAGCACATACTATCGGTTTGAAAAAGATGCGAACCTCGAGTTTTTTATTAATATCTTCCCCAAAAATAAAGATAATTTAATGAAATAAAATTTTTCTAAAAATTTAACCATATTTTTATTCGAATCTCAAAGGAATTTAACGCAACTATTCTAGAAGTGATTTTATTGCAAAAACAAATAAAAAAACGAGAATTTTAAGAATTTTTTTTTCGCTCCATGACTTTAGACCCGAAAAAAGAGTTGAAGGAATCATCCGATTTTGACAAAAATTTAACCAGTGATAAATACACCTTTCTTGTGCATGTTACAATTTTAAAAATTTAAATATTTCAATTCGCAAATTTTTTATGGGCTTCAGAAGAAGAGGCCTTCATCTCATCAACAAATTGTCGTATCGGCTTCCTTTTTTTTTTAATCGATAGCTTACTGTTTGTAGATTAAAAATATATATTTTGTTAATGTAGCGAATTATCGATTTCTGAGCAATAACGATTCTAAAATACGGACAGGTGCATTCTATTCATCTATTGTTTTTCACTGTTTTAACCCGTATTCATGAATATTTAAAGAAAAATAATATTCTTCGCCTCTCATTATTCTTAATTTGTTCGTTCATGCTACAACATCTGGTATGAGAAATAAAAATTAATTTGCAAATTTTTATAAAAATTGCAATTTTTAATTACCGTATGAAATGTGCCGATTAATCTGCCTAAAAAGAACTTTGAATAGCAAAAATCCGCCAAAAAATGGTCAATGTAGAGGGTTAAGATCCAAAGGGTAAATTTTTTTGTTTTGCTGATATCAACGTCGATTTTTGACCGATTTTTACGATTCAAATTGCTAATTAATCAGTTTTTTGAATAGAGAAAATTGGCAAATTGAAAATAAAACTCTTTGAACAATTAGCAAAAATGAAAAGAAAAATCGGATAGACAAAAGAGATATCTCGCTGAGAAACAGGTAAAGTTGGAAAGATATATTTTTTTGGGTCTTACCCTGGTCTCAGCGGGATAAATTAAAATTTTTTTTATCTATATGATCTCAAAATTTTTCTTTTCATTTTTGCTAATTGTTCAAAGAGTTTTATTTTCAATTTGCCAATTTTCTCTATTCAAAAAACTGATTAATTAGCAATTTGAATCGTAAAAATCGGTCAAAAATCGACGTTGATATCAGCAAAACAAAAAAATTTACCCTTTGGATTTTAACCCTCTACATTGACCATTTTTTGGCGGATTTTTGCGATTCAAAGTTCTTTTTAGGCAGATTAATCGGCACATTTCATACGGTAATTAAAAATTGCAATTTTTATAAAAATTTGCAAATTAATTTTTATTTCTCATACCAGATGTTGTAGCATGAACGAACAAATTAAGAATAATGAGAGGCGAAGAATATTATTTTTCTTTAAATATTCATGAATACGGGTTAAAACAGTGAAAAACAATAGATGAATAGAATGCACCTGTCCGTATTTTAGAATCGTTATTGCTCAGAAATCGATAATTCGCTACATTAACAAAATATATATTTTTAATCTACAAACAGTAAGCTATCGATTAAAAAAAAAAGGAAGCCGATACGACAATTTGTTGATGAGATGAAGGCCTCTTCTTCTGAAGCCCATAAAAAATTTGCGAATTGAAATATTTAAATTTTTAAAATTGTAACATGCACAAGAAAGGTGTATTTATCACTGGTTAAATTTTTGTCAAAATCGGATGATTCCTTCAACTCTTTTTTCGGGTCTAAAGTCATGGAGCGAAAAAAAAATTCTTAAAATTCTCGTTTTTTTATTTGTTTTTGCAATAAAATCACTTCTAGAATAGTTGCGTTAAATTCCTTTGAGATTCGAATAAAAATATGGTTAAATTTTTAGAAAAATTTTATTTCATTAAATTATCTTTATTTTTGGGGAAGATATTAATAAAAAACTCGAGGTTCGCATCTTTTTCAAACCGATAGTATGCATATACCTCGATTGTAAAAATTTATTGTTTCAAAATATAATTGGTGGGCTTTTGTTGTACGATTTTCTTTCCTGTCTTTTTTAAGGGAGGGAATCAAATGGGGCTTAGAATAATTTCAATTTTGGGATTTGAAATAATTCGAATTTAGGGACTTATAATATTTTTGATTTAAGGGACATAGAATAATACGCGTTTAGTGAGTAAGAATAGTCTGGGTTTAGAAACTTGAAATTTAATATTGTAACGCGTTTAGTGAATCAGAATAGTCTGGGTTTAGAAAAATAGAAAATTTTATTTTTTTTTTGTGTGTCTATGGTCAGATGTAAGTAAACATTTTCCATGCGTTAGTTTGTGTAAACACAAACTGGTTATAAGTTTTTTTTTTTAATTTTTATATCGTTATTTATAATCTTATGTACTTTTTGTATTTTTATAGTAACAATCGTTCAAAGTGCTCTTAGTATTAAAAATTTTTTTTATGTATTTAATTTTTTTTTTATGCGATTAAAAAGTTTTATGAAGAAAATAAATAAATTTAATAAGTTTTTCATACACATTTGTAAAATCGTGTGATACATATTTTCATCCTTGTGATAATTTATGATAAATGTAATAAATAATGTTCTATTTATATTTTTAAATTAAAAAATTTTTTTGAATAAATAATTAAAAATTTAATTAAAGATTTGAACATAATAAATTCATTTTAACTTTTATATACTATTTTATTCAAATAACTGGTCAATAATTTTCTTAATTTCGTCATCTAAAAAACGTATATCTAAATAATTTTCTAATTTGTTTTCAATAATATAAAAATAAAATGTTTAAAATTAGTTTATTACCTGATAAATTATTTTCATTCTTATATTCTCCCTCCATTTTTATTAAAATAAAATGTGAATGAATTGGTTTCATAAAATCTAAGCGATTTTCTAAAGTTATTGTTGTTTTACTTTTTATATTCCACCTTCCATTCTTATGATACTTAAAATTAAAATTTTTATATATCAATTTATTATATCCCATTTTATATTTTAAACGTTTAATCAATTATTTTTTTATTTTTTTTTAATTATATGGATTAGTAAATATTTTTATTAAAATATTATAGCTTATCTTTTCTTAACCTCAAAAATGAATGAAAAAAAAATAATTTTATTTATTAATTTTAATTATTGTTTTATTTTTATTATTTAAGTAGCAGTAACAATAATTAATAGGTTATGAATTTGACTGAATTTGAATATGAAAAGTCATTCAAACAAATCATAAAATTTCATCTAGTGGTAGAAAATTAGGATAAAAAGAGGTGAAAAATCAATTTTAATCAATGATTAATAGTTATATATACATATTCCACGTATACATGAAGATAATTTACATGCATCCTACAGGAGGCATTTAAATTCTTTTCTTACTTTCTTTCTTTTCTTTATTTTTTTTAATATTTAAGTAGTAATAATAATTAATAAGTTATGAATTTAATGTTTTTTATTTAATTTAATTTTATTATATTTACTTTATTTTATTCACTATAAAAAATAATGAACTTAATATTACTACCGTTTACTAATTTTACTACAGTTTAATAAAATTACTACAAAAATAGTAATTTTACTATAATTTGTAGTAATATTATTATTAGTTACTATTACTCTCAATGTAAGTAAAGACAAGTTTAAATCATGACTGTTTGTAATACAGAATCTAAGCTTTACCTTGCACGGTGCCCCTGAAACAATTTAAATAAAAATTCAAATTACCCCCGAGATTCCAATGGAAATTTAAATATAATTTAATATAATCCAATGGAAAATTAAATATAGGAGCCGCTAGTAGCTAATTTCATTAGAAATTATTTTTTATAACTTAAAACAACTTTCATAAAAACTTATTTATTATTTTCCGATTATTTTCTATATTATAATATCGAAATGAAACAGTTTTTAGCTAAAAAAAAAACGCCAGACGGATTTTTTAAATTTTTTGATTTTTGTGACTCTGAACAACTAAAAAACAAATTTCCATTGGAATCTCGGGGGTAATTTGAATTTTTATTTAAATTGTTTCAGGGGCACCGTGCTTGGATACTAATTAACGTGTGATCTGAGCCATTATTTTTTTTTACTCTCATGATTATAAATATACTATTAAGAATAGCAAAAACGTACTATTTCTTAATAGCAGATGAAAAACTCATTTAAATTATTATAAAAATCCCTATCTTTTATAATTTTTTTTTTGACTTGAAAAGTAAAAATAATAAAAAAAAAAAAAAAAAAAAAATGATTTTTTTGTAATCAAAACTTTATAATACTGAATTTTAATCCTTAAAAGTTAAAATAATATTTTTAAAAATAAATTTTCCTTATTTAGCGTTTAAATCTTTTTTAAGTAGAATTATAATTAAAAGGTAATAATAATAATAAAAAGTCGATAAAAAGTTGAATAAAATATATTTTATTTAATTCCAACTTTAAAATTTATTGTTGAAACACGATTGAAACAGTTGAAAAAAAATCCAATGCTAAATTAACTAATTTCGGTTCATTTAAAATAACAAAGCTACTCTTATGTTTAATGATTGACAATTCAGTGCTTTTTTTATAACGCTGGATTTCTCTAAGAGAGACTGTTTCAAATCAGTAACGATGAGGGTTATTAACTTCACCGATTGCAGGTGTACTATTATAAGATACCTGGGTAGTGAATTGTTTTCTTTATGTAAGTTACGTTTAAGCATTGGTGGAACAACATTAACGCAATTTTGAAATAAAATTATGTATGAAATTTGTGATATAAAATGTAAATTTTACCAAATGCGTTTACATTTGGCATGTTATAATTTTCTATCACTTGTTTCGTAAATAACAATTAGAAAAATTTTATTATTTTAAACATAAGAATAGTCTGAAATTAGTTTTTTTTACATTAATTTAAATATAACCTTTTTTTTTATATTGGAAATAATATTCATTTTAAAATATTCAAAGGTTCTCATATAATAACCTAAATTAATTTACAATTTTTTAATATTCTTATATTTTTAATTTTTATATTTTTTGATTTATAATTAAATATTATTTAAAGATTTATAATTTTTAAAAAACTTTATTTTTAAAAAATACATATAATAAAAATTAAATTTTGCAATGAGTAAAGAAGATCTTCATTTAATATTTTCAAAAAAATTATGTATTGAAAAACCTTCAACAAACATTAATAATCAAGGTAAATAAATATAAAAGTTTTTAATACATAAAACAAAGTTTATTTTTGTGTAATTAAATTATTTTTTCATATTTATTATTTATAACTAAAAAATGATAATTACCTCTTATCGCTTCAAGAAATTAAAGTTTAAAATTATGAAAAAAAAAATTAAATTTTTCAAAACACGTGTTTTTAAAAACCATTGACTTTAAATGGCCAGATAGGTAGAATTTTCTTCGAAAAATATTTGTTAAAAAATTTTTATACATTTTTTTTGTGGCTTTAGAATATTTTGTGAAAAAAATTACTAGAATATTAGTATTTTTTTTTTTTAAATTAATAATTGCTAAACAAAAAATTAAAAATTAACAAAAACTTTAATTCTTAATATCTCATAATTTTTATTTTTATAATATTACTTTTAAAGAAAATTTATTAAAACCAAATATAAAAAATAACACTATGGTTTCAATCATTCTTTGTTAAAAATTGCTAAAAAATAAAACTTAAAATTTAAACTTAAATAACTATTACTATTTTATTTTATTTTATTTAATTTTTTAGATGAACAAAAATTAAAAGAATTACTTACATTGAACGATTTGGAAATAGAATCGTACATTAGAACAGAAGAAAAATTAATTTGTCCAATTTGTAAACTAAATTATATTAATCAATGGTTGAATTATATTACATGTCAATGTGGATTAAAAATTGTAAAATTAACATAGTTTTCAAGATTTCAAGTTAAAGTTTAATCAACAAATATCGAATCATTTAATGTTATGTGAAAACGATCTTGAATTTTACGTTGAAAGTAATCAAAATTTAATTATATTTTGTAAATTATGTTGTATTATTGCAAGATTTTAAGTTTTATTTAATTATATTAATATATTTTTTATATTTTTTTAATTATTATTAATTAATTTTATTATTATTACTCGATTCTATTTTTATATATATATTTAGTATTTAAGCAATTACTTTTGAAATACATATATTTTTTATTATTACAAATTTGTAAAAAAATTAATAAAAAAAATTTATAAATTATTTTAATATATTCAAAGACTTTATATTTTTTATTTATAAATAATAATTATTCTCATTAAAAAAAATTATAACATAATTTTTGGAATAATTTTTTTTTTTTTTACTGGGCCAGTATAGTAGAACAATTACCAACATTAGTTTTTTTGTAATAATTAATTTTGTTGTAAATATAAACTTTTGAAATTTATTTTATCCATTCCATAATAAAATTTTGCGTCGATTAAAAAAGAATAATTTAATAGCTCAAAATTTATTAAGAAGAAAAAAGTTGGATTAAGTTAGATTTCCCGACTTTTAAACAATTTTAGAAAAATGCTTGAACGTTTGAAGTAAACTTAAAAAAATGTCTTTGAAATGTTCCAAACTTCTCAGAAAATGCCCTAAAACATATAAAATGACTTATAATACAAATTTAATTTAAAAAAAAAAATTAATTGAAAATTTGATCTTGCACATGAGTCATTCTCTGTCAGAAAAGCAAAACCTTCCAGGTCGGGTCGTTAAAACCGGCTAAAACCTTTTTTTTGCCAATTACCTATCCAAAATGGACTATGTCCCCAAATTTTAGCCCTTAATGTGGAAAAATAAGCCCAGGGCGAATTTTTGAAAAAAAAAACGCGTTTTCATCTTTTCTCAGCCACCCATTCTTCTTTTATATGCCATTCCTTGTAGAAATTATTAAAAATAATGAAAAAAGAGGTACTATAGTAAAATTTCCTCAGGAATCCATTCCTGCCATTAGTTTTGAAAAATTCCTACACGGGGAGCCGGAAAATCGATAAATTCACAGGGTATTTTACGGAAGCTACAGAAAAAATATATATCCGAATTTTTTATTAAGCTTCTCAGAAAAAGCGTGTTTTTATATATATTTTCGGATGCCATATCAACCTAGATGCGATCGAACTTCCTAGACCCTAAAATAATCAAAAAATCGTAAATTTTCCTCAATTTTTCTCATTTTTTTTCAATTTTTTGAATTTTCCCGCTCTAAATGACTCCGAATGATATAAATAAGTTAAGATTCGGATTCCCAGAGAAATTTTACATACTTTCCTTATTTAAATAATTTTTAGGCTTTAATGTAAACGATCTCACACCAAATGCTTTCAACACAAAAGTCGGATTTTCTACGTTTTTCAACAGTTTTTTTGAATTTTTCCGCGCTAAAAGACCTAATAAGAGTCAAATAAGTTCAGATTTGGTTTCTCCAGGAAATTTCATATAACTTCTATCCTATGAAAATCTTTAGGCTTTAGTATAAACGAGTTTATAGCAATGCGTTTCAAAATTCTGATGTTTCTTGTTTTTTTACATTTTTTTGTATTTTTGCGGTAACTCTAACAAAAATAACCATGTAGTACTACTCTCTGGCTCAGAAAGTTAAATTAGGGTGTAACTCTCTAATTCAGGAAGTAATTAACCCTAATATAACCCTAGTAACCCTAATTTAAGGAATTAACTCCCTGATTTAGGAAGTTAACTCCCTGATTTAGAGAGTCAACTCCCTGAGGCAGGGGGTTAACTCCCTGAAATTTCTTTCATCTGCTGGAATAACTTGAGGATGAAAATGAACCGTACGAGGCAAATCTGATATCCTGGAGGCGTAATTTTAAATTTTTTATTGAAAACAATTTTCTGATTTTTCAATATGGTGGACCAAAAAACATGAAAATAGACATTTTCACATTACCTGAAGGTTTTCGCGGTTGAAAAAATAGTTTTTATAAATAAAAATTTTAATTGTTTCGATTTTCATATTTTTTTCCAAGATGGCGGAACAGAAAACATTAATAAAGGAACTTTCTACATTATCTGGAGGTTTCCAAAGTTGAAAAAAACGTTTTCATTCATCAAATTTTAAAATTTTTAGCCCCTGCTCATTTTCTGGGTTTCCAAGATGGCGGACCAAAAAACATTTCAGAATAACCTTTTTACATTGCCTGGGGGGTTTTTGAGGATGCGAAAAATGTTTTCATTGGTGAAAACATTTATTTTTTTATCCTAGCATATTTTCCGATTTTCCAATATTACGGAACAAAAAACATGAAAAGTAGATATTTTTATATTACCTAGGGGTTTTCCAGGTCGAGATAAACGTTTTTATGAATGAAATATGCTAGGGTAAAAATATTTTCATAATTCAAAACGTCTTTCTTAAGCTCGGGAATCCCCAGGAAATATAGAAAGTTCTTCATGTCTTCATGTCCTCTTCATGTTTTTTGTTCCGCCATATTGGAAAATCGGAAAATGTGCTGGGGCCAAATAATGAAAAATTTCATTAATAAAAACGTTTTTTCGACCTCGAAAACCTTCAAGCAATGTAAAAAGCTTATTCTGACATGTTTTAAAGTCTGCCATCTTGTAAAACTGGAATAAATGCTAGGGCGAAAAAATTAAAGTTTTCATTCATAAAAATGATTTTCACAACCTCGAAAACCCCCAGGTAATGTAGAAAGTTCCTTGATTTAGGGAAATATAACTCTTTGAGGCAGAGAATAGTACCTCATGATATTTTTGTTAGAGTAACCGCAAAAATACAAAAAAATGTAAAAAACAAGAAACATCAGAATTTTGAAACGCATTGCTATAAACTCGTTTATACTTAAGCCTAAAGATTTTCATAGGATAGAAGTTATATGAAATTTCCTGGAGAAACCAAATCTGAACTTATTTGACTCTTATTAGGTCTTTTAGCGCGGAAAAATTCAAAAAAAATGTTGAAAAACGAAGAAAATCCGACTTTTGTGTTGAAAGCATTTGGTGTGAGATCGTTTACATTAAAGCCTAAAAATTATTTAAATAAGGAAAGTATGTAAAATTTCCCTGGGAATCCGAATCTTAACTTATTTATATCATTCGGAGTCATTTAGAGCGGGAAAATTCAAAAAATTGAAAAAAAATGAGAAAAATTGAGGAAAATTTACGATTTTTTGATTATTTTAGGGTCTAGGAAGTTCGATCGCATCTAGGTTGATATGGCATCCGAAAATATATATAAAAACACGCTTTTTCTGAGAAGCTTAATAAAAAATTCGGATATATATTTTTTCTGTAGCTTCCGTAAAATACCCTGTGAATTTATCGATTTTCCGGCTCCCCGTGTAGAAATTTTTCAAAACTAATGGCAGGAATGGATTCCTGAGGAAATTTTACTATAGTACCTCTTTTTTCATTATTTTTAATAATTTCTACAAGGAATGGCATATAAAAGAAGAATGGGTGGCTGAGAAAAGATGAAAACGCGTTTTTTTTTTCAAAAATTCGCCCTGGGCTTATTTTTCCATATTAAGGGCTAAAATTTGGGGACATAGTCCATTTTGGATAGGTAATTGGCAAAAAAAAGGTTTCAGCCGGTTTCAGCGACCCGACCTGGAAGGTTTTGCTTTTCTGACAGAGAATGACTCACATCTATGTTCTTATTTTTTTACACGAGAAAAATATTACAAATTAGATTAATTAACATAATATATCTTAAAATACGAAAATAGCAATAACGCTACTAAGAGTAGTTTCTGTTAATTTAAGGGTTAGAAATTAATTTATTACAAAAAATTTCCCAAAATTCTTGTTCAGCGACCCAAAAAACGATTATGGACCAAATCTGAATGCTAAAAGAGCGAAAAAAACAAAAACAACTATTTAGGGGAAGTTTTGCTAATTTCAGGGTAAGAAATTAATTTTTACTAAATAATTCGCCGAAATTCGTGATCTACGATCCAGTAAACCTGTAAAAACTGGATATGTCCACTGACAATATGATAACAGCAAAAACACCGTTTTTAGGAGTAGTTTATGTTAATTTAAGGGCGAGAAATTGATTTTTGACAAATAAAACCACAAATTTCTCATTTAGCGACTCAAAAAACAAAAAAGGGCAAAATTCGACCGCCCCAAATTTGAATGCATCACAAATACCCCTTTTAAGGGCTTATTACATTTAATAAATAATTATTATATTAAAAAAAAAAATACTTTTTTATTACCAAAAAATCTAACTTGAAATAATTTTTAGTCTAAATTTTTTTTTTTTAAATAAAGCCAATAGAAATTAAATTATTTGCCAGAAATTTCAAGCTAATACATGAAAATTAAGGTGAATAATATAGTCGTTTGAATTTAAAATTACTTGCTTGAAATTTCAAGCAAACACTTGATAATTAAACAGAAAAATATAACTGTTTGAATTTAAAATTATTTGCTTGAAATTTTTTGATAAAAAAATTGTTAAAAAGAAAATTAGTTCTAAATTCCATAAAGGTTCTAAATTATTACTGGTTAGAATATTTTCAGATACTAGTACTTTCTTGAAATTAAATAAAGTATTATATTGTTTCTGTGATTATTTTTTTACTTGTTATAGCACTCAATATTCGTAATTTATTATTAAGTTTTAATTACTTTTTAATTATTTTAATCATAAAAATAATTGCAAATTGATGTTTAGATAGTAGTTCTATTTATGATATTGTAATTTTTAAATTAAATTACAATGAATACTTTAAATACAAAATTTACTACGTAAATAGAAAATAGAAAAACGCAAGTATATTATAAAAAATATTATTATTCGTAAATCTATAAAAAAAAAAAAATAACACTGTGTTTTGAATTACAAAATATATGAAATTTAAAAAACAAAATGATAAAAATAAATGTATTATTGAAATAATTCAATAATACTAGACCCTGTAAAGGATAAAATTCTTATATTTTTATACTCTACAATTTTTGCGGATTTTATTTTAATTTTGTCGTCAATATTATACTTGAATTCTTTTCTATTATTTTTCCATATACTAAGAATTATCTAAAAATAAAATTATTTTTTAAAAATAAATAAAATAAGTAATGAAAAATATAATTTTAATATATTACTATAAATTCCTTTTTTTCATCGCTCAATTCTATCTCTTGTAAAAATTTTCCATTTTTATCTTTCTCTTCACCAATTGAAATTATTATCCCAACAACGTCTGATTTTTTATAAAAAAGTAAATAATGCAAAGTATTATAATAGTATATTTAATTAATTATTTTTAATATTATTATATATTTTACCTATATAGGAATTTATAGGCTTGTTTGGCACTTCGCTTAAAGGAGTAAATTCATAATTTAATTTTAATGCCTTTGTTTTTACTTCATCTTCTACTAATTGAAATTTTGAAAATTTAGTTGCTTTTAGCTCGTATGGATGTTGTGTTTTAAACTTAGTTGAACAAATATCACAGTTTGAAACATTATATAGTTTTCCTTCCTATGTTTCATAAATAATTATAATAATTTTATTAAAAAAACTTATAACCGGTTTGTTATAAACACAACTAAAATGCATGGAACATATTTATTTATATTTTAGCCCTAGATACACAAAAAATAATAAAATTTCCTATTTTTACAATTTGAAATTATCACCTTTACTAGATATCAAGATTCTAAACCCAGGCTATATTGATACGCTAAAGCGTATTATTCTATGTTTCTTAATCAAAAATATTCTAAGTTCCTAAATCTGGGTTATACAAAGTACCAAAAATATACTTATTCTAAGTTTTATTTGACTCCCTACCCCCCTTAAAAGAGACTTTAACCCCCCCTTAATAAGACAAATTTGACTTTCCTTTTTAAAAAGGAAATATTTAATCCCCCTTAAAAAAGAAATATTTAATCCCCTCCTTTAAAAATGACAAATTTGACCACCCTCCTTAAAAAGGACATATTTGATCCCCCCCCTAAATTTCCAGTACCGAAGTACCTTCACCCTATAAACATGTTCCATGTTAAAAATTAGTGTATGAATTCTTACTTCAATATCCTTATGAAAATTTTCTACATTATCAAAAAAGGCACATTTTATTATACCACTATTATCAAATAAAAAAATTTGAAAGAATTGTCCTTTATTACTTTTATTTTCCCATGATTTTAATTCGGATTTTTCAAGTACTTTTGCTTGTATACACCAACTATAAATGATAGAAAAATATAGATTAAAAAATAATTTTTTTTTTATTGTTGAAATATTTATTTCTTACTTTTTAAATATATAAGGCGTTAATTTATCAATTTTTCTTTCTATCAATGTATTATTTGAATCCATCTTTCTTTTTACAGGAACCTTAAATAATATTACTTGTTTCGTAAACTGTACATAAATTATATTAATTTTTTTGGTTGCTTACTTTTTTTTCAACTGAGTCATCCGTATCTTTTTGTTTTAAATCTTTTATTGTTTCCATTTTAAAAAGACATTTGTTTAAATAATAATTATATTAATAAAACTTTAAATATAAAATTAAATGGTAAAAAAAATTTTTTTAAAATAAATTATATATAATAGAAAAAAAATTAATATAAATTTAAATTATTATAACCTTGAACGAATTTTTTTTTTTTTTGATAATTAATAGGTTATGAAAGAAATAAATAATCTTTAATGATAAAATTTTTATATTATGAAACTTGCTACGAATAATTAAATTCTAAAAAAAAAGTAGAATAAAGTTTTTAAAAAATCCAAACATTTATAACTGAAATAAAATTTACAATTCTAGCGCTAAAATTTGAATTAAATTTTTTTTTTAATAAAAATTGTATTATAAATAGAATTAAAATACATTATAAAAAATATTAAAACATTTAAAAAAATATTAATTTTTTTAATTTTTTTTATTAATAACAAAGACTCTTAATTTTGAGTCATCCATATCTTACATTTGTTTTTAACCTTGAAATTCGAGTTTTCTAACTCATAGAATAAACGTTTTAGTAAAAATAATTTTATAAATATGTATTGTATATAATTGTCTATGTATACTTCAGTAAAAATAAGGGTATGGTGATATTGTTTCTGATAGCTACCAGATTTGGTTTATTGTAATTTTTAAGTTTGTTGATCACAAAAATTAGGCTCTTTTTTATAAGAAATTGGAATTTCAAACTTAAATTGATCGAAACTAACACTAAAAATGCCATTTTCGTTGTATTTATTCTATTTTGTCTTAAAAATCAACATATTATTCAACTTGTGCCTGCTGTATTAAAAAAAAAAAAAAAAAAATAGGGTCATAAGTTCCTAAATAACCTTGAACTTGAAAATTAAAATAAAAACTAAACCATTTGGAATTTAGATTATTTTCTTGAAATTTTAAGCAAACACTTGAATTTTTAATAAAAAATTACAGCCTTTTGAATTTTCTTGAAAATTTTCTTGAAATTTCAAGCAAATATTTAAAAATTTGTGTGAAAATAAATTAGTGATTTTATTGTATACCAAAGATTTTAGTTTAAAATCTTATTTATTTTTTTTATTCAACTTGTGTCTACTGTATTAAAAAAAAAAAACAAAAACAAAAAAAAAGTGATTATTTTTTATAACCAAAAATTTAAATTGGATTAAAAAAAGTTAATAAAAAGATTTAATTAAAAATCAAATAATTTTTTTTTTTTTTTTTATTAAACTAGTGCCTATTGTATTAAAATCGTTTAAAATAAAGAAAAAAAAAAAAAAGTTTAGATTAAAACCTTTATTTTTTTTATTCAAATTGTGCCTACTAAATAAAAAAAAAAAAACAGAAACAAAAAAAGTGATTATTTTTTATAATCAAAGATTTTAGTTTAATATCATTTTATTTGTTAGCCAACACTTGAAACTTTTAGCGAAAAATATATCTTTTTACATTCACTTTTTTAATTAGTTACTACAAATACAAATAAAAAAAAAAAAATTAGGTATTGCATCGAAAATAAAAAAAACTTTACTTTAAATAATATGAATATTGATTTACATTAAAGAAAAAATTAAAAAACATGAACAAAAACTTCAAAATTAACTCGTACTGTTACTTCTGTTAGCCCAGCATGATTTTTTCTTAACGAAACGTGACGTATGAGAATTCTCTATAAAAAAAATTATGAGATTAATTAGTTGGTTTTGTTTTGAAATTTTAAGCATACATTTTTTTAATACAGTAGATATTCAGTAAATAAGTTAAAAAAAAATAAAAGATTTTAAGATGAAGTTTGTTTGTAAATAAATTCTAACTAAAATCTTTGACTCATAAAAGAATCATTATTTTAGTTGCTTGAAATTTAAAGTAAAGCAATCTAATCGTGAACTTATTATTATTATTATTATTTTATTATTTTTAGTTACTTTTCAAATTATTTTAGTATTTATTTTTAGTTTATTTTAGTATTTCTTATTATTTTAGTTACTATTCAAATTTACCATGTTAATTTCCAAGAAATTTGTATATTGTTCAACTAATTCTGCACCCCAAACTTCACACTGGACATATTCTCCATTGTCAGTTTGTATAAAAAATTTCATAGCTACTATATTAAAATTATTTTGGCTACGAAAATGATTAACATCTCCTAATCTTATTACCAAACCAGCAATATACCTGTTTATAAATAAAATATAAATAATATAAATTTATCAAACACTAAAAAAGTATATTTTAACACATGTGTATTATAATTTTTTTTTTTTTTTTTTTTTTTATTATAAATTTCATCTAGAATATATAAATATATAATTTTTTTTACACTTACTGATGGGAATTAACTTCCGCCATATTTATTAATATTAATAATTCAATAATAAATCAAAAAATATAAAAATATTTAAAAATTATGAATTAATGTAGGTTATTATTTCAATTTTAATTTGAATTATTTCTAAAATGAAAAAAAGCAGGTTATATTTAAATTAATGTAAAAGATACTAATTTCAGACTATTTTTATTGTTTGATACGAGGTTTGATTTAATAAAAAAATTTTTAAATTAAATATTATAAAGTATTTTATTTCAGATATTTTACAAAATTAAAATTAATTTAAAAGGATTTAAAAATCTTTGAATATAGTAATATTTGGACATTATTTATCATTTATTCACTAAAATAACGTTTCAATATCTAACAGTAGTATACAATATTTAAATATAATTTTCAAAATATCGATTTGTTGGTAAAAAAAATTTAGAAAATATAGTTTTTTTAGTTAATCAATGCTAAATAATGTCTTGATTATAATACTCAAAGATTTTAAAAATCAGAATAAAAAGAAAACAAAAACAAAAAAAAAAGGTAAATATTTTTTATAGGAAAGTTTTTAGTTAAATCTTTTCTTTTTTCATTCAACTTAGAATCTTTTTTTTTATTTTATTCAACTTCAAATAATTTTTTTTTATTCAACTTATGCCAACTGTATTAAAAAACAAAAAAAAAACAAAAAAAAAAAGTGATTATTTTTTATAACCAAAAATTTAAATTGGGTTACAAATTCTTTGTTCAATAATAGTTTTTTAAGTTTTTATAAATAAGAGAAAATAATTTTATTAGCAAGTAAAATTACTTTGAATTTATTCTGTAAGAAACTTTGTTATTTCTTATTTTTCAAAGATTATATTTAATAAATAATATTTTTTAAAATTAATTTTTATTTTTTAAAGGAACTTTACTCAGCTTGGTTTAAATAACCTTGAACTTGAAAATTAAAGCGAAAATTAAACCTTTTGGAATTTGAGATTATTTTCTTAAAGTATCAAGTAAATACTTGAAACTTTAAGCAAAAAATGCAGCCTTTTGATTTTAAAATTTTTTTCTTGAAATTTCACGCAAACAATTGGAATTTCTATCAAAAAATACGAATATTTGAAATTCTAATTACATTTGCTTGAAATTTAAGAAAAAAAACAAAAAAAACAAAAAAAAAAACAAAAATGATAATAAAAAAAAAAGATCTTTTTATATTATGTGTATTTTTTTTATTGTAAAAATAAAAAAAAAGATTATTTTTTTATATATATAAAATATTTATAAATTTTTTATATATAAAAAAATTGATTTTTTTTCTATTATCAAAGAATTTAGTTTCAATTAATTATAACCAAAATTTATTTTAAAATTGGTTTTTATTATTTTTTTTAAGCATATTTACTTTTTATGTATGAAAAAAAAAAATAATTTTTATTATCAATGAATTTACTTTAATATAATTTTTAATTAAAATTTAGTTAAAAATTTTTTTCTTTTTATTTAATATTATTTTATTTATTTTATTTTATTGAATAACGATACGTTGAAAAAATAATTTTATTTAACATCGTGTGTAAGTTACTTTTACGCATTGGTGGTGCAACTTTAACGCACTTTCTAAATAAAATTACGTATGAAACTTATATATAAATGCATAATTTGCCAAATGCAAACCTTAAACCTGTAAACCTTAGTATTTGGCATATTATAACTTTATATCACTTGTTTCATAAATAACTATTAATATAATATAAATTCATGTAATTCGTTTTAAAAGAATTTTGGGTCACGGGCATTTGGTTGATCGCCAAGTCAGCTTGGAGCTAGAGACTAGCGGCTCCTATATTTAAAGGACAATACTGGCAACAAAAATTTAGTAAAAACAATTTTTATAGAATTTTAGATATTGCTTTCTCATCATAGTTATTAAACAGTATTTTTTTATAATATATAAGAAAACAAAAAAAAGTACAATTTCTCTTTAAAATTGATATTAAGCAAATAGTAGAAAATTAAAGCGAAAAATATACCATTTTAAATTTTAAATTATTTGTTTTTAAACGCTTGAAACTTTAAGGCTGTCCCTACACTAGCCATGATTATCTTTTTTTAAAATTACATTTCTAAACATTTAAATGGGAGCATAAATATAAAACATAATAAAATCGTATGTTGTGGAAAGAAGCAAAAAATGCAAATTTTTAGTTTAAAATCATTTTTTTTTTATTCAACTTGTGCCTACTGTATTAAAAAAAACAGAAACAGTGATTATTTTTTATAACTAAAAATTTTAGTTTAAAATAATTTTTTTTATTCAACTTGAGCCTAGTGTATTTAAATTAAAAAAAAAAAAAATACTTTTTTTAACATGGGACTTGTTTATAGGGAGTGATTACTTCAGAATTGAAAATTTAGAGGGAGATTCTTGATTCAGGGATTTAGAATAATACGTGTTTATCGAATCAGACAGGGAATCAGAATAGTCTGGAATTAGAATGTTAGAATCTAGCAATTGGTGATAATTTCCAATTATCAAAGTAGAAAATTGTATTGTTTTTTGTGTGTCTATGCTCAAATGTAAGTAAATATGTTCCACGCATTTTGTTTGTGTAAACACAAACTTTTTTTTTTATTTTTTTTATTTTTAATACAGTACGCATAAATTTAATAGGCAAAAGAAAAACATTCTGTATAAATTTTTTATTTTATTGAAGAATTAATATATGTTAAAAAAATATATTTTTAATATATTATAGATTCATATTATTCATTTTTAAGGAGCTTAGAGTCACGGGCATTAGGTTGATCGCCAAGTCAGCCTGGAGCTCGAGACCAGCGGCTTCTAGATTTAAGGGATAAATTATTAGCAACAACAATTTATTAATATAAATATAAATTTTATTATCACGTTTTTATCTTTTACATCTATTTTTTTATATAAGATACTCGTACCAATAAATAAGGAATTGAAAATTTTAAGTCGTTCAGGTATTAAAGCATTTTATAACATCAAAAAACACTAATAATTTAAATAATTTGATTGAATTTTCTAATAATCAATAATTAATTAAGAAATATAACGGCTAGAAATTTCAAGCAGTTATATTTTTTACTTGAATTTTAAAGTCGTTTGCTTTAAATTTTAGGCTGAGGGGAAAAGCAGTGTATTTAAATCAAAACTGCTTATTAAAAAAATTTAAACATACTTTGTTTATGTTACTAAGCAACAAAATCAATTGGTTATTATATTTTTCATAAAAAGTTAATTATTTGTTTGAATTTATATAGTGTCTAAAAGAATTGTGTCAATTGGACAAAAAATAAAATATTTTAATTAAAACTTAAAAAAAGGTAATAAATTTTAATATATTAATTTAATTATTAATAAAATTAATCTATTAAAGTTTTCTCTTTTTCAAATAATAAATAAATGGCAGAGCTATTTGTACAGAAAATTTTTGTGTAAATTTTACTAACACATAAACAAAAGTGAAAAATATTTTTAACCTCAATATTTTCAAAGAGTAAAGTTATGCTTGCAATCCCAGGCATCCTAGCAATGCCTTTTTTGCCTTTTTTGCCTTTTTTTTTACTTTGAGTCTTTTTTACCTTATTTTGACGAAATTTTCCTAAATACACTTTTTTCTCCATAATTTACCACTAAATATACATTTTTAATTTTTGGTGTTAAAAAAATCCCTGATAACCAGAAAGAATCATTAAAAACAATATATTAGTAAAATAATTTTTTTTTATATCTTTAAAAAAAAATCGCACCTAAAATTAGGAGGTTATAGACCTGACGTGGAGCCCCGTTTCGTATACAAATTTTATCCTTGATAGGTCGATGGAATTTTCCAACGGATATTTATGTTTTTTTGGTCGCTGAACCCGAATATGGTATCATTTTTTACCGAAAATGGTCCAGTTGCCCGCAATAGGCTACTTTTATTTATTTTTCGAAGATTTTTTTATTTTCGCAAGGGTTACTTATGTTTTTTGGATCGCTGAACACGAATATAATATCGGTTTTTACCGAAAATGGTCCAGTTACCCGCAATAGGCAACTTTTGGTTAATTTTCAAAGATTTTGTTATTTTCGCAAGGGTTACTTATGTTTACCAGAAATGATTTGTTATGTTAACCAGAAACAGTTAAAAATTTTCCGAACAAATAGACCTGGCCTATTTATTATATATATTATAATTCATTTTAATTTTTTTTTTTTTTTTAAATTTTATTTAATTAATTACAAAATAATTTTATTACAACTCGATAAAATAATTACAATAATTTTAGAAAAAAGTTAAATATCTCTAAAGAAATATAAATATTGTTTTTTATGTAATTTTTATTGATTTTTATGCTCTTTTTTGATTACTAAAATATAAACAACAAAATTGTTTAATTTAATTTTTAGAAATATTCGAGGGAGTAATGGACTCGAATTTGGAAATCTGTAAAGAAATCTACAAATTTAAATTAAGAAATGAAATAGAACCAGATTTAATAATTATTTTGGGGAACATTGAATTCTATGTACATAGAAAATTGATTCAAAAATATATATTTAAATTATTGAAAAATGAGGAAATAAAATCCATAACATTGGATGATACAAAAATCGAACCTAAAACTTTTAAAGAAATTTTGAACTATTTATATTATAATAAATTAAGTATTAATTTCCAAAATATTATAAATTTAATTAAAATATCAAAAATTCTTAAATTAAATTGCATTATAAATAAAATTGAAATTTTTTTACAAGAAAAATTAAATTTTGAAAGCTTTGAAGATATAACAAATTTTGCAATAAAATATAAATTATTTAATTTATTAATGGAATGTCACAATATGTTAGTTTAATAATGCTAAAATAAATTACGTATTTGATACATAACCTGAATAATTAAAAAAAAAATTCATTTTTATAAAATAAAGTAATAAAAAGAAAATAAGAAATTGTTTAAATATTCAAATAATATCTTATTTTAATAAAAAAAAATAATTAAAACATTTATTACATCGTTTGTTTTTATAAAAATAATACAGTATTCAAAATCAAAGATTTTTAAGGTTGCTATCTAAGCAAAAACTTATATCGATATTTAAGGTTAAATAGGGTTGTATCATGAAAAAAATTTTGAAATTCTATTTGGTTGGTTTTGTAGTATGTAAAAAAATATTGGATACGTATTTTTTTATTTCTTATTTAAACAAAATTTAACCGGTTAAATAAAGAGTTTAATAAATTACCCGTGACGTCACAACTCAGATTCCCTATACTTTTAACATTGCGTTTTTGAGTTGTGACGTCACGGTCCCCCCACTACCAGTATTTTCACTACTTTAATTATTAATTACTCAGTCATTTTTAATTTTTATGAAAAATAAAAAAATACGTATCGAATATTTTTTTATATATTTTCAGAATATCAAAAAACCTCAATAGCGTTGCACAACCCTATTAGGTGGATAAAAATAGCATTTTTTGATTTAAGATTTCTGAAAATCGAAACTTCTGGAGTGATTAATTCTTATGACCATTTATCAAGTTATGCGTCCATTAGAATTTAAAAAAAAAAATTGTTTCTTTTTTAATTAAATGATTTTAGTTTTAAATTAATTATAGCAAAATTTTATTTTATAATTTTGCTTAAAAATATTATAAATCTATTTAAAATTTTTTTAATAATTTCAATTGAATTTTGAAGGTTACTTCAAAATCAATGCATCCTTGACAATCGTAATGTAATATTTATTTACTTGTTATAAACAAAAAAAAATGATGATAAAATAAAACTTGTTTATAACAAGTATACAAAAAAAAAGATTTTTATGTAGATCAATGACTTTATTTTTTGATAAAATACAGCCAAATTTTAGTTTATCATATTTTTTTTTGTTTACATAAAGTATACAAAAAAAAATCTTATGTAGGACAATGACTTTAGTTTCTGATAAAATACAAACAAATTTTATTTTATCATCATTTTTTTTTTGTTTACAAGTATACAAAAAAAAAAAAAAAAAATAAAAAGATTCTTATGTAGGTTAATAACATTAGTTTCTGATTAAATACAGCAAAATTTTATTTTATCATAATTTGTTTACAACAAGCATACAAATAAAAAAAAATTCTTATGTAAGTCAATGACTTAAGTATCTGAAAAAATACAGCCAAATTTTATTTTATCATATTTTTTTTTTGTTTACAAAAAGTATACAAAAAAAAAAAAAAAAAATCTTATTTAGGTCAATGACTTTATTTTCTGATAAAATACAGCCAAATTTTATTTTATCATAATTTGTTTACAACAAGCATACAAATAAAAAAAAATTCTTATGTAAGTCAATGACTTAAGTATCTGAAAAAATACAGCCAAATTTTATTTTATCATATTTTTTTTTTGTTTACAAAAAGTATACAAAAAAAAAAAAAAAAAAATCTTATTTAGGTCAATGACTTTAGTATCTGAAAAAATACAGTCAAATTTTATTTTATCATATTTTTTTTTTTTTTACAAAAAGTATACAAAAAAAAAGAAAAAAAAATTCTTATGTAGGTCAATGACTTTAGTTTCTGATAAAATACAGCTAAATTTTATTTTGTCATAATTTTTTTTTTGTTTACAGGCATATACAAAAAAAAAAAAAAAAATTATGTAGGTAAATGACTTTTGTATCTGAAAAAATACAGCCAAATTTTATTTTACTATCATTTTTTTTTATATACTTTTTGTAAACAAAAAAAAAAAAATTCTTAAGTAGGTCAATGACTTTAGTTTCTGATAAAATACAACCAAAGTTTAAACTTTAGTTTCTGATAAATTACAGCCAAATTTTATTTTATCATCATTTTGATAACATTTTTAATAATAGGTCAATGACTTTAGTATCTGAAAAAATACAGCCAATTTTATTTTATCATATTTTTTTTTTGTTTACAAAAAGTATACAAAAAAAAAAAAAAAATCTTATGTAGGTCAATGATTTTAGTATCTGAAAAAATACAGCCAAATTTTATTTTATCATATTTTTTTTTTTGTTTACAAAAAGTATACAAAAAAAAAAATAAAAAAAAATTCTTATGTAGGTCAATGACTTTAGTTTCTGATAAAATACAGCCAAATTTTATTTTATCATATTTTTTTTTGTTTACAAAAAGTATACAAAAAAAAAAAAAAAATTCTTATGTAGGTCAATGACTTTAGTATCTGAAAAAATACAGCCAAATTTTATTTTATCATATTTTTTTTTTGTTTACAAAAAGTATACAAAAAAAAAAAAATAATTCTTATGTAGGTCAATGACTTTAGTTTCTGATAAAATGCAGCTAAATTTTATTTTGTCATAATTTTTTTTTTGTTTACAAGCATATACAAAAAAAAAAAAAAAAAAAAAAAAATTCTTATGTAGGACAATGACTTTAGTTTCTGATAAAATACAAACAAATTTTATTTTACTATCATTTTTTTTTTTTTACAAAAAATATACAAAGAAAAAAAAAGAAAAAAAAATTCTTATATAGATCAATGACTTTAGTTTCTGATAAAATACAGCCAAAGTTTAAACTTTAGTTTCTGATAAATTACAGCCAAATTTTATTTTATCATCATTTTGATAACATTTTTAATAATATTTATTATGTATAAAAAATTAAAATTGAATATTCAAGCAAATAATTTAATAAAATTTTATTTATATATTTTTTATTTATAATTATCATACATATATTATTATAACAAAATGTATAAAATATTTGGGTATAAAATTTAATATATTATTTAAAATAGTAATAATAGAAAATTATATAAATTAAAAAATTCAAAAATCTAAATTATTTAATAATTTAATATATGGACAAGATTTTTTATTTATATCACTCATAATAATTCCTGTAATATTAATATTTAGTATTTTGTAATTACGTATAGAAGTAGTTTCAATAATTTTATTTAATAATGTTTTGTATGAATTTAGTTGTTTAATTTTCAAAACTTCTAATTTTTTAGAATTTAGTAACAATATGTTTATTCCATCGATTGTAATTCCTTTGCAATACGAAATACGTAATTCTTTTAAATTTTTAAGGTTAATAAAAGATCGATCACTAACATTTTTTAAACAGGCTAAACTCAAAGTTTGTAAATTATTTATTTTATTAAAAATACTTTGCATACCATTATCACTGTAACTATTACTTGAATTTTTTATTTCTAAATGTTTTAAATTTTTAATATTTGAAATATTTAATAGTAAATCGTCACATAATACTCCTTTTATATGTAAGTTTAAATATTCAACATTGTATAATTTTGATATATAAGAGTTTCCTTTATTTGTCACTTGATTAAAATTAACCTTAAGTAAACTTAATTTTTTTAAATTACGTATAAAAAATTATTGATTTTAAATTATCATCATAAATTATTTGGCAGTTTATTATCAATTCATTTAAAATATAAAAATTTTTTATTAGTTTTGAGAAAAATGCCGTGCTTAATATAACATATGATAAATGTATTCTATTTACAACATTTTCGAAATTAGTAAAATTAAGCTTTTCTATTATTTCTTTATTTATACTCAAATTCTGCAGAAATTTTAAATTTTTCATTAAAGACATAAAACTTCCTTTAGGTAAATTTTTTATTTCTCGAATATTTAAATTTAGTTCAGTTATATTTAAAATTTTTTCTTGAGAAACACGTAACAGAGAATTTATAAAACTAATATCACAATCGATTATTGTTAATATTTTTAAGTTGTTAATACGGTTTATTAAATTTTCAAAAAAAACCATTTCTCCTAATTTAATTTTGCATAATTTCATTTCAATTAACGAATTTGGTACGTTGTCAAAGCATTTACCATTTAATTCTAAAGAATCCAAATGTAATTTCATCAATTTATTATTATTTAGAAAAAAAATAGCTAAATCATTTTCCGAAAACATAAATTCATTGTAAAAATTAAACTCATAATTTCCTTGGCTACATATATCAAAAAATTCAATGTTCATACAAAAATTAACCAAAATAGAAATTTCTAAGAATTCAATTCTTGAATGAATTTCTTTTAGATGTAAAAACGATTTTTTAATTATGTTTCCAATATAATTTCTTCTTTCCATAACATTCTTAAATCTATAAAATTTCCCATTTATAGTAAAATTCTCAATAAATAATTTTTACACATTTTTCCACGCGTATTTATTCAAAAACTTCCATCTGTTGTTGACATTGGACACTTTTAGTTTATCAGATATAGATAAAAATAAAAATATGTTCACTAAACAATTATCATCTAATATTTCAATACCTGCAATATAAAATTCAATTTAGCATAACTTGTAGTTAATAATAATAAAATCAAACAAAAAAAATATTACTTTCTTTATTTCTAAATATATCAATATTGCTTAAATTCATTATTTCTTCTTGGTGATCTAAAATTAAATTGATTATTGCGATAAATTATTTTTTTTTTTACTGTATAAACAAAAATTATATTTTTTCTTACATTTATTTATCCAAATTTCGTTTAATTTTTTATATGTTTCTTTTATTTAAGGTTAATTTTTATAATATGTATTTTACTGCCATATATTTTATATTATTCTTTATTTATATAAACATAAATCAAATCAAAAAAAAAGTTAATAAAAAAATTAAATTAATAATCAAATGAATTAAAAATATAAATTCTTTTAATATTTAAAGTAATGGAATAAAAAAAAATTTATTTAAATTATAAAATTAAAACTTTTTGAGCTAGTAAACAATATATTTTACTATTTAAAAATTATAAAATGACATAAAAAATAAAACTATCGAATATGTATCTATATTCATAAAAAAAATAACAAAAAAAAATATTTATTTACTTATTTTTTTATGTTAATATAACCTATATTTATACTGTATAAGAATCAGTTTTTGAACGCATTAGATTTCTATGAAATACATAAAAATTAGCGTTTATAAAACAAAGTATGAATCATTTATCTATAACCGAGTTTTATTATGTAATTATAATCTTTAAAGAACTTTTTTTTTGAAAAGAACTTATATCCTGAAATTATCTTCTGAAGATCCCGTATGCATATGAAATTTGGGTATTTTCATACTGCTGACGGGTCCTTGGGCAGTATGGATTCAAACTTTAGCATAATACTAACGGATCCGTATATTCTTATAAAAGTCAAGTATTAACAGACTTTGCACTGATCATTATATTGCTTGGCCGTATGTACGGCTGTTAGTTTACCGTGCCCGAAATCCCGTGCATGCCTACCTCTGCCTTACACCGCATTCTGACTTGAGTATAATATGAATTTAGTAATAATGTGAATTGAGGGGTATTAGAGTACAGAGTATTTTTTTTACTCTTAAATGCTTAACATATTTTTATGTCTTATTTACACATTGATATTGAACTCAATTCAATAAAATCTTTTAAGATCCCAAAATTAAAAAATTAAGGAAATTCTAAGCTTGCTTTGTTCTAACATGATTAGCTTCACTCTACCTGTAAATAAAATATATTAATTAAAAAAAAAGGAAGGAAAAGGAAGAGGAATTTAGGGTTATTTTATTGAACTTTATTTATTTAAAAAACTTTGACTTGAGTCTGTTTTGTTTGAGCAGCGCCCTTACGTTTTATTTATTTGTGCCTGCCCTGAAAAGGGCAGGGCTTATGAGGTTTTGCTGTCGCTGCTCAGTATACAGAAATATTAAAAAAATTAACTTTCACACATACACACACACAATCACACAAATAATTCAAAAGATACCTGGATTTAAAACACTGACTGGACCACGTCCAGTCACGGCTTATCAGCCCACTGTTTGCACGCTGCAGGTGCGTTGTCCCTTGGCCAAGTACAATATCAAATACAATTCTCACCAGGTATTTCCTATTTCCAATCCTACTTCACAGATCACAGACACACTTAAACGACGTTGAAAACCAAAAATGAACAGCTCTAGCTTCCTCAGGAAAAATATTCTCTAGGTGGACCAGCAAAAACTATATGCGCACAGCACAACCTCTAAAAAGAGAATGAACGCTTGGAGCAACCGAAGTCTAAAGGGACGCCACCTCTCTCTATCTCTTTCCACGCGCGCGTTCATTGGCCGAAAATAAAGTTACTATACTAGGGACTTATTCTTGTAAAACACGAATTTATTATTTTTTTTTTAAAATTTAATAAATAAATAGACGCGAATATTAAATATTTTTTAACTTGAATCGCGAAATAAAGAAATTATACTATGATTAATTGTAATCATACAATTCATGTTATTTTTATTGTTATAATTTGGTATAATTCTTATGACATTACCGGTCGGTGACGCCATCTTCCCGATTCAACGAGAACTCGTCTTCCCCTACTGCTCTTTGCAATAGGAAAATACGTGCTCTCGAAAATCGGGGTATATTTTGAACGAAAATTAGAAATATTTGTTAACAATTCTCCACCCGGTGCGAGAATTCGAAATTGGAGCACCTAATTATGAGACGTCTGAAGCTAAGTCTAATTTTATTATTTTGGCAACTGAACGTTCTAATTCACCTAACTGAGTTTTAAGAATCACGCGTCTTATTCTACCATCAGAACCTGGTATCAATTTGTGAACTATCCCCTTTTTCCACTGATTACGAGGAGCTAAATTGTCACATATAAGTACTACATCGCCGACTTTAACAGGGGAACTCTCGGAGGTCCATTTCATTCTAGGGAGCAAAGAAGGTAGATATTCTTTAATCCAGCGTGTCCAAAATTCGTCAGCTAATTGTTGAGCATAAACCCATTGTTTCCGATAACTACCACTTATCATTTCATATCTACGAGGAGTTGAAAATTTTGAAGAAGCACCAAAGAGTAAATGATTGGGAGTTAAAGCTTCTTGATCGTCTAATTCAGGAGATACAAAGGTGATAGGCCGTGAATTTACAGTATGTTCTGCTTCGGCAAAGAGGGTTCGAAGAACTTCTTCGCGAGGAGTTTTGGTTAATAAGGTTGCAGTTATAGCACGTTTCACGCTTTTAATTAATGATTCCCAGACTCCACCCATATGGGGTGTAGCCGGAGGGATGAAATACCACTTTGAACCCATACTAGTGCCATAATCAGTCAATTTTTGAAAATTTAAATTTGCTAAAGCTTGTTTTAGCTCTTCATGAGCTCCACGTAGATTCGTGCCATTATCCGAATAGAAGACTGACGGTTGACCACGTCTTGCCGTCATCCTCTGTATCGCCATAATGCACGAATCAGCAGATAAAGTATCTGCTATTTCAAGATGAATTGCCCGCATAGTTAGGCAAGTAAACAAAACACCCCAACGTTTTTCTCTTTTTCTACCTATGGCTACTGTAAAAGGTCCAAAGTAGTCAATTCCACAATGAGAAAAAGGATTAGAACCGTGAGCTAATCTTCCAGCAGGAAGATCACTCATTCTGGGTATCGCTGGTTTATTAAATCTTAGCTGACATTTCGCGCAATGAGTGGTTATACTTCGCAATGCCCCCCGCAATCTTGTTATCCAGTATTTTTGTCTTATTTCATTTACTACCGTTTGAGTATTAGCGTGATTAAATAAATTATGATAATGGGCAACAAGTAAGCGAACAACTGGATGATTTCCTTTCAAAATTACGGGGTCATTGCAAAATTCAACCGCGTTTTGAATTTTAGAAGCACGACCTTGAACTCTCAAAAGTCCGCCGTTGTCCAAATAAGGTGTAAGTTTTAAAATGTGACTATTAAAGGGTAATGGCTTATTCGATTTTAAAGCTTTGGATTCCATGCTAAAATCTTGGGCTTGAGCTTCTATCAACCAAAGATTTTCAGCTTCTATTAAATCCTCCACTTCAACATCGATACGATTCCAACCTCTAAATTTATCCATAGCAACTGAAACACGAGCTGTTGATCCAAGTAAACGAGACCATTTACTGAATCTTAAGGGGTCTGGTAATCGAGAATTACGCTCATAAACTACCATACAAGATGCTTTTGCTTCTAAGCGCGATTTTTGCTTATATTCTTCCTTTGATATAGGAGGTTGGACGGGCCATAATTGCTCCTTTTTGCTTAAAAATTCAGGACCTCTTTGCCAAAATCCATTAGGACCCAAATCTAAATTTTTTGACTTAGTTGCAAGATCAGCAGGATTATCAGAAGAAGAAATCCAACGCCACGAATTTACGTCACTTAATTCATCAATTTCCCCTAATCTATTAGCTACATACATTTGATAATTACGAGGATCTGATTTAATCCAACACAATACTGTCCGAGAATCAGACCAAAATATTTTCCGATCAAATTTTATTTGAGAATCTTTAACAATTGAATCTGCAAGTCTAGCGCCAACTAGAGCGGCTTGTAATTCTAATCTTGGTATAGAATGTGCTTTTAAAGGAGTGACGTAACTTTTACTAGCTATTATTCGCGTACTGATTTTACCGTTATTATATAAAGCGCGAGAATAAGCCACTGCGGCATAAGCCTTTTCACTGGAGTCACAAAACGTGTGTAATTCTATAAAAATGGGCTTGTAATCAAATTCAAACAAACAACGCGGTATTTTACAATCGTTAGTTTTAGGAAGATCAGAAATCCAAGCCTGCCACTCGTTAACGCTATCCTCGCTTATGGGTTCGTCCCAATCCGTTCCACGTCTCCAAACATCTTGTAATATAATTTTAGCACGTATAGTAAAAGGATTTAAAAAACCGAGAGGATCATATAAGGACATCACTGATCTCAAAATTTCACGCTTAGTAGGTACTTTATGAGATTTTTCATTAACGCGAGCCACTTTTTCCATACGAAGTGCGAAATTCAAAGTATCTGTAAATGTGTCCCATTGCATTCCTAAAGCTTTATCGACACCTGAACCCTCTAAATTTATTTGATTAGTATTTTTCCCAATTTCTTTAGCATTACTGACCCATTCATGCATTTGAAAATTAGCATGAGAATTTATAAAAGTGACTTCTTTAATACGTTTTTGAGCTTCTTCAACCGAATCTAAAGACTCTAAATAGTCATCCATATAAGTACAATTAATCAAAGCATTTGCCGAATCAGGATGACTGTCTAAAAACATTTCTGCATTACGATTTTTAACATACAAAGCACTACAAGGGGAACTTTTTGAACAAAAAATTAAAGAAGTCATTTTATAGATTTTAGGGGGAGAAGAACGGTCTTGACCACGCCAGAGAAAACACTGATATTTTTGATCTGATTCTTTGACTTTAACGCGCAAAAACATATCTTTTATATCGCCTTTAATGGCCACGCGGCCTTTTCTAAATAATAATAAAATTCCAAACAAAGATTTTAGTAAATCTGGACCAGCTAATAAAGAATTATTATAACTAACACCAGCGTATTCATAAGCGGCATCAAGAACTACTCGTACCTTATCTGAATTCTCAGATTTTTGAACTCCGAAATGAGGAAGAAACCATGAATCGCGAGGAACTGAATCACATAAAACAGCATAACCTTCGGAAATAAGCCTATTTATTTCCTTACAATACAAGGCTGCATAAGCCGGGTCTCGATCTAACTTGCGTTCCACTGCTTTTAAACGGGATAAAGCTCCCTCAAAATTATTGGGTAAACGCAAATTATCTCGAGCCCATAATAAACCTGTTTCCCAGTATCCATCACAATAGCGAGTCGTTTTTTCAAGAATATTTAAGGCTCGTTCATCTGATTTAGATTTTCGAGCGACCTTTCCTACACCTAAGCTTTCTAAAGCAAAGTATTGTTTCACTAACTCATGCAAATTTTCATCGGAGTTACTACCCGCCTTCTCAGTCACAGAAAAAGAAGAAGCTTTTGATATGTGAAATAAACTACGTTTTGCCGGTTGAATTGATTTCATATTTCCATGAACCACCCACCACAAATGAGTAAGTGAGGCAACTGGTTCATTTTTGTTCCCTTCGCGTAATTTACGAGAAACTATCAAATCCCAATTATCTTGCCCCAATAATATTCTAGGCCTTTCATATTCAAAGGTACTCAATTCTAAATCGCGTAAATGACTATAATTTTCTATAGTTTCCTTGTTTAAAGAGCGAGGAGGTAATTTAAGACTTTCAATAACATAAATCCCGTTTAAATCATGAAATTTAGAATTGAGCACGTTTGAGACAGAACAATTTACCCTAGCAGTAATTCTTGTATCTAGAGGAGTTTCATTTAAACCATCTAAATGAAGGGTCGCGCGAGCTCCTTTTAGGCCTATGGATAAAGCTGTATCACGATCAATTAGAGAAACTGAAGAACCTTCATCAAGAAACGCCAAAATTTTTGTTTTTTCACGAGAGCCTTTTAAATTAACCGGCAAGACTTTGAGAAGCGGGTATGATTCTAGTCAAGTTGATTTTGCATTACCTTGAGTGGTATTTACTGAAGAAGTGGGATGTTTAGAGGATTTTTCTTTACTAGAATGCAATAAAAAGTGATGAGGGCTACCACATGGTTTTCCTGATTCACCTAATCTTTTGCATGATGTAGCTTTACAGTCTCTAGCATGATTTTCAAGAAATTTACCTAAACACTTATAACAACGCTTAGCATTAGGAGTTTTCGTCCAACGCCATCTATCATCAATTGATAGTTTTAAAAATTGTTTACAATTTCTAATTATATGATCTTTATCAGCACAGTAATAACACGAGGAATTTCGAGGTTTAGAAGAACTGCTTTCACCAACTAAGAATACGCGCCTGCTCGAACTTTGATTATTGTCACGATTATCATGACGTCTATTTGAATGACGAGTGTCAGACTTATTTGAATCGCGGCTGGTATTACCGAACATTGAAACCGTACCAGCAATGCTAGCTATTGAAGCTTCTTTATCCAAAAAATCCCCTAAAATTTCTAAAGATGGGGGCCCACCTGAATTCGTGACATAATCAGTATATCGCGTTATCATTACTAAGGGTAATTTACTTACTGTCTCCCTAATCAAATCTATATTATAAAGGTAACCTTTATTACCGAGATTTATCATAGCGGTAACATTATTTTTAACAGTGGCTGCAAAAGGCACAATATTCATTTTATTTGAAGTCAATTTAGGCAAGTCTCTTATAGCAGCAACTAATTTAAGGATGACTTCCTCAGTATTACCGAATTGCCTTTCAAGGGCGTTCATGATCTCGCGACCACTAGTACTCGTCATCATTAAAGTTTGTACAGCTTGAAGAGCCTTTCCCTTAAGGCACCTATGAAGCCTAATAGCGTTATCCGAATCACTATAGGCCCCAGCTTTGGTCGTTTGTTCAAAGCTGTTTTTGAAATGCAGCCAATTAAAAATATCCCCATTAAAACTTAAATCCCTCTTCTCAATAGCTAATCTATTTAAGAGAGCATGGTTATTGTCAGAAGAACCAGAGGAAGTGGAAGGGTTTGAAGAATTAAAGGCTTGAATAACGGCTTTGAAATTGTAGCAGATAAATCATTATTGATAAAAGAAGGAGGGATCTCATTGAAAACTGTTCGAGTAGTTGTGGCCGTAGCCAATTGTAATTCGATTTGCCGTTTTTCGGCTTCAATGATTCTAAGTTTTGCTTGATTTTCCTCAATGTCAAGCTCAGCTTTGCGCTTGCGCAAGTTGACTTCGTCAAGAAGGACAGGCTGGGCATCAACATTGTCTAAAGCAGGCTCGTTTTGAAGATCCCTATTATCAAATTCCTCTCCTCGATTTAAATTTAAAGGCTCGACATCATCGAATACAAGACCCTCACCTACGGCGTCGTGCTCTCGTGGAGGAGGTTGATAACGGCCTCTACCTTGGGCGGCATCGCCCCGCCCTCGGTTGAGTCCGCGAACCATTCCACGACCACGATTAAAATCTTGATTTGCGGGCATTAAAACATCAATTTCAGGAATAGAACTATTAGGAGAATCAGGGCGAGGAACGACTGGCAATCGTCTCAAATTATAATTATTATTCCTTGCATTGCGTACAAGATCAAACTCCTGTACCCGTTGCAAGCCGCCACGACCGGGTGCGCCGCGCGGTGGTCTACCAGCTCTATGACCGCCGGGGGCACCCCGATTTCCGTCACGAGCTTCTACTCCTCCTCGCGCACCACGTCCTCTACCACGAACTCGCTGTCTTCCAGCACGTCTGTGACGAGCCATTTAATTAATTAAAAATTAAATCAAATCAAATTTGTATGAAAATCGTCGAAAACCTTAATTTACTATGATTATATAATTAAATTAAATGTAAAACCTGAATAAAGGAAAAAAATATTGTTGAAAAACCTTAATTTGGGCTATTTTAAAATTTCGGAGTCGATTAAAATTAGTTAAAATTAAACAGAGAAAAAATTTTATTATGAGGGCCAACTTCCTGAATTTTCGTTTCAAAATAAATTATTAATCTAATTCTAATTGTAATCCTAAATTAAATTTGAAAACAAATAAGTACAAGAAATTATTTTATTATTATTATAATTTTTATATGTGGGTCAACTTCCTGATTTTTAATAAAATTAAATCAAATTCTAATACCAATTAAAATTTAAAAATAATGACAAAAAATATTTTTTTTTTTTTTTGAAAACGCAAGAGCCACCTTAATTATCAAAATTTTAAAATATTAATTTAATGTTAAATAAGGGAAGATAACAAATTTAAAATTAATATTAATAACTCAATTATTAAAATTTGCAATCTAAAATTATTGTTATATTAAGCCAAAATTTATCCAAAATCTAAATTATTAAATTCACTGAAAAAATATTAATTACTTAACTAATTAAATCGCTATAATATAATTAAAGATATAACAAATTATTAAATTAACGGGCGCTCAAAAAAAACGCAACTTATGTTTTAAAAGAAATGTGTACAAAATGGACGCCGCGATGCACGCCTGGAAAGAGATCGAGGTATAGCTGTAATGGGAAAAATTAAAGGGAGATAGAAAATGAAATTTATAAATTTTTAAGATAAAAAGAGACTAATTTTATGTTTTTAAAAATTCAAACAAAATCTTTCAAAATTAAAGGTTACACATACATATATATACGTCTATATATACATATGTGTACCAAATTTTAAAATTGAAATTCATACACATATATGTGTATACGTCTACACACATATATGTATATTTAAAATTTATAAAAAACTAACTTTATGTCTTCAAAATTTCAAAAAACTAATTATATATATATGTATATTAAAAATTAAAGCTAAAAATTAAATTTAAGTTAACAATAAAAATCGAGAGGGGCGACGCCGTCTCTCGTCTCTCGCCGCGCTTGAGAGAAACTCAAGAATTAAAAAAGAGAGAGAGTGAGAGAGAGATGATGCAAATAAAGCTTTTTTTTTTTTGAAAAATTATTATTATTATTATTATTATTAATTAACTAAATTTAAGTCAGAAATAAAATTAAAATTAAGATTAAAAATAAAATACAAACACACGAGGGGCACCGCGTGGGAGCGCCCGCTCAAACACACACTCAAGTCAAGTTTTTTACCGGTAATAATTTCCCGGGTTTTTCGGCACCAAATTGTAAATAAAATATATTAATTAAAAAAAAAGGAAGGAAAAGGAAGAGGAATTTAGGGTTATTTTATTGAACTTTATTTATTTAAAAAACTTTGACTTGAGTCTGTTTTGTTTGAGCAGCGCCCTTACGTTTTATTTATTTGTGCCTGCCCTGAAAAGGGCAGGGCTTATGAGGTTTTGCTGTCGCTGCTCAGTATACAGAAATATTAAAAAAATTAACTTTCACACATACACACACACAATCACACAAATAATTCAAAAGATACCTGGATTTAAAACACTGACTGGACCACGTCCAGTCACGGCTTATCAGCTCACTGTTTGCACGCTGCAGGTGCGTTGTCCCTTGGCCAAGTACAATATCAAATACAATTCTCACCAGGTATTTCCTATTTCCAATCCTACTTCACAGATCACAGACACACTTAAACGACGTTGAAAACCAAAAATGAACAGCTCTAGCTTCCTCAGGAAAAATATTCTCTAGGTGGACCAGCAAAAACTATATGCGCACAGCACAACCTCTAAAAAGAGAATGAACGCTTGGAGCAACCGAAGTCTAAAGGGACGCCACCTCTCTCTATCTCTTTCCACGCGCGCGTTCATTGGCCGAAAATAAAGTTACTATACTAGGGACTTATTCTTGTAAAACACGAATTTATTATTTTTTTTTTTTAAATTTAATAAATAAATAGACGCGAATATTAAATATTTTTTAACTTGAATCGCGAAATAAAGAAATTATACTATGATTAATTGTAATCATACAATTCATGTTATTTTTATTGTTATAATTTGGTATAATTCTTATGACATTACCGGTCGATGACGCCATCTTCCCGATTCAACGAGAACTCGTCTTCCCCTACTGCTCTTTGCAATAGGAAAATACGTGCTCTCGAAAATCGGGGTATATTTTGAACGAAAATTAGAAATATTTGTTAACACTACCCGTCTTTAACGGTATCTAGTGTAACTATAATCTTTAAAGAACTTATTTTTTTGAAAAGAATTTATATCCTGAACTTATCTTCTGAAATACATCTTTTTGATTTTTAAATTATTTGCTTGAAATTACAAAAAAATACTTGAAAATTAAAGCCAAAAATTTGGTCTTTGATTTTTAAATTATTTGCGAATTATTTGCTTGAAATTTCAAGCAAATACTTGAAAGTTAAGGCTAAAAATTCAGGCTTTGATTTTTTAAATATTTGCGAATTATTTGCTTGAAATTTCAAATACTTGAAAATATTTGAAAATTAAGGCTAAAAATTCTAAAGTTTTTGGTTTTTAAATTATTTGCGAACTATTTGCTTGAAATTTCAGCAAATACTTGAAGATTAAGGATAAAAATTCGGTCTTTGATTTTTAAATTATTTGCGAATTATTTGCTTGAAATTTCAGCAAATACTTGAAGATTAAGGATGAAAATTCGACCTTTGATTTTTAAATTATTAGCGAATTATTTGCTTGAAATTTCAGCAAATACTTGAAGATTAAGGATAAAAATTAGGTCTTTGATTTTTAAATTATTTGCGAATTATTTGCTTCAAATTTTCAACAAATACTTGAAAATTAAGTCTGAAAATTCGGTCTTCGATTTTTAAATTATTTGCGAATTATTTGCTTGAAATTTCAAGCAAATACTTGAAAGTTAAGGCTAAAAATTCGGTCTTTGATTTTTAAATTATTTGCGAATTATTTGCTTCAAATTTACAGCAAATACTTGAAAATTAAGGCTGAAAATTCGGTCTTTGATTTTTAAATTATTAACGAATTATTTGCTTGAAATTTCAGCAAATACTTGAAGATTAAGGATAAAAATTCGGTCTTTGATTTTTAAATTATTTGCGAATTATTTACTTCAAATTTCCAGCAAATACTTGAAGATTAAGGCTAAAAATTCGATCTTTGATTTTTAAATTATTTGCGAATTATTCGTTTTGAAAAAACTTCAGGTCGAAAGTATTAGAATGATCGTTAAATTTAATAATTAAGCCTACAATACCTGCAATATAAGATTTAATTAAGCGTAATTAGTAGTAAATAATAATATAATTAAATAAACAAAATATTAATTTTTTTATTTTCTACTGTATCAATAATTCTTAAATTTATTATTTCTTCTTGGTACACTAAAAATTATTTATTTCTACAAAAAATTTTTTTTTTTTTTTTTTATTTTAAATTATATTAGCGAAAGTAATATTTTTTTTTTACCTTTGTTTATCTAAATTTTTTAATTTTTATTATTTTTTTTTAATTCTGGTTAATTTTTATAATTTTTTTAAATTTTATATTCAAATATTTTATATTATTTTTTATTTATATAAATATAAAGTAAATCAACCGGCACCGTGGCATGTCAGTAGTGGTTCGAAGGCGATAATCGTACAGGTTAAGCAGCGAAGCGTGCGGCTTATACTTGGCTACTACCGCTCAAAGAAATACAGATCCTGAAGTTGGAGCTTTCATATATCGGTAAAGGAAACTCCGAATTCGTAGCCCAAGGACCATAGCTATCGTTGTCTGAATTCTGCTAGAGACAAAATGGGTGGGATGGGTATTAAAAAGACGGAATTTACTACTTCGGGTGTTGCGGTCCACGGTGTATAAGATGATATGAATCGTATTGCGCATTTAAATAAATAAAAAAAAAAATATAAAGTAAATAAAAATAAAAAAAAATTAATAAAAAAATTAAATAATTTAAAAAAAAAAAATCTTTTAATATTTAAAATAATAAAGACGAAAAAAAAAAATTATTTAATTAAAATATTGAAAGTATTCGAATTAAATAAAATATTTTATTATTTAAAAATTATAAAATGACATAAAAAATAAAACAATCATACATGTATCTATGTTCATTAAAGATAATATATTATTTATTTATTTATTATTTTATACTCATATAACCTATCTAATAAGAATTTGATAACATTTGCAAATAATAATTTTTATTTCAATAATAACGTTGCTTATAATATAATTTATTTTAGAAGTAAATATTTATTTAATAATAATACAATATATAAAAATAATAAAAAATGAATGATTCAGAAAAAAATGATTAATTAAAAATTTTTTAAAATATATTTATTTAGAAGTTATTAAAAAGAAAAATGGATGAAATTAATAAGACAGAAAAAAAAATAGAAAATTTAACACCATATATTTTCAAAAAGTAATAACAAATTTTAAAAATTAATTTTTTTTTTATCTATATAATTATTTTTAATTTAATTTTTTTTTTATGTTAGCTGGTTAATAATAGCTAAAGTACTTAGCAAATCAGAAATGCAAAGTTGGAAAAATAAAAAGGATGAAGGATTATATTTTCATATCAATTTATTAGATAATACAGGAATAATTAAATGTGTTTTTTTTGATGAAGCAAAAAAATTTTATGATGAAATACATGTAATTCTTTATTGGCTAATTTTCTTAAAAAACTTTTTATTTATAATTTTTTTAATTTTAAATTTAGATACATAAAGTATACAAAATTTCGGATTGTGAAATAACTACAACTAAATATAAAACAAATCATAAATACGAATTAAAAGCTTCTAAAAACTCAAAATTTGAAGTAAGAGAAGATGAAATAGAAAATAAATTATTAAAATTAAGCTACGAGTTTACTGATTTAAAAGAAATACCAAATTTAGAAATAGACAAGTGCATAGGTAAAAAAAAAACAATTTAAAAAAAAAAAAACAAACAAATTTTAATATTATATGAAAGTAATATTTGCCTAATAATATAAAAAATAAAATTTTGTTAATTAGATATTAATGGATTTGTATATTCAATCGGAGAAATAATCGAGAAAAATATTAAACTTGTCAGAGAAATAGAACTATCTGATGAAAAAAAGGAGTTCATAGTAATTTTATTGTTTTATTAAAAGTATTATATTTTATTATATTTTAATTAACATTTTCTTTTAGATCAAACTTGTTTTGTGGAATAGTAACGCGAAAATTTTTAATTTCCAAATAGACGATCATATATCTATTAAAAATGTAAAAATAACTGAATATCAAAACGTAAAAAAAATTACATTCACAGGTACATCCATTATTAATTTATTTGAAGATTAAAAAATTTGTAAAGTAAAATTATCCTTTATTAATTTTTATTTAAAAATTTTATTATTTATAATTTATTTTTCTATATATTAGATTATATTTATATTTTATTTATTTATTTTTTTTAATCATAATTTTTAATAATAAATTTTAATGATGTATTTTTAATTAATTTCTTTTAAATCAATAAACTATTTAAAAAATAAAAAAAATCTTTTTTACTACATTATACGTTTGTAGGATTACCAATAAATATTCTGGTAAATAAATTTAATCTACAAAATTACCAATTAGTCTGGAATATTGGAAAATCAAATAAAATCAATGATTTTATTATTATTTATAGAATGTTAGGGAAACTCAGGAATTTATTAATATATTTATTATTATGCATGATGCTAAATTTTTTTTTTTTTTTTTTTTTTTTTTTTTTTTTTTTTTTTTTTTTTTCTGAACTGTTTAAATATTTTCAGAAACGGTTGTTAGGTAGATAAAATACTCTGCATCACTTTGCATCAGAATTACAAATTTTTGTAATCTATTTTCTATAAATACTTTAGTAAATATATGGTTAAAGTTATTAAATTTACGACCAACATCAGATTTGTTCTACTATCAGTGTTTTGGTAGCTGATTATAAATTCCAGGATCTTTTATTTAAGAAATGTGAGAAAAAGCCTTAAATTTGCTAAAGTTCCAAGTCTTCAGATTTGGTCAAAATGGATTTTTTGGGACGCTGATTACAAAATTTAAATATTTTTAAATAAAAAATACTATTTCAGCCTTAAATCAACGAAACTTACTCCTAAAAGATGTGTGTCTACTATTTGCTTGCTTTTAATGTCCAGAATTAGTTTTCAAGGGTTTTTTGGGTAATTGATCGTGAATAGGAATTTTTTTCCTAAAAAATTAATATTTTACCCTTAATATAACTAGAACTACCCCTAATGGGGGTATTTTGCTATATTCGCCTTTTCAGTGTGCGGATTTGGTCTTCATAAGAAATTTTTGAAAAAAAAAAAAAAAAAAAAAAAAAAAAAAAATAGGTATAAATTACATAATGGTAAAAATTATTTTGTGTGTCAATGATTTTAGTTTGAGTCAATTTGAGACAAAATAAAAAAAAAATAAATTACCTGTATTTGTGTAATAAAATTGTACGTTATTTGAATCATCATTTTTGTATTTATCTAGTGAAAAAATTCCTTTTAAGGTTCATAAAGAGTTAAAAAATCAAACAAAATTTTTTTGACTTAATTAATTGATTAATTGCACATTATTTATTAAGTAATTAGTTAATAGTATTTACCAAAACTTTATTATAGTAATTTTATGAAAGTTGTAGTAAATATTTAAATTTTTAAAAAAAGTTTTTAAAAATGAGTAAAATTTTTCTTTTTTGTTCCAGTATATTTGTAGCTTTTCTAAGATAAAAAACATAAAAAGAAATTTTTAACATAATTTTTTTTAGTTTTCAAGGTTATTAATAAAAACATTTTTATGAATGAAAATTTTTATTTTTGTTAATGTTAAATAAAATATGAAAAAAAATTAAATATAAAATTAAATTAAATATAAGTATTACATTAATAATTAAAATAAATAAAATTAAAAATAAAATACATTAAAATATAAAATTAAAAAAGATTAATGGAGTCTTTGTCACTAATTAATTTTATATACGGTGTAGATTTGTTATTAATATTATCAATTAAAATACCGGTTACATTGATAAATAATTTTCTAAAATTTCGAATTGGTATTGTTTCTATAATTATATCTAACAAATTATTATTATTCATTTTTTTTAAAGATTTAAATATAAATATTTCTAAATTCACACATTTTTCAAAAATTTTATTCATTCCATTATTTGTAATATTTTGACAAAATAAAAGATTAAGTTGTTTTAAAGTAGATGGTAAATATAAAAAACATTCGTCATTTATATATTTAGAGTATGAAATACTTAATATTTCTAGCTTATCCAAATTTTTAAACAAATTATTTACTTCATAATCATTATTATGAGCTTTGATTTTTAAAGTTTTTAAACTTTTTATCTTTGAAATATTTATAATAAAATCATTAGACAGAAATCCAATTGTATGTATACATAAAGATTCTAATATATTTAAATTTGAAATATAATTTTTACCTATTTCTGATAATTTATTTATTTTAACCTTCAAAAGATTTAATTCTTTTAAATTTGTACAATATGAAATTTTTTTAAAAATATTATCATCTAAGTCTAAATTTTCAATTGATAATTTAATTAAAGATTGGAATTTGCGTGATAAATTCCAAAAATCTTTTTGTTCACGAAAATTGAAAGTTAAATTTAAATTTTCTATTACATTTTTTTGAATAGTGTAATATATTGAATCAATTACTTTTTTATTAATTAATAAAATATTTAATTTTTTTAAATTGTTTATAATTTTAGAAAATTGTTGTTCAGTAACATCAAAAATTTTATAATCATATAATTTTAATTCAATTATATTCAAATCCATTTCATCTGTAACTTGAGATAACACTTTTATTAACTCAAAATCGCAAGAATCTATCCATAAAATTTTAAGTTTTTGGCATTTTTTTAACAAAATATAAAAATAATTTGGCTCTTGTAAATAAATACTTTTTAATTTTAAAACATTCAAAATGTCATACACCAAATTAAGATAAGAACCATGTAAATTTAACTTATTTAAACTTATATACTCTAAATTATTATTACTTAAAAAAAATTCTTCTAATTTATTATCAAAATTTAAAAATGATTTTAAACAATTATTGCTTAAATAAAAAGTAAAGGATTTTCCGTTATGGCAATAATTGTTTAAAACAAAAAAATTTAAGTAATTTTCTGAAATATTAATTTCTGTTATGTATACTCCAGCTCTAATAATTATCTTGTTAATAAAATTTTCGAAACCTGATTTATTATGATAAAAACTTTCTTCTACAATTAGTTTATTAAAATTTGACCATCCATATCTGCTTAAATATTTCCATCTTCTGCATACTTTTTCAATTTTAATTTTTTCAGTAATTGGCAATAGTGCAAAAATTTCAATTATACAGTCGTCATTAATTTCATTTATATTTAAAATTTTATTTTCTTTTTCTTTTAATGTAAAATCATTGTTAATAGATTCAAACTACAAATTATTAAATAAATGAAATTATTTTTAAAAAATTTTAAATTTATAAAAATTTAAATAATAGTACATTACCTTATTGGATTTTTCACCCATTATTACTTAATTTTTTTATTTATTTATTATATATTTTTTTTACAATAAAATAATTAAAATCTTATTTTATTAATAAGCAAAATTTTCTATTTCAATTATATTATGTCCTTATTGTGAAGCAATTTTAGAAAATATAACTTTTTTTTTTAAAAATTTTGAGATATTTATTTATTTTTTTTTTTTTTTTTAATCAACATAAAATTTAATTACAAAGTGGATGCAATAAAATTCAATTTTTTATTTTAATTACAAAATTAATTAATTTCAATAACTGTTTTACCTTACTGGCTTTAATTTATTTTATTCAAATTAAATATAAAATATGATTGGTTGTGTTATGTTATTTTTGTTTATAATATTCATTTTTATATATTCATTTATTTAGATTATTTACTTCAATACTCAAAATAATATTATAATTATAATATATTATTTTTTAAAATTTTAAAAAACCAAAAATAATGGATCAAGAAAATGTATGGGGAAAAAGGAAAATTTCAGAAAGTATGCATATACAAATAAACAGCCCAACAATCAATTTAAAAGAAGACACAAATATTTTAAATGACTCATACATACACACCATCAATACACTTAAGTGAAATGCACAAGTTGAAACCCCCTGTGCCATACAAAACAAAAAACAGCTGATACATCACAGTTGTACTATTGCATTTTTGTTAACAGACACACACATTATTTTATAATAGTTTTTTTATATTTTTTATATTTTTAAAGTTTTATATAACGCAATAATGACAAACAATAGTATTTTGTTGAAATCAAATAAATATATATAAATATAAGTGATTGCAATAAATAGAATATAAGAATGCTTATTTTTAACATGTGATATATAGATATAGGTATTTATTATTATAATTTACAAACATAAAAAAATATGACAAATGTGAATATCAAAATTATATATTTATTTTTAGTTATTGAAAAGGCCTGTGTTTTTAAAAAACAGGCGAAACGTTTAACAAATAAACACCACATCTTTTTAAAAAATTAAAGTTTTTTAATTTTTACCCACCTAAGCCCAGTACTGGTCAATAGATTGAAAATAATAGATATATATTTAGAAAATGATGGGCGATAAAAATAACAACACTACTGATAATTTAAAATTAGAAAAAAATATTTTTTCAAAAAAGAAAGACATAATAAATATGGTTTAAATTTATTAATTATTTTATATTGTCGAATTATGAAAAAAATAGATTCTATTTATGTGATTCTCTATAAGATCATGTTCAGGATAATTAGGATTTTTATTTTTAATAATGATTTTTTTTGTACTGTGATGAATATTAATTTCTAATAAGAAGCAATAAATTATTATTTTAATTGTTGATTCACTTTGTTTATATTGGTTTGCAAATTTTATAAAACTGTGTGTTATTAATTCGCAATCAGAAATATCTATACATTCTAAATTTACATTATTTTTTATTAATTCAATGATATTTTCATTTTTAAATTTTAAACACACGCGACATTCAATATTTATTAAAGTTTTAAAAGAATCTAAAAATGTCCCATTAATTTCGTATAAATGATTAATTTTTAATATTTTTAAATTTTTTAAATTAGATAAGGCAATTATTCCTTTGTTAGACACAGCTTGACAATTGCTTATATCTAAATTTTCAATATTTAAATTTAAATTACAAATTTGGATCAACATTTTATCGTCCACATTTATATTGTCAGCTATATTTAATATTTTTAAATTCTGAAAATGATTTATAAAATTTGAGCTTAAGCACACGAATACCTTTTTTTCAGGATTGATTAGATCACTTATACTGATAGATTTCATTATCGTGAAATCAACTTTTCGAATGCTTTTAAAAATATAATTTTGTAAATTTACATTCAAAAATTCAATGTTACAATTATTTAATTTAAACGACTCTAAATTTTTAAAATCTGTTATGAGTTGAAGAAATTCGTCGATATAAAGGCCTCCACAACGTTCAAAATGTAATTGTTTAAAATTTGAATAAATTAAATACTTAAGAAAAACACCTTTCAAATGAAATCGATTAAGCTTTAAAGAAACGATGTTTTTATTGGTTTTCAAATATTTCACTAGATCATCTTCCTTAAAATCCTTATAATAATTTAATCCTAATGATTCAAGTTTCTTACAATTTTGGAAAATATGCTTTACTTAATTTTTTGTATAATAAATGCTTCTAATGTCAATACATGTTAAATTTGTGCATTTTTTACTTATATAAATAATAGAATAAGGATCTAAATAATGATTTCAATTATTAATATGAATATGTTTAACATACTTTCCACATTTTTTTAATGTAGCAAATAAGATATTAAAATTTATGTAGATATTATTATCAAATATTCCTTGTAAATCAAGAAAGCCCCAGCATTCATCAGATAAATCAATCTTATTAATATATAAGTAAGATAGAGAACTAATAAATTTCCATTTTTTGCAAACTCTTTGAATTTTAAAAATATCACATATTGCTAATTTCTTAAAAATATACAATAAACAGTCATCATTGATGTTGTTAATATAATCCATTATTGTTCCTTTAATAAATTACAATATACTCTCAATTTTTTTTTTTAATTTGTATAAAAACTTATATTGCGTCAATCTGAAAAAAAAAAAAAAAAATAAATAGATAAATAAATAAATAAATTGTCTATTAAAAAAAAAAGAAAATTTTGAATAATATATAAAAATTAATCAGTATTAAATAGTTTAATTGATTAGAAATAAAAAAAAGTTTAAAAAATTTCCAAAAAATAAGTAAGAAATTATAATTTAACCTAATAATGTACATTAATTTAAAAAAATAGTTATTATTTACCTCAAAAATACAATTATATATATATTTTCAAATTATAAAAATTACTTATGCTTGAAATTTCCAACTATTCAGTATATTTATAATGTTAATTATTTATTAGCCATATTAGACAAAATTAAAATTTAAAAATAACAAAAAAGTCAATAGAGAAAATTTTATAACCTAGATATAATTATAAATAAAAACATGCATATGAGAAAATCCACCAAAATCTGCTGAATGAAGTCATTTAGTTTTCTGATAAAAATTCACTGACTTGTCAAGTTTTTAAATCATTGGACTTCAAATAACGTGAAATTGAGATTATAGGAGAATTATTGCAAAATATTTAATTAGCGATAACTTGTTTATTAAAAAAACAATAGGATTTAGCCTTTTTATCGAGTAGTTTTTCCCTGACTATTTATTTATTAAAGACAATTTTAAATATTTCAAACCTTTTAGGCTTAAATGGGCTACTAATGCAAAATATATAAGAGTGGACAAAACCAGTAAAAACAGAAACATAAGATTTTAAGGCTAAGGAAAACCCCAGATGAAAAAACTGGTTGTTTCATCGAATTCCTGAGGAAAAAATATATGAGTAAAAATTGCAAATATTATTCAGAAAATTTTTTCTTGAAGACTGCGAAACTTTTTAAAATTGGTCCCCTCATAATTGGTACCCCAAAAAAAATGAATTTTTCTCCAGTAAATCATAGTTAAATGTTAAAATAAATAGTGATTTCGAATTTTACGGGAAAAATTACTAAGTAATATACGTCTTTTAGTCCAGTTTATAACATCATTTGAATCTGCTAGAAAAATTTCAATTTTATGAATTTTAAAAAGACCCAATATTTAACATTTGAACTGGTCTAAGACGTTGAAAATTAAAAGAAAAATTATTTTCAACAGAAAAATAATACTTCAAAATATGTAAAATTCAAGTAAATAATAAAAAAACCTGTAAAAAACTTAAGTAATAATGAAAATCATTAAAAACAAGACTGATTTTGTTATTTTAAAAATGAGCCAAAATTGGTTAATTTAGCTTTAGAGTTGTTTTTAGCTGTTTTAGGTGATTTTTAAAGCTCATAATTAATGAATTTTATTTTATTTAACTTTTTATTATTATTTTTTAATAATAATACCACTTAAAAAAGTTTTAAAAGCTAAATAAGCAATTTTTATTTTTAAACAAGTTTTTTTGATTTTTGAGCCCCCTTAAGACGCTAATAATTAAAAATTTGTATCCTTTTTTTAGAAAAAAGCTTTTTTTTAGTCATTTATGAGTACAATACAAGTGAAAAAACATAAATTTATCGTTTATAATGATTTTAATTGATTAAAAAAAACTTTCAAAATTTGGTTTTTTTCAAATATCGAAAAAACGTGATTTTGAGCCTTCCAACTCAAAAAAAACTATTGTACCCGCAACATTTTTTCTGTTCATCGCTTTTTTGTGACTATATATGATCTAAAGAACACAAAAAAACGTATTAGCAAGGTGTGCGTGAAAATTTTTTTTTTTCAAAAGGTTGAACACTTAAGGGCAATCTTTTGGTGGATTTTCTCATATACATTAAAATAAAAGAATATATTAAATACAATACTTTATTGTTGGTATAAAAAATTTTATTAATATTAATTATCTGTTTTAAATTTTTTTTAATACAGTGACTTGAATTTTAGAAGATCAATTTAACCGAAACGCATTCTTAAAAATTTTTTTTTTTTTATATTCGATTCGCTCAGATTTATAATTTAATTTATCTATTTAAAGAAATTTGTAAAAAAACCTTTAATTACGCATATACATTTAAAAATTAAAAAGATAAATACAGCCTTTTGAAATTATAATTAATTTTGAAATTATAAATTATAATTTATTTTTCAATAAAATGATCGACGTTCCACATAATTTTTTACCAAAAAATAAAATAAAATAATCTAAATAAAATTTTTTAAGGTCGTTCTTCCCAGGAAAATTCCGAATAAAGGTATATACAGTTAGCTAGAGGAAATTCTCAGGAATCCAATGGTATGGGTCTCATAGTCGATAGTCGTGCAAAATTTTTAGATATCAGGGTACAAAGATAAATAAATATTACATTAGTCTTATGGAGAAAATTCCGAAAATTAATAATTTTTGCTAACAAATTGAGAAATTCCCAATGGAGATAGCAATAAATTAAAAGTTCAAAGCTTAAAGAATTTATTGGTACTTTCCGAATATGAGGTATACGTGGGAAATTTCGCGTAATTAAACGAAGAAAATTTTATAACGCAGTTTTAGCAGACGGGACGCCGTATTGTTTGTTTATTATATACAGCGCGCGTACTAATACTATTACTAAAAGCACAAACTTTAATAATATTATTTGTATTATTCTTTAGTTTATTGCAAATTATTTATTTATTTTCTATTAGTTTATTTTTTTAAACCAATTTTTTTTCATAAATAAGCGCAAAAACATCATTTAATAAAATATATTTCTTTTTATTTAATAAATAAAACACATACTAGTTTAAAGTTGTATTTTAAATTTATTCTTTCTGCAGAAGTACTACACGATTAAAAAACAATAATATATAAAATGTTATTTTAATTAGTAAAATAAAAAGATACGTATCATTAAACTTGTGAATAATATTAGGAAGATTAATTTAATGAATAAAGAAAATATTTTTAACATAATTTAATAGTTAAATTAATAATTTTTTGTTAATCACTCAACGGATTCGGAATACTGGGAAGAACGACTTTAAATAAATGTCTGAATAAATCTAACTTTAAATAAATTTAACCTATGGATACTTTTATAAAAATTTTGAATTTTAAATTGTTTGCTTGAAATTTCAAGCATATAATTTAAAATTCAAAAGGCTTTGTTTCTGCCTTTAATTTTCAAGTATATATGCTTAATTAAAGAATTTTTACAGATTTCTTTAAATAAAGAAATTAAATTATAAATCTGAGCGAATGGAATATAAAAAAAAAACACTTTATTGTTGTTTTCAAAACATAATATATATAGTAAATAAAGAGAAAATTCTTAACATAACCTTAACATTCAATTATTATTTTCATAAATTTAAATGAATAAACAAAAAAATAATAATTGACTTGTATAAGCTGATTAAATAAAAATTGTGGCTAATTTCAAATTTTTCCATTTTTTTTCTTTAAATCATTCATTTTGCTATTTTAGAGTTTTTATCAAAAGATCTACAAAATCATTATTTTTTAAATATTCTATTATTTAATTATAATAAATAATCTGGTCATAAAAATTATTAGAATTTAAGTTATCAAAAAAATATTTAAAAATTTGACTTTCAATTATTATTGATTAATAGCTTTACTGGTAAAATAACCAAAAAATTGACAGCATTTTATTTAAAAATTCCAATTAAATACAAATAAAATTTAATTTAGAGTATTATAAATAATTAATGTAAATAAAAGATACATAAACGATTTTAAATTATTACAAAAAAATAAATAAATAAATAAATATCGAATTTTTTATAATTTTCAGATAATGATTATAACAATAATTTTGGTTAATCATATAATTGTTAAAATGGTTTTAAAAGTAAGATCAATTTTTTTTAATCAAACTGTTGGTCGTATATGCGAAGCTTTTTCTGAATACGAAGTTAGGTGCACTAAAAGAACGGAATTTGAAGATTTTAAATATTGCGAAGAACATCATAAAAAATTTATAAATGATTGCATCAATTATCATATAGTAAATGATCCTATAATATTAATGTACGATGAATTCAAGGATTATGTTAATTATAAAAAACCAAGTATGAAAGTTAGTTTGAGGATATTAAATAAAATGATAAACTTGCAATATCTTTCGATTTCGGAACTTTGTAAAAGAGAAGATTACGAAGAAAATTTTAATATAGAATGTAATTTGATTCACGATGACTTCAAGTATAAACTTTTTGAATTTGGTGGAAGTACTTTTGATATCGTAAAAGATAATAAAAAAAAAGAAAGAAAAGTTATATATCATAATGAAAAAGCAGAAGATCTTTTCACATTTTTAATAAAATACTTCATTAAAAATAATTTAGATAAACCGCTAGTTGAAAAAATAAGAAGGAGTTATTTTAATAAGCAACGAAATCATAAAAAGCATTTTTTCGATAATGATCAGAATGATAATTCAAAAACAATATCAGTCAATTTTGATACTTTAAATGAAAATTTTGATGAAAATATATTAGAATTTGAAGAAGAATTAATTTTTGAGCAAAATAAAATAATAACTCAAGAAAGTAATGGCGATTGGATATTAAATCTAGATTTAAATAACACTAATTAGGACTAATTAGAATTAATAATTAAAATAAATTCTGATTTGAAGGAAAATGTACCTAATTAATTTCAAGCAAACACTTGAAACTTCAAGCGAAATACAACTTTTTAAAATTTAAATTATTTGCTTAAAACTTCAAGCAAATACTTGAAAATTAAGGCAAAAAATATACTATTTTAAATTTTAAATTATTTGCTTGAAATTTCAAGTAAACATTTGGAACTTTAAGTGAAAAATACAGCATTTTGAATTTCTAATACTTTTTCTGTAATTATTATTACTATAATTTATAATTTTTATTATTATTATTATTATTTTTTATTGCTTCGTGTATAGCTTGTTGTTATTCTGAGATTGAAAAATTCATGCATATTTGAACATGTGTACTTCTGCAATAAAATAAAAAAAAAAAAAAAAATTAATTATTTTTTTATTAATTATTTAAAATAAGAATGAATTTTTAGCATACCAAATCTTAAAAAATTTTCGTAAAGCTTCTCATGAACAAAAATAGTTGATGCAAACCATGCGAGCGTTGGTTCACTTTTAGAACCCAATAATTCAACGTGAATAGATAAATGAGATCTTAATAGTGCAGATGCAGCACACATATTATTTAAAGAAGAACAAGCTTTAATTGTTAAATTAATAATTTTAAAGCAAACATCCTAGAATCATATTAAAATTAAATCAAGAGAATAAGAAAAATTATTTAACTTTTAAATATCAATTTACCCTTATTATTTTACTAAGTAACTGAACAACAATTAAATTTTTTATTTGATTCCTTTAAATTATATTACTCCATCTTACTTCGATTTCAAGCATTCTTTCAAATATGGTTTCAGGCATAATATCACCTATTTTTGCTTCTAATGCTATCTTCTAATAAAAATAATATAATTATTGTGAGATAAAACTTATATTTTAATTTTTTTTTTTTTTTTTTTTTTAAATAGTATATAAGATTGTACGATTTTATCTAAGGGTGAAATTATTGTTTTTCACTGCACGCACTAACTTAATATTTTACAGTTTTGAATAGAAAAATATAGCCCTATGAATTTTAAATTATTTGCTTGAAATTTCAAGTAAACACTTGAAATTTAAATATAAAAATAAAACCGTCGAATTTTAAATTAACATTTGCATACAACTGCATGCAAAGCTGAAACCAATACTTTATCCTTTGTTTAATAAATAGCAATGCTTGAAATTTCAAGTAAACACTTGAAAATTAAAGTGATAAATATAACCATCTGAATTTGAATTATTTGCTTGAATTTTCAAGTAAACACATGCAAATTATAGAGGAAAATATAATAGTAATTTTCAATGAAACGCTCAAACCTCAAAAGTTAATCAAAAGATTTATGTTTAATATCATTTTTTTTATGTATGTATCACCTTTCATAAAGATGAGTTATTATTCATTATAATTGTATCTTGTTTTATGTGAAAAAAAATAATTTTAATTAATAATTTAGATTTAATTAACTATAAATATTTGAATATTTTATAATAGTAAATTTTTTTGCATTAATTTATTTAATAATTCCTCAATTTTCCATCCATATTTTTTTTTTCAGATAGATATATTTTTTTTTATACATATATTCTGAAAATAATAATTAAGCTAAATATAAATTAAAATAAATTAAAAAATATAATACTGTTTTTCTTACTTCATTCTTAAATTATTGTATAGATGCACATATAATAAAAATTTATATAATAAAAAAGCATCTTAAAAATTACATTAAATAAGTAATTTTTTGTTTGTTTCATAAAATAATATGAGCTATAATAAAAATTAACTATTACAATCTTAATGTTAAAAATATTTATTACATTATGAAGATGATTCTATAAATTACCTTTTTGATTATCATTTTCACAATTTTCTAAAAATAGTAAATATGGTTCTGCTTTGTTTATTAACCATCTTAAATTATCGTTAATTTCATTATCATTTATAAGAGTAAAGTATTATTCATTATGATTGTACCTTGCTTATCTGAAAAAAATAATTTTAATTAATAAGTTCTAATTAATTCATTATGAATATTTAAATATTTTATAATGTGTGTTTTTTAGTTAATTCATTTGATAATTCCTCAATTTTTCATCCAATTTTTTTTTTCAGATAATAAATTTGTATGATCTAAAAATAATAAATAAATAATTAAGCTAAATATAAATTAAGGGGCTAGTAAGGTAAGACAGTTATCAACATTATTTTTTTTTTAAATAATTAATTTTGTTTTTAATAAAAAATTTGAATTTTATTTCATCCACTCAGTAATTAAATCTTGCATCGATTTAAAAATAAAATAAGTAAATAGCTAAAAATTTACTAAGAAAAAAATTGAATTTTCTAAAATTGCTATTAAAATCCGGACAAAATCAAGAAATCGGTAACTGTTCTACCTTACCAACCTATTAAAATAAATTCAAAAATATTATTTTGTTTTTCTTACTTCATCATTCTTGACTTATTATTTCTATATAGATGCTAATGTAATAAAAATATATGTAATAAAATAATCATCTTAGAAACTACATTAAATAATTAATTTTTTTTGTTTTATAATATACTATAAGCTAAAATAAAAATTATCTACTATACTCTTATTGTTAACAAATTTTACTAAATTATGAATAGTATACTAAAAATTACCTTTTTGATTATCATTTTCACATTTTTTAAAAAATAGTAAATATGGTTCTCCTTGGTCAATTAACCATGTCAGATTATCGTAAATAGTATCATCATTTATCATTGTCCATTTATTATCTACATTTCTAACCATAGTAATATAATGACCCGATGTAATATCTGGACCAATGTGAAATATTGCTGCTTCAACTTTATATTTTTCCTTATTTATTACTATATCATTATTTGGTATTTCAGGAAATTTATGAATTCGTATTTTGTTATAAATAATTTTTCCTTTATGCATTTTTCTCTCAAAAATTGCTAATTGAATAACTAGAATCTCATTCATGATTTTTATTTCCATTGTTTTTATTTTGCTTCTACTGTTACATTTAACTTTGGTTAAATTATTTATATTATCACATGTTGCTTCTAAGACTTCTTCTTTATTAAAATAATTATCTAACAGCTGCTGTAATGTACATTGATTGCTTTGATGTACATGTAAAATAAATATAACATTATATGAAGATTCTGTCTTTACTGCATTTGGGATCTTTTTAGAACTACATTCGACACAATTTGTTTTTTCAATTAGTTCAAATGATAAAATGTCTTGTAGAAGTTCGGATTTTTCAGCAATACGAGTTAAAAATTCTCCAACACATTGCTGTTTAGGTTCAGTAAAGTCAGAGAGACCAGTTGACGATTTTTCTCTAATACTTTCGACATCATATCTTTTTATAACATTTTTTTTTTGTTTATTTACATTTATATTAATATTGTAATGTTCAAAGTTTTCTCTTATTATATCATTTTCATATAACTTTGTTGCATCCCGTATAATTTTAAAATTATAAATTGCTTGTAATAAATAATTTGCGTAACATGATATTCCATCATCATTAGGAAGACCATGTAACTTATAAATTTCTTTTTGAAGTTGATTTATTGTTTGCTGATCTAAATTTTTAAAAGATTCATGACAACTTTTTAAATTTAATTTATTTTTTCCTTGTAAATTTTCTATTGATATTATTTTTGGTATATTATTTTTTCCTTTTTTTAAATTATTATCCCCAATATTTAGATAAATTGGTTTATGATCAGAAAAATAAGACTCATAAGCACCTGATGAATAGTTTTCAATTTTTTTATTTATAAATATTACATCAATTTGAGTATTTCTATCTGTAGTTGAAATTTTTGAGTTTAATCCTTTGTAAAAGTTAATTGAATTTAAATACTTTTCAAAATTACTTTCAATATTATTTTTAAGATCATGATTAAAATCTCCTATAATAATTTTTTTTATTTCATCAGAATACATATTAATTTCAAATTTCTCCAATGATAATTTAAATGTATTTAAAGGAGTTAATGGTGACTTATATCCTGTTAGTATCAAAATATCATCTATCTTTAGTAATACTAATTCTATAATTTGCCTATTTCCATTTTTATAATCTTTAAAATTATAGTGCTTTAAAACTACACAGTTTACATTCTCCTTAACGAAACAAATTATTCCTGATGCTCTTCTTTCTTTTTCATTATCTGATCTATAAATTATCTTATAATCTTTTAAATAAAATTCATCTTCCGCTATAGCATACGTTTCCGAAAATATTAAAATATCTCCTTGATAATACCAAGAATCATGATTAATGTATGTAATATTTCTAACCAAAGATCTCACATTTTGATAAATAATAATGTATTTTTTTTTTTTTATTTCAAAATTTAGAGTAATTTTTTTATGAGTTTTAAGATTGTTTAATTCTTTTAGTAAAGTATCATTTTTCGGTTTCTTTGGTCTCTAAAAATTACCAACAATATACAAATCGCTTAATTTTCTCACTCTACTAAAAGCTACATATAACAATGAACGTGTACTATTCATCTTTTCACTTATATGCACACATACTTTATCATAAGTTTGGCCTTGACTTTTGTGTACTGTCATAGATTCTGCTGGAATGACTGGAAATTGATTTCTATTAAATTCATAAAAATCATCATATTTTATTACAGATATGACATCAGTTTTTTCAATTGGTACTAGATTTGATCACATATGATTTATTTTTATGTAATTATAATATTTATTCTTCAATGCTATTCCAATTCTATCATTATTAAAATTTATCCATAGTAATTTTGGCAATTCCTTATCAAAAGTAATTTTTTCTAATGTACCACAAGCACCATTAACTATTCCATCTTCTATGCTTGCATTAGTCGTAATCATATAAGTTATTCCAACTTTAAGAGACAACTTTTGCGGTAAATTACCACAATCTTTTCGTTTCCTACCTTCAATAATTTCAAATAAAATTTTCTTTAATTCTTCATTAACAATTCCTATGATGCTATCCACCGCCATAGATACATAAACATTGCCTGTAATAAAATTCATTAAAAATATTTTTATATTGAAATAATTAAATATAAAAATACCTTGAAAATTATCAATTTTTTTTTCATTATATTCATCAACGTCAGTGTTTTTATAAAATAGGAATTCTTTGGAATTTTTTTCATATCATTAACTTGCCTTTCGTTTATCAAATTTACATCATCATTTGTCATTTCGCAACTTGCTAAATTATTTAACGCAGTAATAAATTGCTGATCACCTTCTACTATGAAAATTCATCTACTATTAAAACTTTTAAATCAGAAAACATTTCTCTAATTGAATTTGCAACATCTGGACCTAAATCCTTCATTTGACCACTATATTTGTCAACTGGTAATTGTAATGCTGTATGTAAAGTTATACCTCCAATATGAAATGCAGCTATTCCAGTATAAGCACTTAATAATACTTTAATTTTTTCATTATTAATTCCTACTAAATTATCAAGAGCATATGACAATGATTGATAGATTGCTTTTATAACAGTTGATTTTCCAACACCTGCAGACCCGCCTATTATTATATGAAAAGGCGTAGTTCCAGTTTTAATGCAATTTAAAATATGCATTACTATTTGTTTTTGTTCATCATTTAGATCTTTAATTAAATTCATAACAATTTCTTTATCAAATATTTTAGGTTTTTGTATTTTATTAGCTATAGAAATTTTATTAGATTTTCCGTTATCATCTTGACAATTATTCTGTATCTTATTATATTCTATTTTCTTTTGCATAATTATAGTTTCATTCAATAAATAAATTTTTCTACAATTTGCATTTTCAACATCATTAAATTCATTTCTAAATGGAAGGAATAATAATACGTGTTCTCTATAATAATTGTATTCATCAACTTCTAATTTATAATTTCAATATCTCAGAATTTTTTTCTTATTTTTGAAATGTTTTTGACTATTAAGTTGATTATCTTCATTATTATCATCATTCGAATCATTTTCGTATTCATCCAAATTTTTATAATACTTATTATACATGGTTGCAAAATCTGCCAAACATACGTTTTCTAATTTTTTATCTCTTTTTTCATACTTTTCAATAATGTTTTCACTATAAATATCTGTTGAATTTTCATCTTATTTTTTTAATTGTTTTTTACTTTTTAATATTCTAACCCTTTCTGCGATGGGAACAGTATTAATATATACTGTTGCTGTACTACATTTTACTAAAGGCAAAGATAATAAATGATACACTGCTTCTTGAACAGACATAATATTGCTATTTAAAAAAACTTTTGCAATTTTTTGAAATTTATCTCTTAAAGTAATGTTTCCATTTTTAATATCACGTTCCGATTCTTTCAATAATTTTGACATTTCTGAATCACATTTAGAAATATAATTAATTATGTATGATGCTAGACTATATGGATCCAAAATGAACTGAATATCCATGTTGGATTCAAGAAGCGCTAAAATTTCTTTATTATACGAATTAATAGCAACTTCCAAAGAAGATCTTCTTAAAAATATCTTTGGTCTAGATAATGAAGATCTGATCGCATTTAAATATAATTCTTCATTCAATTCTAACATATGTAACATATTTTCAAATGATTCGTCAATATTGTTATCAAAATATTTTTTCATTAAAATATCGATTTTATTTAAGTTTATTTCATGTACCTCATTTTTTTCATCTTCTTTCAATGGTTTTAATATTCTTGTACGGTTCATTACATATAAAGGGTAATTAAACCTGCATTTCTTATTTTTTTTCCCTTTATAACATGTTGCTTTGTGTCCATGTCGTTGATACATCATTAAAGGGTTTTTAGGGTCATACTCACAAGTCACGTAGTTATCTATAAAATTGATGACATTTTCTTCACTTAATATATCATTTTGATCGTAAGTTGGAGCATCCTCCACTTTAACCACTGCGTGTTCATGGGTTAACCCTCTTTGCTGAAATTCTGTTTTTATAAATGAATCACATATTCTGTGCTTCCCAAAAGGTCCATTGTAATTTCTTAATATATTAAATATTTTTTTATATCGATTATCCATATACCGTACACAAGTAACTGGGTCATTTTTTATTAACTCTGTTTTTGTATGCATATCTAATTCAATTGCCTCGATACTAGAAATTGATTTTTTATAATGCAATTTATATAATATTTTTAATAAATCTACATTTTTTGTTTCTGCAGCAGATAAAGTTATAAAAAATGTAGGCATTCCTAACTGACGAATCATTCCTAATAAATGTTTTTTCTTACTCTCCATATATACTGGAGATGCTCTCACTTGTTTTAAAAATCTATATCCATCATCATGACGTATAATATCATCTATTATAGAAGAATCAGTAACTTCTTTTTTTGTTAATTTACTTGTTTTATTTATTTTTCTAAGACAAATATTCATATTAGATGTAACAGATTTATTTAATTTTTCTTTCGCCATAAACAATATCCTGGTTGGATTACAACATCGTCTATCACTTCTTCTAACTTCAGATAAAGCTCTTTCTGCATAAGACATGGATTCTCTTAATACCAATTTTTGACCCCCATAAATAGTAGGAAAACATAATTCATCAAAATTATTAACTTCATAAGATTGAAATGGTATTTTGCCTTGACCAGGGGCAATTACATTTATTTTATCTGTGATTTCTTCATTTCTATTTATTATTAATACTTCTTCGTTTTTATCTAAACATTCTAATTTATCTTCAAAGATATCATTTTCATCATTATCAATAATTTTATTACATGTATCAACATTATTAATATTTAAAATATTGGCTATGCTCATAATATTTGTAATTTCATCTTCTGGATCAACAATAAAATCTAAATTCTCGCCATGATTAAATTCATAATTATTGAAAAAATTATCATCAACCTTAATATTATTTTCAATATACAGAGGTGTTTTTATTAAATATTTCAAGGCTTTACAAAGTTTTGATGGTTGTATAGTTTCATGCATATAATTAGATCGATGTTCAATGTGTCTTTTTAACTGTATTTGAATTGTTGATAATTCATCAAATTTTCTAGGTAGAACTTTAATCATATCATTAATATCAACATTAATATTCACAATACTGCCTTTCAAAGATAACTGTGGATTTAAGGCATAAGGCAATAATGGTCTTATTTGAGCAAAAGGTATAATTGGTGCCACCATTCTTTCTTCTAAAGGAGATAAATCTTTTACAAAATCCGGAACTTCAGGAAATTTTAAATATTCATTATTTACAGCCATCTTAGGCACTTTTCCTAAATAAATATATTTTTTACATGTTCTACATACAAATGTAGATTTAGAATTTTTCATCTTACTTAAAAAATCATTAATATTAAAATTTTTAAAAGTAGAAAGTTTAGCAATGACTTTATTGATATCAAATACTGATACTGAATGGTCAAAAAATAAACATAAACAACAAATGCATTCAATATCAGGACCTTTTTTTCTATCATCGATAAAATTTTTTAATAAAACATTATGCTCATAATCTTCATTGTCATTTAAATTCTTAGTTACATTATCAACAAATTGTGTACGAAATTTTAATAAATCATTATTTAATAATTGTTTTTTTCTTTTTAAGTTACTAATTTTTTCGATTGTTTCATAATCATTATTTTTTCTTTTTAATTTTATTCTAAGCAAATTATCATTATTTTCTGCTTTTTTATAATCCTTATTTTGTCTTAAATAATTCATGTTTTGTAGGTTTTTTGAATTCTCACTCAATTTATAATCACTATTTTTTCTTAATGATTCATTTCTTTTAATATTTATTGAATTTTCATTTAACTTATATTCTTCATTTGATCTTAATTTTATATTTCTTACTTTATTTAGTTCATTTTCTCGAATACTATAATTCTCATCTAGTCTTAATTCGATATTTCTATCTTTATTAAATTCATTTTCTCGAATACTATAATTCTTGTCTGATCTTAATTTCAAGTTTCTGTCTTTATTAACTTCATTTTCTCGAATAATATAATTCTTGTCTGATCTTAATTTCAAGTTTCTGTATTTATTAACTTCATTTTCTCGAATACTATAATTCTTGTCTGATCTTAATTTCAAGTTTCTGTCTTCATTAACTTCATTTTCTCGAATACTATAATTCTCGTCTGATCTTAATTTCAAGTTTCTGAATTTATTAAATTCATTTTCTCGAATACTAAAATTATCGTTAGATCTTAATTTTATATTTCTGTCTTTATTTAGTTCTTTTTCTCGAATATTATAATTCACGTCTGATCTTAATAACTTATTTCTGCTGCGATTTAAATTATTTTCATTAATTTTAAATTCTTCATTTAATCTTTTATTTTTTACTCTATTCTTAGTTTTAATTTTTTCATTATTTTTAAATTTTTTATCTAATCTTTGACTTTGTAATTTAAGCTTATTTTTATTATTTTCTAAAAATTTATACTCGTCATTTTCTCTTGCTTTTTTAACTCTTTCTTTAGTTATAATTTTTTTAATCTTTTTTTTCAATTTTAAATTAAACAATTTTTCTTTATTAATTAAATTTTTGTTTTTAGAAGAAAGTTTAATATTATTTACATTTGATTTATTTAATTTAGAAATAATTTCAGTTCTTAAATTTAAATTTATTTCTCTCTCTTCATTATTTTTATTTTTCTTTTTTTGATTATTAACTTTTCCCATTTTCTAAAAAAAAAAAAAGAAAAAAAAAATTAATTAAATTAAGATACTAAAAAACCAAGGATCTAACCCTATCCTTCGATAAAACAAATATTTTAACATAGGATATATTGGGAGTAGATATTTCAGAACTTAAAAATTAAAGAAGTATGAAATTTTTCCTGTTTAATATTGGGGGTCAATTTAGTCCTTTTTAAGGGGAAGGGAATAAAATAGGACTTAAAATAATCCGGATTTAGCGAATCGGAATAGCCTGGGTTTAAAATCGTAACATTTAGTAAAGGTGATAATAACAAATTATAAGAATGAGAAATTTTATTCTTTCTTGTGTATCTATACTCAGATGTAAGTAAACACGTTTCATGCATTTTGATTATGTGTCAACAAACCGATTATAAGTTTTTATAAATGATTAAATAAAATAAAATACAAAACTTAAAAATTATTTATAAAATTTTAAAATATATAAAAGAGGTTATGTTTAAACACATAATATTTTATTATTTTAAATTATTTTTATTACATTATTTAAAAAACATACCGTATAGGAGCCAATTTTCGAACGTATTGGATTTCGATCAAATACACACAAATTAGCGTTTATATAAAAAAGTATGCATAATTTATCTAAAACCGAGTTTTATTATGAAACTATAAACCCTAAAGAACTGATTTTTACCTTACCGATGTTAAAAAACAATTTAAATTAATAAAAAAAAATAAGAAAAATGCTCTCTTGTACAACCTTAGGAGATTTTTCTCATCGTTTTCACCAAATCTCGTCTGTTATTAAAATCGAGTTTTAGGGATACCTACTCTATGTCGAACACTAAAAATGCTTTTAATTACGCTGTGAAGCTTTAATAAATGAAGGGAAAGGGTTATATTCACTTATTTATTGCAAAATTATTTTAAATAGGTATATCGATAATCGAATCCGAACTTTTTTACACATATAGGTATTTTTGATATTTTCAATAACATTACACATTTTTTTTATTTAAACAATATTTTTTTAATTATTATACATTACATTTGGCATAATTACATTGTTTACACTATATTTCACAACAATTGACAAAATATTTTCTAAATTTTCACGTAAAAACACAATTTTAAGTATTTATATACTTAATATCACTTTGATTACAACACCATAAACTTGCAATAAACGCTTCGATTTTTATAAAAAATACGTAGAAACACTTTAAAATTGGAAAAAAATCTTTATTTTAATATTAAAAATATATAAAAATTATATTCTAACACTTTTTTTATAAAATTAATGCTTTTTTTACTATTAAAAACACAAATAAATAAAGAGGTAAATAAAGTAAATGTAAATGTAAATGTAAATATGATTTATTTGTCCAGAACAAAATATGATACAGAAATATAACAGTATATGTATAAAGTTTATAAAAATATAGATGTAACTATGCAATAAATTATTAATAACATTATATAACATAATTATATCAAATGAAACAATTTTAGTAACATCATGGCAACAATGAGTAAAACAGACAATAGTAACAGGAAATAAGGAAATACTAAATTTCTAATAACATCAATGCTTTTAGTCTTGATAAAACATTATTAAAAGACTGAGTCTTTGTATGTATGACTAGAGCTTTTTAAGTACTTTAATAAACCTGTCTTAAAAGAGTTAGGTGAGGGGAGGAATCGTATTGATGAAGGGAGGGAATTCCAACATTTTGTACCCTGTACTTGGAATGAGCAGTCACCATGCCATTTTTCACGTTCAGGGGTTTCTAATTCACGTGTTATTAACTCACCTCTGGCTGTCTCTTTGGGAACGTACTTTTTGAAAATGTGAGTTAAGTATTCAGGCTGATGCAAACGAAGTATTTTATATATAATGATGGACATAAAATATAACCTACGATTGTTTGTGGTTAACCACCCTAATTTGTCTCTGTAAGGAGTAATATGTGTGTCCCTGCCGATTCCATAAATGTATCTTAAACATGTATTACTCAGTCTTTGTATTCTGTCTTTCAGATTTATCGAGCAGTCTAGGTATACAACAGAGCAATAGTCTAAGTGGGGTACCACTAATGCTTGTATAAGCTTGATTCTTAAATCTTCGTTTGTACATTGCCTAATAAATCGCAGTGTGTAAAGTACTCTGTTGACTTTTTTACTCACAAGTGAAATATGTGATTCCCAGGTCAATTTGTTGTCTAAAATTATAAAGGCTTGTGTTTATAATAAACCTGCGCGCCAACTGAAATAGGCTGAAACCGGGTTGCATACACACGGCGCGGCGTCTATTTTATTTCCTTAGGTTTTAAGAACATTATATCAATTATTATCTTTCGTTAATTAAAATTAAAAAGCAAATTTTAATAAATAAATGTTTAAAATACATGATTATAAAAGTGTGTAGTTCATCCGTTGTTTACTATATTTTACTCTTATTATAGGTATTTTATATTAAAAAAACAAGAAAAAAGAAGTGAAAAGGGAGTTAAGAAATAGGTATAGTTATACCTATAAGAATTCTATTAAAACGCGCACGATTTTAACTTAGTTTTAGCGATTTTCAAATTATCGAAAATTAATTCGATCAAAATGATATTATTATCAAAAATAGAATTTGCATTATCGAAATTACCTTACCTTGTACACTTGTAATAAATGTAAATTATTAATTATCCATCAATATATTTGATATTTTTTTAATTGGGATAATAAAATATATGATTTCCCTGATCAAATGCAACGATATTTAACTCGAATTATTAATTTTAAAGTATATTTTTCAACAAATAAAGATACAGCTAGGTATAAGAAAGTGACTTCTGATCGAAAACCGGCTCCTATACGGTAGTAAACTTTTTTCAATTTTAGTTAAAAAATTTCTTTATAAATTTTTCAATAATCTCGTTCAATTTATTTTTTAAACTATTAATGCCCAACAGACAATTCAAACTCCAGAAATAAATAAAGAACCCAAATTATATAATAAATAAAATGTATTTTGACTTAATAAAATATAATTTTACTAAATAAAATTTACATCAATAGGTAAAGATTAAGAATGCTTTTTTAATATTTTTTGGTCCACCATATTAAAAAATCGAAATAAACGTTGAGATAAAAAAATGCAAATTTTTTTATAATTTTGACTTGTTAATTACTTGTTAATTAAATGAAAATTTGAATTTTGCAAAAAATTTATAAGGGTATAGTAATTTTGGTATATTTTAAATGATACATCTCAATTTCATGAAAGATCGAAAATTTACTTTAACAAAAAAGTTTTTTTCATCTCAGAAAACTAACTGATAAAATAAAAAATTCTATTTTTTAATTGTATTTTATAATTACAATAAAAAATTTTTTCAGATTATACAAGAAATAACGAACTCGGATACAAATAAAAATTTCAAAAGCCAACATGAACACTAACTAGAGAAAAAGGAAAAAAGAAAATAAAAAATTTCGATCAAGGATTGCTGATATCGATTATCAAAGTTTCATAAAAAATATAAATATTTCTAAGACAAAAGGGAAGGATGGAGTCATGTTTAAAGTCCAAGAAATGGAAAAATGCGAATTATTACACTAAAAACAAAAAAGGATGAAATGTTCCTATACCAAATGGGTCATTATTTCTCAACTGTATATAAAATGTATGGGTGGGCTATCAAAAATAGAGGTTCGGATCTAGAGGGCTAAAAATTTGGGAAATTTACCATTTTCAGTTGTATTTTTGAACGAAATTGGTTTGGGGTTGATTTGCCAACCCGCCCATACACTTTATAAACAGTTGAGAAATACTAACCCAAATAGTAATGGAGCACTACCTCCAGATTTAACATAAAAATTACAATATAAAAAAAAATATTAATATAAGTATATTAAAAAATAAGATTTGCAATTTAAACAGTAACAGATTAACAATAAAAACAGTAAAACTTACATATTCACAGAATACCTTTCCTTAAAAATATAATAATAATTTCTTTCCAACTATAAGATCAAAATTTGATAAAAATAGTCAAGGAAATAACAAAAGACTTGATCTATTCAGTATCCGAGGACACGAACTCACGAACGTTCGTGAAACACGAAAGTGCATCTTTCACGCCTCGAACTGAAGAAAAACAGCTTTCAGGAACGTTCGTGAGTTAAAAAAAGGGTTATTAAGTACAAGGGGCCGAAGGCCCCGTCAGCTAAATCAACCACACGCAATTATTGAGTTCTCTTTTTTACATGAGCTGAGCTAATTTTTTATAATGAATTGGTGCACGGGCCTTCGGCCCCCTTGTGCCTTATAACCCTTTTTTTTTAAATTTTCTTATTTATTTCACGAACGTTGGTGAAAGATCTGTGTTCCTTGAGTGTGAAAATTGTTCATGTTCCACGAATGTTCGTGAAAGCTTTGTTTTTCTCGAGTAGGAAAATTGTTCGTGTCCACGAACGTTCGTGAACATTTTGCCGAGGCGTGTTTCACGAACGTTCGTGAGTTCGTGTTCTCGGATACTGAATAGATCAAGTCTTTTGTTATTTCCTTGACTATTTTTATCAAATTTTGATCTTATAGTTGGAAGTTATAGTCGTAACAAAATAATTAATTTACACTCAAAATTTCGTTTTTAACTTAACAATATAATGTTATCTAATTAAATTTATTTGGAAAGGTCTCAATCCACGCTCAACCTCATTTGTTTAAGCGTGGATTTAGCCACAAAAATTTAATTAGACTCGATCCACGCCTAAAAAAAAATAATAATTAACCTCAAATAAAATTTATTCTAATTTTCTAATAAAAAATATAATTTTTTTGCAGTTTCAGTGCATATATAAAAAAAAAAATAAAAAATCATTACAAATAAATATTTGTTGTGCATCGGTTGTGCATAATATTCAAATTTAAGTTTTTTTAAAAAATATCGTAATTTCAAGAAATTTTATCATTAGGCGTGGATGGAGATCTTTCGAATTAAATTTCAGAAAATAATTACTAAGCAAAAATAAACAAACCTAGAAACAAACGTAGTTCAAAAATTGAGTCAAAAATTTAACAAAAATTCGAGCCTCGTGCAATTATTATTCATCATTGTGCAATTTGAAATAGCGAATTAACAAAAGTTAATCTTTTTAAATTTTCTCGTGAATTTTTATTTATTTTAAAAAATTGAGTATTAGAATTCGATTTTTTATATAATAACGTATGATTCTTTAAAAAATTCCACTTTTTGCAACTTTTAAATCTGAATTTTAAAATTCAAACATAACCATTTAATATTTTTAGGTTAAAAAAATAACAATAAACAAGATTCTTAAAACTAGTACTTCCATGGAAATAAATTAGGTACTACGTCCAAAAAGAAAAAAAAAATTATTATTTTTTGTATTTTATTGTGAAAAAAATTTTAGAAAAAAAAATTTCAAAAAATTAAATATCAGATTCGAGATATAATGTAAAAACCATACTTTCAAATATAAGTACTTTCATGGAAATAAATGAGGTATTACATCCAAATTAAAAAAAAAAGGGGGGGGTTTGAGATTTTTTGATAAAAAAATGTTTGAAAAAAAAATTAGGTCTTAATTAGATAATGGTTTTGAAATATCACTAGTTATAATATTTTCAGATATTAGTACTTTCATAGAATTAAATGAGGTATTACAACCAAAAAAAAAAAAATATTGCATTTTTTTTTATTTTTTTATTTTTTTAATTTTGACAAAAAAAGTTTTGAAAAAATTAAGTATCAGATCCAAAAAATAACAATAAACAAGGTTCTTAAAACTAGTACTTCCATGGAAATAAATTAGGTACTACGTCCAAAAAGAAAAAAAAATTTGTATTTTTTGTATTTTTTTGTAAAAAAAATTTTAGAAAAAAAATTTTCAGAAAGTTAAGTATCCGATTCGAGATATCATGTAAAAACCATACTTTCAAATATAAGTACTTTCGTGTAAATAAATGAGGTATTACATCCAAATTAAAAAAAAAGGGGGGGGGGGGGTTTGAGATTTTTTGATAAAAAAATGTTTGAAAAAAAAATTAGGTCTTAATTCCATAATACTTGTGAAATATCACTAGTTATAATATTTTCAGATATTAGTACTTTCATAGAATTAAATGAGGTATTACACCCAAAAAAAAAAAAAATATTGCATTTTTTTTTATTTTTCTATTTTTTTAATTTTGACAAAAAAAATTTTGAAAAAATTAAGTATCAGATCCAAAAAATAACAATAAACAAGGTTCTTAAAACTAGTACTTCCATGGAAATAAATTAGGTACTACGTCCAAAAAGAAAAAAAAAATAGTATTTTTTGTATTTTTTTGTGAAAAAAATTTTAGAAAAAAAATTTTCAGAAAATTAAGTATCCGATTCGAGATATCATGTAAAAACCATACTTTCAAATATAAGTACTTTTGTGGAAATAAATGAGGTATTACATCCAAATCAAAAAAAAAAAAAAAGTACCTCGAGATTTTTTGGTGAAAAAATTTTTGAAAAAAAAATTAGGTCTTAATTCCATAATATTTGTGAAATATCACCGATTACATACGTACACACACACAAACACACACACACACACACACACACACATACAGACTTTTTTTAAAAACAGGTTCTTTAGCTTCCTGGGGTCCCAAAACGTGCTTATATTCCAAAAAATAGAAAATCAAATTTTGACCTAACACAATGGTTCCTCATTGAGGAACCAAAATCCTTAAATGACTTTTGTTTCCCTTTTTCAACAGCCATAATCCTTTCCAATAAATTACTTAATTTCAAATTATCTGCCTCGATTGTGGATATTTCTTTACTGCATTTAAAGAAATTGTATTACAAGTTTATTCAAGAATTGATTAAGTTTAAAAAAATAATATATACGTACTCGATTGTTTTAGGATCTTCATAATTTAATCCTTTTTTTAATTTAATCTTTGAATCATGAATAAATTTTTTTTCCTAGAACAATTTGAATTATTATTATGACAATATCTATTCTATGTTGGCCAGTCAATGGTTTGAAATTATTATTTAAAAAATAACAATACATTACCAACCCTTACATTTCAATTATTATGTTGGACTTGGTTAATTACATAAATTAATTACATATTTTAAATATTATTTTTTGAAAAATTAAAATTTTTTAATACAAAATTTATTGTTGTTACTAATCGAAAAATTATCTAATAATTATTACCAACATTTGCAGTACAAACTATTTCTGCATTTTCTATCGTTTTCTGGTTTATTTACACATACAAATAAATTAAAATTTATATATAACACAGATAAATATGATAAGATACGATAAATTAAAAACAAAACTACACTGAAAAAAAATCAAAGTAATAGATTAAGAATTCCGCTTGTAGCAAGCGGAATTTTTTTTCTCGTAAAACGATTGCAAATCACTTGAAACATAAAGAAAATTTAAAAAAAAATTTTTTTCCCGCTTACGTGGGATATGCGTATATATCGGTATGACGAAATTTGAGAAATTCGGGAAAAAGATTTTTTTTTCAGTTTATTATTTAATAAAAGCTTTAGAGAATTAATTTTTTAAAGAATCCAGCAAAAATTCTTTTTTTGAAATAGGATAATTAATGAAAGAAGCAGGTAAGGTAGGTTTGAATCATGATCTTAAATTACTTACTTTTAACAATTTTTGCATAAGTTCATGGAGATCATCGAGTAACTTGTTATTATTTTCAATCAATTCCACATCAGTACTAATCATAAAGTAATTATCTATCATAGTTGTTTCAAATAATTACCTAACTCAATAATTACTCTGTTAATACTTACTTTTCCATATCTTGATAAACATTCCCAAAAATAATTTGCCATAATTCTTCAGCATTTATATCAGATCCCATTTTATGATTATTTATTTAATTCAAATAATAATATAAATTCGATTTAAGTTGATTTAAATTTATCAAATTAACTTTAACAGAAAATTTAACACATGTTTATGGCAAAATTTACTGGTACTAACATCGAGTTTTCGATAAATTTGAAATAGTTTCGACTTATAGATGGTAAAACAGAATATTTTAATAGGTTATCATTTTAATCTTAAATTAAGAAATTATCAATGCAATAATTTTTTTCTGTTAAATATCGTGAAAATTATAATGATTCTTGATTGTTCCACAAAATTAAATATAATTTTGATTGAATCAAAAATGATTTATTTGATAAAAATTAACTTAATTATATTAAAAATACATTAAAAAAATAAAAATTTTTCTTATTTCGAATTAAAACTTGATCAAGTCCTACTTCATTTGATAATTACAAAGAAAATTTAAAAATCAAAAAATTTTTAATATGACAGCGATAAAAAAAGAAAAAAGAGATTAACAACATTAAAAGAAAAGGAAATTAATTATAAAACTATAAAAAATAATTTTGTAAATATAAAATTTAAAATTAACCAAAAAAATAAAAACACTCCAATCAAACTGTAATGGGAATTTATATAAATATAGTCTCAGAGTTTCCAAATATAAAATGATCAAAATAAATTAATTCCAATCATAAAATAATGTAATATTTGTCTTAGGTTTAGGGGATGGTATCCTTTCAAAGCGGTCGTATTTAAAACCGACTTCAGAAATGAAAATAGTGGGCAAAAATACGTATTGTATGACAATTTTAACCCAAAATATTCATTTTTTCTTTTATGCTACAAATCCATCCCTTACCTCATTCAAGGGGTTAAAGATAAATAATTAGTATGCAATCATTTTTTTTATATTCCTGAAAATCCCATATTAAGTTTTTAAAGGCATGAAATATTTTTTATGCCCATTATATTAATTTAAATGACGTAAAAAATTAAAAAAATTTACCAAATTTTTAGGGGATAATATCACATTTTCTAGGGATTGCAGGTTAAAACGGAATTCGGAAATGAAAAGAGCAGCCCTGATTACCTATAAGATAACATTTTTGGCTCAAAAAATTCAAATGGCTTGTATGTGTCAATTGGGCATTAATGGGTTAAAAAAATCAATCTATGAAACATTGATATTAAATTAATAAAAACAGGCAAATTTTAATATAAAGTTTTTTGTATTTTTAACCACTTTACCAATTATTAGAAATACATAAGGAGAAACAACTAAATGTAGACGTCGAGTTGCGGAAAATTTCACATCAAAGCAAAACATATTGCTTTTTTGGAAAAAATTGTTATAATTAATAAAAATAAATCTTATTTAAATTTGACACTACATTCTAGAAAATTTAAAAGAAATATCTTAGGAAAATTTTAATCTACCTAAGAATCATTTCTGCAAGTATTATAATAGTCCCAAAAAAATAAACGCATCACGCATGATGATGCGCAACGATGCGAAATCTAATCTAATCGAATAAACAAGCGCAAAAAAGATGTTGAAAAGATAATCAAGATAAAGTAAGATAAATGTAAATAAAAATACACAAAAGAAGCATAACATTATCTAAATCATCTTTATCTTATATTACATTTCATCTTTCATTAGAAGAAGAAGCCAAGAAATAAAATAACTCATAACAAAATCACTATCCATTCAATAACGGCTAAGATTAAGATTAAAAATGAACAATAATTCGGAAAATTTTCACGAAGAAGGTGAAAATGGATATAAGGACTTAACGGATAATCAGATAAAGAGCAAGGTCTCAAATTCAGACAAAACAGAAATTATTGTCCCAGTAATGATTACACAAATCAAAAAATATGGTAATCAATTAACCATTAAAAATGAACCAATTAAATGCGTAACCTTCGTTGCTGTTGTCTTGGAAAAAAAAACTATCACAAACAAACTGATTTACACAGTAGAAGATGACTCAGGTAATTAAATACAAAATTAAATACAGTTATACAATATTAGCTAACTCCAGCTCCTTTATCACACTGGGAACGCCATGAAGACTGCGTGCCAATAGACCTAATTTTTTTTTTAAAAATATGTTATTTTAGGTGATTGAATATTAGTATAATAATCTTTTTTTAAAGAGTTCATATATAAAATTTATTAAATCATAAAGATTATGACCTATTAATCATGACGGTTAGTTATATTAGTTTACAGTAATAGAATGTTTCACCACCCTTCCATAAAATCAACAAGTAAATATGACTTTCATCTATTTCTATTTGAGATTGGCGTTTTTTTTTCCGTAAAATTCATTGTCCCTAATCCAATATAAATAAGATACAATAAAATGAGATAAATTAATGAATTTGACATTCTAGGTACAATAGAAGTAGAGGAGTGGTTTTTTGACATGGAAATTAATTTAAGGAAAAATATACAAATCAATCATTATGCAAGAATTTATGGAAAAGTTCGGGAACGAGATAATGAGATTTACGTTCATGCCTATAAAATATGTCCATTAGGAAGCATGGGTGAATTGGTCTCACATTTAATGGAAGTTACCTTGATCAGTTTGGAAAATGAAAATAAGGTTAAAAATTTTCAGGATTCTTTTACAATGGATGGATTATCAATAAATGACAAAAATCAAGATGCAGAATATGACATAGAAAAAGAAGTCTTAGACCTAATTAAAGAATTTGATGAGGATGATAATGGAATACATAAGAATATAATTAGAAAGAAATTGTCCAAAAATAATAACAATATTGATTCCATTCTCGAGAAATTAATTAATAACGGTCTGATATACGCAACAATCGATGATGATACTTTCAAGTCAATTTAAAAAATAAAGTTCTTCTCAATAATTTAAGCATTTGATGTAATTGTAAAATTTCATATATTTTTATGAAATTAATTATAATAGGAATAGTTGTAAAAATACATATTAAAGTAATAAACAATTATTATGACTAATTTTTCTACTCATTATTTATAATTTTATACTATAAAAAAAGAAATGTACAATAAGATTTAAATACAAAATAACTATGGTTTTTAAAACTTCCTGATTTGGTCCTGATTTGTCTAAACGATTAAGTTAAACACTTTTTTCTGCACTCTTTCTCTTGTTCGAATAAAATTTGACATTTTTTCGTAAGATGCTGTAATTATAATTCTGATGGAGAAAGAGTATATTTCAGTCTGAAATAAATCTCAAAAGTATTATTAACCAAGTTTTAATAAAAAAGAGGAAAAATAATTTAAAAATAAAATCTTATAACCATCGTTCATAATTTTACCATAATTGTCGCCTTATTCTTTACCCAAACAATTATTCAAATTACCTAATTAAACGTTAAGTTAAATCATTCAATTTTCATCATTTTTATAGATAGTTTATTTTGCACCGTAAAAATTAAGACTTCGTCTATTTAGTATCCGAAAACACGAATTCACGAACGTGCACCTTTCACGCCTCTGAAAAATGTTCACGAACGTTTTCCTACGGTTGAAACGTGAAAGGTGCAAGTTCGTGTTCCACGAACATCCGTGAGTTCGTAATCTTAGGTATAAAATACACCAAATTTAATTATATACATTGTTTTCATATAACTACAATTTCTTTTGTTTTTAATTTGATTTTATATAATTCCACAAAGACATGCATTACAATAAAAAAAGAGAAAAATATTAAGGCTATTTAAACTAAATTAAGGCAATTTGAGGAAAAGAGAAAAAAAATTTAAATTTGAAACTATTTATTTTTTGATTCTTCTCATATTTTGATAAATGCTTGAGGTAACTATAAAATATACAAATTTAATTGGTGATTAAAAAAAAAGACTTTTCCATCTTTTTATTTTTAAACTACAAATTTTATTTTTTTTAAATTTTAAATTATAGACACAAAATAAAATTGATTAAAGGCGGCATTTTGGAACCATGTGGCTTGTGATACTTTTAAATATTACCCGAATAGAATCTGCAAGTATGGACTGCCGTGATCGGATTTGCTACACGAAGCTATACTTTCCATATCCGACCGGCTATGGAACCCGGACCAGGGCCAGATCAGCTTTTATTAAATCCCAAACTTAGCGTAAAAAATAAATATAAATGAACAACTTAGGCGATAAAAATTTAATTATATTTATTTTAAGTTATTCGGTGCAATTAGTAATTCAAAAAACGATGTAAGAATATTCCTTACTTGTATTTATACCATTTTCAATGTCTAAAATTGTACCAGAAAGATAATCATGAAAATTATATTTGTGACACCCCTTTTCCGCAACTCAAGATAATTAATTTAGAAGTGTCATAAAATGTTAATTAGAAAATCACTATTAATTTCTATGAAATAATGATAATTAAAATTAAAAAATTATACTTAGTTATGATTCTATTGTTTAGTAAATTGTAATATATAATTTATTATGATTATGATTTTAAAAAAAAAATATTTTGTAAAATAAAAAAATGTAAATTTATTTTTCATAAAAAAATTAATAAAATTTTTTACATCCAAATATTGTTTTAAAATATTTTCAACCCTAAATCATCCTATAGCTTTGATTTTTCATAAAAAAAATAAAAAAAACATAAATACTACAATTATATTAATTATCAAAAGTTATAATTTAAAAAATTTTCTCCCTTTTCTCAAAATAAAGATAATTATAGATTTAAGATATATAAGATAACAAAAAAAGATGACATTAAGATAAATAAGATAAATTATAAAGATAATGTATGTATAATATATGCGCAAATAAAACAAAATCGTAACTCACACTTGCGTATTAAACAGAAACAGTAGGCGAAAAATATTTTTTATGAGGTGTAAATTAAACAACAATTTATATTTTTGATTTTAATAAAAAAATTCATTAGCCAGAAGTTAATTATATATACAAATGATTTGATATCGGAATATATGATCAAAAAATTATTTTGTTTTTTCTCCCGCGAAAATTATAATGATTATAGATTTAAGATATATAAGATAACTAATAAGATGACATTTAGACAAATAAGATAGAGTATAAAGATGATTTTTCATGTATGCGCAATTCAAACAAAATAATAACCCGCACTTATGTATTAAACAAAAACAATTAGTGAAAAATATTTTAAAATTGAAAAGTTAAGTCAAAAAAAAATAAAATGATTAAAAATCATAAGATTGATCAAAAAGAAAGTTATGCATTTTCGGTGTTAGAATTCATATACAATACCGGAGGATTAACTGATCATATTACTAGTAAGTACACCGAAAAATTGCATTATAGTTTGGTTAGGGGACACCAAGATTACAATAAAAAAAATTTACCAAAAGAAAGCAATGATTCTAAGAACGAATTGGGTACGCAAACGTTCTTGTTGAGAATGTATTCGAAAGAAGAAATGGAAACTGCGAAAAAAGATCCAAGTCATTTCCTTATAAAAATAATTGAAAAAAATTGCCTTCACAAATTCTTTACTTTAACAGAAATAAAAAAGGTTGAATGCAAAAAATGCGTTACAAATACGAAATTTAGACCGGAAATTAGTCTAGAAAAAATGTAAGTAAGATTCAAATATCGTTAATCAAATTATGTTTAAGTTTAAATAATTTGAAACTATATTAGAAAAATTGATATTTTGTTATCTTTTTCAGACTTTATACATACATAATCAAATCAGAACAGATTAAACTACAAGAATTGATCGATCAAAATTGTTTCAGAAATAATGTAGATTATAAGTGCGAAGGTTGTACAGAACATCGCCATAATGCCAACATAACAACTGTAATGAATAAAGCAGAATTTGTATGCATTAAGATTAAAGCAAATACCAACGATAAGGATAATAATCAATTAAATAATAAAAAATTATTACTCAAACGAAACGAGTTATATAATATCAATGAAAGAGAATACTACATACACGGAATAATTCTGCAAGATAAATTGGGACAATTTTATACAAAAATTATAGGCTACAATGGAAACATTTACACATACCGTATGGGAATAAGGGAAAGCACTAATGAATGGTTGGACTTGATGGAAAATATGCCATATCTCATAATTCTAAGACGAGCAAAAAGGTTGCCATGGGAAATGGCAGAAGATTATAATCATCTTATTTCGGAGGACTTTGATTTTGAAGACATGCCTATTCAAACGAGGTATACAATGACTAATTTAAATTAGATATAAATTCGTTAATTTCGTTATATTTTTAGCACACCATTGAGTAATCATACGCTTAGAACCAATGCTGCTGAGTTGAGTAGCAACAGTATTCAAGACATAAGGGAACTGGGTACGTAAAATTTAAGAAACTTAGTTCAAACATAATTAATACAAAGTTAATTTGCAGCATCTAATGAGCAATCCATGGAAATTTCAAGTTCAAATGAAGGGTAATAATAATTTACTTAATTTCTAAAGATATAAATTTACCATTTATGATTGTAAAATTATTTTAGACAAAAGAAACCCAATGAAAAGGAAAAATTAGAAATTAAGAAGGTAAATTTTTTTAATGCTACAGTCTCCCGATTTTTTACTAAATTGTTATAACCATGTTTAGATAGAAGATAAAGAGGGAATAGAGAATGATTTAAAGAATTGTGAAAGTCTATTTACTTCGGCAAACCAAACTAAATTATATTATTCAAACAAAGGTCTAAATAAATCTCATAATTTATTGGATGAGATATTGAATACGCCATCTTCATCCGTAGAACCAGATGAATTTGATGAATTTATAATGGAAATAAATGAAAAAGAAATTTACAAAATGGATGCTCAAAAGAAAATTGAAGAATCAGGACCAATTGAAAATATATCATCAAATGAAATAACAAATTCCAGAAAACCAAAAGATAGCGATATTTCTTTTAACAATATGGAAATGGAATGTGAGGAAATTAATCCATTACCACCGTCAAAGGATGAGACAGAAGACAACGATTCTCAATGTAGTGACTCATCAGATATTCGTTGTACATATTTCGAAATAAAAGGTAATGCAACCTTAGAACTGGAGCATAAATTAAAGGACGCAACGATAGTTTACTATGATGAGGACGAAGATTTAAAAAACATTCCCATATTCACCAATGACAATGTGATGGAAATTAAAGATCGAATTAGTATAAATTTCAAAGATGCTCCTGAGAGCTTTAAAGAAAATAGCAAAACGGACGCTATAAAAATAGAATCGTAGAGACGTTGAGGATGCTATAAAACATATAAATTCACTTAGCATTAAACCTAAAATTTAATAATAATTTTGTATTACTTACAAAGATGTTATTTAAATAAAAATGAACAATAAAAACTTATGTTAATAATAATTGAATATTTATTTAGCAGAAAATTAAATTCAAAAGAAAAATGAGTCAAATTAATTTTGCATCAATTATCACCTAAAAATAAATAAAAATTAATATTTATCAACATTTAATTTCATTATAAAAAAATATATATTTTACAAAATATAATTAATATAAATTATAATTGAATAAAAAGAATGATCAAATAGCATGTATAAGAATTCTGAAAAATTATCAATAATTGTAAATTAACATCTATCATGCCAACCAAAAATTAATTTATCATAGATAAATTCTGTAATTAAAAATATTTATCAAAACATAATTATTAAATAATATTAAATAAAAACAAAATATAAACATAAAACTATTATTTAATCTTTCACGTCCTCAATACCTTGAGGCGTTATCATAAAGTTAGCAGAATTTTCTGCTAACGATGGTGAATTCATCACTTTGGCCATTCTGTATTTCCCTCTGGATTTGAGCCACAACCTAGTCGTAACAGCATGGGCAAGAATGTTCCCACCAATGGGAATATTTGGATCACCAAACGAAAATCCGTCAACCCGTGCGACGACCTGATTAGTTATAACCACAGCAATTTGATATGCATCTGCCAATCTTTGCAAACATTTTAAAATTTTGGCCAATTAAAATTTGACGATCTTGAAGTTCGCCTCTACCTTGGTATTCGGTTCTTAAATGATGCATGACGCTATCAACAATTAAAAGAGCATATCTACTCTCATACATTAATGCTGCTGCATCCCTTAATAATCTCAACAGGTGATCCGAAGAATAACACCTTGCATAAGATACTTGATTCAAAATTATGTCCACGTCATCAGGTTCTAGGCTAAAACGGTCGGTGTTATTAACTATACGATCAGGTTTGAAACTATTTTCTGAAGCTATAAATATAACTTTGCCTTGTGCACCACCTATATCTACGGGTAGTTGGCTTCTAAAGGCTAACGAGAGGCATAACTGGGTTTTGCCACTTTTAGATTCACCACAAATTTCCGTAATTAAACCAGTTTCTACTCCTCCACCAAGTATCTTATCCAGTTCTACGGATCCGGTACTGATATATACAATATTCTCACGTTGATCTAATACTTGCCTACCAGTGATGAATTTATCAATCCCACAACTTCTAATAGCCTCATCTTGCATTAAATCAATTTTATTTTCACTGAACCCTTTAATTTTTAACAATTCTTTTTTCGGAAAACGTGAAAGTTGGTCCATGGTATGAATCCCAGCTCCTTTCAATCTATCAACATCACCTTGCGTCACATTAGATAGAGTCTATAAAAAAAATTAAAGAGATTGATTTATTTTGCCAAAGATTTAACTCTATTTTTACAGATATTCGAAATTAACATTTACAAGAAATTTAAAATTTCGTTTCTTTAATAAATATAAAAAAATTTCAATACCTTTAATTGATCAAGACTGATAATCAATGATTCTTCATCTGAAACTTCCGGAACAGAAAAATTAATAGACTCTCCAAGCATGGAATCCATTTTAATATAACAAAAAAGAAATAAAAAACAAAAATTATGCCACGAAACTAATTTCGCAATCAATCACCCAATAGTTATTGAAGGTAGAAACTCGTTACAATTTTTTTCTTTTTACCGGGAACCTGTAAAACCCACCGATGGTGACGCCATTTAAATCGGCCGACTCGAGCTTGACTACCGTGGTTTCAGTAAAATATTGCATAATTTTTGCAAGAATATGGTTTTTATAATACTGTTTTCATATCATTCTATTTATAATAGCAATGATGGCATATAACATATATAATAATGTATTCCATCATTTTTGTTATCAAGAAAGAATAATTTTGCAAAAAATATGTAATATTTTACTGAAACCACGGTAGTCGAGTAGATTTTAATGGCGCCTCCACCAGGGCCTCGATTTTCGAAATCGAGGGAATGAGGGAATAAGGGAACTCCCCTCTTAAAAATTGCTCCCCAAAAAATAAAAAGACGTATTTTTCAAAAACAGGGAGTGATATTTTTTCCCTTTTCCCCGTTTCTACTAGGAGAGAACACTCGCGCAATGTTGCCGCAACATATGTGTACTCTTAACCAATAAAATCGTAGATCATCAAAGCGCGTCATTCTTCATAATTCAAAAGTATTTATATTTTTAAAATTTTATGTATTATATGTTGCATATATGGAAATAAATATAAGTATATAAATAATATTTTGATAATTTAGTAAAAAGTAAAGTAAACATATAGATTTAAATAAAAATAGACAAAAATTAAAAAATTTTTTTTTTATAAATAGATAAAAAATTTTTTAATTAATAAATATAACTAGAAAATAAAATAAAACCTTAAAGTTGAGAAAATTTCAAAAATTTGAAAACTGTTTACCATTAGTCTATTATATTCGAAAAATGTGTACTACATATTCTACAAAAAGTAATTATGTGCGTCGATTAATTTATTATTATAAATTATTCTTTTCAATATTAATAATAGAAAATTTTTGAATTTAATGCACACCTAAATTTATCTCCTCATGCTGAGATACACATTTTTTTTTTAATGACATGCATACATTGTCTTTTATATAAAAATAATAGTTATTTTGAGTATAAATAAAATTTAAAAACAAATTACAATTTTTTTGTTTTTTAAATATTTTTTTTTTTTGCATTATTATAATATTTTGTGCTAAAAAAAAGTTTATTGCTTCTTTTATTATGTGTAATATGATATTAAATTATTAAAATTATTCCGAATAGATATTTTTATTACTATAGCACTACACGCATATTTGCTGCGCTTGAATTTTGCTTGAATTGTTGAAAGTATAAGCATTTTCTGTAATTTTCAAGAAATTCCAGCAAATTGACTTCCAGATTTAGGCATATTTTTTTATAAATTTATTATTTTATATTAATTCATTAATTAATTTATCTAAGAATTGAATTATTTTTTTTATTTTTAAAAAAATTTAATTTAATTTTCCATATACACAAAATCACAATATGAATTAGAATATATTATATTATTTAATACATTAAATTTAACTATAATATGAATATATTTGCATAAAAATTATAAAAAATTAATGTCTTTTAAGCGCGGTAGTCTATTATTATAATAAACGTATGCTTAAAACGAGGGAGTTCCCTGATTCCCTTGCTATAGTATGTGGGGAGTACATTTTGGGGAATATGTTCTCCGGAGAGTTCTTCTTTCGCTTTCAAAAATTGAGTTTTTTAAAAACCGGGGAAAAGAGTGGGGAATTCCTCTACTCCCTCGCTCCCTCGATTTCGAAAATCGAGCCCCAGTGGGTTGTCATGAGTGGGAGCGTGCGACTCAGAAGCAATGATGAGAATTAAGGCAATCTGGTAATTGGTTGGTAACATTGTTTACAATACTTTTCTTATGGGAGCAAGTGATGCCAACCCATTTATACAATTGTTCATCTCACTTGCCTTAATTCTCATCATTGCTCAGAAGTTAAATTTAAATTTCTATTTTTATTTATTTATTGACTGTTTCCCTTTTTAACACAAGTATAAAACAAGTATTATGTGATTTTTGAGCATTTCACAAATGTATTCAGAATGGATTCTTCCTGGAAAAACAATGTTCAATTAAGAACTCCTAAACGAGTCAATGTACATAAATTGAATTTTTTTTATGCTGGTTAAATGCTACATGAATATAAACTAGCATACAAAAAAATTAATGGTAATAAAAAATAAATAATATTTTGAAATAATAAGATATATTTATATTTAAAGCTTAATTAGCTTTTCTAGGATTAATTTATGTTTAGGAAAATTATAAAACTTGTTTATACTTTTTTAATGAGCAATTTTTTATTGCTTAAATATACAAAATTATAATAAAGTACGATATTAATTTAGATATCTTAATTTTGATATCATTTTTTAAACAAAAAAAAAAAAGATAAATCACACTAAAAATATTCAAAACTAAAAAATGATAAGTGTAAAGTTAATTAGAAAATAATGCTAGAAACATTATTTCCAGTTTACTTTATAAAAAAACTATATATAATTAAATATATAATAGGATATTCTTTTACAATACAAATAATTATTTTTGCCTAAAATGTTAATAAAAACTAACAAATTTCAATAAAAATTTCACTACTTTTTTCTGTGTATAGATCTAAAAGAGATTTTGCACTTGGCCTATTTGTTGAATCTAAATCAAAACACGATGCTATAGCCTCTCTTGCGAAAAGAGGTACATGCACAATTGGCTTTGGAATTTTGTGGGTCTTTATTTGTTGAACAACTTGCTCAGATATGGTCTTCTTAATTTTAGTATCAATGGCCCATGCATGTTGACCGCTATATACTTCAACAAAAGTAGTAGCTGCTGCCCAAATATCGGATCTGAATACCATATGTAATTAACTGTTCAGGTGCCATGTACGTTGTAGTGCCTCTAATATTAACTGAATTTGACTTGAGTGATTGGGCTATATTATCATATTTACTCAAACCCAGATCACAAATTTTAGTATAATATTTTTTATCGACTAAAATATTACCAGGCTTAAGATCCCTGTGTACTATCTGTGGCTTTTTACCCATATCAGAATGCAAATAGTTTAAACCTGCTAAAATCTGCTCAACAATATAATTTTTTGTATTTTCAGTCAACTTTCGTTCTTCTGTAAACAGCAAGTACTCCAGAGAGAAACTATCAAAATAATTTGTCAATAAATAATAATTATCTAAACTCGTGGCTATTCCCATAATATTAATCAAATTTGGATGATTAACTTCTTGTAAAATTAAAATTTCCTTCAGTATAAGTGATTCATATTCATCTACTTTCATTTTTTTCACTGCATAAGAAGCACCCAACACTTTGCATAAAAGAACTTCCCCTTGAGCTCCTTGGCCTAGTTTCTTAATAACATTTATGTCCTTTACAGAGTATATTGGAATCTTTAAAACTATTTTTTTCAAATTTGGATTAATGTATTCTGTTTGATTATTGGAACAAATATTACTTGCAGCAGGCAGCTTGAATATATTACAATTATCGATATCACTTTTTGATAAACTGTTTGTACGAAGATATTTACTTCCGTTGTTTTTCGTAGTGGACATTCTTTTCCTAGATGACCCAGAAACCAATGTTGAGATTGAATTAATGTTATCATTTTTACTTGTACTACTTAAACTTATTGACTTTTCATCATCCTTATACTTTTTTTTAGTTTGATCCTCCAAAGAATCGTCATTTTCATTTTTTTTTCTTTGTACATTAAGTATTGAATGACGACTATATTTACTTGAACTATGATTAACATTATCGTTAGATAAATCATTTGTAGCTTCAACCTGAAATCTTGTAGTTAATAAAGAAAGATTCAGACGATTTCCAGAATCTCTGAGAGTTTTTGAAAATTTCCAAAAATCTATCAGTTCTCCATCATTAGTTTTAAATTCATCAATCTCAATTAACTTTTTATCTCCATCACCCAATTCGGTTAAGGATTCATCAAAATACCTTTTATTAATTGGCTTTACATATGCTTCCTTTATTTCCTTAAGAACCGAGGCAACTGCATAATACTTTATTCTTCCATCCATATTTATCATTTTGCGAGGAGCAATTTTGTTCCCTAAATGTATAAAAGGATCTTTATAATGATCCCTATGAAGCCATGTTATGTAAACGACCCTTTTTTGCTCTTTCAGGTATTTACTTGCTGTTTATTTTTTGATGCATTTAGCAGCCTGTTAAAATATAGAAAATAAATAAAAAAATTCAAATATTAAAAAAACGTTTTGCGGACAGAAGTTTCTTACCTTTTTAACAATTCCAGCTTCCAAATTTACCTGTCCTTTGCTTTTTATTGAATCTCCAAATTTCCATCCATTTCTTGGATGTTTAACTGCAGCTTCTTCAGAAATATTTCCATCTACGTCAGAATAATTAAATATATACATTAATATTTTATTTAAATTTCACTTGATTTGATTATTATTTAATTATTGTTATGTTAAATGTTATTGTGGAATATTTTAATATTGATATCTATGATTTTATCTAATTATTTACCTTCTGCATAAAATAAATCATATACTTTTACAGCTGGTTTCAATAATAAAGCCTTATCGCCTTTTAATGGAAAAATATGAATATTACCATCTTCTGTGGTATAGCTTAAATTATCTGCTTTCGGGAAATTATGTTTCAAAGTCATTAAATCTATAAAATAATTTAATGGATCTGAAGGTGAACCATTGACAACTAAAGAAATTTTCTTCCCATTGAGATTGACTATAATTTCCGAACCTTCTTCACTCATCTAAATAATTGAAATAATTGATATAAATTACTTATTATATTTTAGATTTAAATTTCATTAACAAATACTTAAATAAAAAATTAATAAAAAATACGTTTACTCAAAATATTAGGTTACGTTTACTTGTAAAAATTTTTAAAAACATTTAATAAAAACTGATACAACAATGTGCCAATAATAATTTATGTCAATTATTATGCATCAAAGCATTATAAATAGCTACAAAAAAATTACCTTGTTTTATATAATTAAATTTCATATAATAAATAAAAAAATCAATTTTATTTAACTTCTGATGTTATTTATCAAACCGCATGATTATAATATAAATTCGAGAGGAAATTTAAACTTAATGTAGCATTTTATAACGACAATATAGAAAAATGTTTTTTTTGCTCTCACTCAGCATGAGTGCTGAGAGCGCTGGTGAAAAAATTGTTCTCAACGCTCACGCAAGATAGTTCCCCTAACTGTCCGTCTCTGACTTATCTAGGGTCTCTTTCAAAATGACGTCACGAGAAGCACTATTTTAGCACAAATCAGCAATATTTATTTATTCAAATAAGAAAAATTAAAAACATAAAAAGATAGTAAATATTAGATCAAAATTTTATAAAATTTATGTATGAAAAAGTAAAATTTCAACAATTTAAATATCTTTGTGTTGGTGTACCAATAAATTTAAAATTTATCTCCCTTCCTCTTATTGCCTTATGTCTTTTTAAATGGCCTTATCATAACTCATCCTTTTCTAAATTATGAAAATTAAAATAACATGCACTGCTTATGAATTAGTAAAGTAAATTTGTATGCGGGAAATTTCAAAAAAATAATATAAATGAAATTTTTTTGTAAAAACATTGGTTTGATCAATTAATAGATAACATTAAATGAAATTTAAAAGATAGATACTAAAAATTTATTGTAAAAATATTGATAATTAAGATTTATATACAAAAATTCAAAAGTACAATAGTTTATAGGCCAGGTCTATTTGTCCAGAAAATTTTCGATTGTTTCTGGTTAAATAGATTTTCTGGTCAAATAACCAAAAAAAGATCAAAATTTTATTCAAAGGTTTTTATTGAATAAAACTAAAATTTAATTTAGAATTTCATAAATTAACAATTTTTAAAGATTAGAAAATTTAAGAATTGATTATTTTTTCAAAAAATAGTGCAAAGTGCAGAAATGCAAGCATAACTTTACTCCTCGAAAATATTGAGGTTAAAAATATTTTTCACTTTTGTTTATGTATGAGTAAATTTTACACAAAAATTTTCTGGACAAATAGCTCTTGCGTAGTTTATATTAACTTCTGCTACATGTGTATAATATGGTTTACTCCAAAACTTTACCAATTTACAACTCAAGTAATATTTTTATATTTAATATAAAGAAAAATAAGAAAGAAGATGACAAACAAATATTTGTAAATATATTTCGCTAAATAAAAGAAAATAATCATTAATTTAATGTTATTAAAATTTTTTTAGGTTAAACTTTTAGCTTAAAAATTATTTATTTTAGTACAAATGAAAGCAAACATGAAAAATAATTAATGTTTATCCTGATTCTGTTGAATGCATTTCACATACACAAATAGGCAATAATTCTTGCAGTGATGCACCTGCACGTGCAGCATCTGCATTTGAAATCTCTTCTACAGGGAAGAATTGCGACATGCGAGAAGTAGTAAAAATTTTGGCATCAGGAACAGCTGAGTCTTGCAGAAAAACATTATTTCTAAGTAATAAAAAAGAATTATATAGAAGCAGACACTCTTAACTCTTTAGTGAATAATTAAGAATTAATTATTAATCTATTTTTGATTCTTAAAACTTTTGAATCTAGGTCTTTATCCCACAACTCATTAATTGTAAAATCACTTCGACTCATGATTCATAACTAAATCAAAAGATCGAGTATATTATATCTGGAAAAGCTCCAAGTGATGCAGCTTATTTAATACTCCATCTGTGAGACCAAAATAATAATTAGGAACCAAGAGGTTTTACTAATCTCATTAGTTTCATGTAAAGTTAAATATCTGATCTAACTTTATTCACAAAACTTGCTACAAACACAATTTGTCTTTGATTTCATAAATGGATAATAGATAATTCCATTACTGCGTATTAATCAATATCTGTTTTTTTATTTTAAAAGAGCAATTGACAAAACCTTTTTGTAGAAAAAAAGATCATTTTTTAATCAAACTTTGAATTTGAAAATATGAAAAAGAAAATACTTGACCGCCTGTAATCTTAGTTTGATTATTATACAAAAATTATATTATTTGAAAAACTATTGAATTAAGAAAATGATTAGTAAGAAGATAATTTACATCTATCATTAGAAAATAATTTTTGATAAGAGAAAAAATTAACTATATACAAACTACTTTATGACATGCCAGAATAATTTACAAATATATATAACACATTATTATAAATTACATAGCAAAATATATACTTAAAGCTTAATAATTTACAATATTAATAATATGCAACAAGTGCAGTATCCTTAAAAATATTTTTATTCAACTTAATAAATTAACCCATTGTCAGCTGATGATTTGCTAAAAGAGAAACAAATAAAATCTGATTCAAAATTCAGAGCCCTTACTGATGGGCAAATTAAAAATGGTAAAAAACCTTCTTTTGTTAATGAGGGAATGCAAAATTTACAAATCCCAATTAAATATTTCTTATTCATGGCTACGTTAAAAATATCAGAAATTACAAAGCCTTGCTATTGAAATACCACTATAATTAATACAAAACAAATTTTTTTTTAAGGTATGCCATTTTCAACAACAGGGAACTGACTAACGAATGATTTAGAGGCAAGAACAGATCAGCCGCGAGCAGATATTTTGAAGTCGTTTTTATCCTGGAAAGTAGATTAAACGAAACTGCAGCACTCCGAATTACAATTGATGAAGCAACGCAATTGCGTTATGAAATAACGATGTTCGACATTGAGGCTCCAGTTACAATATTGTAAAAATATAACTATTCTTTCAACCTGTAATATCTCAATAAATATTGAGATAAATTTAAAAAATTTGTTCAAAAATGCTATTAAATTAGATTATTTAACATTGAATACGGTATTATAAGTGAAACTTGCTTTGATTACATTCCAAGTGAATTATCTAATTTACAAACCAATTGCAACAATTAGTATATTTAAAATTTAACTTTTTTAAACATATAGAGTTTGCAAAATAGGATAAACATTTGATAAACACAAAACTAAACTTGTGAAAGTAAAAACTTTTATTTTTTGATTTATTTATATAAATTCTCAATTTATAATCTTTTCAACTACTAATTAAAAATCAAATTATATTAAAATTATTTCTAGTACTGAAATTAAATTACAAAATTTTAAAAATTTATAAAATAAAAATTAATACTTATTCTAAAGAGTCACATTAATAATTTAATTATAATTTAATTTGTTTATATAACACTACTAAAAAATATAAAATTGTATAACATAATTTTTTTAAAAAAAATAAAATTCTTAATACAATTAATTAAATAATTAAATTAACCAATTTCTTTCTTATTTTATTTTTTATTTTTCATTTTGTTTCTTATTTTATTTAAATTTTTGTCTGCAGGCACTAAGTACTATTACAAGAATCCACTCTTAGAGAGTCTAATTGCCTGCAGACAGTAAGTACTATTAGAAGAATTCACCCTTAGAAAGTCTAATTGCCTGCAGACAGTAAGTACTATTACAAGAATCCACTCTTAGAGAGTCTAATTGCCTGCAGACAGTAAGTACTATTACAAGAATTCACCCTTAGAAAGTCTAATTGCCTGCAGACAGTAAGTACTATTACAAGAATCCACTCTTAGAGAGTCTAATTGCCTGCAGACAGTAAGTAATATTACAAGAATTCACCCTTAGAAAGTCTAATTGCCTGCAGGCAAAAAGTACTATTACAAGAATCCACCCTTAGAGAGTCTAATTGCCTGCAGACAGTAAGTACTATTACAAGAATTCACCCTTAGAGAGTCTAATTGCCTGCAGGCAAAAAGTACTATTACAAGAATTCGCCCTTAGAGAGTCTAATTGCCTGCAGGCAAAAAGTACTATTACAAGAATTCACCCTTAGAAAGTCTAATTGCCTGCAGGCAAAAAGTACTATTACAAGAATTCACCCTTAGAAAGTCTAATTGCCTGCAGGCAAAAAGTACTATTACATACAGAACTTCGACATACCAATTGCAACATCTTAACTACCCTAGTTCATGTATATCCATTTATAATTGCAACTGAAGCTTCCAAAGATATCAGGCTAAGGTTAAGGTCCTTTACTTGGAATGAATGAATTTATTTCAAAAGTGTATTAATTTTAATTAAAATTATTGCTAGGATACCGAGTTATTTTGGTACCATAGCATCTAACGAAGCTGCAAGAAGAATCATTGATGGAGTAAAAAGAAATTATGAGGAGTTTAGTATACCTGGCTATCTTCTTTATTTAAGTCATATTTTAAGGTTCGTAATAGTTTTAAAATATAAATAATTGCAATTTATAAATATTTTTTTTTTTCAGAATATTGCCAAAAAAAGCATCTTTTATGTTACGTGATTTATTAGACACTGGTGTTGATTTTGGAAGATTTAATTATAAATTTATACATGCAATTGCTTGTTTATAAAAAATAAAAAAAAAAAAAAAAAACAAGTATCCCAGATTATAAAAGCTAATTATTTTTATATATTTATAAATATATGTTTACATTACAATTATGTAAATAAAAATTATCTATTTTTTTTTTAAATTAAAATTAAACTTGTCAATTCAATAGCATCTATTTTGCACACAATCATTCTTTGACTAAGCTGCTTCTTTTATTTTACAATCTTAAAAATAAATATTAAAAAGAATTTATCATTAATTATAAAAATATATATTTTTTTAATCCAAGCCAGGAGGGGCAGGCTCTAACTGATCAATATCTGTGGTATCTTGCCTCTTAATGGCAACTGGGTATTCTGTATTTGATTCCCAATGAAAAAAAGCATTTGTTTACAATAATATTAAATACTATAACACTAATTAAAAGCATGGTTACCTCATTATATCAAAGTCATTGTGCATTATAACTGGTGGTTTTCCCTTTATTACCTGATTGAGATATGTGAGCTTTCTGAAATATTAAGCTTTTAAAATCAAGGACTAAAGACTAAAAGTAGCTACTGGTCAAATTTGAATTACTGACTTGGTTATCTGCAAACGAATCTACGTGACCAATTAACGGAGCTCTTAAATTTGGAGCCATTTTTAAAGCCTCAATTAGTTGTTGCGCAGGCAATTGTAGTATAACAGCAAAACTTTGAGGTTGCGTCCTTTCACAGCATTTAACAAAACCTTCCCAAACTTTTGAATGCTTCCAAACTTGCTTTAAAATAAGGCGCTGTAAAATATTCATTACAAAACCACTTAGTCTTGGATACAGGGCTAAGCTTTGTATCACAGTTCGCATTAGCAATGTTGGTAATGGAGTCATGTCCATTAATTGCTGCATCACAACTGCCACTGTTTCCTGAGTGTAAATTTGCTTCTCCGCAAACAACTTAAATACAGTACTGCATATTCTTCTATGTAATTACTTAATTCTGGCCTTTTATACAGTTCAACAACTAGCTGAATAGCATTTTCTCTGATCTAAGCAATTAAAAAGCTTCGTTTATTTTATTTATTCCATTTTTAACAGGACTATAGTCTTTTACATGATTATAATAAGCAACATAAGTTTACATTTAGATGCATGCAAAAGTAGCTGCTATTGCTTTTTTATTTCATATAAATGCTTAACTTACCAAGCTACTTTCATGAGCTGTGTGACATAAAAGAACATTCAAAAAATTAAGATGCTTTGTTGGCCTTCTAATTACTATTTCTTTTAAAAGATGGAGTGGTCCCAAACCTCGCGAATCATCACCTGAAATATTTTTTAATGCCTCAACAGCATCTTCTGTTATTAAAGGAGCTTCTAAATATAGTCTTGAAAGAAGGTGATCTCGATCTTTTCCATGCATAACTTCAATTGCTGTGATTAATGTACAAAGCAAAAAATTATAAGCTTGATGAGGTGCTTCAGTTGGCGTCGAGCATAATATAGTTCTTCTTTGAAATCCTTGAAGTAGGGCATACTCTTCATACAACCATCCTAAGGCTAAGTCTAATCTCATTCTCATATCACTTGTAATATGATCAAGGATTGCTTCTTTTATGAATGGATTAAAAGTAGCTGCGAGTGTTGTTAGAATTTTCATTCTAAAAAAGGCTTCTTTTAATATTAAAAAAAGCAGCTGCTTAAGCTTTTATTATCCTTCTTACCTTGTATTAGCTACTCCTCCCCGTAAAACACTTGCTTCACTTGATAAAATTCCATTTACGGCCATTAGTAAGCTTTTGTCTCTTTGATCCTTTAAAAGTGGTTTTGTAACTTTAAAGTAAGTTTGACAATTTTAAAGATTTCAAGCGACTGCTTGCTTTTTGAAGAGATTTTTCATGAGCCTCCAAAGACGCCTTAGCCAGTTGCTCTTTTTCTCTTTTTCTTTCTCATTTGGCCTCTGCTACGCTAATAGTAGGATTTTTTATCAAGTCTTCCATTACAGCATCTCGTTCAGAAATTTTAGTTTCTTTAATAAATAAAAAAAAATTAATAAATTAAATTAGTATTCAATTAAATAAATATATACAAATCATAAAAATATATATATATATAAAATAATAAAAAATGCCGAGCACATAAAAGAGAGCTCGGCGATTTTGAAAAATTAAAATTCAAGAAATGCCGAGCACATAAAAGAGAGCTCGGCGATTTTTTTCAAAAACTAGTGAAAAGTAAATTGCCGTGCACAAGAGAATGACTTTTTGAGAATAAGTTAGAAAAAGATAGAAGACACAGCCAGAAGAAACAAAAACGTGGATTGTGCACATAACACGGCAGAGAAGCCGAAAAAAGCAACAACAACAAGGCAAAGCATCCGGCGCAGAAAGTTAAAAATATTTAACTTCTGAGTCGCACGCTCCCACTCTTGACCATTTCCCCTATTCTCCTTTAATTTAGAAAAGGACGATATATGATAAGGCCGTTTAAAAACACATAAGGCAATAAGAGGAAGGGAGATAAACAAAAATTTATTCCTACAGGCACACAGGGTTAATATTTTTCTTTTTCATTCATAAGATTTATAAATTTTTGATTTAGTATTTTATTTGTTTCTCTTATTTGAATAAATAAATAGTGGTGATATAATATGTTATTTAAATTTGGTTAAACAATGTAAGATATTGTTATTGTTTATTAGAGTCATAGTTAATAATAATGGTCAACTGTTGTAGTATATGTGGTGTAAGGCAAAAGCCTTCTTCAAATCAATACTTAACATTTCACAGGTAAAATCATTAAAATTTTTAAGTGAAATTTGATATTTTAAGATCATAAAATTGATAGTTATTTAATGGATAATAGAAATTTTTTTGACATAACCTATAATTTGTTTAGAATTCCAAAGATGGATGATATCCAGTTTAAAAAATGGACCAATTTAGTGAGCAAAAGTGGGAAAAAGATAACGAAAAACTTCACCATATGTAGTGATCACTTCGATGAAAAATTAGATTTTGAGATAAAACAGTCTCGAAGATATTTGAAGAAAGAAAGTTTGCCAAAGTTTATGCCTATTAAGGGCTTAATAACGTAAATTGAATCATTTTATAATTTTTATTTTTTTTAATAATTTATTAAATTAAATTTTAAGAATAAATCTTGAATCAACTTTACCATCTTCCGTAATTAATGAGGAGTTTCCTGAATTAATCCAACAAGAAACGTAAGTTCAATACAACAATGTTATATTGTCTACAAGGTTATACAAGAAAAAATAATTCAACATTAGTTTTTCTTATTTTTAACAAAATTAATTTATCAAAACCTAAAAAAAATGAGTCTCATATCCCCCGCATCAAAAAAAAAAAAAATTTAAATTAATCGTTATTATATTAATCACCCAAAATTTTTGGAAATTTAGTAATCTATAAGTTATTTTATTATGAAGGTCATGAATCTCATTTTTTTTTTTAAAAATCAAAAATTTATTTTAAAAAATAAAATAAAATAATTTATAAATTTTAATAGATATAGAAAAAATTTATCACAAGAAAATCAAAACAAATCAGTTGACATAAATGTGGAATTATTGGGCAATGATTCACAAATTTCTAAAAACTTGACAGAAGAAAATCAAAATATATTAGGTGATATGAAAGTGCAATCATTGGATCATGATCTAGTTAATTTTCAATTAAAGAAAGTTATTGGAGCTGAACATTCTTACTCTTCATTGACAACGAAAATAACAAACAATATCACTTTTAATATTCAGCAAGAAGAGTAAGTTTCATAAATAATTTGTATAAAAATTATTATTAAGCAAATATTTTTTAATTATGTTATTTTTTTTATGATTATAGAGAAATAGTTACAAATGTAAATCAATACAAATCAGATTTTAATGATGACATTAATGAAGAATTTGAGCTAGATAATTCTCATTATCAGCTTAAAAATTATATTGAAACTAAAAGCAATTGTGATATTGAACAATTAACAAGGTGAGGTATTTTGTTTAATATTTAAATTCTAAATTACGTATATCTATAGATTAATCAATAACTTTGATGTTTCTCAGATGAAATATAATTTACATTGAATTTTAAATTGTATTTCAAAGCCAATTGTTGCTAACAGTATTTAATTTATTTTAATATATCAATCACACGTAGTTAATATAAAAAAAAAATTTATAATTTTCATATATGTTAAGTTTAAATAAATATTTTCCAGTTAAATTTTATAGTAATTACTAATAGGTATACAATTTTTTTAAATATAATTTATATTTTTTTTAATTTCAGATCCAACACTGAATCACATTCCTCGCCAAATATAAACAAAAAACTATTAAATGTTATAAATTGCAATAATTATGAATTAAATTTAAAACAAACAATTGTTATTGATAATGAAGAAGAAAATAATAAACATTACATAAATAAAGATATTCAGCTTTTAAAGACCTTTGACATGAATGAAAAAATTTTAATGATCAATGAAAAAGAAGAAACTAATCATTACTTAAATAAAGAGAATCGGATATTAAAGAATTTTGTTCTGAATGAAAAAATTTTAAAAATTAAACAGAAAATTGTTTTTATAAAGTATACAACAAATATTTGGTGGCCAGGTAATTCTTTATTCAGCTCTACTCTATCAAGAACACGTATTAATGATAATATCAAAAATTTTCATTCATTTTTAGGTTTGGTTGTGAATTCAGAAATTTTGAGTCAGCCCAAACCCAGTAGATGTTACGAATTTATTGTTTGGTATGGTGATTTTAAATATGCCAAGGTTAGACAGTTAATAAATATTGTATTTTAAAATTTAATTATACTGATTTAATAAATAATTTGTGAATTTTAATAATTTATGTTTCATATTAAGGTACTTAAAAGCACCATCAAGAGTTTTTATGATGGTTTCAAATTAATGAAAGACAAGGTATTGAATAGTCGAAATGAACATTTTCAAGAAGCTTTTTACAATCTATACAGGTTTTATTTTTTCATTATTATTATTAATACTGTTATCATTATATTAATTTATTTGTTTTTATACATTCACAGGATTTTTATTTTCATAATAAAATTGTTAATGATTTTAATTTATTTCAAGCTATTGAATTTGTTATACAGAATCAGGCAAATATGACGAATTCAAAGGAAATTGAAGGAAATTTTAGTGAAATATATCCACCGCTTATGAAAAAAAAGTTATACTTAAATTATATGAAAACGCCAAAAAATGAGTTAAGTAAAAGAGAAATGACAATCAAAGTAAACTATGGTAAATATAAAACACAAAAAAAACTATTTAATTGTTAAATTCATATAAAATAACCATTATTCTTAAAATAAATTTATTTATTCTTTCAGAAAAATTAAAATATTTATCAGATGAGATTCTACTTGGAAAATTGCATTATTGTATTGTTTGTTTTAATGAAAAGGAAATTATGTTAAAACATCCTTTCTTTGACATTTCGTGCATTTGTGACAAATGTTATGTTAGTTTCATTTTAATATTAATAGAAATTTAATTTAAATAATGTAAATTTAACAAATAACATTTTTAAAAATTTTAGCCTATTATTCAAAGCAAAATTTTTGATCTGAAACAAAATGGAAAAAATGTAAGTAAATAAAAATTTAAATATAAGATTTAATAAAATTTATATTGTTAACCAAAAATTTACATGCCTGTTTTTTGTGATTTTAATTTTTGCAGATATACTGTATATTATGTGGGAATGATGATTCATTAAAAAAAACATGTTTTACTTGCCCAAAGTCAGTATCTATTATTTAAATAAGACCTATTTTTAATTATGACTTTTTTATTGGATTCATATATTTATATAGAGTATTCTGTTTATATTGTATCCAACATATTCTTAATACGAATAATTTTTTGAAAATTTTTGAAGAGAAGAATTGGGAATGTTATTTTTGTAAAAAAGATTCTGGATTGGAATGTGACAAAAAATCTTCTTTTCCTTTATCTTATAATTGGAAAAAAGAGATGTATCAAAGTTATTGTCATTTATATGGTAGAATGCCATTATACAAACTAAATCACTTACTTGAAAATAGAAATCCTCCTCCTTTACGAGTTTTATCATTGTGTGATGGAATTTGTACAGGTAAAATAACCAATAATTTAATATCATTTTCTTAATAGATATAATTTTTTTTTTTCAAAAGAAATAAAGTAAACAAATTTATTTGCAGGCTTGGTCATTTTGGAGAACTTGAATCTTGGAGTAGATACCTATCATGTCAGTGAGATTGATCCTCTTTGTGATTCAGTTAGAAATGCTAATCATCATGAAAAAGGTATATATACAATCAATGTTGGCGATATTGTTAATATTGACAAAGCTTGGTTGGATACCCATGGCCCATTTGATCTTGTTTTAGCAAGTCTACCATGTAACGATGTTAGTGGTGCTAACACAATAAATAAGAAAGGTTTGGAAGGTAATCTTTTATTTAATTAAAATGAAACATTTTTTTTATGATGTAAAAAAAGGTAATAGTTTAATTAATAATAAATTTATCATATTTTAGATGAAACAGGAACAGGAATTTACATTCTGAAAGCAATTGAAATAATTAGAATTTTACTACAAAACAATAACGGTCAACATATATTTTTTTTACTAGAAAATGTGGAATCAATGGATGAGAAAGACAAAGAAACAATTGATGGGTAATAATAATTTTGGTATTATTATGTTAATTACAATTTATTATCTTAAGTCAATCATATGGTGGAGTTGATAAGCAGATTGCCATCACACTGTAACATGATAATGATTTTTTTTTTTAATAATTATGATTAAAAAATTAATTTACTTAAAAATTTATAACAGTAAATTCTTGGTGTATATAAAATGAAATTAATTTTTTATATTAAAATCAGTAAAATAGGGTGCAATGGTTTAATGGTTGATGCTGCAGAATTCTCAGCCCAATATAGACCAAGGTTATATTGGACTAATCTACCATTTAAAAATTATGAGACTGTAGATATAAAATTGCAAGATTGTCTGGAACAATATCACGGGGAAAGAATAGCAACCGTTCAAAAAATTAATACAGTTACAACAAAGAGTAATTCACTGATTCAAGGTAAATTTCAAGACTTTGTCAATTAACTTTAGTTTTTGGAAGATATTTGATTCCCAAAATTTGCAAATTAATGTGTAAACTTATAATTTTATCAATTTAATTACATAAAATTTTTGCTTTAGTTAAATTTTACAATAATTTCAATTATTTCAGCTGGAGATAAGAAGCCTGTATTTATGAATGGAAAAGCTGATAAATTATTTATAACAGAATTGGAAAAAATCTACGGTTTGCCAAAACATTATTTAAATGTCCATGATCTACCAACATACAGAAGAATGGAATATTTAGGTAAAGCTTGGAGTGTGCAAACACTATCAACTATATTACGTACTTTGTATCATTTCTACCCTATGAAAAAGTTATAAACCTAATTAAATTTAGAAATTGTTCAGCAAATTTTTATTAGTTAATTAGCAAATTATTATACTTACATAATTTATATATGAATCAATATGAAAAGTTTATTTTTTTATTCTATAATTAAAAATTTTTAAAATATTTGGAAATTTATTGCTTATTCAATGTTATATTAAAAAGTGAATTCAAATTAGGATAAGATCTCATAATAAATGATTTTGGTTTTTAAATTTAATTAAAATTCTTCTTATAAAAACCTGTTGAAAAATTTAAATTTACAAAATAGTTCTTTTTGTAAATAAATTTTTAAAACATTTCTAAATAATGATTTTTAAAGTTCTAGTTTGAAAACGGGGTAACATTAAATATAAATAAAATATTTTTTTTATACGTTTAACTAAGGTTTTTAATTTAACCTAATAAAAATTATTAATAAGTTATATTTTTATTGAATTATTGTCTCCATATTTAAGAATACATTAATATAATTTAATCTGTAATTATTTTCATTGGATTTCATCATAAAACTTATTTTGAAATTTTAGGATTTTGTAAAATAAAATAGGCCATATACCCCAAAGATTTTAGGTCATTTAGTGCTTTGAACACATTTTGACTTTTGATCGGAAGTAAAAAACGATCCATTATTCAAAGTTTTCACCAGAAGACCAATTCACATATAAATTGTGCGAGGTCTTTACATACTTGAAATCAAAGTTTTCAAATTTTTTAAAAATCTTCTTTTTTGAAGATTATATCTTTTAATTTATTTTTTTTTTATTTTTATTTGAAAATGGTATATATTGTTGAAACTCATAAAAATTAATTGCATAAATTTTAAAATTACCTTAGCTGCAAGATTATCAGAAGTCACAGAATGAATAGGTAGATTTGTAGATTAGGTCATAGAATCATTGCCATTTTTAATATTTGTACCATTTTCTGAATCCAAATTGGTCCCTACTTTGAATCATATTTTCCTTCTGCACCTATTCTGAATGAATTTGAACATCAAAAGGTGTTTCTAATGTCCAAGTTGCAGTGCTGCCAGGTTTGTTTAAAGAACAAACATGAACGTGAGTGTATAAATTTGTGCAATTAATTACATCTTTTGATGTTTGAAAAAGCCAGTTTGTTAGCGCAGTATGTTCATATCCATGTGCATGTGTGAATATTCTCATATCCATTGCAAACCAAGCTTTTTATCTGTATTATTATTTTTCTAAATGGCAAGTATCTTCTATCACTGGAAATTATAAGTGCCAAACCATACTGCCCAAGATTTACCCATTCTGTGCTTGTTATAAAATTTATTAAAGAGATTTTCAGTTTAAAAAGAATAATGATAAAATTCATTTACTTTTATTTTACCAATCTGAAAAAAATTTAATGAAAAAATAACTTTATTGACATCACTATGATGCTAGCAATTAATTTTTTTTTTATTAATAAATTTTTTGATATGTTATGTAATTATTAAAGAATTTTAAATTTAAAAGTATTAAAAATAAAATTGACTGAAGAAGGATTAAAACCATATTCAAAATCATAACATAATCACCTGGAAAAACACCATGAGTTGATAAAAAGGGCATATTTTGCAATTTAATCATAATTTTTATTAATAAAAAATGATTTTAACTAATTTCGATTAATGAAAAAATATATATTTGTTCAGCAACGGAAAAATAATAGGATTTTCCTTCCAATGTAGTTATATAACATCATAAAAATTAAAATTCCTACATTTATTCCTGCGTTCAATACTTAGTTTTTTATTAAAATCGAATAAAGATTACCCGAAAGTAGGAAAGTAAATCTTTTTGAAGCACGTAATGGAAATAAAATTTTCTTCCGAGTTTTAATAGGGAGGCTAAAATCAGGGCATAATTTATTGTTTAATTGGTATTTACGCATCTTACTTATAGTTATTTAAAAAACAAAATAAACATATAAACAATTATACATTAAATTATCTTACAAATATTTGAGTAAAAATTTGCAAAATATTTAAAAATAAATTATAATTATACTTTATATCGAAAAGAAAAAAAAGGTGATATTATTTGGTACTTTGGCTCTCCGAAGTCTTACGACGATAACCGATTGATTACGAGAATCCGTTTCCTTATTAAAAGAACGCTTACTTTACAGTTAATATCAATGATTGGTTAGGACCAGTTCATGTGGTTGAGAATAAAATCAAACGCGCATCTTAAATTTTCTTTGCATTTATTAAAAAAAAATTTTAAAAAATATTAAATATTTAATAATTATCATACAATTTAATTGTCAATTTGTGTTTAATTAGGTTGTTTTTTAGTGCATATTTATAGTTGGTTGGTGGTTTTATTAAATGATGGTTTTATTAATATAATATGTTAAGTGGAAGTGCAATTATTTAATTTATATTTATTGTGCAATTATGTTACATCCAATTGAGTGTTACTAAAAAAAATAGATTCGAGAAATCAAGGTGGAAAAAATTTAAAACAACAGGAATGCTTATTCAACGATCCACCAGTAAATAAATTTTTTAATTGTTATTTAAATGATGAAGATATTTTATTTATATAGGGGAAATGCTGAATATTATTTAACTTAATCCGAAAATGTACAAAATGATACATATTTTATAATTTGTTACAAATTTACTTTAAAATGGCTTTTTTTCCATCTTGTAATATTGAATTTCTCAATTTTTTTACAATTTTTTTTATGCCTCTGGATAAAGAATAAACCAAAATGGCCGTACATCTACTTTCATACTACGTGTCAAATTTTATATCAGTGAATGAAGCCGATTGATATAATTTTTTTTAATTTATATTCGGAAAATATTCTTTATTTTTATTTCTCATGAAATTTTTTTCTTTATTTATAATCATATCACACCCAAAAAAAAACCTTCTGTTTTGCCAATTAAAATAAACCTAGCTTTAATTTTTATAAATTTATCAAAAATTTATTTAGCAGTAAGTTTTTTAACAAGAGAATCAAAATTAGAGGAGTCCTGATATCACATTAATTAAAGATTTTCGCCTAGAACGATAAAACGCGATCCTATATTTTTTTTTTTTTCTCATCAACAAAAGGAAATTTTTCTTTCTAAGTGGTGTGAAAATGCACTTTTCCAATTTCATACCAAGGGAAAAAAGTGTTTGTGAAAAGTTAATGTAAAGCTCGTAAGTAAAAATGGTATAAAATTTAATAAATCTTATCCGTAATAACACAATGTAAGTATTACCTCAACATGTGACTCATTGTGATTAAATATTGTGTTTTTTTATTTAATTTCAGAGCTGTTTCAAAGCTAATTCTTATAATGCACTATTTTAAATAACACGATAGAACTGCTTTTAAATATTAATTATTATAATAAATTTTTTTACAATGTTAATTTTAATTCCCCTGCTGCTAGGCAAACCTACATTTACATAAACTTAAATTATAAGGACAATAAGAATCAGCGTGTACATTATTTTTTTATTTTATTTCAAGAATAAATAATTTAAATTTTTCAAAATTTTGTTAAGATGGCAATAGTTAAATTAAATTTTTGAATATTCATTTAATTATTTATCAATATGTATCTAATAATTATTAAATTAGATCAAGGGCTTGGATTAAATCAGGTTTACTGATTGGTAATAATATCATTTTTGATTTTGATTGAATTCTCTCGAAAGTCATTGCAATAAAATTTTTTTTTTGGCAATTCATAAAATTTGAATCAAAAAAATAAAATAAATATTAAATTTTTAATTAAATCATGTGGTTATATTTTTTTTTTCTCTTTCAAAAATTAATATATTTATATTTTTATTGCAGCAAAAGACTTAAAAAAAAACAAAATATTTTTAGAATTTAATGTGTTTAATTAACATTTAAATGATTGTTATTTGATTACGCAAAAGGGTTTAAAAATTCGAAGATATTTTATTTAGTACTTCCTTTTAATTGTTTTGAAGTTGTTTACATATAATGTAGGAATTGAATATAATTTCAATTACTAAATCAATAAGCATACATATTGTCTATTTCAAATCAAAATTCCATTACGTCGGAACACAAATATAATTTTTAATTATAAATTGTAATTTATAAAAATCGACGAAAAAAATAAATTATATAATCTTATAAACCATATAAACTGTAGTGATTTCTATCAAATTCATTTTGTAGTTAATTCATACAATTTGTCGACAATTTGTAATAAAGAATTGAAACGAAATTTAATTATTTTTAACTTAATTGCTATCACATTTTTAAAGAGAATCAATAAATTTAAATTAATTTGAAAAATATACAAATTGTGTTATTAAATTATAAAATTGTATATAAATTATAAATAATAAATATAAATATATATAAAATAAATAATGCTAATAAATCTAATTTCATATCACAAAATTTTTTTCTATTCTTTCTAAACAAAAATTTTAATGTAAGTAATTAAATTTAAAAAAAAATTCACATCACAAAATATTATACAATTGATAATAAAGAAAAATAAATAATCATTTATATAATGTACATAATGCTCAGACATTTGAAGAAATGAAAAATTTTGTATAAAAATTAATAACAATAATTTTAATGTAGACAATTCTGATACCTAACAATTGACTATGTACTCAAATTTTGGATCAAGTTAGAGACGATCCTTGGTTGAAAAATCAAAATCTTCTAATGTCAACTTGTTTTCCACAACTGTGAATCAATTAGACTACTGTTATTACTTTAATCATAAATTATGTTAAAATTTATAGGTAATTACCATACTCATCCAAATCGTCATGGCAACCGATTTTCTTATTTTCCTTTGGCTCAACATATAAATATAACAAACGAATAATGGGAGGAATTGTCTTGTGTGTCTGAGGGATAGATAATGTAAAAAAAGTAGGACCCAGTTCTTTTTTCTTTCTCTTGCTTGGCTAATAGTGGGAGAAAGATACTAGCACTGTGTACGTAACTTTTCGGCGACCTTGCGCCGATATCAATTGGTGTTCGACAAATAAATTTTGTATTCATTCTTCACCGGTTATTTATACATGATCCGTTGTTTGTGGAAGAGAAAAAATTATTAAAATGGTTTGTAATGATGAACTTGATCTAAGTTTAAAAGAGTTTTTCGAAAAATATATGGATGCAGAAAAAACACAAAGGTAAATAAAGTAAATCTAATTTGATTCAAATTAAAAATAATTTTCCTTTTAGGCAATTAGACGGTGTTATTACACGACGTATAGAACTGTCTCAACAATTAGCTGACGCAGGTCAGAAATTAAATTTAAGGGCAGCTATTCTACAAGAGGTAAGTTTTTATATTACACATTTAATTCTAGTCAACTTATTTTTTTTTAATTTTAGGAAACCGAGGTTGCTTTAAAAACGTTAGAAAGTTTAAATATACAAAAAAGGTCATTGTTAGAAAAGTTGCAAAGCATCGAGTAAGTAATTTAAAATTATTAAAAAATAGGTTAGTTTCTTAAAACTTGTTTATTTTTATCTTGTTTAGTGAATTGATAGAAAATACTGAGAAAACCATAAAGTGTAAACAATCAGCATTTGGAAACATTAATAAATCAGTAAATATATATATTCATATAAATAAAATTTTTAAAAATATATATAATTTTTTTTTTCTTTTAAAATTATTATCATATATTTCAGTTAAAAATGTACAAAATTCATTAATTACTATGAAAGATCCCGAAGTAGACCTTCTTACGACAAGGAGGTTGATGCTGGAAAACTTGCAGAATTTGTTGACAAATTTGAATAAAAAAAATTGTGAAAAAATAAATGAGAAATTAAAATCTATTGAGAAATGTTCAAATATTTTAGAAAAAGCAAATAATTTAATGGAAAATGTTTCTATACCAGTAGATTGCAGTAAAAAGAATGAAGTACCCAGGATTAAAGTAATGAAAGTTGTGAATCCAACGGTAGGTTTATATTTAAAATTAAGTTAAAAAAAGATTCAAATTTAATAGATTCCTTTTTTTCCATTTATAGGAAAGCGGTGTTAGCGGTATTAAAAGAATGCAAACCAGGACGCAGACACAGGCTGAAACGGCAAAACGAGCAAAATTTCATATCTTGGAGAAAAGTTTACCTGACCTAATGCTGCCTTTTCGTATGGGTTGGAAAAGAGTGCTACATCGTAATTTAATAACTGGAACAACTAAAGTAGCCTACATAGAACCGAGGAGTGAAAAAAAAATTTTTTAAAAAGAAGAATTGAAGCTTTATGGTAAGTAGGAATTATTTTTGTATTTTTTTTTTTTTAGATTTTAATCAATTTATCCTTCTAGTCCAGGGAAAAGAATTGTCAGTTGAACATTTCCACTTCACTGATGAAAAATATTTACAACAAGATAGATCAATCGAGTACGAGATATTTTCTTCCATTACAAAGGAAGATCCTCTTATAGTTAATTAGTTGGCTTATATGATTCTTCTTTAATTACTATTTCGATGTGTTAATTAGTTTTAAGGTGATTTAAATTAATCTATGTCATTAGTTTTAGGAATTCAGAAGAGCGTATCCTTTCAAATGATTAAGACTCATTTCGCTCCAAATATGATTAATAAAATAAGTTATAAAATAATATAATTATTTAAATATTATTATAAAATCATATTATTATTAAGTTAATATCAAATTTTTTCTTGAATTTTTTGATTATTTTGGTTGATTTTTTTTTCAAGATTTATATATACATAAATTTAAATTTATTTGTATTAATTGATTCTTGTTCATTGTTAATTTTATTTAACCAAGTAAAATTTTGAAATTTAATTGATTCTGTTTAATTAGTTTGTCAGAGTAATGCCAAAAAAAGATAAGATTATAAAATTTTCTAATTATTATTTTTTACTTTAATTTAAAAATATGTTTTGTGTATCCAAAAACTAATTAAAAATTTGGTAAAATAAGTAAGTAAAATAAGTAATTTTGGGTTTGTTAGTTTACGAGTTAAACTTGCAAAGCAATCAGTTCTTTAAAATTTGAATATATTTTGTTTTTGGATGTAAATAAAATTTAAACAATTATTAACAAAAAATTTTTTTCATTTTTTTAAAATATACAATTCAATATTCAATATTTCAATTCCCGACTATTTTTTCTAAATCTGAAGTATTATAGACCTTCAAATACTTTTGATACTCGTCTTCAGGTTTTTTAGGCAATATCTAAAATAGAATTTTCGCCTGAAGAATGTTTTGTCTCATACAAATTAAAATAGATCAGTGACGTGTAAGCATAGGTAATTGTTGGTAATCCTCCTTAACAAATATAAAAAACAGAAACATTCAAAAAGCATAGAGAATCGAAAAATAGATTTTTTAACTATAAACTATAAACTTTTTTCTTGAGGTCATAATTAACCAATATCCTAATTTATAGTTTTATGAAATATCATATTTCTATATTGCCATTTAAAAATTGAATTTTTTTGTTACTTGTTATACGATATTATATATGCCATACAAAAGAAATTTTATTCTTCCTTTTTGATTTTCACATTTATACAGTTTTAATGCTGATTTAATATTTTCTTTATATAAGCATAACTAAAACTTGAAAAAGTTAGAGAGAGAGAGTATCTCTCACCATAATTAAAAAATCAAATAAAAATATTATTATAAACTTTTTTTTCACAAAATTATTTTTCTTTTTTTTATAAAAATTAGAAATATATATAATATTAGTCGCAAACTTTTATAATTTTTGAAAAATGATTGGAACTTTTAACAAATCGAATTGATTACCGTGAAAATTTAGGTGGATAGATAAAAAATATGCCTGAATCAAATGAAATTCTTGTGAAATAAAATTTTTCCCCGTTTTTTTTTTGATTTTTGAAAATTTCTTAAAAATTTTATGTTTTTTGAATTCTAAAAATTTTATATAATAAGGTATTTCGGGATGATCACGTGACATTGGAGCTTTTTAGCAAAAACAACGACCACCCTGCGTATAAGCTATGCAGCTTATAAAGAAAAGATTTGTTTTCCTCGAGTATTCTTTATGAAAGAAATGTTGAGCTGGCTTGGTCTTCACTAAAAATCCACTTTATACGTGACAGACCGGCCACACTATAAGAAAAATTTTAATTTAAGAAAAAATTTAGGAAGTTCGATGGAGGGGGAAACTGTTATTTCATCGATAATCAAATAAAATTAAGCTAATAAATGAAATATTTATCATAAATCACTTAATTAACTAACAATTACGTGAATAATTAATGATTTATTAATTTTAATTAATTATTAATACCCAAATAATTAAATTTTAAAAAGCGCGGTTTCAACCCGAAAAAATGTTTAAACATCAGCGCCCTCTTAAAAGTACCAATCAGCTGTTACACTTTTTCTGTTTTACATCTTTATCAGTTGTGTGAACTGTTCATGTATTAGCTAAAATTAGTATATTACCTAAAGGATATAAAAATAATTAAAATAATAGTTGTGATGCCATTATAATTTATTTATTTTGAATACTTAGACGTTTAATGTAAGTGGTAAGAATTAAGACATATTTACAGCGGCTATAACAATGAATGTCTGGCAGAGATAATTATCATAATGGATTATAGGCATTTTCTAGACTAAAACATAATCATTTTTTGTGATAATCATGTTTGTTAGATATTTTTTACTGTACAAAAAAATTAGCTGAAACATACATATTTAAAATAATTATCGCCCATACAAGTTTAATATTTCCACTAAAATAAACAATTTTTGTTCAATTTTGAAATAAACTAAGTGTTAGTGAATTTTAAATCATTCATAAACTACAAAATAATTAAGCATGTGAGTAATGGGCAACAGCACAAATCACATTTTCTTCTATTAATTTTTTTACAATTGTATTGAGATTTTTTTTTACAGAAGTACCTTTTGAATGAAATCTCAGATTTAATATTTATTTGTATTAAATTCCTCCTAGGTTTTGATGTTTTGTATTAAAAAATATTTTTATATTTAAAAAACATTTAGCAAAAGGTTTACTTTAGATACTCTGAGTATGATATATATTATTTGTCTTGATAATTTAATTTTGATTTTTAGACAATAAAATAATATTGTTTTTTAGTGGTAATATTAAACAAATTAAAATTGAGGAAATAACTCCTTTATAGAGTTATTAACACTCACTAAATAAGATAAATACTCATATAATTGTCTGCAATTAAGATAAAAATTTTTAAAAAATTAAAGTTAGTGAAAAATTTCACTTTGAAAACCATACTTTTCATAAGCAAAAAAAATATTTGAATAGAAACAGTTTGTGAAATTTCGGCAATTTTTTTTTTCAGCAAGAAAATAAAATGGACCAAATAAATAATCAAGATGAAAAAATAACAATAATTACAATTGATGATCTAAATGATGATTGTTTATTTCATATTTTTAAATATTTAAATAATTTGGAAATGTTAAGAATTCAAAGGGTTAGTAAAAGATGGAAAATAGTTGGAAAGTTATCTTGGATGCATACAACTTTAACATTGGTAGGTGTAATACCTAACAAAATTTTAGTTGATAGAAGCAAAAACAATAAAAAAAACGACTTTTTGAGAAACATTTTAAGACAAAATGGTGAATATATAAGGAAACTTTGCCTTAAATCCTCTTTCCTCAAATACTTAGAAATAAAGTTTTTTATTGAGAGTTTGGCTGAGTTTTGCAATAATTTAACTTATATAGGAATTAAGGATAACAAAAATTTACTTACAGATGAACATCTAAGTTTAATATTTAAAAATAATCTAAATCTAAATAAAATTAGTTTTAATTTTTTCAATTCGAGTTTAAATGGAGATTGTTTATTAAACTTGCACGCAGGTCGCATAATCGATTTGTCTTTACAATATTGCACATTTCATTCTAAACCATATTTCTATGGTTTTCTATCAAATTTAAAAAATTTAAATAAATTCCAACTTAAAACTGAAGGAGAAGAAACTAGTTCAGTTATTGATTACTTAATAATGAGTAAGTGCGAAAATTTGCATACTTTTTCGTTAGAAAATTATGCTGAAAACCTTAATAGTAGTAGCATTATATTATTGCTATCTAAACAAAAAAAGCTTAATGAACTCTCATTATTTGGAATTGAAATTCACAGAAAATTAATCGAAGTTTTACCAAAGAATTTAATTGCTTTGAAGGATATTGTTATTGAAAAAGACTATAGGATTAATGATAATCCCGTAGAATTTCTTAATTTATTGACAAATTTAAGTTTTTTGCGTTGTAAGTTTGTTGAATTAAATGATAATTTCTTAATAACATTATCAATCAAATCAAATATTAAACTAAAAAAAATGACTATTCAATTTGATGATTATGTCATATCTCAAGATTTAATAAATAAATTTTGTAATTTAACTAATAATTATTCATTACTAAAAAAAAAAGAAAGCAATAATTTATTAAATTTAGAAAATATTAGAATAAGAAATAATAATACTGAGGATATCACTCCTCCTGATTATTTTTATATAGACAAATTATTGCATTTTTTTTCTAAATTTACAAATCTAAAAAAATTAAGTATTTATGAATGCAACTTAAATACTTCAAATTATAATTTAATTACTTTTTTTCCTCAATTGATAGATCTAAAACTTAGAAATAGTGTTGTTAATAATTATGATCTTATTTATTTTATAAAAAATTCAGTTAATCTGAAAAAAATAACAATTACTTTTTGTCATAATATCAATGCTGATGTAATAAAAGAAATTGATACAATAAAAAGAAATCGTGGAGATAAACATATATTAGAAATAATGTTTTGGTTAGATCAAGATCAGGCAACAGATTATGACTTAGAAAAATGTATAAATACCTCACAATTACTAATTGTAAATTATAAATTAATATTTTTTGAATAATTTTTTTTAAAATTTACTTCTTATTTAAATAATTAATAATCAATTTCAATAATTTATTCTTAAATTCCATGTATATTTTTGTTACAATTAATTATAAAGTATAATTATATTAATTAAGTCAAAATGATTTTTATACATGCTTTTTATTTTACCTTTATAAAAAATTAATTTTTATCCTCAAAGTTGTCCATTTTATGACATTTATATATATCACCCTTAAATAAAAACAAATCCTAAAATGATTTTATGCTAATTGTATGCCTAAAGGGAGCGAATAGATTGATTCAAAAAAATTTTCAGTGTTGTTGATCAACAACTCCAGGAATTTTTTGAATAATTAATATTTCACCCTTCACTTTAATAATAATTTTTGTACGTTAAATTTAAGAGAATTTTTTGGGAGGATTTTAGTAAAGTGAAATATTTATTTTCCTTCTGTGTGACTCTGTAAAAAAGATTTTCTTAAATTTCTTGAAGGTTTGATCACCAGAATTTGATTAAAACAATTAGAATTCACAAAGTTCTAAAAATTAATCCAGTGAGAAAAATCTAATTATTAAACTTTGAAGCAAATATTTTTTATAAATTTTTGAAAAGTCAGCTGACTAGAGTAGGTATAGAAAAATTTAAAGTCTTTTAATTTGAAAAATATATTTAAAATGGGTAAATGTTTTAATAAAATAAAGATAATTTCCCTTTAAATAAAAAATTAATAAAGGGTTACTTAAGTTGCTAAAAAAAGAAAAATATTTATTTTATTAAATATAAATATATTTCATAGGTTTTTCTCTAGCCTATTTTGACTAGAGATTCTGAAAAAATTATTCAAATCAGCCCAAATTATATTGAAAATAAAATAAAATAAAATAAAATTTTGATAAGTATAAATTTTGGTTTGCTTCAAATACATAGAATACAATGATTTAAAAATAAATACAGGAAATATTATATTAATATGTCATATCCTGTGATGCACCAATATACGTTAATTTCCACTATCGTATTCTGTAAACTTACCTATAATCTAAATTCCTAATCTATCTTCTTGTGGAAATTCAGTGCTGGAATTAGGTTTAGAACATGGATGACTAAATGTAAAAAGGCATTTTTGTAAGCCTGTAGGCAATACCTACTGTGCTTACATTATATATTCTAATGCTGGAAATTATTGTATTTCATAATGTAGTTTGGGCTATAATAATTATATCTATCAAGTTTAAAATTTACATTTTTTATTTTAAAGAATCTTTGTTTACTTAATCAATGATTAAAATTCCTATTTTAATAAATTGTTACACAATTGATTATCAATTACATTAACTATGCAAATATGTTTTAGTTGGTTACAAGTATTTTTTATCGCAATTCCTCATTTAAGTAACTCACCTCTGCTTAATTAAAAATTTTATTTAGATTATTATTAAAAAATTCATTTCAAAGCTAATTTACATAAAATCAAATACAAATTTTATTGAGGAAACTGCACCTGTTGCACATTATTAAAATAACAAATTATAAAATAAATTATAATTACAAAGTAGATATTTTGTTATTTAATATACAATGTAATGTTATGTTATATTTATTTGTAAATGATTGTGTCTTATCATAAAGTGGTTTCTATATAGTTTGATTTTTCTAATATCAGATTTATATTTTTAAAGATGTATCAATTTATAAGTTGTAAATAATCCTTTTTAAAAAATATTTCTTTACAAAATGAATTCAATAATTTTTTTAACATAAAATAACTGTAATTTTTAGAAAAATATTTAAACTATGATTACAAATGGTCAGAGTGAAAGATGATATTTTAATTCTGTCAGTTTCAAAATTCAATTAAAAGATGCTGTTTATGTTTTTAAAGAGTTACTTCTCAACTGCTTCTTTAAAGGTAAAAAAAAAGATAAGATTATCTAATATAATATATATTATAGTATTTTTTAATTTACCCAAAATAAAAAATCCAGGTGTATATCCAATGCATAATTTTTAAGTAGATATATTCCCGAACGTTTTCAGTAGATAAGGTTCGAGTTTTTTTTATTTCTCATAACCGTCTCGCGGGGGTGTTGATAACGATTTTTATACGATTTTTCTCTCAACACTCATGTTGCGTGAGTGTAAATTTTAATAGAGTGTTTACATTATAGAAATATTATACACGTATTTGAATGAGATGCTGTTTGTTTTTAATTTTTATCATAAAATATTAGTAAAAATTACTATTTTTTTAATGTAATATTAATATAAAAATAATTTGTAAATAGTTTTAATATATTTTTTTGATTGACAAACGTTTTTAATATAAAAAAAAATATAAATACAGCATTCTCGTGATGGCTATCAGTGCTTTGAATATTATAAAAAAGTTTTAATAAATTAGAAGTTGAATAATTAATTCACAAAAAATTTTGAATATTATTGTAAACATTACTTGATTGTTATTTTTTATTATATGAAAATAAAGAACAAGAAATTTTTATTATCATCTAAGAAGTTTATATATGCTTAAATAGGTTAGAGTTATTTTTTTTACAAAAATTTACTCACACTCAACTTGATTGTTGAGGGAAAAATCATCTAAAAATCCTTCTCAATACTCCCACGAAATGGTGGCCCGTAAGATTTTATAAGTTTTAAGAGCATTCGGTGTAAAAAATACCCTTGTTTTGCTTTTTAAGTTTTCTCAGCGGAAAAACATTAATTTTACTTTTTGTTAATTTTATACTCATTTCCCCACTCTTATTATTATTATTCTTGTGAAATAAATTAATTTTCAATCAATTCTGGAGAATTCTCTTTGGTTATTTTTTCATTTTTTTGTAAAAATGTGCACAAGGAAATCTTCTCCTTGTGCTAAAAAAACTTATAACCGATTTTTGTAAACATAACCTAAATGCATGGAACATGTTTACTTTCAGATGAGGACTAGTTACAATCTAGTGTGAAAAGAATATGTAAAATTCGAGATTCTTGCAAAATTTATCAGAAAAAGTTAGATTATAGGAAGAAATACCACAATTATTTTAAAGGATTTTGCTTCTCTTTTCTACGTGGTGGAAATTGCTTTAATAAAAGATGCAAATATAAACATACAGTAAGTAAAATTTATTTTGATTACGTTATATAAGGTATTTGTCTTGTTTTATAAGTTGCTTATTATTTTAATCTATATTTCAGTTGATTGAGAAGGCAACGGAGGCCTCTCTTGAACCGTTTGATTTACTTTCGATCATACTTGAAATAACTGTGAAAAATGACTATACAGCAATGTTGATAATAATTTGGAGAAACGTCATTTATCTGAGTGATAAGTATAGATTATTTCAATATATTTATATTGTTTGTAGAAGATATGGAAAGGATTCCATTAATATAATTTTGTAATGTCTCATTTAAACCCTCAGGTTTTAGATTAACTTTTTTAAATCAAAGATTTATATTATATTGAAAAAATCAAAAAAGTAGTTAAAATTTTATTCTTTAATAAAATTTTTTTTTTATATCATAAATTATAAGTTAAAAATATTGATTATCTGTAGTTAAAAAATCTACATACTTTCCTAGTTATTTTTAAGAATTTTTTTTTTCTAAAGCAATAATATGTCAAAGTTTCCATATATTATTAATGACATAATAAAATAATTAATATTTTGTTTATTTTTGATAGTTAAATAAAATAAATTTTTTTTTGTATAAGAAAATGCATTTATAGATTATTTTTAATAATACAGATTGGACACTATTAATTATTAATAAGTAAGTTATTTAATAAGGAGCTATAAAAAACAATCTTTTCAATATTCCAATACTAGCGGTTATTTGATATCAGACTTCCCTAAGTAACCACTAATGGTGTTACTTAATTAGATGGTATTTTCACCTGAAGGTGAGGTAAAGTTTTTAAACTCTCTCATTCTTTTTAATATTCAATTATGATCCGTAATTTTTGTTTTGTCAAAAAAAGGAGTAAAGCTTAATCAGATAACAGATGGCAAATCCTCACTCTTTTTGTCTTATATTCATCTGTTTTTTTTTTGAGGATCGCAAGAATATCCTGCTGCTTTTATATACCCTTCCTTATAAGTAACCAAAATCTTTAATAGTTTTACATAGTTTATATTTATTTTTCAAGGTCTTCTAGGGTCCGAAATATTTTGCATTTTTGCCTTCACAGCTCACAGCAGGACCAAAAATTTAAACACGATAAATAACATTTTTTTTTCTTCTAAAGATTTAAAAAAACTGCATACACATAAGGTCATAGTTATTTAGGTGTCGTGATTGAATTTTATTTTCATATAAATTCATTCTTAAATTTACTTGCTGTACAAGGGGTGAAATCAGGAAATTGTCAAGCCTTTCTATTAATTAAACCAGTCTCACCATTGACATATTTTCCAATATTTTCAATTGCAAGATTTAAATTATGTCCTAATTTAGATGAACTAAGACCCAACCAATAAGTAATTAAAAATATCTTTAATTTCCTATTTGTAAAGAATAATTATTAATAACGTGGAAGACAATTAAAAATTTAAATAATTTTAACGAATCATATCTTATTTCTTATGATTCATCCCTTTTTTCAAAAATTAGCACTTGTACAGAGTTTACTTTGAAATATTTGTCACACTCATTATGTTTACCATTTTCAAATCAATCACAGAATTTTTAAGAAATCCATTTTGTCATCATGTCACTAATATCTAAAAAAATATTTATTTTTTTATATTTTAAATGTTAAAATATTGTGCTTAAAACGGAAGAACAAGAATCCATATATATTCTACAGACAGCTCAATCAGGGATGTTGCATCTGCTTAGTTTGAGGGGTCCATTATGGGTGGAGTTGTTGTTGTTGGTTCAAATAAAAAGATACGTGCTTTTGCATAAATTAATAGTCTTAAATTTATTTGTTTTGCCCAGTGAAAGAATAGAATCTTTTATTATACGATAATTATTTTTAATGCAGCTTTGGAGCTACATTCTGAATGTAATCAATTTTTTAATTTATTTGTAAAAAAATGCAGGGTGTTGTGTAAATAGTGTATATGTAAATAGTGTATATATGTTGGTGAGCTCCCCCCTTTATTCTTATATGTATACGCGTTCCGAGCCTCAGGGCTCTGCCGCATTGCAAGAGAGCAACAGCTCTTAAAATAAAAGCTATATTATATGAAGTTAAAGTGCACATTGTCATTATTATTCTAATCACCATCACCATAATCCAAATCCATCCATAACATTTGGCATCCCAGACGAACCTGCAAAAACTGTAAAAAGCATAATCATCAAGTGTTTGAAAAATCTAAATTTTTTAATAAAAACATGTGCTTGAATAGAATTTAAAGATGGAGGATTACAGTTGGATATTTCAAGATTGTTATTTTTATTAAGAGTGGTGTTACAATGTGAAACTTTATTTCTAAGGCAGAGCAAACAATAAATTTATTAATTAAAAAATTAATAATTTTTTTTTTATTTTTGTGTGTAAAAATCATCTTATTATCAAAACTGCTATAGTGATTTTTATCATCAGTAAAAACATGTGCTGTTTGAAATTGTTCATCAAAAAATAATAAAAAGGAACTTTGAAAAAATTACCAATCAAGAATCTCAAAAAAATAAAAAAGTGAAATTATCAAAAAATTCTTTGAAAAAGGGATCTTCATGCTGAAAAAAGATAATAAAAAGGAAATCTCATATTGTGACGTCATTTCTGGGGGAGAAGAGAGAATTTGGCGCGAGAACTTAGCTTCTTCATCAAACTCAACAACATCGTTAACAGAGCGGCGCACGCAGTTCTTTATGATTCTCAGTCGTTCCACCGCCATTATACAAAGAGCGAGTTCAATGTACATGGAAAAGAGGGGACGACAACTATAAAGCATCATTGAGCCGCGCACATGAACGACGCATAATTTCTCAGTGAAGACGCCACATCATGTATAAATTTTTTGTCGGCTGCTTGCTACATAAAAGATGAGTGTTCTTTTTTTGTTATGTTTACTAAAATAAATTTCTTGAAATTTTTTTTGTATTCTTGATTTAAAGTAACGATACTTTTAAAATGCATCATTATTTTTAAAGTATCATTTTTAAAATTTTTTAGTTTTATTAAATAAATCTTTTTTTCAAATTCTGCATAATAAGCTATTTAAAATTTAAAGTAAACATAAAATATTGATTATTTTTTTTATACATTGCTTAAAATTATTATATGTTAAAATTAAATGAGTATACTGAGGGGTAGGGAGCTAGTGTGTGTGTGTAAGTAAATTTTGTACATTGATTTAAAAAAAAAAAAAAATACATAACCTAAAAAATTTTAAAATCTTTATTTTGCTATTTTAAATAAAATTGAAATTTTTTTTATCTCTGCTACTTAGTGTAAAATTAAATTTATTTAATTTTTTTTCTTAAAAAATATTCAGAATTAATGTTGTAAAAATTAAAATTTTTTTTTCTGCTGGGTTATGTAAAATATTTTGGAATGTTATTGAACAATTACTTCTTTTGAACTTGGTCTAATTAATTTGATGTTACCTAGGTTACAACTTTAACGCTTTTGGACTGGTGATCTGGATTTGATTCAAGCTGCCTGGCTGGGCCTCAGCCATTGGGGACTCTGATAATTTTGGCCATTTTTCTTCCATTTGCTGTTAAAACACAACATCAGGTCATGGGGGAGTGGTTGCATCATCCGGATCGGTATTGCGTTACCAGTTTCACATAAGGTTTATTATTATAGTTGTAACTTTAGTTAATATTTTTGCTCATAAAAATAAAATTATTGTCAGATTTAATTAATTATGTCTCAAATCTGAAGCTGTTTTACAATTTTTCAATATTGTGTTAAAAAAAAAAAAAAAAAAAATACTTTAACATTAACTATATCTCAAGGGTAAATATTGTAATAATTTTCCTTTTTAAAAATTAAATCATTGATGATTGTAGTTATTTTATTCTTTTAATTTAATGGTTGATTTTATTTTTCAATAATTACACTATAAAAATTTTTTTTAAAGGGAAGTTATTGTACATACTTATTATTGTAATATTTTATATTTGTATCTAATGTAGCTTTAGCTCCATTATGGAACTTGAGATTTGGTTATTGTAAAAGAAAAGTCTGAGGATATTTAAAAAAAAAAAAAAGAGAAATTTCCTTTTGCTGATTAGTATATAATTGTCTATTTTGCGTCTATAAAAAAAAGGAATTTCTTGATAATTGGTCTGTCTCTGGCTAATATTGTCTATATTTAAAAAAAAAAATAAATAAATATAAGTTACGTATATTCAGTCATTTTAGCTTGACTCTTTCAAATTATAACAGCACTAATTTTTTTTTTTTGGAAAATACGATATCAGTTAATTGATAAAAATATCAGCTTCATTTTTATAAAAGTAATCATGAAAACTATTATCAATTTAATAGGAATTGAATTGAATTTGAGCTTAGCTTGATATTTTTGTTTTAATTTTTTCTTTAATTTTGAAACACTAAATTATTCTTTATATATAAGAAGTATTTAATTTGTTTGATCAAAATGGCATCAATATTGTTAGAGCAGGCAGGATTATATCCTAGACTTAAAAATGCCTATAAAGTCTTTGTGGATGCTAATAATATGACAGCATCCACTTGCAAAATCAGAATGAAACATTTAGAGAATTTGTGGTCAACCTATGAGCAAAATAATATGTCTTTAATTGCTCATAGGGATTATGCCCAACTTCAATCTCAACCCTATTTTACAGAAAATCATTTTACTATGGTAGAAGAATTTTATATAGAAAATATGTGTTCTTTTCAAACCTTTCTAGATACAAACCAAACAAATGAAAATAATGATCAACCTCTACTTAGAAATAATAATAATCACCCACAAATAATAAATTTTGATAATGAGAGACTACCCCCGTTACAAATACCTCACTTTAGAGGTGATTATACTGCATGGGAATCTTTTAGAGACATTTTTCAGTCCTCAGTTATTAATAGGAAAAATTATTCCAATGTAGCAAAATTGCATCAGCTAATTTCAGTTCTTGAAGGTGATGCAGCTACTATAGCTGCCTCATATCAACCTACTGATGCAAATTTCATTATAGTTTGGAATAAGCTTAAGGAGAGGTATGAAGTTAAAAAGAGGCTTGTACATGCCCACATTGCTAATTTATACTCACTTAAGCCTATTCTGAAACCTTCTGCAACTGAACTTAAGAAAATTTTGTCAGGTGTAAACACCCCTCTTTCAGCTTTAAAAGGGTTAGGTAGAAAAGTAGATTCTTGGGATGATCTGATAGTTTTTCATATTTTAAATTTGCTAGATTCTGATTCTCGTAAACAATGGGAAATTTATTACAATAACTATTGTAACTCATTACCACCTCCTGTAGATGATGGAACGGATAATGTTACAGTGAATGTAAAAGCTAGCTCTGAACCTCCTTCTTTAGCAAAATTGTTAGAATTCATTGAAAGTCAAATTAGCATTTTAGAGTCAATAGAAGAAGCTAGCAGTTCTAATACTAACAAACAAGTTAATGACTTCAATAAAAATAAATCTGCAAATAATTACAACAATTCTGCTAAAGTATTCAATACTACTACTACTAATCAAAATAAGTCAAATCAAAGTTTAAACAATAACTGCATAATTTGTAAAGCCAATCACTTCTTTTTATTTTGTGAAAATTATAAGAGCAAAACCCCAAAGCAAAGAGAAGAGATTGTCTCTAAACATAAAAGATGCTTTAATTGCTTAGGTGCACACTTTATTTCAAATTGCTCATCTACAAAACGGTGTACTATTTGCAAGCAAAAGCATCATACATCTTTGCATATAAAAGGTTTTAAAAAAACCAACAAAAACAGTGGTAATGACACAAACAATGCCACTAGTAACGTTAGTACAGAAGCAGCTATTGCTGAAACTAGTACATTATCAACTAGTTCCTGACAATTACCTTCTCAACCCCTTTTGGCGACAGCTGTAGTTAAAGTTTGCTCAAAAAATGGGCTGGAAGTATTGGCAAGATCTCTAATTGACCAATGCTCCCAAGCCTCATTTATAACTACTTCTTTATTTAAGAAATTGCGTCTTAAAAAAGAACCTGCTCAACTGCCTGTATCGGGAATTGGTGGTAAGACTGATTTTGTTTGCTCAAATATAGTAAATCTTACAATTAAACCTCACTTTTATTCAGATTATATTCTTAATGTCGATGCCTTCATAATACCAAAAATTTCATCTTATGCACCTAATTCAGGTATTGATCCTAAAAAATTCCCTCATATTAGCCATTTGCAATTAGCTGATCCTGGATTTGCTTACAAGGGTCGAATAGATTTGCTATTATGTTCGGGTTGTCACTCCTCTTTAATTATAGGTGAAGTTATTAAAGGCCAACAACATGAACCTATTGCAACAAGTTCAGAGCTTGGCTGGATAATTTCTGGTAATTCGGGTATCACTTCGAATTCTTGCTTACTAATGACTAATCTTCATATAAACTCTGATTTAGCATTTAACTTAGAGCGATTTTGGCAACAAGAGGAGATTTCAATCTCACCACAAGCTTTGCTTACTCCGGATGAGCAGGCTTGTGAAAAATATTTTGTACTAACTCATTCGCGTGATTCGGAAGGTCGCTATGTTGTTAGGTTGCCTTTTAAGGATTTGGACACTGCAGGTCTAAACTTTAATGGCTCCTTTCAACATGCAAAAAAAGTGTTTGAAACAACCGAAGCTCGCTTTAAAACTAATCTTGAATTTGCTCAAGCTTACCATAAATTTATGCATGCTTATGAAGATTTAGGTCACATGGAACGTTCTCGTGCAATATTATCGTTCGTATCTTACTATTTCTTGCCACATCACGGAATTCTAGGCCACAACCGTAAATTTCGTTCAGTTTTTAATGGTTCAGCCAAGGATTATAATAAAGTTTCTATTAATGATTTATTGCACGTTGGTGCAAATTTGCTTCCCGACTTGGCTGAGTTATTAATTAACTGGATGAAATACCGGTTTGTGTTCGTGTCGGATATAGAACATATGTTTAGACAAATTTTGGTAAATAAAGATGACAGAAAATTTCAGCAAATATTATGGCGGTATAATGATTCAGAAGACTTACAATCTTGGTCATTAAAAACCGTGACTTATGGCATGATAAGCAGCCCATACCTTGCAAATCGTGTGATGAGACAGTTGGCTTTAGACGAGGGTCATCGTTACCCGTTAGCTGTAAATATTTTAAATTGTGAAACCTATATGGATGATACTTTATCTGGTGGCCACTCTCTTTCTGAAGCTATTTCAAAACAAGACGATTTAATACAAATTTGCAAGGTGGGTGGTTTCTCATTACATAAGTGGATGGCAAATGATCCTGCTTTGTTGAAATTTCCTGTTGCAATACGTGCAGAAACAAAGTTGGCTAACTCTTGTTTTAATTTGCTAGGCTTGAATTGGTGTCCTAACACTGATCATTTCACTTTCGATTTTGAATTAGACCAACTAAAAACGGATATTACAAAGAGGCAGGTACTTTCTGCAATAGCTAAATTATTTGACCCACTTGGATGGCTAGCACCAGTGGTCGTTACAGCAAAAATTTTTTACAAAAATTATGGAAAGTTAAACCTAAACTTGACTGGGATACGAAATTGCCTGACTCTTTGAAAGATGAGTTTAAGAGATGGTATGCTAACCTTCCTGCAGTTAAAACCATTAACATTTCTAGATGGCTAAAATATGTCCCAGGGGCTAAGTATGAGATTTATGGATTTGCAGATGCTTCAGATAAAGCATACGGTGCCTGTACATACTTAAAGGTTACGCTGCACGGGAAAAGCACTGTACACTTGCTACAAGCTAAATCTAAGGTTGCTCCTTTAAAGCCAATTTTAACTATACCGAAGTTAGAGTTAAATGCTGCACACTTATTAACAAAATTAACTGTAAAAGTGCTTCGGGCCTTAAAACTTGATGAAGTTAAGATATATTTATTTTCTGATTCTACTGACGTATTATGTTGGCTGAAGGAACATCCTTCTCAATGGGAAAGATTTGTTAAACACAGATGTTCGGATATCCATACTTTGCTACCTGAGGCATTTTGGTCTCATGTTAGGTCCAATGACAATCCTGCTGATTGCGTGTCCAGAGGTTTACCTCCAGATCAATTGCAAGCCTTTTCTCTTTGGTGGGAAGGGGGAATAATGGTCAAAAGACCAATAGACTTACAAAATAGTATTTTGAGTAAGTCTGTGAATATCTTAAATGTAGATTGTCATGCTGTCAATCACACAGAACCTGAGAAAATCGTTATTTGGGATTTGGTCGATAGGTACTCTTCTTTACCCAAGCTTCTTAGAATTACATCCTACGTAATTAGATTTGTAGATAAATTACTCATTAAAAGCAAAAATAAGTTGCTTCAGACTTCTAATATTTTCAATAATAGTTGGTTTAGTGTAAAATACTATTTAGGTTTCTGCAGGTTAGTTTCAGTTCAGGAATTAGTAAGAGCTAGAATGCTGTGGACATATTTAGTTCAACAAAGTTACTTTAAAAAGGACATAAAATTAATTTCTATTAATAAAAAACCAGACAGCTTGAATCTACGTCGTCTAGATCCATTTTTCGATCAGAATTTGCTTCGTTTAGGCGGTCGTATTCATCTGTCTTTACTCGATTTTGACCAAAAACACCCCTGGATTTTGCCAAGTAAATGCTCGTTTTCAAAACTTTTGGTAGACTTTATTCATAAGAAAATGTTGCATGGTGGTTTACGCTTGACACTTTCAGCTTTAAGGCAAGAATTCTGGGTAATCAAAGGCCGAAATTTAGTCAGAAATAGAATCCATAAATGCAATACTTGCATTAGATACCAGGCTAACACATTGAACCAAAAAATGGGCATACTTCCTGCTTGCCGAGTCACTCGCCCTGACAAGCCCTTTAGAGTAAGTGGAGTGGACTATGCGGGTCCTTTTGATACCCTTAGATTTAAAGGTCGCGGTGCTCATAAGACACTTTATAAATCCTATATAGTTGTTTTTGTGTGTATGAACACAAAAGCAGTTCACTTAGAGCTAGTCACTGGCTACTCTAGTCAGGATTTTATTGCTGCCTTCCGGAGATTCACGTCAACTAGAGGACAATGTTCTGAGTTGTTAAGTGATCAGGGGACTACCTTTGTAGGAGCCAATAGAATTCTCAAGGAAATGTATGAAGCTTCTTCTGAGTACATGAATGACCTTGTGGGTTCTTTGGCAAACGAAGGTACAACCTGGAAATTTAACTCCCCAGGAGCTCCTCATTTTGGCGGAATCTGGGAAGCAGCAGTAAAATCAGTAAAACATCACATTCGAAGGGTAGTTGGCGATCGTCAGCTAACCTTCGAAGAATTTTATACTTTGCTTAAACAAATAGAATCTTGTCTCAATTCACGGCCGTTGGTCCCTCTGACTGATGATCCATCGGACAGTAATTTTTTATCACCCTCATTGCTTCTAACCCAGTCTGAGTCTTATATTCTGCCTGAGCCCAATTATGAAAAAGTTAGAATCCCCCCAGTAGAAAGGTACAAATTAGTTCAGAATATGATGCAGGACTGGTGGCGTTGTTGGTCATCAGAATATCTGCAAACCCTCCAAGAACGCCACAAGTGGCAAAATGAGCAAAATAATGTACAAATTGGTGACGTAGTATTGATCTCTGATGAGACAATGCCCCCTGCTAAATGGCCACTGGCCAGGGTTGTCGGAGTCTACAAGGGCCCTGACGGCTTGGTCAGAGTAGTGGATCTTAAGGCTGGATCGTCAGAACTTAAGCGTCCCATACATAAGTTAATAAGACTAAATACTTTAAATAATGAAGAAGATGATAATTTATGAATTATCACTTCATAAGAAACACAAACAAAACTAATTTTTATGTTTGATGTATTAATGTATATATTTGTAAATAAGTTATTTTTCTGCTTTAAAAAAAAAAAAAATTTTTATTTATTTATTTTGTATTGTATTTATTAAAAATGAAATTAATTATTCAAAATTATTAAATTTTTTGTCATTAGACAATATATTTTATATTTAAACTAAAAAATAATAATAGCTAAATTTTTTTTGTAATTCTATTCACCACAAGATTTTTTTTCATTTTAATTATCTTGATTTTCTTTTTTTATACAATTTAGTAATAAATTGTGGTGGGTGGAAATGTTGTGTAAATAGTGTATATGTAAATAGTGTATATATGTTGGTGAGCTCCCCCCTTTATTCTTATATGTATACGCGTTCCGAGCCTCAGGGCTCTGCCGCATTGCAAGAGAGCAACAGCTCTTAAAATAAAAGCTATATTATATGAAGTTAAAGTGCACATTGTCATTATTATTCTAATCACCATCACCATAATCCAAATCCATCCATAACACAGGGCAACTAATGTTTTCTCTTGTAAACTATGTTGGTGCTCAGCATGGGGCCAAAAATGCTAAAAAAATGTTTTTTTTGAACTTGTTATTTATTATAGATATGAGAATGTCTAAAAATACGAATTCAGATAATAGGCACTTTATCTGTATTTCTATTTTTCAAACAAAAGTACAAAAGTAAGATTTGGGTTGTTAATCACTTAATTAGGTTCAAAAACCAAAAAAAGGTTTAATTTATATTTTGTTTATTGAATTTTTTTAGATCGATTAATTATTCTTTATTTTTAGAAAATAGCTATTTTTTAAACAAGGAACAAAATATTTGTTTTAACTTTGCATGCGGTTGTATGCACGAATGAGCATAGTGAACTATTTAAAACATAGTTTTACATATAATGGGCAAAAAAGCCATCTCCCCAGGGTAGAAAATAGGCTTTTTTGACCTAGATATGTAAAGCCTATTTTTTATCCTAGGGAGACTGATTTTATGTCCATTATATTTAAAACAATGTTTTAAATCGCAGGAAAAAATATGGGGTTCGACTTGTGCATGCTCGAGTGCATGCTGTGTGCACTCGCTCGTGCATACAACTGTATGCAGAGTTAAAATCAATATTTTGTCCTTTGTTTAAAAAAATTACTATTTTTTGCCCTAAATATGTAATAGTACATTTTTAACCAAGGGAGATGTGGAGCGAAAAAAAGTGTTTCGATCCGCTAGGAAGAAATAGTCCTTCTCCATAAATAAAGAATGTCCCAAATCGTAGTTTACTATCCCCGCTTCGCCTCGGGAGGTAATTTACGCAATTTGGGCCATTCTTTACTTTTCTGGACGCGAGCCGTAATTATACTATTATAGGGTTAAATAGTGAGAAATATCAAATTTTCGGTACTCTTATATCGGTACTCTTCATTTTGGAACGGTGTTCCTGTTATTTTTGAAACCATTTCAACTTTTTGTTATGGAAGTAATTATAGCCTTTATCACGTATTTGTATTCAACCGTTTACTGAAAACTATAAATTTTTGGTTTTTAAAAATCCAATTTGCCATCCATCTAAAAAATTAATTAGTAAATATTTTAAAAATAAAATCTTTTTATTATTTTAGGAGAAATGGTACAGAAAACATTATTCAAAATAAATTACAAAATTATAATTATCTTTTTTCCGTCTTTTTAAAATTTTTTAATAAATATTTCTTTTGTGCATGTTGAAAAAAAGATGGGTTAATTTTCTTGCACCTCGCTCTTTCGTCAATACAACGACTTCAACGCCTTATAATCGGCAACCCGATCGGGGAATTTACTCTTGTATTACGCGTATTTTAATCGTGACTTTTGGCTCATTTATTATTTTATAATTATTTTTTTAAACAAAACTATAAACATTTCTTTAATCGTCAGTATCTCCTTTTTCTAAATATAGAATTTTAAGTAATTTTGAATATTAGTTTTGGAGTAAATTTATTTACTTCGCATCATAAAAAGTCGAAAATAAAATATCAATTTTCTCAAAAACTAATTTTTAAAATGACTTGAAATTCTATATTTAGATAAAGGAGATACTGAAGATTAAAGATGTTTTTGATTTTACTTAAAAAATTTTCATAAAATAATAAATAAGCTAAAAGTGAAGCCACGATTGAAATACGCGTAATACAAGAGTAACTTATTCCCCGCGAGCGGAAACCAAAATGACTTTCCGGAAAAATCAATATAATAAATACGTACTTCAATGCATTTCCAACGATTTGGCATAAGCTCACATTAATTTATACACCGAAATTATTACTGACCGAGTTTTAAGATATGAAAATACATATAAAAAAAAAAAATTATATATTTAATATTTTTAATCGAATTATATTAAGTTAAAGCACCTATTTTCGTTTTTGCTGGCAACACTTAAATAATTTAAATCTTAAAAATGCGCATGCAAATATTTGTTTTCGTAAAGATTCAAAATTTATCACATTAATAACGTAATCAAATTTTACTTTTCTTCAGACTCGTCAAAAAGCTTTGAAACTGTTCCAATTAAATGTGGAATATTAAAATATATAATTTTATATAATTTTTTATTTATTTATTTTTCTTTTTTTCCTTCTCTTTCTCGTTCTATCTTTAAATAAAATAAAGACTATGACAAATAAACTGCTTTAGTCTTTAAAAAAAATAAATGAAATTCAGCATGTGTGAATTTTTTTCTCTTGTTTTACACCAATTTTAAGTTAATAAAAATTTTCTAAACTCAGATTTTTATTTACCTGTGATTTATAATGTTGATGGTTAAACCACAAATACAAAAAAAGGGATGTGGCATATACCTGATTTTGATTGAAAAAAAATTATTTAAAATTATTTGGGTCAAATAATTTTTTGAAAAATATAAAGTAAATAAAGTATGCATTTCTTTTTGATCAAAGCGAGCCCATAAAAACGTACAAATTTTATTTTGCATTTGATCCTTTTTTTCGCATAACCCTCAAAGTAAAAATTCAAAGAATAATTAGAAAGCAATGATTATATATCGTAAGTCATTGGGTGCCCTTTTTCAGAGCTCTCTTTGTGCAAAGGGTAAACTTTTTTCTTCAAAGGTCAACTTGATGAATTTTAAGAGGCTCATCATATAGATATCTCGGTTAAAGTTATTTTAATTTTAAATACGCAGTCAGTTGGTATTTTTATTTTGTGTTAACGATTGTTTTATTAAATCAAAAAATCAAAAAATAAAAATTATTAATTGTCCATTAACAGTTAAAGTAAATATCTATAAATCAAGAAATAGTAGTTTTATGCTTTTTATGATGAACAAACAAGTTTTACATTTTTTTATCTTATTTTCGTTTTAAAAAATCACATAAAAATAAATTTAATTTTTTAATTATACAACGAGTCTTCTTTTATTTATTAGTTCCTCGTTTCTTAAATTATTAACATGATATTATTAAGATTTCATAAGTTTTAGATATTAAATCAGGTGTAAATACAATCGTTAAAACGTAGCTATAACTTTTTAATTCAGAAAATTTTTGTGAGAACAACCTTTTATTTGTTTGTTTATTTTTTTCACGTTTTCCGACAGAGAAAAGCACTGACAGTACTATAAATGAAGCTTATTTTTAGCCTAAAACCTAATTTTTTCCGAGGCATATTTATGTATCTGTGCTTGTACGTTAATAACTAAAGATCCGTCGAATCAACTGTGGTATTATTTTGCAATCATAGTTTTGAGTTATTCAATTTCTAGTAATTTTTAAAATTCATAATATAAAAATCAATTTGTGTGATGTAGAAAATTATTAATCAAATGAAATTATATATACTTTTATAGAATTCAAATTTTTGGCATCTCGGAAGCTTCCGAAGGAGAACGACCGTTTACGGAGATCCATCTACTTAAAAAAAGAAGTTTTTCTTTTTAGTTAAGCTTGAAGATTGGTCGGCGGTAGTTCGTGTGGTTGCTTTTTTGAAACGCGCGTCGATCATTTTTTTTCATTTTTTCATAAATTATGCTGAAAAAATTTTTATAATTTTTTTTTTTAAATAATATATTCAAATTTTTTAGTTCATTGAATAGTTAGTTTCTTAATGTATTTTTGTGGTTCGTTTCGATTTTATTGTTTTTTGTAAGTGTAATTATTTAATTAAAATTTTCTGTGAAGTTACGTTATAGTCAATTAAGAATTTCCCGAGAAGGAGTAGATTCAAGGGGACAGGATGGAAATTTTTAAAGCTTGATATTAAACTAATTCATCGATCTAACGGTAAATGCAATTTTTATTTTTTTTTTCCTTAATGATGTAAAATTTTTCTACAGTATGGTAACTAATTAATGTTAAAAAATTTTAATCGGGCATTATACTGAAGTATTATTATTGCTTTATTTAAAATTATTATTCGTAAAATATTGATTTACTTTGAAATGGCATTTTTTCTTCCTGCAATATCGAATTTCGTGGTTATTTTTAGTTTTTTATGAGAGCCTCTCGATAAAAAATGAACAAAATGGCCGAACTCCACCAAAACTACGTGTCAGTTTGATATGAGTGTATCAAAGCCGATCGATATTTTTTTTTCCATGATTAACCTCTTCTCTAAATTATTCATAAAAATTTCTTAAAGGTTTATTATAAAAATTTTTTAAATTAATTAAGTATATTTCATTTGCTTCAAATGTTTAATCATCTATTCACAAAAATTTTTCTTATGTTTTTAGTTAAAACTTCACAAGAATTTGTTCTAAAAACCATGTTCTTCATAATATAATTTATATTTAAAAAAACTTATGTAGGCACTAATGAATTAAATTTTAATTATTTATATTTGAATTTCGATTGTCTTGATAGTGAATCCAATAAAAAATTTGCTAAAATCGAATATTTTTTCCGCGCTAATGAGAATGTTCCCATCTTCAATTTACAAAAAATTTTTGAAAAATTATTCGAAAATGTTTGTAATTTATAATATGCGAATTGCAATAACAATGTTTATATCATTTTTAAATATACTTTTATTTGGATTTAAAATCAATTTCATGAGTCTAAGGAAACATAAAATTTTTTTGCTGCTTCATGAAAGATCCCTTCTGATATGTAGAAATTTTTTTTCTGATTTTTTGACACGACATAAGCACGTTTCGGGATTCTACAAAGCTAAAAACCCAGTTTTTTAATGAGGTATGTATGTCTGTATGTGCGTATGTCTGTAACCGGAGATATTTTATTACTAGTATTATACTAGTTATAAGAACCTTAAGAATTAATTTTTTTTTAAATTTTTTGTACCAATACGTCTCGATAGAAATTTTTTTTTGAATTCGAATGCATTTCACCTTTTTTCGATTATAGTACTGTAACGTCGTTTTCACTCGATATCTCGAATTTTATTATTTTTTTTAAGGATTTTTTATTTTTAAAATTTTTCTCAATATTTATTTAAACATAAAGTAAAGAAAATTATATTCTTTTAATGATTATATATATCAAGTAACGGTGAAAGGTTGATAGGCATTGATTATCACGTTTTATCCGATAATATTTAAGTAATTCATTAAAAATGAATGTTACTTATTTGGAATTAAATAAAGTAGTCATATCTTGGGCAAAAATTTTGTTCTATAATTCAAATTTTGAGTAAATATTTTTAAATAACAAGGATGCATGTTTCATTGAAAGAACTTTTAAAAAAATTAATGGGAGACTTAATGTTCGACGTGGATTAACTCTGGAATTTAAATATTTTAAAATTTTTTGGAATTTAAATATTTTAAAAATTTTTGAAAATTTTGGGGAATTAAAATTTTGTTAAAAATTAATTTTTCGCCCTTAAATTTGCAAAACTACTCCTAAAAAGTTGGTATTAAAATAATTAGTGATTTTTAGAAATAAGACTATTTTTTTTTTTTCATAGAAAATTATGATAGTGGTTGCTTGTTATGCATGAAAAGTATAATGAGAATTTTAACGTATAACAAGCAAAATCCTTCTTGTAGGATGGAAAACTTTTTTAAGTCTTTGCTTACAAATGGAAGTAAACTAAAAAAGTTATAGTATAACAAGCTAAAAATTATAATAGTGGTTGCTTGTTGCAAATGCAAACCATAATAGGAATTCTAGCGTGTAACAAGTGAAGTATATTATATTTATGAAAATTTGTATTCAGATTCAGGTGTAAAATTGTATCTTCGTAAACATAAATTAAAAGGTGGTACTTGGTCTGATAGTGTTGTTAGTTAATATTTTATCCTGTTTTAGGTCGTGTGCCCTCATCAATTCCTGAAATTAAAGGTACATAATGATCGAAGTAAAAAATTTTTTTTTTTAATTATTTCTAAGAGCTGGTATAATTTTAACTACAAGCAATTTGAATATATATTTTAAGGCTATTTTAAATGAATTAATGCAATGTGATGTATAGCAAAAAAAATGAATATTCTAAAATATAATTTTTTTACCCTTTAATTTTTGGAGAATTATTTAATTACTATGCTAATAAATTTGTTAATCCAGTTTTGTTGAAAAAATTTGCGGGTGTGGTAGAAGCATATTAATTGATGATTATATTTAATTAAAGTAATGTATCCTTAATTTAAGTTAAAAAAAATTGCCTTGCGAAATGAGAGATCAATTAAGAATGGTAGATGTTAGATACCAAGTTTTGATTGAATATGTTTAAAGCATACTACCTTTTTGAATCTTCATCTAATGATTTCCAATAAAATTGAAAAATAATCACAAATTTAATCTCAACCATAAACAGTGAGATGAACTAAATATGTATTTTCCGGGGGAATTTGGAATGTTTCTGTAATATTCGTGCTCGTTATTTTTTTGCACATTATCTGATTGCACAATGTCTATGTCAACATCTTAAACACATTATTTTTAATCTTGTAAATGATTTTGGCTAATGGATGTATATTCAATTTAAAATTAGTTATTTTTTTTATAACTCTTTTTTAATTGTTTTATATGGTTATATACATGTCCATTCTTTCATAATAGAAAAATATATATAATTTTTTTTGTATTCATTTAGTATAATTAAATATGAATGATATCTAGGCTTAAAATTTAATTTTTATAGTATAAGTGTAATAATTTTCTTTCTTATTTGGTTTTTATCCTACCCTTTTGACATCTTTTATAGTTTATTTCTCATGGCCTTATTTTTTGTTAGTTTATTTGATTGTTATCTTAATCTAATCTCTCATGAATTTTTTTTTTTATTTATTTTGTTTATTTCTCGGTTCTTTTTATGATATCTTAATCATACAAGTTTTTCAATTCCCGAGCTAAATCTTCTAACTTCTTCTTAGTTTTTTCCTTATAATTTTTAATGAAGTTTTCATGTTTATTAATTTTTTCTGTCATTATCCTTATCTCTTGATTATGATATTCTTTTAATTTAATCAATTCATTATTATGACTGGAAATTAATAAATTAATTAAAATAATATAGATATAATTGATTCTGGTAATATATTTTCATACTTGATTTCCATTTTGTTGATTTCTTTTAAATCCTCTTTGTAAGACAATTTAATTTTGTTTAGTCTTGATTCAAATTCCTCGACTGTTTTATTGAATAAAATTCTATCATTCGCAACATCACACTAAAAATACATTAAATTTATTTTTGTAAATAATAAGAAACTGGAAGATTAAATTACATTAAATTAGATTTAATTATAATTAAGTTTAAATTACCCTTAAATTTTGATTTTCTTTTTTTAAAGAATTATTTTCTTGTGTTGCTTCTGTTAATTTTATAGTATTTATTCTTAATTCATTTTCTAGTATTTCAATTCTCCCTTGGAGATCTTCTTCTATTTTATTTTTCTCTGTCATCAGTTTTTGATAATCTGATGCCTTTTCATCTAGTACTTTTTTTAACTCAACACAACTTATTGATTTAATTTTTTCTATATCATTGTTATATTTTATTACTAAATCACTGGCACATGCCTCGATTTTATCTTCTAAATCTAATAAAAAAATAAAATAATGTAATAGCCTCTTGTATATTTGTAAAACAGAACAATGAATTGAAATTCCTGATTTTGGAATTTTAACATTAACATTGTATATTACTTACCCTTTAAATGTGACATGCTTTTGTTTCGATTTAAAACATCTACCACCACTGATTCTAGATTTCCTTCCACTGATTTATGCTTTATTGAATTTGTATTTTTATCTGATGATTTGATATTTGAACTTTTCTTTGTGTCATCAAGTAATCATTAAACAATTATAAAAAAAAGTTTTTTAATCTGGTTTATGATTTGGTGTATATTGCAATATACTGACTTACCTATTTTATAAGTTTTATTGGCTTTATTCTAAATTTGATTATTTGTTTGTTGGGAGTACAGTTATCTTTTTCCATACCTGAGAAGTTATTATAAGTTATTCTTGTATATATTATTTATAGATGAAGAAATATAGTTAATTGTGATGTTAGTAAATTAAAAAAAATAAAAGGTCTAGTAAATAAATAAAGAAAATTTATAATTTATCGAATTTTTCTATTTTGGTCACAAGACTTTACATTATTAAAAATATTAATCGGGTAGTTTCAAAGTATGTAAACTTAATGTTAGCATTTGTTCTTCATAATTAAATATTTTATTGACTATCTTTTAATTTTCTTTCATATAAGAATTAAAGAAATTTAATAATATAAAAAGAGTTAGATATATATTAAGTCAATTTAAATTGACATAAGGCAGTGGGAAGAAAAGAGAGAACAAAATCAAGATTAAAAATATAACCTTACTGCTAATTGGTCCATCTCTAATTTTACTTTCACCCAATTGCAAATAATATATATAATTTGCTGCACTGTAAATTTTAGATAATTATTGAATCCCAATTTAAAAATATCACCTTGGACTTAATTAATAGTAAATTTTAAACTATAACTCCTTATTTTGTGTATAATTTTCCTTTATTTTGAACAAAAACACTGTAAACAATATTTCACGTGATACAGAAATTATTTACTTTATCGACCTTTTTTTGGTTTGTAAGAAGATTATTCTTCTCCGCCTTCACCTCGGTGCTATCAACTATTTAATAGTATAATATATATATATATATAATATATATATACATATATAGTATAATATATAAATATATATATATATATTATATAGTATAATATTAAAATTAAAGAAATTTTAAAAAATTAAAAATTTTTTTGGCAAAAATCACACTTTTCATTGCGCTCTAACTCGGAAGGGGTTCCTTTTTTTGAAGAATTGCAATTAATGTTTTTATGTTAAAAAAATGGTAATTTATCGATTGGTTAAGTTTTGTTTTTAACCCCCCCCCCGGTCAATAAGTCCCCCCCCCCCCCACCCCCTCCGCTCCCAGCGTTTTTGCCCGCCATCGGAAGTTGTTTACTTCTTAGCTAGATTCAAGTTACTTCAAGTATCTGATATAAAAAAAGTCCTTTGAGATTTTACTTCTTATCTGTATTATTTAAATGTAAAACATAACAGCGAGTAATCATCTATCATCTTTGATTATCTTTGAAACTTTCGAGAAGTATATTTAGATGGTGCATAATTTGGAGTGGGGACCACATCTATTTTTAATGGTCATTCACTGATTATTTATAAGCTGAGTGTCACATTGTTCCTATCGAAATGAATAACGAGGATCTTAATTTATCCGTTAAGGATTTTTTTCAAAAATATTTACAAGAGGATATCACAATAAAGTAATTATAATTAATTTTATTTAAATAAAAGTTAATTTTTTTTTTTTTTTAGTAAATTGGGAGAATATAATGTACGTCGCGAAAATATATCCAAAAAGCTTGGAGTTCTCAGTCAATCTTTAGATAAAAAAGCAGAAACATTAAAGAAGGTTAATGTGTTTGTTAGTTGACGTATATTGGTGTTTTTTACATTTTTTTTTTTTCAGGAATGCGAATTTTATAGTAATAATATTCTTCAACTTAATGCAGAAAAGGAAGCGTTGTGGTTAAATTATATGTCGCAATTAGAGCGGGTAAAGTGAGTTATTCCAAATTTTTGAATGTATATAAAAGTTTAATAATATTTGTTTTTCTTTATCAAATTTAGTAGTTCAATAGCACTTTCTAGGAAATCATTTGAACACAAACAAAACAAGCTGTTGAGTGTTACTAATCAAGTAAGTAAATTAATAAACTAAAAAAAATTTTTATTTAATTATCAACTCCTTTTACAGGTTACAAGCATCAACGTGAGTCGCGCCAGCTTGTCCGCTCCTAAAATAGATTTGAAATATATTAAAGAAAAAATATTCAATAACGTAAAGGCTAATCTAGTTGATATAAATAAAAAACACGAGGAATATATGAGGGTAAAGTTGAATTTAATTGATGAAAGTGAAAAAACTTTACAAAATGCAAGTGTTTTGGTTAAAAAAATGGAATTCGTGGCTGATACTACTGAAAATGTTATACCAGAAGTAAATGACATACATGAGATAAAGTTTCTGGTAAGTTATTCTATTAAAAGTAATGTTATTTTGCCGAATGGAAAATAATTTTATTTTTTTTTTTATTTAAAGAAATGTACTGAAAAAAGTGTCAGAAAAAAAAGCACAAGAATTCAAAATCGTGAAGAGGCTAAAAAAATGAAATTAAGTTATGAAGGTGAGTCAACAACGAGAAGACCTAACTTCTTGTTACCTTTTCACAGAAATTGGAAACGAGAAATTTTTTATAATTTGCAAACATCAGAGATAGAGGTTAATTACACAGAGCCTACAAATAATCGAAAAATTAACCACCCTGATGGATTAATTCCTTATAGTAAGTATTTTATTTTTTTAAAATTTATTGTTTGGTATTAATTTTAATTTTCATAATATTGTAGTTATAGATGATTTGAAAATTGAAGATTTTGACTTCGAGACGTATGGTTTTTTACAGGATAACAGGTCAATTGAATTCAAGTCTCTTATTCACGATTTTGAATGAGAGGAATTTTAGAATTTATTTTAAATAAATTATACCGAATTTTAGCAATTTGGAAGATGTTTAATTGTGAAATTTATGGTTCTGTTAATATTAACAAAAATTAATGTTGGTTTTTATGTACAATTGTTAAGTTTAAAGTTTTCTCAAATCAGGTTATATTTTAAGTTCAATTAAATTACTTTCCTGTTTTATGTATTTTATAAATCCATATTGTTAATTTGTTGTTAGAAATTGCGGAGTAAAATAATTTGTAGTATATAATAAATTTGTTTTTGTTAGTTTATAATTTTGTTATCTTCTTTTTCCGAATGAGGTTAAAATTAGAATAATACAAAAAGTAAGGTGTTTTTGTTCGTTTTTTGTATTCTGAATCTTACATTTAATGAATATATATTCTATTATTATAAACTATTTCATATCAATAAACTTCTTGGATTGAAGATGTAATATAATAAAAAGGTTTATAAATGTTATTAAAATGTATTATGATTTTAAAAGTAAGTTAATGAAAAATTATATTTCTATATATTTACTACATTTACAATAGAAAATAGAAATTATTATTAAAAAATTTTTTTTGAAATATTTACTGTTAAATGGCTTATATAATTGAAAATGCTAAAAAAAATGTAATGTGTAAATTAGATTAGTTGTCAATGTCAATGTTAACTTTTATTTATTATTTTATAGATAATTAGTATGATAATAATAGAAAGAAAAGAAGCAAAATAGATGAATATGATAATAAAAGATAAATATTCATTTACTTATAAGATAAACACTAAAATATTAATTTAAAGAAAGAAACTGTTATTTTTTTTTTCTATTCAGTTGCATCTATCAATTTATTAATTAATTAATGTGATATCAATAAATTGTGTTAAATTTAATTTAATTAATTTATTTAATTTCAATTTAATTATCTTAATTAATTTTTATCACGTATTAAATCGTTTGCAATCGTTTGAGGAGAATAAAAAATTCTGCTAGATACAAGCGGAATTCAGTTTGCCGCAGGCTGATTTTTTTATAAGGGTATACATAATGTATTGCTGGTTATTCCTTGTTTTTAAAAGTACGCAGTAGGACATTTATCCGATTCCCCTTATGAAACTTCGTCTATAATGATTATTTGCCCAACAAAAGGAGGGGTAGTGAGTCACCTTTTCGATTTTTAAAGAAATTATTTCAGAAATAAATAAAAAATGAAATAATATTATTTAACAAACGATAATTATTTGAAAATTTAATTAATTTCACTAATTTTAAATTTTTAGGTTTATTTAAATTTTGAAATAACGCGCTATTGCAAACTCATTTTGCTAATTCACTTTACAAATTCATTTGAGTGTGTAAGCAGCCCAATGAAGTCGATCCGTGATATTAATACCAATAGCAGTTTGTGACTTCATAGAAGAAGGTAGAAAATTTTAGCGGAAGTTAAATTAATTGTAATTTTGGTAAATTAATATTTTTCTAAATGAATCTTTTATTGGAATTCCATTTAATAAAAAAAAAAAAAAAAAATTTCAAATAGTATTTTGTTACGTTTTAAATAGTCTTAAAATCACCGCAAAGTCGCCATTTTGGGTACGATTAATATTGATATTTTTGATATTTTACATTACCTTGAAAACCAAGCATTTTCCATCCCTTCCTCCGTAGTTTTTTGAAAAAGGCAAATTGAATGCAAAATTGATACAGCTTATACAAACAACTGTATTGTAAGTATATTCTAAATATTATATATCATAATGAATGATATGTTTATTTAATTTTAGTTACTTTATTAACCGTCTGAATTTATAAATTTCTATTAGAAGATCTTCCCTTTTTGTAGAGAAAGGGCGAAAAAGGTTATAAACTGCTACGAGAAGAGACAATAATTCCAAATTTGGATTCATGATGAATAAAGATTGGCACTTGGGAGAATTAGCATGGGCCAAAATGTTTAATTACCCATTTTGGCCATGTACTGTAATCAACGAGCCGATAACTCAAATACATAAAAAAATAATAGGTATTGAATTTTAATAAATAAAAATGATATACAAAATCTCAATAATTGACAAAAATGTTTTAGATTGCAGTAACCAAAAAGTAATGTTGATACATGTTCATTTTTTCAATAAAAATGAGGAACATATTTGGGTTTCCGCAGATGAAATTTTGCCATTTTTTGGACCTGAACACTTTAGATTGAAAGCAAACTCTTCAACCGATAGAGATAAAAATAAGAGATTTATGATCGAGCCTAATATATTTCAGGATTGGAATATTGCAGTAAATGAGGCAATGGACGTCTTGAAAGAATTAAATATAAAGGCTCTAGAGCTATTCAATTCAAAAAAAACAAAAAAACTTGTGGGCAAGGTAAATTAAAGTATATTTAGGTTAAATTTTTATGCAATTGTAATTCATGAATCATAATTTTGTTTATTATTTTTAGGATAATAAAACAAGTAATTTGCAATTAAAAAATATACACAAAAAATCAACTGCAATCACAAAAGATCAAAATAAGTTTAAAAAAGCAAAAATAAATGAAAAACCAATTACAAAAAAAATTATATTGGAAGCACCTGATTTCGAAGTTTATTTTGATAGAAATTTAGATATGATTAAAGCACAACATGGCGATGTTACAGAAAATGAAATTAGGGCATATTTATTAACAATATGGGAGGTAATGTCATCTGTTGAAAAATCCAAGTATCGAGGTACATATAAAATTAAAAATAATTAATCAAAAGAATTATTGTAAAGTTTTATTTTATATACTCCAAAAAATAAGTTAAATCTTAAAAGTTGTGATTTTATTTATTTTCAATTATTATTTGCAATGGTACTTTATTTAGAACAATAAGTTATTGATTCTTTATGTAATTTACATTTTAATTAAATTTTCCATATCTAATTTGTTTTATTTTCTTTCTATTAATCCCTTCTAATTCTCATCTCTTCTCTTAATGAAAAAGGACAGATAAATTTTAAGGCTATTTAAAATGATATAAGGCAATGTGAAGAAGAGAGAAAAAAGAATAAAATACTCTGAAACATAATTTTTTTACTTTTAATGAACCCAAATTTTTAATAATTATCAACATTTATAAATGTAATAAATAAATAAATCATGCATAACAATTATGTTCTAGGATGCTTATATTTTTTATCTTTAACCGTTATCAATAACAGCTTTTAAAAGTTCTCTAAAGTACGTTATCTAGAACTATTTAAAATTTTAACAATTTAGATTAGTTATTTATTACTAATTTTATAATTCCTATAGCTAGAATAATATCAAAAGACTTGATTACAGTATGCCGGCTTTGGAAAGTATTTTGCATCAATTATCTTTATTTAATTTATTTTTAAGCTTATTGGGAAAAAAATTAAGATAGTAATAATATTTAATTTTAAAGACTTTTTATTTTAATTGTAACACAAATACTTGTCGGTGAAATACAGCTCCACGTTGCAAATGTAACATCTCTCCATATTCTCCAAACACTCCCGACAAAAAATATGCCCGCATTTTAATGCGGGCCTAGATCCACCTCCAGTCATTTTTTGGCATATCGGGCAATCTGTTACCCTTTTCTTACCTTCATATGGAACTGGCGGTTGATCAGTCCACGGTCTCCTCAAAGTTACATATGTATCAACAGCAACTGTAAACAGAAAGATAATCATTACGCAATTAAGCAGAATATAATTTTGCAAAAAATTTGCTTAATATCCTTGTTATACCTTTAGGTTTTTTACTCTTTTCTGGTTGTGGTATCACTAGGTTAACTGTAACCTTGTGGACTGAAAAAAAAATTTTGTTAGACAATTTCTTTTAAATTTTTTTTTTTTTTTTGAATAAAACAATTATTTCTCACTTTTTCTTCCACCAGACATTCTTAGGAAACTCTTATAAATTTTTTGTGTGGAGCAAAAAAATTTTTTTATTGGCACTTCGTTGTTTTTCTGTATGTTCGCTCGCGCATTCATAACACGTGTCGGAGTTAATGTGCTCTAGTGCACGGTGCCAGATCATAATTTCTAGGGGCGCTACAGTGTCTAAGCGCGAAAACCTCAAAAATTATCAAAATCAATCATTTTCTTATATAAAATTTATGCCATTTATAAAATATATTGAATAATGGACTTGGGGAATTGCGGATCCCATAATTTTTTTTAGCTAATTTATTAATTTGTTAATAGCTATGGGGCTATCCATATTTTACGTAAGACAATTTTCGGTGTTTTTTTACCCCCCCTCTCCCCTTTGTAAGAAAAAATAAGAATTTCACCTACCTTCCTCCCCCCTTTGTAAAATTTTACTCTTGCTTAGCCCAATCAAGTAAATTGTGCTTCTTTGAATGCTAACTAAGATAAATAAATAATTTAATTAACATTTTATCATTTTAAATTTTATCAGTAAATAATTACTTATTAATAATTACTTGGATCTGTAATAAAGCCACTGGAATTGAAAACCAATATGTAATCGATATATTGAAAGCTAATTTTTTGAAATCGCCAATTACAGATATAGGTAAATCTAGAATTTCAATTTATGCTTATTATACTTATTATATAAACTTAAATATGTTGCAGCCCTGAAATTGTGGCTTCCCACATAAAAATAAATGTCATTTTCGCATATGATATTAATGCTTTACCAAGTTTTTCCACTTTTTAATTTTAATTTATTGCGATCTAAAACTGCGGGAAATTTCTCTCTTACTTTCGTTCAAATCCAAAAAAAATTAACTTGAATTAATATCACAAGGTAAAATCGAGACATAAATTTCATTAGCATGCTTTTTAACAATACTGCTTTTTACTATATTGGTTTTTTAGACTTGCGGTATTTAAAAATAAATTGATTAGTGTTATTATTGATAGCACATAATTATTATATTTCGTGTAGAGAGCAAATCATCCTATATGGTAGAAAACTAATGAAAGTGGTTGGTTGTTATTCATAAAAAGTTAATTTAAAATATTATTTTTTTAAAAAATTATTTTTATTAAATTTATTAATTATTTTTATAATTTATTAAATTTAAAATATTATTTTTTTCACCGAATTTTGCAGTTTACGGGTCCATTATTTGGAATAAAGATTAATGATTCGTATTTGTGTATTCTGAAACCCCAAGTGTCTTAATCTAGAATACTTAATTTTATGTTATTAAATTAATATCTTTTTTATTAAATTTTGCGTTACCGAGGTCAATTAGTCGGAATTTTTGAATTTTACACCTGATATTGACTCAGGGTACCCAAAAATTCGCTTAATTATATCTATAAATAATTTTTTATTTTTAAGTTCACTGCCCCTCGATATAAAAATTTATCGTTGATTCTGTAATTTAAAAATTTACACAACATAGACTGTAAAAATTGAGGATTATCGGTTATAAATTGTTAATCTGAAATCTAGGACACGTATTTACGGAATACTGTTTGGAGAGTATAATTACATTCCAACTACTTTTCTGTATTCTGTAAGTTTATGGTTATAAAATATATAATTTGTTAAACTTGAGGCATTCAATTTTTTAAGGTGTATCCTTTTTTTCTTGAGAGAAATATGCAAATAAATTTCTTTTAATTTCGTTATTTTTATATTGCGGTAAAAAGGTTTTAATATATTGATAATTTTGCAAAAATCAAAAATAAAATAATACATTTATTTTACAGAAAAAACAAGGAAAGAGAGATGAAGTAAGGAAGCAGAAAGTAAAAAAAATGATGATCATGATTATGACAATATGAAATAAGTTAAATTATTTAATTAAAATGTTATCTGCAACTGAAGTGACTCGAGCAGGGTTTTCTAGATGTCTATTTCTATTACAAAGGTCTTTTGCATTACAGTGTAGAAGAGGTCTTTCATTACAAATACTCCATCCCAATAACGAGATGCGTCTATATTAAAGAACATTCAGCTGTTGAAATTTGGATGCGTGATAAAGGTTCCAACCTCTTCCAGGTAAGAAAATTTTTTTCTTCTTCGTCTTTAATCAATGGTTTAAGGGAGTTGAAGCGTGGAGGAAAGAAGATATATTTTTTTTCGGACTTCTTTCTTCCTCTCACGAGTTTCGAATAAAAAATTCCAAAATGTTTTTGTTTATATTTCTGTAAATAAACTCCTAATAGCTCTGAAATTTTTTCAGTGTGTTTTTATAATAATAAATTATATTTTAACCAAATATTATCAAAATCTGTTTTGTAAATTTTGTACAATTCGTACTTATTAAATCACATGCATATTTCACGTAAGAGATTTTAAGAGCTCCAAACATATATACGCAAATTTAACCGTGCTAAAATTTTAAAAAAAAGATCATTAAGCGCTAGAAATTTTGAGATTTAAAAAAATTTAGATAACATATTAGAAAACTTTATTTTTGAAGGAATTCAAAAATTTTGTTACAAGGCAATGTAATGTTTCAATCCATCCTTATCAAAAAAGTTTTTTTTAAAAGTTTACAAAGATTTCAGATTCTAATTTAATTACATTGTGAGATAAATTTCATTACTGCTGGAGCAAATTTATTAAAAAAAACGAAGAGCTTGAATTAAGTATAAATGACTTAAGCTTAAATATGAGGCAATATGAGTAATTTATATTAATATAATGTATTTTTATTTTATTTTTCATAGTTAATATGTAGTTGAATTTACCTCTATTTATACTATCGGGAAAACATTTTACTTTCGAGAAACTTTCGTTTATTTACAAATATAATCGTTGGTATAGATAATTTAACATAAGTGTATCACCTGGTGTATTCATAATTTTTCAAAATTTTTCGCCTAGAAACACCAAGCAAAATTTTATAGAATAATTTTTTTAGTAATATTTAATGAAACGCCAAATTTCGCAAGGAAAATGTTAGATACCTTTCGTCAAGTAAATACTTCAAGCCATTCAAATGTAACTCTTAAGTAATAATTTAATATATTAAATTTAAGTTTTTGTAAATGGATATTTATTTTTAAAATTTTGAAATATATTGTGATCTCCAGAAAGTTGCTTACATTTATACTGTACAATGGAAATTTCTCTTTCGCGAAAAAAAGTTTATATTATTAAATTGAAAATTTTTTTTTTGATGTAACTTCTTGGATAACTGAATTTATTAAATAAATTTATGTTATATATAAAATAATAACCTTTAAACAAATAGATTTTAAAAATTTTGTTTATACAACAGTCATTAGAATGTTATTAATATATAATTAATATGTAATTAATAATTAATATGGCTTATTAAAAAATATTTAACACTTAAAGATTTGTATGGAATATAAGAAATAAAGAAATTTATATAGTCTTTTTTGAAATTGATTTTACTTAATTTTTTTTTTATTTGGATATAATAGTAAATCGATATTGAATAATAAAATTAATAAAAATTGTGATTTATTTATCCATATATTTTTGTTTATTTATAATTATTTTTTAAATTAGCGATAAAATAGTGCCTTCCATTTTGCATTCCAAAAAAGGCATTTTTTAAAATTTGATTAAAATTATCTTCTACACAAAAGAAACATACATTAGTTTTTAAGCAGTTATATCCGAAGACTATATGCATAATTTTTAATTTTTTTTATATTTTCTATAGTTGACGCGTCAAAAATCGGAAAAAAAAATAATTAACCAAAATACGTTAATGATAATTTTGTATCTTATTAATTTAATATAGCTTTTTAAATTTTCATTTTAAATGTCAATGCCTGTGATCAAATTCACTACCATTATACTGTCAACCGTTCGATTTACTTTCGAGAATGTGAGAGTATAATTTATAACACGTTAAATAAAAGCAATCGATGTATTTACTCATGTTTATTTGTTTATTTTAAAAATAACATTTTAAGCAATATTTTATCCCTAATTTAAAAAATAGCTATTTATCTACATAATTTTTAATTTTAATTTAAAATAGTTAAAGTTACCCTAAAATTATTTCTATTTTATTCCAAATTGGGAAAATTTTCCTCTATACAAAATGTTAAAAAAAACTGTAAAAAATAACATTCAGATGCCTATTGTTGACAGAAAGGTCACTTCGAGCAATAAATGATGTTACTTTCAATATAAAGTGCAAGTTCTAAGACTTATTAAACAGTCTTTATGAGTCCATATAAGTTTTTTAAACAGGACTGAAATTCCTGTAAGCCTTTAAAAATCTCAGAAAGTCGATGGAAGCCTTTCCAAATATTCATATAACAACCAGTTAATGCAAATAATTGTTACAAAGTAGTGGAATCTTAAATAATACATATGATAAAAATAAAACCAGCAGCCTATCTCTTTTGAACTAATATTTTATGAATATATGAAATCTAAACTATTTTTTACTTTTTTTTTGGTTCAAATGATAATTTTCACATATGAAATAACTAAATCGAAAAACTTTCTTTGGCATTATTTCGATGGATAAACATATTACAATTAAAATTTAATTATATATGATATTATATATTATATAGGGGGGTACCACCCTTTGAAACCTTAGTGTTTATGAAAATACTACTTACTGAACCAAAAAAAAATCAAAAATATGCTGTGGCCGATATACATTGATATACCACAGCAGTCTTTTTTATCTGCCAATCTAATTTTTTGTTTACACTCAAGACACAAACATAATTTTTTAAACATTAAAAAAGTTTTACAATACCTTTAGTATAATAATTTTTTAGGATAATTTAAGTATTAATATACTTACAAAAATAGATTTGAATTGTTTTATAGAAATTTTTTAGAAACGAATTGTTTTATATTTTACAATTTAATTTCTGCATTAATTTGGGAACAGGTTTTATAATTTTTGAACATTAAAAAAAATAGCATACTAAGTACTAATGTTAAAAAAAATGTAAATTCATTTATTTATTTATTTAATTTAGAGAAATAAGAATCAGAGAAGGTAAAAGAAACTTTGCATCTTAGGAAAAAGAGATAGAAAATAGTTTACAATTTTTTTCACAAATTACTTTAAAAACGTTTATAGAATACGTAAAAACTCTTTTATTGTCTCAAAAATGGTATAAGACCCTTTCCAAATCGCACGTATATAATCTTTCGAGGTGGAACAGAAAATTAATTTTATAATAATTTTATAATTAATATACATCCGCGAATACCAAATTTCAAAGGCCAACAATGAATACATTAAAATTGCCCTTTTTATGGGAATAGTTTTAATTTTTTATTTTTTGTTTCACTTCTCCCATTTTTGTTTTAGGGAAAAAATTTTTCAATCAAAATTTATATGAAGAAAAACTTTGCGTTAATTTCTCAATTACAATTGCCTAAAATAAATAAAGAACGCAATAGTTAATAAAATTCTAAGCTGAAAATTTTAATTGTTATTAGAAATATCAAATGGTGAAAGTAACTAATTCAAAATTAATGATTTATATGAAACGTAATTTTTATAAAATTTCGTATTTAATAATTTGTTTATTTTTCTTTATGTAACATACAAAAGTCATTTTCAATGTGAGAATGTGGAAACGTCCGTATTGACATCTACTGAAAATATGAGGGAAGCCTATGGCCAAGGGGCGGTCCACTTAGCGCACAATTCAATGTGCGCCTCTGTGCGCCAAAAAGTGCGCCAGTGATAATTCCATACAATCCACATTGTAAGTATAATAAAGTGTGCTCTGGTTATAGACTTTCAAACTTATGATGGAGCACACACTTTTACACTTAGAATATGGATTGCTTAACGAATTCTTACTGGCGCACTTTTTGGCGCACAGTGGCGCACATTGAATTGTGCACCAAGTGGACCGCCCCTTGCCTATGGCGGGAAATTTGAGAAAATGAATATTATAGATTTTAATTCATATTATATACTTTATATTATATATATTTCACTTATTATATACTGATTATTTAAGCCGTATAAAAATTTATGAAAATAAACGAAGTTTTGTGCTTATCAAACGTAAATAATAATTATTCATAAAAATTTTTTATATTATTGGTCACCCCCCTCTGTCCAAATCGGTGTTAACTTAAAAAATATTTTTGTTTTCTCAAAATGATTATAAAAGGGTATAGTTTTTCATTCTCATTGGCCTTTACAACTCTGTAAGTATATTAAACCCATTTAACGTCTTAACCGTGGCATGTCCAAGTTTTGAAAACAAAAAAATTGAAACAAAAGTATATTAGCGTTAGGTTTATATAATAGGTTATTTTACGAAAATTTGTTTCGTAAAAAATAATGAGAAGCACGATGTAATGAATGCTTGAAATTTGGTTTATACTGTCCCTGGTTTGTTACGTTTTAAATTCGTTTTCCTTTCAGAGCAGGTTTCAAGAGTATAGGTTTCAGACCTTTCTTTTGAATTTTGTCTAATTTTGCAATAGATACAAATAAATTGACACTTGTCAAATAAAGGGGAAGGAAATTTTAATGTATTTGTAATTGAAATAAATGTATATGTAATTTTCTTCTTTTAATATACGTTGAACTTAAGTCCTTTAACTGACCCTGCATCTACTAATGCGCAATGAGAAAATTATTAATGCCGGGAACTTGAATCGTAATTACGCCGGTTTTTTTTCATCTATTAATTGTTGAATTGGAAATAAATTGAGCGCGGGCGATTGCACGCTTTACGTAAACAATAAAATTATAATATAATTTTATTTTTTGCTATTTTTAGGAGAGAGTGCTTGCTGGCATGGCGCCACTATTTTCGGCTTCTCTCTCAAATTTCTGATACCGTATTTGGTTTTACGAATGAGTTTTTAAATATAAAAAAGCAGTAGAATAATAAAAGATGGATCAGTTAGAAAATAACTATAACAGATTATAGATCAAAGATAGATTTCAGAAATCAATAAACTCCTAAAGAGCACTGAAACCTTAAACCGGTATTCCAAATCTGGCATCAAATGCTCTCGATGCTTATGCAAATTAACGTTTTATAAAAAATAAAAGAAACGTTGGTTAAGGTTGCATTCCAGCACCTACTCGTTAGTTGCGGGGGCGGTAATATAAATGATCACTGTCGTTACCTGAGATGGGAAACTTAAAATTATTTTTTTAATTATATTATTTGTATATTCAGCCAATAATTTTTTTGGAAAAAAATAATACAAGCGGAATTCAGTTTGCCTCAGGGCGATTTTTTTATAAGGGTATACATAATTTATTGCTGGTTATTCCTTTTTTTTAAAAGTACGCAGTAGGACATTTATCCGACTCTCCTTATGTAGCTTCGTCTATAATAATTATTTGTCCAACAAAAGGAGCGATAGTGAGTCACCTTTTCGTCTTAGAATCGATCCATATATTACTTTTAATAATCTTTGCCTTGGTCCAAAGTTTAATCCTAGCAGTCAATTACTGAATAAATATTTTTAATAACAGGGATGCTTGTTTCATTATAATGACTTTCTTATTAAATGAAGGGGAGGTCTAGTTCGACTTGGATTAAACTGTGGAATCTATCTTTTTTTTTTCGATGGTGTTTTGCTATTTTTGTAATTGAGGATCCAGTATACGCTTTTATATGCGTCAGCATGTCCCTGAAACCCAAGTGCCACAGTCAGGAATGATTTATTAAATTATTGAAAATAATAATATTTCCCCGAATTTTGCAATTTTGGTGATCATTATTTAAAATTGGGTTAAGAAATTCGAATTGAGCATGACCTTGAACATTGAGTGCCTCAGTCTAGAAAAAGTAATTAAAATTCTTAAAAATTTTTTTTTTTTCACCGAATTTTATTAATTATTTATTTATTAATTATATATTTTATTGAATATAAATTTTATTAATTTTTCGGGATCATTATCTAGAATAAAGGCTAAAAATTATGAAATTATTAAAGATAAAATTTTTTTTTCCATTTGTGAGCTTTGAAAAAATTATCATTCGAATTTTTATTAATCAACTAAAATAGAAACATCAATTAATACCCACTCGTTAAGAAATTGAAAATAGTTAAATTATCTTTTTATATGTAATAAGTAATTTCCGCCAAAAGAACGTCCGAATGCAAAAATAATTAATATGTAAATATTTTATGATTTATAGTACAGTATTTGATTAAAAAATACAAGAGAAAGAAGTGCAAGTTGTTATTTTTATATATGATTAAAAATTAAAATTATTTTGGTTCTTATTAACTTACAATGATGTATTTTATGATGAATGAAGCATTTTCTCGATACCTTTGTTAAAATCATGATTTTATAAATATAATATCGTATATAATATATACTATAATATATACTATATATATAAATATAATATATAATACATACTAAATAAGAACACTCTAATATTTTATGTATTCGTGAAATTTATAGAAAATTTCTTAATTTTATTTATCTGCTGTTTCTCACGAGCTAAATTACTCCAGTTACGATTTTCAGTTTCCTTCGTCGGTCGTATCGACTCGTCTTGTTTCGTCGATTGATAAGATTCAATTAAAAAATAATTTTCAAAGTTTTGCAAAAATTTCGTGACCATGGATTACAGTTTAATTTAATCTAATTTTAATATAGCCGAATTGAGGAGTAGCTTCAATATAAAATAAATTAAACTTGTGTATTTGTGCATTCACTGATTAAAAAAATTTTTCGAAAAACAGTCTTTTTAAAAAAATAAAAAATAATTTTAAGTTAGGATTATTTTCTTATAAAAGGCAGCAAGCTATTTTCTTCGACAATCAAAACGGAATCAAAAAATTGGTTTAGATTTTAATTTTCAATGGAATTGATGCGCGAGATTAATAACCGTAATCCGTAATACAGTACAAAAAGAAACGGTAGTAAGAGAGGGGAATCGCGTGGGTGAGAACTAATTTTCTTTCAATTAATTTTTCGCTTTTAAGACTTTTCTTATTTTATTTCTCACTTAAATAACTTAAAATTAGGTTTATTATTTACAAAAAAAAAATTCTTCTTCTCCTTCTAAATCTAGGCGTGGACCAGTAGGACGTTTTGATGCGTCGGGTTCCAACTTGTCCTATTGTGACAAACAAATAAAACGTTCCCATCTGTATAAGCCTGGACTTTAAAAAGGTCATAATAATTAAATACAGAAATTTATTAATTTTCATTCTGAGTAAAAGTAATTTTTTTAATAGCATTGTGGCATGTTGTCTTTATTTTAAAATTTTATTCCAACGTCATCTAAAAAAACCAGAAGATACACTCGCCGAATTCCCTACGTGTTCGACAAACACGTGTATTTTCGCCACAGATACACTAAAATATTATACGACCCATGTCCTTAAATAAGGAATGAACAAAATTTCAATTTAGGGCGATTTGGGTCTATCTTTACATTTCTAAACCCGAGACGTATATATTTATATTTATATTTTATTTGATTCTTAAAAGAGTTCCCCAACCCTTTGGATTTGGTTTTAACAAATTCGTGAATAATAATACAATGCAAACTTATTTTACAACACTAAACGAAAGTACAAAAAAGCCAAGAAAATTGACAAATCTTTTATCAGAAAATAAAATTACAAAGATTCAAAGTATAAAGAACCATTTACTCTTAAAGGTTTAGTTCAAATCTTTCTTTTAGTATTGTTATTTTTAAATTTTACATTATAAACTTATTTACTTCATGTAAATTATATTTATATGGATATTTGTTATTATTTTATAAGATGAAATTTTATGAATTTCCCGCTGTTTATATATAAGTTAAAAACCATTTCTCTTGTGAGAAACGTTCTTCTGTTAACAATAGCGGTAGAATTTTTTATTATTAACATCTTTTTATATTCTATTTTTCATATTTTTATATTTTAAATTGATAAATTAATTTTGTATAATGTACGGATAAATATAATAATTGAATAAAATAAATTCAATTTATTTACATTCATAAAGCAGTATTATTTTCGAACTTTATTTTATTAAGTTTTTATTTTCATTACATTATATCTAATACTGCTAAACGTTTATTATACTTTTACTCGTAATTGATTTAATTTGGATTTATTTATTAAAGGTTTACTTTAAAGATTACTGAAGTAATGCGTTTCTTCTTATGAAAAGCAGGCTAATTGTTGGTATTTTATAACTCGTATTAATTTTAAGCTAATCACTAATTAACGAATAGTCTTAATTAAATATTTGCGATGGGTTTGTACATGAAGCAAGAAATTGTAGTGTAAAATTTCATTATATATATATACCAAGTTATTTGTTATTTATAATACATAGAAATTTTCAAAATTATTAAATCATGTTTCCAAAACCTGTGCAAAAAATTTTATCATTTGTTAATATGAACCATGTTTCAATTTCTAAACGAGTTTTAATCAAAAAATAAGATCTATCCACCAGTTTCAACTCAAATAGTTTTCTCGGACCTATGCACATTTGAAATACAATTTACAATTGATATTATTCTAGAACCAAATCGACGTTTCGTTTTATTACTTCTAACTTGTAGTCTAATTTTATTAAAAAACATTTTTGTGAAGAAAAGTGTAGAAAAATAGTAGTAATATAAATTATAACTTTTATTTTTTAACTAATTTTTTAGCTAGATGTATATTTTAAAATTTGCGAATAGAAGACATAAAAAAAATCTACCGTTACTGTGCTAAATCTTAGGTCTACTGAGTACTCTGGCTCAATAACTGCATTGACTTTGGTTTCCAACAGCTGCGAACTAATTTCTTGCTAAATAGAAAAAAATCATTAAGAAATTTAAACCTTTAAAATATATTTATTATTTTCAGTGATTGTCGTTATAAGCGTAACTTATAATTCTGCATAACTGAGGTCTTTCATTTACTAAAAACAAAAATTTCGTTAATTAAAAAAAGAAAACAAATAAATCTAACCTCGAGACCAAAATTAACATAGACAAAAATGTAAATTCTCTAAAAATTTTGCATCAATGGTCACTAGGTACTTCTGCACCAAAGGTCCTTAAATTAAAAATATCCTAAGACCATTTAACTCCCCCCCCACCTAAAAACCCTCTCTCCTGCAGGGCTAAATTTTTCGAATACCCCATACAATAAACATGTTCCACATGTTGTTTTATTTTTAAACAAGATTTTTTCACAAAAATAGGAAAAATCAATGACACACTTAATTTACAATACTCGAATTATGGTTTTTTTCCCTTCTCTTCTAATACAATTTAAAAAAAATTTGCGAACTGTTACGACGCATGTGGATTAAGTTGGCGCAAAAAAAAATACGTTCGTGAAAGGGACCGGCTTTATACTCTATTATACTCCTGTGAATCATATTCAAAATTATGATCAGACGCCCAAGTTTGTGTAAATTTTTTCGTTATTTACTATCAATTTTGTTATTATACTTTTTTCATTGTTTTTGATCTTTATTTAATTTTTTGGTTATTTTCAACAATATTAAGTGATTATTTTGTATTATTTGACAAAAAAAAAGAATTTTGTTTTATCAGAGTTTGTAAATTAAAATCACCGAATTTAAATATAAAAAATAAAATAATGATCAAAATCCATTCACAGGAAAAAAATATCAGAAGCCAAGAAATCCAAAAAGAAAATTTTCAAATAGTAAAAGATAAAAAAAAAAAATTCATTCATATTTATGCATTAAAATCGCTTTGAAAACCGGACGTCTCAAACAACCAGTAATAAATTATGAATTATACATAAATAATTAAAAATTATAAAAATATAAATCAAAAATTGAGTACCACTTAACTGTAAAAAAAAATTAAAAAAAAATTTGTTATGTGAAGAACAAATTGGTACTTTTGATATTTTTTTTTAAATTACTGTTCTCTGCTTTTTTATTTATTCCATGTATTTCTTTACAATTAATATGAACGTAAATAAATCAGAAGCCAAAATCCAATACAAAAATTTTAATTAAAAATTATTTTAAAAATGCAATATAATATAATTGCGCAAATAACAAATGTTGAAGAAATTCATCCGTTAATGATAATAACAGTCACGAAAGATAAAACTGAATCCAACATTAAAAAAGGCCGATGAGAACAAGTAACAAAGTATACTTAACTAAAATATTGAATGTATACGAAATTGGATATTGCATTGCTTTTTTATATAGATATGCGATTGCATTTCACTTGCGAGAGAACATATAGAAAACAATAATTCTTGACTTAATCAATTTCAATTTCAAGAATAAGTAACAAAATACAAGTGTTAGTATTTTAATAATTAAATATTATTTTTAATTTTTTCAATAAGTAACATATATATCTATAAGAAATTATAGTTGAAGAAGAAAAACAGGTCGAACATTTATGAGAGAGTAGTGGTGAATGTGAATATTTTTATATACAAACTTAAATGATTGATTTTCGATTCATATATAAAAATTTTTTATAGCGATTTTAATTTTCAAAGGGATTGAAATAAATTTTCTTATATAAAAATTCAATTTTCTATTTATCATAATTTAACCTTAACATTTTCAAAAGGATTTTAATTCATGAAATTTAATTTTATATATATAATTTGAAAAAAAGGGTAAAAAATTAATTTGTATATATGCGTGTTGAGTGTGTATGTATAGAAATCATAGCTTAAGAAGAAGAACAGATCAAATATTTATGAGAGAGTGGAGATGTATGTGAATATTTTTTCACACAAACCTGAATGATTGATTTTCGATTTTATGTATAAAAATTTTCTTTATTCATAATCTTATGATATATGCCTATAAACAATTGAACCAAAAAGGTTTCTTTTAAATATGTGTCTTTTTTAATTCTTCTTATTTCGAATCCAGTGATCTCAATGACAGTTATATTATACTTTTTAGCAGATTTAAAATCAAAATAATAAAATAATAACAATCATTGAAAATATTTTAAAATAATAAGCACAATTCTTATTATTTCTTTTGTAGCTCAAATCTAATAATCTTATCTTTAACAATAAAAACATTTTCTTGGCGTATAATAATAAAAAAGTTTCTCATTTTTTGTAATTTAAATTAGAGTTCTTAAATTTGTAATTTTATATTTTTTGCATGTAAGAAAAATTTTTTTCACACTAAAAATACAAAATAAAAAATGTATAAATGTTTTTTAAACTTTTTTATTATAATGCAAGTTTTCGTATTGAAGAAAATGGTAAAAAAATATTATCTTGTTAGTCCTTATGTCGTGTAACGTTTAAAAAGTAGTCTTTGAGCAATTACTATTTTAAATTTTTGACGTAAATATACTTCTTTAATCTACTACAAGATTTATTTATGTGTTTAAAAATAATTAAATGTAAGTTTTTTGTAGATGCTATCGAGAAATCAAATAAGATGTTTGTTGAATATCTTTGTCTTGGTAATACTGTACAAAGTTGGGCAACGTCACCTGTGCATATAGAGCCTTATATGAAACAACCCATAATAACACCTCTATCAAGGTACTATGTCCAAACAGAAAAAAAATGGTTGATAAGAATAAAACTATATTTGTTATTCATTAAAATGAATCTTCGCAATTTCCATGGAAATCGTCTGTCAATATCAGAGATTTAAAAATATGAAGAAAAATTTGAATATATTTTAGGTAGATTTTTGCCATTTTGCCAACTTGTTTCCTATTTCTGCCAATATCATCACGCGCGTGCCTTTCACCTTAAAATTATTATATAATGTCATATAATTAATATATATATTAAAAAATTTTTTTCATTCTCTTTTATCAATTATAATCACATTATAAACTTAGTGTTAGACATAACTTTTAAATAAATATATATAATTCTAACTTATGTTAGACAGAAGGGCAGATATAAGGAAAAAGAAAAAAATCGTAAGTGATAATTTTTCTTATTATTAATTAATATTCATCAATATTTCTATAAATTATAATTTTGTAATAAATATGTCATTTATATAGATTTTAAAATTTGAAATTTATACGATTGTCTTTCTATATTTATAATATTGCGAACGCAATTCTATTTCGAGAATTTCAAAAAAAAAAATTTTCTGATTTTAATTTCATAAATTCATATTCTTAGATATACAATTTCATTTGCTTTTAATAATAAATACTTTTCACACATATGAATTTATTCATTAACAGCCTTTTTTTTACCATTAACATAAATTGTAAGGATTTTTAAAAAGTAAATATAACAAAAATTTTGTACAAATATCTCTATCTTATTTTCTTATTTCTTCAAGTGCTTATCAAAATAGATATTTTCAGTTTAACAAAGACTGTTTGCAACATATAAAACTTAAAGGACAATTTTATATTCAAATGATTATTTTATTCCGTTTTACGGATTATTTTGTAGATATATTAAATAAGTATTTTTGTTATAAAATCGTATAAGTGTTGTTTGAATATTCTTTTATATATACACTTAAATGCGCATTTCTGTTTCAAGAAAAAAATCAAATGTATTTATCCTGTATATAGAAAACTTTAATTTTGAATTTATGTTTGTTTCTTTGTCCAAAATGGATAAATTAGACGGCGATAAAAGTTAGAGACTGGATCTTTATAGATTTTCTGCATAATAATTACTTTTTTAAATTGTTTCTTTATAAAATTTATTTTGTTTCAAATAAAATTTTAAATACCCGAATCTGTTATAAAATATTTTATTCTGGAGATGTATTCCTATGCTGATAAAAAATTTTAATATTTTTATTACTCTCAGGCAAAATATTTAATTATTTTATTGCCAAAAGTAGAATTATATTTTTTTTCCCTGAACTCAAATTATTTTAAGGCTGTATAACAATTTATTCTAGTTTTATAAACCCTAACTATTTTAGTTTCTCTCTAGGCTACAGTAAATCTCTAGCTAGGGTTGAACCCTATTTTATAACATTCAACTGTTAATTTCAATTTGCTAATTCAACTTTAATTCCAATTTGCTAAGTGAATTTAATTTTGATGAAAATTTTATGTATATATATTCTTAATATTATCTATAAATGTTTCTTCACAATTTTTCATATGTAAATATTATTTATTTACTTTTTTTTAATTTTTCAGTACTAAAGTATAGCTCTTTGACAGAGATAAATTCGGATACTTTATCTATCGTACTGATCAAATATTTTCATAAAAATTCTACCATATTTTTATTATAATCTCAAAGCAATTCAACGCAAATGTTATTAAGGTAATATTGGACTAATTTCTCTTTTTCCTAAAGAGCCAGCCCTTTCACCTATGCTAGTATATATATATATATCTTACGTGATTTAAAAAATTTTTAATAAAAATAAAAATGTTATATATTAATTGAAGTTAAACTCTAGAAAAACAAAATTTAAATTTATATTATATGCAAATTTATATAACTCAAATCTTCGTGATAAAATCAACTTACTAATTTAGTTAATTTGATAATTGCAACAAGGATAACAAATCTCCATCTAAATACATGTTACTATCTGCCTTAAGTCTTAATACGCTGCAGTTACTCATATTATCTACATTTTCTAAGCTAAGAAAATCTCTTTTTATTTTTTCAGCATTTAATACTTCCAATTGAGGGCAATTTTTAAAAACCTCTTCTACAACCAATCCTATACAGCGAGATACTTCTAATTTAATTAATGTGTTAACTCCTGTAATAACTGTTGTATATTGCTACCAAAAATTTTCTGTTTCGTCAATTATTTGCATTTTTCTTAAATCCAAATGCTGGGTACCGCATATTTTCATTTTATTTGCAAAACTTTGCCAATCAGATATTTTGTTATTTGTTATTCTGATGGTTTTCCAAAACACTTTATTAGCCGCCAAGTCTCTCCAAAGTTTACATACTCTAGCTGCTATAATAAGTTCCTCAATTTTTAAGTACTTGAATATACGCAAAAGAGATTCAGAGCCTGTACACACAGATGAGATAAAATGCTGAGATTGGTCATTTTCTAATCTTTCCTGCTTCTTTCTAAAAATAGAAAATAAAAAAATTTAACATTTTAGCTTATTGTTTCCATTAATTGATAAATTTTACTTTGGATTTTATTTTTGAATTAAAAATTTGGCGCAATAAACTTCCATAAAAACTTTTAAAAACGTTTCATACTTTATTTAAACTCTAGAGAAACTATGGCAGTGTACTCGCCTAAAAATCAGATTCATTATTTCTTTATATTTTGCATTTGAGATTTAAAGCATTAAATTTTCTTAATTAAACATGTTTTTTATCGAAAAAAAAAAATATTTATTTCTAAATGCTTTATAATACAACGTAACTGTAAAAAATCTCTGTCATATAATTTTTTTAGTAAAAACATTTCAAATAAAACTTTATTTGATTTTGGGACATTTATAAATTATGGCCATTTATTTAAGCCTGTACTATCCTTTTTTTTTTCGAATTAAAATAATTTATAACAATCCTTAATTTAAAATAGGTACAAAATCGTGTAATTATTTACCTGTTTATTTCTATTATATTATTTATTGTTTCAATTTTATCACCAATCATAAGTCTACTGTTATGATTACGATCACCTAAAGAAGAAACAGAATTAATATTCTTTTCTATTCCAACAATAGCAACTTCATTTATATTTTCAGCAGGTTTCAAAGTATTTACATGTTTTTGCCAGAATTCTTTTTTATTATTTAAATATGTTTTGTTGGTAGGTAAAATCTTGGTTAAAGAAACAGGACTCGTATTAACTTTTAATGATCTATTATCTGTTATTTTTGAAACTTTCGGCAATTTTAATCCTAACATATTTAAAGGAATTAATGATACTCTTGATTCTTTTCTTTTATTCATTTGAGATTGTTGAATTTTAGGTTGACAGTTCTAAATTTTAAATTTAAAAGAATTATATATATTTTACTATCTATACATTTTTTTATATACCTTGCAGAGAAAAGTTGAACCATTTATCAAGGTTTCAATTCCGGCACATTTAGGATGATACCAACGGACACAAAGTTTACACTGCAAATTTTGTCTTATTCCCATACTTGTAGGACATCTATAATGCTGCATGGATCTTGAATATTTCCCCTGTAACATTAGCATTGCTAGTTAAAAGGAGGAATATTTCTTAAAGAGTTTAAAAAGTAATCTTAAATTTAAAACTTTTTCTTGATTCGTAAATTTAACATTTTGAAACAAATATCCTTTGATATTATTATTTATTATCACAGGTAAATATATATAAAAATTAAAAATTTTTGATAGACTATTTAAATAATTTAAGTATATAAACTATTTTAAAAAAGGATTCTGTAAAATACTGAAATTCATATATTGTTTTTTTGCAGTTTAAAGTAATTTGAAAAATATATATGTGATACATTATTTTATTTATTATGTTAAGTATATATTTTTATCTCAAATAAATAAATAAATTTAATCTATTTTAACTGATTTTTTTTTTTTAATTTTAAGAATTATTGTTGTGGAATGCACGAATCAAAATGCAAATCATATACTTAACATAGTAAAGAAATTCCATCATGAATCATTGGAACATTTTGGTTTATTTTAAATTTTTCTATGAATAAAGACAAATTTAAATTTAAATCTTATTTCTTTTATTTCTAACATTTTAGCCTGTTGCTATAAAAACACAGAAACTTATTATTCATGTCATACAACTTACTTTGATAATTTTTTGGTTTCAATTGATCTATTTTTTTCCACCGCTGACATTTTTTTTTTGTTTCCTTTAGCGGAAGAAAATTTATTATGTGAGGATAATTCATCTTCTTTTACTGCTACTGTTGTTAGTGGTGATTTTACATCTTCTGTAATCATTTTTTATTTAAGATGAAATAAAATTATTTAGAATGTATTATATAAATACAGAAATAAAAATAATTACTTTTGTTACATAATTTTTCAGCTGGTGATTTAATTTTAAAACCTGACCTTCTATTTTTTGATACTTTAGAAGGAAATTTGTGTGATGATGGAGTTGATTTAACTTTTTTAATGAATTTTATTGAAGGAGTTTTTTTCTTGATTTCTGGAGTTTCAACTGTTTTTTCAATTGGTTGATTTGAATTTTTTTTCATTTTTCTTCTTCTTGCATCTCTAATTATTTCTTTTTCTGGATCATTTAATCCAATGGGTTTTTTGTAGAATATAAATATTAGTTATTGAGAGGCTACTTGACCCAACAGAAATAAAAGCAGTAAATTATGTTTATTTTTATACCTCGTGTTAAATATCAATTCATTAAATTATCATAGAATCGATTTTGTTGATAAAAAAATTTTAAGAATGGAAATTTAAAAGAAATAATGTATTTTTTGAGGTTTTTTGTAGTTTTTTTTTAGTTTTTTAAATTTTAACTTTATCTATGATTATATTAACAAATATGTTTTAGAAAATCTAATAAATTATAAAAAAAACTCTTAGTTCAATCATTCTGTTCGTTGAAAAATTTAACATAATTTTATTACAATTGTTGTAAAATAAATTTTACATAAAAATTTTATCTTAAAAAAAATAGATGCAATATAGATAAATGTAGAATTTCGAAAATTTAACCTGATTTACTCAACAGAGATTAAATGTGGTTTTATGGGAGTAAACCTATAAGCTACAATTAAATCTACCATCATTTTATACATGAAAATTATGAAAATATAATTTCATTTTTCTTAAATTAATAAACACTTAGAAACATTAAAAAATAAGGATACTTTTTTAAAAAAAAGACTTACTTTGTTCAGCAACTTCTTTCATGCTCCTCGTCTTTTTACCAATTGGTGTGATGTAATATACATCTGCTTCATGGATTAACGGGTTTGTAGCCCTGTATACTAACTCACGCTTCCAACCATATTAAAAGGTTCTTTAAACAAGGGATTACTTATGTCTATCTTCTTCAGACAACTTCCGCCTACTTGCCTTTTTCTTGATGATGCACCTGAAGTAGAATTATTGCGAACATTTTTGATAATAATTTTTTGATCCGTTTCATTATCATCTTTATTAATTGGTGAATTTTCCTTCTTTTCAGCTGTAACAAGGTGAAAGTTAATAATTTTAATTAATTTTATTTTCAAGAACAATTGATTTTGTTAGTATATAGTACGTACCCATAAATTTTTGTCTGAAATAGTCATGTACATCTGATGATTTTTTTTTTTAAGTTTAAAATCTTGAAACACACCGTCTGATGCTTCTTTATTTGAACATTCAACATATGAAAATTTTCTTTTAATAGAAGAGTTTCTATTAAAATTTGAAGTTTCTACTTCTTGAAAATTGTATTCTTTTAATGATTTTTTATTTTGTGACTTAATTTTTTCTTCAAGCTTATCTGATTTAATGTCTCTCTTGTTAATTTCTTGGTTATGGTATTCTTGTGCCTTTTTTTCAATTCTTGTTTCATTCACACCATTTGCGTCGATGTTATCCATATTTATTGTTATTTTCAAAAAAATACTGTTCCACCTTCTTCCTTTTTCTTGCAATAATACAATAATAATTATTAAACTTTCTATACGAATTTGCAAAGACTCCCAATTGTCATTTGGAAAACATGCTCTCTGTCAGCAAACTTTTGCGTGTATGCACACATGTCAGAAAATTTTGTGTACGTATGTTAAATTATACCCGGAATAAAATTGTCCTGAAGTAAAATTCCCTAAACCTGAATTCATCTAAGTCCCTTAATCGATATTATCCTAAGTCCTTAAGCCCAGATTTTTCAAAATCTCCTAATTATTCTAAGTTTCATTTGACCCCCCCCCCCCCCTTAAATAGGACAAATTTGACCCCCCCCCTTTATTTTCAAGTTCTGAAGTACCCCCTCCCTATAAACATGTTCCATGTTTAAAAATAAGAATTTTAATATAAGTTTTTTTGCAAAAAGAGCATAAGAACTTTTGAAATTAATATAATATTAAGATATTTATAACTTCAAAATAGACCATTAAAATCATTTTGTTATTGATAATGATGAACCGTAGTACAAATTATTTTTTTTGCTTTAAAAGTTTGTATATATATAAAAAAACCTGATTAAGGTGCTGTTTTAATTACGAATATCAATATTCTATGTCACCTACCGATTTTTTTCTTTACAATGACACCGATTTTATGTAAATGCGTTCATTTGTTTTTATAAGAAAAAAACAACTCAATTATTATCAATAAAAAATTAATTTTTTTTTTTGCAAAATATTTCGGAGTGTCCTATATTACTCCTATTTTTCTATATCGTTTCCATGATAACAGAACAATTTAAAACGGGTCTGCGATCTGCCAGAAACTAATTTAGAATTAAAAAATGTTTATTTATAAGATATCATTATCGAGCTTCACTTTTGTATGTTAATAATTTTTCTTATTTTGTATTACTTTAATTTTACATAGTATATTCATTTCTTATTTATTGTATAGTTAAAATATATATGGATTCGACTAATATATATACACTCAGAAAGTCATTTCACTTGCGAGAAAGCGTTAAAAAAATTTTTCATATACTTCAAGACTAAGAAGTATTTGAATTAAACCAAAAAAAATATACCATTTTAAGAATAAATATTGGTTTTGTCTTTGCGTACATTAATAACATATTAAATATGATATTATTACTTTTGGATTATACTCTATAGTTTATTAAATATTCATAAATATAAATGCTTTATCAACTTTTGACGTGCGTAAATATACTACTAATATACTACTACGATGCCTACTCTTATTTTTAAATTTTATATTTATTTCACCAAATTTATTTAATTAATTATTAACTGACTAAATTTCAAAAATATCGATATTTTAATTGTGGATAGTTTTTTTATCTTAGCATTTGCAATATAATTACTATCTTTTATAGAAAATAATGTTAATTAAATTTAATAACCCAAGATTTTTAAATCGAATTTAAAATTAAAATATTATATCGAATTTTAAAATTTTGACCAGAAAACTTTTACATTATTTCAAGGATCACCCTAACTACAATTTCTCACTTTTAATTTTTTGACAAATACTAAAATTTTAAAATTTTTATTCGAGAAAAAGTCTTTTTTTATCGAAAACTGGAGAAAATTTAGCATTTTTTTATGACATACATCGATATTTATTATAAAAATTAAAAAAGTCTATAATATTAAAAATTGATTTTATTTCAAAGTAATCGATACTTTAATTTTTCGTAATTTTTCTCAAAAACTAATTGTTCAAATGTCTTTATATTATGCATCTGGATAAAACAAATAGTGACGATTAAAGTTATATTTTTAGTTTTGTTAAAAAAAACTTCTGCTAAAAAATAAATGAGCAAAATGAAAAATACGGTTAAGTACGATCGATTTGCGTGAAACGTTTCTAGACCGGGTTCTTATATGGCCTGCAGACATATTTTTTATACTGTAAAAAAATTTTTGAGAGATAGTTTCACCTCTATATATATAGAGGAACCATTGTGATGGGTCAACTTTGATTTTTAATTTTTTGGCATATTAGCACGTTTTGGCACCTCAGGAAGCAAAAAATACGGTTTTTAAAAAAAGTATGTATGTGTTTGTGTGTGTGTGTGTGTGTGTGCGATTATTATTTTAACTAATCATAAAAATATATATATATATAATAATAATAATAAAAATTAAGTTCGGAAAGATGCCGAGCACATAAACAGAGCTCGGCGATTTTAAATAATTAAAGTTCAAGAAATGCCGAGCACATAAAAGAGAGCTCGACGCTTTAAATAATTAAAGTTTTAGAAATGCCGAGCACATAAAACGTAGCTCGGCGATTTTGAAAAATTAAAGTTTGAAAAAATGCCGAGCGAATAACTAATAAGTTTTGTAAATTTTTTTTTTTATATTTAAAACAGGTGAATGTGTATTGTACAAAAATATAGAAAAAATTTATAATAATATATAAAATTATATGAAATAAGTTGTTAATTGTATGATTATATTAGTACAAGTTCTAAAAAACGAATAATTAAAGATGCACTGTAAAAAGTAACTTCCTTAGATTAACAACAAAATTAGAAAGTTTTAAATCAGTAAATTTTCCAAAAATGAACTGGCGTAATAAGTCCCCTATTTTTCGCTTTTTAATAATAAATTTTTGGCAGCCATTTTTGCATGTTTGGCAAGTTAATTTTAATTTTTTCAAAAATTTTTAACATATAAGGTATGTGTGGTTACCTGAAATTTTGAGTTTTTTGCTTCGTTTCGGGTCGAGTTTTGTAAAACAAAGGAAGCTTCCGATCCAAAACTGTAACTGCAGACCTTTTTGACCAGAAAGGCAGAAGTTCTGTACCCAACCCCACATTCGGAAAAGCGCACACCCCTACTTTTTAATTACATCTGCCAAAAGCTTATTTTACATTGACATAAATAATTTTTTTTTAATTTTAAAAAAGGAATTTTAATTAAAATTAACATATTAAAATGTCACAATTTTCTAAAAAAAATGTCTCGAGAAAATAAAAAAATTGTTAATAATGAAATTTCTCGCGCATCAGGCACAGTCTATAGATCAACATTTGCCTTTGAAATTCAATTCCATTGGAATTTTTGTCGTTTCTTAATACAAAATAAGTATTTGGTTGTGATAAAAAGAAAATTTTAAAAAAGGCCAAAAACTAGTAAATGGCTGCCAAAAACCTAAAATTGAACCTAGAAAGCTAAGAATAGATGGAAAGATTTATTTTTCGACTTGTGGCCAGTTAATATGGAAAACTTCATGTAAGAGAAAAAAAAAAATTTTTTTTTTAATTTTTTTATACTATAATTTATCAATGCACATTTTAAAATAAACAAGTTAATATATTTTAATTTCCTTACATCATTATTCTTGCAATGGATCTTTTTGTCTAACTAAAAATACTCTTATGAAAATTGATAGAAAGCTAAGGTATGTCAAAAATGAGGAAGAATTTTTTCTTTAGAAATCATTTCATTCTATTCGATATTACTTTCAGCGTATAGGTATTCAGTTTAAACTCGCTAGATTCTCTGAAGTCGTGCACCCTTAAACATATTAAATTTAAGGTAGAAAGTATACAGCCTTTTTATGAGTGTTTACTGCTACTAAACAGAAAATTTAAATTTATATTTTTCCCTTGCTCGATTTCCCCAGTTTCTAAAATCTAAGTAAATTGTCAGTAAATGCGCTTGTAATATTTCTCGTAATATTCGAAGATTTGGGCTCAGAAACTTTCCGCTCATTCTGAAATAAGCTTTTGGCTCTACTTGCATTCTTTGTGTAATTTTTTATTAATTGAAACGCATTTACTAAATGTAAAAGTGATTAATATAGTGATTAAGTGATTAAATTAACCCTCTACGGATTTACGGATATAGCGGACCCCAGCGACTTTGCAAATTTATTAAGATATTATAAAGTGATAATTTCTTATTTTTTTTTTAATTAGTGATAAAATCCCTTTTAAAAATTATAACAAAATTTTTTAATTTTAACCACTTTGAAGAAGTTTTAGCTAAAATTTTAATCAAAATGGTACCATTTCGTAATCTTTTCTTAATTTATAAATAAATTATTTCTTCTAAAACTGGCGTACTAGCGTAAAAATCATTTTTTTAAAACATAAAAATTTAAATTTTGTCTAAATTAATTTAGTAGCTAATAATGCTTGCGCAAGGCTAGTTTGGCCCTAAAAATTTGGAATTAGTAAGCTCGGAAACCAAAATTCATCAATAATTATGAGATTATAAAAATTGTTGAATATACGCAATAAGCAGGCCGATTGAAGTCCATAAATGTGCATAAATGCCATTTGAAGAAAATTTTTGGGTTTCTATTTATATGTCTCGAAAAACTTTTAAAATATTTTATATATGTGCGAGCTTGCACTTGCATATTTTGATGTTCTAATAATTTCTTTTCACACTCTTTTTTTTTTATTTTTATTTTTTGAAGAACCCTAATTACACGATACTTTTTTCTTGTATATACTTGTGTGTTACTCACCTTTTTTTAAAGTTCTTATATATAACTAACTCTTTATACGTTTATTCTTATTACGAACACATATATATGTAATCTTCAATTTGCTTTTGGTTATATATATATGCATTTATTTTTTTTAACTGTAAATATATCTATCGTTTTCTTTTTTCACCCCCAAAGTAATACAGTATAAAAAAAAAACTTATAACCGGTTTGTGTAAACACAACCTAAATGCATGGAACATGTTTACTTCCAGCTGAGGACTAGGTATAATACAAATGTTACTCAACATTACAATACAATTTTCTGTATATTTGTTTTATATTTATTTATATTTATTTATCTTATATTTTCTCTATATTTATCTTCTTTTATATAATCATTTAATATATATGCAAAAATAAAAATATGTTAAATACGTTAAATCTTTATTACATTTTTATTGATTCACGTATAGTTATTAAATATATATATATATATATATATAAATGTAACTATTTTAATATATAAAAAATTTATTTTGTAAATTTAGTTATCCTGGTGTCGAATGCTAAAGCGATTTTCAATACAATTGTATAGCCAGTGTATAAAATCTTATGAAAGAATTATACAAGAAGTCATGTATACCAATAATAAACGTATGGTTTGTGATACATTGAGCATTATTGCGCGTTATAAATATCTATACTGACAAGGGGAGACCCGAACATTTGTGTCGACAAATTACAATCTATTGTTATGGATGACTTTAATATGTTGAAAAAACACTCAAAATACCCTCCGATTATTCCAACGCGCCTTCTGGGCTTAGAAACGCAGGGCTTAATGTTATACATTTTTATATATTTTTTACTCTCTTCTTTTTGAGATGCATAGTTGTTAATAAATAATTCTCATTTCAGTCTTTCTTGTTTTTTTTTCCTTATCATTTGTTTTATATTTTCACTTGAATAATTAACAAAAAAAAAAATATAACTTAATATTTAAATCTTCGGCTTATTATTAATTATCACTAAAGACTGTTTTTGTATACAAAGACTGCAAAGAAAAATATAGTAAAAAGATATAAAATAATAATATTTTATTTTTTTTTTACTTCTAATCGGATAAGTTCTTAATTCAGATGGGTACTCTGCACAATGCCTTAAGTTCAGTGTCTTAATGTCCTTTTATTGTTGATTTTCAAACAAAATTTATTGTATAATCTAATACTCTAAATAATATAATATAATATTTTTTTAAATTAAAAATATGTTTTTTCATCGTGGGACACGAAAGTTACCTTTTATTTGAAACTAGTCGTATACTATTTATTTTTAGGCATAACGTGAAATATTATTAATATATACATTATACGACTCGAAATTTATCGAAACGCATTAATAATTATGTTCAATTTTATCTTTTGCTTTTTTCCAAATTTTGCTATATTAATTTTTTATATTTTAGGTTCTTTACAATCTATGTACCCACTAACCTTAAAGTACACGTTTTCAGGCTGAATAGAAAAATCAACGTATATTTCTACTTTAGAAAGAGTAATCAAACGTTCTCTCTACTTTATATATTAATAATTATTCGAATCGCTCTTTTGTAATAAAATGAAATAAAGTTATTCATCTATTAACTTTTAACAATATAATGATAAAATAAAAGCTGATTAAATGAACATAAATATTATAATAAATTATTAAGATTTTTTTTTTTATTTTTTATAAAAATTATAGATAAGCAGGAAAGGTTGAGCCAAACTTAAAACAACATATTCTTAGAAAAAGTAATCTGCAAGGTTCCATATGAGCGCACCCGAATTTGGTTGTTGCCAGCAAGACAGCTAATAAGATATATAAATAATGTAGAATATTTATAATTCTAACATAAAATTAAGGATTTGATTATAAAAAATTTAGTGACTTCTAAAATTCTTAGTAATTTAAAATTGATTTAAAGTATTTAAAATATTTAAATCACTTTTTAGATCCCTAATTTTTAAAATCGCGTTTTCAGCCATTCGCTATTTATTATTTTTTCGTTATAGTACCATCTAGGACACAAATACGAAAAATCAATAAAATGCCAATTATGGGCCAATTCCAATTTAGTTCAATCTTAAGAACTTTATTTGCCGTTAATAACAATATCGAGTTGGATTGTGAAAATTTTATATATATTAGAAATTCTCGCAAATGAAATGATCTCTGTAGAGTATATAAACAATCAATAAACTAACCCATATTTATACATATAAATTATAAATTTTTGATATATTCATACTTAGGTCGTTACCTTTATTGTCTTTTTGGTTTTCTTGGGATTTATGTCTGGATTGCTTTATCTGAATTATAATCTGAATCAATTTAAATTAATATTAACGTGTGATATTTTTCTCTTTTTGTTACCATTGTAACATCCTTGACCAGTCATTTTTTGTAAATTATTACTTTTTTTTTATGTTTATGATTACTAACTATACTCATTGATTGAATGCTTCTTAGATTTCTATTGGGAATAATTTGCCCTGTTCGATTACTTGAATGAAAAAATAACTGAATGCCAATAAGGTTACTCTAAATTAATTTTTTCGAGTTGTTCTTTTTATCTCTCATTATAACAGCAGATCCCATTAGCTCTAGTGTGGTTTATTGACCAATCAAATATAATTGTAAATGGACCGAACATTTATGTAAGCATGCCCACTTAGTAAAATGTAATTAGCCTTGTTACACCTAATTCGTTGAAGCTGGAAATCTATCAATTACCAAGGTGAAAAATTTTCTAAATTAATGAATATTTTTGGTATATTTTTAGTTTTATTTGTTTATTCTTTATTTGTTTAATAGTGTGAAAATTTTACATATTTTTTTTTAACATTTTTTGTAATCACATATATGAGGGATTATTTCTCAACCCGTCCATAACCCTCTGTCATTTTAGTATTTTATATTTGATATAATTATGTATATACCCGATGAATTGTCCTGAGATCAAATAATTAATAATTATTAATAATAATTAATCTCTGGAGATCTCTAGAGATCTCTAAATTGGGGAGATCTCTGGAGATCTCTAAACTTGTTTTTAATTATTTCAAATGATTGAAGCTTATTATGCTAAAAATGCTTATAAATAGCTACAACAAGCCTACATTATTCATATTACATGTGAAAAAAAATTCAAGCTGTATTTATACATAGCTAAACCATCAAAATTTGCCTTTTAATCAAATGAAAATCTGTAAAAATATTATTTTTTTCTATAATTATTACGAAAATTGGAGCTAAACTTAGGTTTCTGGCAAAAGATTTCGAAAAAGATAAATCTTCAAATAATTTATCTATTTCTTTAAATTTTATTTACCAAAAAAGTAACTTTGAAAATTTAGAGTAGTTCAAATATGAAAAAAGCAATTTTTGAAATAAAAAAAGAAAATTCTTTTTGGCATCCATCGCCGATTTCGTGATAACGTTTTTTTTATGAAATGGCGGTTTGAATTTAACTGATTTTGAGGATTTCTATAAGTGGGCCTAAGCTGTTAAGTCTGAAGGGCCAAAATATTTCTATATGGCTTTACTCTATCTATCATAGGTAATAAGATTTGGCCACTTTTATCACGTTACTCGGCAGCGAAAGTGTCTTTTTGGCCCTAACAGACTGTGAGTTACACAAAGCAAGAACAAATGTTTCTCAACTTAACATGTAATTTAAATAATAACTAAGGAAATTTTTATATTCTATGCATTAACGATGCGAGTTTTAAAGTTAATTTTTTTAAAAATATATTTTTAATTATACAAAAAATACTTTTTACTTAAAATAACCACACTGTAAAAAGTAACTTTCTTATATTCACAAAAAAAAATAGAAAATTTTCGAAAAATTTAGTATATTAACAAAGACGCTTTCAATTTTTTTTATTTATTATAACGTTATTAGATAAATATAATATGATAATAATAAGTATTGAATGTGCAATGGGAATTAAAGTTGTTTATAATATGAGAAAAAATATTTTTAAAATTCTTAATTTTTTTTTTTTATCAAGGAATAAAAGTGCAGGGCCCTAGTATGGCCTAAAATATCATAAAAAGGGTTACAATTAATCAGTATCAACCCGGGTGCCCATCTTGCATGCGTTTACCCGTGGGGCCAAAAACTTGGGTTACCCGCTGATTTTTCAAATTGATACTTTTTTAAAATTTCTTAATTTTTTTTTTTGACCAAGGAATAAAAGTGCAGGGCTCTAGTTTGGCCTATTGTCTCATAAAAAGGGTTGTGAATAATCACTTTTAATCTTATATCCTTTTAACCTATTAAAGCCTAAGCGACCTTTCTTGGACATTTGCATTTTTCGGTAATAAAAACTCCATATTTTAGGCTAAAAACCTCACCTAATAGGTAATTCAGGTCGCTTTTTTCATTTCCGGAGCCCGTTTTTTGATACAGCCCCTACGAAACGAGATATCAACCCCTAAATTGGGGTAAATTTTCAAATAATTCTTAAAGAAACTTAAGTTCTTCCAAAATGCAAAAAAGTTTTTATATAGCATAAAAAACTATTATTATACAACTCCCAAGAAAATGTTAAAAGTCAAATAAGCACTGACTAGCCAATAAAACCCTCCTTGGGGGTGTCTTATAAGCAAAGGGGCGAGTTTTATAAATAAATGAAAGATTGAATATTTTGGGCCGAAAAACTCACCCAGAAAGTATTTTGTGTCGCTCTTTTCATTTCTGGAGCTCATTTTTAGCTACAACCCCTACGAAATGATATATCAACCCCTAAAATGGGGTAAATTTTTTTAACCTTTTCATGGAAGACCTTGTAAAAATTGTTTATGCTAAATAACAACTTTTTTGCATTTGAAAACTACTAAAGTTTCTTTAAGAATTATTTAAAAATTTGAGACTTTTTTAAAATTTCTTAATTTTTTTTTTTTATCAAGGAATAAAAGTGCAGGGCCCTAGTATGGCCTAAAATATCATAAAAAGGGTTAAGATTAATCAGTATCTTCCTTGGTGCCCATCTTGCATGCGTATACCCGTGGGGCCAAAAACTTGGCTTACCCGCGGATTTTTAAAATTAAGATTTTTTTAAAATTCTTCGCAAAGTTTTTAAATTAAAATTTCTGAAAGTTGGTACTATAAAATGTGAACATGAATATATAAATAAAGGTTTATCATCCAAATCCATTTAAAAGGAAAAAAAGACCAGAAGCCAAGATAACAAAAAAAAATTTTAAAATATCAAAATTTAAACACGAATTAATTCATTCTTATTCATGCATTGAATCCCTTTAAAAAACGGACACAAAAGTTAATAATTTTAAATTTAAATAGCAGATCCTTATTTTGCACACTCAAAATCCCTACGAGACGGACAGAAATTAATTTATCCTATAACCTAAGTGATTCGATAAATTTCTTGAAAAAAAAAATTTCTACTTTTTGAAAATAATAAGGTTAGACAGGAATTTTAGGTTATATCGATTCAATTTTCAATATGTATGCCATCTATATATAAATATCTGAATACTGTATACTATAAGAAACTTAAAATTCCTGTATATTAGTGCTTCTAAGTTGGACTTAACTTAGTCGCGCGTCCTATCGGACGCCGTAATATATTTGAAAATTTATTTGTTTACTGAGTCCAATCTTAAAAATCTTAATGCGTCTGTATAATTATAAATTTGCAGTTAAAAATGATTTTTTGAGGCAAAACAAACAGAAGTAAATCGACATAGAGATATTATTCCAAGTTTTGCTAATATACATATAAGTCTCGTTTAGTTTTTAATTAAGATTAAAAATTTTAGATATTGACGTTACCTAATTATATAATGATAGACAAATTTAAATTGGAAATTAAACAAAAAGTTAAATATAATTAACTAAAAAGTTCTATTTAAATATAGAGGTTGTCTTTTTGGATACGATCTAAGGACATATAGAGTAAAAATTATTAAAAAAAAAAAACTACTCTTCTCTTTAAAAGTAATTTTATATATACTTTTCATTAATTTTTTTAGTATGAGAAAAATAAAGGTAATATGATAAGCATTACGTATAATAAAAAAATTCCAAATATCAGATTATTTTGGATTGGTATAGTTTAATATCGTATAGTATAAAGAAAAATTCTTCAATTTGGTCAACAGAAACTGACTAGAAAACCAACTTAAAGCGTTTCATTACCGTTCTTGTTTTGGCTAGTTAAACAAGGCATTTTCTTCCCGACAACCAGAAAATCTGCCTGGTATATGTCCATAAAATGTTCTTTTTCGCTACAAGGGTATAATTCCCGTTTATAAAATACTGTAAGTCGATTTGTTAAGAGCCTCCAACTTTCAATATAGTTTTTCTTTAATAAGATCTTATTTGTAGTGTGATTTTATACTTTTATATATCAAAAGATGCATTAATAAATAAAATTTTTCAGTAGCAAGGTGTGTTTTAATGTTCTAAGTTCTTTATTACACACTTTTATTAAGAAAGCTAAAGAGAAATTAATTTTATTTTTTAAAAATTATTTCTGTTTGTACTTATTTTAATTAAAAATAATTTTTTAAATTATATTCAAATCTTCAAATTTATTCTCGCAAGTGAAATGCTTTTTCAGTGTTATTTAAGCAGTTCAATACTCTAGGTTTATCATATACATATTTCATCACATACATTAAAACAAATTAATAATATTAACATTTACGTTTCAGTTTTTATCTTGAATTTAAAAATTCTTGAATATATTATCTGAATATATAATGAATAATTTAAAATTACAAAGTAACAAATAATTTATAAAACTCTATGAATAATTATTTTTGCGTTTGATAGAGACAAAACTTCGTTTAATTCCATAAATGTTTATAGGGCTTAAATAATCGGGTCGCCACCAATGCATTTCGAAGTCCGTTTTTTATTTTTAGGTCTGGGGATAAAAATTGGTTTTTTATATGTTTTTGTCTGCTAAATCCAATACAGGTTTCATTTTGACCTAAAAGCAAAAAGTTGAGTATATCAGAAGTAGATTTATCAACTGACTATCAATAAAAAAAAGTTATAAAGAAATACTTTAACCTTGATTTAAATAATAGCTACTTGAAATAAACAAAAATATGGGTAAATAAATCTCAATTTTTATAAATTTTAATATATTAAAATAATGTTAACTTTTGATGAGGTTTTATAACCAAATTTGAAAAAGTCTTTTTATTAAACAGTGTAAAAAAGATCTCCTATTTTTCTTTCGGGCGATTTTTTTTTCGGTTTTAATGAAAAATTATCTGTTGAACACAGGAATAATTGAGGAATTTTCAATTTCAATGCTGTCTGAAACATATATATATTTTACTTATTATAATATTTTTTTTTTCCTTATCACACAACTTCATTGAAACTCAAATTCTATTTTTTTCTCTTGTTGAAAAAATAGATGTTAGCAATCATTTTATTAAGCAATAATAAATTTTCATGTTGGATAATTTTTTTTTTTAATTAAAATTTATTTTTCAAATAAAATTATTGCATAATATATTGATCTATATTTAATTGAAAAACGTGATTACATTAAGCTTTTCTGTAAGATCACCTGATTATCAACTGAGTTCTATTTAAATTTTCAAGTTCTGTTTAATTTTTTTTTATTCTTTAATTGATTTCTTGTTTATTTTTCAAGAACATCAAGTGATTATTTTTTATAATATGACAAAAAAAAAAATTTTCACGTTTCAAAAAAAATAACTTTTCTTTCTTGTTTTATAACACGTTTGTGTGTGTGATGTAAGTACAAATGATTTCATAAATATAATTCGAATTAAAGTAAATATCTAATTTATATATATGCGTGCTGTGTGCAATGATGGGCATAGCGCGATAATTTCATTATTTACTAATGAAACTCTAAAGATAATTTTTGACATTATTATCGCTAATTTTTTCGATAAACGCCAATAGAATTATCTATAACGATAAAAATTTTTATTAACAATATTATCGTTATCGATTACCGCGTTATCGAGCCTTTTTTAGTCGATATTTCAAAAAATATGATAAATTTCAATGAAGGAAGGTATTCTAAGATGCGTATAGCACATAGCAAGGAACTGATAACGTTTTTCACCTTCTTGCAGCCTTTATTGATTTTTAATAATATTTGATAGTAAAAATATGCATACTTATGTCATGGTTGACGGATATTTTTTAATTATTTCAGCTGCATTGTTTTTGGATATCTGGTCTTATGTTTTTGAGGTCGTAGATTTCGAATCCGATTACTTTGTAATCACTTGCATTGTTATTTTTATAAAATGGATGAATCTGGCCTTAGCAAAACGGCCAGCGGATATTTTTTAAATTTTTTCCTAAATTCTCCTTCAGTCCCTTCTACAAAAAAAAAGATGAGGTTGACTTGAGAAAGATCCGCTGTTTGGTCCTTGCTGCTCTAAAAAATTATAATAAGGTATTCTGTGAAAGGAAAAGTTTTCAACTATCAATTAAGTGCACAGAAGTAGGAAAACAATTTTAAGTTTTATTTAATTGTATAATAAACAATTATATCGAATGAATCTATTAATAAATACATATGTATTAATTAAACTAGAATCTTATATGTCATTGCTATTATAGCATTTCATAAATAATATTTACAAAAATACTTGAAAAGTGAGAATAACAATTTATTTTGAGTTAAGCATATAATTTTATGAAATGCAATATCTAATTATATCACAGTATACATTAAAAATTACATTGTCAAAAAGATTGATTAAAATGTAAAATTGAAAAGAAATATTTCAGATAAAGAAATATATAGAAGTATTTAAGTATAAATAAATATCTTTAAATTAACGTGTAATAAAATATATTCTTACATCCTATCATTTTTTTTTTCTTAACTGGAACGAACTTTCACGAACGACCAGTTTTTTGTCCGTTTCTCGGCCAAAAATCATAAATTTAAAAATTTTGATAGTAGATCCCAATTCTGCATACTCAATAATCCATCGAGTTATATAGAAATTAATTCAATCAATAAACTAAGTGATTCGATAAATTTTTGGAAAACTGGTCAAGTTTTTGTGTAAAATAAGTTTAGGGACGAATTTTAGGTTAATTCGATTCAAATTTTATTAAAGAGCGATTTAAAATATTTTGTAAATTTTCTCGAAAATTTGTCAATTTCTTGGTTAAAATAAGGTTAGGGATGAAAGTGGAGATAAAACTGCTATAAATTTCAATCTTCGTTACCCGTAAACCCCTAGATACAGTTATTATTTCAAAAAACTAAATTTAAATCAAGAATTTAAAGGGTATTTAAGGTATTTAAATCGCTAATTTTTTAAATCGCTTTGTCAGCCCCTCGTTTATACTTATTCTCTCTTTTGTAAAATATTTTTAACGTTTAGTATCTTTTAACATAAATTATTTTGGTATTATAAATATTTGTAACTGATATTAAACTGAATAACGTCTATATTGCATTTAGAAATGTTTTTCAAATTCTTATTTAAATACGTATTAACCTTTTTGGATTAAATGTTTATTTCCATTGTTTTTGCTCATGGGTTAGCATTCATGTATTAATACTAGCATTCACCTATTTAAATTAATTGAGGTTGATACTCAACACCTGAATTAAATTTCAGTTGAAATACTTGAAATTGGGTATACGAATTTTTTAATTTAGCAAATAGCTTAAGAACTCAAAGATAACTATTTTTAGTAGCGATAAAATTCTAATTAATCAACCAAAACCGAAGCACATACATATATTATTTTACACATCGAGGATAACTTTCCAAACTGTTTTAAGGTGTTATTTTTTTAATCCAAAAAATAGCTTAAAAATTGATAAAGTAAAATAAATATAATTTAATTTAACCCTTTTTTTTATAATTGACCGAACAGTTTTTGAGTTAAATAAAAAAAAAAAAATTAACACAGGCTCTTATGGGGAGTTTTAAAAAAAGAAATAAAGAATTTAAAATACAAAATTTAGATATTTATTTTATGAGTTGATAAATAAAGTATTAATAAATAAAAAGAGACATTAAAATTTACAATCGGCCGTCTTTTTGTATGGTTTTACTTAAAAAAATGTATAAAAAATTATCGTTTATTCCGCCAGTGAGGTAAAGTCATTTATTTTTTATTTTTTTTTTTTTTTTTTTTTTTATAAATAATTAAATAATAATTTTTAAATAATAAATGTTTTATTTAATACCAAAATTAAGTTAATAAAATTCATTTTTAGGCTTTGACTAGTGTTAATTAAGTTTTATTGAAAAATTTTTTTATTAGTTTAAATTTGCAATCCGTATTTTTTTACATGAGTAAGACAAGGATGTCGATAGACAAGATTCTGTTGTTTCGTAAAATTTTATGCAATTATTTTTATTTATTTTCCAAATTTAACAGGCTTTACCGCCTTTATACAATTTTAATACAGAAGTTATATTTAGTTAATTGCAGCTATTGGTAAAAAAATTTTTACAATCAATAAAGAAAAAGCAATATAAAATGTAAGATATGTAAATATTAATTATATAAGACTTAAATTATACAAAATTTACAAATATTCGTAATATGAGAAATTAATTATATATACAATAGAATAAACTTTAATGAAAATGACTAAAACATTTTGTAACTAAAAATAGACAATATCAATTTGGTATCAAAAATTTTGGTTTAGTAAAATTTAACACTCAGATTTGCACCGTACAATTTTTTTTGGATTTCCGATCAAGGATGTCTACTAGTATAAAGTGGGTGGTCTATACTTTTGATATTACAATTCAGGCACGATTAAAAACAAGAATAAAATACATTTTCAATAAGATTTCACTCAATTAGCAATGATTTTTTAATATGCAAATATATATTTAAAATTCAAAAAATTTAAATTGACTTTAATTTAAAATTTTCAAACTACAAAATTTTCTAGAATTTTTAATTTTTTCTTTTGATTTTACATCATGCTATAAATTTTTGTAATCTGTGGGCTTAAATGTAAAATTGCAGCTAAAATTATTCATTGAATCAACAGAACGTTATGATAGAAACGTGAACAGTTTACTAAGTAGATATTACTTAAGTAGATATTCTTTTACAACTGATATACAATAAATGAGTATAATATTGACCAGATCATAAAAAAGTTTAAAAAATTCTTAAATGAGAATGTTTAATCAATAAATTACAATGTTGTATACATATTTTAATAACAATCTTAAATTATGAATCGTAGCAACAATCCAAGCTTATTTTTATACTATTAGAAAACCATTTCACTTGCGAGAATGATTTTAAAAATGTTATCCAACTTTTTTGGATAGAAGAAGAAGAAGAAGAAGAAAATAACCTTATTGGTGTTTTCAAAATTTATTTAATTTTATCTTCTTACAAAATGATAAGAATAATTTATTTTATGAAAATAATATTTTTTTGATATTTTCCCGGAACAATCCGGTTTGTTAACCTTACGTTCAACAACCATTTTTGACATGTCGTGTCTCCTTGAATATAAATTGAACGGAAAAGAAAAAATCGCTTTAACTGTCAATGAAAATTTTCATATTAGTAATATAAAATTATTTGTGGAATACAATCAAATTTTAAGTAAAATTAAAAAACTTCAAAAAAATTGAAGAATTTTATTTTTGCAAAAATCGGACTTTTCGTTGCGCTATAACTCGAAAGAGTGAATATTTATGAAAGCTTCCAATTTTTTTTTTATTAAAAAAAATATAAAATATTAAATATAAAAAAAAAAAAAATAAATTTTGTAATTTACTAAAATAATTTTTTTTTTTTAAATTTACTATTTAGAGTAAAAATGATTAAAAATAAATTAAGAAGTTAATTTAAAATAACTATCAAGTATTTTATCAATAAATTTAAATGTAAAAAAAATTCATCCTGAAGAAACATTTAAACTTAAAGCGTTATTCGTAATACGTTTTAATAATTCTTCCGATTTCAAATACATAAGCTATTTTTGTTATTGCCTTTAGTTTTTAATGGTGTATTTGCAGAACCACTCTTGTAACTCTTTTAATGAAAAATAGGATTTAGCAATTTAATTTGCTAAAAGAAAGTGTTGAAAAATTATAAATTTATAATTTAGTCTTAAAAAGTATTGGATAAATCTATATATGTTATATAAAAATTTACAAGCTATGTAAAATTAATAATAATAATAATTATCACTTACGTTTGCCTGATTTTCTTAATTTTCTGATTCAATAAATATTCAATATTAATAACTACAAATTTGAAAAACAAATATATAACTTTTCCTTATAACGTTTTATTGAATAATTCTTTAGCAAAAATGTTATACTTTATATTTGGTTATTTATGTATCGGCTTATAGAAGCTGCAAATGTATTATTTAAATAAATAAATAATTATGTCATCAGAAAGAAAAAAAGGTACGAAATATTATAGCAATAACATCCTTAAACACCGTCTAAATGTAATCTCAAATTTCTATTTTGCAAATGTGAATCGTGTATCTTCATAAAAATTTACTGAATTGTGGATTTAAGGTTCCAAAACCTAAATCGTGTTGTATTGAAAAAATTTTATGACATACATCGATATTTATTATATAAATTTAAGAAGTTTATAATATTAATAAAGCAAAAAATTATAATTTACGTTTACTTCATTGCCTTGTTTTTTTGGATAAACTTATGTATATTAATCTGTATAAATATTCTTTTTCCATGTACTATTTGTTTTTTTTTTCAATTTTTATGTATATTTTTAATATAATAAGTACAAAGAGAGTGAGAAAAAAAAAGTTTAAAAAAAGGGCATCTTATATTTTTCTTTATTTAAATTTTCCTCGGATCTTCAAAACTGCCCCCCCCCTTTTTTTTAAGTAGAACCAAAATAAGTAATTAAATTGTATATACTTCTTGAGACATACTTTTATATACTGTTTTACTGTTAGATTCTTACAAAACCTTATTTTCTTAAAGTTAAAATATATATATATATATGGAAATCATACATTGAAATAAAAGAGAAGATAAGTAAGAGTTATATAATTTCTATTTCTCTATAAATTATTTTCTTTTTAAAACAACATTGTTATATATTTTTAAAAATACGATATTTGGTATATCCTATATTATATATTATATTATATATATATATAAATCTTTAAATTTTGTATGTTTGTCCGAAATGAGTAAACTAGAAAGCGATAAAAGTTAGAGACACGGGGTTTACGGCAAAAGACGGCAAAAGAACCGGTCAAAACATAGGCTAGGTTTTGTTTCGATTGATTACGACAAAAATTTTTCATGTAGAAAAAACTGAATTTTCAATTTTTATCTAATTTTAAAAAAAAAACTTAAAAACTGAAAACCCAGAAAAAATTTTTTTATCAAAAAGAATTTCATTCGATTTGGATATATTTTTTACGTATCCACCTAAATTTTCAAGGCGATCGGCTCGATCTGTCAAAAGATACAATAATTTTTCGAAAATTATAAAAGTTTAGGACTAATATTATATATATTTCTAATTTTTATCAGTCACTGATGTAGTAACTGAATATAGTAACTAAAAGAAACTTGAACAGCTTTTATCATCAAGCAGAACCCTAGAATGGATAGTCGAGGGAAACAACGACTGCTTGTGCATCCTATGGAAGGGTAGCAAAGATTTGTATTGCTGATCACTAATTATCAGTATGGGTTCATATGCCCGTAATTTTTATGATTCAGTAAATGTTAGATAATACTTCTGGTAAAAAAAGGTTATTTTACAAAATATTGAGTAACTTAAAACAACATATTTTTGGAAAAATAAAGTTGCAGGGGTCCAGGGGGGCGCAGCCCCCATGGCGGTTCCCGGGGCGAGCAAAGCGAGCCGGAGGCATCTAGTTTTATATAAAAATACATTATCTGAATTAATGTATTTATGTTTCAATAAATTTTTTAATGAAACTATAAATATATTTAACGAAAATATTTTTGGGAATTTATCATTCAAAGTAAATGTTTATTAAAAATATACGTATGACATCAAAAAAATTTTTAACTAATTTTACATCCGTATAAACGGATTTATATTTAATTTTAACTAATTAGTTTAAATTTAAGATGCTCTAAAATGTAAAAATTAAGTCAATGCCTAAAATGAGTAAAGTGTATTTACAAGTCAAAATGGCCAATTATAGTAAAAAAAGCAGACGCTGTTTTTAGTCAATTTGGTAAAACATCTTTTTAGTTGATATTAATTATACACATAATTATATCAAATATAAAATAGTAAAATAAAAGAGGCTTATGAAGGATTTGTGAAATAATCCCTCTTATATGTAATTCAAAATTGATAAAAAAAATACATGTTAAATTTTAAAACTTTTAAACAAATAACCAATAAACTTTAATTTTTATATATTTAAATATAAATTAATAAGAATTTAAAAAACTTAACAAGGTTACCAACAAAATATTAGGGTTTCGAATCGTTCCAAGGCTGTTATTTCATAATAATTAAAGAAATTAAGCAAAAAATTTCTCAGGCTCGAGAAGAAATATATTTAAATAATTTTCAATATTTTTTTTTTTTAAACAAAATGCTGGATTTTCATTAAAACCCTCATATATGCAATATAACCACTTCGTGTGATATGCTCATATACATAATCATTACAAGATTGAATTATATCTTTTTTGTAGTTTGTGACAAATAGTTTGTGAAAAATGTAGTTTGTGAAAAATAAATTTTTTAAAGAACCATAAAATTACTTAAGCTACTGAAAGATTAATTACACTGTAGACATTTCTACGATTTTTCACCTGTGTGAATTCGAATAAGATTTTGGAATTCTGATATATTAATATAAATCGATGGTTCCAATAGTTCAGGAAATAATATTCAAAAATCCCTTAAACCCACAATAAATTCTAAGGCGAAATAATGTTTGGAATAAAAGTTTCGCTTATTGATGCGATATTAAAGCGAGTAAGTTTTTTCAATTCCAAGGGAGTAGCTAATTGGATTTAATTTGCAATAAATACATCTAAAAAAGGTTTTTTTCATGTTTTCGAATTTTGAGCGACCAGATTTGATTAGCATGCGTTTTTTTTTTTAATTAGTCATATTTCACTTATTGGTAAAAATTTTTTGAAATGTGATATGGGTATATTTCTAAAATAAATTTTTAGGTCTTCGAAATGTTTTAAAATGATTTTGCCAAAAGTACGACAAAAAATAAGTCTCCATGTTATTTTTAACTCCTCAGGTTTATTTCTCATTTTCTCGCAGCAATTTTTTAAAAAAAAAGGTTGGTTGTATTTTATATTTCCCATCGCAAGCACTTAATTTTTATTAAACATTTTTCAGTTTTGGGGGCCCATTGAATATTTTCCGTATAATATGATTCCGGCGTCTAAAATTTTATTTTATCTGAAAATTCTCGAGAATTTAGTCAAATTAAATTTTTTTTATAACTGCTAATTTTTATAAATATTTTGTAACTGACTATTAATATTAAAACAACATCTATACAAACATTTGATATTAATTTATATTGAAAAAAATTATTTGTTTATTAATGACCAATACTTGTCAGTTATTTTACAAAAATAAATCAATAAAAATTATTGTTATAATAATTAATATCTCGTTATGCTAATAATGAATTTGCAATTTATAATTAATTAAGAACAATTGTTTCTATTCTTTGAAAAGTAGCCAATAATCTTCTTTTATAATTTTATTATAATATTAAAATTTTATTTGTAATCAATGAATTTAATTAAAAAATTTAATTAATATTTTATTTGAGGAAGAAATATCTATTATTTTTTTATCAAAATTTGTGTAAAAAGAGTTGATCAAATTGTAATATTTAGTCTAAGAAAGATTAATGTAACCAAAATGTCAAATATTTTTGTAAGTATAGATAATATGTTTATTAATGAGGTTGCATAGTCTCCCCTACCACATTTTTAAATGCCTCTCATAAAATAAATAATTACCTAATTCCATCATAAACGAAAATTATTGAAAATATGCAAATGATGTTAAAGTTTTAACCAAAAGAGAATAGTTATAAAAATTTATATAACGTGGAACCGTATGTAATTGAAATACTAGTAACGCAGCTCAAGATATTCAATAAATGTTAAATAATAAAAACTTTCATAATAATAATAATGAATCAAAATTTAATTTTACCATTAAAATTTGTCAGTCTTTATATAACGTTAGAAAGTCAATTCACTTGTGAGAAAAAAAAAGGAAACAAAAACATCTTTAATTGATCGAGACATTTAGAAAGTTCCAACAAAGTACAAGCCATCAAATTGTTTTAATAAGATAAAAAAAAAAGAATCCAGCATTCCAATCAGTCGAGTAAAATCTTAAAAAATTTTAATAGTCGTTCACATTTTAAATGCAATTTGTTTGTTTTTTAATATGTTTTTTATTTACAGAAAAATCAGCAATCAGGAAATTTGAATGATAGTAATGTCAGGCGTAATAAAATTTTAAAAGAAGTGATAATAATAACAAATACAGTCAAAGCTATGGATTTATTCGATAAGGATATTTTTCTATGCTTCAAAAAAATGGCGTAAGTATTCATTACGACTTGCTGCATTTGCAATTAATATTAAAAAAAAAAATTTTGTCGGGTGGATTTGTTAAAATATACCAAATCAAATGCAATAAGAGATTTTATACTAACAAGAACGTCTGTTTTAGAGAATACAGAACAAATGAATGTCACTTTAGTAATTATAAAAATGATTTAGAGCTATAATTAGCTGAAATATTAAATATTTTATTCGATTATTTAGAACCCAATGTCACAATTAAATAATGCAACAACAAGAGTAGATGAAGCAAATACTCAGCATAATAGTCCTAGATTAGAAAACACAACTCAGACTCAAGAAACAAATAAATCGATGATTGATAATTTAAGTACTCAAAAATTTTCAAAAACACTGGAAAGCAAAAACGGAAGAACAGAGAGAGATAGCAATGATGATGACACAACTGACGATGAAAGTATACACCAACGAAACGATCTGACTAAAAAAATGATGGTTTTTTGGATTATTGAATAAAATTTGAATTTTTAATTAAATGTAATCATTTTTACAGAAATTTCTTTTTTGTTTTGCTAATTTTTTATCAAAACTCATTAATCCGATAAAAAAAGAAAAGGAAAGAAAAAATATCAGTTACAAAGAGATTAAAAACTTTATTTGTATTTTTGTAATTTTTCCATAAAAATAAAATAAATACATATATATAATTTAATATTATCAGGTACCAAATTTTATTATTGATTTTGATTCATAAAAATTATAGATTTAATTTTCTTAACATTTCCAGGTGATATAATCGTGTATAAAATTTTAATTAAAAGTCTGAAAATATTTTTTAATTTTAATTAGATTACACGTGCAAACTTGCTATTGAAAATTATTAATTTCATCAAGAAAATATACAAAAATTGTATTTTATTCATAAAGAGCTCATGAATTCATTGCCACATAGAACGTTTGGAAGGAATAAAAAAATAAATTAATTAAAGTAAAATAAGTCTAAAATAAGTCATTTAATAAAGTAATCTGTCCTTTCTTTCCACTAACATAAAAAGCCATTTAAAAATTTCAATTTTTTGAAAATTCCTTAAAAGCCAGCCACCATGTCTTGAAATAAAACAAGTAAATAATTAGAAAAAACAAAACTTAATGCTTTAATCTTTTAATACTTGTAAAGTCATATGAACTTTGTCTATGTCAGGTCTTCTCCTTTATTAATTAGATTAATACATTCAATATATTAAAGGTGCATCATTTTCCTAACTCTTTCTCTATACCCTTGTCCATTCCAGTTTTATTAGTTTTTGTAGCAATGTAACAAATTTATAAGTTCTTAATTATAATGTTGCAATTGATTTATTTTATTGTCAGTTTATGATTTTATTCTCGAAAGAGAAAAGCATTCTCTATTCTATATAAGTATAGAAATTTCCAATTATAATCTACTTTGAAAATAATTAAATGAAAATAATTTGTATAATACTTGCAAAAAAATAATAAATAAAACATAGCTAGTTAAGTTTTTTAAATATCTTATCCGTTTTGTGTTTTGTTAAATTAATTGTTTTAATGATTTATCTATATTTTCTTTATTCAAATTTTGTTGAGAAAAAATTTCAAAATTTAACCTAGATGGGAATATACTTTAATTACCGAATAATAAATATACTCAACTAAGAATAATATTCTTTACAAGATTAATTTATAATTTTTTAAAAAAATGTTTTTTTTTTTACATTTAAAATAAATAACATCTTTTCTTACACATATATTATATTAATGTATGAATTTAAATAAACTTTCTTAATAATCTCTGAAAATTATTTTTAAATTTTAATTTTATAAATTTTTAATTTAGAATGTAATTGATAATTTAAATTTAATTAAAAAAAAATACGAGTGTTAATATATTTTTGTTAAATACGTTTTGAGTACAAAATACAAAACGGGTAAGATATATCTTTAAAAAATTTAACTTTGTAATATATAATATGAATTATTTTCTTACATAAAATAAATACTTATATAAAATTATTAATAAATTTTTTAAACTGTATTATTATAATATATTTAAAAATTATGTTATGTTAATTAAGTAATAATAAATTTTATTAACTTAATTTTAGACCTTTAGTTATTATCTTCAAAGTAAACAAAGCAATTAATGAAATCGCTGGATATAATCATCTATATATACACTATTCAATAGATTCAATATGCGTTATATGTAAGAGGACAAGTGCATTTAGCAAACGTTCCAAATTTGTACCATTATTATTAAAAATAGTATAAATAAAATTCTTTTTAATTAATAAATGTTTTATATAAGTAATGTGTAAAATTATTTTCATTCAAAAACCTTCCAAACTCATATTCAATATACAAATGTTCGTTATCATAGTATTTATTTCAATAATTTAGAAAATTTAAAAATGCGTGAGGATAAACAATTTTCAATATAAAATTCATTTTTTTCACCCTCAAAAACCTCCTTGTCAATTTAAAAGTCGTTATTTTTAAATTTTAATGGTCCGCCATCTTGGAAAATCGGAAAATACGTTGGGTCGAAAAATTGAAAATTATATCCCCAGGGTATCCGTTTTTACATGCATGGTTTATTTTTACCTTAAAAGAACTAGTTTTTTATTTGCCAAATATGCGCTATTTTGTTTTTATTTTGGGTTTTTTTTTTTTTTATTTTCAATTTTTTATTTTTAAGGTCTTCATCTCCCAATCTTTTATTTTTTTATTTCATTAACCCATTGAGACATAAAAATAAAAGAAGACTAAATAAATAATAAAAAAATGCAATTTTGGAAAAAATTATTGGTAAAAAATTTCAAAATAAGAAGACTTAATCCATACGGCGAGGCTGCTTTGCTTAAATTTTATTTATTCCTTTAATTTTGAACACTTAAATGCGTGTATATATATAGACATCAGGTGTACTTAAAAAAATCACCCCGACTTTAGTATACATTTACAAAAATATCAATCATAGGTAAAAAAAAGAAAATGAAAAAGAATAGTTATTAATTTTATACTATATATAGTATAATTTAAAATATACGCAGTAAAGTATATACTTGATATTATTGATAATATTGATATTATTCATTTCCATTCTATTCATTTTTGGAATAGAATTTTTAGAATTTCTCTGATACTCAAAAAATAATTGAAGTTGAACACAAAGGTTTTCGTTCGGTGTATTACAATGATTCATGAATGTCCATTTCTATGGCATCAATTTATCGCGTTCTCGTGGCAAATCCCTATTTGAAATTATTGTGATTGCGACAGATCAACTGATACCCTTGTTTTGATAAATACCGAATAAGTACCTAAACGTATATCTTCTTATAAGTGTATTCAATTTCTTTCCCTATTTTAAACACCTAAATATTTTGTAAAATTAAAAATTTATTAAACTTAAAATAATCATTTAATTGATGTAATTATTGGTTAATAAATTAAATTGGCACATTTTTATATATAAATCCAATTCATTAAATAGTTTTTTAGTTTCTTGACTCTTTTCTTGAAGTTCGTCAAAATTTTTAATTTACAAAATGACAAATTCTATAAGCACAATTGCAATTCATTACAGAAAAGAGAAAATTGGGACAAAAATTATAAGTATTTTCTAACAATACTCATTATTTTAAATAATTAAATCAGCAAAAATTTTCTTTCAATTTAATATAAAAAAACAAAAAGATAAAGAAAGTAAGATTTATTAAGGAAATTAAAAATATACAATTATAATATAAGGGTGGCTCAAAGTTCATACTAAGTATGCATAGTTTAACAACTGTATTCGCTCACAACCTATACATTGACACGTCCAAGATGAATTGTTAATATCTCGGTCAGATCCATTTTTTTTTTATATTAGTGGTAGAGTACTATTTCAAGATAGTCAATGCTGTGTTTGATTGAGTCCGGTTTTTTATTGTTTTTCGTCTTTTATTAGTATGAAATTACTAATATCTAGAATTAACGTTTTTAATAGATATCATTTTTATCCTCAATTTAAACATATCAAGAATTTTTCCTTTTATCCTGTAGTGGGTGTAATTATTTTTTCAAGATATAACTACACCAACTACATCAAAAATTATCTATCAGATCTAACTATCAAAAAAAAAGATTAGATAGTAGTATAGAAAAATCTTATTTTTATGTAAAAAACCTAATTTTTTCCATGAGATGTTATATCAATAGTATCAAGGATAAGATCATTCAAAGATAATTCTTAGTTTTTCTTTTGATATTATACTTTGATAGGTAATATAGATGACCAAGAATATTTTATTTGCTAATGAGGAATCATAGTGCTATTTACTTTGTAGCTTATTTTTAAATTTCTTATCACTGGTTATTTTATTATGGTTATTTGAAGTTAGAGTGAGAAGGTATCAGAATAACAAGAATGCACGACTTTGAACTACGTTGTTAAAAAAAATTTGCTTTAAACAGGGTTAGGTTTTAATTCTGATGTAGAAACGGCTTGGACTGAAAAAATTTTTAGCAAATTAAGAATCCGATTCAAGATATCATGTAAAAACCATACTTTCAAATACAAGTTTTTCATGGAAATTAATGAGGCATTAAATATTAAGGGTTTCGAAACGTGCTTATATGCTAAAAAATTGAAAATCAAATTTTGATCTAACACAATAGACCTAACACATTGATCTGACACAAAAAAAAAATTCAATATTATTATTTCTTTATAAGAACATTTCTTCTATCAAATATCGCGATTACCTAATCGTGAGCGGGTAAGTTTAGCACTGCTGTAATACTACACATGGATATAGAAACGCAGTCATTTATTTTTTTTCACTGATAACGTATTTGAATATAAAACAAAAATTTTGATATATAAAAATTGAGCAAATAACAAATGTTGAAGATATTCATCCGTTAATGATAATAAAAGTCGTAAAAGATAAAACGAAATTAACAATGATTTAAAAGGCTGATGTGAACAAATAACAAAGTATATTATATTAAAGTAGAATATTCAATGTGTACGAATTTCAATATTTCATTGGTTCTTTATATAGTGTTGTGAATCCATTTCTATTGTGAGAATAAACATGTACCAAAAAATATCCTTTACTTAATCCGTTTTAATTTTTTAAAAATAGAGTATTTAATTATAAAATAAAAAAACCATTGTTAATTGAAAGAAACATTTTTTAAAACTTTTTTTTTTTAATTTTGAGTATTTGAAATTTATATATTTAAAATTATTACTTTATATAGTCATTTTAATCATATTGCTTTTTGTGACCCCAAATCTATAATTTAATTTTTTTTCATATTTTTACTAAGCGACATTCAATTCAATTCCAAAATATTGTTCAGTTAATGAAAAAATCGAAATTTTTCAGTAAAGTTAATTTTTTTCGGTAAATTAGACCAAATTATATTTTTCAATTTCTGAAAAAATATTTTATTTTTTGACATTAAAATAAAAAAATAATAGAATTCACTCATATGTTTGTTAACATCTGCTAATTTTTATAGAACGAATATTTGTTATTAAAATTAATATATGATTTCAGGAAAACTTTTTTATTCCATTATTTATTTACATTTAGTTTTGTTACAGGTATCTTTTTTATTTGATTTTTTGGTTTTGTAGGACAAATATATATTATTAATTATATTTTAATTATTTTTTAATGATTTTATAGAAAAACAACAATAAAATATTTGAGAATATAAGTTATCTACCTGTTAAAGGAACAACAAAACGAGATAGATGTTATGTAGTGTAAGGAAATATATATCGAAATATCATTATTATATTAGCAATCGATATGATATAATATTATGTGCTTTATAAAAATAGCTTATAAGTTAAAAAATTGTTTTTTAAGCATATAGGTAATTTTTGTCGATTAAAATTAAATTGACGTTTTCATAGAAATACCGATTATTTGAGAACACTTTTTTTTAATTTATTTTTTGTGATAGGTATTTGTATTTACTAATGCAATATTATGTTAAAGTTTATTTACAAGTAAATTATTCAATATTATTCTAAACAAATATTAATAGGATAGCAATCAAATTACCCGAAATTAATTATAATTATTATTGAGGTATGTTTAATAAGTAAATATTACTTGAAATTAATGAAATGGCGCCAATATGACGTATCAAATAAAAAAAAATATCGCGTGTGTGTGAAATTTGCTATTATTACTTTTTTTTAAAAAAAATAATTTTATCAATTGATTTTGTTGAGATACTATATTGTATGAATCTAGGTAAATAATGGCTAATTTTTTTGCTAAATTTTTGTATTGTTTTATTTTTTAATTAAAGATTTCATTTTTTTTTATATTTACATTTATATAATTTAGTATTTTTTAGTTAAATATTTATGTTTCTGTATGGGAGTACGTGAATAAATTTGATTCAACTTTTTTCTTACTGAATTTAATGAATTTCATTAATGAATTTGAATTATTAATGAATTTCATTAAAATGAAATAAATATTTAGAACAATACTCAATATTAAACAATTTTATTGGTATAAATAATTATAAACGAATATATAATTAAGAAAACTTATTATAGTTGATATTATAAAAAAATCTTATAATAATTTCTTGATTTGCAATTATTTAATTTAATGTATACATTAAAATAAAAACTATTTATATTCTTTATCATCCTACTTGTTTCTTTCAATTTGTTTATTATTGTATTTTGTTTCCTCCTTCCAATCTTTAACGTTCGCAGGACTATAGTTATTCTCCAAACTGAATTGTCTGGGATTTTCTAATTTGGTAAAAGTATTTTTCATGAATTTGGTTATCTTCTGCTCTTGTTTATTGTATTAAAATTCATATTTATTTTTTTTAATTAATTAAATTTTTAAATTGATAAAATAACACTAAAAATTCGAGTAGTTGAAAACTCTTACTAAACTGTTAAAGGAAGCGTAATTATTGTTTGCTTACCAAACAAGAACTGCACTGCGAATATTTTTATTTAAATTTTTAAATTATGGTGAGGAATATTCTCTCCCCAACCATTTTTAAGTCTTAGTCTTGCCTTTAAAAAAATGAGTCTAATCAGCATTAAAACTGTATAATTGTGAATATCAAAACAGGAAAAATAATTTTTTCTGCGTGGCAAATATAATATCGTATAAAAAGAAACAATAGAATTTAATTTTAAAATGACGATTTAGAAATCTGATATTTCATAAAAATATAAATTATGATTATCTTTTTATTTCAGGTCACACTGTTAAATATGTTTGGTATATAAGTTAATTTTATGTTTTTTTTACATAGCTTCTTGAATTTTCAAAATGTGCTTTTATGCCAAAATTTTCTCTTATTACATATTACGATTACTTATTTCTAGTCTGATACTCTGTTATTGATAAATAGGAAAACTATGATTAAAGAAATACTACTTAAATCGCGCATGTTGGCGAACCTCTTTGGTTCTGAAATCACCAATCACGATTAATCATATTTTATAATTTTAAAATAGCGGATTCAAAATGTCGGATTCCTAACCTCGAAATCGGTAATTTAAGTTATTTCGAGTATTTGTTTAGCAAGTCAAAAATTTGATTATAGAATCATGATCAGAGGCCTCGATGTAAATCAACTTTAAAATGCTTAAAATTACTTAAAATTTCTGATTTTGAGGTTATAAATCCAAAATTTTGAGCCCGCTATTTTGAAATTTAAAAAATCTGATTTTTTTTAAAAAACTGAAAGTAAAAATCGATTAATGAAGTAAGATGATTTAGAATTTTTTTTGGCCCATACGACCACTACGCACATATAAATTAACAGAATTAGTTGGTGCAAGTGTAATAACAATAATAATAATTTTACATATTTTTCCGATTCTTTGAAAATTAATTCAAGAGGACCTATCTGTCGTTCTAGTTTCTAGGTAAAAAAAGGTCATAAGATATAATGTGTAATATTCGATATAATCTAGCAATTGTTTTCTCGCAATAGAAACGATTCATCAAACATATAAATAAAATAAAATTGAAAAAATATTTTATCTGATATCTTCAATTTAATAAATAATATAATATAAATCATGTATTTATATTACTTTGGACTTAGTGATTGATAATTACCGTTAATACATAAAAAAATAATGTCCCTTATGGTAAGGCATGAAATTTAAATAGTCTACAAAAAAAAATAAATTAACTTTTAAATTTCATTACTGGTGTTATGTATGTAAGTTACTGTTACTTTAATTGTCATATATAAAAAATGTTTTTATTTCAAATTATCTAAATATATTTTTTGGCCTTTTTTGCGCGCGCAGTCAAACTTACATTTTTCGGAAATTAAACTAGTAGCTTCATTATGCTTAGAAAATAGTTTAATAATTTAAATACTACCACTTGCGTGGTAATTGGTTGATTTCTTAAAAAGTTTGTGGGTGCAATGTAGTTTTTAAAAATGGGTAAAAAACGGCTACTTTGACTGCTGATATGTCTGAACCAATATACATATCCAAAATAAGAAAGATTTATTGTAAAATGGTAGCCTTTTGATACGTAATAAGTATGCCAAATATCAATGGATTTGATTGACTAGTTATATTATTTTATTATTTTATATTATTTTATTCTTTATCATTATTTTTGAAATTTACTCTTTGGAGAAAAAAAAAACTAATTTTGATTATAATATCAGTAAATATTAAAAATTAAAAACTATCAATTTAGAGTGAATAAATAAATTCTATACTTTTCTAGATCTTCCATTACTTCGTGAAATTAAAGTCTTAATAAATATATTTAAATATAATAAGCAGTAAAAACAGAAATTAAAATTTATTATTTTTACTTTTATATTTTATATAAAGTTATACGTTTTTGTAACTCTCGCGATTTCTTGATTTCAAGATATGGCATAGAACATTGCATTAAAATTGCATCTCATGCAATTGTTTTAAAAAAAAGAGTATTGGCAATTTAATCGCCAAAAAAAAAGAGTTTGAATAAAAGAAAACTATACTAGAAAATTATGAAACACTATCAATTTTAAGAAGTAGTGCATAAACTTTGTTGTTTCTGAATTTTTTCTCAAAGAAAAATGAATCATAAAGAATATTTTATTAATTCTAAATAAAAAGTACTATCAATAATTTGAAACTAATTACCAAGCTGCATTATATTACATTTCGACTAATGTAGATAGGTAGGTTTTTTGTTTGGTATAAAAGTGATAAAATTGTAAAAGATAAATTGATAAAAGAAACAATTGCTATTAATTTTAATTGCTCTTTTTAATTAAAACAAATCAAATATACACAAAAAATATGCTGGGATACTTAAGCAAGAAATATATAAAGAAAGTCGCTTGAACCACGAACTTCGGCCTCCTGGAAAGTAATAATACTTTTTGTATATTCTTTGTTGTAATTGTTTATTGGTTATTAGTTTAAAAGTTTTATAATTTAACACATATTATTTTTATCAATTATTTTAATTACATATATTTTTTCACAATAAAAATTCTTATGTCGATTTATATTGTACTTAAATGAGATAATATTTGGATATTTTTTATTCAATAAATTTTAATAAAATATATGATGATAAAATACTATTTCAAAATATTTTGCATATATAATTTAATTACTTATTTTTGGTTGTACTTAAAAAAAAAAAAATATAAGGCAGTTTTAAGATCCGACGAAAATTTAAAAAAAGGCGAATATAAGATGCCCTACTTTTTAAACTTTTTTTTTTCTCACTCTCTTTGTACTTATATATTAAAAATATACATAAAATTTGAAAAAAAAAAGCATATATAGTACTAGGAAAAAGAATATATACAGATTAATGTACATATGTTTATCCAAAAATAAAGTCAATGAAGTAAACGTAAATTATAATTTTTTGCTTTATTAATATTATAAACTTTTTCAATTTTTATAATAAATATCGATGTATGTCGTAAAATTTACTTTTATTTATACTCTCAAGACGGCATTTTAGTTGCAAGAAATCAAAATTTAAAATTTTTATTTTTATTTAAAATTTTTTAAATCACATATGATATATATATATATATAAAAACGCGTAAATGATAGGGGTGGCTCTGTAGGAAAAAGAGAAATTAGGCCAATATTAGGTTAATAATATTTGCGTTTCATTAAAGTATCCGAAAAGATCTTTCTCAAAGAGCAATACTTTGTTACTGAAAAATTACAAACAGGTAAATATATACTATTTACATATGAGAAATAGTAGAGAAAGATTTATAGAAAGTATTTATATTAAGTAAATATAAACAAAAAATTTTGATCAAAATTAAATTCATTTAGGAATACATAAATACATAAATACATAAATACATAGATACATAATATACAAATACATAAAAAGCAATGTATTGATGATGCAGAATACATTTTATGATCAGAATGACAAGAAAAACCACATACACAAGTTAGATACTTATCTCAAATGAAACGTAATTATAAGAGCAAGTTAAATTTATGTTACGTTATTAAAAAATCCATAATAAAAAACATTGTAAATAATAAAATACATTTTTGTTGAAATTTATTAAATATATATAACTTGAAAAATATTTTTACAAATAAATACTATTATTAATAATATTACAATCATTAATAGAACTTTCTTAAATTTTTAATGATTACGTATCATATTGAATATTAAACTTTAAATACAAAAGCTTAAAACATCGTATTCAATTTTGCCTCAATATGTCTTACATTTGTAAAAAATTTTAGTAAAAATAATTTAAAAATACTAATCCTTTAATAAATTTATAAAAAATTATATAAAAATTAGAAAAATACATATAATCTTCACTTAATTTCAGAATATATGGCTATTCTGATAATTAGATAAAAAGTGGGGAGTAATTGTACATGCTGCTGACATTAAATATAATAAATGTTAGCTAATTATTGAAAATTTATATTTTATTAACTTCATAAAAATTTTGTACAAAATTTTCACTATTCATGTGAAATTGCAAATTAATTTTCTACAATCAGAGTTTGAAGTAACAAAAAAAAATTTCGCAAAAAAAAATTTCACATAACATATATATATATCCTTTAATTTTTAATTGAAAATAAAGTTAAATTACAAATTAGAAAAGTATATAATCCCAAAAAACAAAGTGTGAAAAAAATCGATTACTACATTAATGAAATTCATAATTTTAAATTATTTAATGAAAAAAAACTTATTAACTAAACTATTGACAAAATTTAATTTAAATTTATATAATTTTTAGCAAAAAAAAAAATTTTTAAAATTAATTGCAAAATCATAAAGGAATGTATAATTAATAATAAATATACATAAATACAATTAAATGAATGATACAACAAAGTAAAATGATACCCTTATCCAAAAAAAAAATAGTAACAAGAATAATTCTTTAACTTAACAAAAATCACATCAACATTTTAACAATAAATTCAACAACTGAACACTATCTATATTGAATGAAAAAAAAAAAAATTATTGGTAAAATGTAAATATATAAATATATAATATAAATATATCATAAATTTAGGAAAAGCTAATTATCCAACTAAAGAAAAGTATTTAACTAAAATCAAAATGACTGAACAAAGAAAGAAATATACAACCGACTTTAAAGTAGAAAAATTCTTGGAAATATTTCCTGATCCATTTTCACATTTTGAAAATGATAAAAGGAAATGTATTTTTGATAATCATGCATTAGAATTTTTAAAATCGCATTTTAATAACCATAAAGAGGCTACCGTTTATGGTGCTTACGCAGCAATCAATTATAATGTAAGCTTAACAGCAAAGTATTTAAGTCTTAAACCTATTGATATGAAAAGTAAAAGAGCAGGACAGTTCTTGCCACCTCAAGATGACAATATACTCCTCTTACAAGAAGAAGCATTTGTCAAAAATAAGAAGCTAATAAAAAAATACATGTCTAATAAACGAATCACCGAAGAGAAAAGGTTCAAAGAATTAGAAAAGAAAAATGAACTATTAGAATGCCAATGTTGCTTTAACGTGAATGTATGCCAGAAAAATGTAATACATGTATTAAAAGTCATATTTTTTGCTTTGAATGTATTATCAGAGGTACTGATTCTGTGTTATCTCAAGGGGAAACTGTTGTTAAATGTTTCACAGATTGCAATAGCGAATTTTCGCTGACATCATTGCAAAACGTTTTACCTCCAACAAAGTTTAGTAAACTTTTACAAAAAAGACAAGCTGAAGAAGTGATCGCTGCTGGTGTTGATGGACTCGTTTCGTGTCCGTTTTGCCATTTTGCTTCTATTCCGCCCCCTAAAGATAAAGTATTCAAATGTCTAAATATTGAATGCATGAAAGAATCGTGTCGATTATGCAAAGAATTAAATCATATTCCATTTAAATGTGGTGAACAAGAAAATTCAGACAAAGCACGACTTTTACTTGAAGAAAAGATGACAGAAGCCCTAATAAGAACATGTTATAAATGTAATCGTCAGTTTTTCAAAGAAGAAGGATGTAACAAAATGACATGTCCATGTGGATCTATAACGTGTTATGTTTGTGATCAACCAGTAAAAGATTATACACATTTTAATGCTCAAGGTGTTAATGATAAGGATAAGTGTCCTCTATGGATTGATGATAAACGCGTCAATGCTATAACTGTAAGAAAAGTAGCCAAAGAAATAAAAAATGAAATTTTAAATAAAAATCCGCATCTGAAAATAGACACTCAAAGCTTATTGCCTGCTTTGCCAGAGAAAAGAGAAGGACCTCATGATGATATTATGAATGCTAATGAATATGCCGCCCGTGTAAGAACTGTTGGTAATTTACATAAAAGACAGTAAGGCATCTTGTTACAATGTTATTGTACATTTATTGTAGCTTAAATAAAAAAAAAAAAATTAAAAATTAATAAAAGATAAATATACCCAAAATCAATGTTAATTGTAATAAAAAAGGGTAATTGATATTAGCTTTATTTCTCAAAAATAGTCTCAAACTTTATTTGTATAAATGATAGTTTTATTTAAAAAATGAAATAAAAATTAATAGTATCTAAAAATGAGTATTTTTTATCATACCTGTTTTTTGAGAAAAAAAAATTACAATAATTAATTTGAATTTTAACGTATATTACACGATTGCTATTTTTTAAAATAAAAAAAAAAATAAGCATTAGTCATTTTAAAAATAAACTATTATTTTGCCATTCTAAATATTGTACATTTTTTTATTTTATACATATTTTGGTAAATTAAAAAATAACCAAAAAAAATACGATTAAGTCACGTCATCCAACAGTTGTGATCTTATAGGTGGATTAATAAATTTTAAATTTTCTATTTGTTTTCTTACTGATTCAAGTAAAGTACCAAGAAGGAAATGGTCGAAAAATTTAACAAAATGATGATAATATGTACTTATATGTACTCTTTTTTTTTAATCATTGACTGCGGCAGGTCACGTGATTCCATTTCGACTAGAACGCAGCCAATGTTTAAAGAAAATAGAGAAATTATTAATCAACGAAATGTACGAGCCAAAATTTAACTGGTATGCAAAATTCGCTAGATATTTTATTTCAAAAAAAAATGAAAGTGCTATTTAGAGATTAAAATATGGTAAGAGAATACTTAAGAAAATTTAACTAAAAAAAATTGTCCCTTGCATTTTTTTTTAATTCAAACCCATTAACAATATATCCTATCTTTATATATAAAAAAAAATAAACAAATTAATTAAAATAACAAAAACCAAACAATAAAAAATATTACCTTGGCTTATTTATCTAATCTTGTCTTAAATATAATTTAGAAATACTTACAATTTTTCAGCATTTAATTATTTTATAGAAATTTTTAATATTTATATTTAAAGCTAATTTGATAAATTTACAATAACGACCTTTAAGCTCCAAAGTGAATAATTAAAATTATACGTAATTTTGTTAATTTTTTCTGAATTTTCAGCAGGTTCATTAAGATTTCTTTTATTTTTTTCAAATCATAAAAATAATTTATGTATACAATTTGGATTTCATTAAATAATATCACAGAAATTGTACATGCCTAAAAAAATTTAGAATAAAATATTAATAAATTTTTCTGTTTGGAAATTTCTGGGTTGACATCAGAATGTACAAATGACTTTGACGTATCCAATACAACTTTATTCCTACACTATAAAGTTCATAATGCTTAAATAACATATAATTATAAAAACTATTATTAAATTTACTTATTGATTAAGATTTTGTATAAGATTTAAGTAACTTTGAAAAAATAAAATTATGTAAAACTTGTGTACTTGTGAAATATTATTAACTGATTATACTTACCTTATATTTAAATTAAATCAATAACCAACTAACAAAAAGATATCATAAAAAATTTCATTTATTAAAAAAATTTAAAGTAATTATTCTATACATACTTTAAAAATAATTACATAAATTATGTGTTTACTTAAATTTTAGGTACAACTTCTTATTTTCATATACATAATATATTCTTGTTTAAAAAAAAAATTTTATTGTTTTAAAAAATTAGAAATTGTATACTAAATTTTACACGATACATGTCAATATCGAAATAAAATTATTATAACTGCTTTGACTTGAAACAAAATTTCTTTTTTTATTGTAGAAAAAACCCAAGACAATAATTTTTCAGATATTTCTTTCTAATTTTACGTGTTCCTTTACACGTATTTATTCATTTATTAAAAAGGTTTTCAACCAGTATAATAAATTGATTACAAATATTTCCTTATAATAAAACTAAATATAACTAAGCAACAATTACAGATTCAGCAAATAACCAAAAGTATACAGGAAGAACCTTTGCAAAATTTAATTCAAGATTAATTTCCAAAATTATTTACAAAAATGCAAAATATCAAGAAATTATAGGTAGAATTTTAATTAAATACCTAAACAAATTGATTTTCAGATCAAGTTTTGAAATTGACTCAATTATTTAAATATAACACTGGACAAAAAAATAAATTTCTAAATTGTCAATAACTTTTAACTAAGAAATTAGAGAATGAACTTCATCATATTTATATATGAATAAGTACTTTAATCTGTTAATTAATCAAAAGACGTTTATTTAACGGTTCCGGAAACTCTTTTTTTTTCAACGGGAAAAAATGGTATAAGGTACGCAATATGGTGCACAATGCTTGTACACTCCAAGCCTTACCTAAATACTCCATTCTTTTGGTTTTAGGAATTGGTTTTAAGAATTCTTACAAAATGATAGGTCATTAGAGTTCAAAACTTTCATTTTTGGTGATGAAACAGTGGAGGCTCCTGTCAATGTGTAGTTTGATAAACTTAGATATTGTACTCCTACAAAGCAAAAAAAAGGCTTTTTTGTAAAAATTATTGTTTCGTGTATATTGTTTTTGTTCATAAAGTTGTTTAATTATTAAATTTAAAAATTAAAAGTACATGGTAAATAAGTTTAATTAAATTAAATTAGTTTTGTAAATTATGTAATACATATGTATTGTTAGGTGCCAAATGTTGCCTAATTTAAATTACCAAAAGTGATTATTTTTTTTTCAATTGTTTATAATTGTTAATTACGTTACGTTAACTTAATACTGAAAGGTTAATTTAGAAAAGTTAATTAAAGTTTGTAAAAAGTTACTCCAAGTATTATGATAGTTATATTAAATACATATATATTTTTTTGATTTATAATCTATTTAGAATAAGGAAACTACCAAATTTTAAAATAGGACAAAAATGTGATTAAATAAATGGTAGTCTTTTAGTTAATTAAGGAATTAATTATGCGTACTTGACATTAATCAGTGTTATTATTTAAAGTATTAATTTAGGTAATTTAAATAACTTTACAAACTTTACTTTATTGATTAAATAACCGAAAATTAATAAGATGTTATATTAAATATAAGTAATTTTTTGTAGCTAAATTATTTAGCTAATGTATTAAACTTAATTCATATTAGCAATTAAATTGCCTTTTTAGTAAATTTATAATAAAAGTTTCCAAGTCAATTGAGTTTTTAATTTCATTTTTCCAATGTTTTCATAAATTAGCCCAGTTAATAACCTATTGAATAAACAAAAACTTTACTTAGGTTAGCAACTGAAGGGTCATAATATGTAGAAAAATGATAAAATTATTAGTGCAGGAATCGTAAGTTCAATTAAATATATATTTATAATCTAAATTCAACTGTTTTCCCTTATTTTTTTGCTCAACTGTTATGGCACAGCCAAACTTAATACAATTGATCCTCCTTATAATTAGTGAATTGTAAGAATCATTTATACTGGCCTTTTTTGCATGTTTAATTTAAATTAAAATCAATTATTGAACAATTGTGCATATTTACAATAATCGTTATATGCTATGGTATTACAATTAGCAATATTTAATTATAATCAAACAATGAAGCCATTTTATTACTCCTTTCTTGAGTATCATTTAGAAAAAAATAATTATACGAATGTATTAATTTATGAATTTATTGAAATAATATTTTATTGATTTCATCTTGGTGCTTTAGTTCATTATGCAAAAAGAAATTTGAAATATTGATAAAAAACCTTTTGGCAACTACCGTGTAATTCATAAATATTGCACTATATTCGACTTTTGTCCTGCATTTTATATTGTTTAAACTTTTGATGTTGTATTATCCAAATAATTTAAAAATAAATTTGACTAATGCAAAATATAAAATATTTTCAATTAAACAAAAAGAAAATACGAGTTTTTATATAATCCCTATAGTGCTTCGAAACTTTCTACCTTCTAACTTCTTATTCATATGGATTTCGGTGAATGATCGCGCCCCATTCAAATTATCCGAAGGGCTCTATTGTATACTTTTTTTTTAACTTTTTTAATTTTTAATTTTTTTTTACTTTCTAATAATATCATTTTTTTTAATTACCAAAAAAGAAATTTATGTAATAAATAATAAAATTAAATTGCACTCCTTTCCGCACTCATCTCGGTGGCTATCAATTTTTCATTACACGCTGCAAAAATGATCTACTTTCTTACTTTCGGGCGATGTTTTTTTCGCTTTTAATGATAAACTATGTGTTAAACACGGGAAAAAATGTAAGAAATTTTACTTTCAATTTGTCTGCACTCGTTTGCTACGCTCTCTCGTTCATACAACTGCATTGAAAGCCAAATCCTATTTTTTTCCCTTGTTGAACAAATAGATAATTTTTTTATTTTTTTATATTTTTTATTTGAATAACTTTATTATTTAAAATTTATATAGTTAATTGGAGATCAAGACTACCATGGAATCACACGATCTAAATATTATTTTAGTTTTTTGTTTTGTGATTAATTTATAAAAATTTAATTTTATTTATACAGAAAATATAAAAAAACTAATAATCTGATGCAGAAATATTAATCAAATGAAATTATATATATATATATAAAAATCAAATTTTTTTGGCACCTCGAAAGCTTCCGAAGGAGATCGTCCGTTTACGGATCCATCCATCCGATCCATTTACTTAAAAAATGAAGAATTCCTCTTTAGTTAAGCTTGAAGATTGGTCGGCACTGATTCGTGTGGTTACGTTTTTGAAACGCGCGTCGTTAGGCTTTTTTCATTTTTTTAAAAAAAATGTTAAAAAAAATTTTTATAATTTACTTTTTTTTTTAAATAATATATTCAAAATTTTTTAATTCTTTGATCAGGGAGTTTCTTATTGCATTTTTGGGTTCGTATCGATTTATTTGACTTATGAAAGTGTAATTATTTAATTTAAATTTTCTGTGAAATTATGTTATACCTAATTAAGAATTTCCCAAAAAGGAGTAGATTCAAGGGGACAGGATGGAAATTTTCAAGAAATATATAGAAAACTTATTCATCCATTTAATGGTAAATGCTATTTTATAATTTTTTTCCTTAATTACGTAAAATTTCTCTACAGCATGGTAACTAATTAATGTTAAAATTTTTTTATTAGGACATTATATTGAAATATTATTAATTCTATTATTAAAATTATTATTCGTAAATTATTATTGTATAATTTTGAAATGGCATTTTTTCTTGCAATATCAAATTTCATGATTATTTTTAGTTTTTTATAAGAGTCCCTCGATAAAGAATGAACAAGATGGCCGAACTCCACCCAAACTACGTGTCAATTTAATATGAGTGTATGAAAGCCGATCGATATTTTTTTTCTATGATTATCTTTTTTTCTAATTTATAAATAAAAATTTCTTAAACGATTGCCATAAAGATTTTTTAATTTAATTAATTATTTCATTTGCTTCATATGTTTAAACATCTATTCACAAAAATTTCTTTTCTTAGGTTTTTAGATATAACTTTACAAGAATATGTTCAAAAAAGCATTTTCCACATAATATAATTTATATTTAAAAAAGTTAATTAGGAAGTAATTAATTAAGTTTGAATTTTATAGATTTGGATTTCGATTGTCTTGAAAGCGAATGTAATAAAAAATATTTAAAACAATAGTCTTTTCGCGCTAATGAAAATGTTCTCATCTCCAATTTTCAACAAATACTTCATAAATTATTTAAGAATGTTTAAAATTTAAAAAATGCGAAGTTCAGTAACCAATGTTATATCATTTCGAAATATAATGCTTTTATTAGGATTTAAAGTGAAATTTAATGGTATAAGGAAACATAAATTTATTTGAAATTTTTTTATTGGTTCCTCATGGAAGAACACTTCTGATCGGCAGAAATTTTCTTTCTGATTTTTTGGCACGTTATAAGCGCGTTTTGGTACCCTAAGAAGCCGAAAAATCTGTTTTTTATAAAGGCTGTGCGTGTGTAAGATTTATTTACGGGAGTTTCTAACAGGAGATATTTCATCACCATTATAAAATTAGGAGCCAATTTTTTTTAAATTTTTTTTAACAATAAGTCTCGATATCTTTTTTTTTAAATTTGAATGTAACACCTCATTTTTAATCGATATCTCGAATTTTATTATTTTTTTAAAGGATTTTTTTCTCAATATTTATTTCACCAAAAAATACAAAAAATACCCTTTTTCCTTATTTTTTATTGAGGCAGTACTTAAATCTTTTCTGAGAAAATATTAGTCACAGTAATCCTTTATTTTAAATTTTTGGACCTGATACTCAATTTTCAAAAATATTTTTAAACAAAATTTGTGTCGCAAAAAAATAAAAAAAAAAGCCAAAACTTTTTTTAATCAGGACTTATAATTTAATATTCTTCTATAAAAGAAGGAATAATTGTGATTATCGTTTATAAAGAACTTCTCCATTTGATACCAAATTTTTAATTTTTTTTTAATTTTTTATTTTTTTGGACGTTTATAAATAGTTCCTCATCATTTACCATGAGAGTACTGATACCTAGAGTTGAGTTATTCAAAATAAAATTATTTTATTTAAATTAAATAAAATTATTTTATAAAAATTATTACTATATTCCCCATATCACCTAAATCCTTTGGTGCAGAAGTACCTAGGGACCATTTGTGCAGAATTTTTAAAGAATTTATTGTAAAATTAACAAAAAATCAATTCATATTATTTAAAAAAAAAATAATAATTTGGAAATTTAATTAATTCGGTTCATTTTCTTTCCAAGCAACATGATTTCTATAATAAAAATTTAAATGTTAATATTTGGATATAAATATTGATATTATAACACAATAGTTACTTTATTATCTGTGTTATAAGTGAACATGTTCGACGCTCGTTGGTTGTGTAGTTACACAAACCAGTTATAAATTTTTATTTTTCTAATATATATGGGTTTCAATATATAGTTCTTAAAATTTACAAGTTTAAAAATAAGTGATGATAAATCACTTAGATAATAAATTCCTTAATCAATTAAATTTTTTTTATCATATTATTCATTTTTCTTGTGATGTTATTTAGCTTGTATGCAGTGTTGTATTAATCGCTATCCTAATGAAATCGTAGGGTGTAAATTTTTTTCTATTTTTACAAGTCCAAAATATTCAAATTCAACCTTTGATATAAAAGAGCTAGTTTATTCCAAATTTTGAATATATATTTAATTAATTATTAGGTTCCAAAAAGAAGTATAATTAAAGATTAAATTAAATAATTAAATTATTTTTTTAATGATTATTGGCATCCAGTAACGGCGAGGGATTAAAAGGCATTAAATATCACGTTTTAACGTGAAAATATTTAAGTAATTCATTAAAAATAAATATTCCTTTTGGAAAAGAATTTTGTTAAATAGTAAATCCCTTTTCTCTATATTATTAATGATCTTTTAAAATTTATTTTATAATTATGTCAGCCATAATACTATATGATGGAATTAGAGAATATTATTAATTTCTTATCTTGAGCCAAGAAGGATTCATATAAAATTTTTATTGCAATTTTAATTTTTATTATAATTATTATTGGATATATGAATTCGATAGAAATTATTTATTTAAAAAATATGTACATGTTAGACTAACTTCCCTAATGATTAATTATTTTAAATCCAAAGTATAATGATGTTTAATTATTTTTATTTTTCGTTTTTAATAAAAATTTTATAAATGGTAAACAAAGAATATTTTTTTTAATAGTTATTTGATTGTTTATGTTGTTTTAAATATAAATTTTATTTTGTTAGAAAAATAATTATAATTATTAAAGAATCGAGTATATTTTATAATTAAAGTTTAAATTTATCATTATTTACGCGCTTAACTAGAACATACACCTCTTACACAGAACTGCCATTCTCCCTAGGATTTCAAGACTGATTTCAGTTACAGATAATAATTACCTTATCAAAATGTTTCACTAAAGTAATTTCATTTAATTAATCTTATAGAAGTTATAGGTACAAAGTTAAGTACAAACTAAAAAACTAAGAATTCAGGAAAATTTAGCTGGGAAACATGGCAAAATTCATTTAGAAATTCTCAAGCAATTTGTAGCAGTTAATTAACTGAACTATCAGTAATTTAAGTTATAATATACATGAAATTTTAAATAAATTTTGTGACCAATTGGGTTGCATTAAAGTATTTCAAGTTGATAGATAATCTTTGAAATTTGATACATCATATTTTGATATTACATGCTAATTCTCCTAAATCATAGTAATTGTATTCTTTTTGTACATTTTTGAGAACATCTATTGTGTTCAAAGTCATGTCGTTTTGTCCATCTACCAATTTGTTAATAGTAGCTAATATTTTTACCAAATATCCATTTAGCTGAGCATTTTACTGTACATTTTTTACCATGCTTCTTCTTCTGCATCTAAAGAGATGACTCTATTACCAAGATATCGTGTTCTTCTGTCATTTTGAATAATATCTTGTTCCACATATCAACTAACATGTTCAAATTGTGATGCAATTCTGGTAAGAAGAAGTTCCATTTTTCTGTTTTGTCTATTAAAGTATTTGCATCAGGTTTTTTCACCACTAATTATTGAATGATAACCAGCAAGAACTCGTTGTCTTGAACCAGTCCTGTCAATAACTTTGACTGTTGTGCTTTTTTATTAGATTTTAACTTTTCATCTTCTATAACTTGTCCTCTCTTTTATATGAAAAATTTCTTTTCTTATTTTCGTTTTGTTTCATGGTATTTTTTTTAATTGAGAAATTTTTTTTAATTTAACATCTTCTTTTTTAAAAACGTACTTGTTGCTCCAATTAGTTTTGGTGTTTTTTCTGAACCATAAGCACCGATTGCACTTCTTCCTTTTATTAAAGTTGTTCTACAGGTGTATTTATACCTTGCAACGCTTTACCAAGACCTTCGCCTGGTTCCAAGCCCATTTTCATCAGCAGTTTGCTAACTATTCCTTTGTTGTGCATCTCTTGATACCTACTCCGGTATTATTAGCTTTGTTGATATAGGAGCTCTTTTTTTCCTCAAATGTAAGTTAAATGAAGAATGGATTTTTGATTTCTGGGTGTATTCTTTTCAGAATCACTACATAAACAATAAATTATGTTTATTTTTGCTTTAATTATCTATGTTTAAAAATAATATCTCTGATAATATTTACTCAGAACAATTGGGTACATAATCAGTATTGCCTCATTGAGGTCTTCCAGTATCTTCATCTTCATCGTCACTTTCTTCTTCTACTTTTGGTTTACCAGCTTGTTGAACCCCTTCTGCTATAAAACCAATAGGAGCCGAATATTTTTTGGTCTTTTGTTGAAAGCTTTTTTTGACGCTCTTCCATCTTCTTCATCATTATCATCAGCAAATACACCTAAAATAAATGATATTTTAATATTTTAACAAATATTAAAAATATTATAAACTAAAGATATACCAAGCATTTGTTTTTTTTTTAAATTCCTCTACCGATTGTAATCTTGTGTTTTTTAAATTAGAATTATTACTTGGCAATTAAAATTTTTTTAAGGCATACAATTAACATAATCGCATTTTTTTTGTAGCTGTAATCAAGTATATTATCAGATAATTAGAATAAATATTTATTTATAAATATTACAAATAAATGTTTCTCCCAAAGGGGACATAAATTACAAGTTATTTTGATTTCTGGATCATGTGATTTTGTATGAAATTAATTTTTTTGCACTTTCATTGTAACTGTAATAATAATAACCTCTTGAAAAAAGTTGAAAATTGATTTTTTTATATTGAATCATTTGTTAGATTTTGTAATCAATTGTTTATTTGAAAAATTTTAAAACTACAAGCATTATTTAAAAAAAAAATTAAAAATATGAATTCACAATAAATATATTTAAAGTTTTAATACTGCGTTATGTATAATAACCTCCTTTTGGAGCTATGACGATGTAAAAACTATCAATACTATTACAATCTATCGCAGGTCTATTCAAATCTGGACCTGCTGGTTCTTTATAGACCGGCCACACTATAAGTAAAATTTTAATTAATAAAAAATTTCAAGAAGCTCGTGGAGGGGGAAATAATAATAATAATCGAATATAATTTAGCTTTATAAATGAAATATTTATCATGAATCACTTAATCAACTAACAATCACGTGTTTAATTAATAATTTATTAATTTAAATTAATTATTATTACGTAGATAAATGAGTTTTAAAAAGCGCGGTTTCCCACTCTATGGATAATTTTTTTTTCCATCGATTCTAAATCTGCGCATGTGTCAATAAACAGCTGATAGATTGCAACTATTTTTGCATCCTATCGCAGGTCCAATCGACTCTTGACCTGCTGTTTCTTTATAGTATATTTTGTTAATGGATAATTCCAATTTTATTCTACCTTACCGACATCACCATGATACATGTATTATTACTTACACACACTCTGGTATTATGTAGTTGTGTATATTGTTCCCTCGCATCCTGTAACTATAGTGATATTGTGACTTTACAAAGAAAAATATTAAATATAATAACAATTATTGATAGTAAGTGTTAGGTTAAGCCAACGTCACCTATTTTTTATTTAGCAATTTAAGTTTATTTGTTACCAAAATTTCCAAAGTTAGCTACATTACACCATGGACGCTTCCACAGGCGAAGTAAGTTTCATTCATTTATAGGTTATGTATCCATGCATGTGGAAAAAAAATTTAAATTTTTCATATTACTTCAATACAAAATCTTACCAACAATAATTACTAAGTTTTTAATTAAGTCTTGAATATGTAGTCATTTTTAATTATCAATTTCAGTTACATGAATAGAGTTTTTTTTTTGAGTAATGTGTTCATTTGTTGGTTTTATATTCAGTTTTCCTTTTTTTATTTTTTTTTTCTTTTTATTAATAATTTTCTAATTTTCTTGCAATGATAATAATTCTTCTTCAATTTACTTTATTTAGTATATAAACGAGAGATATGGTAGACTGAGTGTTAAAGAATTTACTGGTTATAATATGGCTGGAATAGCTGCTTATCTTGGAAATCTGAAAAATTCAGTAAAGCTGCAAGGATATTCTTCTTTAATAGTAAAAAAAAAAATTATTATTAAAATAGTTGAACAATAATTTTTGGAAACTTTGTTAATTTGACATTAATTTCAGTTCAGAAACGCTGTTGATGTTTCTAAGGTGAAACACCAAGAATACGTTGCAAAAGTTCCATCGAAGAGTAATAAACAAAAGATTTTTTGTCGCGAACGTTTTACGCATCTACAAGTTAAAAATAACCCGATAAGTTTATATAAACGAGTCCCCTTACAACCTGATGACGTTAAAAATTTTTTCCATACTCCATTCAACAATCCTGATTTTGTTTTTAAAGAAGAATTGACCTCCGCAGCAGCTGTAGCACATGCCACTAAAACTCTTGATACCAAAGCAGCTTCTCGTGAGTCCCATTTCATGGTTCGAGATGTGCCTATTGACGATGAATTGGCAAAAATTTCTTTAGCAAAATATTGTCCAGAAAGTGACATCCTGTGTGCAGATACGATGTTAGAATCTGATGGTAAGTTATCTTTGAAACAAAATTAAATTACATTTTCTAAACTGACTTGTAATTTTTTTACTGTTAGGATATCAGCATTCGATGATTTATTTTGGCGAAAGGATGAGTAGTACAGTTGTTCATATTGAACCAGGTGTTTTATCTTCCCTTAATGTTGCACTAATTGGTTGGAAGGGTTGGAGGATGTTCCCCGAACCCTCAGTAATTAAAATCGAGGAACTCCATAAAACCTGGGGTATTAAATGTCGTAAAGGCTGTACCGGCATTCGTTGTCGTCCTTGCAATTGTACGCGCACTTCCTCCCATGCTCCTGTTTACTTTTTGTCATCTGCGTTTTTAACAGAACATGGTATTCAATATTATGATTTTATTCAAGGTCCAGGTGACGTTGTTGTTATTAATCCTGGTGTAGGGCACTCAATAGTAAACTTAACTTACTGTTTGGCTGAAGCCAAAACCCTTCTACCTTTAGGTTTATTGGATTTACGTAACGAGGCAATGTGTTGTGATTGTCCCCTTGGACGTGCGTTTGTACCTTTACGCAAACCATTTGTAGTCTATGAGCCTGTTGTTAAATTGATGTGCCCTTACCAAGGTTGCAACAGAAGCAGCATAACTGACCGGAATGTATATAATGCACATGTGATTTCCCATATTAAATATACATGTGAGTATTGTGGTACAACCGTAACAACTGCCAAACATCTCAAGAGGCATATTAAGAATGTTCATCAATCTGAACCCTTTTTTTGTTTCCCATGCCAAAAGCCATATAAGTCGGCAACTTTACAAAACCATCCGAAAACAATATCCCATAAACGAGCTGTTAGGGTATACCTAACCGACCGCGTGCCTGCATTTTCTAGGTTGGCAGATAATTTTGATAGCCGTAGGATTTTGGGCAAGTAAGTTTATTAAATTAATAATTTAAAAAAAGGACTTATATATTTTTTAATTTTTTAGCGTATTATATCAAGACCCGTACTCTGTAGATTGGGGTGCAGTTCAATCCAAAGTTTTAGATGTAGTTAACGGTTTGGAAATTTAGATTTTGTGAATCTAATTTTTGAAAGTATTTTTGTTTTTATTGTTATTAAAATTGTGAACTAAAAAAATATGGTATTAAAGAATACATTTACTTTAATTGTACCAAAAGCGTTTCTACATCAAAATTAGTAGTGAAATTTATGATTTTGTAGCTGTTAATTAACTTTAATTTTTGATAATTAAGCAATAAAAACGTATCATGGAATTAAAAGAATGATAGATATAGTTGTTATTTACTAATCACAAGTAATCTACTTAAAAATATGATGTAAATGTCAAGTATATTTAAATAACAGGTCAAATTATATAAAATTTCAAAACTTCATTTAATACTGTAGTAATTAAATTTTAGTTATATATACATATAGATCTATAAACCACTTCAAAATGAAATATATGATCATCAATAAGAACAATTTTCGTCTTTTTTCTTTAATAGCCTTAAGACATAACTTTGTCTTTATTTCTAAAAAAATTAAAAGTAAAGGAAATTCTTTCTAACTTTTGACTATTATTTAACGCATGATGTTTGATAAGCTATAATTTGGGCTGGAATCGAAAGCCTAATTGCTAAGGTTCGGGAAAACCTTTACTGCTCAATGTGCAACAAATCTTGATCACTTGGTTTTCAATAAATCCCTGGTTGCGTATTATTCAGGAAAAAAAAATTTATAACTTGTTTGTGCAACTATATAACCAAGGAGCATGGAACATGTTCACTCATAATACTAATAATAAGGTATCTATAGTGTTTAAAATTATTTTTAAATAGTTGTATTTAAATTTTAATTATAGAAATAATGCTTAGACCTCTATGTGGTAGAGATTTTACTTGATACGAAAAAAATATATCAAAAATAAGCACATCACTTGGTATATAAAATCCAAAATTGTATATTTTTAACACCAACTGTTGCACAGGATTTAAATTAAACACAGAATTTTCCGTCACATATTATTTTACAATTGTACAAATAACTAAAATTTAATTAGTTTTTATATATTTTGCATAAAAACTTTACTTTTTTCGTTTAACAATACGTTTGGAAAATATGTTTGTTTGATTATATGGTGATTTATAATTAAACATTAAAGTAACTTACACAAAAATAGGTAAGCAGCTTATAATTTAAATTATTTTTTCTAGAAGCTAAGTTACATTATATTATAGCCTATTTTCGTTTTAAATTATTTTTTAGTTATATTTGATTACATGATACCCATTATTTTAAAAATCAAATTCATTAATTCTCTTGGAGTCAATTAAAATTTTACATGTACTGATTGAAAAATCCATTATCTTGAATAAGTAATTATTAACATAATTTAATTTCAACTTAATTAAACTTAAAATTTGGATTATAAAATAGCAGCTAATCTTAGGATACGGAAAAAACATTATTTTATTTTCAATTTTCTAAAGATTTTACATATTTAATCAAAGGAGTCAAAGAATGGCCCAACATAAAGGGCTAATTTTTTTTCCAAAATTCTTTTACCAAAATTTTCGATTTAGTTTTTTTTATTTTTAAATTGAAATTTAAACTTCATTTTTTACCATTGAAGCACATAAGTATCGTTTTAACCCGATATCTCGAATATTATAATTTATTTAAAAAAAAAAAAATTCATATCAAAATGTTTTCAAATATTTAACTATCTAATTCGAAATATTAAATAAAAACGATATTTCGAAGTTAATACTTTCATAGCAAAAAAATTAACACAACATCCGAAAAAATGAAAAAATAATATTAGCGTTTTTTGATATTGATGGTTAAAATTTTAAGTTCTTAAAAAATTGCATATCAGATATCCAATAAAAAAAGTAATTATAGATGTTAGTATTGTCATGAAAATAAATCAATTATAACGTCAAAAAAAAACGAAATTCTTATTCAAAAAATTTAAGAATAAAATTTCAAAAAATTAAGTATCAGAACCAAGAAATCGATGTAAAAAGATAATCATAAAATTTATTCTTTTTAGAAAAAATTTAAGTTTTGCGTCCAAGAAGAAAAAAATTCCGATAATTTTTATATTTTTTGATGAGAATAAATTTTTCAAAAAAGATTATTTTAATTTGATTTTTGGTTGGAAACAAAAAAATTTTAAAATAAAACTCACAGACGACTGTAATTTTAATGAAAATTCAAAATTTCGAAAATACGTTTTTAGGTATTTTATAATTTTTGTTTATTGTTTACAAAGTTATTTAAAATTGCTTATTGTTCCTTATTTGAAGATGCAAACTACACTTTTGTATATGTGTTTGTGAGTGCAAGAACCCCATATAAAACTTAAACATAAAAAAAAAGAAAATAGAAGGCATTTCTCCTTTTTTGTGTATACGTGATGCCAATAAGTAAAAATTCAAATGCATATAAGATTTTAAAGGGTAATATTCTTGGTATTTTCTTTTTACAATAAATTCCTAATTATATAATTAAATTTACAGTAAATTTAAATTTTATTATTAAATTTTTTTATCGAAGGATTCAAATAATTAAAAAAAATATTTTATTATCACTTAATTATTATAATTTAATTAAACCGTTATACATAATTTAAATGAGATACAAGCATATTATAGAAAAATTTTCATAATTCCAAAAAAAAATGCAAATGCAATATAACAAACCTTAATTATCTATAACAAAGAGTTTCATTATTTATTTAAATAATTAATTCATATATCTTTAAATTTTTTTACAATTCTAATTATTCTTATTTAAAAATTAATTAAATACTTATAATAATACTTATAATTTTATGATAAATAACATAGAAACAACAACAAAAAATTTTATTATAAACGTATTGAAATTAAATATTTAATCTACATTAAAAGAATATTTAAATTATTCAATTTATTATTGTTTAATAAACCAACTAATTTTTAACAAAACATAAAAAGGTAACAATAACAATTATAAATTATTATTACGAAATTATAACTTTTTTATAATGAAATCCTCTTCTTTTAATTTACCTCTATATAAAAATATAATTTTTATTTTTTTACTCGATAAATTTTTTAGTTTTGTTACTTTCTCCGGGGTTAAATTTAATACTGCATATTTGATTTTATCTAGTTTCTCATTGACTAGATTTTAGATTTTACTTCTTTTAGGTCCGTTTTCATTTTCCTCACAATTAATTTTTCTCTTATAAGACACATCATTTTCAATCTATCAAATTTTATATTTCTTATTAAATTTAGTAACTTTCTGTTATCAATTAGATTAAAGTTTCTTACTTTTTCGCTGGTGGTATTGTTTTTAATTGTTGAATCAGGAATTACACAATCTTTGACACCCTCCATTATGTCTCTATTTTTATACTGGAACAAAGAATAAGTTATTTTTAAACCAAAAAATTTTTTCGCTATTTAACTTACAAAATCATTCGATAATATTATTCTTTGTGTTATGTTATCCGGTATATCTATTACCACCTGCTTGAGATTGAAGTTATTATCGACCTGCAGTTGTTCAAATTTTTTTTCTACCAAAACTGCAACAAAGTACTTAAATTTAATTTAACTAGAATTTTTAAAATTTTTTAAACCTAGAATTTTTTTTTTATTTTGGTGAATTAGTTTTGAACATGGTTAACATATAGATAACATTTATTAGAGGTCATATGTTATTTACGTTTTAATTTTGTTTTATATTCTAAAAAAAAATTACAATATCATCTATAAACAATTTGTCAACTATCAAATTTTATCGAATAATTTTTATTAATTAAGAATTCTTAATGAAAATTATTTGATTTCAGATACTCCAAATATATTATTTTAACTAGTGATAAATTGTTAGGTTCACCCGAAATTTACCTCTCGTTGATAATAAACGATATATATGATATAATAAATATATATTTTTATCTATACTTGGAAATCAGAATAGCGAAAATCTTTAATAAAAATTACCTTTTTCAATGGTTTCCTTTTTTGAGTATCTTATATTATCGTACTCATATGAAATCTTAATTAGTCTCCCATAAACGATATATATGATATAATAAATATATATTTTTATCTATACTTGGAAATCAGAATAGCGAAAATCTTTAATAAAAATTACCTTTTTCAATGGTTTCCTTTTTTGAGTATCTTATATTATCGTACTCATATGAAATCTTAATTAGTCTTCCTGATATTTTTGGTGTGTTTATCAACGTTAATAAGCGAACCCACCCGCTTTTCATAGGTTCTAAAAATCTCTTGTCTTTTATTATAGGAATGTTAATACTGAAAGTTAACTTTTCGTGAGTATACAGAAATAAACCATCGTGTTTTTGTCTAGTATTGACAGTTTTAATTATTTTTTTTTCTTCTTTTGTTTCAGATGTTGAAACCATATTTTGAGGAATTTGTTCTACAATATTTATAATTAAAACGAAACCATGTGACTATCGACTAAACGCGTACAAGATACTTTCACTATGCTAGGTAACTCGAAATTAAAATAATACTCATTTGCGCATTTCATTGCACTAATTTCCCCTGTGCGTTTGTAAAGGTTGTTTTGGTCCAGTTTGGTTTCAAATCAGGCCAAGTATGGCACTTCGACCAGGTCCAAATCTGGATTTGTCATAATCTCTAATAAGCCTATTTAGAAATTTAAATTTAAAAAATTTTAATACTTGTTTTAAAGTCAAACCTCCAATATATTTATTTTTTTTTAATTTTATTAAAATTTTGGCTATACTATTAAGTAGAGTTTTAAATCTGAAATTTATTCAGATTTGGTCCTGCAGATGTATGCCCTTTGGACATGTTTAATGCTTGAATGAATCCGAATTAATTACTAATTAATTATTTACGAATTATGTTAATGATTCTTATTATTGATTTAAATATACTATCTTGTGAAAACCAAATATTATTGTAAAAAATTATTTAAAAATTTTCAGTAATTTAAAACAAAAACTAAAAAAATCGTTATACTAAATTAGACTTTTATAAGTATTCAAGTGTTGTTATTTATTAGATGGTAATTTCATCTGAAGGCGAAGAAAAATTTTTAATCCTACTCATTCTTTTCAATAACTAATTATGAGCTGTAATTAAGTTATTAAAATTTTAGTCGCAGTAATCCCGAGAGTAATTCCAAAAACATCCAAAGAATGGTTCAATCTGTTATTATTAATTATTTTTCCTTAACACCAACCGACATTATAATTACGCTTTTATTGAACGACCACTTATGGCATTGTATCATATTATGATCATAGAATTTATTATCCACTCCACAGTGGTGAAAAAATAATAAATAAAATATAATGAATTTAAGATTTTGTATATATATATTATTGGGAATATTCACCAAATGAAATTATTTGAAAAAAATAAAAATTTCCTGGGTATCTTGAAAGCTTTTAAAGGTTTTCTTGGATGATTATATATAGGAAATAATTAAGGGTGATGTAATTATCATTGTTCTCCAATTCATTCTATTACTAGATTGTTCACATAAGAGTTACATGCCTGTAGGCGCTTAGAACTGATTCTAGAATTTTTCATATATGCATATGTTTTTGGACAAGCGATGTAACTAAAAAAAAAAGAAATCCATACTTTAATTTTTAAAGAGTTATATTTCAAATAATTAATTTTATAAAGCATATTTTATTTTATAATTATCTTAAATAATACAAAATTTATTTATTGACATTTTATTAAACCACTATCATTTTTAAATTTAATTTTTAAAGGAGTTAATATTTATAAATTTAAGTATCTAATAGAGTTTGAAATAACATAAATAATGAAACTAATGAATTTTTTTCTTTTTGTAATGAATCTTAGGGTTAGATTAATTTAATAACAACCAACTACTATTTAAATCATACTTTTGTTGAAACTTTGTCTCCATGTTGCATGAAACGGTATTTTTAAAATCTGTATATTTGTTTTTGGTAAAGCACTTGAGAGGAGTTTTTCAAGTTTTGGTAATGGCAAAACCTCTATTGTCGGATTGATTAATTTATGTTGCTTTTCTGGAATAAAAAAAAATGATAATTAAATTCTTTACAATTAATAAAAAGATTTACTTTACTTTTGCTTATACCTTTATTCATGGAATCACGAATATAATGGAAACATGGTACAGGCTTTAATATGGGTATTGAATCGTCTCTTCTGTCTCTATTAATTTCGCACTGATCAGCAAATGTTTCTGTTATTTTTAATAATTCTCGGGTAAAGCCCCATATTAAATCTGTTAAATTGTTAGATAATTTAGTTACCCCACCTATAATCATATTGTTTGTTGTTGCTGTTTGTGTTACATATTTTGGGATTATCAAAAGCTGTTTAATATTTAAACAAGCTGCCAAGTGTATATCAAAACCATTTTTAACATCAAAATTTACTAATTCCAATTGGATTAAATTTTCTAATTTAGATATTCCATTCAAAATGTCGAAGGTGCAACACGTTCCTTCTCCTTTCTCCAATCTTAATCTTTTCAACTTTACTAGTTTTGTTATTACAAATGTACCAAATTTATCAGGGAAATTAGAACATTCTCCTAGTTCAACTGATTCAAGATTTACTAGATTCCGTATGATTTCGATTCTTTTCTCACCTAAATTTTTAATTGAAGTTAAACTCTAGAAAAAAAAAACGAAATTATAATTAGTGAATAATAAATGATAAAACCTTTTACCAATTTCGTTAATTCTGTTAATTGCATCATGGGTGTCAAATCTGTTTCCAACCATAATTCACTGAATCCCTTAAGTCTTAATACCTTGCATTTGCTTATATTACCCACATTTTCCAAATTAACCGAATCACATTTTATTGATACAGCACTTAAATTTTCCAATTGAGGAGAGTTTTTAATAATTTCCTCAATAACATATTTTGTGCAGTTGGAAATTTCTAGTTGAATTAACGTTTTTACTTTGGCGTTAATATTTATAATTTTTTGCCAAACATTTTCTGTTTCACTTATTATTGGCATCTCTCTTAAATCCAAATGACGAGTATTGTATTTTTTTAATGTTGTTACAAAACAGTCCCAATTGTTAATATGAGTATTTTTTAACCTAACGATTTTCCAAAGCATTGGATGAAACGCCAATTTTTTCCATTGTCTACTCACTCTGGCGGTTATAAGAAGTTCGTGAATCTTTAAATATTGAAATATTAGCAATAGAGCTTGATCTTTTTTATTATTTGAATTTGCAAACTCAGATGTTGAAAAATAATATTTTTTTTCATTTTCCAAACTTAATGGGTTATTGCTATAAAATAAATATGAAATAATTATCCTGCTGATTTCATAAATTAGTAAATTTTGTTATGGATAAGTTAAAAATATTTTAAATTTTATTTTAATCACAGAACCTACTTCATCAATTGATGCTGGTTACTCTTAAGTGACGCACTTTGTAAGGTTATGGATGCGTTAGATCTTTTTTCTTCAATTGGTGTTGTATCCATTATATCTGTATTAATTTTGGTAAGAGATGAAATAAAATTATAGAAAAAATTATTTAGAATTTAGAAAATAATTTACTTACTCTTGATAGATAATTTTTTGGCTGGTAATTTAACCTGAGTTATAGGAACATTACAGGTAATTTTATTTATAGATGTAGTCGATATATGCTTTTCATCAATTTCTTTGGGGGAAGTTGATTTCTTAACTATTTCTGTTTTATTTACTTTACTAACCTTTTCTTTTTGAGATTTAACATTGTTACCCTGTAAATAAAAAGTTAAATACCACAAAGTTTTTTACTGTTATTAATTTTATACAAACTTTTTGTTTATTTGCTTCTCTGATTATTTCCTTTTCTGGATCGTTGAGTCCAATTGGTTGTTTATAAAATGTAAAGTTTTCTATTGTTAGTTGATTTGAACCTACTAAAACCAAAGTTTTAATTTATTAATTGTTGTATTTAATTTAATCATTGAATTTTTTTTTATTGTATTTCATATCCTGCATAATTTTATTCAAATGTTATTGTAGATTTAAGAAAAATTTTTGTATTATAATTAAAGGCCAAAAAAAATTTTTTGAAATAGGAAAAGGTACACATTGAATAGTTTAATTATGTTTTCCTTTGTCAGAAGCGATCAGACTTGAATTTGCCTATTGCCACTTTTTTATTTTTATTTTAATCATGAAAAATTAAATTTTTTTTTTATTTAATTAAACATTCCTAGCTAAGATATTCTTTTTAAAAGATGACTTACTCTGTTCGGCAACTTCCCTTTGACTCCTACATTTTTTCCCTTCTGGGCTGTGGTAGTAGATATCCGCTTGTTTTTTTACTGCATTAACTGCATTTGTGCCTCTGTAAACTACTTCACGTTTCCAGTTGACTTTAAACGGTTCCTTGTAAATGGGATTATTCATATCTGGCCTCATTCTTTTGGCTGGATTGCCAAGATTGGCACCCTGTTTTTTATTTCTATTACTTATTTCTGATTTATTATTTTGGTAAGAAAGATGACCTGTTTTAGTTTTTTTAGACCTCATTGAAGATGTATCCAAATTAGAATCACCATCATCATTATCGGTATTTAATTTTTTATCATTCTTATCTGTTTCATTACTGACATTACCACCAATTTTTGATTTTTCATAGAATGTAGAAAATTTATGTTTCTTCTTTGGGGTATATGTTCCCTGGTTAGCTTGGAAGAGGTTAAAATAAATAATTTTAGTATGTTTAATTCTTAGGAATGTTTTTGTTTGTAAATTTTACTTACCCATTAAAGATGATTATCTACAGCTTATTTGCAAAGGTGAAAATTCAAATTAAGATGTCTTCCTATTGAAAAAATAATTGTTATCTTTTAATTATTTGTGCAAATTTAATCTAATTTCTTCTGGGTTTTTTTTTGTTTATGATTTTTATATAATCTATTGAAATTGATTTTACCATAATTAGTACCTTTATTTTGAATTTATATAAAATACTTTTTTTTAATTTGGTTTTTTTTTGCCAGCGACTTTGATCTAATAACCTGCAAATTATTTTCTAGGTTATGAGATACGTGTTCCTTTTTGTCACTCTTAAAGTGTTGATAGTATACACAGTTTTTCGTTTGAATTAAAAAGTTTAAATAAAATAATTTAATTATATTTGATTTAAAGTTATTTTTCCCAGGCAATTAGATTATTATTTATTTTGTAAAATTTTATTTAACCAAGTAATAATATGAAATTTGTGCTAGCTTAGATTAAAGATAATTTAATTTTTAATTTTTACTCACATACCTTCAACAATAATTATTTCGAAAACTCAGTAGTATTCTCTTTCATTTGTACAATTTTACTTATTAAATTAGTTTCACTTAATTTATGGGAATTGGTTAAAAAGATTAAAAAGTAGAGAATTTTCTAGCAAGTTTTAAATAAATAAATATTTAATAATTTTTAAAATACATTACAGAATAAACTCTTTTGTTTTTAAACAGATTTTTTATTTTCGAAAATCTACTTTGATAAAATTTTAAACGGCTAATGTTGATCGGAATCTTCTTTCTTAATTTTCTAAAAATTTTTACACCTTTTTTTACTTTAATTACCTACATCCATGGTTTGGATGTGAATATTGGACAAAATATTTACTAGAAATTAAACGTATTAATTGTTTCCCTTTTTAGATATTATAATATAGTATATTATAGTATAATATATGCATATTATGTTTTCATTAAATTAAATTAATCACAAATTAAATTTTGTTTTTCAATAATCTCGAGTGCACAAATATTATTTTTTGGAAAATTTCTGTAAGAGGCAATTTTGATCTAACCTTTTCCCGCTGAGAAAATTGGAAAGCAAAACAGGATTTTTTTTTTACTAGAGCATACAGAATGCTCTATTCTATATATACGATTTTAATATAAATTGTATAAAATTTTAATTTGTCCTTGAAAAATGCATTTTTTATCGTGTTGATTTTATGGATAGAGTTAGGTTCATTTAATAAAATGTTGAAAATTTGAATATTAATTTGCGAAATATGCACATAAAGCATTTTTCATAATTAATTACATTATCAATTCAAGCTCAAGGGAAATTTGCCTAAGACTACTTTTAAAGATGCAACTTTTTGAGTCGAAACATGACGTGGCAAATTTTGCACGAAAAAAAATGAAGATTAATTTTTTGAACACAGAAAAATAATCATATAATTCTACTTTTAACACAAAAATACTCTCAGTTCAATTACTTCTTTACCTATACTCTGAATTTTATCCTCCACCTACTTATACTAAGCGAATAGTTTTTGGTAAACCGTATAGTTGTAGCCTAAATTAGCTTAATTTGCAAATTTCCATGAAAATTGACGTTAATTACAGAGCTCCTGAAAGTTGTTAAACTTATAATATATGTATCTATTTTTTTGAATATAATTTAAAAAGATAAGATTAGAACATACATATTATTGGTCGATTTAAGGATCCTTGTAATTTTACAAATTTTATTTTTCAAATGTTTTGGCTCAATTTCATTCGATTATCTAAGAAATAAAACGAATTTTATCACCTTTTTTTATATTTTAATACAAGTTATTTTTATCCATATTTCATGTTAGATTTAAATTTTCGAAAACATCCCTATTTTCATGCTTATTTAAAATTTACTTAAATTAAAAAAGTTTATATGAGTTATAACAGTAATCATAAATTGATATCAATTTATTAATTTTATTTGCAATCGTAATTTATTTTCCCCCCTGATGTTATATGCTCAACTCCAAAATTTATTTTTATTGTTCTTCCTTTTTTTAATCCTATCCTATCCTTCTTATATAATTAAATATATATAAATCTTTAATTATGTGTGTGTGTCCGAAATGGATAAATTAGAACGCGATAAAAATTATCGGATTATTACAGGATTACGGGTGCCAGTCAAAACTCAGAACTGCTGTTTAGCAGATTAATTGTATTTATAATGAAAACTTCTCTCTTTTATTTTCTCTAATGCTGATTCTGCTAAACAGCAGTTCTGATTTTCAACTGATGCCCGAGATTACGGCAAAAGACAGCAAAATTTAGGTTTTATTTCAAATGATAAAGACAAAAAATTTTTATTTTGAAAAAACTCAATTTTTAAAAAAAAATATTTATCAAACCTTCAAAGAAAAAAAAATTAAAAACCGAAGAAAATAATTTAATCAAAAATAATTCTATTTGATTGGGCATAATTTTTACATATTCTCTTAAATTTTCCAGGTAATCGAATCGATTTGTCAAAATATATTATAAAGGAATCAATTATAATGTAATTTGGTAATTTTTAAATAAAGATATGGTAAACAAAAATATGGTTATATGAAAATTTTTTTATTTTTTTTTGAAAGACAAAATTTAAATTTAAAATATAACAATATTTGATATAATTTTACAATGTTTTGATAAAGTGTTTGAGTTTTAATTTAAATTTTTATCAGATTTATTTACATATTTAATTTTATAAAATCTTTCTAATTTTTTTATATCATGATTAATATAAAATTTTGGTGTTATATGATTCATAAATTAACTACCCCAATGTTGATGCAGATGAACATAATATTTGGACTTTCATTTATTTGCTAGAAGAGTTTTGCTTTCACAATCTCAATACCAGATCATGTTTATGAAGTTAAAAAAAAATTTATTACAATTTTATATATATTTATCCATAAGACTTATATGTAGTGGACTATAATTCATTATTTTAAACAAATTTTAAAAAATAGATGACCACGCATTAAGATTAATCTTTTTTCCAGTTGTATTTAATAATCCATTACAAACTGGATAATTAAACTTTATGGTTTTTCTAAAAAAAAACGGCGCTTTTTATAAAAGAATGCTTGTTATTATAAATCTTGCCTTAAATTCTCGTTATTGGCTTCTCTTCTTACCTATGTTTTCTAATGATTTATGATTGACAAAAATTGAGATAATATATACTTATCATACTTAATTTTTAATAAATTTGCTCTATTTTTGAAATCTAATAAAATCAATAATAAGTTTTGTGATTGATAAGTTTGAAATGTGACAATGTTCTTTTCATCCTTTTTTTTTTCTACTTTAAATACTATTCTTTAAGATTAATTAAAAATTATATAATATTTTTATACATTCACATTTTTGTGTTTTAAAACATTGCAAAATTACTTAAAGCTAATATCATTTATATTAAGTAAATTTAAAATTTCTATATTAATATATATGATTACAAATTACATTATCTATATAAATATTTTTTCTCTTATATTTAATTTTTAATTATAATTATTATTATTTATAATTAAATCATCTTTTTTTCTCAATTTTATAAAAAAAATTTAATATTTTTATATTTGGATTAGATTTTTTAATTGATTATTTTGCATAATATTTTTTTACTTTAAAATTTTTTTGTTTTATAAATTTTTTTTTAGGACATAAATCTATAATTCTTAATATAATTGTTTTATACACATTTTAATCTAATAATGTTTCGAAATTAGGAGTTGTATTTCTCTTTTTTTTATCTAAAGTATTATAATTAATCATTTTATTTCTTAACTCTTTGTTATATAGATTTACTTCTGTTATGGTATTTTCTAAGTTTTTAACATTGTCTTCCTTTTTTCTAATTTTTTCATAATAATTATATTTCAAAATGCTTACTTCATTGGTTTGTCTGTAAATTATATTTTAATTTATTTTTAAAAAAATATTTAAAAATGTTCAATTGATTATCTTACTTTTTCCCAATGTGTTTTGCTTTTATCATTTCTTCATAGTAAGTAAATTTTATCGAATTAACTTTTGTTCAAAATCATATTTTAGGTTTTCATTATATAATTTTTCCATTGCTAAACTATTCTAAAAAAAGTAAAATTTAGTTTTATTCAACAAAATTAAATTTGGACTATAAGGTTTGAAATACTTTTAAATTCTTTATTTCTTCTGCAAGAGATAAATTTTTTTCTTTCTCGTCTATTAATTCAATGTTTGTACTTTTTAATAAATTTTCTAGTATTTGAATTTTATCTAGTAATTCTTCCAAATTTGTGTTTTTTTCTTGTATCATGTTTTGATATTTTTCTTCCATTTTGTTTAATGCTGTTTTTATTTCATTATAAGCTTGCAATTTATATTCTTGTACATTTTTCAAATTTTTATTTTGTAATTCCTTAGCAATATTATTTATTTTTTCTTTATAATCTTATTATAAAATAAATTATATTCAATTAATTAGAATAATATTTTATCGTCCGATGATAATTGAAATATGATAAATAGTATTTTACTTTTATCGGTCTTTACGGACTATTATTATTATTTATCAATACAAATGAATGTAATTGATGAATAATATTTAAACTGCTTTATTGTTAATGATCGCCAATAGCGTGTATCCATTAACAGCAGTTTAATAAATTTTTTCTAAATTAAAAATAAATTTTTAATTTAATTTTTATTTTGTTTCTTAGATGTTAAGAAAAAAATCTTTTGAGAAAAAATAAATGCCTCATCAGTGCCAACGAGAATCGAACTCGTGATCTTCTATTTGCCGGATAGACGCTTTAGCCAACTAAGCTACGGCACGAGACGACACTCGATGATATCAATGATACATTTATTCTCTCTCAAAGAAGGCAACTATTCGACCAAGTGCCAGAAATTATATATTATTAGAATAATATTTTATCGTCCGATGATAATTGAAATATGATAAATAGTATTTTACTTTTATCGGTCTTTACGGACTATTATTATTATTTATCAATACAAATGAATGTAATTGATGAATAATATTTAAACTGCTTTATTGTTAATGATCGCCAATAGCGTGTATCCATTAACAGCAGTTTAATAAATTTTTTCTAAATTAAAAATAAATTTTTAATTTAATTTTTATTTTGTTTCTTAGATGTTAAGAAAAAAATCTTTTGAGAAAAAATAAATGCCTCATCAGTGCCAACGAGAATCGAACTCGTGATCTTCTATTTGCCGGATAGACGCTTTAGCCAACTAAGCTACGGCACGAGACGACACTCGATGATATCAATGACGATAAAATATTATTCTAATAATATATAATTTCTGGCACTTGGTCGAATAGTTGCCTTCTTTGAGAGAGAATAAATGTATCATTGATATCATCGAGTGTCGTCTCGAGTTTAAATATTATTCATCAATTACATTCATTTGTATTGATAAATAATAATAATAGTCCGTAAAGACCGATAAAAGTAAAATACTATTTATCATATATTCAATTAAGTTAATGTTCGCAATTTTATAATTATTATTAGTATTTTTCAAATTTTTTACACTCACTTGCCAAATATTTATTTTTGTTTGGTTGGTTTAAGTCATTCATTTCATCTTCAGTTGATGATTTTATTTTATCTTCATTTATCACTTGGTATTTATTTATACTGGAATTTATTGTTGAGAATTGGTTATCCAACTTTTTCCCTTTTATCTAATTAAAAATGAAGCAAACAAATTAAAAAACATTAAATAAAAATAATAAAAACATTTTTTTTGGTAATTTTTTTTTCAAATTATATATTGAGAAGGTTTGCTTACATTTTTATTTGGTTTCATGGGTAATTTTCTAATTCTTATTAGTTGCTTTTCTGGAGTTGAGAAAATTTCTCCATTTCCTGTGTAGAAAAATTATAAATTATAAATTATATTTATTCTTTACTTTTAAGATAGTACAATTTTTTGTTATACTTGAAGGCATTTTAATATTTAAATATATCTTCTATATTAATTTAAAATAAAGCGAAAATGTTTTAATAATTTTTTAAATAAAAAAATTTGATAATAATCCTCACAAATTTCACAATGATAATGGCGCGATTTTTGATATTATGTTTTTATTTTTGAGGTTATGGGTGTTATGTAATCTATACAAAATTAAAGAACGAACATATTACCCGTGAGCTGTAATAACTTGGCCCGCACAGAAAATAGAAAATGAAAATTCAAGCAGGATTTTTATATAAGCGATAGCGCGTTGCTATTTTATGCACGAATCTCGATTATCACAATAGCGCGTCCAATATTTTCCGAGAAAATGCAGTTTTTACAAAAGTTCATCCCGCGGTGATTAAACACTGTTATCACTGCAAAAAATAATTAAAAAAATTTTGTTTTGTTGAAAATATCAATGTTTTTGATAGCGCGTTCATCCCGCCTAAGAAAGAACCATTAAAAGTAATAATTTTGTTAATTATTAACAAATTTTAAATAAATAATAAAAATAGTGCACGCCTGCGCGTGGTTGGCAAAAATAGTGCAGTTAAACTTCTTGCTCATAGATGTCGGCTGCTTTAATTTCGCATAATTCAAATATTTATTAATAAAATAATTAAATAAATAATGCTTGTTCAAAAATTTTTTTAATTTTTTTCTACCAATTTATTAACATTAATAGTTTGCGTTTGAGGTTTGACCTTAACCCATTAAGGCCCAAGCGTACATAGCTGGACTTTTGATTACCAAACTGTTAAAAATCTATTTTTTTATTCCAAAAAGTTTTCTAGGGGTAAACACGATTGCTTGTTTCAATTTTTTCATTAGTTTTTACGTACAACCCCTCCAAAAGGGGTAAAAATAGGGTTAAACATGAATTTGGCTTTTCTTAATTTGCTCTGGACTTTCAGCTATAAAACCTTTATAAATTACTCTTATGTTAGGATTCTTTTGCATAATCTTAAAGGATGCAATATAAAAATCAAATTTTATAATAATCCCATAAAATTAATTTACTTAATTGGAACGTTAAACAATAGTACCTATACTGTTTCTTCAATATAAATCAAAGTCTTTTAAATTATTTATTAAGTTAGCACACTTCTTCAAATTCATAAATAAAAAAAAAATTGCAACATAATAAATCCTAGGCTTGAATAAATAAAATTGGGCTTAGAATTCTTAAAAATTTGGTTTTAAATTGCATAAGCAGTCCTTCAGAACTCTCTGAAATTTTTTAACATGTACGATATATACACTGTTTTTGTTTTTCTACTTTAGTTGGGTAAGCTATTCATCTATTTCTGCTTTAAGTTGTTAAAATATTATGTAAATATGTCATGTATCATAATATATTAATTAGTAGAGGCGAGAGTAGAGGAAATTATTACACCAAAATGAGGTAATTGCCCGTATTTTACAAACAACGAGATTAACCCTAATTTATGTGAAATTTGCTTCAGCACTACCTTAGCTAAAAAGTTGTGGTTTCAAAACTTGTCAGGGATTTTGACTTTGTAAAAATAGTTGAAACCCTGAGAATAGAATAATTTGAAATTGACAAATAATCATAATCAATGAATTGATTAATTTTATGAAATTTACAAAAAAAATTTTAAATTGCAAATTATATTATATTAATAATGTTATTTTATTTATATACTTAATTATTTTATTTTAGTTTTATTATTTTAATATTTGAAAAGCTATAAGTGTTCCAAAACTTTTATAATTTACATTTTACAAAAGGTCTTAAAGTTATGGAACATATTCTCCCTGCAAATTAGTTGAATACTTCTAATTTTTGCTCTTGGTAAATAAAAGTAAATGGTCTAAAGCAAGTTATGATATGATATTTGTATTGTTATAATAATAAAAATCTATCATTAGTTTATAAAATTTAAATATATTAAAAAAAAAAAAGTTAAATAATAATAATTTAAAATATTATTTAATTAATTAATTTAATTTAAATGAAAATTGCCCTAAAAACCTTAATTTAACAAATTTGCTGTATGATGTAAGCAATTATTAATAAAGATATAGAAAAATTTAATTTTTTATTATTTTTTAAATATGGAAAAAGTATTTGTTGATTATAAATTTCACTACAGAGTTGTAATTTATAAGAATTTAATACAAATGATTTCTAAAAATAAAATATTCTTTTAAAAAGTTGTAAAGAAAATATTATTATTTAATAAAAATTATTTTTTAAAAAAAGAAAACAACATTGAATATGAAAAATGAAACTTAATTACTTATTAATTATACCCTTTTCATGTGAATGTTTAAATTTTTGATTTATGTTTAAAGAAAAAAATTAAGTTCAATTTTTTTAAATATTAATTAGAATACATCAAAATTAATTTTTTAATTATGAAATTCGAGATGAAATTTCAATTCTATAAATCTTGAACATTTTTCTATTTTTTTAATTTAAACATGTTACATGTTTTTATATGCAATCAAAAAATATTATACAAATTTTTCATAACATATGATATTTAATTTAAAACTGTTGATTTTGGTTGAAATAATAGTTAATTATTTTTCGGGTTTTTTTTTTCTGATTCTTCGCCAAGTGATCTCAATTTGTCAATGGTTTTATAACTTGTTTCCAAAGTTAGAATGGCTTCATAATTCATAGTAATCGGGAATATCTCCAAGAAACGAATAACCGCCTTTTTTAAATGGTTTCTGTGATTTTTCCCTTCTGGAAATTTATGAATAATTGTTTCAAACCGTTTTTCATTTAGATCCAATGTTCCTGTTGATAAAATTAGGCAATATAATAGATAAAAATGTAATAAATATATTTTAAAAAATAATCTTATATTAATCGGGATATTTATATTTTTCTACAAAAATTCAATAACTATAAAAATTTGGTAACTATGTTTAAATATTATCAATCATAATTTATTTTTTGCATGTTGAAACATTTTGGCCTAATTTCATATAATTTTCAGATTTTTATATGTGAACCATTCGGAACGAATTAAAAAATTAAATAAAAATTAATTATTATTATGACCTATTGGTTTAAGATTTCAGGTTTTTCTATAAATTTTTGATTGTTGGAATTAAATTAAATCTTCCATTATTTTCAGGGTTTATTCAATTTTTTAGATTGTAGATATTTTGATTATTATACACACCTGCATCAATCAATGCTCTTGTAACTTTAACAGCTTCAGAATAGGTAATGTACGAGTCATCATTTGATTTTGTTGGAACTTTGCTCGGAGCTTTGCTTGAATTTTCCTCAATTTGGCTTGTTGAAACTTTCTTCTAAAAAAATGAAGAATAAGAATAAAATAAGTAAACGTATTAAGAATTATTTTAATTATTACCATTTCATTAACGTTGATTGTTTTGTACAAGGTTCTAGAACACATTTCTGTATAAACTACATTATCCAAAATTTTAATGACATGCTGCCAAGTTTGAGGTTGATAATTATGTACAAGTAAAGACATTGGAAAAATTTCCCAACTGCCCATAACAAAATTTAAATCATCAAATCTGTATTCACGCCAATTACCAATTCCAAGCGCACAATATATAAGTTCACCTGCAAAAGTTGTTGGAGATTTCAAACCACACAATACATCCTGCCTTAATATATTTCCTGTAATAAGAAAGTTTCGTTCTTCCTTATTATTTTCAAATTTTTTTTCAATTGCATTAATGCGAAATGCATCTTCAAATGTTATTTCTCCAGCAAACATTCTAACACCAGTTTCTATTGAAAGAGCAACTCCGGCTAATAACAAGGTGGCTAACTTTTCTTGTTCTTCTGGAACTGTTGATTTGGTTGCATACACCATATACCAACTAATCAATTCCATTAATTGATGGATATTTGGTGGAAAATAACAATATACTGTTATTTTTGATTTAGGTATGCCGATGTCTAGATTCTTAATTTTTTTAATATCATCTTCATTAATAACATTTACATTATACTCTTTTGAATCACTATCTGTGTAAGAGTAGGCTGAAACAATAGTATTTTTATTTTCACAATCAGGACAATTGATGTTATCCTGGAGCAACATTTCATCCAAATCATCAATATCAATTTGATGCGGTTTTGTTGGTTTACCTGTAAATAAACATATTTTAAAAAAAAATATATTTCCAGAACCCTGTTCAACTACCTAAAATGAAAACTCTTAATATTGTTTCAATGCGTTTTAGCATTAAACAAGATTCCAAATGAAAATTATTCCCTTCATGTACGCTTTTCAAAAATTCTATAGTTCTTTGGCTATACTGTAAATGTTTTGTTACATATGCTTGCCAATCAACCAACAAAACAAGTGCTTTTCGGTGCAGAAGCTGTCTTAGAATAAAAGAGCCATTTTTATTGAAATCTTCCATGCTATCAAGCATTTCTTCAAAAGTTCTACATGTACGAATTTCTTCTATTCTTGTTGTTATTTTTCTTACATATTTATCCAAGATGGTTAAGGATCTATTATAGTGCTTTTCACTATCCACCCATAATTTATTGATGATTGGATCCTTCGATTCCTTAAACCAATGAAAAATATAAGAAGTTGGAAAATCAACTGCAAGATTATTTTTCATTAATCTTGCTATATCAAAATATAGTTGTGCGTATGTTACTGTTGCATTCTTCAAGTTAGTACGATACGTTTGCGACCAATTAATTCTTTAAAATAAAATTTGAATAAGAAAAATATTATTATCATGTATGAATTACATATTAAACACTCACGTGAAAGAACCATGATGCGCACACATCATATTAGGGTAGCCCTTGAATTTCAATTTCCAATCTTTTGAGGACTTGAAACATTCTTCCACTGACTTCAAGTTAGATGTTATTGCTGCATCCCCTGTGGGTTCTAACACTTCCGCTACGTGCACCTGGATTAAAAGTATATTTGGACAATTTTGATTTATTTCCAATTTTTCAATAAAATTGGTTAACGAATTTGGATTCAATTTGATTCCGTCAATATTTGTTGCAAAAAATATTTCAAAAATTGATTCCTTTTCAAATTCAATTACTGATTTGTCGATATTTTTTGAAAAATCCTGCCAGTCATCTGAATAAATATAAATATTTTCCCAATTTGTACAGTTTTCGGATCTCTTAGGATTACAATTTTTTGTTGTTGAGTCTTCTTTCAATTCTAACCAAGACTTTTCTATGACTTCTTTATAAAATTTGTTCATGACTGTATTAGCACTGTACTTGTTGTTAGATTTGATTGCTATATAAATTAATATTTGGCTTTGATCTACCCCACCTAAACCAAGTACGAGCCATTGGCAATATCCAATAATTTTTGCAAACTTAGAAAGATGATTCAGTGTTTTATAAACCCTTGATCTAGGCTTTTTCATCAATACCAGATTTATTTCAAATTTTGTAATTTTTTGATAAGTGGCTAATTTTTTGGTTATTAAAGAAAAAGAATCTGCATCCTTACTTTTAATAATATAATCATCTTGAGTGACTGGTTTGAAAATAGACGAATAATCAAATGATTCTTCATTTAGAGTTGATATAAAAGAATCGGGACTTAACATCTTGTTTAAATTTTTACAAAAATGACACTATATAAAATATGTATTTTATTCATTAACAATAGACTCCCATTTGCAAACATATACTTAATAATCCTCTACTCTTATGTATCATCTTTTATCTAAATTATACACTTAAGTATTTATTATCTTTCATCTTTTTATCTATTGTCTTCGAAGATAAATTATTTAGGAAGCGCACGCATCCATATTTGCTTACGATATTTATAGAATTTAATTTTGGCACAATTTATCAATTGTATATTTTTAATGAGATTCTCGACATTTTTAATTTGTTTGTTAATATTTTTTTTTTAAAGGGTGTCGAAAAAAGGCTGTCAATGCTAAAATTATTCAAATTAACTATTATCAATTAAGTATCAGTACATCATATTTTACAATATGAAGAAGATCGATATAATCGATACATGATATTGGATCAACATAATACATAAGTATAATAATTACAAAGAGGTTAAAATACGCATATTGTTATTTAATATAATCTAACACACCTAAAAATACATTTTTACTTTTCAGACGTTTTGAAAAACTGATAAATTTTAAGTTACACCTAAAAATTTTCTTGCCTTATTGTCTAAGGTATATGTTTTATGTGAATATTTTATAAAGAAAAATATTTATATATATTAGATAAAATGTCGAATTTAAAATCATGCAGGAGGTTAGGATCAAGTCGAGGATCAAGTCAAAAACATATTAAAGTCAAGACCTCAGATAAAATTAAAACGAATATTGGACAGTTAACTTTAGATAATTTTGTTGTACGTGATACATCTAATAACATCCAAGAGAATTTTTCTAGAAAGAGAAAGATGGATATCGAAACTTTAAATAGTACCGATTACTTGATTAAAAAGAAGCCTAATGTAAACATATCTTCGAGGGTTACAACATGTTTAAAAAAATTCAATAAAACTCAACCACTAGTTTTTGAAGAATCATTTTTTTCGAATATATTATCATTTAGTTCTGATATATTTAACGTTAAAGATCTGAATTTAGAAAAAGATGATGTTTTTTTTATAAAAAATACCCAAAAATATTTATCAGAAAAGGAGAATTCACAATTTGCCAGAAAAATTTTTACTTGTACAGCATGGAATCATTTACTACAAACGATACCAGCTGCGGTTACCTTAAGTAATGTAAGATCAATAACACTTGAAAAATGTTCTGAATCATGTAATAGAAAAATTGATTATTATGCAGGGATTATAGATCAAATAAATAAATTAAATGTTAATCCTATTATAACGTTAAAGGATCCAACTGGATCCATAAATGCTTGCATTGATGATTCTTTTTTTAAGTTGCATCCATTTATAATTAATGTTGGATGTGTTATGTTATTGTTAAAGTGTAGTGTTATATCCAGTAATAAAAATAAAAAAATTTTAATTGTAAACATGAATAATATATGGAAGATAATCGCAAAAAATGAAACTATTTTTACTAATGATAAATTGTACATTGAAACAGACAATACAAATTCATATTATATAGATGATGAATTTTCTAAAGATTATTTTGTTTAATTAAAAATTACAATTTAATGAAATACATTTTCAATCCTTTCGATTTAGTTATTTTTGAGTATTAAATTGAATTAGTTGATTTAAAATTAGCATTATTCATATTTGTTTTGTTTATATAGTTTAAAAAATCTTAGATTCCACTATCAAATTGAGAATTTAAATATTTATATAAATTTATACAATGTTCTTTTATTTTATTTAATTTACATAATTAATTTTATTTAATTTATATAATTAACTAACTAAAATTTTTTAAATTTTAAATAATGATTAAGATTTTATTTTAATGTAATTTTTTTCTATAATAAATTAAATTATTTTATTGAGTAAATTAATTTTTATTGTCAATGCTAACAGTAGTACAGCAGATACCCAAATTATTATAAAATTCTTAATTATATACCTTCGTTTTTTTATGCAATATTTTTAAATTTCGTTAGATTTTTTTTTAATTTCTGATTAAATCATTATAAACTAATTTTATGAAATTAAATGAATAAAGAAAAAATAAACAACTTTTAATGGTATGTTAATGACGAGAGATTGGCAACTTAAAAGTACAGTAAACTTTTCACTTCTGTATACTTTACCCAAAAAAAAATTAAAAAAATTATTTTAAGATACGTTATTGTAGCAGATTATCAGTTATACCAAAAATTAAATCACTCCCTCATTTAAGATATAAGCGAAGCATTATAGTTAATTAAAAAAAAAAATACTTAAAATGTTAATCAATTGATAGACACAACCCCACAAAAATGTAAAATCTTCTTCTAAATGAGGAAGAATCAAGAATAAACACTTATTTACTTATATACGGAAAATTCTCTATTTAAATTTTAAAATAAAAAATTAAAATGCGTTAATTTGTTAACAACCAATTCTAGGATTTATCTATTTCATAAAATAGTTTTTCATTCCAAGTTTTAAATCAAGAAGTTTAATTTTCGTTAGTATTCTAATTCTATGATTTGAATTATATTATCCCCTTAGATTATTTAAATAATGAATTTCATTGATCAGAGGGATAACCACGGGATTCAGAAATTCTGTATCCCTTGTGAAACCTGAATCCGGATTTAAATTTTTTACCCGGGAAAACGCTTGGAATAACTTAAAATGAACAGAAAAACATGTTTAGAGGTCAATATTCCTCTGAATCACTCTGAATCCTTCTGAAACCCTTCCCTACTTTTTTTTTCAAAATTATTTAAATCTTTGAAGTATCCACGTTTTTAATTAATATTTTATTCTAAAAGTTCGCATATAAATTTTTTATTGGTCACTAAGTTCAAATATGAAATCGGCGTTTCGATATTTACAGTTGACAGCAGTCGATTAGCTGTCAAATCACTTAACTTTGTTTACACTAGTCAAAATAGGTTTTTATTTAATTTTTTTTAAATTAAGAGGAAGTTTTTAAAATAATAAATTATATATTTTATACATAATGAATTATATATATTATCTTTTTAATTTAATAAACTTTTAATATAATATTTAAAATTTTTGTCATTTATTATAAAATATTTGCAAGATAACCCCTGCGGCTTTATTTTTCCAAAAATATGTTGTTTTAGGTTACTTAATATTTTGTAAAATAACCTTTTTTATTCGAAGTATTATCTAAAATTTACTAAATCATAAAAATTACGGGCATATGAACCCAGACAGATAATTAGTAATCAGCAATACAAAGCTTAGCTACCTTTCCATAGGATCCACAAGTGTTCATTGTTTCCCTTGAATACCCATTCTAGGGTTCTGCCTGATAATAGCTATTCAAGCTTCTTTTAGTTTCTATATTCAGTTACTACATCAGTGGCTGATAAAAATTAGAAATATATATAATATTAGTCCTAAACTTTTATAATTTTCGAAAAATTATTGTAACTTTTGATAGATAGAACCGATCGCCTTGAAAATTTAGGTGGATACGTAAATAATATACCCGAATCGAATGAAATCCTTTTTGATAGTAAAATTTTTCCTCGATTTTTTGTTTTTTTGGTTTTTTTTGAAAATTTGATAAAAATTTTTTTCTTGAAAATAAAGTTTTTTCAACATAAAAATTTTTTGTCGTTATAAATCGAAACGAAACCTAGCCTATGTTTTGACCCGTAATTTTTGCCATCTTTTGCCATAAACCCCGCGTCTCTACCTTTTATCGTTTTCTAGTTTATCCATTTCGGACAAACAAACAAACAAACAAACAAACAAACAAACATACAAAATTATTAAAGATTTATATATATATATAGGATTTACAAGGGGAGTATAACATATAAATTTATTTAAAAATATTATTTATTTTATTTTATTTATTTAATTTTTCTTCAAAAAATAATTTCGATTTGATTTACAGTGATTATAAAAAACTATGGTGATGGGAAACTTCTGAAAATGCATAAAAACCTTATTTAGCCTGACGTAATATTGGAAACGGGGCCTATTGGAAAGCTTATTTTAGTATAATTTTCAACTACATCTATAAATGTATGAATCATGAATCATAATTATCAACTACAGTTATAGTTCGTAAATTATAACCTAGATTAACGTATATTCTTTTGGTTATTGGACGATCCATTGATTCATAATTTCAGAATCATCAAGGATAAGAATGGAGTTATATTCTGATATTGTGATAAAGTCGGCAGATGATTTACTTAAAGAAGAAAAAAAGAGCAAAAAGATATCAATCCCTTTGAAAAATTCGAACAAGATCAATATTATAGAAAATGGATTTATTACTCAAATTTATGGTGCAGCTAAATCTGGTAAAACCCAGATTTGCATGCAATTATGTGTAATTAGCCAACTACACGCATACAGGAGAAATTTGAAAAAGGGAGTAATATATGTTGATACTCATAATGGATTAACAAATATAAGGTTGAAAGAATTGTATACTGGTTTAGAGTATGATTTTTTGAAGTGTGGGGTAACATTTTCTACATTAAAAAATAACATAGAATTTTACACGGCTAAAGACGGTATTGAAATTCTCAATTTATTTACTATCATACTAAAAGATTTAATTGAAGATAGAAACGGTGAGAAGTGTCCAGGTCTAATTATAGTGGACAGTTTATCGAGAAACATCCAAAATACGGAAGAAAATCCAACTAAAAGAAGATACTTGTATGCAGGTATTTTAAAAATTTTAAACAAGATTGCAAAAATCAAGGACGTAGCTGTATTTGTTACAACAGATCTAGTAACATATTATAGAGATAATATTTTTCACTCGGCTGTTGCAGGTGGACAGACCGTATCTAGTCATGTACGATATATGTATGAAATAAGTCGCTACTCAGAAAATTTGTTTTGCATTACAATTAGAAAACATCCAACAATGAAAACTATAAGTACAATGATTTTAATAAAAAAAAACGGAATCGAAAATGCAGAATAAAAAAACAATTTATTCATAGTTTTATAATTGATTCAGATAAATTATATACCTTAATAGAAGACATTAAAAGAAAAAATAAATAGAAATAATTTTTTAAAATAAATATATTATCAAAAGTGTATTCAAAATATATAATTTGTACAATATAAAAATTGATTAAAGTTTCATTAATATTCTAAACTATTTCAAATTTAATAATAAATTTATAATGTTTCCTTTTCTAATATACATCCTCAAATCAAAATCTTAAACAAGTAATACTCAGGAAAATTATAATTATAATCTTTAGGTTGATGAGAACCAAATCTTTTTAAACCAAAAAAGTGCCCTTTGCATCACTAAATTTATGAATTTATAAGTATATTCTTTCCTCACGAAAGCTATAAGGTGTTGAACAGAAAAAAAGATGCGCATTTTTTTAAAAAAAAATTAGTAGGTTTTTATTAATTTTTATTAATTCTTTTATTATTCTAATTTTCATTCATTTATTTACTTAAGAAATGTCGGTTAAACATAACGTACTAAGATTTATGTTATATTTTGCCTAACCTTCCTGATGTACTATGTATTCAGAAATAATCTGTATATATGTTACGCCCGAAACGAGGTAACGGCCGGTTTCGCGGAATCGGACAGTCATCAGCCGGTTTGATGAAATTATGAATAAAATTTGAAAAGTCAAACAAATTTTCTATCTTATAATTAGTCAGTATCGTTCAAAAACGTATTTTAAATGTAAAATAAATTAAACAAAAATTTTTTTCTTAGAAAATTTTTTTATTTTCAATGTATTAATTTATTTAATTTGATGCCCCGTTCCACGGAACCGGCCGGTTTGATGTCCCATTCCATGAAACCGGCCGGTTTACTGTCCGATTCCGCGGAACCGGTCGTTACTTCGTTTCGGGCGTAACATATATATATATATCAGAGTTCTTGGAAAACATTACGATACGATATTTTCTTAGATATTTTTTCTAAGATATTTTTAAAATTGTATCGATATCAACAGTGATAATATCGTATCGTATCGAAAATATCGAATTATTATATTCATATAATTATTCAATTAAAAATTTTTTAAAATTTAATTTAAATTAAAATTATGATATTATTGGGTTTTAAGTTGTTGATTTTTAGTAAAATTTAATTATTGATAAAAATAGATAAACAAATTAAAAATTTTTATTAAAATTGCATTTTATTTTTTATTTTAGTTATTCTTATCGATATCGATATTTGCTGATATATCGGACCTTTAAAATAGATACTGTGTCTAAATAAAAAAGTTCGTATCGATAAAATATCGAGATCTCGCAGAACTCTAATATATTTAATTTTTGGCCATGAACACGTGCCATCTTTAATTTACCCAAATTATGCTCCCGGATAATTTTTAGGACAGAAAGAAGACTTTATACTCGGATGGTTTATTTTTTGCTAATAAGCACCAATATCATGTGAAAGTAATGCAGTTTAGAACATTATTATAGAAAATCTTAATAGGCTTGTCTTTCCCACATATATTAAGAAGAAAAAAAAAGAATTACCAACCAACATTTTGATGCCCAAAACAAACGGCTTTCTTGTCATTTAACCAACAAGAAAATTTTTATAAATAAGAGAAAGTATCCAACTATTAAACGAATTGTTACCAAGATATAATTTGTAAGTCAAAATATTTTACATTCTTATTTATAAACGTTGTTCAGAGATATTGCTGTAAAGATTGTTATTTATAGAAATAAAAAAAAATAAATAAAAATATATAATTACAGAAAGATGGCACAAAGAGATATAAGAGAATCATTTACCTTATCTAGTGATTCTCAAGGTATCAAGTGGGAAGAAAATTCCTTTTTAAAAATTTATAAAAATTGGAGTTGGTTTTTTAGTAATGATGAGTGTATGAATAAAAAGATAAGAGATTATGTTGAGTTTATTGAGAATCTTTTGCTAAAAAATAACCAACTTGTAACTGAAAAAAGATTCCTGCGGTTGGATTTCAATAAACTAAACCAATTGGAATCGATTGTGAATGATTGGCCAAATTTTCAAATTGATTTAATTCAGGATCCAGAGAAAATATTAAATAGTATCCTCTTGGTTATGTATCATATAAATGATGCTGAAGTATATGATGCTATTTCCTCAACTATGACGATGCAAATCGAGATTTTAAATGTTGGTCCAATTTTACCTGTAAGAGATATAAAAGTATTGTATCACATGAAATTAGTTACAATTAAAGGAAGGATAACTAAAGTTAAAAAAAAAAAAGAATTAATAGTTCAAATATATTTAAGTTGCTCATATTGCAAAACTGATATTTGTTTACGAAATCACACTGGTTCCTTTAAAAATTATAAAAAAATTTGTGTTAAATGCGGAAATAAAGGATACGAGGTTTTAATTACCAAAGAAACAGTTTCCATACCAGTACAAGTATTTTCTGTACAAGAAGATTATTCCACAGACACGAAATTTTACGAATCAACCAATTATCGGAGTTTGGATGTGGAAATTAAAGGTGAAGACGTAAACAAATACATGCCAGGTGAAATTGTTATTATTACAGGAATCGTGAAAATAATTGGAGACGATTCGACTAAAAATAATTTCAAAGATTCAAATCAAAAATCGACAACTTTATACATTGAAGCCATTACCATAATAAATGTATCAAATGATATGAAAATTAGGCAAGATACAAAACAAGAAAACACTTTCATAAACGACAACATGCTAATGAAGGATATTTATTCAGGTAGAGAGAGACTAGAATTACTCGTGGCTTCATTATGTCCAAATATTTGTGGTTACCTTGATATCAAGACTGCCTTAATATTGAGTTTGTTAAGTGGAAGATCAATGGATAATAATGCAAGAGCTAATATTCACATCCTCTTAATCGGTGAACCTGGATTAGGTAAATCGCAACTTCTATTATCATGTTCACGAATAGCATACCGGGGAATTTATGTATGTGGAAAATTATGCTCCAGTGCAGGTCTGACTGCAGCAATCAATAGGGATGAAAAAGGTGAATTTGTGTTAGAACCAGGTGCGTTGGTGTTAGCTGATAAGACAATATGTTGTATAGATGAATTCGATAAAATGAAAAATGAGCATGAATCATTGTTGGAAGCAATGGCACAGCAAAGTGTCAGTGTTGCAAAAGCAGGAATGATATGGACTTTACCAGCCAGGTCGTCGATAATCGCAGCTGGAAATCCGATTAACGGCAATTACAGAAGAGATAAAACATTTTATGAAAATATTAACGTTAGCATGCCGTTATTATCGAGATTCGATCTCATATTTTTGATGCTAGACGAAACAGATGAAATAAATGATTTAAATATTTGTAACCACGTAATTGAATCACACAAAAATGAAACCAATGAGGAAGAAATTGGACATATGTTAAATGAATATGAAATAGAAGAAAGAGGGCTCTTAAGTGTAAATCAATTACGTTTATTCATTGATTATGCTAATAGATTTGTAAAACCAGTTTTGTCGAAGAAATCAGCTGAAATTATAAAAAAGTCATTCATTAATTCAAGAATTAACAATCGACATATAACGCCAAGATATCTTGAAGCAATGATAAGACTGAACCTTGCCAGGGCGAAATTAGATTTGCGGGAAATTACTTCTGAAGAGGATACCATAGAAATTATAGATTTAATGGAAAAAACTGTTTTTGGCAAACTTCAAAATTAATATTAAATTTTACTTTATAATTTATGATTTTAATAAAAATGAAATAATTTTTTAAAAATTATGTTTTTATTTATTAACAAATTTCCCGCAAAAAAATGCAACTAATAAAAATTTTAGAATAAAAAGTAAACCAAAAATATATATATTTTTAATTGTTGGTTAACTTGTAAAATTTTATAAAGAAAAAAAAATGATGAAAATTAATATGAAAAATTAATCTCAATTTTTTATAAAAATTTTTCTTTTCTTCTATGTGTAAATAAATTAAAAATTTTATCTTTCTCAAACAGTTTATTTTTTATCCTTTAAATGAATATAAGTAGTATTGGTGTAAAATTTAAATAATTATAATCCACCATTTGAACTTAATAAAAAAATATATATAAAATTAAAAAAAGAAAATCTATAGCACCTTTAATGTTTTATCTATACTGTACTATGAAAGTACGTGTTTAAGTATACTAATTAAAAGTATTTATTATAATTGTTTTAAATATGCAACTTTAACCACAACATAGCAATGATTGAGAATGTGCTTAACTGTGACCTATATAAAAGCAACAGGACAGGTACCTAACACAAATTACAACAGAAAACATTGACACTCAAAATAAACCAAATCTAAGCACCTTTTAGCACCTTATAACAAGAAAACACACTTCATATTAAAATATCTACAGCAAATAAACTTCCAAATTTAATAGTAACTACATGAAGCCAACAATGCACTTGCCTTATCTGGAATAATTATTTCAATGTGCATTGAATACATCTCATAAATTAAAAATAAAACAAACTTACCACAAAGGTTTCCATAGCAACGATATACCACGCCAAAGGCCTTAGGCCAATCGCCAACAATCACAAAAAAAAAATAGAGGTCACTACAATCACATGCAGGCTGAATAATGCATTTACACAATAGAAAGCCAGGAGAACAAGCTGCCTCCAAACAAAGAAAAAAAAGTATGATTGTTTTATATTATATTTTATCTAATATAATCTTAAGTTAAATTGTATATAAATAAAATTGATCATAACTAGAGTAAATTAAACGAAAGCGTGAATTTTAGTATAACATTATATAAATTTCTATAAATTACTTTTCTATAGTGTAGATCATAAATATACAATTGGAAAAATATTTCAACATGGAAAAAAGAGAAACAAATCCAAGACAGTTGTTGTTTCCAACTGGAATAAGTGGGTAAGTATAAATTAATTACGAATTATTACCTACTCTTAAATAGTTTCGACAATTATTTGAAGGGTGGTTTCCGTTATTCAGAATTGGTAGAAATAGTAGGCGATGAATGGAGTGGAAAAAGCTTCTTTTGCCATGCTATGACAAGCTTGGCTTTGACAATGGAAGATACAAAAATAATTTTTATTGACAGCGCATCCAACTTCAGCCCAGAAAAGATATATTTATTCCTACAATGTAAAGACATTGTAAGTAGCCTTTTTACATTTATGACATAAAAATGTTTACTTATAATATATCCTTCTCTTAAGGAACGTTTGGCGTTAATGAAAAGAATCACCCACATTCAAGTATTTGAATTGGATGAACTGATAGAGACACTGAAGAAGTTAAATATAAATAATAAAAATATAAAAACATTGATAGTAATAGACAGTCTATCGGTTTTATTTAATATAGACCTAAATGTGTATGATCAACATCAAGGACTTGCAAGTATTGAAAAAGAATGTAAAAGATTGAGGGATTCTCTAAATGTTTTGATAATTATAACCAATTCAATTGGACCAATTTCAACAAACTCTGTACTTGGAAAAGATTGGTTGGATGTTCCAAACATAAGATTGCAGTTAAACAAATTAAAGTCAAATGAAAGATCTTTAACAGTAGTTAATAAAGATGGCATTATCTTACAGAGGTTTTTAATTACTCTAGAAAATACAAGAATCAAAGAAAAAACTTTACATTGAAAATTATAAATATTACCATAATTTTGTCCACAATTGAATTTAAATTTTTAAAAAAATTTTTTAAATTTTCATTTCATTTCATTAAATTATAATTAAATTAAAATAAACCTTATTCCTGAAAAATTTATTTAAACATAAATTTAAATGCTCTTTGTACATACTTATTATAGGGGAATAACATAACAGAATAAATTCTTTTATCAACAGTAATATTTAGTTATTAAATTTTCATTGTTAAAATTTGTATTATTTATTGTTGTTTAATTTAAAATGCACATTAATAATAAACTTTAATTTTAAAATTATTATATTATTGTTTAAAAGTAATAATAAATTATAAAAGTGATCAATAAATTGGAACAAGATTAAAATTATTTTATAAATAAATTTGATTAATTATTTTCAAAAATATTTTAAATATAATTTTCCAACATTTAATGAAATAAAAAATTTTGTTAACAATACTATTGATAAAAAGTTTTAAAACTTAAAGGAGCAATAACAATCAAAAATTTTGTAATTACAAATTTAATATAATTTTCATTGGTAAAATAATATTTAACTTCTTAATTATATTTAATTTTTTATAATTATATAATTGTATTCTAACTAATCATTTACATCACAATATTTAAGAAAATTTAAATTATTTATAAATTTGTTTATAATTCATTTAAAAAAAAAAAATCAATTTCTTTATTTAATTTAATAAATGAATTAATCTATAAGGAGTATAGTAATTTTTTAAATAGATCTTGAACCAACACAATCATCATATTTTGGATAATATTTTTCTAATTTTATTTTAGGTCCTAAATCAACATTTTTTTCATTAATTTTACTTTTATTTTGTAAAATTGAATTATTCTTATCAACAGATATGAATAAACCTTTTGATTCTTCTTCTTGCTCGAATGACATATAGAAATTAGAAGATAAAGATAAATCAGAACATATAGAAGATAATTCTAAAAGTAACAGGATTCAAAATTATAAACAAATTGAAAATATATTAAATTCTAATTAAATTAATTTCACCTTGACTGTGATTGTATTCATCGAAAATGTTAATCATGCTTGAATTAAAATGTTTGATAGTTGTTAACTTATTTGATGAATTAGAAATTGGAGTTGAATTAACAAATTCCTTGTTATTAACATAATTAAATTCCTCCTCATTCTCAGTCAAAGAATTCTCTGGTATGGAAAATGATATATCAGATGCATTTTCACCCCACCGATCAAGAAGCCTCATTGCATTTAACCTCCAAAGATTTGCTTCTTTCACTTCATCATCAATTGGTTCTTTTTCTATTATTTTCATTATTTTTTTCAGGATTTCAATAATTTCACTTTAGATTATTTAAAAATAATTATTGAAATATCAAATAATTCAAATTTTATCTATAATTAATGTATAATAGAATCCAATTTTCAAATTAATTTACAAATATAATGGTTATTCATTTTTTAAAGAAAGATAGATTATTTTAAGGCTATTTAAATAAGATAAGGCAACAAGAAAACGAGAAAAAAAAGAAGCAATAGTTAATAATGACTCAACACCATGTATATTCTATTAAATGACTTTGATATTGATTCTTTATATTTTAAAAAGATAGTAAACAAACTAAACAACTCTATAATAAAAGTAATTAAATAATTTCTTTAGAAGTTATTTTTGTCAGTTTTGGCAAAAAATTTCAACAAAGAAGATTGGAAATAATTTTTAAAAATGATATAAATTGTCAAATATTAGGATTAAATGAAGATCGAATACATAAAATAAAAGTAAAGAATCTGGTATGGAATTATTTAGTCAAAATATTTTACGATTCAATTATTTAAATTTAAATACATTATAGAATTTATGGGAAAAGGAATGTATTGAAGAAATCAATGAAATTATGAAATCGAATAATGTTTCTCTTGTAATTTTGGATAGTATTTGCAGTCAATTTTTACCAGCAAATGATTTAGAAAGCTTAAAGAAGCGTACTATTTTTTTTCGGAATTTAGAAAAACAATTGGACTTATGGATTAAAAATTATGGAATAGGAATAATTTGTACCAATAATGTAGAGTTTTGTTTTTACTTTATTTATAAATGTATTAATTACAAACTTTATAAAATGTTATTAAAATAAATTTCTCAGATTACTGGTCAAATGGATAGGCCTGATAAAGCTGCATTGGGTCCCACTTGGAGTTATCTAATGCAAAATAATTTGTGGTTTCAAAACTTAGATGGTAAAAGAACCATAACAGTGACTGGTTCTTCATTTTTACCATGGAGTACAATAGATTTTGAAATAACCAATATAGGAATAAGAGCCTTATAGATAATGGAATCTAATCACAATAAATAAATTTGAATCATAGATTTTCTGTTAACTAATTTTTAATGATATTCCTTATATTTTACAACAAAATTTTTCTATTCCATTATAGTTTTTTTATTATTTTTTAAATTTATAAAAAAATAATTTATGAGGAATGTAATTATCACTATTAAGAATTTGTGTCTATGATTATGAATAATGGTATATAACTATTTGCATGTTTAGTATTATTATTATTCATAATTATAAATATATTATTAAAATTATGTAGGTTTTTCCAAAAGTAAAAATGTTCTTAATTTAATTACTTTCCTTTCATATTTTTTTAATTTCTTCTTTTTATGATTTAATGATTCTTGAAATATTAATGAAATATTAAATTAATTTAATTAAAATAAATAAAAACTATCAAAAATGGAGAGAAAATATTCTTACAAATCTATATAATGAAACATCAGCATAAATTCATTAAGAATAAATTAATTAATTAATTATTAATATTTACCAATGATTGTTTTTAAATTTAAAAATAATTTTACAAAAAATGAGAAAATTTTAACAAATTTAATTCATTAAGTAGTTTGGTCCCTGGAAAAATTTAAGTATGAAAAATGAAAAAAAAATTGATAATTTTTATTTTTTAATTACATAACATATTCATAGTACTTTTGATTAAAAGTTTCTATTGTTAAACTAAGAGTTGTATTTAATTCAAGAGCTTTATCAATCAGATAAGCTGCCATAACAGCATCCATAATTATAATTTCTTTACGAAACATTAATTTTGCGTGAGCTTCACTTAACCTATTTTAAAATAAAATAATAAATATTTTTCAAAATAAGTTACGATTTCATTCACCTAATCAAACTATCAGCAAGTCTCGTTGTTGATCTGTCCTTCCAACGATTCTCGTTTTTTCTATGTTTGGTATAAACAGCTTGTATGAGTTCAATGGCATCAGATGATAATTCCGGTTTAAACGTCTTCACATAATCAAAATAATCACGCAATTGAGATTCACACCATAGATTATTTGTTTGTTCTATTTTATAACTGAAATTAACAAAGGATGTATATCTTGAGTTCGCATTTGTCAAATTATTATAATACGTACGTTTTGTTGATTGGCATGCATTTATTTAACATATAATCAGCTAATTTATCATCAGTTTCTGGATCATTGTAATCCTTTAATTGAAAAATTAAATCAAATCTAGATAATAAAGTACTCTCAAGATCAATTGAAGGTTTCTTTACATTAAGAAATGTTCCACCCAATGGATTCATTGCTGCAATAATGGAACATTTACTTATCATTGTATTTACGATTCCAGCTTTGGCTATTGAAATTGTTTGTTGTTCCATTGCTTCTAGCAGAGCAGATCTGTCTCCGTTGGGCAAAGTGTTTAATTCATCTATGCAACATATTCCACCACTGGCCAATACAAGAGCCCCCGGTTCAAGATACCATCCATTCTTGTTCTGCAAAATTCGAATTAGTACTTTCAGATAAATTTTAATTATTATAAAATTATGAATTTTAACTTTTATTGCTGCTGCAGTTAATCCAGCAGATGAGGTGCCAGTTCCTGTTGTATTTATTGAACGTTTAGCTAATTTTCCAGCAGATTTTAATAATTCTGATTTACCCGTACCTGGATCACCACATATTAATAAGTGAATGTTTCCTCTTATATTACTTTTTGAATTTTGTTTAGAAACCCCTCCAACTATGGACAATGCGATACCAAGTTTTAAATCTAACATACCAAACAACTAAAAAAAAATTTTTAATATTATTCATAATTTTCATAAAAATCATAAATTTGCAAATTCTTTATACTATAAATGAAACAATAATTAGTTAATCAACAATATTGATGGATCTACAAAAATTGATTTTAACCAGTAAATTATGCTTACAAAAAATATAAATTATATTTACCTTTGGACAAATATTATTTAGAATGATATTTCTACCGTGCAATTTTCTTTCTGAGTGATTAATCCAGAAATCTTCAAATTTTTTTATTAACAATTCATCACTTGAGCATTCTTCAATCTTATTTTTTTTAATCACACTGTTTACAAGGAATGTTAATTCAGCAAAATTTTTTTCAATAAACGAGATTTTCTTGATGTTATAAATCTGGTAGCCACTGGAAATAAAATAAAATTACAATTTCAAATTTTTTCAACTCTTTTTCAAATAAAATATATTACGTAATTGTAACAAATTCCCCTGGTGAGCACATATCAACATGATCCTCAGTTAATATGGCTGTAACAATTTCAATGATTTCTGAGTCAGAATCCGTATCGATTTGATATGGCTAAAAAAAGGAAAAAGTAATAACATTATACTAAAACAATATTTAAAAAATAACTTTTTACTTTTATTTTTATTTCTTGGTAATCCATGTAAACGATCGACTTTTGATCAACATTTGATTGATGCAAAGTTTTATGACAAGATTCGCATATATTCAAAGTCGCTAACTTTCCTGTTTCCCAAGAAAACTAGTAAAATAAAAAAATCAAAGATAATCGATGGATAATAAGAGGTAAAATAGCATAATCTTCATACTTCCACAATGTTCTGGTAATTACATTTGTTACAATTGATTTTCTTTGTAAAAATTGTTGGATTGGGATCACTAACACCAACTACAGATCCGCTTATTGACACAAATTCCCCAATACCAGCATTTTCTATTGTAAATGGACAACCAATTACACTAACTCTAACCTAAAATAAAAATAATTATATATACACAATTTTTGATTTTATGTTATAAATAAATTTAAATATATTAAGTTAGACTTAAGAATACCTTTGTTTTAACGATTCCTTCAATAGTTATATTCATTAATTTTTGACATTCTATAGCTGCCTTATTAAAACTTTCAATTACCACTACTGGCTTCTTAAACAAATCTGTTGCGATAGTTTCAGAGTACTCAAATAGAGACATGAAGCTATAAAAATATAGAGAAATGGGTATATTTCAAAATTTCTTATATATTTAATAAAATTTTAATTTTGAAAATATATAATTTAAATATAGATGATTGTTGATTCCCTTTGTATTCTTCAAATCAAAAATTTTATTGAATTAGTTAAATTATAAGAAACTAATTTAAACTTATTAAATTACAAAAAAGTTATACCAGACAATTTTAAAAATTTTTACAGAAATAAACATGAGTAACATGGTTATCAACTAAAATTCACTCTATACATCTATCAAATTTAAATCTAAATTTGAAATACGTCATGTACAATTAGAAAATATAAATGGAATATCACGAATATCGAAGATATTATCTTGAAAAATTATCTTTTTAAAATTTCCAAAAAAAAATTATCATCATTAATACTATGCAAGTAGTCTTGAGGTTAAAATATAAAACATTTTGATGGCATAAATGCACCAATACAGTTGCCATGGAGTATTAAAATAAATAATAAAATTAATTTATATTTTATAATTTATACATACTTGATATACAATCGATAAAAATCTTCAACGCGAGTTTCAACAAAAATTTTTTCCAATTCCTTTTGGTGGAATTTATTTAAAAATTCAGTAGGCATAATAATGTAATATTTACAAATTGACTATTTTATGAATACTGCACATTAACATTACTGCCAAAAACAAAGTCTAATATATTCTATTAAGAAAATGAGGTTATTTTTTTTTCTTATTTGTTTTTATTTACATATCTAAACAAATTAAAAATTACACGATACTCTGTCAACTGTCACCGAACCAAAAGATCGTCACAAAATTCATTAAAAATTTACAGGGGTGGAATTTTTGTTTTTCACTACGCGCACTAACCTAATTTTTTCATTCCGTTTTTTAGAATTTTATAGTTTTCTGTCATACCAACTTCATTTAAATAACATTACGTCGGTATCACAGAAAATCACAAAATACTTGAAAATGGAAAACAAGATAGAGGTTAGTGCGCGCAGTGAAAAACAAAAATTCCACCCCAGTTGACGCATATACACACGTTTGATTTTAACGCCGATATAGAATTTGTGTTTTCTTACACAAACAGCTGATTATGTAGGAATCGTAGTTTTCCTTGTCTAGGTAAATTTACGACAGGGTCTACGAGCCACCATCTCGCGTGATAGCTGAGAATGAATTTTTTGCTCTCAATCAGGTTGAGTGAGTGTTAGTTCGAGTTTTTATTTTTTTTTTTATTTTTCTGAAGTGGAAAATAATAAAAACTTTTTGCATCACCAGGCAGTTTTAAGGTTGAGAAAACCGTTAAAAGTATGAAAATTTTCGTTTTTTGACCACATTATATTTTCCAATATTCCAAGACAGCTGACAAAAATTAAAAAAAAGAACTTTCTACATTAACTAGGGGCTTTAAAGATTGAGAAAAACATTTTTATCGATGAAAATTTTCATTCTTTTATTCCATTATATTTTTTAATTTGCCAAGATGGCTGACAAAAATTATAAAAAAGGAACTTTCTACATTACCTGGGAGTTTTGAAGATTGATCAAATTGTCAATATGATGATTTGTTAGATGGCTTATCGCTGTTGGCTGCAGTCTCTCAGCAATTTCGATTTTTTTTTTTTGATTTTGATTATGGATCAAAATTTTAATTATTTCACCATGTTATAATTTTAGATTTAACCAACGGTGAACCAAAAAACATAATAGAAGAAAAATTATACATAACTTGAGGGTTTTGCAGGTTGAGAAAAACATTTTTATGAAAAAAAAAAAAAGTTTCAAAAGTTACATTTTTATGTTTCTTAGTCCGCCATCTTCGAAAATCGAAAAATACGTTGGTGTGAAAACATGAAAATATTTTCAATAAAAACATTTTTCTCAAACTCGAAAACCCCCAAGTGCTTTAAAAAGTTCATTTTAGTATTATGTATTTTTACCCGCCAACTTGAAAAATTGGAAAAAAAAATTGGGTGAAAAAATGAAAAGTTTTAACCATAAAAACGTTATTCTTAATCTTCAAAACTCCCAGGAAATGTAGAAAAATCCTTTTTTACAATTTTTGTCAGCCATCTTGGAAATTGGAAAATATAATGTGGTCAAAAAACGAAAATTTTCATACATTTAACGGTTTTCTCAACTTTAAAACTGCCTGATAAAGCAAAAGTTCATTTTATTTTCCACTCCCGAACAATTAAAAAAAAAAAGAATTTCGAACTAACACTCACTCACCCCGATTGAGAGTGAAAAATTCATTCTCAGCTCTCACGCGAGATGCTGGTTCGCAGACCCTGTCGTAAAATTAGTACTATATTATTTGTGTACGTTTGTGTATCAGCTAGATTGGTCTATTGACAAAGTTTAGGACTCGTAATATGATGAGTCAACGATCACATCCTTTTTTTTTTTTTTTTTTTTTTTTTTTTTTTTTAAATAATTTAATTAATTAAATAAAAAATTAAAAATGCATATTATATTTTTTATAGATATTTTAAAAATTTATTTAATTACTCTACAATTTAGCCAGGCAAGAAAAACAATAATTCCTTTTACAACATAAAATAACTATCACAAATTTATGTGCATAATTATAAATATAAATATTATAAAATAAAAATAATTAATAAATAAATATTAAGCAGTAATGATTATTATGCATATAAAAGTAGCAAAAAAAAATATTTTGGGAGCTAAATATTTTATGTTACTTAGGTTATAGTAAATGAAATGACCAAGAAATTGAGGAAACGAAGTTTGAATACGGAATTTAGGATGCGAAGTAGAAAATCAGTAAATTTTAAAAAAAATTTTTTATTGAAAAGTTATAATCATATGAATTTTTTTTGTAAATTGTACATTATTTTCTAGCACGTTTCAATTAATTTTAACAAATTTATTTTAATTAAATAATATTTTATTTAAAGTGATACTCAGTTTTAGACCCGTGAATATTTTAATATCGTATAAAAAGGGAGAATGAATTAATTAATTTTATTAATTATTTTATGGAAATATTAACATTTATAAAATTATTCTCAGACATGTATATTTTATATAATGAGTGAGTTATAATATAATTTTTTAAAAATGATTTACTTTATTAAATTGCACCCACGACTAAAATTATGTTTTTATAATTTTATAGGCAACTATAATATTTTTCTTGCATAATTATCTGCTTTATTTAATAATATGTATGTTCGATTCCTTTTTTTTTTAAATTAATTGGGACCCTGGATATTATTTCTTGATTATTGGATTTGCTTTTAATTATTTTCTTTCCAATAAATTTTATTTATATTATTCATTTACTGTATGCTTCGTAATTATTCCGATTTAAAAGAAAATGAGTATTTATAAATTAATTTTTAAATTTTTAGTATTTAACTTTTTGAATAGTATAATCTAGATTAGAATATAATCAATACTTGGCATATCAAATAATTATACTTGGATTGCATCTAAAACAGTTTATTACCAGTTGTTCTGCGCTGGCGTAACATCGACAATATACTAAAAAAAAAAAATATTTTTATTGAAACAATTGTAAGAAAAAAAATAAAAAAAATTTTACCGATTCCTTGTGAACGAATTTATCTATATTAGCTCCTGGATGAAAAGTTAAAATTTTTAATCCGCTAATTCTACCATAATCTTCAGTAATATACTGGTCTATAATTAATTTTTCCAATATACATATTACCGTCTTCCAATTATAATTTTTTCGGCCAATAGCAAAATTTTTCAAATTAACTGTAAAAAAAATTAATTTTTCCTCTCCAAAATAATCAGAATTTTAGTTTACTTGACTTACCAAATTCCGGTCCAAAATCTTTACGTATTCCTTTATATATTTTGATACATTTATTTGGTGTTATTAAAATACCCATTACGGAACCTTCTCGGATAATATCAAGTAATTTGCTAGCTTCAATTAGACAATCAATCATTTTTCTTTCAATTACTTTGTAAATTGTTATGTTACAAGTATCACAGGAACTCGATCTATCATCACATTTTTGGATTTTTTCATCACAAAAATATTTGGATAACAATTCTCTTCTACAAACATCACTATTCCAAATGAATTCTTTCATTGCCTTTATACCATCAATACGTGGTTTAGAGTATGCAAGGTTTAATAATAAGTTGATATCGGCTACGCCATAAAATATAATGCAGTCAGCAAGATTTCCATCTCTGCCAGCACGACCGCACTCTTGTAAAAATGTTATTAAAGAATCCGGCATACATACTCGAATAACAAATCTTACATCACCTTTATCAATACCCATAGAAAAAGCGCCTGTTGCGCACATTATTTTAATCTGTAAAATGAAATTAGGAACAATTATTCAAAAAAATTTATCAAATAATTAATAATTTAAAAAAATAAGAAACCTCGTTTTTCATCCAGTCATCTTGAGCAGCAAATCTGTGTTTGACAGAACAGTCTCCATGAAAAAAATTGGTCTTAATTTTTTCTTTCAGAGCTTTTGTACAGTTTTCAGTATCTGGTCTGCTATGACAATAAATTATCCCGCATTGACCGTAAAATTTATTCACGACAAAATTAGCAACACTATCGAATGTAAATTTTTCATCTTTCAGTAAAAAGGTAAATTTTAAATTGGGACGATTTGTATTTGACCTAAAACTAGATAAAAATTTTTAATTTTTTTTTTTAAATAACAAAAATTGTTTAATTTACGTTTTTACGTTAGTCAATCCCAATGATATTTGAATAATTGATGCCAGTTGCGGAGTGGCAGTTGCTGTTACAGCCATAATTGGAATCTTTGGCCAATTTTTTCTAAAATTACCCAATTCTTGATAATCGACTTGAAATTCTTGACCCCATATTGTGATTAAATGACACTCATCAATCACGAACCTGATTAAAAGATTTCGTCTGTTTAGATGCACCAATATTCTATAAAATATTGATTGATTATTGAACCGCTCGGGTGAGACATAAATAAAACGTGTTCTAGGAGTTGATGAGAATATATCTTTAAAGAGTTCTTTTTCCTCATCGATTGTACTTTGCGAATTGTATGCAAATGCCTGTATACCCTGATATGATAAATTTTTAATTTAGTGTTAATGATAATGCATGTAATATAATGTTTAATTAATTTGCAAATACTATTTATCATAATTTGTAATAAATTTTATAACCAAATAAAAATAATAATATTTATACACTGAGAAAATATGTAGAGGAAAATGTACATTTGCAACTGGAAGATATTACTAACAATTTTAGTAAAGTTATCCGAAAAATTGAAAATAATACATTTTATAATAATTAGTGTAATTTTTCTTGAGTAAGTTTTTCTACAAAATATTATTATACTTTCACCTTCTCACATGTGTATAACTTTTATTTTTTTTTTTTATTTTTTTATTTTAATTTTTATTTAATTTATTTTTTTTTTCAATTTTTTTTATAATTTATATTTTATAACTTATATAATTTTCATGAATCAAATTTTGTCACTTGCGAGAAAAATATGTAAAATAAATTCTACTAAAATAAAGAGTAATTTTTTTTCCTTTACGTGTAGTTTATAAATTACATGTTGGTAAAAAATAACATAAAACGCCATTTTGACAACTTCATATTATTTCACTAATCAAAAGACTAATTTTTACCAATACAATTTTGTGAGTGTGGGTATATAATTTGAATTACCTTTTCTTTCAATTTCATAACCTGGTCTCTCATAAGGCTAAGCAAAGGACTAATTATAACAGTCACTCCAAAATCCGATAATAGTCCAGGCAACTGGTAACACAGGCTCTTGCCTTGTCCTGTTGATAAAATCAACATACAATCAAAACCTTGTGCAGTCGCTAATATACATTCATATTGTTTTTCTCGAAAAGTGGATAGCCCAAATGGTGAATCCAATAGCTTACAGAAAAATAATAAACCAAATAAATTTTTTTATATTAAATATATAAAAAGAATACATACCTTCAATATTTTATCTTCTAAACCAACAGGGTCAATTTCGGAACTCACTGTAGAATCCAGCGGTTCGAAATGCGGGATAAGCGATGGTGATGGTACAGTTTGAAGATATTTAATCACTTTATCTCGTTGGACACCTGAATTTAATCCATATACTTTAAGTAGGTTCGAATTCAAAAACCTACTTTGAATATTTATCTCTTCAACATTTACCGAACACGTTTCATTGAGAATTGTATCATTTTTCTAAAAAAAGCAGAAATCGAACTTATAAGGTTTATTTAATATATTTTAGCAAAAGAGTAAAACAAAATTTAATTCGAATTTAGGTGGATTAATGTTAATATTCTATTTTAAAAATAAGCATTTCCATTCATAAAGAGAATTAAATTAAAATAATATATTTCTTTCCACATATAACATAAAATAACTAACATTATTTGTTTAGTTAGAAGCATTTGCTTTATAAATGAATTATGGAATAAGAGATTACAAAAAATACCTTTGAATAGTTAACAGAATTGGACGATGATGCAGCAGATAAATCAGGAGATAAATTTGATTTTGATTTAGAATTTTCTTCCTTTTTCTCAGAAACTTGTTTAACTTTTTTTTCTCTTTTTTTCAATTTAAAAATGGGTATACTATTATCTACATTTATTTGTAAATTATTATTATTCACCGTTAATACAGATGATACAGCGGGTATATCAGCTGACCCAGATATTTCACGCGAATCTACATTAGATCTATCTTTTGGGGGAATAGAAGAAATTTTTATCTTTCCCTTTCTTAATTTGAAAATGGGTATATCCATTTCAAATTAAAAAATTGGTTCCTATAAATTGTGACTAATTAAACTTTTCTACTTCTTTCAATTTTAATTATATGGTAACCAAACCTAATTGTCTGAAAAAAAAACTGCTACTGTCTTTGCAACTATGCTCACGGAAATCTATAAAACGTCATAAAACAATGACGTAAACGTAATGCAATACGAAGAAGCTATTTACAGCATAATATTATTTAAATTGATATAATTAGATTCAATCTCGCTCTTATGCAAGCAAATGATATCAACACAATTTTACATTTATAGTTTCAATTACTATCACAAAAATAGCATTAAAAAAAGTAATCTGTTAAATATCCATATGCTATAAACGATTTCTTCGATTATTGCTATTCATTTAATATGAATTTAACGTTAAGGTTCACCCCACTACAAATTATTTACTTACGACATACAATTAGAAAATAATCCGTGATTACTTGTTCTAAAAAAAAAATATATATGTTCCAAATAGATTATATATATATCATTGAAAATTTCACAAATAGTAGGATAATAATAAATAATTATATCAATCATTAATGCACCAATGTGCATCATATATTCGATCTCGGAATGTAACGCTTGTTTGGCATCTTGATGCTACACCACATATACAAAAGATGATCCATAAATAAAAATGCATATTTTAAATAAAATTTAGTTCCTGTATATATTTATCTTTTATCTTTCATTTAATTTATTTTTCATCTTTCATATACAATATTATAAATTATCACGATATGAATTATTACATTTTTGTGTTCTTCATAAAAATTATATTAAAAAAAATTACCAGTAATTTTTTATTTTATGAATTATTTGTTTATTGTTTAATATATTAATTGATCAATGAATACATTTAAAGATGACAAAGATAAATTAGTAAGTTACACGGAAGTAGATGAAATCATCTTAAAAGTATCTTTAGTTTAGATAATTATAAGTAAAATATCTAAAATTTATAGTATCTTTACTTTAACAGCTATTCTCGGTGATAGTGCGGCTTGCAGATCTTAGAAATATTATGAAATTATTTAATTTCACCAACAAAATTTTATAATATCGTTTTCGTTTTATAAAATAAAAAAAATTAGAAACTAAGAAACAATTTACAATGGAAAAAATTGAAAAAAAAATATTAAGCATAAAACCAAAAAAATATAAGAAATATTTTCTGTACGACCATGATTTATTAAATTATAAAATAAATATACCGATTGTTGAAACTCCAATTTTTATTAAACCTTTGGATAATGGTTGGTCGAGAAATATTACCGTTTCAAAAACGGATAATCTTAATGGTCACTTAATAAGAATAAGTTATCATTATGAAAAAACAAGATGCGATTCGTACGCAGCAATTAAATCAGGTAAAGATTAAACGCTCATAAAATTTTTATAACATAAAATAATACTAATTCTTTTTATACCATTAAGAATAAATTTGCAACGTAATGAAAATAAATAACACGTATTTGATTAAATGGTTAATTTTTTTTTAAAATTCAATAAAGTTTAAATTTAATTTTAAATTATTATTTAGTTTGTAATTTCTAATAAAAAATTAGAAAAAAAAAATTCTTTTAAAAGTAATAAGTAATATATTTATATATGACTCGGACTAAAAGTACTCAAGATTTTAATTCAACATAAAAATATATTAAATAAAAGTGAAGTTAGTTTTATTGCTTCAATAATAATTAAAAAAAAAATTAACCTGTTTTTTATGTAAAATAATTTAGTTATAAATTAGGTATTGTAAACTTTTCAACAAAAATCAAAACAGCGCCAAAAATACACTAAATTTTAAACTAAAATTTTTTTATTCCTGATTTTTCATAAAAACTTTTATAGAAAAATGTGAAAATTTTTAAAAAGTATTTATATTATTATGAAATTATGAAAAATATTTTTGTTTTTGGCCTGGAAAAGGTCAAGTTTCCTGAAGTTGGTCACATTTATAAAATTAGTTACAAAAATTAAATTTTTACTTTTAGCCAAAATGTTTATTTATGACTTTTATTATATTTATAAATAATTCAAATACGAATTTTTTTTTTAAGAAAAAAAATACTTTTATTGTTAATTTAAATTAGATTTTATTTAATTTGTTGTTGTTTCAGTGCTTAATTCAAATAACCCACATAAACTAGATATTGGTAATTTCACATTTGAACAAGTTTTCATCAGAGGTCCAGATAGTGCTAAAGAAATTATTCAATTATCAAGTAAATTTGTAAGTTAACTACTTTAGTAAGGCTTAAATACAAATTTAACAATTTTTAATTTATTCAATAGAATGTTAAATCTACGATAAATTGTGAAAAGGAGACATTGGATATGCCAATTACACCCCCATATTCACCCGATAACGAGGTATGAATGTTGCAATTAAACATTAACCTAATGATAGTGATATAACAAAAATTTGAAAAGTTTCAGATTAAAATTTTGGAATCTGGAAAAAGAAAAGGTTCAAGTGAAACAACTGAAATTTCCAGAAAAAAAGCAAAATTAGATGATCCTAATCATTTAAATGAAGACTCGCAAATGCAAGAGAATACCGAAGACAATCTAAGATATAAAATCCTAAAAGTTGTCGGAAATGAAAAATTACAAATAAAAAATCTTTCTAACAAAACTGTAAGAATTTTATTCATGCATAAAGGGAGATTTAAAGATAATGATATAATTAAAAATTATATTAAAGAATAATACCAATATTGATTTAATTCTAAAAATTGATGAATTGTTGCATAAGTTGTATTTGTTTTATATTTATATTATGTTATAGTTGTTATGTTATTACATGATTTTTGTTTATAATTTATTAAAATAATAATTTAATTTAAATAGTTTAATTTGTTAGAGTATAATTTAAATTATATTAAAAATTTCAAATTGAAACAGTATTAGTTATATTTTTTCTGTATAAAATTTAAATATTGTTATTGAAAAAAATTAAAGTAAAATTTTTTTTAGAGAATGAATTTCCATTTCAAATAATATATTTACAAAAAATTAATAATTTTAAAAAAAATTAATTTGTTTAATAAAAAATCAAAATATATGTTTCTGTAGGAAACGTTTATTATAAATCTCTTCTTGTTAGTTAATTAATTAAATTTAATAAAAATTTTAATTAAAAATATATTTTTTAATTTCTTCTTCCTAGTACAATGCAAACTAACTTAATTATTCAAAATGAAGCAGCAATTTAATTACTTTTTTAAATCGCGCAGACAGATTTTTCAAAATTACCATTCTTTACTGAAATCTTGTGCTCTGAAGCACAAGTAATTGGTGAAAATTGTGGCGTATTTAAGTATTAAACTCATTATTTAAGACCATAAATACCACCTTGACAGTTTTCATTTAAGGGTTGACCATAATAAGCTCATTTTTTAAATAATTTGTTATACATGTATATATCATATTACTTTTTAAAATCATAAAATAAAATAGTTTTAGATTTCTAAAGATAACTTATATTAATAACTTTATAAAGTTTAATAACATTTTAGGATCTTATTATATAGAATAATTAATTTGTTCTATTTTATTTTGTAGAAAAATAAAATGCTTAATACAAGAATGAAATGGACAATTGACTACAAAGCACAGCATGAATTTGAAGAATATTATATCAAACCAGGTGGAAGATACGTCAGTATTCAGAATAACATGTCACCACAATTTCATGCAACAGCTAATCATACTTTGTATTTAATTAACACCGCAACCACTGAATATTACAGTAACATTTTTACGTCATAATTTTCAAGATTCCCTTAAAAGGTATTTATCAAATACTCATTATTGTTAAATTATTGTATACATGAATTAAATTATTTAGTCATTGGTCAACACAAGGCAATTTTAGAACAATGAAAATTAATGATATAGAACTAATTAATTCCCAAAGTGTGAAAATTGAATTTATGATTAATTTCTACAACAAAGTATTCTTTAACAAATGGACTTAACATTTATCCACAATATTGAAGATTTTTATTTTCTTTTGGGATTAATATAATATAATAAATAAACAAAATATTACATATTTCAAAAATTCTCTCGATGAGAAAGCCAAAGAATGCACAATGGTTTTTACAATTTTTTACTTCCTTTTTACTTCCCATCCTATCAGAATTTTTGATATATACAATTGTCTGCCATCAGTTTAAGCATAAAGAAAATTCAGTTTATTTAGATATGAATTTTTTATTTAAATTAAAAAAAATTTTCTGAAAAGTTATGAAAAATCTTTAAACATTGGAAACAAAATATTGATAATAATCTGCAAACATGAATTAATTGTAATGCCAAATACAGAAGGTACATATTAAAATTTTCAATCATCACATTAATTCAACTACTAATATAATAAGTCATTATTCTAACACCTCTATGCCTTTGACTGCTTCTTTTTCTAATTTTTTTCCAGTTTCAGTTTCTACCCTGAAATAATAATAATCATTAGTAAAAAGGAAATATTCCAAATATAACAAAGTATTTTTGTAATTTTGATTTATTTTTAATTATAATCTGATTCATTTAATAAAGTATAAATATATATATATTATATTATTAAATATTATATTACAATTACATTGACACTATAAATTTAAATTCGTATTAGAGATATTATAGATATTCATATATCCAAAAAAATATTATCTAAGGCTATTTGGTTAAAAAATATAAAAAATAAAATATATATTGTTTATTTACTTACTCGCATTTTTCATTGGTAATGTTACTGGGTAGGTTGGTATAGGGTCTCCTTAACGTATGCACGACAAATAGTTTATCTAAAAAAATATGACAAAAAATAATAATAGAAAAATAATTTACAACATGAAAGCTTGACTAACCTCTCTCTGCATCAATATTGCGTTTTTTTTTAAAATCATTATTAACCACACGTGGCTTACATGTAATGCATTTTACTGAAAAAAGGAATATATCATTTTACAATTTGAAAATAAAAAAAAAATAAATAAAATAAAAATATTCACTTTTTCGACCACTAGACATAATTATGATAATCAACTAAAATATAATATAGAAAATTTATTCAACCACGTGTCGCCCAGAGTACAGGTAAAGAATAAGAGAATTGAAACTTTTTGGATTAAAGCTTTTTAAAGTAGTACTGAAAGGCGCTAATGCAGGTCCTCCATAGAAACCCTAGATTACCAGAGACAGGTAGACGTTGCGAGGTAAGATGGCGACTTTTCATTTAAGTACATATCTTGCAAGCCAAAATGGCGACTTTCCAATTTAAATTACATGAACCAATCAAAAACGCTCCCCCTATCTGTCAATTTCTGGTTTATCAACCTCGGTTAACTTAGCCCCCCAAAAAAATAAATTCATATTTTTTATAGCTCAAATTAATCCTTTTTAATTGTACTAAATGTACATCGAATTTATTTTTTTGTGCAAAATTGTGCTTTTCTGCAAAACGTATAAAACAGGCGGGGGGCTAAAAAGTTAGCCCCCCAATTGAAAAACTTATTTTTCTGCTGAACTATACAATGCACAATTAAAAGCTTTAATGAAATAGTTGTACAAATAATTGTGCAATGGGCTTGTGAAAAAATATTCACTAAATTGTTGACTAACAAATAATTATTAACAATTAAACAAATTATATCATTTAAAACGTCTACACCATACTACTGCCATCTTACAGAATACTTGGAAGTATATAGGGCGCTTGTTATAAATATTTTTGTTTACTATATATGTTACGCCCGAAAAGTTGATATTTACTTAACTTGAGATTCGACTATTGTCGAAAATATTGATCCCAAATTATTTAACAATATGTGAGGTTTTATAACTTTATTTTTATTATTTATTGGAGCCGATTGACCTCTCAAAACTTAACCCGGGTCAAAACTTATCTGTGGGTTTATGGGGAAGGAAACACATAAGCTTTACAAACATTTTTTCAATTAAGTCGTTAGTAAAATTTCCTGCTTAAGCCATTCCTGACGTTATTTTTTCGAAAAATACTCATTAAACCCCAGAAAATTGGAAAAACCAATAAAAATCAAGATATTAAAAAAACGTGATTTGTATAAATTAACTAGAAATTGAAGTTTTCTTTTTTACGCACAAATTCAAGGACGTTTAATTAGAAAAGACAAATATTAAAAAAAATACTTTAATTATGTAATAATAATAGTAAAAGGGTAACAGGTCTCACGCAACGTATTCTATACGTATCTGGGTTTACCAACTAACAATCCACACTCATCGATTAATTATTCTAAGGCCCCTGACATTGTAAGAAACAGGTGAAAGTAGTCTCTCAAACATAATTAATTGGATTTTTATTTTCTGATCTTAAATTTATAGATAAAATAGAACCACCATGGCTATAGTAAAACATTTAAACTCGAAGGTGAATGCTCATGAATTGTAATAAAATGATAATAAAACATGTTTCAGTTAATTTTTATTTATTTTTTATAACCAAATTTATTTTTTTGTAAGTTATATTGATTAACTACCAAATTTTTTCTGAAATAAATGCGTTTTAATACTATACTGATTTAAATAAATTAAATAACAAAATTAAAATATATTATATTTAAATTATTATATTAATAACAAAATTTAAAGGGGTTCTTTTTTATACTTGTACTTTTATTATACTTTTTATTTTTAATATTTTTATTTTCTAATAATAATATTAATTTTTAAAATTTATTTATTTAATTAAAATAAAAAAAATAAAATTTATATTAAAAGCAATAAAATTAAAGTGCAACCCTCCCCCGCCCGCACCGCAGAGCAATCAAGTATGTGTTATTTTTTTTTAAATCTTAATAAATTTTTATATTTATTTATTTAATTAAAAAAAAAAAAAGAAATTACAATTTAAAAATATTAAAAAAAAAAAAAGATCATAGGTGCAGAATCGAACCTGTAATCAAAATCATTGCTTGCCTTATAGTATCAATACCATAACCACAGGACTATCATGGAATTCACAAACATTTAGTCTTATTTTATGTCTTTTTCCTGCGTTTAGAAAAAAGATAATCCCTAATAACAATTAAGGAAATTAAATATCTGTAGAGTTATTATATATATAAGTTATTTTTCTTGTTAGTGTCCAGAAAGTGCGTGTTTTCTGGCCGCTGCACTATTCGAAAAAACGCATTTTCTTGACACTGAGCAAGAAAAATTATGTTTTGTCCTTGGCCACAAAAGTAACGAATGGCCCAAATCGCACGTAAATTACCGTCCGAGGCGAAGCCGAACTATTTTTGATACAATTACCAATTTTAATTTACATTTTTAAAAGATTCCTTTAATTTTCTTTTTTTTTGTTTTAATAAATTATTATTATAACAAGACTGATCATATATATCATTATGTTGGTGTGATATTATTGTTAAGGGACAGTGTTAATCGAGTTGATCACGGTATTTAAATTTGATTTAGATTAGATTTGATTTAGATTTGAAAAATTTGGAAAATAATATTTTTGGAATGTAAATTTACGAATACTACTAAATTCTAAATTAAATTAATATGAGCATAGTTGATCCAACGTTGATAATATATTGTGAGGTGGTTTATCAGGGTCTCTAGTTCCTCTAATCTAAAATTTCTAGTATATCTTGAAGTTCTCGAAAACTTTAACATCTTATAAGTATACATATAAGTATTGGCGAAATTTTCGATAAGGCAGTTTCTTAATGCGGGATCTTTGATAATTAAATGATTATTTAATTCTAACATTGCAAATTTTCCATTGTATTGCTTTAAATTATTAAAAAGACTACTTACAAAATTTAAACGATTTAGAAAATTGTATGATAACGCGGATTTTCATTTTTCGGGCAAAAATAGTGTAATGTGGTTGTATATAAAAATTGGAGTAAAATTTAAAAATTTTTTTATCCTAAAGTATATATTTCCAGAAGTTGCCAAATATAAATATAAAAAAATAAAAATCAACATAATTTGAGTCGACAAGTAAAATTTGTGGCTAAAACATGTAAAAGAAACCATTAGCGTTCCCATAAAAAGAATTTACAGTTCCTATTAAAAATTTGGTCTTATGAACAAAATAAGTGCATGGATTTCTATATTCGTTAATTTCAAAGTTTGTATTTACCTTCATTTTAAACGCACCAAGAACTATTTAACCTTAAATGAATATTTTAGTTAAAAATATCTTCATAAGATATTTATTCATACACGAAAAATAAAAATATTGTTTCATACCTCAAAAAACAATCAATTAAAGCACAATAATAAAAATTTTCTAATTTTACCAAGTTTTAATGGCAATAATAAGTTGATACTTTGATCGACCTTTAATGAAAAAATTTTTACTTTATATTATCTAAAAATTACAATAATAAAACAAGATTTTTAAATTATTTTTTTTCTAATCAATTTTGCAGAGTATTATATTTACCTAACAACCTTATCTAAACGTATAAGAACAGTTCTTAGGAAAAAAATTTTCCTATCACGCATCATGATGCCCTTCGATGCGGAAGTCACTGCATCACGTCACGTATCTTTGATTTAATTCGTACTCATATTCGTTTTTAAATTTTCACCGTTTTCAAAACCGATGATTTTCTAAAATTTTAGGCTTAAAATTTAAATGGACTAAAATAGCAATATATTCATAAATATATAGTATCATCACTTATGTAGAGATAAAGAGAGGATTGGATAAAAATTATAGGAAACGGAATAATTAATTGTGTATCTCAATGAAACTTGCAAAAAAATAAAAATATTTTATTTGCTATAATACAAATAAAATTAAATTAGACAATGTGAAAAGAAAAAAAAATTATTAATGTTTTTAGAGTTCATTTTTCATGTACTAAAAATTAATGTTAATATTCATTTACAATATTTATAATACAATTTCAACTTATAACATATATTTATTAATTAAATAAAATATTAATAATATATTAATTCAAAAAAAATCATTTTTTTATACTCATAGATACAATATTTATAATATTGTTAGAAAAATTATTCTAAATTTAACTACAATTTTAGTAATTTATTTTTTATAATTTCGTACGATATTCTACATCTATAATATTCCCTATCCTTTTCTAAAAAATTTGGAAATAAATTACTAGTTAAGAAATTTGCATTCAAACACAAATGTAGACCACAGTCGTATCCATTTTTTTGTTTTGGGATATTTTTTAAATAGGATATAGACCAATCAATTGAATTTATTTTTCCCATATTTTCATTTTTCATCAATATATTCAGTAATTTTTCTAATTTTTCTAAAATAAGAGGATATTCCATGTGCATACTATCGAAAATTGTAATTATCAATTTCTGAAATTGAATTAGTATCAAAAACCAATGATTCCCTGTGTTCACTGGTATTAAAACGAGTTCTTTAAATATACTTTTTTTTTTTGTCCATTTTAGCAAATCTTCGTATCCATCTTTCATCAATTTATTAATGAAGAAACTATTTATAGCACATACTGATGGATAACCTTCAAGTTCACTTCTTTTTTCAATCAGACATAAGTAAAAATTGATAATTTGATCATTTATGCAGTTTTTATCTTCTAAAGTTACCAGATCTTTTTTTAAAATTTTTATTCCATAATCTTGAATTATCATTTGCAAACTGGTTTTTTTTTCCTTTTCTTCCTTAATGATATTCATCATCTCATTAGTTAGTTTATAATCTATAGAAAAGTTAATATTGTTAGGATTTAAATTCGCATCAAACGTATTTATCGTTCCATCAAAGTTAAACTTAACGTAACATAAAAAATCGCCGTGATCTTCATTTACTTCATAAAATTGCATTGTATTAATTTGTTCACTGCATTCTTCGGTAATCTACATGAAAATTTATATAAATTAATAAGTATAAAAAAGATTTTAATGATTCAATCGAGGTAAATACAAAAATAAATAATATATTTTATACAATGATTAAACCATATAGATTAAGAGATAGTTATTGTAAAAAGATACAAGAAAATATCAAATGAAAGCTTGTACGTTTGAATTTTAACTAAAATATTAGACTATTCCAAGGTGTTTAACCACACTTGGTTTTTGCTTAAAATTGGCTAACTTTAACAAATCATAACTTTTTTAGATAACGCTGGTGAAAAAACTTTCAACAGAAGGTTGGTACGTTTTGATGTTTTCTCATTTGAACTCGGTTTGAAGGAAAATTCAAATGTCTAAAATACACGCACACTATACCATAGCTATCACTTAATCTATTATTTTCTTCAATATGATATAGTTTGGTATAATGTTCAAAATTTTTCTTATCATTTCATTAAAAAAAAAAAAAAATTTGATAAATCAAATTTTAATTTTTGCCTATTTCTGATATTAACACGTTTTGAAAAATCAGAAAATTAAAATACCAGTTTTATAAAAAAAATATATGTACGTGTCTGTTTATGTGTGTATATAACCAGTGAAATTACACAACCAAATTACTATTAATTTTGTTTTTAAAAATTTTATATCTCAAAAGCTCGAGGTTTTTTTTTTTTAATTTGGATGTAATACCTAATTTATTTCCATGAAAGTACTTATAATTGAAGGAATGTTTTTTACGGGTCTACCCGAAACCTACACATTTTAATCTATTTTCTTACACATTTTATTACACGAAAAAAATATTACTCATTAAATAAATATTCAAAATAAACCTTACATAAGTGCAGGAAAATTAATAATTAATATTTTATATATTTTAATTGAAAACAATATGAAAATTATAATTTATGTTATTATCATTTTTCAAGATTTAAAAATTGGGAAAATTTTGAGACAACCTAGAACCATTTAAAATAATTACAAAAAAAAAAATAGGCGAAATAATTTTTATTCCAAAATTGTTATGCCAATTTTTTAGCACAATCTGGGATGAGTTGCTTTGTAATAAAATCGACACTTACTAATCCGGAAAACCCCGTAATCATTTTTAAAACTTAATTTTTAATTTATTTTTCCATTTTTGTTTGAGATTCAAAAAATCACTTTTCCTTTATTTCACTTTATTAAAAATTTGACGAATACCTGATTTGTCGAATCTGATTCTTTATTTTCAATTTCGTTTACATCCTTGGAAATTTCTTTTCTTGTTTTATTCAAAACTTCCTTTTTTTCTATCAAATTGTTGATGCAGCTTTGACAGTCATCAAATATCATTTCTTGTTTATTAAATAAACTATCAAAATTATTCTTAATCTCTTTTGCGTGTTCTATCGATTTTGCTAAATTTTCCAACTAAAACATAAAATTTTTAGTGTAATTACATAAAAAAATGAGAAAATTATGAAAAACTAACATCGGTTCCTATTTCTTTATTTATATATATTTTTTCTGCAATATCATTTTCGGCTTTATTGATTTCTTCCCTATTTGAATTATAAGTAAGTAAAATATTATCAGAAAATAAAACAAATTTATATCTAAAACCTTGTACCTTAAATCTATTATTTTTTGGGTCAAAATTACCAATTCTTCTCTTTGCTTATTTAATTGTTTTTTTTTTACTTCGATATTTTCCTCATTGAATAATTTTTTTTTTTCTAACAACTTAATTAATTCACTTGTTGCTTCAATAGCGGACATGGCTAATTTACCGTTATATCTGAAATTCAAATTAAATAATAAATAATTAATTAAAAAATTTAAATGGCACATAAAATAAGTAAAAAAAATTATGATCAATATTTTGAACAATTTCTACAAGTATAATTTATTCTAAAATTAAATAAATTAATTTGAAATTAAATTTATAAATTATATTCCAAAAGAAATTGTATTATTTAAAGTTAACAATTAAAATGAGGCTTTTGTTTTCACAGGTCTAAGGGAGTAAATTCAAAATTTATACTTTATTCTTCAAATTTTACGTTCATATTAAAATTAAAGGATTTAATATATTCCTAATTTACCAATATCAAATATAAAAATTTACAACACGTTGGTGTAACTACACAATAAACAAACATGGAACATATTCACAAGTAATAATGAATCTAAAATATCTATTGTTTTTTAATATCAATATTTTTAAATTAATTTTTATATTTAATCTCTATTATAAAATCATGATGTTTAAACATAAAAATAAACAAAATAAATTTATTTTCTTTATCGTATAAATTAAGAACAATAATTTGTTCTAATAACAGTAATGAGTGATAATTACTGCTTAATTCAGTAATAATATTTTTTATAAAAAATAAAATGAAAAATTCTTTACAATATATAAACAAATAGGTATAATAAAAAGGTTTAGCCAAAAATTTTCAACGAAAGCTCCACCGATAACTAAATGATCTTCAATATGAACTAAGTAAAATAATGATCCAATTATACCAGACCTGATAACTCAATCGTTTAAAGTCCTAAATTTTCAAAAATTAACAGATCGTAATTGTTTAAACAAATAAACAATTTTAATTTTTTTTATTTTCTTGCATTAAATACTGAAAAGCATTAATTCTTTCATTATAAGATAATTATAAATAAATATATGGTTAAATTATTTTATTCACGAATATAATGCGCAAAAAACACCCAGTGACATCACATACAGATCATGTACAGAGCGTCCTCAACCTATTGGTAATTTTCGACACAAAAGTACCAATTTTAAAATTTTTTTAAATTGCTGCCAAAATTGTAATTTTCTACAAAATTGAGTTTTATAAGCATTAAAAATTTTCTATAAGCTTCAAGTTTTCAAAAAATTTATTCCTCGTCCCTTTTCTTAAATAATTTTTAAGATATCGTTTTGCAAAGATAACGGTAACAATTAATTACTTTGGTTAAAGTATCACCTTTCATACGCGGTAAATCGGAATTTATTATCACATATTCTCTCATCAATATAACCAATTAATAGACTTACAAAATTTATTTTAATATGTAATAGTGATGAGAGAATTAGTAATGATAAATTGCGGTTTACGGAGTATAAAAGGTGATACTTAAACCAAAAAAAAAAATGGGGCCAAACAGAAGTATTTTGGTTAATTTGTAAGGTTTTAGTGTTTCTTTGAAAATTATCAAAAAACCACATTCCATAATTGAGCCCTGCGTTTCTAGACCCAGAAGGCAAATTGGAAGGAAAGGATGGCAGTCATCACGTTTTTTCAACATAACAAACTCATCCATAACCATTTGCCGTAATAAACCAGTGACATAATAAAGAATAAAAGTATTCGGATAACATAGGCTACAGTTTTCTGTCTCAGATTTCTTACTTTTGAAGACATTCAATTCCTTATTTTTAGGATATATAAAATCTTTTGTAAATTTGATTAAAAAGTGAAATATGATTAAATTTTACTGTCACAATTGGTATTACTTAATTTGGCACGAATTTATGCGTATTAAGTTAAATTTTTTTGTTTTCTCTATTATAACTAGAGAATCAATCAGAAACTATAATTTTTCACCTACGCTGCTCTGACTAGTTTGAATGTGTTTGCATAATTATAAATTAGTAGAAAAACATGATTTTTTTAAACAACAGAAAATTATTGAAGTAAATGTGAACAGAAGGGACTGAGTCTCATTCGAAAAATCTGAATGTGTTTGCATAATTATAAATTTGCAATGAAAAATGATTTTTTGAGGCAACACAAAAAGAAGGAAATGTGACTCAGGAGCCCCTCCCCCCTTTAACTTTTGCTAGTTTTTATATAAATTGAAATATGATTAGAATATAAGTCGATTATTGTAATGAAAAATAAATAATTAGTATACATTAAATATAAAGATTAAAAATTCAATTTCAATAATTGATTTTAGAAGAATAATTATGAATTGCATTAAAAGTTTTTTACACTATTCAAAAAGAAAATTGCTTGTTCTTGACACACTATTAAAGGAGAAAACTGGGATGGATGACTTACTTGACACGTACTGAGTATTTTGCATCCCTAGTTATGTACAGATTGGTAAGAATGAAGGAGCCTCCGTTTCTCTTACCTCTGTTCAAACCTTACAAATCAGATAAACCAACTCGCGGTCCACGAATGACCTTGACCCAACAACTGTTACCTCTGACTGGGGACTTTACTCGTTCCAAGTCAAATATTCAAATTTCTGGAACAAAATTCCCCCTTGTCTACGGGACTTGCCATCTTACTCGCGCTTCAAAAAAGCAATACAACAATACATATATAAATTAGATACTATGTAGCTGATTGACAGCAGATTTATATATTTTCTCTATTTTGTCTCTTTGACTTCATATTGACGCATATTCACCTATTGACACACCAATCTATTGACTCATTTAATTATCATCAATTTTGCCATTATATTATATATTACATTATTTTATAAATCAAAAAATTTTAATGTTTACTTATTTAATGTAATATATTGAAAGAGTGTACTGTTTTTGTTTTTCAAAATAAAGATTATTATTATTATTACAGAAAATACGATAATTATCGAAATAGTATACCAAGGTTAATTAATCTTAAAGCCTAATACTTATAACAAAATCGATATAATCGAAAATTTTTTTTCAATAAAACAAAACACACTTTAGAAATTAACAAAATCTTGCAACGAGATCATATAAAACTTTAATGCTAACAAAATACTTAATTGATTCCATTTAAGAAATACATAATAAAATTTAATTTAGAAAAATATTAAAGAAACACAGTCATTTTGGATTTTCTCAAAATAATTTGAACCCTTTTATGTATCCCGATTTATTTTTAATACCAATGGAAAAATATTTTTTTATTAATCTATCTTTGGCTATTGATAATGTATAATACTTAACCATATTTAATGTAAGTATAAATTATTTAAAGTGCTAATTAATAATAAAATGTTTTTCAAAATTATCTAATTGATTAATCTATAAAATAATTCATCAAAACAGTTGTTATTAAATAAGTTAAAAAAAATAAATTGATTTTTTGTTTTGATCCTAATATAATAATAATTTATCATCGATTTATCACTTTATAGTATAATCGGTAAAATAGAATGCGAACGTATTCAACACAATGTTTACATTTTCACAAAAACATAATTAACAAAAAATTCATATAAAATGTCTTAAACTTAAAACCATAAAGAAAATTACGTGTTATATAAAATTTCTTACGTCTAATTAAAATTGAAAGAAAGGGACAGACAATATTGAAAATTTTAAAAGAAAATATTCAAAAATTAACTTACTCAGTTTCACCTTCCATTACTTTAGAAAAGATATCTGACATTTGGGTTACAGAATTTTGCAATTTATTTTTAATATTTAATTCACTCATTATCTGATAATATTTTTATTTTAAATTATATAAGTATTCTTTTTTTTCTTTTAATTTTCTTCTTTCTTCCATACCTAAAACTAACCGAAATATTTTACTAATTTTCCAACTCCTTTTTTATAATTGAAATAGAGGGAAAGCCCACTACGCACAAAAGCGCAAAAACCCCCTCTATCTATTTCATGTTTAATAAAAATAAAAGTGTGGTTTAATTGAAGGATTGCCTACTAAGAAGTTCACCACGAATCTATGACTTTTGTGCACTTCTACCGAAATCTCCAAGAATAAAAACATTGATTTTAAATGTATATCTATGAGGTTATAGGTGCGCTGAGTCCGAATCTGAAAAGCACATTGCCAAAAATTAAACAAAACATGAATAAAAAATAAGATATATAAATAATTATTTATGGAGAAATATCCACCATTCCCTGATGCTAACTGACGACTGTCCATCCAGATTAATTCTCAGAACCTTTAAATCTAGAATTTACAAAAACAAACCCATAAATAAATTTTGCAAAAAAACTAAATTCTGAATTTGTAAAATCAGAATAAATTAAAGTATAAAATAGGATGAATTACGAAATTTATTTTGTAAAACCTAGTATTTCATGTATATTTTTACTATTTTGTAATTAATTATTTCTTATATTTTATTAAATTTGAACAGATATTTGAGAATTTTTATGATTCTGTTTCTCAACCATATTATTTTATTATATATTTTTTCAATTTATTTAGCAAATAAAATAAAATGAAAAAAATTTTTGTTAAAATTGTAAAGTATAAAAAAAAAAATAAAAGATATTGTTTATGTAAATGAATTTTATTTTAATGACGATAGAAAATTTTGAAGCAATGATTTTATTTTAATAATTTTTTTTAAAATTAATTTCTTATTTCTAGATATAAGAATGTTCAATAAAAATATAGCTATCATAATGGAACAAATTTTTTTATGAAATGATAACCTTAATGTTAGAAATTTTAAACTTAATGTAGCATTTTATAACAACAATACAGCAAAATGTTGTTTTTATGCTCTCACTCAGCATGAGTGCTGAGAGAGCTGGTGGAAAAATGTTCTCAACGCTCACGCGAGATAGTTCCCCTAACTGTCCGTCTCTAATTTATCCAAGATCTCTTTCAAAATGACGTCACGAGAAGTATTATTCTAACACAAATATTTATTTATTCAAATAAGAAAAATTAAAAACATTAAAAGATAGTAAATATTAGATGAAAAATTTTTAAACTTATGTATGAAAAAGTAAAATGTCAACAACTAGTCAACAATTTATATATCTTTAAAATAAAAAAAAAAAAAAAAAATTATAAAATGTTTATGTAAATGAATTTTATTTTAATGGCGAAAGAAAATTTTGATGCAATAATTTTATTTTAATAATTTTTTTTAAAATTAATTTCCTATTTATAGAAATAAGAATGTTCAATAAAAATATAGCTATCATAATGGAACAAATTTTATAAAATGTTGAAATTTTATTTATTGTTTATTTAATTTGAGATTAGAAATGTAAATAATTAAATGAATTATTGTTACTGTTTATAAATTTAAATTATCAATGAAGTTTTTATTTGGATGGCATTATCATCTGAATCTAAATCAATTCAAAGGTTCAATAAAGATTTTTAATATTAAAGACATCATTAATATGTAATCGTGGCATTTCAAATAAACACTCATTATTTATTTCTTTTTATTCCTAAATTTTATATCAAACTGGTCTATTTAAAGATGTTCTGTTTGGTCAGAGTCGCGTTGTATAAGAATATGTAAAGTAATTTTAAATCTAAATTATTTAAGTTTTTGCTAATTTTAGAAACTTATGATTAACTTTATATTAAAGATATATTTGTTGAGCCAAAACAGGTTATGTCGTATATTTATAATATATATAGATGATTAAAATAAAAATTGTTAAATTGTGTAGTTGATTAGATAATTTAACAAAAAAAATTAGGCAGTTTAAAAATATGTTAATTAAATTTAATTAATTATCTAAAAATTATGTAAATATATATTAAAATGGCAAATTATGAAAATAAAACAAATTCAAAGTTGGAATCAACTAATTCAGATAAACAAATAGATTGTAGTAAAACAGATATTCAAGATACTGATAAGGGGATATTATCAAGTTCTGAAGCATTAAACGAATCTTTTCAATTTCAACATATACATAAAGATTTGAATGATTCTATTGATACTTTAAAAAATAACTTAGGTAATTATCCTGAAAAAGATAAAAACGTTAAGAGAAAAAGAAATTTTGTCAATGATAATTTTTCTCTACCTAACGATTTTTCTTATTATGGCCTTCCAACAACAGTTAAAAATTTGGTAAAAAAACATAAGGGAATAGAAAATTTATACCGTAAGTGAATTTTAGAACTAATTAAATCAACCAAAATTCTTGTTTCTGCATTATTTACTTTGTAATTTTTAGATTGGCAAGATGAATGTTTAAATTTAGCAGCTATAAAAGAAAAAAGAAATTTTATATATGCTTTGCCAACCAGTGGTGGTAAAACTTTAGTTGCAGAATTATTAATTCTCAAAGAAATTGTTTGCAATAAAAAAAATGGAATATTTGTATTACCTTTTATAGCATTGGTTCAAGAAAAAGTGACAATTTTTTTTTCTGTTATAATTTTTATTTTTTTTAATTGAAGTTTTTTACTGCAGATTCAATCAATGATACCATTTGCTTTGGATTTAAATTTTTTAATTGAAGAATATGCAGGTGGAAAAGGACATTATCCGCCAAAGTATAGGAGAAAAAAAAATACATTATATATTTGCACAATTGAAAAAGCTCACAATGTTATTAACTGTTTGATAGAATTGGATCGTTTAAATGAAGTAATCATGTTAGATTTTTTAAAAAAAATTAAATTGTGTTTTTATATAATAAAATTTCATTAAAAAGCCAAGTAATAATTAATTCAATATTTGCGTCTGGCTAAATAGTCTTAGGATTTTCATAACCACATTATTATTTGCAGACAATTATTAGCAATATTTATTACATAAATTTTCAAATTCTTAATGGAAGTAAAAGTTTTTTTTTAATTTAGATAGGTATTATAGTGATCGATGAACTTCATTTGCTGGGAGAAACTGGAAGAGGAACTAATTTAGAAACAATGTTAACAAAATTAATGCATTTCAATAGTAAGTTTTAATTATAAAATTATGAAAACCACCAAATGATTATATTTATTATATAAATTTTTAATTTATGTAATTAAGATGCAATTCAAATAATTGGAATGAGTGCCACAATAGGGAACATTGATGAAATTGCAAAATTTCTAAATGCTGAATTGTATGTTCAAAATTTTAGACCAATTCAAGTTAAAGAGTATGTGAAATGTGAAAATAAAATATGGGTAGTTAATAATAAAGAGGAGGATATCTTAATTGACATGAAACTCCTTAATTACAAAGTTTGTAACTAAAATCATTACAAATGATATTATTTTACACTTAAATTTATATTTCAAATTAATATTACAGTATACTAAGAAAGCTCTAGAGATTGATCCAGATTATTTGGGTGGATTAGTAATGGACGTTGTACCTAAAGATTCATGTTTAATATTTTGTTCCAACAAAAAAAATTGTGAAAATGTAGCTTTACTACTCACCCAAGTATTATTCAGGTAAATTTTTAAGTTTAAGTAAACAAATGGCGAAAAATTATTTTAATTTGGAAAGTTTCTTTTATAGATCTGTCGAAGAATATAAAAAAGAAGAAAAATTTACTCTGATAAATACATTAAAATACGCAAATAACATAATATGTCCAATATTAAATAAAACTATTAAATTTGGAGTGGCATATCATCATTCAGGCTTAACTTCAGAAGAAAGAAAACTAATAGAAGATGCTTTTAGAAATGGAGACTTGTGTGTTATATGTTGCACATCAACATTAGCTGCTGGAGTAAATTTGCCAGCTAGAAGAGTAAATTATACATTGTTTCTCTCTAATGTTAAAAAATAATGAAAATTTAATTTATATTAGGTGATTTTAAGAAGTCCATATATGGGTAAACAATTTTTAAATTTAACTAATTATAAACAAATGATTGGAAGAGCGGGTAGGCCTGGATTTGGTGAAATTGGAGAGAGTATATTAATTTTCAATAGTAATGATATTTCAAAGGTTATTCATTAAATACCATTTTCTTAAAAATAAATTATTTATAAATTAATTTAATTCAAAAATTTATTTTAATGAAGATCAGAGAATTATTATCTTCAAAAATGAATGATTTAAATAGTAGTCTACATGAAGAAGAAGAAAGAGGAATTAATAATTTATTAATAAGTTCTGTTCTTTTATCAAAATATGTTACAAAATTTCATTTACATGAAATAGTATCAAAAAGTCTATTAAAAATTCAAGAAAATCGTTTACAAGTTAATGTTAAACAAATTACAGATAATGCAGTAATAAGTCTTTTGAAAAGCGGCATTATTAGAGTTAAAAATAAAAAAATGGAAAGAAATTTTATAAAACCAAATGCAACAATACTTATGCAATCACAGCAAAATGCAATATCGTCAAACGAAGAAGACTCAATAAATTTAAATGAAAATACTGAATTGGAGTTATCTATACTTGGAAAAGCTGCACTAAAAGGTGTTAATTGTGTCAAATAATTATAATTATAAAATTATTAAGTTAAAAAAGAAAAAAAATTTTTTAGGATCAATTAGCATGAATAACGCTTTCAAATTATACCAAGACCTGAAAAAAGCACAAAATAGTTTAATATTAATTGATAACCTTCATCTTCTATACTTGGTAACACCTTATGAATTATCTAGTCAAATTAAACCAATTGGAACAATTTATTATGAGGTCGTAAGTAGATCAAAAAAAATAATTTTAAAATCAATTAAATTTTTTTGAAACGAGAAAAAATAAATAATTTTAGAAAAAACCTATTTCTAATAAAAGATTTTGTATCGCGTATTATTAAATTTTCATTAGTTTACAATTGTAATTAAATATGCATAATTGATTATTCAAAAAAAAATCACCTACAAATCATTAAATCCTAAATGCTAAATTGTGTAAACATACGAGAAAATTATATTAAACCATTAACACCCAAACAACAATTCTGGACACTCGCATATTTTTATATGAAAATATTGTAAATTTGACCAAAAATCGAAAATAGAAGTTATTAGGGCTGCTCTAACCGAATCTGAAGTACGCTTTCACTTACCACCCCTATGAGGGTGTGAAATTAACCCCCAAAGTGGAATATGTTTTAAATGGATTTGATGACTTTCTTTATAATGTTATTTAATGAACCGTAAAAAATGTCAAAAAATTACATTGATATCCTAAATACCCCATTTCAACCCCTTAGAGGAGTGGCAATAGGGTGAACTTTATAAATAAACGAAATAATGATTTTCAGAGGTAAAAATGTTGTCTAGTAGGTACTTTTCGCTACCGTTTCCGAATCTGAAATCCATTTTCACATAATATTTTAATAGCAATAAGAAACTATGTTTAAATATAACTCATAATTTCGAAGTGTTAATTCATATCATAATTTTCAGATTAGTAAACTGTCTTCTTGTCAAATGCAAATCGCAAGAGTAATTGGAATAAATGAATCAGTAATGGATAAGTTACGATTAGGAATAATACCCAAAGTATGATGATAAAATTTAAATTTTTTAACAACTACTATATAAAGAAAAATTATTTTTCAGAACGTAGATCTTTCAGTAATAAATAGATTCTACGTAACTTTAATTTTATCCGATTTATGGAATCAAGTGCCTTTAAACGAAGTTTCGGAAAATTTTCAAATAAATCGAGGAATATTACAAAATCTATTAAGCACTGCTTCCTCGTTTGCAATGTCAGTTGTCAGATTTTGTCAAGAATTTGAGGAATTTTGGGTATTTGTGGAATTATTAACTTCATTTAGTAACAAATTGACTTATGGTTGTGCTTCTGAGTTAGAACCTTTAATGGAATTGCCTTATGTGAAAATTGTTAGTAACAATAATTTTGAACTGATTGTGAAAAAAAAATCAAAAAAAAAATAGTTTTACATTTTTAATTCATAATATTTTTTAGGGTAGAGCTAAACAATTATATAAAGCAGGTTTCAAATCATTACAATTAATAGCAAAAACAGATCCTACAATTCTGCAGGAAAAAATTGAACACATCCCGAGACGGGTAGCCAATCAAATTATTTCTGCAGCTAAGGTAATGAAAAATTTTATTGTTAAAGCAACTTTAAACTTAATACTGTACAATTTTTTAGATGTTGCTAATTCAAAAAATGGAAAATTTGAGAGAAGAGGTTGATGAAATATTTAATGATTTAGAAATTTAAATTAATTCTGCCTAAAAGTGAATTTTTTCATAACTTGTTTTTTATAAAAAATAAGAAAAATAAAATATATAAATATTGTTATTTTTGCAAATAAAGTTAAATTAAATAAAGATATTCAGGTAACAAATATAATTTAATTAAATAAAATTCAAGAATACTCTACAATTTATAAAGAAATAAATATAACTAATTACTTAAAAGTTCAGCAAAAAAATTGCAACATACTTTCATCTAGAATTGAATAATCTTCCATATGAACCAAGTAGAAATTTGATCTAACAAACCCAAATCTGAAATTTGAAGCTTTTTTGAATAAATAGTTTCAAAAATTTAGGATCAAAACTGTAAAACATAAAACATTTTTAATTTTTAATTATACCAAGAATGAAAAGAAATGATTCTTACACTAAAAATAATTATAAACAAATGTATGTTAAAATATTTCAGTTACAAATATTCTGCACAAAGAACACCCAATACTGAACAGATTACTCAGAAAGTAATTTTTAATAATTTCAATGAAAAAATTGAAACTCATTTAACATGTAAAATTTCATCTATCCATTTTATCCAAAAATTAATTTATCCATTATTTATTTTATCCCTTATTACGTTTGTACTTAGTGATATATATTTATTTCAACAAAGTGATAATAAATTAGAATGGATAAATGAGAGGTTAAAAGGATCTTTGAAAAAAATAACAAAAAAATTTGTGTATTATACAACCAGCGAGCATAAAACATTGTTTAATTACAAAATTAATTTATTTTCAAAATTTTTCTTTTTCAAATATCATGAATTTTTTCTTAATTAATTTTTACAATAAGTCTAAAATTTGCACCAAATTTACATTAGGATGAATAAGAACATTAATAGTTTGTTACATCAGCAATTTATAAAGAAATAATTTTCAAAATATAATTCATTCACTATTCATCTATTGACTATGAACTATTCACTCAATTTCTTGTTTTAATTTTTTAGGTTTAGTTTTATGTAGGTACTCTAACTCTGAATCATGATGAATAAAACCCCAATTGAAGTTAAAATTTTGGGGTTTCATAGAACTCAAATATTGACCTGAAACGAAAGATTCATGTTTATTATTTAAAATCTCATATTAAATTCAAGAAATTTATACTTACTATTATCTTCTACGTGCTTTTTGTTTTTTAAAATCAATCTGTAAGGTATGCCTTTTTTTGGGTCAGCTAATCTTACATACTGAATTCTTCTAATTATGTTATTAGTCCACAATACCCTACGAAATCCTAATTTTAGAGGAAATTCCAATTGCGGATCTGTATAACAATTCGGTACTATCATTTGGCTTAACCTCTTTTTTTGAATTGATGCATTTTCATGAGTTTCGATTTTATTTAAATTTGTTTCTATTTCAACATGAGTAGAACTTGTTGTTACTACCCCAGTATCTTCTACAAATAAATTATTTTCCTTTACAATTTCATCACCAACGTAATCCAGAATAATTGACTTACCAAAGATATTTATTTGGAGAATTGGAGATTGTGGTTCTAATTTTTTGGACATACACGATGCAATCGGCAGACTTTCCAACCGAAAAATATTCGTATTGTCTTCTTTTTCTTGAATGTTTAATTTGTATTTTAAATTTATTTTATTCATATGATCAATTACAACATTTAAATTTTTTTTATTATGTACCAAATTAAGGATACATTCCCTAGAATGTGTTAAAAAATCCTTAAATGACTTTTGTTTCCCTTTTTCAACAGCCATAATCCTTTCCAATAAATTACTTAATTTCATAATATCTGCCTCGATTGTGGATATTTCTTTACTGCATTTAAAGCAATTGTATTACAAGTTTATTCAAGAATTGATTAAGTTTAAAAAAATAATATATACGTACTCGATTGTTTTAGGATCTTCATAATTTAATCCTTTTTTTAATTTAATCTTTGAATCATGAATAAATTTTTTTTCCTAGAACAATTTGAATTATTATTATGACAATATCTATTCTATGTTGGCCAGTCAATGGTTTGAAATTATTATTTAAAAAATAACAATACATTACCAACCCCTACATTTCAATTATTATGTTGGACTTGGTTAATTACATAAATTAATTACATATTTTAAATATTATTTTTTGAAAAATTAAAATTTTTTAAAACAAAATTTATTGTTGTTACTAATCGAAAAATTATCTAATAATTATTACCAACATTTGCAGTACAAACTATTTCTGCATTTTCTATCGTTTTCTGGTTTATTTACACATACAAATAAATTAAAATTTATATATAACACAGATAAATATGATAAGATACGATAAATTAAAAACAAAACTACACTGAAAAATCAAATCAAAAAATCAAATCAAACTAATAGATTAAGAATTCCGCTTTTAGCAAGCGGAATTTTTTTTCTCGTAAAACGATTGCAAATCACTTGAAACATAAAGAAAATTTAAAAAAAAATTTTTTTCCCGCTTACGTGGGACAGCGTATATATCGGTATGACGAAATTTGAGAAATTTGGGAAAAAGATTTTTTTTTCAGATTATTATTTAACAAAAGCTTTAGAGAATTAATTTTTTAAAGAATCCAACAAAAATTCTTTTTTTGAAATAGGATAATTAATGAAAGAAGCAGGTAAGGTAGGTTTGAATCATGATCTTAAATTACTTACTTTTAACAATTTTTGCATAAGTTTATGGAGATCATCGAGTAACTTGTTATTATTTTCAATCAATTCCACATCAGTACTAATCATAAAGTAATTATCTATCATAGTTGTTTCAAATAATTACCTAACTCAATAATTACTCTGTTAATACTTACTTTTCCATATCTTGATAAACATTCCCAAAAATAAATTGCCATAATTCTTCAGCATTTATATCAGATTCCATTTTATGATTATTTATTTAATTCTAAAAATAATATAAATTCGATTTAAGTTGATTTAAATTTATCAAATTAACTTTAACAGAAAATTTAACACATGTTTATGGCAAAATTTACTGGTACTAACACCGAGTTTTCGATAAATTTGAAATAGTTTCGACTTGTAGATGGTAAAACAGAATATTTTAATTGGTTATCATTTTAATCTTAAATTAAGAAATTATCAATGCAATAATTTTTTTCTGTTAAATATCGTGAAAATTATAATGATTCTTTATTGTTCCACAAAATTAAATATAATTTTGATTAAATCAAAAATGATTTATTTGATAAAAATTAACTTAATTATATCAAAAATACATTAAAAAAATAAAAATTTTTCTTATTTCGAATTAAAACTTGATCAAGTCCTACTTCATTTGATAATTACAAAGAAAATTTAAAAATCAAAAAATTTTTAATATGACAGCGATAAAAAAAGAAAAAAGAGATTAACAACATTAAAAGAAAAGGAAATTATAAAACTATAAAAAATAATTTTGTAAATATAAAATTTAAAATTAACCAAAAAAAATAAAAAAACACTCCAATCAAACTGTAATGGGAATTTATATAAATATAGTCTCAGAGTTTCCAAATATAAAATGATCAAAATAAATTAATTCCAATCATAAAATAATGTAATATTTGTTTTAGGTTTAGGGGATGGTATCCTTTCAAAGCGGTCGTATTTAAAACCGACTTCAGAAATGAAAATAGTGGGCAAAAATACGTATTGCATGACAATTTTAACCCAAAATATTCTTTTTGGTTCCTCATAGAGGAACCTTTGTGATAGATGAAATTTTGATTTTTGATTTTTCGGCATATAAGCACGTTTTGGGACCTCAGGAAGCTAAAAAACCGGTTTTTAAAAAAAGTCTGTATGTGTGTGTGTGTGTGTGTGTGTATGTATGTAACCGGTGAAATTTCACAACCATTATGGAATTAAGACCTAATTTTTTTTTCAAAAATTTTTTATCAAAAAATCTCAAACTACTTTTTTTTTTTTAATTTGGATGTAATACCTCATTTATTTCCACGAAAGTACCTATATTTGAAAGTACGATTTTTACTCGATATCTCGAATCTGATAACTAATTTTTTGAAAATTTTTTTCCCAAAATTTTTTTCACCAAAAAAATACAAAAAACACTAATTTTTTTTTTCTTTTTGGACGTAGTACCTAATTTATTTCTTTGAGAGTACTAGTTTTAGAACTATGGTTTATAGCATTTTTTTGAACCTGATACCTAATTTTTTCAAAATTTTTTTCTCAAAATTTTTGTTGCCAAAAAATACAAAAAATGCCAAAATTTTTTTTATTTTAGGACGTAATACCTAGTTTTTTTCTATGAAAGTACTATTATTTGAAAATTTTGCAATCGGTGGTATTTAACAACCATTATGGAATTAAGATCTAATTTTTTTTTCAAAAATTTTTTCATCAAAAAATCTCAAACTACTTTTTTTTTTTTTAATTTGGATGTAATACCTCATTTATTTCCATAAAAGTACTTATATTTGAAAGTACGATTTTTACTCGATATCTCGAATCTGATAACTAAGTTTTTGAAAATTTTTTTCCCAAAATTTTTTTCACCAAAAAAATACAAAGAATACCAAATTTTTTTTTTGTTCGGACGTAGTACCTAATTAATTTCTATGAGAGTACTAGTTTTAGAAAGTATTCATAGTAATTTTTTGGATCTGATACCGAATTTTTTCAAATTTTTTTTCTCAATATTAATAAAACAAAAAAATTAAAAAATCTGTAATATTGTTTTTTTTTTAAGTGTAATACCTAGTTTATTGAAAGTTTTTTTCTAAAAATTTGTTAAATAAAAAACATTAAATCACAGCAACATTTTTTTTCTTTTAAAATACGGCATTTAACTTTTTTTTATGAAATTCTGATATCTCAAATTATAATTTTTATTAGATAAAATAGACCATTATAAATATTTTGCTATTGTTAATGAGGAACCATAGTGCCAATCACTTGGCAGCGTTTTTTCTTTTATGCTACAAATCCATCCCTTACCTCATTCAAGGGGTTAAAGATAAAAAATTAGTATGCAATCATTTTTTTATATTCCTGAAAATCCCATATTAAGTTTTTAAAGGCATGAAATATTTTTTATGCCCATTATATTAATTTAAATGACGTAAAAAATTAAAAAAATTTACCAAATTTATAGGATAATATCACATTTTCTAGGGATTGCAGGTTTTAAAACGGAATTCGGAAACGAAAAGAACAGCCCTGATTACCTATATGATAACATTTTTTGCTCAAAAAATTCAAATGGCTTGTATGTGTCAATTGGGCATTAATGGGTTAAAAAAATCAATCTATGAAACATTGATATTAAATTAATAAAAACAGGCAAATTTTAATATAAAGTTTTTTGTATTTTTAACCACTTTACCAATTATTAGAAATACATAAGGAGAAACAGCTAAATGTAGACGTCGAGTTGCGGAAAATTTCACATCAAAGCAAAACATATTGCTTTTTTGGAAAAAATTGTTATAATTAATAAAAATAAATCTTATTTAAATTTGACACACTACATTCTAGAAAATTTAAAAGAATTATTTATCTTAGGAAAATTTTAATCTACCTAGGAATCATTTCTGCAAGTATTATAATAGTCCCAAAAAAATAAACGCATCACGCATGATGATGCGCAACGATGCAAAATCTAATCTAATCGAATAAACAAGCGCAGAAAAGATGTTGAAAAGATAATCAAGATAAAGTAAGATAAATGTAAATAAAAATACACAAAAGAAACATAACATTATCTAAATCATCTTTATCTTATATTACATTTCATCTTTCATTAGAAGAAGAAGCCAAGAAATAAAATAACTCATAACAAAATCACTATCCATTCAATAACGGCTAAGATTAAGATTAAAAATGAACAATAATTCGGTAAATTTTCACGAAGAAGGTGCAAATGGATATAAGGACTTAACGGATAATCAGATAAAGAACAAGGTCTCAAATTCAGACAAAACAGAAATTATTGTCCCAGTAATGATTACACAAATCAAAAAATATGGTAATCAATTAACCATTAAAAATGAACCAATTAAATGCGTAACCTTCGTTGCTGTTGTCTTGGAGAAAAAAACTATCACAAACAAACTGATTTACACAGTAGAAGATGACTCAGGTAATTAAATACAAAATTAAATACAGTTATACAATATTATATCACAATGGGAAGGCCATGAAGACTGCGTGCCAATAGACCTAATTTTTTTTTAAAAAATATGTTATTTTAGGTTATTGAATATTAGTATAATAATCTTTTTTTAAAGAGTTCATATATAAAATTTATTAAATCATAAAGATTATGACCTATTAATCATGACGATTAGTTATATTAGTTTACAGTAATAGAATGTTTCACCACCCTTTCATAAAATCAACAAGTAAATATGACTTTCATCTATTTCTATTTGAGATTAGCGTTTTTTTTTCCGTAAAATTCATTGTCCCTAATCCAATATAAATAAGATACAATAAAATGAGATAAATTAATGAATTTGACATTCTAGGTACAATAGAAGTAGAGGAGTGGTTTTTTGACATGGAAATTAATTCAAGGAAAAATATACAAATCAATCATTATGCAAGAATTTATGGAAAAGTTCGGGAACGAGATAATGAGATTTATGTTCATGCCTATAAAATATGTCCATTAGGAAGCATGGGTGAATTGGTCTCACATTTAATGGAAGTTACCTTGATCGGTTTGGAAAATGAAAATAAGGTTATAAATTTTCAGGATTCTTTTACAATGGATGGATTATCAATAAATGACATAAATCAAGATGAAGAATATGACATAGAAAAAGAAGTCTTAAACCTAATTAAAGAATTTGATGAGGATGTTAATGGAATACATAAGAATATAATTAGAAAGAAATTGTCCAAAAATAATAACAATATTGATTCCATTCTCGAGAAATTAATTAATAACGGTCTGATATACGCAACAATCGATGATGATACTTTCAAGTCAATTTAAAAAATAAAGTTCTTCTCGATAATTTAAGCATTTGATGTAATTATAAAATTTCATATATTTTTATGAAATTAATTATAATAGGAATAGTTGAAAAAATACATATTAAAGTAATAAACAATTATTATGACTAATTTTTCTACTCATTATTTATAATTTTATACTATAAAAAAAGAAATGTACAATAAGATTTAAATACAAAATAACTATTGTTTTTAAAACTTCCAGATTTGGTCCTGATATGTCTAAACGATTAAGTTAAACACTTTTTTCTGCACTCTTTCTCTTGTTCGAATAAAATTTGACATTTTTTCGTAAGATGCTGTAATTATAATTCTGATGGAGAAAGAGTATATTTCAGTCTGAAATAAATCTCAAAAATATTATTAACCAAGTTTTAATAAAAAAGAGGAAAAATAATTTAAAAATAAAATCTTATAAACAACGTTCATAATTTTACCATAATTATCGCCTTATTCTTTACCCAAACAATTATTCAAATTACCTAATTAAACGTTAAGTTAAATCATTCAATTTTCATCATTTTTATAGATAGTTTATTTTGCACCGTAAAAATTAAGACTTCGTCTATTTAGTAGCCTCTGAAAAATGTTCACGAACGTTTTCCTACGGTTGAAACGTGAAAGGTGCAAGTTCGTAATCTTAGGTATAAAATACACCAAATTTAATTATATACATTGTTTTCATATAACTACAATTTGTTTTGTTTTTAATTTGATTTTATATAATTCCACAAAGACATGCATTACAATAAAAAAAGAGAAAAATATTAAGGCTATTTAAACTAAAATAAGGCAATTTGACGAAAAGAGAAAAAAAATTTAAATTTGAAACTATTTATTTTTTGATTCTTCTCAAATTTTGATAAATGCTTGAGGTAACTGTAAAATATACAAATTTAATTGGTGATTAAAAAAAAAGACTTTTCCATTTTTTTATTTTTAAACTACAAATTTTATTTTTTTTAAATTTTAAATTATAGACATAAAATAAAATTGATTAAAGGCGGCATTTTGGGACCATGTGGCTTGTGATACTTTTAAATATTACCCGAATAGAATCTGCAAGTATGGACTGCCGTGATCGGATTTGCTACACGAAGCTATACTTTCCATATCCGACCGGCTATGGAACCCGGACCAGGGCCAGATCAGCTTTTATTAAATCCCAAACTTAGCGTAAAAAATAAATATAAATGAACAACTTAGGTGATAAAAATTTAATTATATTTATTTTAAGTTATTCGGTGCAATTAGTAATTCAAAAAACGATGTAAGAATATTCCTTACTTGTATTTGTACCATTTTCAATGTCTAAAATTGTATCAGAAAGATAATCATGAAAAATATATTTGTGACACCCCTTTTCCGCAACTCAAGATAATTAATTTAGAAATGTCATAAAATGTTAATTAGAAAATCACTATTAATTTCTATGAAATAATGATAATTAAAATTAAAAAATTATACTTAGTTATGATTCTATTGTTTAGTAAATTGTAATATATAATTTATTATGATTATGATTTTAAAAAAAAAATATTTTGTAAAATAAAAAAATGTAAATTTATTTTTCATAAAAAAATTAATAAAATTTTTTACATCCAAATATTGTTTTAAAATACTTTCAACCCTAAATCACCCTATAGCTTTGATTTTTCATAAAAAAAATAAAAAAAACATAAATACTACAATTATATTAATTATCACAAGTTAAAATTTAAAAAATTTTCTCCCTTTTATCAAAATAAAGATAATTATAGATTTAAGATATATAAGATAACAAAAAAAGATGACATTAAGATAAATAAGATAAATTATAAAGATAATGTATGTATAATATATGCGCAAATAAAACAAAATCGTAACTCACACTTGCGAATTAAACAGAAACAGTAGGCGAAAAATATTTTTTATGAGGTAGTAAATTAAACAACAATTTATATTTTTGATTCTAATAAAAAAATCATTAGACAGAAGTTAATTATATATACAAATGATTTGATATCGGAATATATGATCAAAAAATTATTTTGTTTTTTCTCCCGCGAAAATTATAAAGATTATAGATTTAAGATATATAAAATAACTAATAAGATGACATTTGGACAAATAAGATAGAGTATAAAGATGATTATTCATGTATGCGCAATTCAAGCAAAATAATAACCCGCACTTATGTGTTAAACAAAAACAGTTAGTGAAAAATATTTTAAAATTGAAAAGTTAAGTCAAAAAAAAATAAAATGATTAAAAATCATAAGATTCATCAAAAAGAAAGTTATGCATTTTCGGTGTTAGACTTCATATACAATACCGGAGGATTAACTGATCATATTACTAGTAAGTACACCGAAAAATTGCATTATAGTTTGGTTAGGGGACACCAAGATTACAATAAAAAAAATTTAGCAAAAGAAGGCAATGATTCTAAGAACGAATTGAATACGCAAACGTTCTTGTTGAGAATGTATTCGAAAGAAGAAATGGAAATTGCGAAAAAAGATCCAAGTCATTTCCTTATAAAAATAATTGAAAAAAATTGCCTTCACAAATTTTTTACTTTAACAGAAATAAAAAAGGTTGAATGCAAAAAATGCGTTACAAATACGAAATTTAGACCGGAAATTAGTCTAGAAAAAATGTAAGTAAGATTCAAATATCGTTAATCAAATTATGTTTAAGTTTAAATAATTTGAAACTATATTAGAAAAATTGATATTTTGTTATCTTTTTCAGACTTTATACATACATAATCAAATCAGAACAGATTAAACTACAAGAATTGATCAATCAAAACTGTTTCAGAAATAATGTAGATTATAAGTGCGAAGGTTGTACAGAACATCGCCATAATGCCAACATAACAACTGTAATGAATACAGCAGAATTTGTATGCATTAAGATTAAAGCAAATACCAACGATAAAGATAATAATCAATTAAGCAATAAAAAATTATTACTCAAACGAAACGAATTATATAATATCAATGAAAGAGAATACTACATACAAGGAATAATTCTGCAAGATAAATTAGGACAATTTTATACAAAAATTATAGGCTACAATGGAAACATTTACACATACCGTATGGGAATAAGGGAAAGCACTAATGAATGGTTGGACTTGATGGAAAATATGCCATATCTCATAATTCTAAGACGAGCAAAAAGGTTGCCATGGGAAATGGCAGAAGATTATAATCATCTTATTTCGGAGGACTTTGATTTTGAAGACATGCCTATTCAAACGAGGTATACAATGACTAATTTAAATTAGATATAAATTCGTTAATTTCGTTATATTTTTAGCACAACATTGAGTAATCATACGCTTAGGACCAATGCTGCTGAGTTGAGTAGCAACAGTATTCAAGACATAAGGGAACTGGGTACGTAAAATTTAAGAAACTTAGTTCAAACATAATTAATACAAAGTTAATTTGCAGAATCTAATGAGCAATCCATGGAAATTTCAAGTTCAAATGAAGGGTAATAATAATTTACTTAATTTCTAAAGATATAAATTTATCATTTATGATTGTAAAATTATTTTAGAAAAAAGAAACCCAATGAAAAGGAAAAATTAAAAATTAAGAAGGTAAATTTTTTTAATGCTACAGTCTCCCGATTTTTTACTAAATTGTTATAACCATGTTTAGATAGAAGATAAAGAGGGAATGGAAAATGAATTAAAGAATTGTGAAAGTCTATTTACTTCGGCAAACCAAACTAAATTATATTATTCAAACAAAGGTCTAAATAAATCTCATGATTTATTGGATGAGATATTGAAGACGCCATCTTCATCCGTAGAACCAGATGAATTTGATGAATGCATAATGGAAATTAATGAATTAGAAATTTACAACATGGATGCTCAAAAGAAAATTGAAGAATCAGGACCAATTGAAAATATATCATCAAATGAAATAACAAATTCCAGAAAACCAAAAGATAGCGATATTTCTTTCAACAATATGGAAATGGAATGTGAGGAAGTTAATCCATTACCACCGTCAAAGGATGAGACAGAAGACAACGATTCTCAATGTAGTGACTCGTCAGATATTCGTTGTACATATTTCGAAATAAAAGGTAATGCAACCTTAGAACTTGAACATAAATTAAAGGAGGCAACGATAGTTTACTATGATGAGGACGAAGATTTAAACAACATTCCCATATTCACCAATGACAATGTGATGGAAATTAAAAATCGAATTAGTATAGATTTCAAATATGCTCCTGAGAGCTTTAAAGAAAATATCAAAACGGACGCTATAGAAATAGAATCCGAAGACGTTGAGGATGCTATAAAACATATAAATTCACTTAGCATTAAACCTAAAATTTAATAATAATTTTGTATTACTTACAAAGATGTTAATAATAATTGAATATTTATTTAGCAGAAAATTAAATTCAAAAGAAAAATGAGAGTCAAATTAATTTTGCATCAATTATCACCTAAATATAAATAAAAATAATAAAAATTAATATTTATCAACATTTAATTTCATTATAAAAAAATATATATTTTACAAAATATAATTAATATTAAATATAATTGAATAAAAAGAATGATCAAATAGCATGTATAAGAATTCTGAAAAATTATCAATAATTGTAAATTAACATCTATCATGCCAACCAAAAATTAATTTATCATAGATAAATTCTGTAATTAAAAATATTTATAAAAACATAATTATTAAATAACATTAAATAAAAACAAAATATAAACATAAAACTATTATTTAATCTTTCACGTCCTCAATACCTAGAGGCGTTATCAGAAAGGTAGCAGAATTTTCTGCTAACGATGGTGAATTCATCACTTTGGTAATTCTGTATTTCCCTCTGGATTTGAGCCACAACCTAGTCGTAACAGCATGGGCAAGAATGTTCCCACCAATGGGAATATTTGGATCACCAAACGGAAATCCGTCAACCCGTGCGACGACCTGATTAGTAATAACCACGGCAACTTGATATGCATCTGCCAATCTTTGCAAACATTTCAAAATTTTGCCCAATTTAATTTGACGATCATGAAGTTCGCCTCTACCTTGGTATTCGGTTCTTAAATGATGCATGACGCTATCAACAATTAAAAGAGCATATCTACTCTCATGCATTAATGCTGCTGCATCCCTTAATAATCTCAACATATGATCGGAGGAATAACACCTTGCATAAGATACTTGATTCAAAATTATGTCCACGTCATCAGGTTCTAGGCTAAAACGTTCGGTGTTATTAACTATACGACCAGGTCTGAAACAATTTTCTGAAGCTATAAATATAACTTTGCCTTGTGCACCACCTATATCTACGGGTAGTTGGCTTCTAAAGGCTAACGAGTGGCATAACTGGGTTTTACCACTTTTAGATTCACCACAAATTTCCGTAATTAAACCAGTTTCTACTCCTCCACCAAGTATCTTATCCAGTTCTACGGATCCGGTACTGATATATACAATATTCTCACGTTGATCTAATGCTTGCCTACCAGTGATGAATTTATCAATCCCACAACTTTTAATAGCCTCATCTTGCATTAAATCAATTTTATTTTCACTAAACCCTTTAATTCTTAACAATTCTTTTTTCGGAAAACGTGAAAGTTGGTCCATGGTATGAATCCCAGCTTCTTTCAATTTATCAACATCACCTTGGGTCACATTAGATAGATTCTATAAAAAAAATTAAAGAGATTGATTTATTTTGCCAAAGATTTAACTCCATTTTTACAGATATTCGAAATTAACATTTACAAGAAATTTAAAATTTCGTTTCTTTAATAAATATAAAAAAATTTCAATACCTTTAATCGATCAAGACTGATAATCAATGATTCTTCATCTGAAACTTCCGGAACAGAAAAATTAATAGACTCTCCAAGCATGGAATCCATTTTAATATAACAAAAAAGAAAAAAAAAAACAAAAATTATGCCACGAAACTAATTTCGCAATCAATCACCCAATAGTTATTGAAGGTAGAAACTCGTTACAATTTTTTTCTTTTTACCGGGAACCTGTAAAACCCACCGATGGTGACGCCATTTAAATCGGCCGACTCGAGCTTGACTACCGCGGTTTCAGTAAAATATTGCATAATTTTTGCAAGAATATGGTTTTTATAATACTGTTTTCATATCATTCTATTTATAATAGCAATGATGGCATATAACATATATAATAATGTATTCCATCATTTTTGTTATCAAGAAAGAATAATTTTGCAAAAAATATGTAATATTTTACTGAAACCACGGTAGTCGAGTAGATTTTAATTGCGCCTCCACCAGTGGGTTGTCATGAGTGGGAGCGTGCGACAAAGAAAGTCAGATGTTAAATTTAAATTTCTATTTTTATTTATTTATTGACTGTTTCCCTTTTTAACATAAATATAAAACAAGTATTCTGTGATTTTAGAGCATTTCACAAATGTATTCAGAATGGATTCTTCCTGGAAAAACAATGTTCAATTAAGAACTCCTAAACGAGTCAATGTACATAAATTGAATTTTTTTTTATGCTGGTTAAATGCTACATGAATATAAACTAGCATACAAAAAAATTATTGGTAATAACAAATAAATAATATTTTGAAATAATAGATACATTTATATTTAAAGCTTAATTAGCTTTTCTAAGATTAATTTATGTTTAGGAAAATTATAAAACTTGTTTATACTTTTTTAATGAGCAATTTTTTATTGCTAAAATATACAAAATTATAATAAAGTACGATATTAATTTAGATATCTTAATTTTGATATCATTTTTTAAACAAAAAAAAAAAAAAGATAAATCACACTAAAAATATCCAAAACTAAAAAATGATAAGTGTAAAGTTAATTAGAAAATAATGCTAGAAACATTATTTCCAGTTTACTTTATAAAAAAACTATATATAATCAAATATATAACAGGATATTCTTTTACAATACAAATAATTATTATTGCCTAAAATGTTAATAAAAACTAACAAATTTCAATAAAAATTTCACTACTTTTTTCTGTGTATAGATCTAAAAGAGCTTTTGCACTTGGCCTATTTCAAATCAAAACACGATGCTATAGCATCTCTTGCGAAAAGAGGTACATGCACAATTGGCTTTGGAATTTTGTGAGTCTTTATTTGTTGAACAACTTGCTCAGATATGGTCTTCTTAATTTTAGTATCAATGGCCCATGCATGTTGACCGCTATATACTTCAACAAAAGTAGTAGCTGCTGCCCAAATATCGGATCTGATAGTCTGAATACCGTAGGTAATTAACTGTTCAGGTGCCATGTACGTTGTAGTGCCTCTAATATTAACTGAATTTGACTTGAGTGATTGGGCTATATTATCACATTTACTCAAACCCAGATCACAAATTTTAGTATGATATTTTTTATCGACTAAAATATTACCAGGCTTAAGATTCCTGTGTACTATCTGTGGCTTTTTACCCATATCTGAATGCAAATAGTTTAAACCTGCTAAAATCTGCTCAACAATATAATTTTTTGTATTTTCAGTCAACTTTCGTTCCTCTGTAAACAACAAATACTCCAGAGAGAAACTATCAAAATAATTTGTCAATAAATAATAATGATCTAAACTCGTGGCTATTCCCATAATATTAATCAAATTTGGATGATTAACTTCTTGTAAAATTAAAATTTCCTTCAATATAAGTGATTCATATTCATCTACCTTCATTTTTTTCACTGCATAAGAAGCACCCAACACTTTGCATAAAAGAACTTCCCCTTGAGCTCCTTGGCCTAGTTTCTTAATAACATTTATGTCCTTTACAGAGTATATTGGAATCTTTAAAACTATTTTTTTCAAATTTGGATTCATGTATTCTGTTTGATTATTGGAACAAATATTACTTGCAGCAGGCAGCTTGAATTTATTACAATTATCAGTATCACTTTTTGATAAACTGCTTGTACGAAGATATTTACTTCCGTTGTTATTCGTAGTGGACATTCTTTTCCTAGATGACCCAGAAACCAATGTTGAGATTGAATTAATGTTATCATTTTTACTTGTACTATTTAAACCTATTGACTTTTCTTCATCACTACACTCTATTATAGTTTGATACTCCTTAGAATCGTCATTTTCATTTTTTTTTTCTTTGTACATTAAATATTGAATGACGACTATATTTACTTGAACTATGATTAACATTATCGTGAGGTAAATCATTGATAGCTTCAACCTGAAATCTTGTAGTTAATAAACAAAGATTCAAACGATTTCCAGAATCTCTGAAAGTTTTTGAATATGTCCAAAAATCTATTAACTCTCCATCATTAGTTTTAAATTCATCAAACTCAATTAACTTTTTATCTCCATCACCCAATTCGGTTAAAGATTCATCAAAATACCTTTGGTTAATTGGCTTTACATATGCTTCCTTTATTTCCTTAAGAACCGAGGCAACTGCATAATACTTTATTCTTCCATCCATATTTATCATTTTGCGAGGAGCAATTTTGTTCCCTAAATGTATAAAAGGATCATTATAATGATCCCTATGAAGCCATGTTATGTAAACGACCCTTTTTTGCTCTTTTAGGTATTTACTCGCTGTTTGTTTTTTGATGCATTTAGCAGCCTGTTAAAATATAGAAAATAAATAAAAAAATTCAAATATTAAAAAAACGTTTTGCGGAGAGAAGTTTCTTACCTTTTTAACAATTCCAGCTTCCAAATTTACCTTTTCTTTGCTTTTTATTGAATCTCCTTTCCTTCCATTTCTTGGATGTTTAACTGCAGCTTCTTCAGAAATATTTCCATCTACATCAGAATAATTAAATATATACATTAATATTTTATTTAAATTTCACTTGATTTGATTATTATTTAATTATTGTTATGTTAAATGTTATTGTGGAATATTTTAATATTGATATCTATGATTTTATCTAATTATTTACCTTCTGCATAAAATAAATCATATACTTTTACAGCTGGTTTCAATAATAAAGCCTTATCGCCTTTTAATGGAAGAATATGAATATTACCATCTTCTGTGGTATAGCTTAAATTATCTGCTTTCGGGAAATTATGTTTCAAAGTCATTAAATCTATAAAATAATTTAATGGATCTGAAGGTGAACCATTGACAACTAAAGAAATTTTCTTCCCATTGAGATTGACTATAATTTCTGAACCTTCTTCACTCATCTAAATAATTGAAATAATTGATATAAATTACTTATTATATTTTAGATTTAAATTTCATTAACAAATACTTAAATAAAAAATTAATAAAAAATACGTTTACAAAAAACCTTTAATAAAAACCGATACAACAATGTGCCAATAATAATTTATGTCAATTATTATGCATCAAAGCATTATAAATAGCTACATAAAAATTACCTTGTTTTATATAATTAAATTTCATATAATAAATAAAAAAATCAATTTTATTTAACTTCTGATGTTATTTATCAAACCGCATGAATATAATATAAATTCGAGAGGAAATTTAAACTTAATGTAGCATTTTATAACGACAATATGGAAAAATGTTTTTTTTTGCTCTCACTCAGCATGAGTGCTGAGAGCGCTGGTGAAAAAATCGTTCTCAACGCTCACGCGAGATAGTTACCCTAACTGTCCGTCTCTGATTTATCTAGGGTCTCTTTCAAAATGACGTCACGAGAAGCACTATTTTAGCACAAATCAGCAATATTTATTTATTAAAATAAGAAAAATTAAAAACATAAAAAGATAATAAATATTAGTTCAAAATTTTATAAAATTTATGTATGAAAAAGTAAAATTTCAGACAACATTATCTTTGTGTGTTATTATTTTATAAATAACATTATCTTTGTGTTGGTGTACCAATAAATTTAAAATTTATCTCCCTTCCTCTTATTGCCTTATGTCTTTTTAAATGGCCTTATCATAACTCATCCTTTTCTAAATTATAAAAATTAATATAACATGCACTGCTTATGAATTAGTAAAGTAAATTTGTATGCGGGAAATTTCAAAAAAATAATATAAATGAAATTTTTTTGTAAAAACATTGGTTTGATCAATTAATAGATACATTAAAGGAAATTTAAAAGATAAAACTAAAAATTTATTGTAAAAATATTGATAATTAAGATTTATATACAAAAATTCAAAAGTACAATATTTATATTAACTTCTGCAACATGTGTATAATATGGTTTACTCCAAAACTTTACCAATTTACAACTCAAGTAATTACAAAACAAATTTTTTTTTTAGGTATGCCATTTTCAACAACAGGGAACTGACTAACGAATGATTTAGAGGCAAGAACAGATCAGCCACGAGCAGATATTTTGAAGTAACTTTTTATCCTGGAAAGTAGATTAAACGAAACTGCAGTACTCCGAATTACAATTGATGAAGCAACGTTACAATATTGTAAAAATATAACTATTCTTTCAACCTGTAATATCTCAATAAATATTGAGATAAATTCAAAAAATTTGTTCAAAAATGCTATTAAATTAGATTATTTAACATTGAATACGGTATTATAAGTGGAACTTGCTTTGATTACATTCCAAGTGCATTATCTAATTTACAAACCAATTGCAACAATTAGTATATTTAAAATTTAACTTTTTTAAACATATAGAGTTTGCAAAATAGGATAAACATTTGATAAACACAAAACTAAACTTGTGAAAGTAAAAACTTTTATTTTTTGATTTATTTATATAAATTCTCAATTTATAATCTTTTCAACTACTAATTAAAAATCAAATTATATTAAAATTATTTCTAATACTGAAAATAAATTACAAAATTTTAAAAATTTATAAAATAAAAATTAATAATTAATAATTACTATTACATTAATAATTTAATTATAATTTAATTTGTCTATATAACACTACTAAAAAATATAAAATTGTATAACATAATTTTTTAAAAAAAAATAAAATTCTTAATACAATTAATTAAATAATTAAATTAACCAATTTCTTTCTTATTTTATTTTTTATTTTTCATTTTGTTTCTTATTTTATTTATATTTTTGTCTGCAGGCAAAAAGTACTATTACAAGAATTCACCCTTAGAGAGTCAAAGTGCCTATAGGCAGTAAGTACTATTACAAGAATTCACCCTTAGAGAGTCAAAGTGCCTATAGGCAGTAAGTACTATTACAAGAATTCACCCTTAGAGAGTCAAAGTGCCTATAGGCAGTAAGTACTATTACAAGAATTCACCCTTAGAGAGTCAAAGTGCCTATAGGCAGTAAGTACTATTACAAGAATTCACCCTTAGAGAGTCAAAGTGCCTATAGGCAGTAAGTACTATTACAAGAATTCACCCTTAGAGAGTCAAAGTGCCTGCAGGCAAAAAGTACTATTACAAGAATTCACCCTTAGAGAGTCAAAGTGCCTGAAGGCAAAAAGTACTATTACAAGAAGGGTGTGTAGAATATAGTATTCCTGTTTAGTTAAATTAAAAAAATTAAATAATAAATTAAATTAATTAAAAAAACAAAACTTCAAATAAATCATAGAAAAAAATAATTGAGTTGAGGTAACACAGAAGTAGGTAAACATAAGTATAAATTGGCACGTATTAACTATGATTGAATTTTTGAATACAGTAAATTAAATTTATTAAGCTTAATTCAGTCCATGTGTTTCTTTTCTTTTTTGTATAGAAATATATTATATGTTGTATGTTTGTACTAATTCACGATAAGAACTTATTGAACACAGATTACTTTGATTAGTAATCTTTATTGTGACTAGGTTCCTTAATGTTTGATTCTGCGGCAAATATAATAATCTATCAGTCCATTGCCCACCTATTTGTATTTTTAACAGCATCTTGAGTTTCAAAAAATTTTAAAAAATTTTATTCAATATATAAACTTTTTAAACGGACAAGATCAGAAAATGGAGGTTTATTTTACTTTGCGTTTATTTTGTATTATTGCTAATTTGTTAATTTTAATTTACAATTTCTCTTTTCCCGTCTAAAATTTGTAATTTCTAATATAACAAATTATAATTTGTAGTTTTAAGGTTTACAAAGTACGCTGGCGCTTACCGATTTGTAACTTATAACTTTACTAATTCAAATTTGTAATTTTAATATTTACAGACTTTACTCACTTACCGGTTTGTAATTTTAAAGTTTACTGATTCTGATTTGTAAATTATTAGGTTTACAGACTGCAATTTGTTAATTTGTTATTTTCGCTGTATTTTTACAAATTAGAACTTAGAGAGTAGAAAAATCTTCTTTTTTTATGTAAAAAACCTAATTTTTTCCATGAGATTTTAAACTGAGAGTATCAAGGAAAATATCATTTTTAGTTTTTCGTATGACATTATACTTTTTCGGGTAAAATAGACCATTAAGAACATTTTTTTATTTCTTATGAGGAACCATATAGTTTCAATTGTTTGGCAGCGTTATTTAATTTGATCACTAATAATTATTAAAACCAAATTTATGTAAAAAAACTATTAATTAAAAATTAATTTTGTTAAGTATTTTTTAGTAAACTATTAAATAAAAAGTAAAACTAATTCAAAAAAATTATATTAAGAATAATGATAATTAACTATCATTTTTACATTTTTTAATTTGGTTTTAATTTTTTTTTAAATTAGATATGTAAGAATCCTGGGAAAATAATTTATTCAGTACCTGTAAGATCAAAATAGTCTTTAGTTGAAAATTCTTATTTTACCTAAAATAAGCATCAAATTACTCTTTTGAAAGTAGAAAGTAATTAAAAAAAAAGGCTTTTGATTTCCCTCACAATTTAATTCATGAAAAAATTATTAATTGTATTATTATTAGTTTAAAGCGAGTTTAAAGTAAAAAGAAAATTAATATTTTATGTATAAATGTTATTAAAAAAAAAATAATTATTAAAAAAAAAAAAATTTAATACAATAAAAAAAAAAAAAAATTATTTTTATTCGGGCGCGATCCCCAGCTCTCGTTATTCTTATGAACGCCTTTACCCACTCGGCTACGAGCGCTTTGGAAATTGTTGAACAAAACTGCGTATAAACTCGTCTTCCCGCTTAACCCCTGCTCGATAAAATTTCTATTTTTGTGCTATTATTGCATAAGTTAATACTTTAATGACTTGAATTATTAATTTTATTGCTAGTAGAATCGTTTTTTTCAACAATCTTTAATTAACAAGCGTAAAATAGCGTTTAATAAAAAGTGCAATTAGTTCCCAAAGTGTACTATTAGGGACCGCCAGCGTCGCGCGAAATTACCATGTCGGCAATTACGTGGAGGGATACAACTTGACTAATCTCTTTCATTTAATCTCTGGTATACATCAGTGGCGAGAAAACGCGTCTTTGCCGGACGCGCAGCGGCCGAGAAATACGTACTTTCTGGCCGCTGACCAGAAAAACAATTCTGAAAGAGTATATATGTTGGGAAACCTTCAGTAAATCCATTTCTGTTTTTCGGAAAAACTCCGGAGAATGGGAAAACGTGTTTTTGGAAAAACCAAAATATCTCATTTGCCGCCATTTAAAAAAAAAATTTTTTTTTCGTTTATATTTTTTCAACCAAAATCCCATCAATATGACCATAAAAAATTTTCTATTTCGGCCATTAAGGAGCGATTTTAGTCTGTTTTAAATTGTTTTTACATTCTTAATACTTATATATATAATAAACCATAAAAGGTTACATAAATTGACTTTTTTCTTTCAGAATCGAATAGCCAGGGAAAAAGTAGTTGAAAATATAAAAAAAAATTTCTTTTTTCGATGAGAATTAACCGAGTTATGGTCAAGTAAAGATACTGTCACAAATTACCATGTTTATACTGATTCCAATTTTATGGTCCATGACGAGATTATAATTTGAAAACTGCAGAACTCGCTTATATTTTATCGTAAAAAGAAAAGTTTTGGATTATTATCCAATATTTTTTTAATATTTTTAATATTTTTAATATTTTTCTAAAAATACTATAAAATATTTTTCAAGATTTTTGATTTTTGATTTAACTTATAATTTTCAAAATATCGATTTATTCGGGGAAAAATTAAGAAAATAAAAAACTTTTTTCAGTAAATCCATACTAAATAATGTCCTAAAAATTATCTTCAATGATTTTTAAAAATCTGAAATTTTATAAAAAAGTCTTATTTAATTTAGTACCTCAAAAAAAATAGAAATTCCCAGCTCTAATAGCTCCGTTTGCAGTCAACAAATTTTCAATAAATTTTCAAATTTTTTTTTTTTTCAATAAATTTTCAAATTTTTTTTAAAATTCTTATGGACATGTAACTTGCTTAATGAGTATCAAAATCATAGTTTCCAGAAATCTTAAATCGAAAAAAACGATACGTCAAGCCATACACTAGCGTAAGCAAAGGAATTATGCGATAATAAAAAATGAAACGCCAAGCCTTACACCAGCGTAACCTAAGGAATTAGGCGATATAAAAAATGAAACGTCAAGCCTTACACTAGCGTAACCTAAGGAAGTAGGCTATAATAAAAAAACGACAAGCCAAGTTTTACACTAACATAACCTAAGGAAGTAGGATATAATAAAATAACGACACGTCAAGCCTGAAACTAGCGTAACCTAAGCAAGTAGGCTATAATAAACAAAACGACACGTCATGCCTTACACTAGCGTAACATAATTAAGTAGGCTACAATAAAATAACGACACGTCAAGCCTTACACTATCGTAATCTAAGCGAATAGGCTATAATAAACAAAACGACACGTCATGCCTTACACTAGCGTAACCTAATTAAGTAGGCTACAATAAAATAACGACACGTCAAGCCTTATACTAACATAACCTAAGGAAGTAAGCTATATTAAAAAAACGACACGTCAAGCCTTACACTAGCGTAACCTAAGCAAGTGGGCTATAAAAAATAACGTAACGTCAAGCATTACACTAGGTTAATCTAAGGAAGTAGGCTATAATAAAAAACGACACGTCAAGCCTTGCATTAACTTAACCTAAGGAAGTAGGCTAAAATAAAAAAACGATTCTATATAAGAAAAAAATGACATCTCAAGTCTTAAACAACACAACCTGAGGAAGTGGTTTATAATAAAATACGGCACATCAAGCAATATACTAATATAGCCTAATGAATTGGTCTATAATAATTTGTTCTTGTTATACACCTTTTTCTTAGGCTATGTGCTGGAATACACCACGAAGTTTTGTTTTCTAATGTATCATTGTCTGAGGTTATGTTGGTGTAACGCTTTTGTGGGTGTAAAATTTTTGTCTCAAACTTTTGCTTTGAAAAAATATAAAAATATCTATATTTGTATTATTTTTAAACGTAGTAGCTAATTCTTTTCATTAAAAGTCATAATTTTAGAAAATTCGATTTAAATAGATTTCTTGGATCTGATAATTAATTACTTGAAAATTTTTTTATTTAAATTTTTTTCACTACAAAAAAATATACCTGATACCTAATGCTTTAAAAATTTTTGTCTCCAAATTTTACGCTGTGCTGGTGTAAAGCTTGACTTCGTCGCTTTTTTATTATAGTCTACTTCCTTAGGTTATGTCAGTGCAAGGCTTGACGTGTCGTTTTTTATTATAGTCTACTTTCTTAGGTTACGCTAGCGTCTACTGTAATGCTTGACGTGACGTTATTTTATTACATCCTACTTCCTTAGGTTATGTTAGTGTAAAGCTTAACATGTTTTTTTTCTTATTATAGGCCACTTCTTTAGGTTACGTTAGTTTCATGCTTGACGTGATTTTATTTTATTATATCCTACTTCCTTAGGTTAGTTTAGTGTAAGGCTTGACGTGTCGTTATTTTGTTATAGCTTACTTCCTTAGATTAAGTTAGTGTAAGGCTTGACGTGTCGTTATTTTATTGTAGCCTACTTAATTAGGTTACGCTAGTGTAAGGCTTGACGTGATTTTATTTTATTATATCCTACTTTCTTAGGTTAAACTAGTGTAAGGCTTGACGTGTCGTTTTTTTATTATAGCCTACGTCCTTAGGTTACGCTAGTGTAAGGCTTGACGTGTCGTTTTTTTTATTATAGCCTACTTGCTTAGGTTACGCTAGTGTAAGGCTTAATGTGAGATTTTGTTATTATAGCCTAGTTTACACTAGTGTAAGGCTTGACGTTTCATTTTTTATATCGCCTAATTCCTTAGGTTACGCTAGTGTAAGGCTTGATGTGTCGTTATTTTATTATATCTTACTTCCTTAGGTTATGTTAGTGTAAGGCTTGACATGTTGTTTTTTACTTGCTTATTGCCTACTTGGTTGTTTTCAATTTAAGATTTCTGGATATTGAATCTTCTGGAAACTATATAATTCTGATACTCATTAATCAAGTTACATTTACATAAAAATTTAAAAAAAAAATGGACAATTTTTTGACTGCAGACGGAACTATTAGAGCTGGAAATTTCTATTATTTTTGAGCTACTACATTACTCAAGACTTTTTTATAAAGTTTCAGATTTTTAAAAATCTTTGAAGATAATATTTAGGACATTATTTAGTATGGATTCACTGAAAACAGTTTTTTATTTTCTTAATTTTTCCCCGAATAAATCGATATTTTGAAAATTATAAGTTAAATCAAAAATCAAAAATCTTGAAAAATATTTTATAATATTGTTAGAAATTGAAATTCTTTTCGGGGATCGATACTAAATAATATCCTAAATATTGTATTCAAAGATTTTTAAAATCAGAAGCGTTATAAAATACTTTTTTGTCTCGATTAATTTAGTAGCTCAAAAATAAAGGAAATTTTAAGGGCTAATATCTCCTATAATTTTTTTTTTTTTAATTCTAAGAGACATATAACTTGATAAATGGCTATAAGAATTAAACATTTTAGAAGTTTCAATTTCCAAAAATCTTAAAAAGAAAAATGCTATTTTTAATCACCTGATTCAACCTTAAACTATTAAAACTAGTAAAAAAGGTAATCCTTTTTTGCAAACAAGATAACTAATTTATTTTTAGTTTTGAATCCTGAAATTGTATTATAAATATTGGAGCTTACGAATTCCTGGATTTGAAACCAGGAATGAGTAAATTTCTGTTTTATAAACAAGTTAATGATTTATTTTTAGTTTTGAATCCTGAAATTGTAATTTAAATATTGGAATTTCTGGATTCAAAACCAGTAAAGAGTAGATTTCATTTTTATAAACTAGAGATATAGATTTTCTAGTTTTAAATCAAGAAATCATTCTCTTTTCTTGTTAAGATCCTAAGAAGTTTAGGATTGAGTTATGAGGGTAGAATTTGAATTAGATATGGAAAAAATTTATTGACAAAATAAACTGTTTTTGCTTCTTATTTATATGCTTTTAAATTATGGGCGAAAATTTAAACAAAAAAATTAAATTCATTTTTAAATTTTTGCCAAGTGGGATTGCTATAGATAACAGAATGGTAATAGAGATTATTGAATTATATAATATTTTTAAATTGTTTAAAGGTGAAAATTTCAAAAAATTGATTGAGTTTTAATCCGCAGATTGGTTCAAAATTGTAATTTACTAAATGGGAAGGTTGAATACCAATATGTATATAAAGTTAAAAAAATTTTATTTTTTATATTTATTAAAGATATTATTGCAATAATTGTTATTTTAAAATTTTTCGAATCAAATGCATAAATGATTATAATAAGCAACTAATATATTTTTATATTTACTAGGGGGCTCCGACCCCTGCGAGCTGCGCGCCAACCCCCGTAGAAAAATTAGAAAACTGGGTTAGTTTTAAAAACAAACAAATTTTGTAAATTTTACAAATATGAGGTGATATACATGGTGATATTTACATAATTTATTTAAATAATGTAATCATGAACATCGATTTTGGTTATGTTTAAAAGTTATTTTTCTTCTAGTAGTTGCAAAAGATAGTAGTAGCTCCTAGTAGCCCAAAATGACCATTTTTGGTAAATAAGCTTATTCAACAGTTTTTAGGTAAAAAGAGCCACTATGGCCCAAAAGGTTCAGTTTGGCCCAAAGGCGCAGTTTGGCACAAAAGGTTTAGTTTGGCCTTAAAGGTCTAGTTTGGCCCAAATGTTACATTTTATCCCAAATGGTCCATTTTGACCCAAAAGGACCAGTATGGCGCAAAAGTACCAGGTTGGCCCAAAAGGTTCAGTTTGTTCAAAAAGTACCAGATTTACCCAAAAGTACCAGTTTACCCCAAAAGTACTATATTGGCCTAAAAGTATCAGATTGGCCAAAAGGTTCAGTTTGTTCCAAAAGTACCAGTTTGGCCGAATACTACCAAATTGGCCCAAAAGTACCAGTTTGGCCCAAAAGTACCAAATTGGCCTAAAAGTACCAGATTGGCCCAAAAGTGGCATTCGACAGCGTTTATGACTTTATACAGATACAAGAAAATTATAAATATTAATTAATTTTAGTAATTAATAATGAAAATTTCTGGTTTTAAAGCCATAAAATATATTGATTCTATTTTGTAAACCGGAATTTCATTAATTTTTGTTTTTAAATTCAGAAGTTATTTAGTTATAATTTTTGAAATTTAATTTTCTTTTTTTAAAACTAGAAATAATCAAAACTCTGGTTTATAAAACAGATGAAATCATTTTTCTGGTTTTAAATCAAGAAAAAAGTTCACTCTTCTTTACCGGCTTATATCTTCTTGTTTTAAATCCGGAATATTGATTTTTTCTGGATTGTAAAACAGATTTTTACTTTTTTCTGGTTTTAAATCAAGAAATAAATTCACTCTTCTTTACCGGCTTATATCTTCTTGTTTTAAATCCGAAATATTGATTTTTTCTGGATTGTAAAACAGATTTTTACTTTTTTCTAGTTTTAAAACAAGAAAATCATTACCGCATATCTGAAATATTCATTATTCTGGATTTAAATCAAGAAAATATAGTATTGTATGGTTTCAAAACCTGGAAGACCCCTATATTTTGGATTCATGCTCCAAAATCTCTGGATTGTGCGGAGTGGGTAGAGAAAGCCAACTCAATTATTGTAAGAGAAAATTTTGATGTTAACCCATCCTGATAAAACACATGTTAAAACATATTTTATTCAAATTTATACACATATGAATACATTTTTAAAATATTAAATTTTTTATGTACTTTTAGAATCTTTTTTAAACATAATTTTGAATTGAAATTATTCTTGCGACAAAAATGTCTTTCAAACAAAATATATGTATAGATCTAAAAAGTAAACTTTGTTCCGGGCACTTTTTAGAAAAGTATTTGCAATATATTTTTGTTAAATAATTTGATTAATGTACACTAATGTACTGTTCTTTTCCATTCACATTTTTTGCAGCTTATACTAGTCTCTGATTGTAATAACAAAAATTTATTGCAAGCTGCACTTTTCTAAAAAGTGCTCGGAACAAAATTTACTTTTTTGATCTTTATATTTGTTTTGATTGAAAAACATTTTTGTTGCAAGAATAATTTGAGTCCAAAATTATGTTTAAAAAAGATTCTGAAAATAAAAATCTTTTTTAAAATAACGTATTCATATATGAATTTATACTTACAATAAATAATTCATATATGATTCCATTCAATAATACTACATTTATATGTTATTATTAAATAAGTACTATTAAAATAGTAACTTTGAAATATGCTACTGGAAACATTTAATTCGTAGATATATGCAGGAAATGTTCTTCTTAGCTTATAAAGTCAGTAAAATTTTAGGATTCTCATTTTAAATTATATGAATATAAAATTGAGTTAATCGATTAATTTCTTTTAAAGTATCTAAAGTCTATAAATTATAAATTCATATAATTTAAAATAAGAATTTTGAGAGAAAAATTTTCAAATTATTAATTATCATATTCGGATAGAAAATAATTAGGTATTACATCCAGAAAAAAAAAAGATTGCTGTTTTTTTTACTTTTTAATGCAAACAATTTTTAGAAAAAAATTTTCCAAAAGTTAGGTACAAAATTAATTATAAAAAATAATTTATAAGTTGTATACTGTCAAAAATTATTATTTTTCAATTTTTCAAATACAATACTCCAACCTAACGTGAGAGAAGCATAAACAATGCGCGCGCCATATATCAACTGCCGCGCGACAGTCGACACGCTGACCATGCTGCCATAAAACGCACACTTTTATTTTCTCCATAAAGTTATTCACGTGTTAATTAATTTAAAAAAAAAACGTTTAATTATAATAATTAAACTGTTTTCTAATATCATTTTTCGGATGAACATGTTACTTCAATGACATTAATCAGTAAGGTAATTTGTAAATGTATAAAAAAAGTGTCTCTCACGTGAAGTCGAAGTCTTGTTGCACACTTGCATCACTGATATAAAAAAAAACTTTTCTTCACGCTTTTATTTGTAATTTAAAAAATATGTATTTTAGTAAAAATAGGCTAACAAAAATATATATTTATAGTTATATATCTAATTTTATCACATTAATATTTGTCTAATGTATAACTGAAATTTACTTAAAATTTAAATTTACTAAAAAAAAAACAATTTAAAACTTAAATCTTGCAGGTGATATTCATTCAAAGTTCAGATCATCTAAGGCAGAAGAAGTTTCAGGTGCTAATAATAATTTAAGCCGTGGTTATAGAAGGGACGATGAACAGTTTGGTTGGATTTCCTAGAGTATGAAAGTGAAAGTGTAGAGGTAATTTTTTTCTATCAATTAACTACCGATAATAATATTCTATATTGGAAAAATTTCTATTTTTAGAGAGAGAGTACAGATAATTTTAATTGGGGTGTTAATTACAAGAAATTTTTCCTCTGTCATCATTGTCTTTGCTTCCCAACTGTAATCCACATAATTCTCTTACCAGATCTGACACATCTAGTTCAAGTACTGAAGATCTTGGTGATGTTACTCCATTTAATGCTTCTCCAAATGTATCAGCTCTAATGCCTTTCAGGCAAGTAGTCAGAGACGACGCAGAAGAAATTTGGAGGAATCAAATCATTTTAGATTGTTAAAAAAAATAATGATGGATACTGATAAAATGAAATTTATAGCTTTGTTTATAGCAACATGATAGTTGACGATGCAAGAATTAAAAGTATTAATGCTTTAGCTGATAAATTAATAAACAGGTAAAATAAAAGTTTTAATTAAATTGTGTAATTTTTAAATAAAATTGACAATTTATAGGGCCGAGATAATGATTCCAAAGCAACGTGATAGTTTTAATAATCAGTTGCGAGGTTTACAAGAGGCACTTACATCATACCATGAAAATTGAGCCAGGGCCTTAGAAATTCATCTTTTCAATAGAAGCATAGAATGATGATACGAATCAAAAAGTACTTGAAAAATCTTTAACAGTGAGTTCTACTGATAAAAGTAAGGACTTAGCAGATGTCAAATTAGAAAACAAGAATTTATGGAAAGAGATATGACTATTATCGAAAGAAAATTAAAAGTTTGTTAAAATTACATACACCCAGCTAAATAATGTATAAATTCTTCTAATATTTTAAACTTGATTTTGACAATGTTAATCAAATTTGTTTATTGACTTAATATTCTAGTTAATTAAACGTTTTATGACAAAGTGACCAATTTATAGTATATTGGATTTTTGCTTGCAAAACAAGTAAAAAAAAGCAAATGAAATATATAACTTGCTTTTTTAGATTCTTAGGTCAGATTTTTAAAAGTATTGGTTAGTACTAATAATAGTCATTCATAAACAACATAAACTAAATATAAAATATAATAAACTAGACAATAATTATCTTTATATAGGAAAAAACAAAAGAAACCGGTCAAAACTTTTTAATTTTTAATTTATTTTATTTGTTGGCTATTAAGCCCTTGTACAAAATCTAATACAATGCATAAAAACCATATTAAAGATATTTTATGAATATATATTATATACACTAATTGAAAGAAATTAGAAGCAAAATTTTTAATTTCTACATAATTTTTCATTTTTTTTAAATAGTTAATATTGTTTTAAAAAAATTAATCTAATGGATAAAGTAATGTTCATAGTAAAAACGTTATTCATAATTTTATGAATTGAATAAAGTGCAGACGTTTTTGTATTTGTAAAACCTAATATTCAGATAAAATTTTGATTTTAAAAAATGACTAAACAAATATATTGTGTTGAAATATTTTTTTAAATGTGCATGCATTTGTGTCATTTTTTAAAGTATATATTAAAAAACAATTTTAAAAATCTGACCATAGTATCTTTTTACATAAAAAATATCTTTGCAAAAGAAAAAATTTACTTGTATGCTCGATTTACAAAGAAAAATCTAATGATTTATTTTAACGATTAATGTACAGTTTCATTTAAATTTAAAGTTTATTATTTTGTCATGAATTGTCATGAGTACTGCACGATTTAAATAATTTGTAAATTAATTTTTTAATTTTAAAATTGCAATTTGTTTAGTGTTTAAAATTTATTATCAGCTTATATTTAATTTACGTTTTCCTTGGACAAGTTTATATTTTACCTTTGGTAAATTTAACAATATTGAAAACTTTAAAAAAACTATTAAAAAAAAAAGACTTTCATGAAATAAATAAGAAGCTTGAAAAAGATAAGCAAACTTTAGAAAGCAAATGTTCTTTTAAAAAATCATTAAAAGTTGATAATTTTAAAGGTAAAAAAAATTATTTTGTAATATTTTTTGATAATTGCTTTAAAAAAAACTTGAAAAAGATAAGTAACTATTTTTAGCAAATATTATTGTATGAATAACTTATTTGTTCAAAAAAATAGCTTAAAAAAGATAAGTTATAAGAAAAGAAAAAGATTTTACAGATAATTGTTTACCAAAAAGACTGAAAAAAATAAAATACATACTAAAAAAGAAAAAATATAATCTATATATTAATATTTGAATGATAAAAATTACTATGAAAGTACCATTCCTCAAATTAGCTTGAAAAAGATAAGCTACTTTTTGAGAAAAAATATTATAATTTTTAAAACAGCAAACTATTAAATAAAAAGAGATTTATAATTTCGAAAAAAAAAATTGTATGAAGTAAAAGCTTGAAAAGGAGAAGCTAATTTTTGAAGTATATTTTTTTGTATAACCATTTGAAATAAGTTTATTAGTTGTATGAATAAATAAAAGGTATTGTGATTGGAAAGTAATTAAGAATCCAAGACTTTCTTAAAAACTTTAGAAAACAATATTTTCATGAAGAAATAAACAGCTTGAAAAAGATAAGCAAAGTTTAGAAAGCAAATATTCTATTAAAAAATAATTAAAAGTTGATGATTTTAAAAGGTAAAATGTTAAACAATTTGCAATATTTTTTTATAATTGCTTAAAAAAAAAACTTGAAAAAGATAAGTTACCTTTTTAAGCATATTTCTATATGAATAACTTATTTGTTCAAAAAAATAGCTTGAAAAAAATAAGCTACTTTATATTTGTAATATAAGCTACTTTTTATTATATGTCTATGTATGACTTTGTAGTTATTTAACTGCTGGTTATTTTTGCATATTTTTTATCTAATGTTACAAATCCACGGTAGTTTGCCGTCTGCTATTTGTGGATACAGAAACAGAGAAACAGGACGGCCCTGTCGATACGGCAGTGTAATCATAACAACAGTATACTTTCAGATCGTCTTAAATGCTAATAGTATAATAAAAAAAATCATCTTAAATATTTTTTTATGCGTTTGTGAATTTTGATTTCACCGAAAAATAAAAAATGGCTTACATGTTGTTGGCAACAACAGCAAAAGCAAAAAATTTATTAAAACGTATCACCGATGATGAAAATTATACATATTCATTGAAAAATGAAAATACAAAAAGGTAAAATCGCATTCATTTTATTTTCAACGTTTTTTCTCTCTAAATAACTTTCATTATAAAAACAAAGAATCCTTATTAATATTTTTTACAAAATATACCTAAATTATAGTAAATATCACTTTGGTGGTTCCTTGAGAGTAGCAATATTTTTTTAAATATTTATTCGTTTATTTATTTATTTAAGATATGCATTTATTCATTAATTTTTATATTTTAAGCAACGCATAATACTGAAAATAAAGCAGTAATTGAATATTCCAGTAATTTAATATAATATATTTATAATGAAATTATTTTTTAAAAATATTAACTTTGATTGCTAATCAATTACATTTTAAGATTAATAAATTTTATTTTCTTATTGCATTTTCTTTTTATTTTTTTTTAATTTAAATTTTAGGTTTTCTTATTAATTAATTTTATACAAATGAATAATAATTGGAAAACACTTTCGTAAGTTTATGAATATTATAACAATTTTTTTTCTTAAAGAATGCTAATATCTATTTTCTTAAAAAATAAGAAATGGAAATTCTTATGTTTAAATTATTATTAAATAATTAAACCTGGCGCGGATAACTGTTTTGTCCCTTTTTCCCCTGTATTTCATGAGAATTTTCCACCAAGTATTAACTTTTTTTGGTCTGCTGAATACTAATATTAGTAATATACGTTTTTACTTAAAATATACCGGGCGTAGTTGCCCATAATAGCTAAATGTAGGTTATTTATTGCATTCTATGGAATGTTTGCTATAATATGATAGAACGCTTCTTTGTTAACGATTAATGGATACCATACTCGTGTTCAGCGAATCAAAAAACATAAATACTATGAAAGGTTCGAGATCGGATCCAACCTGTGCAACGGAAAAAATAATTTATATTATGATTTTCCTATCTATCACAATGTTCGGTTTTCACGCCGAACACCCTTAAAGCCAGAGAAACAACAACCAGTATTGATCAAAGGCAGCAATATTTGTTAGCTGTTCAACTTATAGAAAATAATATGATTATTGAGATATGAATAATTAACACAATTGTTAAACAACTGGTCTTTATTATTTCATAAATGCTTTACAAGTAGCGAACCACTAGAAAGCCAAAGAGCGTCTCAGCTTGTGGCGAAATGCGTCCTCGTATTTATAGCCGGGAGGCGGATTTCGCACACTGTGACGTATTTGCTTCTAGAAAATTCTACATGTTTCTTAGAACGATTAAAATGAAATGAATTTGCATATTTGCATTATTTCATATTATAATACATTTTAATTGTTCTATTACATTTTGTTTTAATGTTTTACATTGTTTTTGATATTTTTATATTTTAATAATTAATTAATATTTATCTAATTAGGATTTAATACTTAATCTAGAATGTTCTAAAATTACTGTTTTACTTAAATCTACTACTAGATACCGTCAAAGACGGGTAGAGCGAAGCTGATCAAATAGAAAAAAGCAAGAAAAGAGTTTCATTAATTTTTTAATTTAGGGACTGTGTTAAGTAAATCTTCCTACTTACTATTTTCAAAAGCTTTTGACCTAAAAATTGAAATTTGGTCAATAAAAATGATTTTTTTCTTAAAGAAATTAATTTCCAGGGAAAAATTAATCAATGTAAAATAAAGAAATTATTATTTTACGATGAAAATCAAGCGAGTAATGCATGTTTAAAGTTCAGAAACAGACTTTTTTCAATAAAATTTCTATCTTTTTTAAGATGAATTTGGGCAAAATCTTAAATTGACGATAACTTGGCTAAATTTCATCGTAAAAAGATAAGTTTTTTTTTCTTCTGGAGTGGTTTTTCCCTGGCAATCAAAATTTTTCATCTTTTTCTTTAAATTTAATAAAGATTTATTGTTAAAAATCAAATTTTCGGATTTTGATCTCTCAGTCACCCACAAAATTGACTAAAAATTTTTTAGACGAGCAGCTCCAACTTACTGCTATGGAAATATGAAAATAACAAACTATTCCCAAAAACTTTGTAGCATCAGATTTTGTCGTCATTTTTTTTTCGACTTTTCGCTCGTCCAAGCTAGGTGTGGGATAAAACTACCCCTGAATTTAACAAAAAATGAAAAAAAATTATAACTGGTTTGTGCTTTCACACAACCAGCGATCGTGGAAAATGTTCACTTATAACAGTATTAACGTATATTCCCTAATTATTATAAGTCCTAAGACCGAAACTACAATAAACCCTGAAATATAAATTATCCTAAATCCATAAACCTATGTAAAGTATTCTAAGTTGTTGTTCTTATCAGGGCCAGATCAGGCCCTGACTCCCACTTCAAATTATTCTAAAACCCTTGATCGGAAATATTCTAAGTGAGTATTTCGACGAGAAAATAAATATTAACCACCAACTCCAAAATTTACTCCCACTTTTTATTATTTAACATGCAAGAATGGAACGAGAGGGGGTAAATATCGAAGGTGGGGGTTATAAATTTTTTCTCGTCTGAATGCTCCCTGAGTCCATTTCACACCACCTCCCCCCCTAAAAACGTCATCAATATTTCAACCCCCCCCCCCCTTAAAACGTCAATCGTGGTCCCGAACAGGACGTGAATTTTATTTTATAACGTGAATCACTATTTTTTGTAATCTGAGCTGCAATTGGTTAACTAATAAGCAAATGCTTGTAATCTTAGCTGCAATTGGTTAACTAATTTAAAAAATAATGCATCCGCTCTGGATCACCCTGTATTTTAACCCCCCCCCCCCCATACCCCTAAAACATTAATTTTTTACCCACCCCCTACCGAGACGGACTTTTTCAATAACCCATCCAATGAACATGTTCCATGTTTAAAATGTATTACATTTTATTTTTTATACTTTTCATAACTTCTGTGACATGAAAAATGGCTTTTTTTAACTTATTTTTTTATTAAGTAAAAAAACAGAGGAATAATATAGGAGTGGGGAAAATTTTTTTTTTAATCCTGAAAAAGGCATATACACGGTCTTTGGGTGCTGGACGTGTTATTTTTAAAGTCAAATGACAAAAAAAAATTAAAGGGTTGGTATTAACTATTATATCGTAGCATAAGTGAACGCGACATTCTTGTTCCGTTGATACCAACCTATGAATTTATTTTTATCATATGACTTTAAAAATACCATGCCCAGCACCGGAAGACCATGTATTAATAAAGATTTCGCAAGAAAAAAATTTGCTTAAGTTCTCTTATGCAAAAAGTTAACAAAGCTGCAAAAAGAGGGCAGATTTTTCGGTGTCTTTACATTGCTTTCGCTAACAAGAGACCACTACCTTTAGGAAACCGAATTATAAATAACTTTCATTAATATATTGAAAAAAAAACCCTATAACCTTTATTCCAACGGGCCTTCAAATACTGTGCACATCAAGGCTTTTAAATAGAGTTTTTTGGTAATATTGCTTTTTAGTTAGTTAGTTAACTAAAAAACTTCTTGTTGGTCACAATTTTTTGGTATTAAAGTCATTTGTCAAGTCTCGGATACCGCAATTTTTTATCGCAGATTTTCTCAATGTCATAGCAAATTAACCAAATGGTCTTTATTGGCCCAAAATGATTAACTTTTAAATCCTCTCAAAAATTACAATTTTAGACAAACATGGGTTTTATAGGTCTCAAAAATTTTCTAAAAGCTTTTTTCTAAAAATTCTTTATTTGTCTTTCAGAATTGTTTGTTTGCAAAATATTTTAACATTTTAATTTTTTATTTTAAATTCTTTTCTTTACAGTCAGTAAATTGAATGCCCATTTTTGGCCCAAAATGATCAATTTTCAATTTGTTAAATCGTAGTTTTAACATTGAACATATTCATAAGGAGGGGTAGCCTGTGAACCTGAAAATCAAGTAGGGTCAAGTGTGTCTGATTTAAGGGGGGAGGTCCAAATTTCGGCACTTAGAATAATCTGGGGTTAGGGACTTAAAATAATTTCTATTTAGGGACTGAGAATAGTTTACTTTTAAAAGCTTTAAAAAATTCAAGTTTATTGACTTACAATAACCCGGGAGAGAGACTCATATTAATTCGAGTTGAAGGACTTAGAATAATACAGCTTTACAGAATCGAAATAATTTAGATTTAGAATCTTAACACCTAGCAAATGTGATAATTACAAATTATAAGAATAGCGATTTTATTGTAATATTGCTTATAATTTATGTATTAGAGGTTTAGTTTTTTTTGAGGAATAGTTTTCACGTCCTATAATTAGTCTTATAGTCCAATTAGAGCTTGTAATTATTAAATCCCAATATTTTCTTACCCTTTCTTCAAAAAAGGCAGTTAATTAGATAATTTTAGCTCTGCTTCCAAAATATTGCAAAAAAACCTTAAAATGGGTTAGTTTTTGCTGATTTCATGTCCTCTACTTCTCAGCCACTTTATACCCCAGATCGCGTAATTAAGAATCAAAGCATAACTACTTTTCTATTCTAATTTTTTTGATCGCATGTTCTGGAAAAAGTTAACCAATTTTTGAAAAATAAAACTGAAATTATGACACCACGGAAGAGACTAGATTTTTAGATTAGGCCAAAACATACTTAATTTATATTTTAAATTTTTCAATATTTTGGCTCTGGGGGGGCATGTCGGGCCAATGATACCTGCTATTTACCCGCGCTCTTATTGTTTATAGTATATATGATTTTAAAATCTGATAAATGTCTTCAATGTCCCGACATGCCTCTCCAGAATTAAAATACCAAAAAATTAAAAATATAAATTAAGTATGTTTTGGTCTTAATTAAAAACCTAGGCTATTCCGGGGTTTCATTCTTTTAGTTTTTTTTTCAAAAATTGGCCATTTGTGTGGACCTAAATTTTTTTCTGGAACACGCGGCCGAAAAAATTAGGATACGAAAGTGAATGTATTTAGATCTTGAATATCTCTGAGCCAAAATTCAGCTGTAATACTCACACGAACTTATTACCATACCATTATCATCACCAGGTTACTAAACTTTTTTTTTTTTTACTAAAATTACGCTTTAATATAATTTTATAAAATAGTTTTAACTATTTAAAAAAATCGGTTTTTAAACAACCGGTTTTTTTTTGTCAATGTAACCGACACAAGAATTCAAAACTTAAGTTTGAAATCAAATTCTGATAATAGAGACTTTTTATCATATGGATACATTTTTTGAAAAATAAATTTTTGTGTTAAAATTAATTTAGAACTCGTAGATAGGCTCTTGGGCATTAAATGTTTAATTGATTTAAAATTCGGATTAATTAATAAATAATAAAAACTGCAAAGAATTATAAAAAAGCTAAGGTTTTTTTATTTCAGGCACGATCACATATTTATTTAGTATTTTCTCTTTAATAACGTTGATGGGATCCAAACCCTCGTAAATTGAAAACTATTATTTATTATCACACACCAAGGCAATGTAAGCATGTAGAGCATCGGAATGACCTGGGGACAAAATTTCTCTACGAATTGGACAATTTAGAAACTATTCCGTTTTTTTGACCTGAAAAACTTATAAGGCATTATTTCATCTCTGTATTGCATACATAGGGTGATTATGCCTAAAAATATAAGTATCTTGTGTTATTTTGAATTTCTATGATATTTCACCGGATGCAAAGTTTATACAAAAGCTATGAAATTTATTACGAAGTTGACATTTATAAGGTTTTTTACCTCTGTGAAGCGAAAATACAAGAATAAACATGCTTTTAAAAATACCGGAATGGGCTCAAAAACTATAGGTTCTATCAACTCGATAAAACAAACCCAATTTTAAGAACTGAAAGTGATCCGATGGATCGTTATTGAGATATCGTGTCCGCAAGGTGTCGATTTTTGCATCCATTAAGGTAGAGCTTCGCTCTATAACAAATTGTACTCTATTTATCAAAATTTAAAATTTCAACTTCGTATCTAATGTATTTAAATATTTTTTTTTTTCAATAATATAATAACCACCCACTTTTTTTCGGATTATAATAAGCGATACCCATGCATATTTCAACTAGGTATTGTTGTATTACACAAATTACAAATAATATTTAGTAAAATTATTTCATGCTTTTTAGTCGAATGCACACAAGCTCCCAATAATATTTACCAATATTTATTATTTATTTGTTATTTTCACACATTTTTAAATGAATATCAATAATAGTACTGCATTTTTTTTTTAATTACAGAAAATTGAAGAGGAGAATGAAAAAATAAAGATAGAAAATAAGGAGGCGAAAAACAGATTTCAATAGTTATCAACAGAATTCACAAAAGTGAAAAAATACTTGGAAAAAGAAAACCAAGACCTAAACACCAAATTAAAAAATTTTTCAAATGAAATAGAACAATTAAAAAGAAGAAGCATTGAAGATCCTTCAAATTTTCCACATGCTCCATCAAATGATTCGCGAAAAATAATAAACATTTTAGAGTTAAATAGCTCTGTAATAATAAAAAAAGAAGCATTGGAGAGAGCTTATAAGTGTGATGTAAGAAACGTAGTTTCGTTTGTAACACGATTATGTTATGGAATTTGGGGATAAGAACAACTCAGTAATATGTGTGTCGTACAATCAAAAAAAACCAAAAAACCTATGCTAGATTCTAAAAGAAAAAGTGCCATAAGAGCACATTTTTCTCATTTTTTAAAAGAAGTTTTAAAATTATCCGTTGGTGATGTCAAATTTCACCTCAGTAATTTTCAAGACTATTTAGGCCTAGCAATCACTGCAGCCAAAAATCATTTATAAGGTGGAGGGTCAAATTCGTTTAACGATGATGGGTCAGACACAGAATTATAAATTTTAATTTTAATTTTGTTTTTTTAATTTTGATGATTTTAGATTTAAGAAGTAGATTAAGAAATAGATAGACTTTTAGATTTAAAAAATAGTTGTATAATTTAAAGAAAAAGTTTAAATATGATTTTTATTTATTGGAATAACCAGAAATTGAACACATTCCTGCGAGCAAAAAATAAAGTTTCGCATTTAAACGCTTATTTTGAGCATTCTTTTGGTATTAAAATAAGTACCAATATTTAAAAAAATAAGATGACTAGGAAAAATATTCTTTTTAAAACTTAGAATCTGAAATTGAATAAAAAAAATTAAAAAATTTTGTCTACAGAATAAAAAATATGTTTTTATTAATACTACCTACTGCCTATAAATCCTAAAATGATAATTTTACTTTTTTTTTTCATTTTTTGTTTGTGTTGATTTATGAGATATTATCCCATAATATTCCATAATATCCCATATTATCCCATATTATCCCATATTATAACAAAAAAATTGTAAATTCTATTTAAATAAATTTTTGAAAAGAATATTAAGCAGACTTTGAGTAATAATTCCAAAATAACCTACTGTTCTATCTAGTTGTCAATTTCTGTACTATTTCTTATAATTTTATGGTTTGTTGCAGCTGTTACCTTATCAAGAGGTAATAAAGGGTAAATAATATAATCTCATATAAATAAAATAATCTCAAAAAATTATTTTTTTTGGTATTTCATTTTTTTCAATTTCCAAAATCCCGAATTTTTACCTAATTTTTGAGATCAGCGCCCCAAAAAACCTACTAGACCTTTGAAAATAAAAAAATAAATTATTTTAAAAAAATGAATTTTTGAGGGGTGAAACGGGTGAAAAATGGCCAAATTCACCCTTCAAAACCTGATTAATGTCATTTTTGACATCATTTTTGAAATCAGTGATCCAAGAAACCTATTTAGTTAATTTAATTTAAAAAAAAAAGTATAGTAAAGATTTATGTAAATTTTGGGGTATTTCGGGTGAAAAATGGCCAAATTTACCCTTCAGAACCTGTTGGATGTTATTTTTGACCTAATTTTTGAGATCAGCGCCCAAAAAAACGTACTAGACCTTTCAAAATAAAAAAATAAATTCTTTTAAAAAAATGAATTTTTGAGGGGTGAAACGGGTGAAAAATGGCCAAATTCGACCTTCAGAACCTGTTTAATGTCATTTTTGACATCATTTTTTAGATCAGTGACCGAAAAAACCTATTTAGTTAATTTAATTTTAAAAAAAAGTATATTAAAGATTTATATGATATTTGGGGGGAATTGGGGGGAAAAAGGCCAAATTCACCCCTTGGAAACTGTTTATTGTAATTTTTGACCCCAAATTCTAATTTATCGACCTATATAATCATATAGCAACATTAAAAAGTGTAAAAAAATATTTTTTATTTTTTTTCAATATTGGGGGGAAAAAGGGTGAAAAATGGGTGGGAAAATTACCCCCTGACATACTATACAATTTTCCTGGGGGACGCTTTATCGGCATTATTTATCAGAAGCGAATGCAAAAGGTTTCAACTCGATTCATGTACTTTCATAGGAACTTTGAGGTGAAGGACACTGTTCCCCGGACTATTTTCGGTAAAAACAAATTTAAAGCTGCGCGGCCGAGCAAATCGAAATTTCTCGCTACTCCGCAGAAAAATTTTATACGGCCTTTTTCCATAAATAAGGAATGCTCCAAATCGCAGCTTACCATCCTCGGCAATTCACGTGTGATTTGGGCCATTCTTTACTTTTCTGGACACGAGCCGTAAATATACTATGAACTTCAGAATATATAATATATTTTTATTACTTACTACCACCTACTATTACCTATCAATCCAAAAATATTAAAATTCCAATGAAAATTTTACTTTTTTTTCATTTTTTTTTTTTTTTTGTTGATTTATGAGATATTATCCTATAATATCCCATAATATCCCATATTTTCCCATATTATGTACCAAAAAATGGAGATATTATGGGATATTATGGGATATTATGGGATATTATGTTATTTTTTTTCCACGAGGGAAGCTCTAAAAGGTCCAAAAATAGCTGTTTTTAGCCAGTTTTCAAAAATTTACTGGGCTTCAAGGATTAGTCCAAAAAACATCTGGCTAATCACATTTTATTACTTGAACTTTCAACTTTTACCAAAAAAATTTTCAAAAATCATAAATGCGTACACCATAACTCAAACTATATGTTTTTTGGGTCACTGATTCCAATAATGATGGTTATAAAAACCCAAACGTATGTGTTAGACCTTAAGGGCAAAAATGGCCCTTTTAAGAGTTTCTAAGTACAAATCATAAATGCTTACATAATAACTCAAACTATACGTTTTTTGGGTCACTGATTCCAATAATGATGTTCCGAAAAACCTAAACGTATGTGTTAGCCCTTAAAGGGCAAAAATGGCCCTTTTAAGGGATTTTAAGTACAAATCATAAATGTTTACACCACAACTCAAACTATATGTTTTTTTCTGGTCACTGATTCCAATAATGATGGTCAAAAAAACCCAAACGTATATGTTAGCCCTTAAGGGCAAAAATGGCTCTTTAAGGGTTTCTGAGTACAAATCATAAATGCTTACATGATAACTCAAACTATACGTTTTTTGGGTCACTGATTCCAATAATGATGTTCCTAAAAGCCTAAACGTATGGATTATCCCTTAAAGGGCAGAAATGGCCCTTTTAAGAGTTTCTAAGTACAAATCATAAATGCTTACATAATAACTCAAACTATACGTTTTTTGGGTCACTGATTCCAATAATGATGTTCCGAAAAACCTAAACGTATGTGTTAGCCCTTAAAGGGCAAAAATGGCCCTTTTAAGGGATTTTAAGTACAAATCATAAATGTTTACACCACAACTCAAACTATATATTTTTTTTTGGTCACTGATTCCAATAATGATGGTCAAAAAAACCCAAACGTATATGTTAGCCCTTAAGGGCAAAAATGGCACTTTTCAGGGTTTCTGAGTACAAATCATAAATGCTTACATGATAACTCAAACTATACGTTTTTTGGGTCACTGATTCCAATAATAATGTTCCTAAAAACTTAAACGTATGTGTTAGCCATTAAGGGCAAAAATGGACCTTTTAAGGGTTTCTAAGGACAAATCATAAATTCTTACATGATAACTCAAACTATACGTTTTTTGGGTCACTGATTCCAATAATGATGTTCCTAAAAGCCTAAACGTATGGGTTATCCCTTAAAGGGCAAAAATGGCTCTTTTAAGGAATTTTAAGTACAAATCATAAATGCGTACACCATAACTCAAACTATACGTTTTTTGGGTCACTGATTCCAATAATGATGTTCCGAAAAACCTAAACGTATGTGTTTGCCCTTAAAGGGCAAAAATGGCCCTTTTAAGGGATTTTAAGTACAAATCATAAATGTTTATACCACAACTCAAACTATATGTTTTTTTCTGGTCACTGATTCCAATAATGATGGTCAAAAAAACCCAAACGTATATGTTAGCCCTTAAGGGCAAAAATGGCTCTTTAAGGGTTTCTGAGTACAAATCATAAATGCTTACATGATAACTCAAACTATACGTTTTTTGGGTCACTGATTCCAATAATGATGTTCCTAAAAGCCTAAACGTATGGATTATCCCTTAAAGGGCAGAAATGGCTCTTTTAAGGAATTTTAAGTACAAATCATAAATGCGTACACCATAACTTAAGCTATGTTTTTTGGGTCACTCATTCCAATAATGATGGTCCTAAAAATCCAAACGTATGTGTTAGCCCTTAAGGGCAAAAATGGCCCTTTTAAGGGTTTCTTAGTACAAATCATAAATGCTTACATGATAACTAAAACTATACGTTTTTTGGGTCACTGATTCCAATAATGATGTTCCTAGAAACCTAAACGTATGTGTTAGCCCTTAAGGGCAAAAATGGCCCTTTTAAGGGTTTCTAAGTACAAATCATAAATTCTTACATGATAACTCAAACTATACGTTTTTTGGGTCACTAATTCCAATAATGATGTTCCTAAAAACCTAAACGTATGTGTTATCCCTTAAGGGCAAAAATGGCTCTTTTAAGGGTTTCTAAGTACAAATCATAAATGCTTACATGATAACTAAAACTATACGTTTTTTGGGTCACTGATTCCAATAATGATGTTCCTAAAAACCTAAACGTATGTGTTAGACCTTAAGGGCAAAAATGGCCCTTTTAAGGGTTTCTAAGTACAAATCATAAATTCTTACATGATAACTCAAACTATACGTTTTTTGGGTCACTGATTCCAATAATGATGTTCCTAAAAACCTAAACATATGTGTTAGCCCTTAAATGGCAAAAATGGTCCTTTTTAGGGTTTCTAAGTACAAATCATAATTGTTTACATCATAACTCAAACTATACGATATTATGGAGGCTAAAGAGAAGATTAAACCTATTAACTTATTGAATTATTACTTTGCAGGTTCCAATGAAATACACAAAAGCAACACAATTAACCTAAATGTTGTAGTTCTTATTTTGTCTGAAATATTTGTTTTTATTCTTTTTAGCCTAATTTTTTTTCAAAATTTTTTCACCAAAAAACTTTGTGTGGTACATTTTTTTTTTTAATTTTGATGTAATACTTCATTTTTTCCAAGAAAGTACTAATATTTAGAAGTATCGTTTTTCTTGATATCTTGAATCTTATAATTACTTTTTTGAAAAATTTTTTCTTAACTATTTACCTTTTTTATTAATTATTTTTAAAAGAAAATTAAAGTTATTATCTTTAATTTTCTGTTATTATTAATTCTTAAACTTTCGGGCCATAAATGTTGTGAGATGAAATTATATGGCCTAAGCTAAGTAACATTTAATTTCAGCAAAAGTATAAATTCCTAATAAATATATTATAACTTTTGGGCCATAAAAGTTGTGAGATAAAATTATATGGCCTAAGCTAAGTAAATTTTTATTTAAGCAAAAGTATGAATTCCTAATAAATATATTATAGTTTTTGGGCCATAAATGTTGTGAGATATACAGCTTTTTCACGTTTAGCTCACAGGCTGTACTTTAAATATAATTATCTTATATTATAACAATTTATTATATTCAGAAACTGCTTAACTTGCCAGGCCCCTAAATAACCATTATATCCGTGGAAAATTAAAATAAAATTAAAGAAATCGTTTTTATAGATTTATGCTTTATTTAGATGTATACAAAATAATTATTATTTGAATAAATCTATTAGAAGGTAACTACTTTTAAGTTAATGGTCATAGTAACTACACATTTTGGTTAATGGGTTTAATTTCTTTTTTTCACTTATTATCCTCTGCTAAAGAATAATGTCGATTTAAAAAATAGGTATTTCCAGGAAGATCACGTTAATGAAAATTTTTACTACTCATCTATGACTGAAATTTTGTTTTTTATGCAAACCATTTATTTGTTTATAATCCTTAAAGTCATATTTCAAGAACTTTGTTTTATAATGAAAAATCATTTTCATAGACAAGATTTTACTTTAGATGATATTCTTACTATATAATTCTAATATATTCTTACAATAATTTGAATTAATTTCCAATTTATTTAATATTTTTATAAAATAAAATTTTAATTCTTTTTACACTAAATTAAAACTAGATTATATCGTTATAATTTTCCATTAGCTTCATTAAAGAAATATCAAAGATAGATGTTTACAATAAATATAGGCTATAACCCATGAGAACCTATAAAAAAAATAGAAAAATTCAAATTTGAAAACAAGCAATTTGATTGGCTAATAAACTGTTGACACAAGATGGCGATCTCCATAGAGCCCATAAACTTTTTTATAATAGATAATTATTGATGCAATTTCCATTCACGCCTTTTACTGGTTATTTAGGGGCCTGGCAAGTTAAGCAGTTTCTGAAGATAATAAATTGTTAAAATGTAAGCTAATTATATTTAAAGTACAGCCTGTGAGCCTTGCTAAAAAAAAATCTTGCTAAAAACGGGTCTTGCCGGCCAATCAGAAGCCCTATCAAAAATATCCATATGGTTTTTCATATGAAAATCCATATGAATTTTCATATGGATCTGCATATGAATTTTGCACAAGAAAAGCATATGGTAAATCATATGAAAAACCATATGAATTTGCATATGAAAAAGCATATGAAAAACCATATAAAAAAATCATTAACAATGCAAAGTAAACTTAAAAAGAGTAATTGTATCATTATCATTATCTTATGAATTTTCAAATTAAATTCGCTCACATTTCAAGATGGATTTTCACGAGAAATTGTTCTGATATGTATTTTGTTTGGATATCATGTGAATTTTCATTTGTAATAGGACTTCTATGTGGATTTCCATGTAAGTCTTCACAGTAAACCCACCTATCCGTCGATGTCGATATCGATGTCGAAAAATAAGAAATCGTTAAAAATAATATTTTTATCAAAAAATAAACAAATAAAACGTTAAATTAGGGCAAAAATAAATAAAAAAATTTTGACCTTTTTTCGAGTAAAATAATGGTTTTATTTATTTATTATTGACTTTTCGGTCTCTAATAGAGACCCTTATCAAAATCTACAAAAATTATTAAAAATTTGAATATATACATGAAATTTAATGTGATATTTATATTTATTAATATTGTTCTTGCTGAGATGTATGACACCACATTTTTTATTTTTCGATATCGATACCCAAATCAACGTATAGTGCGGCTTCACTGCCATGCGGAAACTAAATAATATAATGATTTATTGAATAAATTTTTTTATAACTGAAACTCACCATTTTTTAAATTAGTTAATTATTGTTAGAAATTGTGCATTATCTAACTTGCATATTAACCGTCTAGTGGAATTGGCGCTAAATTTGCATTTAAATCTGCCGCGCGACTCTGCAGTTATCCGAAAATGTATAAGTATTTATATATGGATTTTGAAGTGGAAATCCAGATGGGTTTGCACATGAAGTTGCATATGGATTTCCATATGATGGTCCATATGAGATTAGTTTATAAAATTTTTTATGCCAAAAGATGTGCTTTAAATAAACTTAAAAAACGTATAAGAATAAAATTTTTGCCAACTTAACAATTACTTTAAAAGCATATGGAAATTCATATGCATAACCATATGCATTACCATATGCATAATCATATGCATTACCATATGCATAACCATATGAAAATAACCTAACCGTACCTAACGAATAATAATTTTTCGAAACATAAGAAATTCAAGAATCCAATATTAAGCCATCTGTTACAGTTTGATTTGTTGAACATTTTTAATCAAGTTTACGCAAACGAGTAGTGTCCGAAGCTGAAAATGCTTTTTTTAATAACTTTTTTTGTTGCAATTTTCTAGTCATTTTACTTAAAACCTTTATGTGAATTTAATATCAAAATTATCATAATGGATCACATTTAGATAAACAGATTGTTAAGGATAAGGATAAAAGTAATTGAAATTGGATATTGGATACAAACAATCTGAATTTTTTGCATATCTAACACTTGGTTGTTAAAAGGCTTTCACATTGAATTCAACGTGAAAATATATACAGCACTCGCAATAAAAGGTTACTCTGAGTTATCAGTTTATAGAATTTCTCATGCCAAAATATGGGCTTTAAATAAACTTAAAAAACATATAAGAATAAAATTTCTGCCAACTTAATAATTTCTTTAAAAGCATATGGAAATTCATATGCATAACCATATGAATTACCATATGCATAATCATATGCATTACCATATGTTTAACCATATTAAAATAACCTAACCGTACCTAACGTATAATAATTTTTCGAAACATAAGTAATTCAAGATTCCAATATTTAGCAATCTGTTGAACATTTTTATTCAAGCTTAAGCAAACAAGTAGATTCCGATGTTTCTTTAAATCTGTATGTTCATTTCAATATAAAAATTTTCATATAGGTTTACATTTAGATAAACAGATTGTTAAGAATAAGGATAACATTAATTGAAATTGGATATTAGATACAAATAATATACATCTTTTGCATATCCAACTGGATTTCATGTAAACATCCACATGGATTTTCATGACATACCTCAGACACTTGGCTGTTAAAAGGCTTTGACATTGAATTCTACGTGAAAATGTATACGGCACTCGCAAAAGTAATTGAAATTGGATATTGGATACAAACAATCTGAATTTTTTGCATATCTAACACTTGGCTGTTAAAAGGCTTCCCAGGAGAAAATTTTATGTGGTTAATTACGTGGTTAATTATGCGGTTATTTTTTAAAAAAATGGGTTAACTTTTTGCATTCTACTTGCAAAGCGATGATTTAAAGTGTAAAAACTTCTGAAATTTAGAAAATTTAATTAAAATAGACCAACAAAAATCTGTTAATCTGAAACCCACCAATGTTATCTATATATATATATTTTTTTTTTAATTACTTTTGGGGATTCGTAGTCTTGTCGATGATAATGTAAAAACATTGAAAACAAATTTCAGGTCCCGATCTCGATAATTTGAGTTACATATCAATAATTGGGCATTTTTAACCAGCTTAAACATCGTTTTTTTTTAAGTTTTAAGAATAAAGTTTAAATTAAAATCGACCCTAGTATTCAAAATATAAATAATGAATGAAAAGTTGTGCAAAAAATAAGTTTTTGCATAATTATGAACTTTGTAGGCTAACCTTATAAAAATAAAAGTTGAATACCTTAATTGTAATTTAAATAACATTTCGATATTCAATACCTCGAATCATCTTTAACAGAATCAGTAGTGCGTTGTTTCGCTTGATATCCAAAATAGGAAAAAAATTTGATTTATAACTGAATTTTTCAAATTTTTTTTTATTTGAGTTTCCGGTAGTTTATCCTTTTTGAAAAATATTACATTCATTTAAATTAATTCCTGAAATCTGGAAATAATAAAGGCACAAAGAATCGGGTTTTTCTTCAATAATAATATAATTAAACAATTATTTTGTAATCTGAATACTTATCTAAAACTTAATAAATAGCAATCTATACAGAAATGAATAAATAATTTTTTAAAAACTGCATATAAATTTAAACAGAAGAATAACGCCACATTCGCTATCTTAATAATTGCAAAAGGTTTTTTAAATAGGCAAATTTTTGTGGTTTTGCTACTGCTTTCTAAAAAAGAAAAATAATTCACGTCAAATAGATAATAATATACCAATCTGTGTGCATCTTAAAAACGGAGAAAAACAATATTTACTTACTTTTATTTGTTACACTTATAATTATTCGGAAGTTCATCGGTTTATGATCAGTTTTATTTATTTGTAAAATTATATAAAATTATAAAAGATTTTTACAAAAATATATATTTTTATAAATAAAATTAAACGAAAAATCGATAATATTTTAAGGTTTAGATTATACAGGGCTGAAAAATAGTTGTTGCCACTATATTTTTAAACTAAAAATCCCTGACTTTTCAGCCCAAAAATAAGTAAATTAGTAAATTTACCTGGCTTTTTTTTTTAATTTTCCTCTGACTTACCAAACCTAAAGTTAAAAATATATTAACTTATATTTTCCCAAACGGACTCAAATAGTCTATTGGATTTTCGCCAAGAAAAACTATAAAAAATGAAAATTAGTTTCAGATAAAAATGTTATCCCATGATAAAACAGTTGCTCTCTCAGTTTCTATGATCAGATTTCAGAAATTTTTGATCAGCAGTTAAATTTAGTCTCTTAAAATAGATTTATTTATAACATCAAAAAGTAATCCCAAGGAGTTCTTTGCGTATTTCAAAGGATTTTAGATTTTTTCAATTACACTAAAATGGCAGCTGATTTAAAAAAATATTAATTTAAAGGTTTTTTACCCTTGATTTTACATTTTTTTAAATACCACCATTTCGTTGGCCGTCTGGACCGAGTCCGAAAACCTTTGAAACATGTTACAAACTTCTTAACATAGAATAATATTAAAATACTCACACATAAATCATATAATCTCATTCTTTAAAACTAAATTGTCATTATGAAAACTAGATATCAAAAAATTAGATGTTATTATAACATCTAGAGACTTATAAGTCTCTTATCCTTAATACTTGATTATCTAAGCCTGTAAACTAAAATTATTCTAAGATTAGCAGCTATTTGTTAATAAATGTTATGCTGAGTCCCTAAATACGCGTTACTCCAATTTTATTTTTTGCGTCCCCGAATCCAAATCCAGGCTTGACTAAAACTGAAAATTTGGGTAAAGCCCGTAAATCAACATAAACTACCCCTTTTTAGGCTTAAGGTAAAATTATTTTAAAAATTGCTTTCTTTAAAGATAATATAAAAAATATTGGGATTCTATTATATTATTAATTACCAATATTGGGATACAAGATTTATCTATTATGTACAAAAAAACGCGAAAACAAATTTTCAAAATTAGAATTCGACGGCTAATTTCATTACCTAAAAAGTCTATTAGTCAAAAATCTTTAATGAAAAAAAAAAATTAAAATTCTTGATAATCGACCCAAAAAACCTATATGGGCATATCCTGGATGCAGAAAGTGCGAAAAAAGCAAAACCACCCCTGTTAGTGGTAGTTTTATCTATTTTAAGGGTGAAATAGTAATTATTTATGAAAAGGAGTCGAAACTTTTGAATAGCGACCCAAAAAACCTATATGAGCATATCCTGGACGCTCAAAGTGCGAAAATAATAATAACACCCCTTTTAGGGGTAGTTTTAGCCATTTCAACCCTCGTCAAAAAAGCACCTTAAATTTTGGCGTTAATAACCAAAATTGGGTATAAATACCTAATTTATAGTGTAATTTAGAAAATGGTTGGTGTTAACACTAAGCCTCAGGTATTAATACCCAAACATTTGGAATTTACACTAAAATTTAAAAAAACGCCTATTTTTCTCGGTGTTAATTTCGGAGTTTTTTTGATGAGGGAAGGGTCAAAAATCGATTATTTATGAAAAAGAAGTCGCAATTTTTACTAGCGGCCCACAAAACCTATATGGGCATATCTTGTATGCTCAAAGTGCGAAAATAGCAAAAACACCTCTTTTATGAGTAGATTTAGCGATTTTAAAGGTGTAATATTGATTAATTATGAAAAAGAAGTTTAAATTCTTGATTAGCGACTCAAAAAACCTATATTGGCATATCCTGGATGCTAAAAGTACGAAAATAGCAAAAACACCCCCTTTTCGAGGGTAGCTTAAGCCAATTTAGGGGTGAAATTTTAATTATTTATGAAAAAGAAGTCAAAAATCTTGATCAGCGACCCATAAAATCCTTAAGGTGCAAATCTGGGCGCTTAAAGTGTGAATATGTAAAAAAAAAAACCTTTTTTAGGGGGTAGTTTTTGAAAATTTAAGGGTGAAACCCCAATTCCTCTGCCAAATGACTCCGATTTTCGAGTTCAGCGACCCATAAAACCTATTGTAGAGCAAATCTGGTTTTCGCCATAGATATAATACAAGCAATCCCATATTTTGACTGGAGTATTACGGGGTTAAAAATTCAAAGGTATTCTAATCATAACAAGAACAAAGTTTTATACAGTCATAATAATTATTGTTTAAAATTCTACAATTTGCCCATTATTTAATTTATTTTTTTTAATTTGATGAGTTTAAAAATATACAAAAATATTTATATAAGAGTTTTTTCTGATCCAATTTGATTTCATAACAACAGCATACAAAGAATGTATTTAACATAATATATAAATTACCTTTAGACTATATATTAATTCTTTTATTACCAACCAAATCATATTCAACAAAAACAAGTACTTTTTTGCTTATTTTTTTATACAATTTATAAATTTAAATAGATACTTAAGTTTTATTACCTTATTTGTTTACGTAATACAAGTCTGCTTTTAAAAGATCTAAATATTCTATCGATATTACTTTCAATTTGATGCTTAAGCTATTGATTTCCATTTTTCTTAAAATACTAATTGAAATCTAAAATAAAATGTACCTTACTGTCCTGTATCGTATGATAGACATGTACCGTAACTTCTGCTATTCATATTTTAAAAAGTACTTTTATATCTTTTCATATTAACAGCCTTCAGCAAGAATAAAACATTATAAAATCCTACGACAAATAGAATAATTTATAATATACAAGTCTTATCCAAAAACAAAATAAATAATCTTACACTAATCAATCCTTGATAATTAGAAGAGAAGCTAAATTTCAATTCCGCATAAAATAGTTTGTTTAAACCTGTAAATAACAATTAAACTATTTTATTTTTAACAAATTATCAAAAAATTTACAAAAACAAACTTATCTTTTAAAGTGCTATCATATTCTAAATGTATATCTTATATCTTTTGATATATTTTATTATTATTTTATTATTATTTTATTTTTATTTTATATTTTATTTACTTTTTTTTTAAGGTGGTGATTTATTACAAAGATCAAAAATATGAGAATATTGTAACATATATATTAGCAGTTTGTTATATAGAATAATATTAGCGAAGAATTGATATTAGGCCAATCTCACAAAAAATAATCTCTACGTCAAAAGATATAAGATATACATTTAGAATATGATAGCACTTTAAAAGATAAGTTTGTTTTTGTAAATTTTTTGATAATTTGTTAAAAATAAAATAGTTTAATTGTTATTTACAGGTTTAAACAAACTATTTTATGCGGAATTGAAATTTAGCTTCTCTTCTAATTATCAAGGATTGATTAGTGTAAGATTATTTATTTTGTTTTTGGATAAGACTTGTATATTATAAATTATTCTATTTGTCGTAGGATTTTATAATGTTTTATTCTTGCTGAAGGCTGTTAATATGAAAAGATATAAAAGTACTTTTTAAAATATGAATAGCAGAAGTTACGGTACATGTCTATCATACGATACAGGACAGTAAGGTACATTTTATTTTAGATTTCAATTAGTATTTTAAGAAAAATGGAAATCAATAGCTTAAGCATCAAATTGAAAGTAATATCGATAGAATATTTAGATCTTTTAAAAGCAGACTTGTATTACGTAAACAAATAAGGTAATAAAACTTAAGTATCTATTTAAATTTATAAATTGTATAAAAAAATAAGCAAAAAAGTACTTGTTTTTGTTGAATATGATTTGGTTGGTAATAAAAGAATTAATAAATAGTCTAAAGGTAATTTATATATTATGTTAAATACATTCTTTGTATGCTGTTGTTATGAAATCAAATTGGATCAGAAAAAACTCTTATATAAATATTTTTGTATATTTTTAAACTCATCAAATTGAAAAAAATAAATTAAATAATGGGCAAATTGTAAAATTTTAAACAATAATTATTATGACTGTATAAAACTTTGTTCTTGTTATGATTAGAATACCTTTGAATTTTTAACCCCGTAATACTCCAGTCAAAATATGGGATTGCTTGTATTATATCTATGGCGAAAACCAGATTTGCTCTACAATAGGTTTTATGGGTCGCTGAACTCGAAAATCGGAGTCATTTGGCAGAGGAATTGGGGGTTCACCCTTAAATTTTCAAAAACTACCCCCTAAAAAAGGTTTTTTTTTTACATATTCACACTTTAAGCGCCCAGATTTGCACCTTAAGGATTTTATGGGTCGCTGATCAAGAGTTTTGACTTCTTTTTCATAAATAATTAAAATTTCACCCCTAAATTGGCTTAAGCTACCCTCGAAAAGGGGGTGTTTTTGCTATTTTCGTACTTTTAGCATCCAGGATATGCCAATATAGGTTTTTTGAGTCGCTAATCAAGAATTTAAACTTCTTTTTCATAATTAATCAATATTACACCTTTAAAATCGCTAAATCTACTCATAAAAGAGGTGTTTTTGCTATTTTCGCACTTTGAGCATACAAGATATGCCCATATAGGTTTTGTGGGCCGCTAGTAAAAAATTGCGACTTCTTTTTCATAAATAATCGATTTTTGACCCTTCCCTCATCAAAAAAACTCCGAAATTAACACCGAGAAAAATAGACGTTTTTTTAAATTTTAGTGTAAATTCCAAATGTTTGGGTATTAATACCTGAGGCTTAGTGTTAACACCAACCATTTTCTAAATTACACTATAAATTAGGTATTTATACCCAATTTTGGTTATTAACGCCAAAATTTAAGGTGCTTTTTTGACGAGGGTTGAAATGGCTAAAACTACCCCTAAAAGGGGTGTTATTATTATTTTCGTACTTTGAGCGTCCAGGATATGCTCATATAGGTTTTTTGGGTCGCTATTCAAAAGTTTCGACTCCTTTTCATAAATAATTACTATTTCACCCTTACAATAGATAAAACTACCACTAACAGGGGTGGTTTTGCTTTTTTCGCACTTTCTGCATCCAGGATATGCCCATATAGGTTTTTTGGGTCGATTATCAAGAATTTCAATTTTTTTTTTTCATAAAAGATTTTTGACTAATAGACTTTTTAGGTAATGAAATTAGCCGTCGAATTCTAATTTTGAAAATTTGTTTTCGAGTTTTTTTGTACATAATAGATAAATCTTGTATCCCAATATTGGTAATTAATAATATAATAGAATCCCAATATTTTTTATATTATCTTTAAAGAAAGCAGACAGAAAGTAAAATGACTAGAAAATTGCAACAAAAAAAGTTATTAAAAAAAGAATTTTCAGCTTCGGACACTACTCGTTTGCGTAAACTTGATTAAAAATGTTCAACAAATCAAACTGTAACAGATGGCTTAATATTGGATTCTTGAATTTCTTATGTTTCGAAAAATTATTATTCGTTAGGTACGGTTAGGTTATTTTATAAACTAATCTCATATGGACCATCATATGGAAATCCATATGCAACTTCATGTGCAAACCCATCTGGATTTCCACTTCAAAATCCATATATAAATACTTATACATTTTCGGATAACTGCAGAGTCGCGCGGCAGATTTAAATGCAAATTTAGCGCCAATTCCACTAGACGGTTAATATGCAAGTTAGATAATGCACAATTTCTAACAATAATTAACTAATTTAAAAAATGGTGAGTTTCAGTTATAAAAAAATTTATTCAATAAATCATTATATTATTTAGTTTCCGCATGGCAGTGAAGCCGCACTATACGTTGATTTGGGTATCGATATCGAAAAATAAAAAATGTGGTGTCATACATCTCAGCAAGATCAATATTAATAAATATAAATATCGGGTGACCTTAGCGACGACCAACACGGCTTTCGTGAGGGGCGTTCCACGATCGGTGCCATCGAGCAGGTCGTGAAGGTGGTTATGAGGGCCAGACAAGTGCGGCCGGATATTAAACCGGACGTCCTGCTTGTCACGTTGGATGTGAAAAACGCATTCAACTCGGCTAAGTGGGACGATATTTTGCACTCCCTCGAGCAGGTATTCAGAGTTCCGGATTATCTGAGAAATATACTCAGAGATTACCTCCGGGACCGATACCTGCGCTGGGACACGCTCGATGGCACAAGAGGTAAAGTATTAAGCGCAGGCATAGCGCAGGGTTCAGTTCTGGGTCCTGATCTGTGGAATGCCTTTTACGACGGCTTGCTAAAGATTGAGCTCCCGGATGGATGCTCCATGATCGGATACGCGGATGACGTTGCTCTAACCATAACAGCTCGAGAGCCAGAGGACCAGCAGAATACCTTGGATGAGGCCATGCGCCTTATCAATAGCTGGATGTCGGATCACGGACTGAGACTGGCAGTCCCGAAAACGGAGATTGTCCTTTTGACCCGGAGAAGGGTTGATACCATATTCGGCATCAGCTTTGATGACGGAGGTAATCCCCTTATGATCCAGACCAAACCATCGGTCAAATATTTGGGGGTCTTCTTGGATAACAAGTTGACCTACAATAGACAATTCCAGCAGGCCTGTGAAAAGGCTGGCCGGGTGACAAAGTCCCTCTCGTGGCTAATGACGAACATCGGCGGTCCCAGATCTGAGAAGAGGAGGCTGTTGATGACGACAGTTAACTCCATCTTGCTCTACGGTGCAGAGGTGTGGGCGGACAATGTCCGCATAAAAAAAAACTGCAAGAAACTAAAGGCAGTACAGAGGCAGGGGGCACTTCGAATCGCTTGCTCGTACAAGACAGTATCAGAGCCAGCGATCCAGGTGGTGGCTCGGGTGATTCCCATCGACCTGCTTGCCTTGGAAAGGCAGGCGATCTATAACCGTGGGGAAGAAGAGCGCGACGTAGCTTCCGTTCGCGCTCGCTCCCGCACAATGGAATGTTGGCAGTATAGGTGGAATGGTGACCCGAGGGGACGTTGGACGCACCGCCTTATCATCGATTTGGAAAGCTGGATGAACCGTGATCATGGAGAGGTAGACTTCTACCTCACACAGTTCCTAACTGGTCACGGTTATTTCCCCGATATGCTTTTCAAGTGGAGCAAGGTGACATCTCCGGAATGCTTGCATTGCCCGGGCAAGCTGGATACCGCTGAGCACACCTTTTTTGGGTGTCCTCGCTTCGCTGAAGGGCGACCGCCCTTCGATGAATGGAGACCGGAAGTAGTCGTCCCGGAAATGCTGCGCAGTGCCGCTAACTGGTACAGTGTGGCAGAGTACGTACGGGCGACACTGATTGGAAAAAAGGAGGAAGGTTTCCTCTCGTAGGAAAATCTCCTCCTTTATTGACAGGGTATGGCGAAGAAATGCCTGGGCTGCATTGTTTCCGGACCGAAGTAATACCTAAACAGGGAGTCCCGGTCCGGATTCTATGATATTGTCATAAATGCAGGAGGATGGTGAGTTTAGTGGGTATTGTAATTCCTCAATTGTGTATATCTGGGCAACCCCAGATACAAATATTAGGTTGAGTCCCACATAACCATACAGTACGCGTGTATGGTATGCGTAAATGCAATCTCCTCGTCCTACGAAAAAGGCCCCTTCTTGAAGGGGCCCAAAAAAAAAAAAAAAAAAATAAAAAATAAATAATTATAAATATCACATTAAATTTCATGTATATATTCAAATTTTTAATAATTTTTGTAGATTTTGATAAGGGTCTCTATTAGAGACCGAAAAGTCAATAATAAATAAATAAAACCATTATTTTACTCGAAAAAAGGTCAAAATTTTTTTATTAATTTTTGCCCTAATTTAACGTTTTATTTGTTTATTTTTTGATAAAAATATTATTTTTAACAATTTCTTATTTTTCGACATCGATATCGACATCGACGGATAGGTGGGTTTACTGTGAAGACTTACATGGAAATCCACATAGAAGTCCTATTACAAATGAAAATTCACATGATATCCAAACAAAATATCAGAACAATTTCTCGAGAAAATCCATCTTGAAATGTGAGCGAATTTAATTTGAAAATTCATAAGATAATGATACAATTACTCTTTTTAAGTTTACTTTGCATTGTTAATGATTTTTTTATATGGTTTTTCATATGCTTTTTCATATGCAAATTCATATGGTTTTTCATATGATTTACCATATGCTTTTCTTGTGCAAAATTCATATGCAGATCCATATGAAAATTCATATGGATTTTCATATGAAAAACCATATGGATATTTTTGATAGGGAGCCAGCATTTAAATTCTTGCCGGCCAATGAAAACTAACCTCCTCCCACTAAACTCTCCTTTTCATAAAGTCAAATTTCTTTGCTTTTGCTATAGTTTATGCAATGAGAGTTGAGACGTGACAAATATTAATGGAGGAAAAAAGGAAATGAACGACAGAGAAAAATAACCATGAGAATTTCTAATTTTTTGAAAAAATGCTTTTATATTAATTTAATTGGAAAAAATTTAATAAGCTAATATATTAAAAGAATAAAATTTTCTACCGAAATAAATTCAATGTTATTGTTTACTTGTTTTATTAAAAGACAAAGTTGCATAAGAAAAACCAGAGATGGCGTCTCTCGTCTCATACGTGTTTCTTTTCTGTGCATAATTAATGAAATTACACATAAACTTTGTATTTTTTTGATTTTTTTATAATTATGAGGTTTGTTTATTTTTTTATTTCAAAATAAAATATTTGAACTTTTTAATACATAAGTAGGAATAAAGAAAAAAAACGAATATATAAAAATTATCTTAAAATAAGTACATAGAAACTTTAGAAACTTCTAAGGTAAGTATTAAAATTTTTTTGTTGATATAATAATAATATACTAATTGATAAAAGAAATTATTTTAAATTAAACAATCAAAATTAAAAGTAATTAGTGCATTTTTACATAAGAAACCATTTTTTCCAAGTTCAGAATTTAAAAGATCATGAGAAAATATACAAAGTTTGTAAGACATAATTAAGTATAAAGTTACTTATATTTTAGCTCATATATAAACTTTCTGCTACCAAATTTATTCACCAATTTCTTTTTTTTTTAAATAAAATTTACAATATTCATAAAAATTATAAATTATTATTAAAACTTTTTTTTTTTAATCTATGAAGATAATTTAAATGTTTTTTAAAAACTATCAATGGTTTATAATAAACTTTTAACCATGCTTTGACAAGTGTATCTAACAAGCAAACATAGAATAAACAACTTAAACTAAATTTTTTTTTTATAATTTTGATTATCCTATTTTATTTTATATACTATATATTTCTTTACAATTGTAAAGAAATTTCTTTACTTAAGTATACCATATTAAAATTATTTTTTTTAATCATTTAAATTTAAAATTAATAAAAAATACAATTGTTTATTTTGTAGCTATGCTTTTTCTTAATTTTGTAATCCTTAATTCATTTTAGAGTAACTTAATATTTTTATTTTTTGAGTGTAATATATACACATTTATTAAGTTAAAACATTCTTACTATCATTATAAAACCTTACAAAAAACCTTACATAGTAGAATATTTATTTTAAATTTTCTAATTTTTAAATTGTAACGTTAGGTCAAAACGACCCTAAATAAAAGGGTTGTTATTTAATGTAGCCAAGGTCAACAGTTGCTTCATATCAAACATGACTTGGTAAAATATACCAAGCGTTATTAACGTAACACCTGAGCAAACATACATAAATATTTCGAGCATTTATCAGCTCAGCGGGCGTTGGCCCACGTAATCGAGACCTTGACGTAGAACTTCCCCCATAATTAAAAATAGCAATAGATTTGGTGACTAGACAAAACGCTCTGATCACTATATATAGAGGTAAAATCCGAGGAGTCGGTCTCTCTTTTTAGCCGTGAATCCGTTTAGCTTCACGTTTCTGGTTGTGCCGTCCCGGTCTTCAGCTAGAGATGGCTCTCTTTAATCTGCCAGCAATTACGCGACTAGTTCCGCCACAAATTCAGTGCCCAGACGATCGAAGTATACTTACCAATCCAAGTGGTCTTAGTAATTGGACTTTAACAAATTAAGGACTTCCAGTTGGACTTTAATTAGTAATCATAGTAAGCAAGTTGTAAGTTATTATAAGACAAATTATAACTAATAAGTAAATAATAGAAATAAAAGCAGTTATTAATTAATTATCTTAAATTGATTTGAACCTAATCCTTTCCCGCCGTTAGTGTCACGTAGACGCAAGGCTAAAAGGAATCCTATTCGCATTAGCAATATTCTTTACAGGTTACATTAAAGTAAGTTTAGACGTAATAAGTTTGGGGTCTCGTCCGCGATAAATTTTGTGGTTCAAATCAAAATTTAAAAATTTTCAAGTTTTTTTTTTTTGTGATTTAACTACCTTTATTATTATTATTTACAGATTGGTTTACAAATAATAAAGTAAAAAAAAAAAAAATTTACTGTAAATTTATTTGTCATTTTTTTTGAGAAGGTAAAAATTCAAAATTTAAAAAATTTTTTTAATATTCTTATATATGTTCATAAAAATTTATATTAAATGCTGCTTGTGTAATTAAAATATAAAATAATTTTAACTATACGTGTCATTTTTTGTTAAGAGATAATTCATACAGTAATTTAATTTAAATATTATTCAAAAAAGATTAATATATAAATTTTTTTTTATCAGTGATAAAATATTTTTATGAATAGAAATTGATCGAGTAAACCTAAATTTTTATCTAATTCAAAGTCAGTATTAACATATTTAGTTAATTCTGTTTAAAAAATTAATTTTTTTTTTTAAATTGATTTTTCAATAAAATTGTATATTATTAAGTAATTTTTTTTTTTTTGTTAGTATCAGTCATTTTATCTGAAATATATTAAATAATTTTTTTTTTCTTCTCATATTTAAAGTCTTTTTCTTGTTTAAAAAAAAAAAAAAAATATTTTACAAAATGGCAAACACACAAATTGCATATTTAGAAAAACAACTGCTGGCTAAAGAGCCGTTAGTAAAAAAATCGTTTGAAATTTTAAAAGAGCACGCGGAAGATAAATTCGAAATACCAAACGATTCAGATATAAGGGTAGTGCTAGGAGCGTATCAATGTTATTACGAGGAAAACACAAAAATTTTAGAAGGGGACATTGATGACGCGGCTAAAGAGTTAATAACGGATTTTGCACAGTTTATTTCAATACTAAAAATGAAACTATTATTTAAAGATAAATTTTTTGTAGAATTGTTTAAAAAATTAAAAGATGCTCAAACTGAGCATCAAACAATAATTTCGATAATTAAAAATCTAAAATCAAATAGTCATTACAATATTTAAAGAGTGTTCATATGACGTTAAAATATTGTTCGCCTTACAGTAATAAAATTTACCGATTAAGGTTAAAAGAATAGTCAAATAAATATATTTTGAATGTCTTTATGACACAACAGAATGCCTTAAGAAAAATTTTTAAAGTAAAATTTAAATCTTTTATTCAGCTTATAAAGCGTAAATAAATAGTCATTTGAACATAAAAATAGTATCCGTTTGACGATAAAAATTAGTCTAATTTTAGTAAAAATTTATGTCAGCGAAGGTCAAAAGAATAGTCAAACGAATATATTTTTAATGCCCTACTGACAAAACTAAGTGTCCGAGAAAAAACTTTTATAGTAAAATTAAAGTCCTTCGCAGGTTTAATAAAAGCGAAAAAAAATGGTCATTTGAACATAAAAAAAATATCCGTTTGACGATAAAAATTAGTCGCACTTTAGTGAAAATTTTAGTCAGCGAAGGTTAAAAAGATAGTCGAACGAACATATTTTTAATGTCCTACTAACACAACTAAATGTCCGAGACAAAACTTTTATAGTAAAATTAAAGTCCTTCGCAGGGTTAATAAAAGCGAAAAAAAATGGTCATTTGAACATAAAAAAAGTATCCTTTTGACTATAAAAATTAGTCGCATTTTAGTGAAAATTGTTGTCATCAAAGGTTAAAAAGATAGTCAAACGAACATATTTTTAATGTTAATGAGTAAACAGTATAAATACTGTTTTACGTTCCAATTAATTAAATAAAATTAATTTGATAAGTTTATTATGAATAATAAAACGATCTACATGGAACTAAAAATATATAACTTTTTTCATTATTGTTATCTGTGTTTCTGAGGACTGAGCCTCCCTTTGTCACACAGAATAATTATTGAAAAAAAGTTAGATGGTGTAAAAATTCATTTTTTGATGTTAAAAATGTTTAAAAAATGATTAAAAAAAATGAAAAATCTGATTGTCCATTTCGACTCTGCAAGAAAACAGGGTGAGTCTCGTCAGTGTAAAACCCTGTTTTCTGCTTTTTACATATGAACAAACAAAAAAAAATTAAAAATTTTTTTGAAAATTTTACAAAAAATATTTTAAAAAAAGGAAGACTTACATTTTTTTAATCACGCCAGGAAGAGAACAAAAAGTAGAATGACATCGAAGAAGAGATATTCTCTTCTCCCACGCACACACTCAAAAATCCAACAGCTGGCATTAAAAAAATGTGTCATCAAAACTACTAAAAGGAAACTATAAGTATTAAAAGTTAAAAATATATAAGAATATAAAAATTTTTTTCAAAAAATATTTTGAAAATTTTGTCGAAATATAATTTTTCTATTTTTTTAAAATTTTATGTCTAGTTGGTATAAGACAAATATTTATTTTGGTAGGCATTTTTTAGATCAATATAACAATAATGAAAAAAGTTATATATTTTTAGTTCCATGTAGATCGTTTTATTATTCATAATAAACTTATCAAATTAATTTTATTTAATTAATTGGAACGTAAAACAGTATTTATACTGTTTACTCATTATTATTAATTGGCAATTGATCTAAAAAATGCCTACCAAAATAAATATTTGTCTTATACCAACTAGACATAAAATTTTAAAAAAATAGAAAAATTATATTTCGACAAAATTTTCAAAATATTTTTTGAAAAAAATTTTTATATTCTTATATATTTTTAACTTTTAATACTTATAGTTTCCTTTTAGTAGTTTTGATGACACATTTTTTTAATGCCAGCTGTTGGATTTTTGAGTGTGTGCGTGGGAGAAGAGAATATCTCTTCTTCGATGTCATTCTACTTTTTGTTCTCTTCCTGGCGTGATTAAAAAAATGTAAGTCTTCCTTTTTTTAAAATATTTTTTGTAAAATTTTCAAAAAAATTTTTAATTTTTTTTTGTTTGTTCATATGTAAAAAGCAGAAAACAGGGTTTTACACTGACGAGACTCACCCTGTTTTCTTGCAGAGTCGAAATGGACAATCAGATTTTTCATTTTTTTTAATCATTTTTTAAACATTTTTAACATCAAAAAATGAATTTTTACACCATCTAACTTTTTTTCAATAATTATTCTGTGTGACAAAGGGAGGCTCAGTCCTCAGAAACACAGATAACAATATATACACAGATTACACTAATATTTCATATACTACACTGTAAAAATGTACCCAATATGACTACATTTTAGTAATTTTACTACAAATTTTAGTAATTTTACTACAAGTAGAAAATTTACTATTCCCTATTAATATTACTACAAGTGTAGTAAAACTACTACAATTTGTAATAACATTTTTACACTTATTCTGAATTAAAAATTTATTGGTTTTTTATGCAGGCACGACACAGGTTAACATATTTGCTCTAGAAGCTTATTTAGGTCAGGTAAAAAATCAATAAATTTTAAAATTACTATACACTTGTAGTAATATTACTACGAAATCGTAAAATTACTGCTAATAGTAAAATTACTACTTGCAGTAAAATTTCTACAATTTGTAGTAAATTTATTATTTTTGTAGTAACATTGTACATTGTTTTTACTGTATAATTAACATGTATTATCAGACTTGTTTTTGTTATTATTTGAGATTATGAATGAATGAATGAATGAACCTCCTTAATGTATAAAATAATTGTTCTAAAATTATTAATTTAAATAATTTACTTATTTTAGTCAAAAAAAAGTAATAAAACAAACTTATAAATAAATTTTTAATTTTATTATACAAAATAATTTCAATATCGTTTATTTATAAAACTAGTAACCCATTTTAAATAATTAATAGTCTAAGTAAAGATATTTAATTACATAAAAGCCTATTTATGTATTTTAATTATTTATTTATTTCCATATTACTTACTGTCATCGTACTTTAAAAAATGACCCCCTTTCCTTCTCTTTAACATTAATATTTTTTTTTATTTAATAATTTAAATGAATAAATTTTTATGAGGTTAAAGCTAGCCGCTACAAAACTTTCTTAAAGGGGCTTTTAACTTGAATCGAACTTTAATATAAAAAAAAAATGAAAAAAATCTTTTTTTTATCAATTAAAGTTAGTACTGCGGGACGGGGGAAATTCGGAAAACAGGTGTTTTTTATCTTGAAAAATCAAAATCGTAAAAATTTGTTATATTCAATTAAAAAAGTTTTAAGTAATAATTTATTTTTATCCACTTTAGCCCTGGAAAGCATACATTAAATGCACCTACACTATGCTGGAATAACTAAAATTATTAAAGCACTTTCATGCGTATGTCTCCGTGTGTCGATTTATACAAAATATGTGTATAACTATTGCTTATCGAAACTGCAAAATAATATATCTATTATTCCATCTCTTGAATAAGCCATAGTTAGCATACAACTTGACGTATACTAGTTTTTCTAACCACTGTTCGTTGCGTTCGACATATAACCGCTAGATGGCAGGTGCTTATACTATATGTTTTCCAAGGGAGTCTAGCTTCCATGTAAAGTACTTTAAAAATTTTAGTTCTTCCAGCATGCAGGTGCATTTTGCATATTTTCCAAGGCTAAAAGTGGATAAAAAACATTAATACACACGAGACAGAATGTACCCCATCATCCGACACTTATTTATATAGAGTTTTTTAAAAGCCGGCTACGCCGGCTTTAAAGAACTCTATATCAATAAGCGTCGAATAATGACGTACATTCTATCTCTTGTGTATTAATATATAATTATAATCTAAGATTCAAACTTCTGCTCGAACTTCTGTAAATAGAAAAATGCTGCGAAGTAATAGGGTTGTTGGATGAAAAAAATATTGAAATTCTATTTGAATGGTTTTGTAGCCAGTATTAAATTATTTGATACGTATGTTTTTATTTTTCATAATAATTAAAAACAATGGAGTTATTAGCAATTAAAAATCGGTGGAGGGGGCAGCTGACGTCATACCGTTAAATTTTTATGTAGAGTTAGGGAGCATTCATATGAGAAAAAAATTTGTAACCCCCACCTTCGAAATTCACGCCCTCTCATTCCATTCTTGCATACTAAATAATAAAAAGTGGGAGTAAATTTTGGAGGTGGTGGTAAAAATTTTTTTCTCGTCTGAATGATGCCTTAAATAGGAGCGTTTTCCACTGTGTTACGTCATTTACCTCTTCTACTATCTTTTAATGGCTAATAACTCCATTGTTTTTAATGATTATGAAAAATAAAAATATAAGTATCAATAGTACATTTTGAGCAAAAAAATCGGCTTTGCTTTGGATGGTAATTTACGTGTGATCTGGGGCATTCTTTTATTGCTCCCATGATCAGAATATAATTTTTCTCTTTCAGCTTGGAAAAAACGCCTTTCTTTCGATTACGTCGCGGGATGAAATATTATATTACGACCCATGAAAAAATTACGATCCAAGGCAAAACCGAGGTTGGTAAACTGCGATTTAGGTAATTCTTTATTTACTGACATGGGTCGTATATGATTTTTCTTGCTAGTGTCCAGAAATTGCGTGTTTTCTGGCCGCTGCGCTATTCGAAAAAACGCATTTTCTCGACACTGAACAAGAAAAATTATGTTTTGTCCTTGGCCACAAAAAAAGGATGCCCCAAATCGCAATTTACGTGCGATTTGGGCCATTCTTTACTTTTGTGGCCATGGGTAAAAATATACTATTTCTTCGTCAGTAGCAAAAAAAAAAACAGGTGTTTTCCGGTCGCACAGTGGCAGAAAAAAAATTTATTTTAACAGCGGCCAGAAAGCACGTCATTGCCGGTCACGGCGCAATTAAAAAAATACTTGTTTTCTTGTGAACGCTGAAACATAAACATTATACCTATATTGTCTATGGTCGTAAACAAAGAATGCCCCAATTACAATACTATTTTTTTAATTTTTTGATAAGTACAATTACTAAATTTTTTAAACAAATTTACTACTAAAATAAAAAATTCATTTGCCAAAAGTAAATTAAATACTTGATTAGATATATATATGATATTTACGTAGTTTAAGTAAATGTATGAATATAATTAAAAATAAAATAATTTTATTCAAATAAAAAATTTATAGCTTTAATAGGCTAAGGACAGAAACTTCGTAGCAGCGTTGTTTCGTTGCTGTTCGTAGAAAAAAAGTTTAGAGTGGGAGAGAAGTAACGCTAGGAACTTGGGGGGGAAGTTATATCAGATGCATTAAATTTTTACTATTATGGAAATATTAATTTGAGTGTTTTTTAGGGCAAGAGTATATACATATAAGGTTATTCTAGAAGATAAGCGTTAAGGTGAAATGGTAAATTAAGGAATTTGTCGAGGTACTGCAGGTAGTAATAACACCGCTGACCATTTTTACATAAAGATTTTCTATGTTGCTCATATAAAATTTAATTAGTATTATCTGAAAGTCTACATCCAAATTCAATTTAGGTATACTTAATATTTTAATGAATTTTAATGCTAATTTATATTAAACATTCAAACACCGACTGGTTCTCCATGCAGATTTTCTTCCAGATGTCTACAAATTGTTGCATACATTTTTTCTGTTGTTCAACATTATATAATTGCTTTAGAAGTTGGCTCATTTAATCTTTACCTACAACCATCAGCTATCAGTTTATAAAATAAGCAATAAATTGGAGTATATAAATACACATTCTGCTGTACATTAAATACCATCGCATCAGTGTATCTGCAAAAACTAAATATTTTTACATTAAGAATTCCGATGCATCATTGATTCTACCGTAAAATTATTGCTTTACTCCGAAAAAAGATTAATATTTACTCGTGAAAGCTGATAGCAAATAATTTTAAAGTTTTAAAAGGCTTAATTAAAGTTTAAGTAGGCACAATTGCGTTTATAAATTTTACTAACAATTTTATTTAATTTTACTAACAATTTTATTTTTATAGGAAATCAATATGAATATGAATTTAGGTGTAATTGACGAGTTATTAACATCGAGTAGTGATGATGATTCTAGTGATGATGATTTAGAAGATTTTGTTGTTGCGCTGCAAGTATTAAATAATTATCAGAGGGATAATGATATAAGGATTCCCCGAGTTCAAAATTATGTAGAAAATGTAGTGAGTTACAATGGGGAACAATTCAGACAGACGTTCAGGTAAATAATACATTATCAGGTGAAAAAATTAATACTGTTTTTTATTAAACAAGAAGTAAAATATTTCAGGTTCCCCAACCTTTGGAATACTTGATTCGTATTATAGCTCCTTCTTTGCAAAGACAAACTCTTTTTGGAAATTTTCCTGTACTTCCAGTTAAACAGCTGTTGATATGCTTGTATTATTTTGCTGTTCCTATTCCTTATAGGTAATTAATCAATTCTTTTTAAGAACTTGTATTTAATTTACACCTTGTTTGTTACAAAATCGCATATAAATTGTAGAGTGATTGCTGATTTGTTTGGAGTTGGAAGATCAACAAGCTGGAGATGCGTTTTCCGTTGTGTAGTTGCTATTTACGCCTATCGAAATCATTTTATTCGCTGGCCTACATTAATCGAAGCTCAAAATTCCTTCAATACCATATTTATAAGAAATGGATTTAGAAAAGTTCCAGGTGCTGTTGATGGTACTCATATACCAATTCGTGCACCTTTACTTCATCGTCGAATATATTATAACAGAAAAAAGTTTGCCTCAATTCATTTACAAGTGAGTAGTGAATTAAAAAAAAAATTTTATTATTTATGCTTATATCATCTTATAATTTTTTTTTTCTTCAGATTGTTTGTAATTATAAACTAGAATTTATACATGTTTTTGCTGGATTCCCTGGGTCTGTGCATGACAATAGAGTCTTCAGATACTCTGAATTGCAGCATATGTGCAACAATGAATTTTTCTATGAGGATTCCCATTTATTAGGTGACTCTGCTTATACCCTGCAAGATAAAGTCGTGATTCCATATAGAAACGATGGTTATTTGACCCCTCAACAAACATATTACAATACAATCTTGTCGAAGAACAGAGTAATGGCTGAGTGTGCTATCGGTGTTTTGAAAATGCGGTGGAGAAGGCTCTTAGACATGTGTGACATGAGACTTGTGCAACTTATTCCTTTTTATATCGTTACTTGCTGTATACTTCATAACATCTGTGTAAAACGTAATATTAATGAATATGAATGGCCAATGTTTCCACCAGATAATAATTAAATGTATCGAGGGCCAATGGCACCAAACGTAAGGCAAAAAAGATTAGGAATACAAAAAAGAATTAATATCACCCAAGAACTGTATGATAATCTGTAACGATTTTTTCTCTATGTCTCTCTATTCATTGTGCTATAACTCAAATATTGTATTTAAAATTTATGTTTCTGTGCATATGTATATAGAATTAAGATTCGTTTTGATAATTTGAAAACTATTAAATTAATAATTTACTCAGGATTAAGTTATTTAAGCTTAGTTTTAGCTATTAATTTTTCATTAAAATTAGATTTAAATGCAAAATATACATTTTTATATGTAAATTGTTAGGAGTAAGCAAAACCTTGCTAATTAAAATTCTGAGCAGATTAATGTAGCAAATAATAAGTAATTAAAATTTTTTTACTGTAATTGACACATTAATTATTTTAATAAATAAATATTCAATTTATTTGATAGCTTAATTTGTTTTCAAATATACATGTCTTTTTTTCGCGTTCTATTAAATAAATTTCATTACCTTATTAATGTAGCAAAATAATGTTATAATTTGTAACAAACTTGTAGTTATTTATGCAAAGTAATAGGTATAAATAAATACAATAAAAAATATGGTTAATAAAGAAATCTTGAAAGAAATAAAAAGTATAGTATACTTTTAAAAAAATTAATTTCATTTGTAAAAATTCTATAATTGATTTGCATAAAATTAATTTATTGTATTTTTTTTTATAATATAATCTATATAATTATGTAGGCTATATCATTTATCAATGATATAAAAAAAACACATTTTGACGAAAATAAAGCTAGCGAGAAAAATATTTTTATTGTTAAATTTTCTTATATAAAGCAGGTAGTTAGAAATTAATTGATGTTCCAAAAGAGCAGTTTTTTTTTCAAGAAAATTGATCCCATTTAAAAAAAAAATTGACTACTCAACAAAAAAAGAGCGTACATACTTTACGGCGGGAAGTTTAATTTACGTACTATTAAAGGATACTTTAGTTATACCTATTTTAAGTAAGTACACTGTAAAAATGATTGTCCGGGTGATTACTATCTGGGTAGTAAATTTAACATCTAAATAGTAAATTTACTACCCTGGTAGTAATCACCCTGAAAATAATTTTTACAGTGTACTTATTATGTAAAATAGGTATAACTATATGTACAAAAATGTAAGGACAAAATAATATGCAATTCTTAATATAAGTAAATAAAGCATTATAAAAAAGATAAGCAATTTTCAAATTGAAAGAGTAAAACTTTTGGAAAGTAGAAATTTTTTGACCCGCGGCGACCGTGTATCGGGTCTTCCAGTAATTTTTAAACTCTCTGATGGTATTCGATCCTTCCCAACTTTTAATGTGAAAATTCTTGTCTTATACTATCTGGGTAGTAAATTTACTATCCGATAATTAATTTATGATCCTGGTAGTTATTTATTATTTGGATAGTAAATTTACTGTCGTATATAATAACAATTTAATAATAATAATAATAATAATAATAATAATTTACTATATTAACTCCGCTAAACCGGTCCCAAGCCCGGAGCCTCATAAGGCTGAGGAAGGAGGAGGGTGGTTCAGGCCGCCTTTTTTCAAGGTTGAACTAGAATCAAGGATGTAGGATATAGCTCTCTGGAACAACTGAGGCTGCCCTATAAATCGGGTCTCATGCCTTGCATTTCTCTAGGGACATGCTCTATGCTGTACCCCATGCGTCCATGTTAGGAATGCCACAGACTGCTCATGGTTACGCTATAAGCGGTTCTGGAATAACTGAGGCTGCCCTATAAACCGGGTTTTATGCCTTGTCTTTCCCTCGAGCATTCTTGACAAGCATGCAGCCACAGATTGCTATCCTAAACTATCCTTGAGGAAGAGGCACATTAAAGGGGCTCCAAGGTTTTCTCGATTGCGATTTAAGCCACATACAGGGTTGCCTTAGACCTGACGTATTGGCTCTTAGCATGGGAGAATCCCACCTCGAGCACAGCGACGTAGCCGATGAAAGGTAGTCGCGAGTCCCGCTAAATCATGACTGCAGGTTGTTTTTCTTTTTTCTGGTTTAGTAATGTGTGAAGGTGCGGCCAGAATATTCCGCAACACTAGACAAGCTCTCTGAGAACATCTAGGCCGCCCTTATAAACAGGGCTCTGTGCCTTCGCTTCTTAATTAGGTACTTGTACCATCGTGCACTCAAACAAGTGCCGCAGAAAGCCGTCATGTGTTCCCGAAGATTCTGGCTGGGGGCATTATTCTGGAATGAACTTATGGGGGGTCTTTGGATCATTCAGACGTGACTTCCAGATTAGTTCTCCCCCTGTCTCACGACGGGCTAGAATATCGCGAGATGGTAAGCAACCATAGTGGTAAAAATCCACCAAATTGTCACCCGGCCCACACGACGGGTCAAGAATGACCGTGTGATACTAGACAGACATGGAGCGAAGGTGAATATCCTCCCATCTGCAGGACTGACATCGATCAACCCCCTGGGACCGGTACCCAGGGTGTTGATCGCTGAAAGACCGAACACCAATCCCACTAATTACAACTTTTTTCTTTTACATTCTACTTACAGGTACACCAACAATAGTTCTTTTTACAGGCTAAGAAACCAAGCGGCGTGATGCTGCCGATCATCGTGGCTCGCGGTGGTCGGTCCTCCGGATTGGGATGGCAACCTCCGTAGAGGGTACAGGTCAAAAACTGGGAACTGCACCTCCAGGCCGCCGGATAGTACAGGAGCCCGGAGCTGTCTAGCTAACAGGTCTGGCTGCTCTATCAGCCGGCGCATAATCTCGTTTTCCGTAGTAGTGCCGGGTAGCGCCCGGGTAGGGCCCTGCTGCGGGGAGCGGGGGGCTTTCCACAAGGCCACTACGCTAGGGGACACCCGGTTTGGTGGGCCGACCATTGCGAGACCACCGCGTTGACTGGCTGCATCATGTCCCGCATTCAATCACACAAGACAGAACAGGTTAGAAGGAGGTAATTTTTCAAAAAATAAATGATGAAGCAACATAATAATGATCAGGTTCAAAGCGTGCAGGAACCGCAAACGAACAACAACCAACAGGGCCCCCAAGCCCAAACAAACTCAAACGCAGCTGGCCAAGTAGAACAAATGATGCTGGATAAGCTTAAAGTTACGCCTAAATGGAGCACTCGATTGTCTAGGCTCATGGAAAATGATGGTATGCAGGATATTCTTGCAAAATACAGTGATGTCCAACAAGCCTTCAAAGAAACCCAGGCGGCTAAAGGTCTGGACACTGTTAAAGTAGGCTTTACTGCCGAAAAGAAACATTACGGCAATCTTTTGGTGGCCATAATTGAAATGGAGTACCAGTTCGGCTATGTTCAGAAGAACGCGAGCATTGTGATAAAAAATGGAGTCCGGAAGTTTGCCAGCGTAGTGGAGCAGCTGGTATTGATTAAGGAGCAGCAAACTAAAGCAGTATCTGCGATATATGAAGCCCTCCTTAAAGAAATGAATGGGAAAGGCTCGCTTAAAAGGCCCCGCCCGACATCATCTCCCGAGAGCTCACCAGGCAACGGGGGGAACACGGGGAAAAAGATGAACGAGATTACCCAATCGAATGAAGAACTGTCTGAATTCGATCAGGGAATACAAAATGTAGAGCTCTCAATAACTGAGAAAAACAGGAAGGAGCTACAAGGGCAAAGAAAGAGGAAAAAAGTGCTCCAGGAAGAAGAAAACAGAAAGAGGCTTCAAGAGCAACGTGAGAAGCTCCAGCAGCAGCAAAAGAGACAGAAGGAATGGCGTGAAAAACGCTTATTAGAAGAAAGAAAAAACCAAGAAGGGTCGGATAAATCGAAGCCGAACGCAACGGCTCTCGATCGGTCTTCCACTGATCACCATGATCTAGTGAAATTGACAAACCACCCTGAGGTAGACGAGTCTCCAATGGAAACTCAAATTTCGGAAGAGGACCAAGACAGTTTACGTGAGCAAGACAATTCACGTAAGCAAAATAATGCAAACGGTCCCAAAAGGATCAGCAAGGCCGAAAAAAAAAGGAGGAAAAAACAAAAAAAGCTGCAGCTTCAACAGGGAAACCAGGTAACTGAAATCCCAAGCCAGTTGCAAAAACAGGCTCAGGTAGAAAAAACACCCAATAAAGTGAATACCTGGGAAAAACCCAAAAAGAAGCAGAAAGCTAAGAAGAAGAATACTCAGCAGCCAAAAAGGCCTGCTGAAACGGTCAGTACCAAGCCGAGTAGGCGTAGGTACAAAAAGAGGATGGAGGCCTTACTTATAAAACCAGCAGCAGGCCATACATACGAGGAAACTCTTCTCAGTATTAAGAAGAACGTCCAGCTTGAAGATTCGGGGGCTAAAGTCCATCGAATCCGCAAGACGCAAGGCGGCAGTGTCCTCATCGAGCTGGAGTCGATATTGGACTCCGGCAAACTGCAGGAAGCAGTTCAAGCGGTAACGGGCCCTGATTCGAACGTTCGGGACATGATCCCCATGCTCAAACTTGAAATTCGAGATTTAGATGGGGTCACGAAAGAACAGGAGATCCAGGAGGCGGTCGCCAAGGCGATAGGTATTGAAAACGGGAAAAACCTCCTGGTTACCATTTTCAAAACCAAAGGCACAATGAGTCAGATAGCTGTGGTGGAATTACTCGAAGTTGATGCTCTCCGCCTAGCCAAAAAAGGGAAAATCCAAATTGGATGGGCTTTGAACAGAGTGCGCCTTCGAGCAGATGCAAGGCGCTACTTTAAGTGTCTGGGCTATGGACATAATCAGTATATCTGCAAAGGCCCAGACCGTAGAAAAGCATGTCTCAAATGTGGCATGGATGGCCACAAAAGAACAGAATGCAAGAAGGAAACACCCGAGTGTTTCCTGTGCAAGAATAGGGACGACAAGTGCTCTACGGAACACTATGCCGGAGAAGGAAACTGCCCCAGCTAACGTGAGGCTCTGGCTGTGGCGAGGAATAAGTGTCATCGAAAATGATCAAGGTTCTACAAGGGAACATGAACCAAGCCCGGCAAGCTGGTGCTTTGTTGGAACAGATTGCTCGCGAAGAGGATTCAAATATCCTCTTACTAAGCGAGTAATCATACAACATGAACCACAAATACGGGCTAACCGATGACACTGGCTGCTGCGCCATATGGCTCCGGGGTAGAGCCCAAACGACCTTGATCAAAAAAGGGAAAGGCAATTGCCACGTTTGGGTCACGTGCGGGGAGACAACTTATATAAGTTGATACCTCTCCCCAAACGATAGTTCGGAAGTGCTGGCTACAAAGCTGGCCAGCATCGAGAACACGGTTCGGACGGTAACTGGAAGCGTTATCCTTGCTGGAGACTTTAACGCTAGGGCCGTAGAATGGGGCATGCCGACGACCAATCCTAGGGGACAGCAGGTACTGGAAATGGCCACTAGATGCAAACTAGTGGTCCAGAATAGAGGAAACCGGCCCACCTACGAGAGGGCAGGTTGGGGTGCCTCTATCCCAGACATAACCTTTGCAACAGAAGGTGCGTCTGGGAGAATCGGCGAATGGACGGTGATGGATGGTTACAATGGTAGCGACCATCATTACATCACGTTCCGGGTGCTTGAGGGAACCTCCCAACGGCCTCCGTACAAGAGGCGTCCCTTGGGTTGGAATGTACCAAAGATGGACGAGGACAAGTTCGAAGAGTATCTTCGAATGGAGTCGTCGTCCGTCCCCGCTTGGCATGGAGAGGCTACAGGTCCCCGCGAGGCTGAAATCTTAGTCAAGAAAGTAACGTCTCTACTGCGAGGGGCGTGTGACGCCTCTATGCCTCGTCGAAGGCCCTGGAAAGGGAGAAAGCCAGTTTACTGGTGGACTTCCGAAATAGCGGAGCTCCGCAAGGAGTGCCACAGGACGCGACGAAGGGCGCAGAGAGCACGGGACAGGCCCGAAGCTGCTGCACTTTCCAAGGAACATAAGGATGCTAAACACCGGCTGGCCAAAGCTATCCATCAAAGCAAGGCTCGATGCCTGCGTTCATTACGCGAGGATGTAAACAAAGACCCCTGGGGTCTTGGTTACAAAGTCGTAATGGGCAAGTTGAACCGGGGGTCTGACAACATGATGGACGCAGTATCGACCGAACGAATCATCGGCGCTCTCTTCCCTGAGCAGCCCATCCGGGAAAACCCGGTAGAGGCGATACCCAGAGAGGAAGTGCCGTTATTCAGCGAGGACGAGATGGTGAAGGCCATCAAGGCCATGAAAAATGGCAAGGCGCCGGGGCCGGACGGGATACCCGCGGAAGTGCTCAAACGAGCGGTCAAAATAATCCCTGGTATCCTGTTAAGCATGTTCAATGCATGCTTGGTGGCGGGAGTGTTTCCAAAGCAAGGAAAGGTGGCACGTCTCGTGCTCTTGAACAAGGGTAAAGGTGGAGCCCCGGACTCTCCATCATCTTACAGACCCTTGTGCATGTTAAACATCATCGGAAAGGTGATGGAGAGCATGCTCCGGGCAAGGTTGAGAAGAGCTATCGAGGAGGGCGGTGGCCTTTCCGAGGAGCAGTATGGATTTCGTGAGGGGCATTCCACGATAGACGCCATCCGGCGTGTCGTGGATACCGTAGAGGCTGAGAGGGAAAAGCGGCCTGCAATTCGCAAAGACGTCCTTCTTGTAACGTTGGACGTCAAAAACGCTTTCAATTCGGCCAGGTGGGATGACATGATCCGGTCTCTCGAGTACGATTTCCGGATACCCAGGTATCTGGGTAACGTAATAAAGGACTACCTACGGGACCGGAGACTGCTCTACGACACGCTCGATGGCAGGCGACAGAGGGTTCTGAGTGCGGGCATTGCCCAAGGTTCGGTTCTCGGACCAGACCTGTGGAATGCCTTTTACGATGGCCTGTTGCGCGTTCACCTCCCGGAAGGAGCTTCTCTGATCGGGTACGCGGACGACGTCGCTCTCACCATCACTGGCAGGGACATGCAGGTAACCCAGGAGAGGTTGAATCTAGTCATGAGACAGATCAACCTCTGGATGGGCGAGCACGGGCTCCAGCTCGCGATCCCAAAAACGGAGATCGTACTGCTGACCCGTCGAACAACAATTTCCACGGACATCGATGTAAATGTCGATGATGGTGGAAACCCTCACACGATCCAAGCCAAGACATCGGTTAAGTACCTGGGAGTTCTGCTTGATAACAAGCTGAACTTCTGGGAACAATTTCAGAGGTCGAGTGAGAAGGCCGCGTCGATCGCATCCTCCTTGTCAAGGCTCATGGCCAACATAGGAGGGCCCAAACCCGGGAAGCGAAGATTGTTGATGTCCGTTGTCAACTCTGTCCTGCTTTATGGATCTGAGATCTGGGCGGATATCACCAAATTTGCCAAGTACAGACATAAAATATCGTCTGTGCAGCGGCAAGCGGCCCTGAGGATCGCCTGCGCGTACCATACGGTATCGCTCGAAGCGATCCAGGTAGTAGCATCGGTCATACCCATCGACCTGCTAGCGTTGGAGCGGAAATACATTTACGATAGTGTAGAGGACCGCGAAGTGGCATCCACTCGCGCCCGCTCCAGCTCTATGGGAAAATGGCAGGAACGGTGGAAAAAGGAGGAAGAGAAAAATGCCCGATGGACGCGCAGACTGATTTCAGATCTGCAGGCATGGACTGGACGACAACATGGGGAGGTGGATTTTTACCTCACCCAATTCTTGACTGGACACGGGTATTTCCGTGCAATGTTGAAACATTGGCATAAGGTGGCAACAGAGGAGTGCTTGCACTGCCCAGGCGAGAAGGATACAGTGGAGCATACTTTCTTCGGATGTATGCGCTACGTGGAAGGGCGCCCGCCCTTCCCGATTTGGAGGCCAGAGAAGGTGGTTCCGGAAATGCTACGGAGTTCTGAAAATTCGAACAAAGTAGCAGAGTACGTAAGGGCCACCTTGTTGAAGAAAAAGGAGGAGGGCTTTCTATCGTAGATTGCTCTCCTGTCACTAGGCTGGGGGAAGGCAGCGGCCAGTTGCCTAGGCTGCGCGTCCCAAACTGAAGTTATACCTGAAAAGGGAGTTCCGGTTTGGGGCAAACAAGCGCAGGGGGGTTTATAGTGTGTTTATCCAGTAAGAATCTGGGGCGTAGCCGGCGACCGCGTTCGCCGGTGGTCTCCCAGTTGTACACTTTGTGCAACTGGGCGGTCATGGAAATTTGCGGGCCTTTAAGGCCCGCAAACACTCCATGGCTGATGTAAGATTCACAAGATTCCCTTGACAAAAAAAAAAAAAAAAAAATAATTTACTATATTATAGTAATTTACTTTAATATTCTTCGGCAATAATTAGGTGGACAAAAATTTTAACAATGCAGCAATTTTCAAAATTAATTTAATAAGCATATAATTATTGCTATAATTAATAAGTTCGATTTTAGTTCAATGAAATGTATTAATTTAATCCTTTTAATTGTGTCTTTAAAATATTTATTATAAAAGAAAAATTTTTTTAATTACAAAAAAAATAGGTATATTATAGGTACATCATATTACTTTAATGTCTTTAGTTATATTTTTCACATTCAACGGCCCTTCTTGACTGCAACCCGAGGAACATTAGCAATTTTAAAAATAAATTACATATTAAATTAAAGCTGAACTATAGGTATATAATATAATTTTTATTATATATGCACAATACAAAAAAGTCTAAAGTTTAAATAATTTAATAAAAAATAAAATTTTATATAATAATTATATACCTATTCTATCATAATTTCCAGTTTTTGTAAATTCTTTTTCATAAATATTTATGTTATTTTTGTTATTAAATTTTTTTGTATTGTGCATATATAATACAAATTATATTATACCTATATAATTGAGCTTTAATTTCCATTAGCAATTTATTTTTAAAATTGCTAATGTTTCTCGGGTTGCAGTCAAGAAGGGTTGAATGGCAGCCAATATTTGTGAAAAATATAGCTAAAGAAATATAATGTACCTATAATATATATTTTTTAATTAATAAAATCTAATTTATTTTGTAATAAATTTTTTAAAGAAACAAATAAAAGGATTAAATTAATAAATTTATTTTTCAGGGAAATTCATTGTACACTTCATTGAACTGTGATCGATACATCGAAATTTCAGATTCAAGTTTCTACAGTTTTGACTTCACTCGTGTCAGCGACGGTTGTCTGAAAATTTTTCCGTTGAAACGTGAAGTCGTTTTCAATATATTACTTAATAAGAAAAATTATTTAATTAATATAAGTGTCAAAATGAGTGATGAATATCAAAAAATGCATATGTTTCTAAAACTGATAAATCACTAGGTAAATTTATTTATATAAACTACGTAATTAAAATTAATGTATTATAGAAGAAAATATTCGTTAATTATGAATAATGTTTGTCCTATTATTTGTATATACACAATATTCAATGTAATAAAGTAAAATCTTAATATTTGCTCAGATCCAATATTCGCCAAGGCGCTACATGAAAAAATGAAAGCAAAGCGAGGAATGCCAGTTATCGATCAAATGTTTTTACTACCGATTTTTGATAATGATAACGGTTCAGTATACAACATCGATGTTTCTCCAATTGCTTATTACGATTCGTTTTGTGGTAAATTTATATTTTTATTTTGAAATTGAACAAAGTAACATTGCACGCCTTGATTAATTAAAACAATTTAAATAACTTGATTTTATCATTTTTTTATTATTATATTCAGATCCAGTTTTACATGAGCAGTTATTGGAAATAGCAAAAAACTGTTCCTCATCTTTAAATAACTCAGGGACTCCTTTATTATTAAATTCATCTAAATCTACGTGCAATGTACCTAATAGATAAACGCAGACATATACTGCAAGTACTTCGTCTGCTCCTGATAAATTGTTGTCTGAAATAGAATTGCCTAAGGTACCTACATCATACGTTTTTGAAAAAATTTTAGAAACTTCATCTTCATATCAGGATAATGCTAGTGCACCCAAGTCACCAAGGCTTTCTATGAATAGTGATTTATCATCAAATAATGTACCTCGAGCCAGTGCATCAGGATCTGCAAACAATGCATTATCTCTTCCTCGAAACAATAATAATGCCTCCTCATCAAAAAATAAAATTTTAAAGCCTAAAGAAATAATTAGAGAAAATAAAGATAAATTAGGTCTAAAGAATGTTAATTACTTTTGCCAAAACCCTGATGACGCTATTATAGGTAAAGAGTACTTTGCTAGAGGATATAATGATAATAATCCAGATATATCATCAGAGTCAGAAGTTGATGATGATGATGACGATGAGGACATGAATGATTATCAGGGGCAAGCAACTAAAAAAAAAAAAGTATGAGACAGCTTATATATAGAAAAACCATAATTATTTTCTTTATAAATTTAAAATGAAAAATAATTACTATTTGTAACTTGCTATTTTCAAAAAATATTCATTTATTTTAATTTAATTCAATTGTTTATTACAGAAAGAATATACTCTATACTGGGATGATAATGAATGTAATCTTCTATTAAAATTGTACGAAGATTTTAGATATCTTGAAAGGCGTAGTCTTACAGCCATGTACTCAAAGATATCAGATGGCATGAATTCAAAAAAGTACAAGAAAAATTCCACCCAGTGCAGAAAGAAAATTGAATCTTTAATTGCTACTTACAGACACACTCTTGATCACAACAGACAAACTGGGAACGACTCAAAAACGTGTGCATATTTCAAAGTAAGTTATATACATACTAAAAAATATTAAAAAGCAAATGCAAAAATACTTCTGTTTTTACAGAGATTGGAAGAACTAGAAATAGACAAGCCTTGTAACAATCCATTATCGATAGCTGGACCAAGTAGCCCTTTTACTTTTAATCCTGAAAATATGTCATCATCTTCGAGTAAGTTTACGCATTATATTGCTTTGTACACTTATATACTTATTTTTTGTATGAATATTAATATGAAAATAATTTATGCATAGAACGTGGTAATCAAATGAAGGAAGTGGTGCATCTTTTAAAAACCAGCTGCGAAGAAAGGTCTAAAGCTAGGACAGAAAAAAAAGAATACCAAGGAGCAAAATTAGGTCTTCTTCGAGAATTAATTGATCATCAAAAAAAGCAAAAATAAAAATATATTTTTTGGTTTTTCAAAGAGGAACTTTTTTCAATGCATGTCCATCAAAGTGTGTATATTTTCTTTTGTTTTTTATATTTAACGAATTTTTATTTCTTTATCTTATCTGTATAATCTATTATTAAATTGTAACTATAATTATAATTGTAAAAGGGTCTATCACCCGTCAACATTTTATAAATAAAATAACAAAAACAATATAATTTTTTTATTTTGAGTTACTTTAAAGTACATTTATATTATACGTTATTTCAAAATTAGCTTGTTTAATTATTTTCTTTTAGGAATAAGGGTAATAAATAATTTATTATTTATTCAATAAAACATGTTTTTATTGTGACAATCTGTAACGAAATCATTACAACTATGCAGCAGAAAATATGTGTCCTCCAATTTCTATAGAATTTTAAAAGACAATCTTAATGTAAAAATAATTAAAATAATTAGTTCTTGTATTGCTATACACTAAAGCGATATTTGATGTACAGCAGAATGTATTTATATACTCCAATTTATTGCTTCTTTTATAAACTGTCTTTACAATGAGAAAATAGCTAATTGTTGTACGGAAAGATTAAATGAGCCAACTTCTAAAGCAATTATATAATGTTGAACAGCGGAAAAAATGTATGCACTAATTTATAGACATCTCTGGAAGAAAATCTGCATGGAGAACTAGTCGGTGTTTGAATGTTCAATATAAATTAGCATGGCATTAATTAAAATATTTAGTTTACCTAAATGTAATTTGGATGTATACACTTCCAGATAATATCAATTGAATTTTATATGAGTATCGTAGAAAATCTTCATGTAAAAATGGGCAGCGGTGTTATTACCACCTGCAGTATCGACAAATTCCTTAATTTACCATTTCACCTTAACACTCATATTCTAGAATCTTATATATACTCTTGCCCTAAAAAACTCACAAATTAATAATTTTTCCATAGTAATAAACATTAATGCATCTGATACTTACATTTGTCTAATGATGATAAAAATATTTTTCAGAATTCAAATATACACAAATTGTATATTTTTTTTAATACATTTGCAAATTTGTGAATTTAAAATTTACAATTTTTGACTTTTAATCTTATAAAAATAATTTTATAACAGTATGTGTAATTTTTATTGTTTTTTTTTGCACCATAACCAAAAAAAAAACACTGAGTTAGCTCTAGGAACAACTTTCCGTAACTCCCACTTTTTCAACTCCCACTCTACTCAAAATTACACTACCAACCTTTTAAAAAAAAAAAAACATTTAGATAAGCATTTCAGAACGCGGCCATGGTATATTTGCCCTCCCCTGCTCCCCACTTTTTTAAATTTTTCTAAGAACAGCGATGAAATAACGCTGCAACGAAGTTTTTGTCCCTAACCTGAAAAATACCTATTAACCAGTATAATTTTCTGCGTAAATAATTTATTTAAATTTTTTTGTAAATAATCTATTTTAATAATCAGTGCTATACCCTGAATAAGCCCCGCCCTTTTCTCGCAATAACCCGCAGTATTAGGAACACACATAAATAATTGAGATTCTTGGAAACGGAAATTAAAACTATAACATAAGCGATAATATATAAATTGTAATTTAAAAAAATTATTAATTAATGGATTCTTAAAATTCTACGAATATATTGTTTATTATTAGAAAACTTAATAACCTCGTGCACCGGCAACAGGACTATAATAGAACCTCGAATAGAATAAGACACACACATACATGCAATTTTAACCAATATCAACAATATTTTTAAAATAAATCTATTTTAGTAAATAAATGTAATAAAATAAATAATTGAAAAAAATATTTACCTTATTGTTGTTACGAATGCTTGATACTTTATTTTTTTTGCCTCCTTCACTGTCAGAATCTGATAAACAAATTTTCTTGATGGTTCTCTTGGACTTTGTTCCCTTTTTTTTTTTCACTTCTTTTCCAAGCAATTTTATTGCTTTTGGTGGCATTTTAGAAAATTGAATAATAAAAATTAACAAATACTTTAAAAGTAAATTCAAATAAAAAACACATTGAGCACCATCCACTGAATCTTAAAAACTATTATTGAATGTAATAATAAATTTATATTATATTTTCTCACACACCATTAAAAGTAATTAAAAAAACATTTGTAAATTTTTTTATGTCTAGTCATATAGTTATAATTTTTTGTAAAACACAATTTATAAAATTTATAAAAATTCGCACAACACTTTCTTCACTCAACGTTAAAATAATTTTAGACACGAGTTGGGCGTTCCTTATTATAATATACTCAACATAAGCAAGTTGATTCTTGCTTCGCACGTATAAAGTGTAAATATTAACAAATAAAAACACATCGGCATTCAGAAGAAGGCAGTTTTAAACTGAAAGAGAATGAGAAAGAATGGACCAGTGGTGCGCTTTGCCGTGAAATTTTAACGTAGGTTGGCTACCAAATTACCATAAGATAGAAAAGGAAAACTCGCTCTGTCTTGTTTTATCTTATAGTATTTTCGTTGCCAACCCTTGATATATTTCAAGGCATAGCGCATCACTGGAATGGACTCGAGCACGCGCATGCGCAAGGCGTATATAAATATGCTGTAAAAATAAAGTGGGGTGATTTTTTCCAGTACAGTATTTCGGCGTATACTTTATTCTGCCGCGCGTAATTTAAAATAGATCTTTCTCATACCTGCTTATTTTCACAGTTAAAATTTAAATTGCCTAAATAAAGCAATTACAAATTTAATTATATAAGCCAAAGTTTACATTAATTATTATATTTCATTTATTTTATTTAATTATTGAATAGGGTAAGTGTACTAGCAGTCGGCCACTTAAGCGCACCGTGAACTTTGAATTAACTTTAAATATACTAAATAAACTTTTTTTGCCGAATTAATGCATTTAGTTCATTGTTTATACCTAATAGTTATTAATTATAATGTGAAAAATTAAATTTTAAACATAGTTTAGCTAATAAAAAGAAAAAAATAATAAAACAGCATATCCACTAGTAGTCGACCACCCAACCCCGGTTGTCGACCTAAGCTTACATTAGTGGTCGGCCGCTCAGATTCATACACCGAACTACAGATGATTTTTAGAATATTCTTAAAAAATTGTTGAAAAAAACCTGTTTTTATAAAATTAATCATATTTAATTATAAAACTGTTAATTTATTTTTTAAATTAGCATTAAAAATTATTATGTTTATAACAAAATAATATTTACTTAATAAATAACTTTTAAATTTAGTGCCGAACCCCGCCCTCTAGTTTAAAATACACCTGCGCAGTAAGCAGCATATATGAAATACATTAAAAGATTTAAGTATTTTAAAAACTAATTTAATTAATAAAAAAGTTGCTTTATTATTGTTAATTTTAAAGAAATATCATAAAAATGCATAAATACTAATCTACTTTACAAATAGAGTCAAAAATATTGCCGTGACAAGAGTTTTTAGAACATGCCGACTACTAAAAATCGTGAAAAAAGTGAAGCCAGTGGTCGACCGTATATTTAATTATTAATTATTCTTTAATATTTACAGTTTTTTTAATTATTAAGTGTAATAAACTATTTTAATATGAAACAAATTAATAATAATAGCATTTTTACCCATCGCATACAAAGAAAATATTAGAAATTTCAATAATAACAGTAGCCGGCCCGTTGCACGAGTCATAAAGCAAATCCTAAGAAAAGTGCTCTTCTGAGAGCATGGTTTTGTTTTTATTTTTTTATTTGTATTTTAATTTGTTCAAAAGCAAAAATTTTGATTCGCAAATATTATTAATACTTATAAGAACAATATTCTAACTTTATTTTTCAATTTATTTAAAAAAATAATTATTAATTACACAAATACGAGCAAGGTGGCCGACTAGTGGGGGGTGGCCGAGCTCTAGTACAGTTACCCTATAACCTTTTTTCTTAAAATTTTAAAATATGTAGAGCAAAAAACAGCTTTTAAAAATCGAATTTCTATTATTTAAAAAAATTCTTTTCAACAGTTTTCGACTTTATAGATAAGTTTTTTAAATGTAATAAATTTTTTATGTAAACTAAAAGGCTCATAAAAGTGTTGATTAAAAAAATATTTAATTATTTTAAGAAACAAGTATATGGGTAATTAACATGAAAAATCAAACTGTGGTGTTTTTTTTTATGTTTATATATTATGGGTAATGAATATAAATAAATAAACAAGCGTATGGTATTTAATATAAATAATCAACAACAAAATATAAGTATAAAGTTAAAAAGTTTTGGCAAAAAGAGTAGTCCAAAATCATGACCCAGCTGAAATATACAACTCTTACAGAATGACCATCGCCGATGAACCCAAAATTTTTTTATGTTTTTGTGTACAACCTATTTGAATTTTTTGAAATTTAGTTAGTTTTGTTAGCAATTTGATAGTAATATATTTAAAAAAACTGACTAAATGCAAAAAACTATTAAATTCTAAAGTTACCCGTATGTAAAGTTTTCCGCTGAATACGATTTTCTTGTAACTTTTAGCCTATAATGCAACAGGACGCCGGGAAATGAAAACTTTGACCGCTGATGCATTAATTAGATTTTATAAAAAGTAGACAAAAATTGCTCTAACTGGAACCAGAGAATCCTAAAAGTATTTATTTTTCTGGACAGTAGCCACGAAAATACGATTTTCTGACCGGTACGTGGCCAACGAATTCGACATTTCTTGCGACTGCCGCAGGAAACTTGTATACGGCCCTTGGCCATAAAAAAAGAATGCCCCGAATCGCAGCTAATTACTTTCGATATGGGTCATTATTTATTTTTCTGGCTATGGGTCGCATATGCTGTTTACTTGGTTAAGTTTTTGGCTAGATATATCAACATAGCAAAAAGTGAAGAGAATACATATTAAGAGTATGAATGACAATATTAATATTGGAGTAAATAAAGATTTTTCAAAATTTTATTTTTTGATTTTAGCAAAAAAAATAAAGAATTAATCTAGACGGTTTTCTAAATTTATCACCGAAAAATGGCAAAGAAAACTGAAAAAATTCAAATAAGTTGAATTTGGGTCCCTTTTTAGCACAAGGGCTAAAAAATCATATTTCATACGTACAAAATGGGGACCATCTGCGAAGGTGTACTGGATCTACCCATATTTATTTATTTAAAAATGGTTAAGCATTAATAATGGAAATTTTTTGTTTCTACCCATATTATGTACTTGCACGCTATAAGATTAAAAAAAGTATATATTCAATGTGAATTAAATATTAAAACAAACAGTTTTGCAACGATTATTGAAAAATTTTGAAATTTTGCCAAAATTTGATTGTTTTTAATGTAAATAACAAAAAAAAAATAATAAGTATACAGTTAAAAAGTTTTTCAAAAAATAGCAGTACAAGCTCATGAAAAAAATTCTTACCCATTTTTAAATAAATATTTTCAGGTGAAATAATGAAAAACCATACATGAGAGCCATTTTTATCCATTTTGATTCCCTGCTTTTTAGGCTGAGAAAATAAAAAAATAAGAAATTAGACATTTTATTTTCCAGGCAATTTTGGGGGTGTGAAAATATTTTACCACTGTAAATCTTTATTTTCCAGCCCCAAAATAATTATTTGTAAACCCAAAAAGTATGGATCAAAACATTGAAAAAATTAAGAGCTAACTTCTCATTTGCATTAGGAGGTTATCAAAAAAAAAGTGAAAAATTCACCTAAATGGTAAAAAAGGAACGTTTTACTGCTATTCTAGTATTTCACCTTCAACTTGAAATTTCAAATAGCTAAATTGATTGCGAAAAATGAAGTTTTCTGTAATTAAAATTTATTTTTTCTTTGATCCTGAAAAATAGTCTCGTTTAAGTTTTTTCTTTCCATCATCTCTTGTTTTTTTATCTGATCTTGTGTCTATCTGGTAATCCATAAAAGTTTATTTAATATTTCTAATTTATTTAAATAGATATTGTTTAAAAAGACTTTCTACTTGAGACAAAAAGATCTATTTTTCAGTGCTTGAGACGTTAAAAAAAAATACATATTTGAAGTATATAGAAATTATTTGAAATAATATGAAATTATTTGAAAACAAATTAAATATTTTTTTGCTTTTTAAAAAAATTAGAAATACAAAATTGAAGTCTTTACATTTTAACATTGTGCAGAAAGTAAATAATTGTGGACCTACTGGATGCAACTGTATTGGCTTGAGTCTTTTATAACTCAAGATTAACGAAATTCCACATAACAAAAAAAATAAGAATTTATTATTTTTTTATCATCTTTTAAATTATACAAAAAAAATAATGAAAATTACGATCCATGCAAGCTTTTTTTTATTTTCGATAAGTTTTATTTTAGCTTTATTAAGCTGACAAGTAATGCCAGCTCTTTTTGTACCAGCAACTATTTCTTTTTGGGTATAAGTATTAATAAATCAATATTTATTAATTTTAATTAATATTTTCCTTTTATTTGTTAATTTTTATTAAAAAAAACATCATTTTTTGTATTTATAAAACTTAATTCGTGTGGACTTATTTTTGACTTCGCACCGACTTATTAAAAAACTCGTCTCGACTAAGATTCGATGGAAAAAGCCGAGCTCGTATCGAGCTTGACCCTTGTCTGGGTTTATATTTACATTCTCATGTATTAATTAAGTATCCAAGAAATCCATGATTCGTGTAGTGTTTGTTCTTACAATCAATGTTCTGGAGTTCAAAACCAATTTTTTTGGCTGAAATTAATGATTTCTTAAACTGCAGAACAATCATCGTAATAATAAACACTGCTCCAGCAATAGATTTCTTGATACTAAAGTAATACGAAATTCATGTCTTTGTACGGAGCGACGTCTACCTTCAAGGTTAACTGCAATATTAGAAGCTTCTCGCAAAGTTTTTGGTTGCTTTAAGGCTTCTCTATAATCCGGAGGATTTCTGAATCCAAAAAGAAAGCATTCAAGTGTTTCAATACTAATTCGCTTATCCATTGCTCTTTTTCGTTTGCAGTTAAACTAACCGATGAATCATAAATTGCGTGTAAGGCCTGTTCTAAATTTTGTACGTAGGACCTAATCTGCGACTGGTTTGCCAGAATTTTGTTCGGCCTATCTCATATCTAATTTAATAGTATCTGAATCAGTTATACCTCCAAAACTTAGTTTTAGATCTTGTATAAAGTTTTCTAAACAAGTGTAATTAGGATCAATTTCTGCGTATGCGTTGTATGCTCGGCCCTTAAAGCGACGAGAGATTTAATTTAACAAAAACTGTTTGCATCCTAATCCATATGTTTTGCTGTACTGCGTCATTACGATTTTGTTCATTATTTTCAATATCAACTTGGTCACAATTAGTGACACTAAATATGCAATGATTCGAGTACACATCTTATCACTGCACAACTCGTGTCACTACCACCAACGACCTTTAAAACAACTTATTTTCTCACCTTCTATAACAATCTAATATTATTTTAATTGCCTTAGGAAGCCTATCAGAGCAGACGGTAGTCAAAAGTCTAGAAACTTCAGAAAAAAAGTTTTATAGAAGTGTTTTAACCTAAAATATCTTGCGTGGTCCTATACATAGATCCTGAGATTAACTTTATTCTCAAAAAAAGAGATAGAACCGTATGAAAAGAAATAACTTCTGATCGAAAACCTGCACCTATAGAGTACTTTTATTACATTTATGTTTGTGCGCCGACGCTAATATTTATATTATAGCGTATGTAAAGAATTAAATTTTGTAAAACATCGTATCTTGTATTTTTGGATAAATTACTTTTTTTGAAATAATTATTGACTGTAAAAAATATCTGTATTTAAAAATAAGAAAAAATAATTCAAGAAATTATATATTGTTACTTCAACTATAAGAAAATCGCTTTTTTAAAAGGATTGTAGGTTACTAATAATATCTATTTGGAAAAATTTTTTACTGCGCTAGAAAGTTATGATACTTATAGCATATGAAATTTCTCACAGAGACTAATAAAAGAAAACAAAATCTTTAGATCCAATTCAACCTGTTAATTATTCTGAAAAAATTGTAAAAGTACATATTAAGATTAAAAAAAATAAACGTATAACCCGCCTGAGACATTGAAAAGTGTATAAAATAGTTATATTATGTGTAAATTACACGTAAACAGTGTTATCACATAACTTGCACATAATTTACACATATGTTAACACAATTATCCAATATATTACGTACTATTTCCTTGCTCAAGTTCAAAACAGCTGGTATTATTCTAAATTATTGTTTTAATTTAACTTCTTTAGCATAAATTATTCTAATAATAGTGAAGCGTTAAAATAACAAATTATAAATTAACTTTAAAAGTATTTAATATTAAAGCCTTTATAATTTTAAGCCGAAATAAAATGATTTTAAGCTTCTAAAATCCTTATTATTCCACATCCCGTTATCGAAATTATTCTAAGCCCCTTTGACCCCACCCCCCTCAATGACATGCTTTAAATACCCTCTCTGCGTATAAACATGTTCCATGTTAAAAAAATATTTCTTAATCGATAGATATTTACGTTGACTATTTAAGTGATCGTAGATAAATTAGACATTAATTTATCAAAGTTTGCGGGTAATTTTAAAATTTTTAAATTTACCCTGATAAATGTATGAAATATATTTTATGATCATAACGAACTATAACCTTATAATTTATAGAAAAATATCAACTTTTTTAAGAATACATAAGATATTTTTAATATCCAGAATGCATCTTAACAGATATTCATGTTTTCTAACAAATAACGGATAAATTAGCTGAAAAACAGAAAAATACAAATTCCTTATAAAGTTCCCTATTCCAAGAAACCCATAAATATAGAACTATGTATAGAAGAACTTTGGATTATCAGAACTATTTCTAAATCTTCCCCATAAGGATTCCGTGGTTACTGATTACGTAACAAGAAAATTGGAAAAATCTATAAAGCAAATTCAATAATAAAATTTTTTTATTTAATAGAAAATAGCTGTAGGGCCTCGCGATGCTCGGCAGAATATAACAATAATTCTGTGTATTTAATTATTTTATTAGATATAAATATAAAAGTAATATTTAATTTTTATATATCATATTTTAAAAACTATTTACATTGAATACTTCAATAACTGGGTAATTTATCCTATCCTATATCCTATCCTATCCTATATTCCTATATCCTTCCTATATATATATAAATCTTTAATTATGTATGTCCGAAAAACGAGAACACGATAAAAGCTACAAACATCGGGTTTACGGCAAAAGACGGCAAAAATTACGGGTCATAACATAGGCTAGGTTTTATTTCGATTGATAAAGACAAAAAATTTTAATGTTGAAAAAACTGAATTTCCAAGAAAAAAATTTTAAAAAATTTAAAAAAAAAAAACCGAAAAAACTGAAAACCGAGAAAAAATTTTTTTATCAAAAAGAATTTCATTCTATTTGGGCATATTTTTTACGTATCCACCTAAATTTTTAAGGTAATCGGTTCGATCTGCCGAAAGTTGCAATCATTTTTTGAAAATTATAAAAGTTTAGGACTAATCCTATTCTATCCCATCCTATCCTATCCTATATATATATAAATCTTTAATTTTGTATGTTTGTTTGTTTGTCCGAAATGGGTAAACTAGAACGCGATTAAAATTAGAGACACGGAGTTTACGGCAAAAGGTGGCTAAAATTACCGGTCGAAACATAGGCTAGGTTTCGTTTCGATTGATAACAGCAAAAATTTTTTATTTTGAAAAAACTGGATTCCCAGAAAAAAACTGAAAACCGAGGAAAAATTTTTTTATCAAAAAGAATTTCATTCAATTTGGGCATATTTTTTACGTATCCACCTAAATTTTCAAGGTAATCGGTTCGATCTGTCAAAAGTTGGGCGCAGCCTCCATGGCGGTTGCCGGGGCGAGCAAAGCGAGCCGGAGACAGCTAGTCCTATATATATATAAATCTTTAATTATGTGTGTGTGTATGTGTCCAAACGCGATAAACTAGAAAACGATAAAAGCTACAGACATAGGGTTTACGGCAAAAGACGGCAAAAATTACGGGTCAAAACATAGACTAGGTTTTATTTCGATTGATAATGACGAAAAATTTTTATGTTGAAAAAACTGAATTTCCAAGAAAAAAATTTTTATCAAATTTTCAAAAAAAACCAAAAAAACGGAAAACCAAGGAAAAATTTTACCATAAAAAAGAATTTTATTCGATTCAGGCATATTTTTTACGTATCCACCTAAATATTCAAGTTAATCGGCTTGATCTGTCAAAAGTTACAATCATTTTTCGAAAATTATAAAAGTTTAGGACTAATATTATATATATTTCTAATTTTTATAAAAAACAGAAAAGTAAGGAAAAATTTTAGTGTGGAAAAGAGTTTCATTCGATTTGGGCATATTTTTTACGAATTCACCTAAATTTTCAAGTTAATCGGTTCGATCTGTCAAAAGTTACAATCATTTTTCGAAAATTATAAAAGTTTAGGACTAATATTATATATATTTGTAATTCTTACCGGTTACTAATTTAGTAGCTCAATAGAGTAACTAAAAGAAACTTATACTGCTATTATCAGGGAGAATCCTAGAATTGGTAGTTGAGGGAAGCAACTGTCACTTGCGGATCAAAGGGAAGGGTAATCAAGTTTTGAATTGCTGATCACTAATTATCCGCCTGAGTCCAACGTCCGTAATTTTTATGATTCAGTAAATTTTAGATAATGATTCGGTTAAAAAAAGGTTGTTATAAAAAATATTGAGTAACGTAAAATAACATATCTGGAAAAATCATGTTGCAGGGGTCCAGGGGGACGCAGCCCCCTTGGCGGTTGCCGAGGTGAGCGAAGCGAGCCGGAAGCAGCTAGTATATATATAAATCTTTAATTATGTGTGTATGTGTGTATGTCCGAACGCGATAAACTAGAAAACGATAAAAGCTACAGACATTGGGTTTACGGCAAAAGACGGCAAAAATTACGGGTCAAAACATAGGCTAGGTTTTATTTCAATTGATAACGACAAAAAATTTTTATGTTGAAAAAACTAAATTTCCAAGAAAAAAATTTTTATCAAATTTTCAAAAAAAACCAAAAAAACTGAAAACTGAGGAAAAATTTTTTTATCAAAAAGAATTTCTTTCTATTCGGGCATATTTTTTACGTATCCACCTAAATTCTCAAGGCAATCGGTTCGATCTGTCAAAAGTTATGTTAAGATTACAAAAAGCTAACTTAAAATTACAGACTGAAAAGTGTCACTTCATAAAGAAGACAATCAGATACTTGGGGCACATTATTTCCAAGGAAGGAGTACAACCCGACCCAGCAAAAATTACAGCAGTAGAAAAATTTCCGGTACCTAAAAATCAGAAAAACATTAAACAATTTTTAGGTTTTGCAGGCTACTACCGTAGGTTCGTACCAAATTTCGCCAAAATAAGCAAACTATTGACAAGTTTACTTAAAAAAGACGCTGAATTTTGTTTGGGGTGAAGATGCTCAAAGGACCTTTGAGGAATTACGGTCAAAATTTATACAAGCTCCAGTTTTAATTTATTTATAATTTTATCCCGATTGGTCCTTAGGATTCATCTTAACAACAGACTCATCTGGTTTCGCTTTGGGCTCAATCCTATCTCAAGGAGAACTTGGTCAAGACCGTTCAGTGGCATACTATTCTAGATCTTTAACTGATGCAGAAAGAAATTACTGTACTACGGACAAAGAATGTTTAGCAATTATTAGCAGCGTAGATTATTTTATACCTTACTTGTATGGACTAAAATTCAAACTGGTAACTGACCATAAAACTATAATTTCTATGAAAAATAAGAGAGACCCGAATGCAAGGGTAACACGATGGAGGTTAAAGTTTGATGAGTATGAGTATGAACTTGTTTTAAAAATAAGGAGTAACAAACGTAAACGCAGATGCCTTAAGCCGAAAACCAGTGTTAATTTTAGACCACCTCTGGACTTATGTGAACCGTATGTATTAAGAGTTCTTAAAAGGATTAACTTTAAGTAAATTAGAGAAACTGATTGAAATAATATATAAGAACCTTTATGAGCAAATTCTTGATGATGTTTTATTTAGATGTTAATGAAGTCCGAGCTTTCGACTCACATGAAGTCTTTATCAAGGCTAAAAAATATACATATATGGTAAAATAATATAAATTTGAATAAAATTAATTTAAAAAAAAAAAAAACTTACAATATGATGTTAAATATCTCAAAATTTTATTGTTTATAATTGAATAATAATGATTTTAAAAATAGAAATTAAGTAAAAAGGAACTTCTTCAGTACACATCTGCCGTTTTACTTAAAAATGTAATAAAATATCTTTCGCACATTAAATATAGATATAATAAACGTATTAAAATAAAATATACCTATGATGCTTAATAATAAAGTAATAAATGAGCAATAAAAATACCGTTAATTTTTTTATTTTAACAATAATGTTCAAGAGAAATTTCCGATCTTCTAATTAAAATTATATTATTATATTCAAATAAAATATCCAAAAAAATAAAATTTATAGATTATTATAAAAAAAAAAATTTTACTTTTTAGATTCTTATTGAATTTTTTTTAATAAAATCAGTTTTTTATGGACTTTTATACAGTCAACATGGATTTTATTTTAACTTATCTAAGAGATAATAGTTCTAGTTTAATAGATTTAAATAAAAAATCAGAAAAATAAAGTAGTTTAAATTTAAAAATTCAAAAAGTTGTCATTTTCGCCACTTGATAACTTAAAATGGATTGTATCAAAATGTAAAAACCCAGTTGCATTCTATTTAGTAAAAGATTTCCTAAAGGAACTTTGTTTAGTTTTTTATTTAATGCATTCATTGAAGAGAAATAGCAAAAAAACTATTTAGAACCATTTTTTTTTTTTTTTTTTCATAACTAGGACTGCCGACATCTAAAAAAATTTTTTTTTTATTTTCTCATAACTAGGACTGCCGACATCTAAACAATTTTTTTTTTTTCTCATAACTAGGACTGCCGACATCTAAAAATTTTTTTTTTTTTATTTTCTTATAACTAGGACTACCGACGTCTAAAAATTTATTTTTTTTATTATTTTCTCATAACTAGGACTGCCGACATCTGAAAAAAATTTTTTTCTTATTTTCTCATAACTGGGACTGTCGACATCCAAATTATTTTTTTTTTATTTTTTAGACTTCAAATATTTTTATGTAATGTTAACATTGAAATATTTTTTTATAATATCGATATCAAATTCCTTATTCGATGAAATTTTTTGAATTTTTTCATATATTATTTTTTAAAAATGTATTTCAACATTAACCTTGCATAAAAATATTTGAAATCCCAATTTTTATATGTAACAAAGCGTTATTCAAAAAAATTTAGAATGACGTATAGTTTCTGACAAAGTGAATAAAAATATTTCAATATTAACATTGCATAAAAATATTTAAAATACTAATTTTTATATATAACAAACCATTATTCAAAAAAATTTAGAATGGTGTACAGTTTCTGCCAAAACCAATAAAAATATTTTATTGTTAACATTGCATAAAAATATTTGAAATTGCAGCATTTGTATAAAGCATGACACTATTATAAAAAAATGTAAAATGACGTATAGTTTCTGCTAAAGTCAATAATAATATTTCAATGCAATCATTGCATAAAAATATTTGAAATCCCAACTGTTCTATAAAACAGGGCACTATTAAAAAAAAATGTAGAATGATGTATAGTTTTTGCTAAAGTCAATAAAAATATTTCAATGCAATCATTGCATAAAAATATTTGAAATTCCAACTGTTCTATAAAACAGGACACTATTAAAAAAAAATGTAGAATGATGTATAGTTTTTGCTAAAGTCAATGAAAATATTTCAAGGTATTATGCAGCTTGATTAAAATGATGACAGAGCTTAAGGGCGCTCTGTCCATCACTGGGTGTTTTTTGCGCAGCATATTTGTAACTAAAATATTTTAACCATATATTTATTTATAATAATTTTTTAATGAAAGAATCAATGCTTTTCAGTATTTAGTACAAGAATATGAAAAAAAAAAATTAAAAAAGTTTATTTGTTTAAACAAATACGACCTTTTAAATTTTTGAAATTTTCGGGTCATAAAAGCCTAAGTTCCCAGATCTGGGCTACTCGGACCAAAATTTTGCTTGGCTCATATTGAAGATCATTCAATTCTAGGTGGAGGTATCGTGGAAAATTTTTCGCTAAACCTCTTCAGTAATGAGTTACAGCTAATTGTTTATAAAATTCTGATCATTTTAAACTTTTTTTTTATAAACAATTAGCTGTAACTCATTACTGAAGAGGTTTAGCGAAAAATTTACCACGATACCTCCACCTAGAATTGAATGATCTTCAATATGAGCCAAGCAGAATTTTGATCCGAGTAGCCCAGATCTGGGAATTCAGGCTTTTATGACCCGAAAATTTCAAAAATTTAACAGGTCGTATTTGTTTAAACAAATAAACATTTTTAATTTTTTTTTTAATATTCTTATACTAAATACTGAAAAGCATTGATTCTTTCATTAAATAATTATTATAAATAAATATATGGTTAAAATATTTTAGTTACAAATATGCTGCGCAAAAAACACCCAGTGGTGGACAGAGCGTCCTTAATGAAATAGGAAAATTATGAAAATTTAAACATTTTGAAACTTAAATAAACTTTATTTTACCCCTCTTATAGCAATAACTTTTTTGTAATTAAGAAAATAAAATCGGAGCTTTAACATTGATCTTATGGGAGAAATACTTTGGAGCTTTAAAAAAATATGAAAATGATGACACAGGAGATTAAAGTTAGCACGAAATGATAAATAAATGATCAAAGATTAAATTTTCAATTTATTTTCCCCACCTTATAGACTTTAATTTTAAATAAATAAATAAAAACTATGTAAATAACCTGAAATTATACTAATACATATGTGATGTCACATATGCATGTAGCGTCGATAATTTAGAATGCGATAAAATTGTTTGTCCAAGCTGCATAAGACCTTCAATGCAATCATTGCATAAAAATATTTGAAATTCCAACTTTTGTATAAAACAGGTCACTATAAGAAAAAAATTTAGAATGAGATATATTTTCTGCTAACATCAATATAATTATTTCAAAGAGGGACGTAGAGAAACTAAAATATTTGAATTCAAAAGTTCATTTAACCCAATACTTTAACCCAAAAATTTTTTTTATTTTTTCATAACTAGGACTGCCGACATCCAAATGATTATTAGAAAAAAATTTTAAATGATGTACACTTTCAGCTAAAATTAAAAAAAAAATTTAAATGCTATCATTGCATAATAGTATTTTAAGTATAAAGGGCGTAAAGATTTCGGCACTAGCGTGAGCACTTGCACGAGTGCTCGGCGAAGCCGGGCACGAGTGATAAGTGTTCAGGCTCGTGTCTAAAGTATTTCGCCCATGATGCCTACACTATTTTTTGCCCAACTAGGCGTAGAACGAGTTCAGAAAATCCTTTAAACACGAGTTTTACGCCCGGGAGGGCAAAAAAATATTTATAATTACAAATTTTGTATAAAACAGGAGACTATTAAAAAAAATTTAGAATGGCGTATAATTTCCGCTAAAGTAAATAAAAAAATTTCAATGCTATCATTGCATAAAAATAATTATAATTACAAAATTTTGTATAAAACAGGAGACTATTAAAAAAAATTTAGAATGGCGTATAATTTCTGCTACACTGACAATAGTAGGGGAACGCTTCCTTCCCTCAGTTAAGAAAACAGATTTCTCAAGCTTTTAGGATGAAATATTTCTTATTTTGGGAAAGAATCTTCTCCAAATTTTTAAATAATAGAAATAGAGTAGTAAAAACTGCAATCTTCTTTATCGGCGGAAGGTATTTTGGGAGGTATTTTTCTTATTTTGAGATAGCAGTGCTCCAAATACATAAGAAAGATTTTATACAAATTTAGGGGAAGATTCTTTCCTGAATGGGATATCTGCTTCCCCGTTCTTTTTTCAGTGTAAAGTCAATAAAAATATTTCACTGCAAGCATTGCACAAAAATATTTTAAGTTGCAACTTTTATATAAAACAGGAGACTATTAGAAAAAAATTTTTAATGGCGTATAGTTTCTGCTAAAGTCAATAAAAATATTTCAATGAAATCATTGCATAAAAATATTTTAAGTTGCAACTTTTATATAAAACAGTAAACTAATCGAAAAAAATTTAGAATGGTGTATAGTTTCTGCTGAAGTCAATAAAAAATTTTCAATGCTATCATTGCAAAAATATATTTTAAATTTAAACTTTTATATAGAACAGGACATTATTCGAAAAAAATTTAGAATGACGTATAGTTTCTGCTAAAGTCAATAAAAATATTTCAATGCAATCATTGCATAAAAATATTTGAAATTCCAACTTTCATATAAAAGAGGACACTATTCGAAAAATATATAGAATAGCGTATAGTTTCTGCTATAATACACCTGACAATATATATTAAAATTTTTAGATGTTTTTCAAATTGTGGACAATCAATATGAGTTTATCTTCTTAAGTTGTTAACGAAAAAAGTATTAAAGAGGGGTATAATTTCTGTTTTCTGTTAAATTCAATACGAATATTTCAATTCTATCATTGCAGAAAAATATTTGAAATTACAAGATTTCTATAAAACAGGACAATATTTGAAAACATTTAAGTTGGGTATATTTTGCTAAATTCAATACTGATATTTCAATGCTATCATTGCATAAAAACATTTGAAAATACAACATTTCTATAAAACACGACGGAATTCAAAAACATTTAAGTTGGGTATATTCAATACTATAATATATCAATACTATTATTGCATAAAAACGATTGAAATTACAACTTTTCTATAAAAAAGGAAACTTTTCGAAATAAAACTAAAGTGAGGTATAGTTTCTGCTAAATTAATTACTAATATTTCAATACAATTGAAATTACAACTGTTCTAAAAAACAGGCTATTATTCGAAAAAATTGAAATCGGGGTACATTTTGCTAAATTTAAGACATATATTTCAATGCTATAATTGCATAAAAATATTTGAGATTACAAGATTTCTATAAAACCGGACAATATTCGAAAACATTTAAGTTGGGTATATTTTTCTAAATTCAATACTAATAATTTAATGCTAATATTGCATAAGAACAATTGAAATTACAACATTTCTATAAAACAGGATTGTTTTAGAAAAAAAAATTAAAGTGAAGTATAGTTTCTGCAAAATTCAATACTATTATTTCAATGAATAAACCCAATAACTCAATAAATCGGACTCTAAGTCTTTTTTTGCTATTTCTTTTTAATGAATACATTAAATAAAAAACAAAACAAAAAAGCGGCTTTAGAAATGCGTTTTATAAAAACAAAGTATTTTGGTTTTTATATTTTAATACAAACCATTTTAAGATTTGAAGTGATCAAAATGATCAATTTTTGAGTTTTTAAATTTCGTACTTCTTAGCTTTAAACAGTTGTAACTCTGTGCCGTGAGCTAAAATTAAAAAAGATAGCATTTTTTCCAAGGATTAATTTGCCCCAAAACTCTTTTATTTTATATATGAAATGACTCAAAAATTTGAATATGAAATAATATAGACATCGGCAGTCCTAAGTATAATAGAAAAAAACAAAAATTTTAAGAATTTAACTGTATAGTAAAATTCATATTGTCGGTTTACAATATGAAAAAACTACAAAAATTTCAATCAATATTGTCGGCTATTTGATATATGAAAAAACTCAAAAAATTTCACTATGAAATAAAATAGTTATCGGCAGTCTTAAGAATGAAAAAAATAAAAATTTTTTTAATTTAGCTGTATAGTAAAATTCATATTAGCTGTATACAATATGAAAAAACTACAAAAATTTCAATCTATATTTCTGGCTATTTTGTATATGAAAAATTAAAAAAATTTCACTATGAAATAAAATAGTTATCGGCAGTCTTAAGAATGAAAAAAATAAAAATTTTTTTAATTTAGCTGTATAGTAAAATTCATATTAGCTGTATACAATATGAAAAAACTACAAAAATTTCAATCTATATTTCTGGCTATTTTGTATATAAAAAATTAAAAAAATTTCACGATGTAATAATATATATTATTTTTATTATTATTATTCAGTTTATTTGTCGTAACAAAATTAGTACACTCTTTTACAATCATAAATAAGTTAATACAATGTAGAAAAAATAATGAAAGTTTATAAAGTCTATACAATTGATATAAATGATAAAATATTGAAAATATTAAAATATATTAAAATTATTAAAATATTAAAGTCAACAACAATCTGTCAGTAGTAAATAATTAAAATTAAAATAAATAGATATACCCTGGTAGAAATAACCTCCTTGCCCACAACCTTTACTTTAACGTTGCAGGGAACATTGCATACAACATTTCATGGAAGGTTATATTTTAATGTTTGAAATGTAAGGTTCCGTGCAATGTTGCATGGCACGTTCTATAAAACGTGAATTGAAAAAAGGTTTTTTTTTATTAATAAATTAAATATAATAATACATATATTTTTTTAAATTAAAAAACAAACAAATTCATATTTATTAAGAAATTTTATTTATAAGGTTAATAAAAAATAATAATTATTTTTTTACATTTCTTCATGCATATAACATTAATTTAAAAACACTGGACAACTGTTACATGATTTTTTTTGAAAAGTAAGAAGTCATCTTGGCTGAAAAAAATATTTAAACAAAGTAAAATGTCATAAAAAAAATTATTATAAAATTTTAAAAGTATATGCTTATCTAATCTTAGTTGAATACTAAATTCTCTATCTCTGCCAGAAGAAAAAAATAAATTCATCGATGCATCTTTCAAATCAACGGTAGCAAAGAAATGTTTTTGAGGTGACTATACACTGGAAAGTGAACAATTAAACTAGTAATCATAAGGAAAACATTTGTAGTTTCTCTGCTTCTACTCGTGGATTAGAACTATATCTGAAAGATTCAATGTTCTATCTCATTTAGGAAAAAAGATATTGATGATTCTATATCAATTAAGTTAATACGAACAAAAACTTTTTTTTAAAGTGACTATCTTAGATGGTGAAAAATCAAACTAATGAGAATAAGAAAACCATTTGCAGTTTTTCTGCTTCTACTTATTAATTAGAATTATATCTGAAAGATTCCATGTTCTATCTCTTTTAGGAAAAAATATATTCATAATTCTATATCATAAAAGTTTACGATCTCGAAGAATCATTAACTTGCATGATATAGAATTATTAGTATATTTTTTCTTAAAAGAGATAGAAAATGTAATCTCCCAGACATAATTCTAATTAATGATTAGAAGCAGAAAAATTGTAAATGGTTTTCTTATTCTAATTAGTTTGGTTTTTCACCATCTAAGATAGTCACTTTAAAAAAACTTGTTTGTTCTTATTTACTTAATTGATATAAAATCATCAATATCTTTTTTCCTAAAAGAGATAGAACATTGAATCTTAATATTAAACATACAATGTAACATGTAATTTTTACCTTGGATTTTATCATTTTGATATTGATTAATTTGTGTTTCCAATAAATGCACTATTTCTGCTTCCAATTGATCTACTCCACATAAACGATTTAAAATTTAATCCAACATTTTCCTTATTAGGATTTAAACATTCTTCGCTTATGCGACTAGGCAGCGATGCTACTAATCTCTAATCTTTGACCAGTTACTTTTTCAGGCATATACCGCATTTTAATAGTCGCTTAATATTGCTGACCTTATTCAATATCTGGTTCTGTCAACAGCTACTTTTACTCAAACTGTTTTATATCAACTCCTTGTTTAAGAACCTGATATGAATATCATAAATTTTATATTTTAAAAATATTATAAAATTTAAAATGAAAAGATTTTACCTTTGCTTTTGACAAAGCTGCTGTATATGGGGTATATGTTGTAAAGTAGAAAACCCAGGAAAATAAACACTCAAGCGGACACCTTTGCATAAACCTCTAATTTATTTTCTGGAACAAAAATATTTTTTATAGACAGAATATTTATTTCTGCATGACTACAAATAGTTGGATATAATATGCCAGGGCTTCATATTAACCAAAATCTTTGTTCAAATACATACAAATACACATGCTATACCTTTTCTGTTTCTTACAACTGGAAAAATTGAATATTGTAGTACTTTACATTTTAATACTAATTGTCGTAAATTTATTATTTTTTTATAAATTAAATTTTTTATAAATAATAAATTCAAAAGCACATAAAAAGAAAATACACACTCTGATGTTACTGCGTGCTATAGCATATAGCAGAAGCAGGCTAGTCAGCTGTTTCTCTTCTCCCCTCTCATAAGTAGCGTAACCTCTAAGTGTGTATTTTCTTTTTATGTGCTTTTGAATTTATTATTTATAAAAAATTTAATTTATAAAAAAATAATAAATTTACGACAATTAGTATTAAAATGTAAAGTACTACAATATTCAATTTTTCCAGTTGTAAGAAACAGAAAAGGTATAGCATGTGTATTTGTATGTATTTGAACAAAGATTTTGGTTAATATGAAGCCCTGGCATATTATATCCAACTATTTGTAGTCATGCAGAAATAAATATTCTGTCTATAAAAAATATTTTTGTTCCAGAAAATAAATTAGAGGTTTATGCAAAGGTGTCCGCTTGAGTGTTTATTTTCCTGGGTTTTCCACTTTACAACATATACCCCATATACAGCAGCTTTGTCAAAAGCAAAGGTAAAATCTTTTCATTTTAAATTTTATAATATTTTTAAAATATAAAATTTAAGATATTCATATCAGGTTCTTAAACAAGGAGTTGATATAAAACAGTTTGAGTAAAAGTAGCTGTTGACAGAACCAGATATTGAATAAGGTCAGCAATATTAAGCGACTATTAAAATGCGGTATATGCCTGAAAAAGTAACTGGTCAAAGATTAGAGATTAGTAGCATCGCTGCCTAGTCGCATAAGCGAAGAATGTTTAAATCCTAATAAGGAAAATGTTGGATTAAATTTTAAATCGTTTATGTGGAGTAGATCAATTGGAAGCAGAAATAGTGCATTTATTGGAAACACAAATTAATCAATATCAAAATGATAAAATCCAAGGTAAAAATTACATGTTACATTGTATGTTTAATATTAAGATTCAATGTTCTATCTCTTTTAGGAAAAAAGATATTGATGATTTTATATCAATTAAGTAAATAAGAACAAACAAGTTTTTTTAAAGTGACTATCTTAGATGGTGAAAAACCAAACTAATTAGAATAAGAAAACCATTTACAATTTTTCTGCTTCTAATCATTAATTAGAATTATGTCTGGGAGATTACATTTTCTATCTCTTTTAAGAAAAAATATACTAATAATTCTATATCATGCAAGTTAATGATTCTTCGAGATCGTAAACTTTTATGATATAGAATTATGAATATATTTTTTCCTAAAAGAGATAGAACATGGAATCTTTCAGATGTAATTCTAATTAATAAGTAGAAGCAGAAAAACTGCAAATGGTTCTCTTATTCTCATTAGTTTGATTTTTCACCATCTAAGATAGTCACTTTAAAAAAAAGTTTTTGTTCGTATTAACTTAATTGATATAGAATCATCAATATCTTTTTTCCTAAATGAGATAGAACATTGAATCTTTCAGATATAGTTCTAATCCACGAGTAGAAGCAGAGAAACTACAAATGGTTTCCTTATGATTACTAGTTTAATTTTTCACTTTCCAGTGTATAGTCACCTCAAAAACATTTCTTTGCTACCGTTGATTTGAAAGATGCATCGATGAATTTATTTTTTTCTTCTGGCAGAGATAGAGAATTTAGTATTCAACTAAGATTAGATAAGCATATACTTTTAAAATTTTATAATAATTTTTTTTATGACATTTTACTTTGTTTAAATATTTTTTTCAGCCAAGATGACTTCTTACTTTTCAAAAAAAATCATGTAACAGTTGTCCAGTGTTTTTAAATTAATGTTATATGCATGAAGAAATGTAAAAAAATAATTATTATTTTTTATTAACCTTATAAATAAAATTTCTTAATAAATATGAATTTGTTTGTTTTTTAATTTAAAAAAATATATGTATTATTATATTTAATTTATTAATAAAAAAAAAACCTTTTTTCAATTCACGTTTTATAGAACGTGCCATGCAACATTGCACGGAACCTTACATTTCAAACATTAAAATATAACCTTCCATGAAATGTTGTATGCAATGTTCCCTGCAACGTTAAAGTAAAGGTTGTGGGCAAGGAGGTTATTTCTACCAGGGTATTATATTTATAACAATTGCTATAACGTCAATAGAATTATAAGTAAATAACAAGTCAAAAAAGAAAATTAAAGTTATATTAATAGTCAACAATATAAAGTTAATATATATGTCATTTATTTATTATCCAAGCTAAATAAATAAGATTTTATACTTTTCTTGAATAGATTGAATGAGGGGAGATCACGTATGCACGGTGGAGTTTTGTTCCAAAATTTGGCATACTTTACTTGGAATGATTGCACACCCCAATTATTTGTAACAGGAGGTATTTCCAGATCTTTACGAGGTCCCCGAGTTGGTCTGTCTCTTATGTATGGCTTGAATAGTGGTAATAGAAACGGGGGTTGTTTCATACGTATTATTTTATAAATAGTCAAAGATGCAAAGTAGTCCATTCGTGTAGTTATTTGCATCCAGTTAAGTCGTCTTCTGTAAGATGTAATATGTTCCTGCCGTTTAAAGCCAAAAATATATCTAATACTGGAATTAGAGAGTCTCTGAAGCTGGTCAACTAACTGTTTAGAAATGTCAGAATAGACAACACTACAATAATCCAATATTGGCATCACCAATGACTCGACTAGGCGTTTACGGAGAGATTTAGAATTACAAGGTCTAATGATCCTAAGACCATAAAGTACCCTATTCACTTTTTTGGTAACTTGTTGAATCTGAGAACGCCAGGAGAGGGTGTTATCAATTATAACACCTAGGCAGGTAAGATATCGGCAGTCTTAAGAATGAAAAAAAAATTAGAAATATTTAACTGTATAGTAAAATTCATATTGGCGGTATACAATGTGAAAAAACTAAAAAATTTACCATGTATATTGTCGGCTATTTATATATGAAAAAACTTAAAAAATTCCATTATGAAATAAGATAGGTATCGGCAGTCCTAAGAATAAAAAAAAACAAAAATTTTAAAAATTTAATTGTATAGTAAAGTTCATATTAGCTGTTTACAATATGAAAATACTACACAAATTTACTTGCATGGATAAAAATGAGGTATTACATCCAAATTAAAAAAAAAAAAAAATATCTGGAGATTTTTTGGTGAAAAAAATTTTATAAAAAAAATAAGTCTTAATGTCATACTGGTTATGAAATATCACCGGTGACAGTGCTACATACATACATACATACATACATACACTCACACACACACACATACATACATAATTTTTTTAAAAACTGGTTTTTTAGAATCCTGAGGTCTCAAAACGTGCGTATATGTCAAAAAATCAGAAATAAAAATTTCACCTAAAACAATAGGTCCTCTATGAGGAACCAAAATCATAAATATTTGACTCTAGAGTAAAATTAATATTGATTCTCTGCAATATAAAAAAACAGCAAAAATTTCAATCTATAATGTCAATTGTTTTATGTATGAAAAAACTCAAAAATTTCACCATATATAGAGTATAATGGATATCGGCTGTCCCATTTATGAAAACATTATAAAAATTATAAAAGTTTATAAAAAATATTATAAAAGTTTCACTCGATATTAAAATTCATATTGATTGTCTACAATATGAAAAAACTGAAAAAATATATTGTTGACTGTTTTATATATGAAAAAACCCAAAAACTTTCACTATAGAGTAAAATGGACATCTTCTGTCCTATTTATGAAAAAAAAAAAATTATAAAAATTTCACTCTATAGTAAGATTTATATTGACTGTCTACATTATGAAATAAATTCAAAATTTTCAATCTATATTGCTGTCTGTTTTATTTATGAAAAAGCTAAAAAAATTTCACCATAGAGTTAAATGGATATCGCCTGTTCTATTTATGAACAATAAAAAATTATGAAAATTTCATTCTATAGTAAAATTCATATTGATTGTCTACAATATCAGTTGTGATGAATATGAAAATAGAAAATATTTAAATATTAATTATCTACAGTATGAAAAAAAATGCAAATTTTGTTAAAAAAACTGCATATCACTATATTTTATTTTCAATTATTATTTATTATCAATAATTATTTATGTTATAAAATATACCTCATTAGTTATAAATATTTATAAATAATCATGTAACTTTTTCTTAATATGAATTATAAAATTTTATTGTTAATTTTAGAAGTATAAAATTAATTCTGTTTTCATTCATTTTTAAATAAAATTAAATTGCATTTAAATCACGTATGATTAAATTTATTATAATTAACTAAATATGATTAAAATATAAAAAAATTAATGCACAAGAGTTTTTATTTGGTTAAGCCGAGCATCGCGAGGCCAATCAGCTAGTAAAATTATAATTTATAAATATTCAATAATTAAACAAAAAGTTTATTAATCAAACAAGAAACATTTGATATTAAGAAATAATAACATAAAATTAGGAAATAATAATATAAATTAGGAAAATATAGTTCACTATTAATTTAGTAAACTATAACATAAAATTAAGTAATAATTAAGTAATTAACAAATAATAATATTTATATTTTGAATATTTAAAATAACTTAAATAAGAAATCATTAGTTAGACTGAGCGAAGCTCAGAGCGAAGCTCTGAGCTGAGCTCAGTCTATTCCCTCGAAATAATGTCGAGTTTGTAACCACGATAACTCTTTAACGACATTGCCAATTGACTTCAAAATTTCACAGATGACCTTAATTGAGACAAAGAGGATCTGATTAAATTTCTAACCCATTTGGTACACACGATAAAAAATAATAGAGAAAAAACTAACTCCACATAAAAAATAGCATTTTTTAAAATTTTATATGGAAAATTTCGATGTTTACGAAAAAAAAAAAAAATTTTCACATTATCTAGGGATATTCAAGAAAACTTAAAAACATTTTAAATAAATTAATTACCCAAAAAAAAGTAAATAATTAAAAAGAATTATTACTGTAATTAAAAATTAATTTGAAATTTCACAATTTCATAATTTATAAGGAAAAAATATTGTATTATAAAAATATTGTATTATTATATAAAAAATATGGTCAAATTCTGATTGGGCGTGAATTTTTACTACCTATCTTTATAGAGAAAATATTTTTTAAGCTTTTCTAAAATTATAAAAATTTAACTTAATTATAAAAAGCAAACGGGTGACTGAAAATACGAAAAAATCAAAATTAGAAAAACAGCTTCCAAATCGGTATTTTTTTAATTCAAGACATCGACCTCAGACTTGGGTAAAAATAGCTAAGAATAAAAAATAGCTAAGCTTACATTGTACCTAATTTTTTTCAATGAAAGTAATAATTTTAGAAAAACCGGTTTTAATAGATTTCTTGGATCTGATAATTAATGATTTGAAAATTTTTTTATTGAAATTTTGACTAAGTTTACAGGCGCTGCAGTTTAGGTAAAGTTAGTTAAGATAAATCAGTTTGTTAACTTAACTTCGTTTTAAACTAACTGCGTTTACACGGACGGCGAAATTAGCTAAAAATGCAACCTTCAGATAACTGCGCCCTCTATTTTTCTACATTAATTTTTGTAGACTTTTTACCTGCTGGTAAAACAGATTTATAAATTAGGTTGGCCATACACAAATATGTCTATCCATACATATACATATATTGGTGTATGTGGCTATTGTAGAACCTGCCTAAGTTAACAAACTGATTTATCTTAACTAACTTTACCTAAACTGCAGCGCCTGTAAACTTAGTCTTTGTCACCAAAAAAAAAAACTGATACCTAATTATGTGAAAATTTTTGTCCCAAAATTTTACGCTGTGTTAGTGTAAGGCTTGTCTTGTCTCCTTTTTATTATAGTCTACGTCCTTAAATTGCGCTAGAGTAATGCTTGACGTGTCATTTTTTTATCATAGCCTACTGACTTAGGTTACGCTACTGTAAGGCTTGCCGTGTTGTTATTTTATTGTAGCCTACTTCCTTAGGTTACGCTAGTGTAAGGCTTGACGTGTTGTTATTTTATTATGGCCTACTTTCTTAGGCTACGCTAGTGTAAGGCTTGACGTGTTGTTATTTTATTATGGCCTACTTTCTTAGGTTATGTTAGTGTAAGGCTTGACGTGTAGTTATTTTATTAGAGCCTACTTCCTTAGGTTATGCTAGTGTAAGGCTTGACGTGTCATTTTTTATTATAGACTACTTCCTTAGGTGACGCTAGTGTAAGCCTTTACATGTTGTTATTTTATTATGGCCTACTTTCTTAGGTTATGTTAGTGTAAGGCTTGACGTGTCGTTATTTTATTATAGCCTTCTTACTTAGGTTACGCTACTGTAAGGGTTGACATGTTGTTATTTTATTATGACCTACTTTCTTAGGTTATGTTAGTGTAAGGCTTAACGTGTCATTATTTTATTATAGCCTACTTCCTTAGGTTATGCTAGTATAAGGCTTGACGTCTCATTTTTTATTATAGCCTACTTCCTTAGGTTACGCTAGTGTAAGGCTTGACGTGTCGTTATTTTATTATAGCCTACTTCCTTAGGTTATGCTAGTGTAAGGTTTGACGTGTCATTTTTTGTTATAGCCTACTTCCTTAGGTTACGCTAGTGTAAGGCTTGACGTGTTGTTATTTTATTATGGCCTACTTCCTTAGGTTATGCTAGTGTAAGGCTTGACGTGTTGTTATTTTATTATGGCCTACCTTCTTAGGTTATGTTAGTGTAAGGCTTGACGTATCGTTATATTATTATAGCCTACTTCCTTAGGTTATGTTAGTGTAAGGCTTGACGTGTCGTTATTTTATTATAGCCTACTGACTTAGGTTACGCTACTGTAAGGCTTGACGTCTCATTTTTTATTATAGCCTACTTCCTTAGGTTACGCTACTGTAAGGCTCGACGTGTCGTTATTTTATTATGGCCTACTTTCTTAGGTTATGCTAGTGTAAGGCTTGACGTGTTGTTATTTTATTATGGCCTACCTTCTTAGGTTATGTTAGTGTAAGGCTTGACGTATCGTTATATTATTATAGCCTACTTCCTTAGGTTATGTTAGTGTAAGGCTTGACGTGTCGTTATTTTATTATAGCCTACTGACTTAGGTTACGCTACTGTAAGGCTTGACGTCTCATTTTTAATTATAGCCTACTTCCTTAGGTTACGCTACTGTAAGGCTCGACGTGTCGTTATTTTATTATGGCCTACTTCCTTAGGTTATGCTAGTGTAAGGCTTGACGTGTTGTTATTTTATTATGGCCTACCTTCTTAGGTTATGTTAGTGTAAGGCTTGACGTATCGTTATATTATTATAGCCTACTTCCTTAGGTTATGTTAGTGTAAGGCTTGACGTGTCGTTATTTTATTATAGCCTACTGACTTAGGTTACGCTACTGTAAGGCTTGACGTCTCATTTTTTATTATAGCCTACTTCCTTAGGTTACGCTACTGTAAGGCTCGACGTGTCGTTATTTTATTATGGCCTACTTCCTTAGGTTATGCTAGTGTAAGGCTTGACGTGTTGTTATTTTATTATGGCCTACCTTCTTAGGTTATGTTAGTGTAAGGCTTGACGTATCGTTATATTATTATAGCCTACTTCCTTAGGTTATGTTAGTGTAAGGCTTGATGTGTCGTTATTTTATTATAGCCTACTGACTTAGGTTACGCTACTGTAAGGCTTGACGTCTCATTTTTTATTATAGCCTACTTCCTTAGGTTACGCTACTGTAAGGCTCGACGTGTCGTTATTTTATTATTGCCTATTTCCTTAGGTCACGCTAGTATAAGGCTTAACGTCGTTGACGTGTTGTTTTTCCTATTATATAGTATTATAATGTATATATATAGTTATTGTTTTTCTTATTATATATTTTCATATTATACACTTCCATAGGTTACGTTAGTTTAATGCTTGACGTGTCATTTTTTTACAAGAGAAAACTTCCTTAACTTATTTTAGGTTTAAGTCTTGTGGTGTCTATTTTCTATAAGAGATCATTTCCTTTGGTTATGTTAGGTTTAAGGCTTGTTATGTCGTTTTTTTTTGTGAGTATAATAATAATCCTATTGTTATGTTGGTGTAAGACTTAACCTAAAAAATTGAATATTTTCTACCTAATATTCGATTTTCTTGCCATCAAAAACCCTGCAGTAGTGGTGAAATTTAATTTTGTTATGTTTTTTAATCCGACATCTTGGAAATTCTGAAAATATTTTAGGATAAAAGATTTATTTTTTAAACATTAGTGAAGAAAATGAAATAAATTTACATGAATATGAAGAAAAAGATGAAATTCCTGAATCCTTAAATGATGACATGATTAGAAATCCATTTGAATATTTATCTGGCTACTGTTAAAATATTGATAAAATTGAATTAGGAAAAAGACAAATTGATATATGCTACGATTGGAATATAACAGACAAAAATATACCATCTAAAGATGATATTGAAAATTTAAAAAAAAATTATAAATCAGATAATTCAAACAAACAAAATTCAGATGACGAGAAAAAAAATATACAATTTACAGAAGATGAATAAGAAGTTTTAAACCGTTTACAAATAGACCCGATTAAAAATAATACATTAACATCCAATATTATCAACCGAGTAATAATACAAGGAAAAGCAGGATCAGGAAAAAGCACAGTAATAAAAGAAATGGTAAAAATGATAACATCTGCTTTCCGAGAAGATGCAGTCAAAATCGGAGCACCTACTGGCATGGCTGCTGTAAATGTATATGGAAAAACATATCACTCATTACTACGATTACCTTTAAATTATAAACAATTCGGTTCATTAGAAAATCAAAATGCCAAAAAACTACAAACTGAATTAAAAAATTTGAAATTTCTGTTTATTGACGAAATTTCATTAATAGGTTTACGTACTTTATATCAAATAGAATCACGGTGTAGAGAAATTTTTGCTAACGAAATTAATGAACCTTTTGGTGGAATAATAATATACTTATTCGGAGATTATAACCAATTAACGCCGGTAGGAGATCCGGCAATATTTAGTTCAAAAAAATTTACTGACAAAATGCAATCGCAAAGAGAACTTGTTTTTAAACAATTTCAGAAATATTTCTGTTTACAAAATGCACACCGACAAGAAGGAAATCAAACACCATATTCAAAATTATTAGATGAAATAGCAAATGCAGAATTGTCGCAGGAAAATTACGAAGCACTGCATAATAGACGAGAATCTATAATACCTAAAAACGAATTGGATATGTTTGAAAATGCAATACATTTATACCCGAAATGCATACAAGTAGATGTACATAACGAAAAACATTTGACAAACACAGGAAAGCAGTAGCTCGAATTGTAGCCACAAATGCATCTAATGTAGCCATTCGTTGTTCATATGAAAAAGCATCAGGGTTACAAAATGTTTTATACTTATCTAAAAATTGTCGTGTCATGTTACGGGCAAACTTATGGACTGAAGGAGGTTTAATAAATGGTACTTTAGGATATGTGAGAGAAATAATTTATGCTGAAAATAATTCACCACCGCAATTACCAGAAGCTATCATGGTAGAATTTGATAATTATAAAGGACCCTATTTATATAAAAATCTATTTCCAATAATACCTCTAAACCGTACATGGACACATAATAAAATACAATGCAGCCGAATACAAATACCACTTATGTTATCATATTCTATAACCATACATAAATCCCAAGGCCAAACTATTCATAAAATGTTTCTCCATATTGGAGACAGTGAAAGGCAATTAGGTACCACTTACGTAGGATTAAGTAGAGTTAAATCAATAAACGATTTAATTCTAATAAAAGATTACAACAAATATAGATACGACTCTATTCGACTATGTGCTTCTTTTAAAGACAAACAAAAATTTTTACACAAATTGAAAAACGATATTCACTAAAATATAACAATAAAATAAAAAAAATTATATTCTATTTCATACATTAATAATTCAATAAATTATATTTTTTTTCATTTATATGCCTAAATTTATTTTAAAAAACAAAACAATTACTCCTAGACCAAATAAACTATACATATATGCGATAAAATAATACTTATACAGATGATTAAATACGAAACTATTAATTTTTAACTTGGATTATTTTTAAATAAGAAATAATAATATAATGATTTAAAAAAAATTATAAAATAAATCAAAAAATTTTCTATAGCTTCGCTCAGTCTTATACTCGTCCCGGGTAATCTAGTATATAAGAACATAAAAATTGTAATACAGGACAGTCAGTGAAGATAAATCTCGCGGAGTGTACTTTAAATCGTTATTTTAATAAATTTTAGTTAACATAAAATCTTTGTGTGTTTATTTCAAAGTCTCCTGCTTCCAGACAAAACATGAGTAAGTACTTAATATTATTTTTATTATAACGCTCAGGTCAGCATTTTTATTTTATCGGAGTTTCATTCATAAGTCATTCATAAGTTCACATTGTAAAATATAGATATGTGTATTCTGCATTATTTAAATATATTTTATTATGTATAATAATTATCAATTATTTAATTATTTAACGTTATGATGAACATAACAAAGAAACCGAGAAAATACTCACCTAAATATTTTTTACCTGTTGAATCAAGGAAAATTATGGTTTGCAAAAAGTGCTTTTTCGACGCTGTCGGAGAAAAGGAACGTATTGTTAGAATAATAATCGAAAAAAATTTAATAACAAAGGAATGCTATTTGTAGCAGATTTAAGAGGAAAAGCTATACCCCGAATAAAACTCCAGTGACAAAAATAGAGGAAGTTTTAGGCCATATACGCAAATTTCCAGCTTTTGTAAGTCATTACTATAGAAGACATACATCTGTAAAATATTTATGTTCAGGACTTACATTAGCCAATAATGTAAAAATTTTAACTGCAACGAAACTGAAACACAAGGTGAAAAACCAGTATCTATATTCATTTATAGGAAACTGTTTAAAACAACTAAGTTAAAATTCAAGCCACCTCAACTAGATACTTGCCATAAATGTGATGTTTTAGCAGCAAAAATTAAATAAGCTATAAATGAAACTGACAAAAAAGAAACTGAAATTGAAAAATATAACTATTTACAGAATGCTAAAGATGCTTATGATAAAAAAAGTTTAGATAAAAAAAATTCTCCTTCCGATAAGAAATTTAAAGTTTGCTCATTTGATTTACAACAATGTTTACCAACTCCAATGTTGCATTCGAATGTTTCATTTTACTAGCGGCCATTGTGGACTTATAATCTTACAATTAATAATATGAATGAAAAAAAACGCAATAATGTAAGTGGCGCGAGGGAATCGGAAAAAGAAGCCCTTGTAAAATAGGTAGCTGTTTACAGAAATTTATCAACAATTTACCCAATAATATTGAACACGTCATTTTTTAACCTGATTCTTACTTAGGTCATAATAAAAACAATTACATAGCAGCCATGTTTTTTGCATTGATTCAAAATCATCTGCACATAAAAGTTATTGATCATAAATCTTTACTGCCTGGCCATACTCTTATGTAATGTGATTCCGACCTTTCAGTAATTGAACGCGCTAAAAAAATTGAAGGATTTTCAGTACAATCTCCTGAAGACTGGTATAACTTAGTTCGAAAAGTGAGTGAAAAGAATCCATTTAATGTTGTTAAAATAGATTAGAACAACATTTTTTATTTTTAAAAACTATTTAATGGTAATAGTCCTATGGTTTTGAGGCATAAAAATTGCCATAAACAAAAAATTAAGTGAAAAAATATATTCGATAGATTAGATGTGAAAATGATCAACATAGTAAGTTTATTTATAAAAATAGTTTACACGAAACAGAAAATTTTCAAACAGCTAATTTTATAAGAAAAGGAAAAGAAAATAATATGATAAAAGATGCTCTTAGTGCACATAACCTTTCCCACCATTTAGTGTCGCATACACGCGAGACAAATGAGGTATCGTATTAGCAATTTTACACACGCTTTTCTTATATAAATTTAGACGTAACAATAAAATATGTGTCGGTGGTCTTAGGTATGACAAAATCAGAAATAAAAAAAATTTCTTACTGTGGTAAAATTCATATAGGCCGTTTACAATATGAAAAAACTGAAAATATTGCTCTTATATTTTTGGTGGTTTTATATTTAAAACTTCGAAAAATTTCCTCTATTATGAAATATCTGCCGGCGGTCCCAAGTTTGAAAAAATCAAAAATTGAAAAAAATTGATACTTTGGTAAAATTCATATAGGCCGTTTGTAGTATGAAAAAATCCAAATACTTCAATTAATATTATCGGTTTTTTTTTTTTTTTTTTTTTAAGGGAAATATGTGAATATTGCATCAGCCATGGAGTGTTTGCGGGCCTTAAAGACCCGCAAATTTCCATGATCGCCCAGTTGTACAAAGTGTACAACTGGGAGACTACCAGCGACCGCGGTCGCCGGCTACGCCCCAGATTCTTACTGGATAAACACACTTTAAACCCCCCGCGCTTGTTTGTCCCAAACCGGAACTCCCTTTTCAGGTATAACTTCAGTTTGGGACGCGCAGCCTAGGCAGCTGGCCGCTGCCTTCCCCCCTGCCTAGGGGCAGGAGAGCTCTCTACGATAGAAACCCCTCCTCCTTCTTCTCCGACAAGGTGGTCCTTACGTACTCTGCTACTTTGTTCCAGTTTTCGGAACTCCGTAGCATTTCCGGGACCACCGTCTCCGGCCTCCAAATTAGGAAGGGCGGGCGCCCCTCCGCGTAGCGCACACATTCGAAGAATGTGTGCTCTACTGTATCATCCACGCCCGGACAGTGCAAGCACTTCTTTGTTGCCACCTTATGCCAATGCTTCAACATGACACGGAAATACCCGTGTCCAGTTAAGAACTGGGTAAGGTAGAAATCCACCTCCCCATGCTGTCGTCCCATCCATGCCTGCAGGTCTGAGATCAGTCTGCGCGTCCATAGGGCATTTTTCTCTTGGTTCTTTTTCCATCATTTCTTCCATGCTTTCATACAGTTAAAGCGGGCGCGAGTGGAAGCCACTTCGCGCTCATTTACGCTCTCATAGATGAATTTCCGCTCCAACGCTAGCAGGTCAATGGGTATCACCGAAGCAACAACCTGGATCGCCTCTAGAGATACCGTGTGGTATCCGCAGGCGATCCTCACTGCCGCTTGCCTCTGTACCGACGATATTTTTCGTCTGTACTTGGCAGTTTCTGTGGTCTTCGCCCAGACTTCTGATCCGTAGAGCAGGACAGAGTTGACGACTGACATTAGGAGCCTTCGCTTCCCTGGTTTGGGTCCCCCAATCTTGGCCATGAGCCTTGACAGGGAGGATGCGGCCGACGCTGCCTTTTCACACGACCTCTGAAATTGCTCCCCAAGCTGAACTCCCAGGTATTTCACCGATGTTCTGGTTCGGATCGTGTGAGGGTTCCCGCCGTCGTCGATAATTACATCGAAGTCGGTAGGAACCCTTCGACGGGTCAGCAGTACGATCTCCGTTTTTGGGATCGCAAGCTGAAGCCCGTGATCGCCCATCCAGAGGTTGATCCGTCTCATGACTAGATTCAACCTCTCCTGGGTAACTTCCATGTCCCTGCCAGTTATGGTCAGGGCCACGTCGTCGGCGTACCCGATCAGGGAAACTCCTTCCGGGAGGTGGACGCACAACAAGCCATCGTAAAAGGCATTCCACAGATCAGGTCTGAGAACCGAACCTTGCGCGATGCCTGCACTCAAAACCCTTTCACGCCTTCCGTCGAGCGTGTCGTAGAGCAGTCTCCGGTCTCGCAGGTAATCCTTTAGTATGTTACCCAGATACCTTGGTATCCGGAAATCGTACTCGAGGGACCGGATCATGTCATCCCACCAGGCCGAGTTGAAAGCGTTTATGACGTCCAGCGTTACCAAAAGGACGCCCTTGCGAATTGCAGGCCGCTTTTCCCTCTCAGCCTCTACGGTATCCACGACACGCCGAATGGCGTCTATCGTGGAATGCCCTTCACGAAAACCATGCTGCTCCTCAGAGAGACCACCGCCCTCCTCGATTGCCCTTCTGAGCCTTGCTTGGAGCAAGCTCCCCATCACCTTACCAATGGTATTTAACATACACAAAGGTCTGTAAGATGATGGAGAGTCCGGGGCTCCCCCCTTTCCCTTGTTCAAGAGCACGAGACGTGCCACCTTCCACTGCTTTGGGAATACTCCAGCCACCAAACAAGCATTGAACATGCTTAACAGGATACCAGGGATTACTTTGACCGCTCTTTTGAGCACTTCCGCCGTTATTTCGTCCGGCCCCGGCGCCTTGCCATTTTTCATGGCCTTTATGGCCTTGACCATCTCGCCTTCGCTGAACAGCGGCACTTCCTCCCTGGGTATCACCTCAACCGGGTTTTCCCGGATGGGCCTTTCAGACAAGAGAGCACAGTCGGCGCCATGTCCATCATGTTGTCGGACCCCCGGTTCAATTTGCCCATTACGACTTTGTAACCTAGGCCCCAGGGGTCCTTGTTTACATCTTCGCGTAATGAACGCAGACATCGAGCCTTGCTTTAACGGATGGCCATGGCCAGTCGGTGTTTGGCGTCCTTATGTTCCTGAGAAAGAACGGCGGCCTCAGGTCTGTCCCGTGCTCTTTGCGCCTTTCGTCGTGTCCTGTGGCATTCCTTCCGTAGCTCAGCTATTTCGGGGGTCCACCAGTACACTAGCTTTCTCCCTTTCCAGGGCCTGCGGCGAGGCATGAAGGCATCACAAGCCCAGCATAATAGAGACGTTACTTTCTTAACTAAGATTTCAGCCTCATGGGGACTTGTGGCTTCTCCATGCCAAGCGGGGATGGACGCTGATACGATTCGAAGATACTTTTCGAATCTGTCTTCGTCCATTTTTGGGACGTTCCAACCCAAGGGGCGCCTCCTGTACGGAAGTCGTTGTGAGGTTATTTCCAATACCCGGAAGGCGATGTAATGATGATCACTACCATTGTATTAATCATCCATCACCCTCCAGTCGCCTATTCTCTCAGACGCAGCTTCTGTAGCGAAGGTTATGTCCGGGATAGAGACACCCCAACCCGGCAAACACCCCAACCCGGCAAAAAATATTATCGGTTATTTATTTTATATATGAAAAAACTCAAAAAAATTTCATCTATACTAAAATATATGTTGGCGGTCCCAGGGTTTTCGACCAATAACTTCTGCAAATAAAAATTTGGCCTCCTGTAATATGAAAAAACCAAAAATTTTTGTATTATAATTTATATATGAAAATATTTAAAAAAATTTTCCTCCATAATAAATTATATGTCGGTGGTCTCAAGTATGAAAAAGTCAAAAATTCAAAAAATATCACTTTGTAATAAAATTTATATAAGCCAACTATAATATGAAAAAATGCAAATAATTCTCTTATCTTCTCGGTGGTTTTATATATGAAACTTAAAAAATTTTTTTCTATTATAAATAATATGTCAGAGGTCCCAAGTATGAGATAGTTGAAAATTAAAAAAATGTCTCTTTGTAATAAAATTCATATAAGCCATCTTCATTATGAAAAAAAAACCAATATTTGAATTTATATTATCAATGGTTTTATTTATAAAAAAATTCAAAAAAATTTCCTCTACAATAAATTATATGTCGGTGGTCCCAAGTATAAAAAGTCAAAAATTGAAAAATATTTCACTCCGTAGTTAAATATAAATTGGCCTCCTTTAATATGAAAAAACTAAACATTTTACTCTTATAATCAAAGGTGGTTTTATTTATGAAAATACTCAAAAAAATTTTCCTCTATAATAAATTACATGTCGGCGGTCCTAAATATGAAAAAGTCAAAAGTTCAAAAAAAATTTACTTCGTAATAAAATTCATATAAGCCATTTACAATATGCAAAAAAACTGAAAATATTTAAATTTATATTATCTACTAGCTGATTGGCCTCGCGATGCTCGGCTTAACCAAATAAAAACTCTTGTGCATTAATTTTTTTATATTTTTATATTATCGGTTATTTATTTTATATATGAAAAAACTCAAAAAAATTTCATCTATACTAAAATATATGTTAGCGGTCCCAGGGTTTTCGACCAATAACTTCTGCAAATAAAAATTTGGCCTCCTGTAATATGAAAAAACCAAAAATTTTTGTATTATAATTTATATATGAAAATATTTAAAAAAATTTTCCTCCATAATAAATTATATGTCGGTGGTCTCAAGTATGAAAAAGTCAAAAATTCAAAAAATATCACTTTGTAATAAAATTTATATAAGCCAACTATAATATGAAAAAATGCAAATAATTCTCTTATCTTCTCGGTGGTTTTATATATGAAACTTAAAAAATTTTTTTCTATTATAAATAATATGTCAGAGGTCCCAAGTATGAGATAGTTGAAAATTAAAAAAATGTCTCTTTGTAATAAAATTCATATAAGCCATCTTCATTATGAAAAAAAAACCAATATTTGAATTTATATTATCAATGGTTTTATTTATAAAAAAATTCAAAAAAATTTCCTCTACAATAAATTATATGTCGGTGGTCCCAAGTATAAAAAGTCAAAAATTGAAAAATATTTCACTCCGTAGTTAAATATAAATTGGCCTCCTTTAATATGAAAAAACTAAACATTTTACTCTTATAATCAAAGGTGGTTTTATTTATGAAAATACTCAAAAAAATTTTCCTCTATAATAAATTACATGTCGGCGGTCCTAAATATGAAAAAGTCAAAAGTTCAAAAAAAATTTACTTCGTAATAAAATTCATATAAGCCATTTACAATATGCAAAAAAACTGAAAATATTTAAATTTATATTATCTACTAGCTGATTGGCCTCGCGATGCTCGGCTTAACCAAATAAAAACTCTTGTGCATTAATTTTTTTATATTTTTATATTATCGGTTATTTATTTTATATATGAAAAAACTCAAAAAAATTTCATCTATACTAAAATATATGTTAGCGGTCCCAGGGTTTTCGACCAATAACTTCTGCAAATAAAAATTTGGCCTCCTGTAATATGAAAAAACCAAAAATTTTTGTATTATAATTTATATATGAAAATATTTAAAAAAATTTTCCTCCATAATAAATTATATGTCGGTGGTCTCAAGTATGAAAAAGTCAAAAATTCAAAAAATATCACTTTGTAATAAAATTTATATAAGCCAACTATAATATGAAAAAATGCAAATAATTCTCTTATCTTCTCGGTGGTTTTATATATGAAACTTAAAAAATTTTTTTCTATTATAAATAATATGTCAGAGGTCCCAAGTATGAGATAGTTGAAAATTAAAAAAATGTCTCTTTGTAATAAAATTCATATAAGCCATCTTCATTATGAAAAAAAAACCAATATTTGAATTTATATTATCAATGGTTTTATTTATAAAAAAATTCAAAAAAATTTCCTCTACAATAAATTATATGTCGGTGGTCCCAAGTATAAAAAGTCAAAAATTGAAAAATATTTCACTCCGTAGTTAAATATAAATTGGCCTCCTTTAATATGAAAAAACTAAACATTTTACTCTTATAATCAAAGGTGGTTTTATTTATGAAAATACTCAAAAAAATTTTCCTCTATAATAAATTACATGTCGGCGGTCCTAAATATGAAAAAGTCAAAAGTTCAAAAAAAATTTACTTCGTAATAAAATTCATATAAGCCATTTACAATATGCAAAAAAACTGAAAATATTTAAATTTATATTATCTACTAGCTGATTGGCCTCGCGATGCTCGGCTTAACCAAATAAAAACTCTTGTGCATTAATTTTTTTATATTTTAATCATATTTAGTTAATTATAATAAATATAATCACACGTGATTTAAATCCAATTTAATTTTATTTAAAAATGAATGAGAACAGAATTAATTTTATACTTCTAAAATTAACAAGAAAATTTTAAAATTCATATTAAGAAAAAGTTACATAATTATTTATAAATATTTATAACTAATGAGGTATATTTTATAACATAAATAATTATTGATAATAAATAATAATTGAAAATAAAATATAGTGATATGCAGTTTTTTTAACAAAATTTTCAGTTTTTTTCATATTGTAGATAATTAATATTTAAATATTTTCTATTTTCATATTCATCACAACTGATATTGTAGACAATCAATATGAATTTTACTATAGAATGAAATTTTCATAATTTTTTATTGTTCATAAATAGGACAGGCGATATCCATTTCACTCTATGGTGAAATTTGTTAGCTTTTTCATAAATAAAACAGCCAGCTATATAGATTGAAAATTTTGAATTTTTTTCATAATGTAGACAGCCAATATAAATTTTACTATAGAGTGAAATTTTTATAATTTTTTATTTTTCAATTAATAGTACAGCCGATATCCATTTTACTCTATGCTGACATTTTCGGGATTTTCCATATATAAAACAACTAACAATAAAGATTGAAATTTTTGCTGTTTTTTTATATTTTAGACAATCAATATGAATTTTACTCTGGAGTGAAATATTTATTATTTTTTTTTTTTTCATAAATAGGACAGAAGATGTCCATTTTACTCTATAGTGAAATATTTTGGGTTTTTTCATATATAAAACAGTCAAAAATATACATTCAAATTTTTTCAGTTTTTTCATATTGTAGACAATCAATATAAATTTTACTATCGAGTGAAACTTTTATAATATTTTTTATAAACTTTTATAATTTTTATAATGTTATCATAAATGGGACAGCCGATATCCATTATACTCTATATATGGTGAAATTTTTGAGTTTTTTCATAAATAAAACAATTAACATTATAGATTGAAATTTTTGCTGTTTTTTTATATTGCAGAGAGTCAATATTAATTTTACTCTAGAGTGAAATATTTATGATTTTGGATTCTCATAGAGGACCCATTGTTTTAGGTGAAATTTTAATTTCTGATTTTTTGACATTACGCATGTTTTGAGACCTCAGAATTCTAAAAAACCAGTTTTAAAAAAAATTATGTATGTGTGTGTGTGTGAGTGTATGTATGTATGTATGTATGTAGCACTGTCTCCGGTGATATTTCACAACCAGTATGACATTAAGACCTATTTTTTTTATAAAATTTTTTTCAACAAAATATTTCCAGGTATTTTTTTTTTTTTTTAATTTGGATGTAATACCTCATTTTTATCCATGCAAGTAAATTTTTGTAGTATTTTCATATTGTAAACAGTTAATATGAATTTTACTATACAATTAAATTTAAAAAATTTTTTTGATTTCATTGACCTGGACTGGGCATAATTGTTAAATGAATTATATTAAATTAAATTGTCAAAATTTAAAAATCAAAATAAATAATATATATATATTAGAAAATATGGGCGATTAATAGAAATAACTAATAATTTAATATTAAAAATTTTTGTTTTTTTTATTCTTAGGACTGCCGATACCTATCATATTTCATAATGAATTTTTTTGAGTTTTTTCATATATAAATAGCCGAAAATATACATGGTAAATTTTTTAGTTTTTTCATATTGTAAACCACCAATATGAAGTTTGCTATACAGTTAAATATTTCTAATTTTTTTTTCATTCTTAGGACTGCTGATATCTATATTATTACATCGTGAAATTTTTTTAATTTTTCATATACAAAATAGCCAGAAATATAGATTGAAATTTTTGTAATTTTTTCATATTGTAAACAGCTAATATAAATTTTACTATACAGCTAAATTAAAAATATTTTTATTTTTTTCATTCTTAAGACTGCCGATAACTATTTTATTTCATAGTGAAATTTTTTGAGTTTTTTCATATATCAAATAGCCGACAATATAGATTGAAATTTTTGTAGTTTTTTCATATTGTAAACCGACAATATGAATTTTACTATACAGTTAAATTCTTAAAATTTTTGTTTTTTTCTATTATTCTTAGGACTGCCGATGTCTATATTATTTCATATTCAAATTTTTGAGTCATTTCATATATAAAATAAAAGAGATTCGGGGCAAATAACTCCTTGGAAAAAAAGCTATCTTTTTTAATTTTAGCTCACGGCACAGAGTTACAACATTTTAAAGCTAAGAAGTACAAAATTTAAAAACTCAAAAATTGGTCATTTTCATCACTTCATATCTTAAAATGGTTTGTATTAAAATATAAAAACCAAAATGCTTTGTTTTTATTAAACGCATTTCTAAAGCAGCTTTTTTGTTTGTTTTTTATTTAATGTATTCATTAAAAAGAAATAGCAAAAAAAAGACTTAGAGTCCGATTTATTGAGTTATTGGGTTTATTCATTGAAATAATAGTATTGAATTTAGCAGAAACTATACTTTACTTTAATTTTTTTATCTAAAACAATCCTGTTTTATAGAAATGTTGTAATTTCAATTGTTTTTATGCAATATTAGCACTAAATTATTAGTATTGAATTTAGAAAAATATACCCAACTTAAATGTTTTCGAATATTGTCCGGTTTTATAGAAATCTTGTAATCTCAAATATTTTTATGCAATGATAGCATTGAAATATGTCTTAAATTTAGCGAAATGTACCCCGCTTTCAATTTTTTCGAATAATAGCCTGTTTTTTAGAACAGTTGTAATTTCAATTGTATTGAAAAATTAGTAATTAATTTAGCAGAAACTATACCTCACTTTAGTTTTATTTCGAAAAGTTTCCTATTTTATAGAAAAGTTGTAATTTCAATCGTTTTTATGCAATTATAATAGTATTGATATATTATAGTATTGAATTTATCAAAATTTACCCAACTTAAATGTTTTTGAATTCCGTCGTGTTTTATAGAAATGTTGTAATTTCAAATGTTTTTATGCAATGATAGCATTAAAATATCAGTATTGAATTTAGCAAAATATACCCAACTTAAATGTTTTCAAATATTGTCCTGTTTTATAGAAATCTTGTAATTTCAAATATTTTTCTGCAATGATAATTAGTATTGAATTTAACAGAAAATAGAAATTATACCCCTCTTTAATATTTTTTTCGTTAACAACTTAAGAAGATAAACTCATATTGATTGTCCACAATTTGAAAAACATCTAAAAAATTTAAAATATATTGTCAGGTGTATTATAGCAGAAACTATACGCTATTCTATATATTTTTCTAATAGTGTCCTCTTTTATATGAAAATTGGAATTTCAAATATTTTTATGCAATGATTGCATTGAAATATTTTTATTGACTTTAGCAGAAACTCTACGTCATTCTGAATTTTTTTCGAATAGTGTCCTGTTTTATATAAAAGTTTAAATTTAAAATATATTTTTGCAATGATAGCATTGAAAATTTTTTATTGACTTTAGCAGAAACTATACGCCATTCTAAATTTGTTTCGATTAGTCGTCCTGTTTTATATAAAAATTGTAATTTAAAATGTTTTTATGGAATGTTAGCATAGAAATATATTTATTGACTTTAGCAGACACTATATGCCATTCTAAATTTTTTTCGATTAGTCGTCCTGTTTTATATAAAAGTTGCATCTTAAAATATTTTTGTGCAATGATTGCATTGAAATATTTTTATTGACTTTAGCAGAGACTATATGCCATTCTAAATTTTTTTCGATTAGTGTCTTGTTTTATATAAAAGTTGTAATTAAAAATGTTTTTATGCAATGATAGCATAGAAATGTTCCTAACTGGTCACGGTTATTTCCGCGTCAGGCTTTTCAAGTGGCGCAAGGTGACATCTCCAGAATGCTTGCATTGCCCGGGCGAGCTGGATACCGCTGAGTACACCTTTTTTGGGTGTCCTCGCTTCGCTGAAGGGCGACCGCACTTCGATGAATGGAGGCCGTAAGGAGTCGTCCCGGAAATGCTGCGCAGTACCGCTAACTGGTACAGTGTGGCAGAGAGTACGGGCGACGCTGATTAAAAAAAAGGAGGAAGGTTTCCTCTCGTAGGAAAATCTCTTTTATTGACAGGGTATGGCGAAGAAATGCCTTGGCTGCATTGTTTCCGGACCGAAGTAATACCTAAACAGGGAGTCCCGGTCCGTATTCTATGATATTGTCATAAATGCAGGAGGGTGGGGAGTTTAGTGGATATTGTAATTCCTCCTCAATTGTGTATATCTGGGTCCCTTTTTAAAGGAGGCCCAAAAAAAAAAAAAAAAAAGCATAGAAATATTTTTATTGACTTTAGAAGAAACTATATGCTATTCTAAATTTTTTTCGATTACTGTCCTGTTTTATATAAAAGTTGGAATTTCAAATATTTTTATGCAATGACAGCATTTAAATTTTTTTTTTTTTTATTTTAGCTGAAACTGTACATCATTTTAAATTTTTTTCTTATAGTCTCCTGTTTTATACAAAAGTTGTAATTATAAATATTTTTATGCAATGATTGTATTGAAATATTTTTGTAATCTCAAAAATTTTTATGCAATGATAGCATTGAAATATTTTTATTGACTTTGGCAGAAACTATACGCCATTTTAAATTTTTTTCGATTAGTTTACCGTTTTATATAAAAGTTGCAACTTAAAATATTTTTATGCAATGATTTCATTGAAATATTTTTATTGACTTTAGCAGAATCTATACGCCATTATAAATTTTTTTCTAATAGTCTCCTGTTTTATATAAAAGTCGCAACTTAAAATATTTTTGTTCAATGATTGCATTAAAATATTTTTATTAACTTTAGCAGAAATTATACGCCATTCTAAATTTTTTTTAATAGTCTCCTGTTTTATACAAAATTTGTAATTATAAATATTTTTATGCAATGATAGCATTGAAATTTTTTTATTTACTTTAGCAGAAATTATACGCCATTCTAAATTTTTTTTAATAGTCTCCTGTTTTATACAAAATTTGTAATTATAAATATTTTTATGCAATGATAGCATTGAAATTTTTTTTATTGTCTTTAGCAGAAACTATACGCCATTATAAATTTTTTTCCAATAGTCTCCTTTTTTATAGAAAAGTTGGAATTTTAAATATTTTTATGCAATGATTGCATTGAAATATTTTTGTAATTTCAAATATTTTTATGCAATGATAGCATTGAAATTTTTTTATAGACTTTAGCAGAAATTATACGCCATTCTAAATATTTTTCGATTAGTGTCCTGTTTTAAATAAAAGTTGTAATTTCAAATATTTTTATGCAATGATAGCATTGAAATTTTTTTTATTGTCTTTAGCAGAAACTATACGCCATTATAAATTTTTTTCCAATAGTCTCCTTTTTTATAGAAAAGTTGGAATTTCAAATATTTTTATGCAATGATTGCATTGAAATATTTTTGTAATTTCAAATATTTTTATGCAATGATAGCATTGAAATTTTTTTATAGACTTTAGCAGAAATTATACGCCATTCTAAATATTTTTCGATTAGTGTCCCCTGTTTTATACAAAATTTGTAATTATAAATATTTTTATGCAATGCTAGCATTTAAATTTTTTTTTTTGATTTTAGCTGAAAGTGTACATCATTTAAAATTTTTTTCTAATAATCATTTGGATGTTGGCAGTCCTAGTTATGAAAAAATAAATTTAAAAAAATGTTTTAGATGTCCGTAGTTCTAGTTATGAAAAAATATTAACAAAAATAATTTGGATGTCGGCAGTCCTAGTTATGAGAAAATAAAAAAAAATTTTAGGTTAAAGTATTGGGTTAAATGAACTTTTGAATTCAATTATTTTAGTTTCTCTATGTCCCTCTTTGAAATAATTTTATTGATGTTAGCAGAAAATATATCTCATTCTACATTTTTTTCTAATAGTGTCCTGCTTTATACAAAAGTTGGAATTTCAAATATTTTCATGCAATGATTGCATTGAAATATTTTTATTGACTTTAGCAAAAACTATACGTCATTCTACATTTTTTTAAATTGTGTCCTGTTTTAAAGAACAGTTGGAATTTCAAATATTTTTATGCAATGATTGCATTGAAATATTATTATTGACTTTTGCAGAAACTATATGTCATTTTACATTTTTTTATAATAGTGTCATGCTTTATACAAATGCTGGAATTTCAAATATTTTTATGCAATGTTAACATTGAAATATTTTTATTGATTTTGGCAGAAACTGTACACCATTCTAAATTTTTTAGAATAATGGTTTGTTATATATAAAAATTGGTATTTCAAATATTCTTATGCAATGTTAATATTGAAATATTTTTATTCACTTTGACAGAAACTATACGTAATTCTAAATTTTTTTGAATAACGCTCTGTTATATATAAAAATTGGGATTTTAAATATTTTTATGCAATGTTAATGTTGATATATATTTTTAAAAAATAATATATGAAAAAATTCAAAAAATTTCATCGAATAAGGAATTTGATATCGATATTATAAAAAAATATTTCAATGTTAACATTACATAAAAATATTTGAAGTCTAAAAAATAAAAAAAAAAATAATTTGGATGTCGACAGTCCTAGTTATGAGAAAATAAGAAAAAAATTTTTCTAGATGTCGGCAGTCCTAGTTATAAAAAATAAAAAAAAAAAATTTTTTAAGATGTCGGCAGTCCTAGTTATGAAAAAAAAATTTTAGATGTCGGCAGTCCTAGTTATGAGAAAATAAAAAAAAAATAAATTTTTAGACGTCGCACAGTGGGGCAAAACGGTCAAAAATCGCTCTTGGACTCAATTTTTGAGCTATTCACTTATAACCGATTTTAAACTACTTCAAGAAGTATCTTATTTCATGTGTCACTGCGGCTTTTTTGATTTTTTTTTACTAATTAGCTGTCAGCCAAAAGCGCAAATTTAACAAAATTTCAAAATTACCGAAAATTTAAAAAATTTATACTTTGAATTTAAAGTGTATTACACTTAATTTTTTTACCTTTTACTCAATCTTTATATAAGGGATAATTGAGTTATATATATTTTATATATATATTCTGTATATATATATATATTTCTGGATAAATTTTTATAGAAAGAGAAAAACATTGGAATTTGAAGTAAAACTGAAATTATTTATGCAATATTTATGCCAGAATATATATTTTAAATATATGTAACGCAATTATCCCTTATATATACGTTGAGTAAACAGTAAAAAAATTAAGTGTAAAACACTTTAAATTCGAAATCTCCTATATATATTAAAATGAAATAATCGAAAAAATTGATTATTTTTAATATTATTCAGCAATCATTTATGAAGAGCTGCATGGACGAAAATACATGAAAGTTGTTTCAAATTAATCTTTAAAGAAATATCCCCATCCGATTTTTTTATTTTTAAAAAATATTCAATAGATTTTGAGATATCAATCTCAGAAGTTAGTGGTCGAAAACATAAAAAAATTTAATTTTTTTTTACTAACACTGATTTTTCTCAGAATCTAAGGGGTTTTTCGAAATTAGCTTTAGTGCATATTATTCCTTGGAAAAAATGCTATCGATTTGATGTATTTATTTTTTTTAATTTGAGTTCTCAGTTTGGAGTTACAACGGTTTGAAGCAGTTTAAAGTAGTTTAAATTTAAAAACTCAAAAAGTTGTCATTTTCGCCACTTAATTACTTAAAATGGATTGTATCAAAATGTAGAAACCCAAGTACATTCTATTAAGTAAAAGATTTTCTAAAGGAACTTTGTTTACTTTTTTATTTAATGCATTAATTGAGGAGAAATAGCAAAAAAACTATTTAGAACCATTTTTTTTTTTTTCTCATAACTAGGACTGCCAACATCTAATAGTATTTTAAGTATCAAGGGCGTAAAGGTTTCGGCACTAGCGTGAGCACTAGCACGAGTGCTCGGCAAAGCCGGGCACGAGTGATAAGTGTTCACGCTCGTGTCTAAAGTATTTCGCCCATGATGCTTACACTATTTTTTGCCCACCTAGGCGTAGAAAGAGTTCAGAAAATTCTTTAAACACAAGTTTTACGCCCGGGAGGGCAAAAAAAAATTTTTTTTTATTTTTTCATAACTAGGACTGTCGACATCTGAAAAAATTTTTTTTTTATTTGCTCTTAACTAGGACTGCTGACATCTAAAAATTATTTTGTTTTTGTTTTCTCATAACTAGGACTGCCGACATCTAAAAATTTTTTTTTTTTTATTTTCTGATAACTAGGACTACCGACGGACAGTGGGGCAAAATGGTCAAAAATCGCTCTTGGACTCAATTTTTGAGCTATTCACTTAAAACCGGTTTCACACTACATCTAGAAGTATCTAATTTCATGTGTCACTGCGGCTTTTTTGATATTTTTTTTTACTAATAAGCTGTCGGCGAGGCTGTCAGCCAAAAGCGCAAATTTAACAAAATTTCAAAATTAGCAAAAATTTTAAAATTTTATATTTTGAATTTAATTAATCAATTTTTTCGATTATTTCATTTTAATATATATAGGATGGTTTTATATTAAAAAAACTTAAAAAATTTTCCTCTGTAATATTTATATGTCGGCGGGCCCGAGTAAGAAAAAATTTAACTCCGTAATGTAAAAATTTAACTCCGCCAAATGTAAAATTGCGGCTAGCAATAAGCAGTCGTCGAACCAAGCATCGAGTATTTTTTATACGTGTCATCCAAGACAATCAGTCGCGTGTGTCATATGTCTAATATGTGAACGCGTTTATCATACATCAGACTTTTTAAAAATAAAAAACATAAAATTCATCACTAATTTATTTGTTATTTGTAATAATCATGATGATTTCGATCTAATCTTAAATATTGATGAAAGTGGTTTGACAAATAATACGCGATTTCTTCTCGCTCAAACAAAACTATATGAAAGAGAAAGATACAAAGACGAACTTAATAAAAGCATTGATGCTTCGGTTTCTAACTCTGATACAACTCACAATTCAACTATTCTTTGTAGTGATGATGATTGGGTCACCCTTAAATCAGAAAATATTTTACAAAAACAACTCATTGCTGAATTAGAAGAAAAAAATTTACTGTTACGTGAAAAAATCGATCATTTAAGCAAGAAAACTGATGAAAGGACGTATGTAGAAGTTATTAACTCAGAAAAAGAACATTTAACTAAAAATTTTCCTAAAATTATTATTTGCCCTAAAAATAAAGAAACAAATAATATCAATGATTCTTATAAAAACATCACTTCTTTTCTGCAGAAAAATACTACATTACCAATTGATGGAGTATTTGCTAATGATAAAAAAGGACAAATAGTAGTTAAATGTGCTACAAAAGAAGCGACTGATAGGATAGAAGATATTCTTAAAAAAGAATATATAAACAACGAATATGAGATTAACCTTGAAAAAAAGAACAACCCAAGGATAAAAGTCATTGGCATTGACAATGAACTAGCCTTGGTTGAACTAGAAGAAGACATAAATAATAGAAATTTCTATTGTTATGATAGTAAATGCAAAGTCTTACATACTTATAAGAATAAATATATTACATACACAGCAATCCTTGAGCTCACAAATGAGTTATATTCACATATTCATAACAGAGATTTCTTTATTTACGTGGGTCATAAATACTGCAAATGTTTCACTGATTTTAACATCTCCCTTGTAAAAAATGTGGTAGTTTCACTCATAGTTATAAAAAATGTTTAAATACTGAAATTTGTATCAGTTGCGGTGGTAAACACTCACTAGAGAATTGTAAAAGTGATAAAATAAAATGTGTCAACTGTTCATTTCTTAATAAAAAATACAATAACAAAGCCAGACTTGACATTAATCATTCAATTACTGAAACTAATAAATGTAATTGCCTAAAAAATAAAATTAAACTGGTCATTGATAACACTGACTTTTTTAAATGGCATTAAAAACTATGCTAAAAAACCTGCACCAAAACAAGCTTCTAATAATAAACACAAAAATACTAACCCAAACAAGAAATCATCAAATAAAAGTTCAACGACCAAGAATTGATCTCTGATACTTATGAAGATTCTTATTGTGCAGTGAATAAATTTTTTGAAGATAATGAAGAATTAAGTTTAGAAAGTGTTATAATTGAAACAGAAAGTGATAACATAAAATCTTTTAATAATCTTTTTAAATTTTGTAACTTTACTATAATGAATGTTCACATTAGAAGCATAAATGCTAATATAGAAGAGCTTGAACTATTAATAAGTAAATTAAAATCTTTGCCTACTATTATAGTTTGTTCTGAGACATGGCATCTTCCATGTCCTATCTTGAACGGTTATAAAATGTACTATAATAATTCAAATATCAATAAAGCAGATGGGTCTGTTATATTTATTAAATCTAATGTTGAACACCAAACTATGCTTGAGGAAATAATTATAAATCCTAAAAGTAAGAAAAAAACTTCAGTTAATTTTCGAAGTATTCTGTTACAACTAAATAACAGAAACTTTAAAATTACATCTACATACAGATGTCATGATATCAAAAAAGAAGATTATATTAAATCACTTAAGAAATTTTTAATTAATAATAAGAATAGTAAAAATCATATCATAGTTGGTGACTTCAACATTGACTTATTATCCAGTGATACAAATAGTGAAGATCTTATTAACAATTTCTTTGAATATGAATTTATTCCTTATTTTAATAACATTACAAGACCGAGTTCGACTAACGTTCACGGTGGTACTTGTATTGATAACATGTTCATTAAATCTGAATTTAATAACTTCACCTCACATAAATTAAAAGAATCATTTACTGATCACTATCTCCTATTTTTATCAATTGATTTAAGTCACTCATCTGTCAATAATAGTAATAGTTATGAATTTATTGATTATAAAAAAATGCTCAATCTAGCATCCTGTTTTGACTGGAACTCAGTTTTAAAAATTCCAGATCCTGACCATGCTCTTGATTATCTTATTAAAGCGATTAAATATACTGTTGAAAATTCAACAAAAATCAAAAACAATAATAAAAACAATAAAAATAAAAAAAGGCAACCTTGGATCACCTCTGGTATACTAAAATCTTCTACCTTTTAAATTTAAACTCTATAAGAATCATAAAGATGATCCTGAAAATTTATCTCTTAAAAAACAATACCAAACTTATTTAACAAAATTTAAAAAAATTCTTGCTAGTACTAAATCAAAGTATCTCAGTGATCAAATAAATAAGAGATTAAATAATGCTAGAAAACTATGGCAATTTATAAGTTCTAGAATTAACACTAAACAAAAAACTACCAATAATGTTAATTACATCATTAATGAAAATAATAAAAAAATATTTCATAAGCTTGAAATTGCAAATGAATTTAATTCTTTTTACAGTAGCATCGGTAATAAGCTAGCAAATAAAATAACAAATGAAAAAATAAATTACAATTTACTGAACAAATATGATAAAACCTTTTATTTAAATCCCACTACATCCAAAGAAATATTATCTATCATAACCAAAATGCCTAATAAAGCTGGTGGCGCAGATAAATTAAACATGTGCATTATAAAAAACCTATGCAACTTTATAATAAAACCATTAGAATATATCTTTAATTTATGTATTATTAATGAAAGATGTCCTAACTGCCTTAAGACTGCAGATATAATACCGATTTATAAAAATGGTGATAATTATCACACCACAAATTATAGACCAATTTCATTAATATCTAATCTCGCCAAAATTTTTGAAAAAATAATACATGTAAGAATGGTCAATTTCATAAATAAAAATAACATACTATCAGAGAGGCAATTTGGATTCAGGAAGAGCATCGGTACTAAAGAGGCTCTGGCTTATATTACTAATATTTTGTACAGTAATATAGGCCAGAGTCTACCTACAATTGTCACTTACCTAGACTTGGCGAAAGCCTTCGATACTATTAATTATAAAATACTTTATCATAAACTTTTTAGATACGGTTTTAGGGGTAAAATCCTAAACCTAATAATAGATTATTTAGCTGACAGAAAACAAAGTGTTATTGTTAATAATACAAAGAGCGAATATTTAACTGTTAATCTTGGAGTGCCCCAAGGCACTGTACTTGGCCCTCTACTCTTTATCTTATACATCAATGATATTTTTAATACTCTTCCTGATGAAATAATTGTTTCGTACGCTGATGATACAGCTATAATTTGTAGCGATATATCTTGGGATTCAGTTAGTGGAAAGATGTCCAATGTTCTTAATACTGTGTACCAATGGTTAAACGCAAATCGGCTTTCTCTAAATATTGAGAAAACGGTATTTGTAACTTATGGGTCATATAAAAATAGTATCCCTAAAAATATAGATATACAAATTGGTGCCCATAAAATAACTAGAGTTGATCACTGCAAATATCTAGGCGTTATTTTTGATTGTTTTCTAAAATGGGATTATCAAATCCTTTCAACAGTAAAGCGCACCAGATATCTACTTTTTGTGTTAAAAAAAATGTCCTCATACACACCTACACATGTATTACGTACGATTTATTTTGCTCTGTTCTAAAATCTTGCCTTTTATGGCATTATTGCCTGGGGCGGGGCATACAATAATGTATTTCAACCTCTTATAATCTTACAGAATAGACTATTGAAAACAATTAAAGTAAATAACATACTGAATTTAAAACAAGCATTCATTTTAGAAGCCATCGTACACAGCTATGATGAACTTAAAAACAAGTTTCTTACTTCTGAATCTAAAACTAGATGAAAAAGCATACAATTGAATGCTCGTAAATCAGTTAGTTTTAAGGATCATTCAATTATTGCCATTAAAAATTTCAACAGATTGCCTATTAATTTAAAAAATCTTGAATCCTCTAAGAAAGATATTAAGAGCAAAATTTAAAACCATCTATTATCAAACCCTAATAACATCCTATAGGTAACACTAATTATTTTGTTATTGTTTTAATTTCAAATTTTTAATTTTATTTCTAATCTAATTTAATTTTTAATTTTAATTTAATTTTAATTTAACTTTAATCTTAATTTTTATATTTTTATATTAATTGTATTCAGTGATATGCGCACAGATGAATTTTGTTCATTTCTGCATAATACGATGTAAATGTATTTACTAAATAAATAAATAAATAAATAAATAAATAAATTAAATATATATTTTCCGTCTATAAGATAAGAAAAAACTAAAAATATTTCTCATATAATCTTGGTGGTTTTATATAAGAAAATATTGAAAAAAATTCTCCTCTATAATTGAGTCTGACCCTTCCTTTTATTTAAATTTAGGTCTGGCACCAATGACAGAAATTAAAAATTAGCGCTGTTAAAGGAAATTTCTATAAGCTTATGTCCAGAATTTAAATCTGCCAATGAGAGAACGATAAAAATTTCTTTAGAGTGGGGAAGGGCCGGACTTAATAAATAGGCCGTTTGTAATATAAAAAAACTTCAAATATTTTAATTTATACAATCGGTGGTTTTATGTATGAAAAAACAAAAAAAGATGTTTAGTCTATAGTAAAATATATGTCGGCGGCTCCAAGTATGAAAAAATCAAAAATTGAATAAATTTTACACTGTGGTAAAATTCTTATAGGCCCTTTGTAATATGCTAAAAATGCAAATACTTCACTTAAGGTCTTAAGAGCGGCAGGGTTGAAATGCAAAAAAAGAGTTGGAATTTTAAGAATATAAAGTAAATATAAATTAATTTTACACGTATTTTTTTTTTTAAAATTGACCGCGCAGTTTTTGACTAAATAAATAAACAAAAAAAAAAATTAACACAGGCTCTTATGGGGAATTTAAAAAAATGAAAATAAAGCATTTAAAATACAAAACTTGAAAATTTTTTTAATGAAGTATTAAAAAAAGTTCTAAAGATTAAAATAAGAGCTTAAAATTTTAAATTGACCGTCGCTTTTTATAATTATTAAAAAAAATGGTTAAAAATATTATTGTTTTTAAATTAACTGTCATGGCGTCGCGAAACAGCTGAAACACTATGTGAACATTGTAAAACTAAATTACGCAGTACAGTAAAAGTTTTATTAGCATTAATTTTTAATAATGTAAATAATTAATTATTTTAATGAGAAAATTAATTTGATAAGTACATAAACACTTAAAAACATTATTATTTAATAAACAAAATGTGTATACTAATTAGAGCTACCAACCTAATATTTACTTCAAATTTTATGTATCTATTTATTCAAAATAATGTTAATTTGATTATAAAAATTGTGTATAAATATTATGTATTTCTCAATTTCAAACTAAAATAATTACGAATTCTAAAAATAAGTTTTTTTTAATTTGAAGTTACAATCCGTACTTTTATACATGTGTAAGACAAAGATGCCGATAGGTAAAAATCCTGCCGCTCTTAAGACCTTAATATTATCGGTTGTTTTATATACAAAAAAACTCAAAAAAATTTTCATCTATAATAAAATTTATGTTGGCGATCCCAGGTTTGAAAAAGTAAAAAATTGAAAAACTTTAGTAAATGGTATTCTTAAGATTTCTCTTTTATTAAAAGATTAAACTGAAAACAAATGAAACTTGTTTTAGACAACTGGTTGAAAAATACATAGCCACATGGTTTTAACGATTCAGTAATAACTATTTTTAGTTATTAAAAGATGAGAGTGATCTTGGAATGTGGCGCACTCTATCACATCCGCTTTATACTATTTAAAGAAGAAAGGGACGCAAAGTTCTCAGTGCTTGTATAGCAGCTGTCTTATCGACATCGTACTTACTATATATGTACTCACGTGAAAAAAATCATATGCTACAGTACACTCTCAAGAATATGCTAATGAACCTTCGCAGGTATATTCGCAAGAACATTCGCGGGGAATATAAAACGAATATAAAAATAGAAGGTGGGATAGCATATACACGGAAACCTGTTTTACCATCATTTCAGAGGGAAACTTACCTTTAAAACTAGGGTACAGTTTTCCCTAAAATATTCATGGACTTTACCCTCAAAATCCAGGGAAACCGCCATCTTTTTTTACTAAATTTTTGTATTTCAGTAGCAGACGAAAGAATTGTAGTATTAGAAAATAATAAATAAAAGTGATAAAAGTTAGTTTTTGAAAGATTATTTATTATTTATTGATTATACACGTGATTATACAATATTCATATTGAAATTAATTAATTAAATTATATAATTTTTCACTAGTGTGTGTCATTTATCCGAGTATAAAATAATAAAAAAATTGAACTTTTATAAAGATTTTTTAAGGTATTTAATTAAGGGAAAATACATCTTATCTTTATAATAAAGTTAAATTATATTTTTTAAATAATTCGTGGTTTAAATTTGTATTAAACAATATATTTTTATTAGATTTCAATTAAGTAACAACACAACAAAACATTAACCTAAAACTTTTATAATCAGACTGGTATTGATATGTATTTGATAGATTTTATGCTAACTTATAAAATAAAAAAATTAAAAAATTAATTTAATTAATTAATTTAACAATAAATAATAACTTATACAAAAGGTTATTTTTTTTGTTGTGTTATACATTGTTTTCTATACTAAACCACAAATTATTTAATAAATATATAAAAATTTTACATTATTATAAAGATAAAAATAAAAAAATTAAAACAATTTAATGCTTTTGTATTCACCCTCAAAAGTCTCTATAAAAGTCCAATTTTTTTATTATTTTATACTCGGATAAATGACACACACTAGTGAAAAATTATATAATTTAATTAATTAATTTCAAAATGAATATTGTATAATCAATAAATAATAAATAATCTTTCAAAAACTAACTTTTATCACTTTTATTTATTATTTTCTAATACTACAATTCTTTCGTCTGCTACTGAAATACAAAAATTTAGTAAAAAAAGATGGCGGTTTCCCTGGATTTTGAGGGTAAAGTTCATGAATATTTTAGGGAAAACTGTACCCTAGTTTTAAAGGTAAGTTTCCCTCTGAAATGATGGTAAAACAGGTTTCCGTGTACTATAGAAGCTTCTGTAGAACATTAAATAAAAAATAATCATTTTTTTTTTAAATTTAGTTTACTATTAATAAAAAGAGTAATTAATGTTAAAATTACGCAATACACAGGTGAAAAATTTAACACATATTTTTACGTAACAATTTACGTAAATTTTTACCTAATTTTTTACGTAACTTTTTCGTTTTGAGTTATTTTTTTTAAAAACTTTAATTACTCTTACTAAAAAGAGTAATTGAGCATGAAAATGCACTGAGAAAATTATATAATTGTGACAATGATATCATATAATCATATTTGTACGATTATACATGTAATCACCCTGATGATATTATATCATCAGGACAATAATATTCTGTAATCCTGACAATTATATGCATATCATTGGGGCAATTATACATATAATCCTCCTGATGATATCATATAATCAAGGCAATTATATTTAATTTTTTGTTTTTTTTTCAAAATATTTATTTTTTGGGTATATGAAGAAACTCACAGATATTTAATTATGTATTTTTACCTAATTTATTATTTATTAAAGTTCTTTTAAAGACTTTCAAAGATGTGAATTTTTATTATTTTTATCTTTGGTATTTTTGTTAATTTTTTTTTTCGCTCGCACGCTCTCGTTCGTTATCAATTATCGACACCGTAACCCTTACTAATCTATTCGCATATGTATTATAGAGAAATAGCAAGCGCTCGCCGATCATCATTCTTATTGTGTTTTATATCCTCGGTCCTTATATAGTAAGTGGAACGTATTTTTGACACTTGCGAGAGAAAAGACCTTAGCATCTAGCGGTTGAAAATTAAAACAATACACCGCGCACAATTCGAATTCAAAAAAAGTTTGAAAAAAAATTTATTTTAAATTTGAATTTAGCGCGGTACGTGAATTTAATTATCTTCCGAATTGTGCGCGGTGTATTGTTTTAATTTTCAACCGCTAAATGCTAAGGTCTTTTCTCTCGCAAGTGTCAAAAATACGTTCCACTTACTATATAAGGACCGAGGATATAAAACACAATAAGAATGATGATCGGCAAGCGCTTGCTATTTCTCTTTTTTGACGTATTTTTGACACTTGCGAGAGAAAAGACCTTAGCATCTAGCGGTTGAAAATTAAAACAATACACCGCGCACAATTCGAATTCAAAAAAAGTTTGAAAAAAAATTTATTTTAAATTTGAATTTAGCGCGGTACGTGAATTTAATTATCTTCCGAATTGTGCGCGGTGTATTGTTTTAATTTTCAACCGCTAGATGCTAAGGTCTTTTCTCTCGCAAGTGTCAAAAATACGTTCCACTTACTATATAAGGACCGAGGATATAAAACACAATAAGAATGATGATCGGCGAGCGCTTGCTATTTCTCTATAATACATATGCGAATAGATTAGTTAGGGTTACGGTGTCGATAATTGATAACGAACGAGAGCGTGCGAGCGAAAAAAAAAATTAACAAAAATACCAAAGATAAAAATAATAAAAATTCACATCTTTGAAAGTCTTTAAAAGAACTTTAATAAATAATAAATTAGGTAAAAATACATAATTAAATATCTGTGAGTTTCTTCATATACCCAAAAAATAAATATTTTGAAAAAAAAAAACAAAAAATTAAATATAATTGCCTTGATTATATGATATCATCAGGAGGATTATATGTATAATTGCCCCAATGATATGCATATAATTGTCAGGATTACAGAATATTATTGTCCTGATGATATAATATCATCAGGGTGATTACATATATAATCGTACAAATATGATTATATGATATCATTGTCACAATTATATAATTTTCTCAGTGTGAGTAATACTCACAAAAAATTTTGCTTTAAGTATAAATTTACCCCTATCAGAAGACTTTTAATTTTTTCGGGACTTATAAATTTTTTTACTTTTATTATTATTTTCTTTTTTTTTTAAGTTGTAAAAGGTTTTTTAAAACTTTTGCATACTTTAAAATTTTGATTTTAGTTTAAAATTTTTTTAAAAATATTGTACAATAATTATTTTTATGGTTATAAAAAGTTTTGGACATCAAGGAATGAGGCCAAATAAAATGTACAATTAAATTAATAAAAAAAAAAAACCATTATTTATTTACAGAAAAAAAAATAATACAATTTTATGTCTTGTTGCGATTCCAAATAACTTGCTAATTTTTGCTGAATGAAATATCATCGAGTGGCCTTGAAGAAAACACATTCATGTGACATCTCAGCTTTGATCATATAGGTGATAGGTTGAGTTTTGTCCAAATTCCTTAAAACCTGTATATTACAGAAAATATTTATTCAAGGTTGTAAACTGAAAAAAAATTCCGTTTGCCGCAACCGAAAATATTCGGCTTGCTGCATGCGGAAAATCCGTTAATGCCAAACAGAATTCCGCTGGTGGCAAGCGGAATTTTTTTTTCCTGTTCAAAAGATTGCAAATGATTCTTTGTAAAATTTATTATAACAAATTTTTCTATTCTGTTTTCAATCAATTCCTGATGCCTCATTATACAAATACACACGTATCTCAAAAAAGTTGTAAAAAATTTTTTTTTTTTTTTGTTTTTGTTTGAGTAATTTGCAATACTTTTATGAGATAATAAAAATCTGCTAGGTACAAGCGGAAAATTGCTTGTGGCAAGCGGATATCCGCTAGTGGATTTTTTTTTTAAATGTAGCGCTGCTTAAGTTTCTAGTATTACTAAATAATATGAAAAAAATCTTATTATTTTTCTTTCTGATTCAAAAATAAGTGTTTTATTGCCACTGACAAAGAAATTTATGTGGGCATTTGGCCGTAAAATTAAAGAATTTATGTCCGATATGGGGCAGTTTTTACTTTTACAGCCAAAGATTTATGGAATGCTGAATACGCAATCCAATAGAGCCGAAAATGGACCAGTTGCCCGCAATAGGAATTTCAAGGTTATATTTAGCGGCTTTTTTTAAAATCTTTTTATCTATGACTTGTTTTTTTGGGTTCCTATACCCTATTATGGTATCTCTTTTTATTAAAAATTCTCTGCTTGTACAACCAAAATAAGCCTAAGAAACCAAAATTATTAACCTGCATTTTTTTTTATGCGTATAGATAGATACCGTAATAATAGATACCGTATTCGAGCTCAGAGACTCGAAATACATAAAGAATGTAACGGATAAAAAATTTTATACACCCGCAAAGAATAATCTCAAAATTCCTATTGCGGGCAACGAGATATGGCCCGAAAGTTATAATATATATATTCATTGAAAATGTACACTAGAGTGGACCTATTTTTGGACTTTGTGGAAAAACGTTGCTCCCCTGGTGCAAAAGATAGCGCTTAATCCGCGCTTATTTTCAGCTTTTATTTTTATCGCTAAATCAGCGCTAATTCATCGCTAATTCAGCATTTATTTAGTGCGAAAAAAAAATATTTTTGAAAAAGTTTTTTAAAAATTTTTGAGTGGAGTTCTTTTAAAACGGCGGACCAAAAATTGGAGAATTTTTTCTAATAAAGTCCGAATTTTTTGAAAATCATTTTGAAATCACTAAGAACTTTTTTGTTTTATCCAAATAAAATTTTTAGAAATCGCAATTTTCCCATTTAAAATACACTTATTAAATAAAAAACAATGTATTTTAAATGGAAAAATTACGATTTTTAAAAATTATGTTTTGGTAAGATAAAATATTCTGAGACTTCTACAAATTCGGTGATAAATTTTGATATGGCTGAACATCATTTTTTATCTGTTAGCTAGTGTTGAAAAAAATTTTTAAGCGAGTTAAAAAATGAGACAGCTGAAAAGTCAAAATTCCCATGTTATTTAAATGGGAAAATTCAGGTGCTTACAGGCACGTGTTTTTGCAAGGCAAAAGCAAAATCCTTGGGACTGGGGACTTTTTATGACAAAAACTTTACAAAAAAACCCTGGGAGCAAAGTTTTTCCACAAAGTCTTAAAATAGGTCGACTCTAATGTACACCTTTTCTTAAATTAAATTTTTACTTTGCTTAGGCCATAAAATTTCATCTCACAACATTTTTGCATGATTGTTCTGATACATATGAACTTGTGATTAATAAACACTACTTAACTTAGCTCAAATTATACTTTAATTTATTAAAGTTTTAAAAATGTTATTAATGTAATCGACATTTTGGAATTTTAAAAAATATACTTTTGCTTAAATTCAATTTTAATTTAGCTTAGGTCATAAAAATTCACCTTAGAACTTAAAGAGTTACGAGGGTAAATAGAAAATTTGAGTCAATATCCACATTACCGACGCTATTATTTTTTCATAATTTGCAGTTTAAAATAAAATTAGTCTATAAAATATTAAAAAATGTGTTTATTATTTAATATTATTGCAAAAAAATGGCAAAAAAATTATTTTAATTTTATAAATTATGAAACAACATGATTATTTTAGGTTATGGTACTTGCTAAAACTTGGTTTTTACTGAATAATTAATGATTGAATGTGGTAACCTAGATAAAATAAATTGGAAATATAATCTTTGACAATTTATTTATCATATTTAATTAGTTTCATTTCCCTGTGTCATCATTATCATACTTTTTGTAAGCTCCAAATATGAATTTCCATAAGAGCAATGTTAAACTGCCGATTTTTAATTTGCAATAAAATGAAAATTAATGTGGTAACAGAGGTAAAACCAAGTTCTATTCAACTTTAAAAATGTTTAAATTTAATAATTTTCCTGTTTCATTCAGTTCTGTCATCATTTCTATTTAGCCCAAAACTCAAAGTATATTTATTAGGCATATTATGACGATATCAAATAAATTTTAATCTTGCAACTATTTTCTGGAACCCAAAAGTTCTGATACATATGAATTTGTGATGAAGAAAGCAGTTTAGGCAAAATCTAAATCAAATTAAAAAAATGTTAAATATCCTAATTTAATTTTATTTATTCTGTTATTTCAGTATTGTACCTGTTAGAACATATTATTAGTAAGTAGCAAAAACTCCTTCATACTTAAATTTTGTAACAGATGACTTAGATCGATCACCAGATGCTGAAGTTTTAGCAATCCATGATCCATAACTACTCATTTCTGGATTCCAAAGGTGCATGGAGATGAAGTAGGATTAACATAAATGTTACTTTGCGCTAAGATAATTTCACTGTAAGAATATACTTTATAAAAAATATTTGAGAAAGTTCTTGCTAAATTTATATTTTATTTGCAGGGAAATATAATTGTTTGCTGAATGTATTATAGCGCTTACTGGTATTATTAAAGCGTTGCTTAATTAACCCTTTGCTAGAGAAATGGGATACGCTTTAATAATACCAGTAAGCGCTATACTACATTTACCAAACAATTATATTTCCCTGCAAATAAAATATAAGTTTAGCAAGAACTTTCTCTAATGAACTATACAAATATTTTTAATAAAGTATATTCTTACAGTTAAATTATCTTAGCGCAAATTATCATTTCTTTTAATCCTACTTCATCTTCGTGCACCTTCGGAATCCAGAAATGAGAAGTTATGGACCATGGATTGCTAAAACTTCACCACCTGGCGATCAATCTAAATCATCTCTTGCAAAATTTATGTATGAAAGAGTTTTTTAGCTACCCACTAAATAAATTCTAACAGGTACTGATACAATACTATATGCCTTCGAGTTTTTTCTAACACCGTCAAAACCAGAATATGAATTCTTTAAGTAGACTTAATATTATAAATATAGAAGATTTTTAAAACTTACTTTTATGTATTATTTATTTTTGCTATGTAGCTTTTTTTTAAGAGACTATAGCGAGTCTCTTAAATACTTGATGTGAATGCTATATTCAAGTTCCAGTATCGCATTAGAAAAACATCCTCTGATTTCTTTCTACTTCTTGCAGACATTGTTCTTCCTGTAACAATAAATAAAAGATTATTATAATATTCATTAATAAACTTTAAGTAATTTTTTTTTTACTTGTATTCACTTTTAAAACAGAAGAAGAATTGCAACTGCAAAGGCTAACACGAAAAACTTTTTTTGCAGGAAATATAAAAAATAAAATCTTTTAACTATAAAGTTATTCAAATATTTACTAATTACTTCAAAATATTATAAATTTCAAATTTTTTTAATGAAAATTAACCTATTACTAATTTTTTATGATAGTTGATTTTTGGATTTTATCAGTTAAAAGACATAGAAAAGCTAAATTTTTAAAAAGTAAATTATAAAGAACATTTAATTTAACGACGAGACTACTGTTACGAATCTTAGTAAGGGACCAAAATATCGAAAATTGTGGTATATCGTTGATTTTTTGATGTTGTTCGGCTTTCACTTCTATTGGCGATTATAAGGTACTCTCGGACCTTTATTGGTATTTTTCGGATATGATAGGTAGGCAGCGAAATGAATTAACAAATATTATTGATATTATACTTTAATCACGATAAATAGATATCGAGGAAGACTATTACACACTGCTGGGATAAAAAGAAAATACTATGTAAGAGCTCGATAGCAAGAGCCAAACTTAAGTGTTAAACGTAAGCACCCAACGTAAGAGAGCCCAGTCATCCTGAAACACGCTTTATATACCCTTTCTGGTAGGAGTGACAATATTTTCCTAAGGCTGGGTTTTAAGTCTCCGCCTAGTTTTTGATTGGTTGCTAAGTGGGATTTCGAAAGCTTATAGGTCAGTTGCTAGATTCCATTTTGTAAGAGATATTGATTTTTATGTATTTTAAGGATGGTGAGCTTTTTAATTAACTTAGTTTTATGACTATTAAGGGTGTGTTTTAAGGGTGCGTTTTAAGGGTGCGTTTTACTGTTGTTGCGTGTCTGTATTTAGGGTGTATTTATATTAATCTTGCATGACTGTCTAGAGAGTCTGATCTTTGACTGTCTACAAAGGGAGTGCTACTTTGCATGTCTACTGAGGGTGCGTTACTTTTGCATGTCTACGGAGGGTGAGTAATATACTATATGTTTTATGATATCATTAGGGTTGGGTCCGTTATTATAGAGGAGCTTTTTATGTCTGATCAGTCTAAAAATAGTTATCGATTTAGTATAAATATGGTAGGGTGGTTTGAAATTAATTTTTGGTATATGGGTGTGTTTAGATGGGTGTTTTATATGGGTAAATCCCCTATTTCCTTCACACGTTAATCTGGTCTATATTGATTCCCCTGAATCAATTGAAAAATAAAGGAACAAAAGGTGGATTACAACAATTTTGGGTCCTAAGTCTTCCTCGATTTTTATAATTACAAATTTTTTTTTTTTTTTTTTTTTTTTTTTTTGTTATAACAAGTTTGTATTAATAAAGTGCACATATTATAATTTATTTAGTGCATACATTGAGTTATACAATATTCATAATTAGAAAACAATAATTTGATGTATTTTTATATATAAAATTTAGTAAGTTTCATTGTTTTTATTATAGTATAATGTTGAGTGAATATAATGCAAACAAATTCTTAAGGCTAAATTATTATTTAATATATTTAAGTTTAGTTAAATTTTAATATAGTTTTACAATAATAAGTCATAAGTATAACAAAAAACTTCTAATATAATTGATAATATGTATTGAATGAGTTTAAATGTTATTATAATTGATATATTTCTAATTGTTATAATGATATGTTAAACATTTGATGTTTGAATCTGAAAATGCTTAGCACGGTGAATTGGGTTATGAATCAATCTTGTAGTTGGGTGAGAAGCGGCAGAAGCGGGTATCAAGATGATGGGTCTTGATGCAGGTGGTTTGTCGTCATCCCAACTGTCTCTATTATTGGCAGGTTTATATGTTGCACGTCCCTGTTGTTTTTCTTTCCATTCTGTAATCAAATCGAAAAATTTTTTGTCTCTGAAAACAACAAATTTTAATCCGATTAATAACCCAATAATAGTTATTAGTAAGAACAAGATTGTAATCATATATATAATAAAATTTGAACTTCTAGGAATGGCTGTCCTTAGTTCTTTGTATTTTTCTAGTAATCTGGCTTTTTCCATAATTAGTTGTAAATCTTTTCCATTTTGTAGGTTGCTGGACTCAAAATAACCTTTATTTTTTGTAAATTCGTCTCTTAAAATTGCATTAATATCAATCTTTGTTTCTTTAAAAGTTTCTTTAAGCATTTGGGTTAAATTTAGATATACTTCTGAGAACACTTTTGTCTCTAAGACCGTTTCTATTGTTTGATAGGTTCTAAATTTAGCTAGTTGTGTTGTAGCTTTACATTGATCTTTAAGTCTAATTATACCCATTGTTGGTAGATCTATAGTTATGTCTCTCTCTTGGTTGCATTCCACGGTAATTTTATCATTCTTTGCGTTGGTAAAACCATATGTATTTTTCTCGTCCAGTTTGATAAAATATGTCTCATGTAAATTTTTAATCTTTATATTACACTCGTGGGGGTTAAAATTCAAGTTACATAGAATTTTTATTTCACATCTGGAATTATTTGTTACCTGTAAAAGAGGAGGGAAATTGGAACATATTCTGGTGTGGTTTATAATTTTGCATTGATGTACTTTTTCTGAAGAAGGTGCTAAATACGTTCTATAATCTTGGCTTATGGCAATATATTCATTTTCTGGTATAATATAAGCGCTTACTGATTCATTATGTATTAGATTTAACGTTGGAAAAGGGATTATTCGGTATAAAATCATTTCATTAAAGTCAATTAATGGAACATCTATTATATAAAACAGGTAATTATCTTTATAGCAAATCTTTATATCCGAAATTTTTGCAATATTATTTAATGAATCATTGTTTACATCTAAAGGAAATTTTGCATTAAGTTTTGTTAGTCGTATTGTATTTATTGCGTTTTTCCATTGATCATTATTAAAGAAAGTTGGGTAAAGGACTCCTAGATAAGCTAGTGCGACTGCGTGAGTTAAAATATTAACATCTGTTTGGAATTCAAAAACAGCTTCCCGTAGCTGATTCATCATAACTTCAAGGCCTACATCTTTTCGAATTTCATCTAATTCCAACTTTACCTCTTTTAGTCCTCGTTCCAATACATCTCCATATCTACTTATATTTGATACTTGGTTATGCACAATCTGGGTAAAGTTTTTCATGAGCTCAGCAACTGATAGACTGTGATTATATGTATATTGGTTCATGTTTTCTAGAATTCTTTTGTCCTTTTGTGTTAGTACACCGAAAAGAGCACGAGCAATGTTTCCAATTATAGATAAAGGAGCTGATGATCTCTTATTTCTTCTTTTCCCGAATTGGGTTAAAGTTTTTTCTAGTTCTATATCAATGTGTATAAGTTTTTTTTCTTCATGAATTAAATCACCGTGTAAGATGCATTTTTCAGGGCATACTTTTCTTAATTCTAGTAACCAATTATTTATTAATTCTTTAGTGTTCAAAAGTTCCGTTATATCTATTTTGTTTATTAATTTCCATGTAGAATCCGTTGTATAAAGATAACCTAATTTTTCACCAATGAAACCAGGAGAGGATGTAATTGGTTGAATCGATACTCCCAAATCTGCATTAATTTGGTTGGTAAAGAGTCTGCAACAATATTTTTAAAGATTTATTGAGTGTAAATTTTCAATATTTGACCATATCTCTTAACATATAGAATTGTTTAGTCAATTGTATAATATTTATGTTTGAAAAAAAATATAGTGTGTTTTAAATAATAATATAAAATGTATAGACGTTTTTGAATTATTGTTAATTTTTTTCTCTTTGAAATCTATCTCTACATTTGAAAATTATACAGGTAGATTTTAATGTTTGATTGAATTTAATATTTTAATTGTTTAAATTTGGTATTTATATATATTTAGTATTAATAATTTAGTATTTATAAAATTATTTTATATTGTTAGTTTTATTAAATTTTATTATTATAAATAGCCATATTTTAAAATTAATATCAATTTTATTAGTTTCTTGGTTCTTTTACGTATATATTATATACTTTTTTTTTTTTTTTAGAAAAATGTTCCTTTAATAGGTAGAATTTTAAATTTTTCTCTATATATTTCTATATAAAACTCGTCTTCTTTTTCTTCCTCCAGAAGTTTTTTACTTAAAAACTTATTCCACATAGATTTTGTTACTTCATAATATTTTGGTTTCTTCTCAGAATATTTGTCATATTTTTGAATTATAATCTTATTATCAATTTCTGGTTTCTTTCTCTCAATCATAAGTTTCATGAATTTTTCTTGAATAACAATATCAAATCTATCAAATATATTAACATCTCCTATATTTTTAGATGTATAAATGTGTATAGTTAGGTAATCGTAAGAAACTGGTGATAACTTGCTTGGATAAAAACATACATTGTCATAAAATTCAAATATATCTGAGTGTCCAATATGAAAATTAGTCCTGTTTATAATATTGTTATGTTGTACATAGACATTTACTTTCTCTCCTGGAGCATAATTTATGAGAATAGGCATTGTATATCCAAATTTTTTTTCCAGTTTTTTTTTTGATCCGAAGTTGGTAATCGTTGTAGCTCGTGAAAAAAAAATAAGAAAAATTCTTTTTATTAATCGTGGGACATAAAATTTGTTTTAAGTTTATTTTATTTTTTTTTTTTTTTTTAGTATTATGGATACTATTATTTTTACTTTGAAGCTATTATTTTATAAATAATAAAATATGTTGTGTTTATTTCATATGAAAATTATGTAAATTTAGTTCGTTAAATTAAAGAAATGTAAAATCTATACATAAAAATAAATATTTAATCAGTTTTAGGAAATTTCCATAATTTTTATTATACACATTTTTCAGCATTTTTATATACAAATTTGGAATTTTAAGTTTATCCCGAGTTCTATTGCAAAAAAAAAACATATTTAAAGTTTAACAGGATTTTCTATTACAAAAAATTAAAATTTTGAGTTTTCCGAGAGTTTTTATTAAAAAAAAAATGCCATATTTAGAGTTTTACGTGAGTTTTTATTAGAATTTTAAGTTTTTCAATAGTTTCTATTATAAAATTGAATATTTAGAGTTTTACGGGAGTTTTTTATTGCAAAAAATTGTAATTTAAAATTTTTTTTTTTAAAAGGATTTTACAAAAATTAAAATTTTGAGTTTTCCGAGAGGTTTTATAAAAAAATTGCCATATTTAGTCTGGGAGTTTTTATTCCAACAAGAAAAAAAATGGAATTTTAAATTTTCCGATAATTTTCATTACAAAAATGTCATATTTTAAGTTTTCCCATCATTATTTTTGATGAAATATACTTTTTTTTTTTTTTTTAAATATTATTGGCCTTATTTTTCACAAAATATGCTATTTTAAGTATATAGAGCCTAATTTTTCGTACTATATACTCATTAAATTAATTTAGTCATTTCTTATTATAAAATGTATTATTTTAATTATTTCATGTATTTTCTATCATAAATTATGCTATTTTACTTATTTCGTTTATTACTTATTATAAAATATACTATTTTAATCATTTCGGGTATTTTCTATCATAAATTCGTGTAAATAGTTCAACGCGGGCCCGTGGCGCTACTGTTTTCCCGTTTTTTATTTTTATGTCTTAGCAATGTCGTGTTGTGCAACCTGTGATGTATTTTCATCATTCTATTATTATTGTTATTATCTCTTTTTTTTTATTTTAGTCTGCTGTCAACAAAGTTTTTAGTTTTCAGAGATAATGATTAATTAATTTAACATTTTTTTTTAAAAAAAATTACTAAAATTGTCTATTAAGAATTTTTTATCAAGTAAGTCCTTTATTTAATCACAATTAGATAATATTCAAAAAAAAAATTTTTTCTATAATTTGGTAAATATTTCAGTATGATTCAAGGTGTCAAAAATACTTGTTTTTTAAATTTAGGAATTATGGAAGTTCAGACTTTTCTAAGATAATCTGAAACATAAAGGAAAAATCTCTAAGTTTTTAGGCAGATATATCCCCAAAGGTGAGGTTCTTAGTGTATCTAATGTATTAAAATATTATCTAATCAGATTTTTCTATTTATATTTTTATATTTTTAGATTTAACCACATATCTGAAAACTAGTAGAGAATATTATGTATGTTTTTCATATGAAAACTAGAAAATATGATGGGTTCCTGATCTAATTCTAACTAAAATAGAACTATAATATGTTATATTATACTAATATGTATTTTCAAAGGATGCGTTTGGCTGAAAAATTTTTTTTTTTACATATATGTAAATAACTTTTATTTAAGAGATTTTATTTGTCATCAAAATTAATTTAGACTATCGATTGCAGGTTAAAATGTCCTGAATGTTTAATGCGCTTGAAGAATAATAATTTACATATATATATTTGAAACTTAGGATAAAGTATTAAGCGCTAACTGTTATTTGGATGTCTCGAAACATGTCCACTTATATGTTACATGTTTTTTTTTTATTATTGTATTATTTAATTTGTTAATCTTAAAAAAATTCATTGTGTAATTAATTATTCAAATTAAAAAAATAATTATATCTAATGTATCTAAATCATGAGAAGAAAATTTCTAATCTAGATTACCTCCAAATTTTTTTATAAAGTGTAAATATAAATTTAGCAATCTTGTAGAGTGATTATAAATTTGCTAAGATAATAACGTATATTATGCGTATATCTGTTAACTATTCCATTTGTTTATCACCAGTTATGTATGTACCAATGCTAATTGGTTTTAATAAGATAATTTAATATAAAGTTTACATTGAACATTAAAATCCCATAATACTGAACAAAATTTTATTCAAAAATGTTAGGGGAACTAGTGTCTAAGATTCATTTTTTTTTTTTTTTTGTTTATATTACTATTTATTTACTATTACCTAGTAAAATTTACAGTACTTCATTTTTATAAGAGTTAAAATCTGATGTTTTTACTAGCTAAAATAGTCCATTAAGAACATCTTATTATTGTTAAAATGGGACTTCAGTGTTAATTGAAATTTTTTATGTATAAGATGGATAAAAATAAAGAAAAAAAAATTTTTTTATTTAAAATAGCGTTATAGCAAAGGTGTATTAAAATTTCTTAACATTTTCAAATAAAAACCATTAAGAGAACCTCTAAAAAAAATTTTATATGTGACATATATAGAATTGGATTTTTATATCCTCGCATCAGAGGTTTTTAATTTCAAAATATGTTCTCTAGGTTTGTTCAGATTACACAGCTCAAAAGTACCTTTTTATATAGAAAAAAAACTCAGGAAAGTAAAATTTCTTACAATTATCATAAACGTCTTAAAAAAATTATGTTGGATTTAAAAAAAAAATCATATTTTTAGTCCCAGATTAGGCTATTTTTGATTTTTAGTTATTAAAAAAAAAATTTTTATAATTATCCAAGGTAGGAAACTAAGAATTGATTCCCCTTTTTTTTTTTAATTATCTTAATCAGATCTGATCTTAATTTTTATTAAAATTTTATCTATTTGTTCTTTAAAATTAAAAAAATTTAAATGGGTTGATACTACGCGTTGAAGTGTATACTTTCTCGTGGGTGTATACAATCGGTTTAGTGCGCATGCCTACTGAGGGCTAGCGTAATATTGTTGTTTTAATGAAAGTGGACTTTTTCCAATATTGATTTTTAATTTGATCATTATATATTTGTTTAAAATTATCTTTTTATTAATAGCCAGTTCCGTTTTTAATAAAAAAAAAACTAATCTATAAAGCTGATCTTTAGAGAAAAAAAAATTTAGTTGGCAACAGCGTAGGCTTTGTTATTATTTATTTACATTGTGCAAAATGCTAGTCAGCTTTAAACATAGTTTAATGTTTATCATTATTTGAGAAAAGATCTTTACATGAAATAATAGAAAAAATAAGTAAGATTTATGTATAAGAGAAAAAAGAATAAAAGTTTAAATTAAAGGCTAAATTTTCCTTTACTCAATAATTTGGATTCTGCAAACAGGCTACTGTTATTAAAATTTAATATTTTAATTAACAACCAACATAAGGTAAATCATTTATGCTAAACATTATTTTGTTTTTAAATAAACTTATAAGTGTAACTATTTTTGTTCTAGTCCAGAAATATATTATGTTATTTTACCGAGCTAGTGCCATACCGCCCAGCTATTTTCACTTGGAATGAAGATCAAATAAGATCCGGTATTTATGGATTACTATAACCAGTTTTTTTTTGTAAAACTTGTGAAGTATCAAAATAAATTATTTGTCTGATGTACTATTTCTTAAACGGAGTGTTGTATTCTGGAGAATGGTAGTATTTTCGTTTAAAGATTATGGTTATTGGTTTTCAGAGTAATATTCTGGACTTATGTAAGGTAAAAACTGCTAACGTTATTACAATGTAAATGAAAAACTGAATAAAAACATAATTTATATTATTACAGGTTGAAATGGTAAATTATTTTAGCTAAATGGTGTAAGGGAGTCTGTGATTGAATTATTTATTAATCTTTAGAAAGTTTTGATAGAGGAGCAATTTGTCGCTGATTTAAAAAAAAGGTACTCCAATTTTTCTGCATCAAAATGGAGTCAAGGTAAATTAAATTTTATATTTATTACCATTTAAAGATTCTATAAATAGAAATTTGTTCCAGTTCCTGTATATTTAATCAGTAAATTGGCTTTGTTTGTGTGGTATAGTTATTATAAGATGGTGTAATCCGTATTAAAAAAAATGCAACTGAACTTTGTCGCAATAGTCAAAGCCATAAATATTGATATTTAGTTCTCTCCAGGTTACTATACTCAGTGCATTTGTAATGATTTAGCGGATGATCTGGAAGTTTAATATGTACATGGTAGATTTTTATTGACTGAAGTATTAGTGAATATGTCTCAAGAAATAACTCCATAATGTAAAAATCAATGTAATCATTTTATAAGTTAGGATTATAATGGAGTATAAGATTCTTATATTTTATTTGTTGTGTATTAATTTTTTGCATATGCATTTATGAGAAAGAAAATTTAAAATTTGTTTATTGGTAACTTATCGATTAGACACAAAGTGGTAGTGTAAATAAAATTTTCCAAGATCGTTAGTGTTCTTATTAATGAATGTTTGTAAATATTTAAATATTATATAATCTGTGATAATAATGTATATAGTACATGTAAATAATGTGTATAAATAAATTTATAATTTTGATGAAATAAATATTTCACTTTCTCAAATTTTTCTGAAAAAAAAGTTTATATCGGTAAAATGTGGATTGTGTTTAAACATAAAAAAAAATCAAAATTGGTATTAATATTATTTATTCATGAAAAATTAGATTTATATGGAATTATTGATATATATAATTATATAAGAAAAAAAAATATTACATTTTAAATACATGTTTGAAAAACCAAAATAGAAAAATATTTTATGCTATACTTTTAGCATATGAAAATGAACAAAATTAATATATTTTTATGACATATAGCATAAATGGCTGATAATTGTGTTGAAATATAAACGTTTTGTTTTGTTAAACCCTAAATTTTAAAAATAAATGAAAGTGTACCCATCTTTGAATTTTTTTTTTGAGTAACAAATTTTGATCCAATTAAACTAAAATCTTTTCCATTATTTATTCTACAAAATTATCAACCAAAAACTTCTATTTGAAACCAAAAACTGGTATCGGAAGATTTGTTACTTTAACAAATCTTATTTCTAAATCAAAAAAAAATTATTCAAAGTACAAAAGCTTAAAAATTAATTGAAAATCACAAATGAAACTCTAAATTTTATAACAGCAATCTTATTTACACAGGGACACTAGCATATGGAGTTATTAGTGAAGTATTAGTAGAACCCTGAGATGTTAAATTTTCAAACGGATATAAGCCAACTAATCTGACCCTTTTTTGGTAGTATGATCTATAGATGCAAATTCCAATTATAACTAATGTTAACCCAGTAACGATGGATATTAAAATATAGATCCAGGTTACATTATTTTCCTCCTGGTCATCAGGTTTTAGGCATCTTCCTTCAATTTGTGCCAACTCGGGTTTACATGTACATATTTTATTTTTACACATTGAACCATGTTGGATACAAAATACTAATTTGGAACTGCACTCTTCACCCAATCTTAAAGCCCTTATACAGAAATTACCTCTCCTAAAATGACCCGAATCACAAGAAAATGTACCTAATTAAAAAAATACATATATGAACCGAAATTTTTAGTTATAATTAATTAAAAACAAAATAATACCTGAGATGCATATTAGCAAAATTAAGCAAATTTTAAACATTTTAATTAATTGAGGAAAAAAAAAATTGACTTGTTTTATTTTGTTATAAGATGTACTCAACTACTAACACTATTGTGTTGGTTTATTGGTTTTTATATAACAAAATTCAGTTCAAAACAGGTTTATCTAGTATATACTTGTTGTTATGTCTAAGATTAGGGCCTATTTTATTGTTAATAATAAACAGAGAGAGAGATAGAGAAAAAAAAATGGGAAAAATATTCTATTTTTGAAAAGGTATAGTAGTCATCATGTGTGAAAAAAAGATTATTATTATTTGAAATACAATAAGGGAGGGGTATAAAATTATAAAGTCATTTGTTAATTATTTATAAAAGTTTATAATCGGTTTAACCGTTAAAATATTAAATAATTTATGTATGAAATCTTTACATATATATATATAAGTTGCAACAATATTATTACGTGTACTCGAATTTGTTTAGGTGATTTGAAAGTTTATTATTTTTAAAATTAGAATTGATAAAAAGAAAATTGTTATAGTTTTTTCTTATATTTATATAGGAAAAATTATTTAAGAAAAATTCTATCTATAGGGCCAAGAGAACATATTTATTTAATCTAAAGTTTAGGGGGAAAAATTTATGCCATTGCGACGTATAGACTAAAATATATATATAATATAATTTGTAACTTGAAATGAACAACGGGTACCGCTTAAATGCTTCGCTGATTTTATTGTCTTCAATAAAGTTCGCCAGCCGTTATAATATCCAAAATGTCTAAGTTTCCCCTGTTAGTCATAAAATTTTAACTTAACAAAATACATTTTTACATATAAATTTAATTTGATATCTTTTTTTTTTTTTTTTTTTTTAATTTAATTAAAAACTAACAATCTTCCCTTACTCATTTTGAGCTTTCATCCCTTATTTATTATCACGATATGATATTATGACGAATATATTTGAAGTAATAAAAAAAATACATATGTATATAAAAACCTTCAATTTATTAAATTAAATACATGCAATAAGTGTATAATATACATCTTTACTTTTCTTATTTTTAAATTTATATTATTATTCTTAAGAAAAAAAAAATTCTTACTTGTATGTATATAAAAAATATTTAAATCATTTAATCTAAAATAAAGTAACTTAAATGTTATTAAAAGAGAAAAAAAAATACATATACTTTTATACATGTGCATTTTCAGCTATAATATTGTTATAAAAAGCGTTATCCATATTAGCTTGTCCAACAATTTTATCGAATCTTTTGCTTTTCATCAGACAAAGTGTTATTATTATAGTAAGTAGTATTATTGAGTACATGATAAATGTTTTTAATATCTCAGTATCAATATCATTAAAAGTTATTGTAGTATATTTATTACAGATTTTATTTTTATATGTAAAACCCGGGAAACAAGAGCATACGTTTTTATGACAGAAACTAAATCTTTGAGCACAAAAATCTTTTTGATCATCGCAGACTTCATTCACTATTTTTATTTCTAAACATGACTTGTTTCTATAAATGAATCCTTCTGCGCAAGAAAATACTCCTAATTAACAAAAACCAGAAAAACAAATAAATAATTTACCTTAATTATAATATAAAATTTATAGTTTATTTTTTTGTTACCTTTACAATCCACTAATATAATAGTCACAAAAAGTAATTTTCTAATCATAATGTATTTAATTTCTTGAAGAAAATTTAGATAAATATAGATAAAAAAATAGATAAATTAAATCGATATCTTTAGTTACTAACTATCGAGATTTGTATTATATATATAAATATTATTTGATTTATAATTAACACTATTTTTTTTTTAAATGCGTATTTCTTTTGTTTTAAGAACACAAAAATATAAAACGTATATTACTATTGCTACTAGACTGCTCCAGCAAACGGAAATAAAGTTACAAGAAATTTATATTTTTCTTTAAACCTTGATAATGAAATCAAGAGCAAGAAGAAAGAAAAAGTGGGGTATACCAATGTTATGTCTTAAAAAAAAAAGCTTACTAATCTAAAATATTTTCTCACATATTTTCGTTTTAACCGACTTATTATGCGTTTAATATTAAATCTAATCCTTAGAATTTATGCAATATGAAATACTGCATCTTATGAATTATATACATAATTCCCTAAATATATTTTTACCTTGTATTTTTACTTAATTATCAAATAGTATTACATTGTTTTTATTTAATATAATTATGTTGTTATAATTTTATAACATTTTTATGGCTTTGATTCTATCTAATAGAAAAATGCAACCTTTTTGGTCATCTGCTGTTTTGCATGGACATAATTTATTTTTTATTGCTTTCGCAGAAAAAGGGGTAATTTTTAATGATGATTGGGTGGGTCAACTTTTTGTCTACCACCTTGTATCATTTTAATAAAAAACTTCTTAGAGAACGCATCTTATTATTTTTTTTATTAAATCAGTCAGTAAAAGTTTTTAACAATTCAAAAAAAAATTTAAAAAGTTTAAAAAAAATTCAATTACTATTTTAATTCTATTTGTTTATTTATTATTGAAATATTTTTTTATTAAAGGAATAAACAAAATAATAATCTTACAGTAAAAAATCAATATTTAAAACATATTATTTAAAATTATTATTTAAAATATTTGAATCAAAGTTTAAAAAGATTTAAGTTATTCTGAACATAAAATATAAAGTGGTTTATCTTATATATATACAGTGAAGTTTATAAAAATATATCACAAAAAATAACAAGGTAAGAATTCAAAATAAACTTTCCTTTTATCGATAAAAAAAAATAAATTATTAATATTTTATTAAAAATTGCCTATTTTTGTCTACTAGGAATTTAGAAATACTTAGGAATTTATAATTTATTTTTCTAACGGAGCAATTTTATAAGACGCTAATCTCTTCAATTTTTAATTTCTTCGCATTCTCAAATATTTTTATTTTGCAACTGGAATATTGTTTGAAAAACAAAAAATACAATTTGGATTTATTAATAATACAAAAAAAAAAGGAAATACTAGGATTTCAAAGTGAGTAGTTTATATATATATATACATATTCTGCAACACATACAGTTTTTATCTCTCAGTGTATATTTTAAAGGCTCTATTTATATACGAATTTTTTTAGTGTAAAATTATTAATTTTTCTATTAATAATAATACCTCCCACTCGAGATAAATTGACGGACAAATTTCATATTGCAAATCACTTTTTGATTTAAATAATTTATTAATTTATTTTTAAATTATTAGACAACAGTAAAAAAAATTAATTTATTTAAGATCGTAGAAAAAAAAATTTTACCTAATAAATCTAGCTTTGTATCTCATATATTTTTTTGCGTTGTATGTATCGGTTATCTAAAAAAAAAAACGTACTATTTTTTTTAATCAAGCATATCTGAATTCTCTACAATAAGAAATCCATTGAGATAGTTTTTCATTTCGTGAAAAAAAATTTGTTTTCTTTTCTTTTTTTTTTTTTTTTGAGTTTTCCTAATTCAGTGATTTCAAACGTTTATATACAGCAGGTATCGGTGTTTTCGTTAATTTACGATGTATAGACGAAGTATAAACATCTGTTCTTTTTTCTATCCCACTTAAAAAGAATCATTCCTTTTTACCTTTATTTTTATTGCTTCATTAGTGTTTCCTTACTATTTTATTAATTTTTAATTTTTTCTATAATTTATATTATAAAATAAACAATGTAAATAAATAAATACATACATGCAAAATTATTATCAAATTATTATTAATAAAAAAAAATTAAATGAAACATTTTTGATGCTGAGGAAAACAAAATTTAATTTTTTATAATCGGTCAATCTTTTGCAATAGTAATGAAAATTATATTATTAAAATATCGGTTTTTTTTTCTTTTTACAAAAACTTAAAGTATCAAAATTATTGTTGATTTTATTTTTACTTTCATTTTGATATAGTTAGTCTTTCCAAAAAAAAAAAATTTGACTTTAGAGCTGACCCAAAATAAATTTATTAGAAAAATCAAATAGCCGGTATTTTTTTATAAGAGCAAAAAAAATAATGACGAAAGTAATAAGAGAAAATATTTTTTTTTTATTTAAGTCCCAATTACATTATGTGTTATTGTATATTATAATTAATATATATGAGAAATGATGCGCGGCTTTAAAATTATCTGGTGCAAGTAAAATGACTTAATCCAAACGTAGATATAACCCGAGCGGATTCCAAAATTTTTTTATCAATAAAATATAAGATTATTATACTAGTATGTAGAGATCGTTAATTGATACATTGTAAAAAAAAATTTGACGTTAGATTAATTTAATTAATTTAATTAATAAACGATAAATAAAAAAAACTAATTTTTTTATTTCGGTAATTCTAACAAAACTAAAATTGTCCCCAAAAAAAAAATCGTTATACCTCAACAAGTTTTAATTCTTTTTGTTCTTGCAAATATCACTAGCTGAACGTATGGCTCCTATTATTTTACTATAAGCCAAAAAAAATATTGCGTATTTATATTTTGTATTTTGCGAACAATAACTATATACTATGTTTTCAAGTTTAAGTGTAATTATGCTTTATTTTAGTATATGTATAACTCATGTATATAACAGAAAAATGTACGTAGGAAAATCGTATTTGGAAAATGTAAAATGTAAATACTTCTACCCTTTTGTTTACTTTTGAACTGTATATTACATAAAATACATAAAATCTCGTTATTGTAAACCCAAAAAAAAATTAAAAATTTATTATTCGAGCAAAAATAAGAAACCAAAGGGCAAGTTTTATTTATGTTTGTACAATGAATAAAAAAAAACTATTTTTAATTTTATGTACATTTCATACTTTCTGCTTGCAAAATAGACTTACATTTTATTTTCAAAAGAAAAATTTCCTTTTGAATCCACAGCTGTACAATGACCTTACTCATGAATTGTTACTAGGAGTCTCCCTTTTACTAAAGCTTATACGAGTAATCGGTCAGTAATTTCTAATTGTTTTAGCATAGAAACAAAAAAAACTTCTTAAAAAAATTAGATTGTATATCTTATCAAGAAAAAAAAATTTGACTTAAAATAAATTCATTATCCTAAATAAAAGAAAACCAATATTCAAACTCCTTTTTAATCGATTAACTTGCTAATCTAAACGTTGACCTTTATGAATTTCAGTGCATTGTTAATGGTAAATTTTTATTCATATGACATATTAACCATACAGTGAAGAAATAAATGAAAGAGAACAAAAAAAAAAACTTTATATTCTGAAGTATCATATAATTTATTTCGAGATCACTATATTTTTTTTATTGTATACATAAGAATAACAAATTTTTAATGATTGTTATTTTATTTTTTTTTTTTAAACGAAAAATCACTAGATTCAACAAACTAAATAGTCTTATTTTTGTAAATTTTATTTCTTCTTTTATAAAATAAACATTAATTTCAGCTAAAATTTAAATACATAAAATTAATAATTTCATATGATTATCCCACTTTAAACCAAAAAAAAAAATTTCGTATTACATTCTTATAAGTATATTAGTTATCCCATCATTAAACATTTATAGCACTTTCACCAATACATGCACGTAATCATAAGGTTATGAAAGTTTAGTATCATATGATATTGACCCATATATTTTTTATATATCCAAAAAAATATATTTACACTCTCTAAAACTAAATATTAATCATAAACTACACCACTTTTTTAACAGAACATTAATCTTTCAATTTTTCCAAAATCATTTTTATGCTAATATTTTGACACGTAAACCATCAAAGTAAAAAAATTTTATACTAACTGAACTTGTAATTTATCCACATTGCGTATATAAGCCAGCGTACGCTATTTCCAATGCGTAAAATAAGAGTAAAAGCTACCAATATAATAGGTGTAAAAATATCCAAGTTTTATACCGTTACGTGAAATGAGTTCGCGGAAATTAGTAACTCATCATAACGACTAGGTGTCGCCCGTGTGTTATTCAGGGGGTATTTAAAGCTTTTTATAAAATAACTGAGAGGAAAAACGCTTGACAAAAGAAAATTTTAAGGAAAGAAATTTTAAAATTTATTATCTATTTATAGGTCATATTTCGCAGATTTGAAATTTTTGTGTAAAAATATGTTCCACCATTTGATGTTTGTTTTGAAATGGGTGCTGTTGTATTTATATGAATCAACTAAGATTTTATACCAAAAGGCGTATAGTAATTTGATTGTCTTTTTAAAATATTTAACTTTTGTCTATTTGCAAAAATATCGTTATCCTTTAATTCTGGATAGTAAACTCTGTGTGGCTTCTCGTAGTATCGGGGTACGTTGTGAAAATTATACTGTTTATCATAAATTTGCATTGTGCGAAGATCATTTTGAACAAAAGGGAAAAGAATGTAATGCCTATCACATAATAGGAAAAGCAGTAAACTCTGAACATAATATTTTAATGCATTATTTACAACTTGAAAAGTTAAGTTGGGTTGAAATTCAAGATATAGTAGATAGAATACTAGGTTTACAGAAAACTGCTATAACCGAAATAGTTATGCGTGAAGCTTTTAAAGATAAATATGATCTGCGCTCAGATTATGTTCATAATAATTTCCTTAACCTTTTATTAGACTTTTGCTGTGATTAATATGGATATACTCAAAATTCAGATGGTGAATATCACATTGTGCCTGTTGAGCCTAAAAAAGATATCTTGACATTACTAGTACATTCTTATATATTGAATTGCATAAATAACCCACTGTATAAAAAGGTACATTTAGAAAATACAAGTGAAAATTCCGAAAATATAAATAATGATGAAATTCGGGATCAAATTAATGATATAACGGCATCTAGTTCTAATAATGATCAAAACTTATTAAATTCCAGCGAAGACATAATAGAATTTAACATAAATAGTGATGAAAATTCTTTGTCACAAGAATTATCAGACACTAATAATAGTAATGGGGAATTTAGTTGGGTTCAAAACGAACCTGATACTATTGAAACCGATTGGGAGCAAGATGATGATCCCTATTTTTGGGTCCATAGATTTTATACGTTAGCTGAAGAAAGCAGCTATGAATATATATATACTCATTATAAAGTACAAGAAAATGATTGGAGTTATCCAAAACTAATAAATTTATTAATATTTTTGTTTTATCCACAGCTAAACGGTTATACCCATGTATTTATATATATATTTTTATGTTGCTTAAAATTATTTTAGAAATTGATAAAAAGTAAAAAAAAATATCTAAATTTATGACGCAAAAAAAAATATAGATTTAATAATAAAAAATAAAAAAAAAACTTTGTCCATTTTTTTTTGTATCGTTCGTCAGTTTGTATTATATAAGTCAAAAATATGAAATAAAATTTAATAATCTAATTTTTAATTAAGTATACTGTCTTTTTCAATCCTCCTAACATTTTTGTTCTTATTTCTAGCTTTTATTTTACCAGAATTATTTTTAATTGTTTCCTTTAATCATGCACAAAATGAAAAAAAATAAAAGTGTATCTTTATGTTCGTGATTTCTGAAATAGATTATTAATATGACTTTTAAGAAGATTTTAATTCGTGTTAAAAATTTAGACTTTTATAATATTGTGTCCTCATTTTTTTATTATTATTATTTTATTTTTTTAATAAATATTTGATTATATGATATCGATATTATATAGATATTTGTTAGATAATTATTTTATGAATATACATTTTCACAACATATAATAGATATACTTATTGGTTATATGGGAAATTATTAATCCTTTTATATATATACTTATACAATAATTAATTGATTGTTTAGAAAGTGCAATTATAGATTGTATTTTAAATATGAAATTAGAAATTAACACATATAACATATTTCTTACAAAATGATACGATTTAAAACTAAGCTAATTAAATAGATGTCATAAAATTGATAATATAGCTGACATATCTCTGAATTGATTATCGTTAGTTTTGACAGATGGTACTAAACTGAATGTAATTTTTTTATAAAAAGACCTCATGCTAAAATTTCATGAAATATTATTATTACTAAAATATTCTTAGTATAATGTTGACGAATAATTAATGTAAATTTATATTTATATTAAATAATTATAAGATTATATGAGCCCATATTTATATCTGTATTACAACACTAGTGTAATACATCTGGTAAAGTTTTAATTTCTATTTTGATATTTTTACTTTAAAAAAAAAAATTTAAACCCTTAAATTTTAACTTAATTTTTTTATATTTATTTAAAAGATTATGTTTTATGTATGCTGTATCATATTTATATAGAGTTGTATCTTATCTAAATCTATTTAAGTTCACAAAATCGAATTTTTAACCAACCAAAAAAAAATTTTATTCAATATTTTTCCATACATATTCATATATTAAATTTATTACGCGATGTTAAGATTAAATATAAGTCATTCTGATTCTCTTAATATATTTTTTTTTTTGACTTAGTAAAATTTTAAATTATTGAGCGATGTTAAGATTAAATATAAGTCATTCTGATTCTCTTAATATATTTTTTTTTGACTTAGTAAAATTTTAAGTTATTGAGCGATGTTAAGATTATTCTCATTTTTATTCAAATATCTAAGCTTGTTTGATAATATTTTTAAGTGTTGAAAAAAAAATCCATTAGATTTTTCTTATAAAGCGATGTAAATATTGTTTTAAAAAAATTTATTTTTTTAATCGTCGTATGGATATTTAAAGCGATGTTTACAATGTTATTTTTTTTTTTTTAATATTATATTATTATTAATGAAATATTAATTTTTTATATAGCGATGTAAATGTCTGCAATTCTTGAATTGCAAAAAAAAATTTTTTTTTTTTTTAAATTTCATAATTGTCCAAACCGTCTTTGTTTTTATAAACGACTTAGGATTCCACATTTTAGAAGCGCTGTTAATTGGAATCATTTGTTTTTAGAACGTATTATTCTAGATTAATCAAAAAAAATTTTTTGATAAATTTTTCTTTATTTTTTTGTAAGCGATGTAAATTTTGGTTTCTCAATGAAAAGAAATTCGTCTGTGAACCTATAATTCTCCGAATTACATATCTATTAATCTAACCTAGGTACATTTATTTGGTTATAAGTTTATTTAAAATTACGATATAAAATAATAAAAGTTACTTGTATAGTGTAACAATTAGCCTAAGGATATATTATTCATTTTTTCTTAAAAGTCGATTATGTAAAGTGTTTGTAAAATGTTGTTCGTTTATTTATAACTCTACTTGTTGTGCTTAGACAATAACTAGTTAAATAGTATATTCGTTATGATTCTAATTCTAACACCTAATTTATTTTGAAAATTTATTAACTAAGAGGCTTGGATTTGTAAAAAAAACTTTTTCTTTGTTTATTTATTTTTTTTTTTATGTAAATTTTTTTATTTATTTTAAAATTTTTTTTTTATTTAATTTTTTTATATTTTATTGGTCTCAATCGAATTCTATAACTACTAAAGACATATACGGTTATATATATAAATAATTGTATAATTATAGGTTATAATAGATTAATAGATTAATATTTTTATGAGATTCGGTACTTGTAAATTTTTTCTCATTAGAAGGTTTAATCCTTAAAACACGTGATAAAATTAATTTTTGATTAAAGTAATGTATTTTATAACCGCCTTATAAATATCTTTTATTCTTAAAATAGAAATTACTAATTGTTGACAAAGACTGTACCCTATAGACCGAGGTGATTATATATATAGATAGATTAAATATATCTTAGTATAATTATTAAATATTTTTATTATTTTAGAAGATTAAATATTTTTTTATTTTAAAAGAGATTGGTATATGATGTTCTTAGTCCTAATTTTATTATTTAGTTAAGTATTATTGCTATGACACATAAAAATGATATTTTATATGGGATTAAATATAGCTTTAAGTATATAAGAGAGAAAAAGGTATGATATTACTTATGTTAAAAGGATTACTCCTCAAGGATTTTATTTTTAAGAGAGAGGAAAAAAAAAAAAAACTTACCACAGAGAATAATAATTATAAAATATTTATGATTAAATGTAAATATTAAAGACCAACCTTAAATTACTATTGGTTAAATAATTTTATTGTGATTACAAGTTTTATTATGCTAGTATAGGTATTATTACACGAGACATCAATATATTTTTTTATTTTTTTATATTTTTTTTTAATTTATTAAGAATACTGGATTCTAATAGTTAATTTAAGATTAAGAGATAAAATTCGCAGTTTTACGATTATTATAATTTTTTTTTAAGCTTGTAAAATGTTATCTATAAGATGAGAGATTATTATATTAAAATTATTATCGATTATTATATAAATATGGAGACATATATTTAAATTGTGGTTTATATGCTACTACTAAACTACCGCTATTATTATCTACAATACTATTTATGATCTACTTCGTTCTAACAATTAATTGTCTTATTAAAATAATAAGACATATAGAAAAAATCCAACGTTGAAGTTTAGCTTAATTTGTTGTTTAAATTAAGTATGGATTGAATGTTTGGTATTTTTGGTGCATTTTTGATAGTAATAATGTTGCCGTTTGTTCATTTAAAAAAATAATTATAATAAACATGTTTGGGTATAATATAATATTATTATTTCTAATTACTAAAATTAATCTAGAATTTACGTAATTTACTGAATATATGATTTCTAAAACTATGCCCTTGTGTATCATTTAGTCTAGTCAAATTCATTCATTCTTGTGCTGTGATGCTCTTAAAAAAAAATTTAAAAAAAATTTACTAAATAATAAGATAAGTTTTAATAACTTAATATAAAATATCTATATACTAAATTTTATAATCTGAAATGCTTATATTATATTTTCAAAGAAGGTTGAATGTTACTCATCGGTGCAATAAGATGGAATTAATGTTGATTGTTATTCGTTAAAAATATAGCTAGTTGTTAAATAAAAGATTTACTGTCATTACCGTTATTGATTATAATTATATTTTGTTATATAGGATATATTGAGTATATATTAAAACCTTTATATATATCTTACTTCTAAGGTTACATTGCTAATAACTACAAAATGATTAATAGTATATTTATGGTTAAATATTTTTTATATTTTTATTGATTAATATTTTTTTTTTTAAATATTTTTTTTTTTTTTAATATGGTATACATATGTTTATAGATTAATGATTTTATCATGTAAATGCTGCTGCTGAATGTATTAAAAAAATTTCTGATATCTTACTTATAAGACTGCTCACAATTTAAAAATCAATGCAATGTAGACATCAATATTTAAATCCAAATTATTAACATAGAATTATTCATCTAATATATTTAAGAAAGTCAAAGTCTATGGATTTTTAATGTAAGGAAAAAAAAAATATAAATTAATGAATGATTACACTCTGCTCGTTATTGTAATTGTTCTAAAAACCCTTTTTTTTTTTATTTTATCAAAAAAAAATTATATTTCTTTTTTTAGAAAGGATTGATCTGTTTCTGTCATACAGTAAAAGTATTAAATAAATTATAATTCATAATATAAATAAATATACCTTGAGTAACATAAAAATTTTGTAATTCATACTATAAATAAACAAACCTAGACTGTCATGTGATATAAAAGATTTTAAACAAAAAGATTTTAAACAAAAATTTAAATTTAAAATAAAATAATTTATGAGTACTAAGAAATAAGAAAGAAAAAGAAAATTCATCCTATAAATTTGTTACCTAAATAAATGAAAGAAATAAAATAAATCGAATAAATTGCTTTTCGAGAGTACCAACTGTATGTGATGCCTCTAAAATACAAAAAAAAATATATATACAAATTTTTAGGTCTTACTGTTAAAATATTATGGAGTTCACAATTATAGAAAATGGTATAGCTTTAACGCGAGAGATCGCCTTGGAAGATCCTATTTGGTCTCAGATCGAAACTTTAACCATTAATGATAATAAAAATATAGTTAACATAAATGAAAAATCTATGGTCCTATCAAAGAATCCATTAGAAATATTAGCTTATGAAGAAATAATAAAACTAATGATCTCAGTGACCAAACTAGAATTTGATATTTATATCGATGATTCTAAATGGACTCCTATACTATATGCCTGTATTAACAGTTTTACAAGACTAGAAGAGTTGATATTTGGTCGTTTAGTATTCCTAGCTTTGCACCAATTTTATTTGCGTGTACGGTATGAAACCTTGAAAAGGATGACAATACACTGTGTGGAACAAGGATATGAGATATGGTTATCTGCTTTTTTTGCAGACATGAACATACAGTGTTTACGAATAGAAAGGTTTTCGGTTCGATGGAATGAAGGTCGTATGTATGAAAGTAGTTTTGCATTGGAAAATTGTGACTTTACAGAGTTGACTATACGAGGGCTAATATCGCATACTGCTTTTACTATGAATCCTAATACTTTACATCGATTAAATTTATATTCCCTCCCTAAAATGCCGTATTCATTTTTTGAACACTGTAATCACAATATGAGTACATTAATACATTTAACTTGCTTAAAACTTCCCTATGCTGACTTGAATGACAATTCATTCCAAACTATATGTACCTCAATGCTTAATTTACAAACTTTAGATATTAGTGGTAATCTTAATTTGAGTTCAGCAGTTCTATATGAGCTGAAGAATTTAAAATTATTAGAATGCCTATCAGCGGCATATTTGCCAATTACTCATAGACACCTAAATTTGTTAACTTTTCTGACTTATATTGATGTCAGTTATGTCAGCATTTATACAGTAGATATAATGCGATTAATATATCAATTACCAAATTTGAGAATAATCATAAATTTCTGTGGAATGACAAAATTCGAAAAGGAATTGGAATTTTATTTATGTCAAACCAAATCCATGCTTTCGTTTCGCACTGTAGATAACCCTGTATCGGTTTACGGTGACCTATCACTAATAAAAACTATAACGAAGAAAAATATTTCCATTAAAGACATATATTTTCACTATGCTTTGGAAGAACAAAATCCTACAGATATAAAACGTGTCGTAGGAATGCATTTTGGACAGCAAACGTTATATTCTCTGATAGATGGCATTTGGAAATTTAGGATAACACCATAATTTGTAATAAAATGAGATTCTATAAATATACAATAATTAATATGTCAAGTTGTTTCAACAAAGCATAAATGTTGTAATATAAACAAATTAATAAAATGTTCATAGTAAAACATTGTATCACAACCATTGCATGAAAAAAAAAATTAAATGTACGCTATGAAATAACGTAATAAAATACAAATTTATTCTTTTAACGAAACATAATACTATAAAAATAGATTGTTCATTTATTTAAAAATTTATAATTTATTAATTATTAATTTGTCCAATTTCTATTTGATTTTATTGGAAAGTAAACTGTATGTGAAGCACTATAATCCTAGTCAAAATTTCACTAAAATTACGCACGTCGCTATTTTTAGGTTTCTATAACAGGAAAACGTTAGAGCCGTCTTAATTTCATAGGACAAAGGTGCCCCAGAATAAATGTATATATATATATAAAAGTAAAGAGATAATGAGTCTTACAGCAAATAAATTCTTATCAGATTTGACATATGAACAGAAAACAAAAATAGACCAAATAATTTTTGTAGATGATCGAAGTTCTATATGTGTTAATGGTAGTAATATATGTTTGTCATTAAGTGATTTATCTTTTTTAGATATGTTGGAAGTAGTTTATAATTTACCAAAGATAACTCAAATAATTTTCAATATAGATGATGATAATGACGGATGGTCCGATATGTTAAATCGTTGTCTTAATCGATATAAAAATATATATTCTTTAGACCTTGGCCATTTAATTTTTCAAGAAAGGCATGCAAAGTCACTTATTAAACATGCTACGTGCTTTGCTGAATTGTCCCTTCATTGTGTAGACGTAAATTACCATGCTTGGTTTTATATATTCTTGACTGATATGAATATCAAAAAAATATCTTTATATAATTTTTCCATGCCGAAAAATGAGCATCAGTTGTCTAGGCAATATTTCATTTTGGCAAAGCAATGTTTTGAAAATGCGGAAATACGTGGAACTGTGCATATAGCATTAAATGATAGTAACATAACTCAATTGCGACTTAAATCATCTACCACGGATATTGGCTACCCTTTCAATATTAAAACCGATTCATTCGCGCCTATTGCTAATTTTAGATTTATAACAACTTTAAAGATTCCTAATTGTAATCTAACCGATGAAGGGCTTACTGGTATATGTTATTCAATGTATATGTTGGATACTTTGGATATAAGTGCATGCATAGAATTATCCCATCATAGTTTACTAGAATTGAATCGGTTGTCTTGTTTAAAAAATTTGTCCGTAGCATTTTTAAACGTGTCCTATATTTGTATATATGAATTAAAAGAATTAGAGTTTTTAGATGTATCTTACGTGCCATTTCCAGAATTAGCTTTATTTCATTTATTCGGGGTTCTTCCACATCTGAGTCGAGTAATAAGATGTGACAAATTTATTGGTCAGACTATTTCCAGTTACACGCGACGGTATCTCAAACTTATATTACCCGAAGTAAAACAAAAACCCTTCGATCATTTGATTGAATTTTACTGCGAAATGCCTCTTAAAAGAGTAGTTTACCCATACCAAATTAATAATTTATGTTTATTTAACCTAATAGATCACGGTGTTCCTGACGAAATTCGTAATTTATACACAATTCAAAAAGACCGTTGTCGCTACTTCCATATAGAAGAAAATAGTTGGGTCAGGAATACTGAAACTGACTTAGATTTGTCCGTAAACGAGATTTAATTAATAATTGAATTTAATTAGTAATTTAGGTATAATATATTTTAATATGTGTCATAATAAACCAAAGATGTTGTGCTTAATATGTGTAACTATATGTGATAGAAATTATTAAGTGTAATGTTAACGTTGTCTAGTCTTACATAATCTTTTATGTATTAAATTTATAAATTTGTCAATATATAAACCAAAGAGAAAAAAATTTGTATTCTTTTGTTATCAAATGGTAGTCTATGTGTAAAATTTTTAAAATCCCGTACTTCATGAAGAACTGTACAAAAGGAAAATGTTTCAATGCTAAAAACCCTTACATTACAGGTTTGTATATTAAGAAAAATCATTAAATTTTACATTTAATATAATACTAATCCTTGGATAAAACTTGCGTTATTCAGATATTTATTGACTAAGTATTTTCTGTACTACTAATTCATGAATCTTAACAACTTTCCATATATATATATGGACGCCTAATTATATTGATATATTCGTAAAATCTATTTAATAACGCACAACTTATCTATATATTTGCAAGGCTCTAAAAGTGTTTGTGCGTTATCTGGTCTATAAAAAAAAAATTAATTAATTAATTATATATATAATTAATTAATTAATTTTTGTACGTACCTAACTAAAGATATTTTTATTAAAGAAAAGTACTTTATATATCAATCTTAAAGCACATATATATTTATTAATATTTTCTTATAAAAGTAAGTAAGTTTATTTTTCTATTTTTATATTTATTAAGTTATTTATTAATTTTTACCAACCATTATATTATTTTAATTGTATTATTTTATTTAAATCTATCTTTTTAAAATAAGCTTTTATAAAGAGAAAAAGAAAAATAAGATGGAAGTATTCAAATGTTTAGCAAACTTCAAAGAGACAAAAAAAAATTATTTTAATACTTATTTTAAATATTCAAATCTAACTAGTTAAATTTTTATTAGCACGACCAATCACTATATCTTTTTCTCCCATAAATTCATACGCTCGTCGTAATTGGTCCATGTGAATGGTCTTCTTCAGGTTATTATTTTGAATTCTAACATTATTACTTTCTGGAAAGACTTCTAAAATTTCAAAAGGTCCTAAGAAACACGTTCTCATTTTTTTGTTGATTTTCCTATGGTTAATTATATAAACCATCTCTCCTTCATGAAAATGGCTAGCCCTTCGTGTCCTGTCATAGTAAAATTTACTTTTATATTTACTTTGAATTGAGTTTAATCCTGCAATAGTTTGTGCCTCAGTTAGATTCTCTGCTAAGTCTACAAAATAGTCTCCATACGTCTGTAATTTTTCCTTGGGTTCGAAACTCGATGGTGTTCTAGCTTTGAAGCCATAAACCAGTTCAAATGGAGTCATATTTAATGATTCATGTACAGCTGTGTTATGTGCGTGTGTCGCTAATTTTAAATAATCACTCCAATTACCTCTTTCTCTAACGAATTGACGTAAAAAATCTGTAAGAGGACCGTGAGTTCTCTCAATACTACCAGAAGATTGCGGGTGATATGCTGTTGTCTTCAGTTTTTCAATGTGAAAAATATCCGCAAATGCTTTCATTACTCTAGATTGAAACTGACTACCTAAATCACTTAAAATTGCTTTTGGTGGGCCAAATTGAGTAATTACATTATCTACAAGTGCTTTAGCAACTTCATAAGCCGTTGCATTTTTAATCGGTACGGCTATAAACCATTTAGTTAATAAATCAATAATTGTTAATATCCAACAAAAACCGTTAGATGGCTTCATTTTTCCGACTAAATCAATAGAGATTTTATCAAAAGCTCTAGCAGGAGTATCAGTTATACACATAGCCATATGAACTTTGGATCTGTTAATTTTTGTTTTTTGACAATCTTGGCAACATTTAACAAAATGATATATTTCTTGTCTCATGTGTTTCCAATAAAATTCCTGCGCAATTCTTTGATACGTTTTGGTCATACCGTAATGTGCACCAATTGTATTACAGTGAAATTGTTTTATAATTTTATATCTCTCCTCAGTAGGTGGAAGTTTTAGATTATCATTATAAAAGGTTGCTTTTAAATTTTTACCATCAAAAACAGTGTTTAATGCTTCAATAAATTTAAATACTTGGAGTTGTGTCATCATATCTAAGTCTCTTATAACCTCAATTTCTTTAATTTGGAATTTATCAATTAATTTAACTAAAGTTTTTAAACATTTATCTAAGTCAACTTTTAAATTGTTAGTATCTAAGTATGGTTTTATCGTTAATGCAATTAATTTCCTATTTTTATATTCGATTATAGTTACTTCCCCTACTTGTGGTTTTTGTTTCTTTAAATCAGGAATATTTAAATATTGTCTTTCTGCTAAAGTAGATAAAACTTCAGTAGGATAAATATCTGCAGTTATACAGAAAACTAAATTTTTGAAACCTAAGTAGGGATGGCTATTAGATATTTTCATAGATCATAGAATTTCATTTTTATCTGGCCATGGTGGTTTCCTTCGGGGTCTTATTTCATTATAAATATCTTGATGTACATCGGACGTTCTAGAATTAGTAATAATATTAGACGATATGTTTCGTATTAAATCTTTAAAGTTTGGATCCATATCATAATTGTCTATCTCTTCAATTTTTAACAAAGGAGTATAATGGCTTGACTTTAAGTGTAGGTGAATATAGTCATTACTATCATTAGCTTTAAAATGAGCATAAGTTATTTTAATTTCACCATTTTCATTAACTTTCGAATCATAAATATGTATGCATATATTTTGGTTTAACTCTTGAGAAAATATATATATAACATCATTATTACCCCATTCTGATTCTGAATTTAATATAGAAAAGGTTTCTTCTGGTTTTTCACAAAATTGTAACGTATCGCTTCGTTTTAATATATCCCGCAATTCTTGACTATCTAAGTTTAGGCCCGTTAAAATTATTAGGCTATGAAATAAACAATCACCTGTATTATTTACTTTAGTATACCTCACCAAATTCGTGTTTTCGGCACAGCAATCTGTTTGGACATACCATGGAAAGTAAATTTCATTATCAAGATTAATTTCATCAATATCCATATCATAGCTTTCATTATTTTGATTGTCATCAATTAAATCATCAATTTCTTTATTATATATTAATTTTTTATTATTATTTTCGTTAATTATAACTTTTTTCTTATATGTTTCATTTTTATTTACTAAATTATTTATATTTCTAGTACTTAAATTTTTATTATCATTAGCTATGATTTTTCTATTTGGATATTTATCTCTAAACTTATTATTATTATTTTGGGTAATACTGTCACTCTTATGTGTTTTTAATTCTATATTTATTATTTCATCATCATTATTCTTTTCACTTTTAATAATCACATCATAAGTACCTTTATGGAATAAATTAGTTTCCTCTGGGAAAAGTAGTTGAAAATAAGGTTCCGTTTCATTATTCTCATCTTTGTTAGCTTCTTGAATTTCATTATTTAAAATATTATTATAAGATTTATTCTTCATATTTTTATTTCTTACACGTTCTAATATTATTTCAGGTTCTTTGTAATTGATCGGTTTATTCAAGGGTTTATATAAAACCATCGGTGGTTTCTGTTTTGTTCTTAGCAAATTCTGATTATTATCAATTATTTTCGCATGTTTCTTGGGGGAACTTAATAACTCATCTTCAGGTAATCGTTTTAAAATTATTTTCGGTTCTTTTAACATAATAGGTTTATGCTTAACTCCAACATTCAATGAATTATTTTCAGGTAATCTTTCCAAAATTAATTTTGGTTCTTTTAACATGAAAGGTTTCTGTTTTTCATTTATTATTTGATCATTTTTTAGTTTATAATCCTGCTGTTTTTATTTAGTTTGAACTAACTCTTTAGGTAAAGGTTTTAAAAATATTTTTGGTTCCTTAAGTTTAACCAGGTCATTTAATTCAATTACATTATCTTTTCTGATAACTCTTTCTGGGGAATGTTTTATCGTTTTCTTAGAAACATTTCTACTCGTTTGACCAATCGTTTTATTATTGGAATTCGTACTTTTAATGATATCTATGTTTTTATTTTGTTCATGTAGTATCTGTTTTTGCTTACTTCTAGTAATTCTAGAGTTATTGTTATGTTCGTTTATTTTGAACTTTTTCGGTATATAGGTTTCATCTTCAGAGGAATCATCATCTTCCCAAATCTGTTTATTATTACCATGTTTTCTCGTGGCTCTTAATTTTCTAATTTGAAAATCAGTACTAACTGATGACGCTGAATCATTCTCGTCAGATTTTTCTGCTTTTTTAAGTAATTCAAGTCTTGGCATTTCAGGATCTTCTTGGTTTTCCTTCAATGGAACATTTCTCGATAAAGCATCAGCTACCAAATTTGTCCTGCCGGATTTATATACAATATCACAATTGTATCCAGATAATTTTGACGCTAAATTGCAAGCGGTTAACGTTGTGTGCCTCTGCTTCTTAATAAAAGTAAGTGGAAGATGATCCGTATAAATAGTGAAATGTCGACCGAAAACATATGGTCTAAATTGGGTTATACCGAAAAGAATAGCAGATAATTCTTTCAAATAAGTTGAAAGAGCCAGTTCCGACTTTTTTAATAGTCTTGATGCATAAGCAATAACTCGAGGTTTATTATCATCATCTAATTGTTCTAATACGGCGCCCAGGCCAAAATCTGAAGAGTCAGTTGTTATCACAAACCGTCTGGTATAGTCAGGAGTTGTTAGAACTGGGTCAGAGCAAAGTTTATCTTTTAAAGTTTCAAAAGCTTTTTGTTGTTCGTCACCCCAGATAAATTTCTTTTTTTAAGAGATCTGAAAGTGGTTTAGCTATAATAGAAAAGTTTTTTATGAATCTTCTATAATAGCTACTTAATCCTAAAAAACTTCTTAATTTCTTTAACGTATTAGGAATAGGAAAATCTTTAACCGCAGAAATCTTTTCTGGATTAGGTTTTAATTGATTTGAGCCCACAATATGACCGAGTATTTGGGCTTCACGTCTTAATAAGAGGCATTTCTTAGGATCTAATAATAAATTAGCATTCTTAATTCGTTCAAAAACTTCAGTACATAGTTTCAGATGTTCTTCGAGCGACTTAGCATAAATAATAATGTCGTCCAGGTATACAAAAACTCCATGTCCTAATAGTCCACTAAATACCATATCCATAAGTCTACACCATATCTGACTGCTTGTCTTAAAGCCCATTGGCATACGAGAAAAACAAAATGAACCGCCTGGGGCATTAAAAGATGTATATTTTCTACTAGATGGTGCTAGAGGAATTTGAAAAAAAGCGAGAACCGCGTCAATAGTTGAGATATAAAACGCTGAAGACGCGGAGTCTAAGATGTCATAAGGCTGAATTAACGGGTAAACTTCATCTAAAGTGATCTTATTTAATTCACGAAAATCTGCAACTATTCTCCATCTTTGTTCTCCATCTTTTGTTGCTTTTCTTGGAATCGCCCATATAGGCGAGCTCCAAGGACTAACTGATTTTTCAATAATAACTAAATCCAAATATTTTTTAATGTTTTTCTCTAAAGCTTCTTGCGCAGCCTGAGGCTGACGGTATTGCCTACATTTGATAGGTACTTCTGAAGTCACATTAATTTCATGTTCAATTAAATGAGTACTCGTAAAAGGTCTTCCCTCAACATAAAAAATTTCAGCAAATTTTTCTATAAGTCCATGTATCTGATCTATTTCTTCTTCGTTTAAATCCTTTTTGTACAGTAAGTCAAAAATGGTATTCACTAATTGTTCTCTTTCTAAATTTTGCTCAATTTTATCATTAATAAGATGTGCTCCATTATTTATTTCCTGATTTTGATCAAATTGTTCTATTTTTACCAAAGGTGTATCGATTTTAATTACATCATTCGAAGTATTTATACACATAACTAAAGCTTTACCATTTTCATTTTTTACCAAAGCTTCCCCTAAGAAAATTTTTGGATGGATATTCTGTCTAGGTAAGAAACCTTCCTTTACATCAGGGTTTAAAATATTTGCATATATAATTTGTTTTGAGTGTGGTTGTATTAAAAATTTTTCTTTTTCTCGAAATGGTATAGAAAGTGGTCCTAATTTCATTTGCATATTAGCAATGTCAATATTACCATTATATTTTTCTAAAATATCTAAACCTAAAAGGCCTGGTGTATCCATACAAAAAATATCATCAATAATATGTAACTTACATGGTAAATTATTAAGGAAAATTACCACCTCGCCCTTGGTATATTCATAGTCATTTGTAATACTGCATATTCTTAGTATTGAATTTTTATCAATAAACGTTGAATCTTTAAGGGCAGATCTTTTGATTAAACTTACTTGAGAACCTGTATCTATAAAAAAATCAGCTTTTCCAGAAATTAAATTAGGGCTAGTGAGTGTAATGATCGGAGGTATTCTTTTTGAATTAGATAACATTACTTTTTTAGTTACAATATTTTGTTGAGTTAAATTAGAAGAAATATCAGTATTATTTTCTTTTTTATTTTCAGAAAATGATGCTTGAAAATAATTATTATCAGGACTATTGATTAAAGCTTCTTTATTATCAATATTATTATATAGTTTATTAATAATTTCTCTTTGTTCTTGTTTAACTGCGATATTCTCAAATAGAGCTTTACTTTCCTTAGTCTTGTCATTAACCTTATTAAAAATATCAGTATAGCCCTGCGCAGCCTCGGAATTATTGATTAAAATTTTTTTTGTTCGTACAAACGCTATCGTTTTTCTTAATTATCGAACCACTTTTATTACTAGGGGGATTTTTATTATTTTTAGGGTTGCTATTGCGTGACTCATTATTTTCTATATTGTTATGAGGGGAGTTTATATTATCTTTATCGTTATTATTGCGTGACCCTTTGTTTTCTATATTATTGTAAGGGGGATTTTTATTATCTTTACCGTTGCTAAGGCGTGATTCTATATTATTATAAGGGGGAAGCTTATCCCCTTTTTCTTTTGAAGGTAGTCTTTTTATTATAATGGAATTATTTGCCAAAGGGCTTTGTCGATTGTTAATATTATAGGGGTGTGTCCTTAAAATTTTATAATTTTCAGTAGTATAATTTAGAGCTTTTTCTTGGTTATTGATTAATTTAGTATTGTATGGTTCTTGTATTATATTAGATTTTTTTGTATTAAAATTTTGAGCTTTTACTTTAAACTTTTCAATATTATAATCGTTAATATTAATATTGTTTAAATCGTTTTGCCCAATTCCACCCAGAATTGGGCCCGAATTTAGTTTAAATTATTCTTGTCATTTTGTAAATGTTGATCATTTGTGCCATCAGAAAATCTTTGATTATTTCTATTATTATTAAAGTTACGATTTTCAAACGAGTTATTTTCGTATCGATTCTGATTTTGATAATTTCTGTTTGGTGAATAATTTCTTTGGTTATTATAATTTGAATTATTGAAATTGTGTTGTTCATATCTCATAGGTCTAAAATTATTATTATTACGTCCATTATTATTACGATTAAAATTATTTCTATTGAAATCATTATTACGTACATTATTAGCATTAAATCGGGGTGTCTCGTTTCTATTTTCATATTGTCGAGAAAAATCTCTGTTTGCATTAAAATTCCTAAAATTATTGTATCTAAAAGTATTAAAGTTCCTATTATTTGGAAAACCAGGCACGTAATATTTTGCTCTATAATATGGATTAGATAAATTCATATTCATATTTCGCGTATAATTATCATTCCATCCGGGATTGCCTTGTAAATTATTTTGTTCGTTGTTTATGATTTGTAAAGCTTCGAGAAGTTGCGGCAAACGTAAACATTTGTTTGTCTCATGCTGTGTTGAATTACAAAGCGAACATGGTGCTATATTTATTACTTTAGTAGGACAATTTTTAGAATCATGTAATAATGATTTACAAATACTGCAATTTACTTTTGCTGCCATAGCCGCTCTTACCATATATTCTTTTAGTTCCTCTTCATCTTCATCAGAGTCATAATTATTATTTTTCTTGTAAACATAAGATTTTTTTAGTCTATCGTAAGCCATTCCATCTTGGCCCTTAACAGCTTGATCTCGTCCTTCTAATTTTATAGCAAAATTAACTGCTTCTGCTAACGTTTTTGGATTTCTAGCCAAAATTCTATGTTCTGGTGGATCTCGAAGACCATACAAGAAACAATCCAATGCTTCCTTCTTAATTTTTTCTTTACATCTTTGTTTTTCGTGGTTGTCTAAATCAGTAGAAGCTTCATAAATAATCATCAGTTTTTGCTCTAGCATTTGTACTCTAATTGCATAATCTTCTACTGGTTCATTTTTATATTGAAATATGCTTCTTAGTTTAGATTTTACCGTATCCCCATCTTGCATAGCCCCAAATTGTAATTTAAGAGCTTTTATAAAATCTGCGAGAGAGTCATAGCTAAGGACTGAACCTCCAAAGATTCGACCTGCCTTACCTTTTAATTTTCTTGGAAGAATTTGTAGAATGTGTTGTTCACTCTCAGGACCATATGATAATAATAAGTTTTCCAAGGATTTACAAAACGCGTAAAGATTATGATGCTGACCCTCATAGTCAGAAATAAAATTAATCGCATCTTTAAAGGATAATAAATTACTTCTCATTCTTAGATTTTTCCTAACTGGGGTTCTTAAATCAAGATCATTTAAATCAAATGCTGCCAGATAATCCTCCCAACTTTTCTTTAATCCTGCAACCCCACATTCATCCTTTTTGTGTGCTCTTCAATATTGTTATGTAAAATATCATCATTAAACTGCCAATTTTTCTTATCTAAATTTAATTTTGGCTTACGTAAAATATTATTTTTTTGCCTTGTCCCGTTAGTGGCATTTTGAGTTATTTGTTGAAATGTATTATCAGATATAACAATATGGTCAGCATTTGTATAATCGGGATTAAGTAGATTCTTTGCGGTTGTTAAAACCGTATCAGGGCTAGCATCATCAACAAACATTTCTGGTTGTTCCCTCCAATCCTTACTATTTGCCATGATTTATTTATTGAATTATGATTCAAATTTATTATGTAAAATTTTATAAATATATTTTTGATAAATAATTTTCGTAATCTTTGTATAGAAATATTTTATATGCTTCCCTTCAAGTAACTATTATTTATATATTTTTTTTATTCAAATATTAATATTTTAGTTGATTTATATAATTTTAATCCCTAGTAAAAATTTTTTATAAATGATATTTTCTATATTATCTCAAAAGTACTTTCACTATATACTTCTATTAGTAATGTGTAATAACATGTAATAGTAAATCAGTGTAGAGAAATAAAAATATAAAATAATTTTATACTTATCTCTTACACAGTGATTACTACGAAGCTCCGGATATCCATTAAAGCTCAGATGTGCCGTTCTATAGAGGGCTCCTTTTGCTTAGGTTTGCTGAAATCGACAAAGTCCTTCACTGGAGTAGTTCTCTTGAACAACTTGAGTCCACAATCCTTGCTTTTGACGTAATAAGCTTTTTCCTCTGCTTTAAATACCTTCAAATCCAACCGAGTCCCGAAGTACCGGAACCACTTGTTACGAATCTTAGTAAGGGACCAAAATATCGAAAATTGTGGTATATCGTTGATTTCTTGATGTTGTTCGGCTTTCACTTCTATTGGCGATTATAAGGTACTCTCGGACCTTTATTGGTATTTTTCGGATATGATAGGTAGGCAGCGAAATGAATTAACAAATATTATTGATATTATACTTTAATCACGATAAATAGATATCGAGGAAGACTATTACACACTACTGGGATAAAAAGAAAATACTATGTAAGAGCTCGATAGCAAGAGCCAAACTTAAGTGTTAAACGTAAGCACCCAACGTAAGAGAGCCCAGTCATCCTGAAACACGCTTTATATACCCTCTCTGGTAGGAGTGACAATATTTTCCTAAGGCTGGGTTTTAAGTCTCCGCCTAGTTTTTGATTGGTTGCTAAGTGGGATTTCGAAAGCTTATAGGTCAGTTGCTAGATTCCATTTTGTAAGAGATATTGATTTTTATGTATTTTAAGGATGATGAGCTTTTTAATTAACTTAGTTTTATGACTATTAAGGGTGTGTTTTAAGGGTGCGTTTTAAGGGTGCGTTTTACTGTTGTTGCGTGTCTGTATTTAGGGTGTATTTATATTAATCTTGCATGACTGTCTAGAGAGTCTGATCTTTGACTGTCTACAAAGGGAGTGCTACTTTGCATGTCTACTGAGGGTGCGTTACTTTTGCATGTCTACGGAGGGTGAGTAATATACTATATGTTTTAGGATATCATTAGGGTTGGGTCCGTTATTATAGAGGAGCTTTTTATGTCTGATCAGTCTAAAAATAGTTATCGATTTAGTATAAATATGGTAGGGTGGTTTGAAATTAATTTTTGGTATATGGGTGTGTTTAGATGGGTGTTTTATATGGGTAAATCCCCTATTTCCTTCACACTACGCTCACCGGAATATCCACGATATCCACGAAGATTATCCACGATATCCACGATATCCACGATATCCACGAAGATTATCCACAATATCCACTTGCTTAATTCTAATATTAAAGAACATTTAATAAAATTACATCGACCTGCACTGACCTGTTGATCACTCGTCACGGCATTTAACAACTTTGTAACACTACCATATTGTAAAAACCGTGCGCATCGTGCGGTTATGTTGATTGTTGTTTCACAAAAGATTCCATGTTTTTATCCATTTGCATCTGATTTGCATCAATCAACAGGTAATTAATGTTATTAAATTAAAAGAAAAACAAAAGGTAAAATTATTTTCATTTAGAAAATTATATTTTCTTAATATTTCACTTTCTAGAGATCTAATTTTTGTACTGTAAAACACAAAGAACCATTTTATAAACATTTTTTACAATAGCTTAATTTTCAACTTAAAAATTTGATATTTATAAATTATATTAAAGTAATTATAGTAATTACTTAATCAATTTTACAATTATACGATTTTATTTTTTAAATTTCACACAAAGTTTTTCATGTTAGCCTTAGTAGACAGTAGTAGCAATTATAATCCTTCCTCTGTTTTAAAAGTGAATACATTAAGTAAAAAAAAAATTACTTAAAGTTTATTAATGAATATTATAATAATCTTTTATTTATTGTTACAGGAAGAACAATGTCTCCATGAAGTAGAAAGAAATCATAGGATGTTTTTCTAATGCGATACTGGAACTTGAATATAGCCTTCACATCCAGTATTTAAGAGACTCGCTATATTCTCTTAAAAAAAAGCTACATAGCAAAAATAAATGATACATAAAAGTAAGTTTTAAAAATCTTCTATATTTATAATATTAAGTCTACTTAAAGAATTCATATTCTGGTTTTGACGGTGTTAGAAAAAACTCGAAGGCATATAGTATTGTATCAGTACCTGTTAGAATTTATTATTAGTAAGTAGCAAAAACTCCTTCATACTTAAATTTTGTAACAGATGACTTAGATCGATCACCAGATGCTGAAGTTTTAGCAATCCATGATCCATAACTACTCATTTCTGGATTCCAAAGGTGCATGGAGATGAAGTAGGATTAACATAAATCTTAGCGCAAAGTAACATTTATGTTAATCCTACTTCATCTCCATGCACCTTTGGAATCCAGAAATGAGTAGTTATGGATCATGGATTGCTAAAACTTCAGCATCTGGTGATCGATCTAAGTCATCTGTTACAAAATTTAAGTATGAAGGAGTTTTTGCTACTTACTAATAATATGTTCTAACAGGTACAATACTGAAATAACAGAATAAATAAAATTAAATTAGGATATTTAACATTTTTTTAATTTGATTTAGATTTTGCCTAAACTGCTTTCTTCATCACAAATTCATGTGTTTTATTCAAGGCCACTCGATGATATTTCATTCAGCAAAAATTAGCAAGTTATTTGGAATCGCATCAAGACATAAAATTGTATTATTTTTTTTTCTGTAAATAAATAATGGTTTTATAAGTATTAGAGAATTTTTCGCCCATTTTAATAAATAATAATTATTGATATGATTCTTTTGACCGAGAGGGCTATTAAATAAAAATATTCAAGTTCTTTTTTTATTCAGCGTAACGTTTCGTGTACGAACTGTACACCTTTTCAAACTGAAAAAAATTTTTATTATGATGATATAATATTAAACAGTTATTTACATTATATTTTATAAAATATTTTTACATACCAACAATGTGTAATTATAATAAATTTTACTACATAATTACTTAAAATTAGTTAAATTATCTTTGGTAGAAATACATATGGTAGTATAACACGGAGTTTATCAATACCGTGTTTGTTTATCTAAACGCAGTATACTACATCTGTTTTTTGACTAAGAACAATGTTGTTCTTTTCTACCAAAGATAATTTAACTAATTTTAAGTAATTATGTAGTAAAATTTATTATAATTACACATTGTTGGTATGTAAAAATATTTTATAAAATATAATGTAAATAACTGTTTAATATTATATCATCATAATAAAAATTTTTTTCAGTTTGAAAAGGTGTACAGTTCGTACACGAAACGTTACGCTGAATAAAAAAAGAACTTGAATATTTTTATTTAATAGCCCTCTCGGTCAAAAGAATCATATCAATAATTATTAAATAATGGTTTTTTTTTTTTATTAATTTAATTGTACATTTTATTTGGCCTCATTCCTTGATGTCCAAAACTTTTTATAACCATAAAAATAATTATTGTACAATATTTTTAAAAAAATTTTAAACTAAAATCAAAATTTTAAAGTATGCAAAAGTTTTAAAAAACCTTTTACAACTTAAAAAAAAAAGAAAATAATAATAAAAGTAAAAAAATTTATAAGTCCCGAAAAAATTAAAAGTCTTCTGATAGGGGTAAATGTATACTTAACGGTTAACCCGCTACATGCGTAGACTATATTTTACATTAATCATAATGTATAAAGTCCTTCGTTTAGGTAGACCTGAATATCTGGCTCAAATTTTTGTTCGATACACTTCGAAACAGACAGCCAGAGGTGAACTATTAACTCGTGAGTTAGTTTTACCTGAACTTGAAAAATGGCATGGCAACTCTTCCTTTCAAGTTCAAGGCACAAAAAGTTGGAATTCCCTTCCTTCTAAAATATGGTTCCTTCCTTCACTAAACTCATTCAAGACAGCCTTATTTACCTACCTATCAAACCTAAATTATACATATGAGGGCTCGGTTTTTAAGTGTATATAAACTATGTTTTTAAAGAAAAGATAAAATATGTTGACATGTATTACTTGGATTGCTATATATTATTATTATTATTTATATGTGTTATTTGATAGTTAATATTAATAATAACTTGACTGTGATGTAAATCATTTAATTTTAGTTACAAAATGCTATCACTGTTACTTACTATTATTTGCCACTGTTATTACCATACTGTTAATTTTTTTTTTTTTTTTTAATTAAATTTTTCAATTAAATTTACTAAATCAATATATTTATAAAATAATATTAAATTTAAACTATGTTATGCTGTTACTATGTTATAATTATGTATAAAATTTTGTTTTAGACAAATAAAGAATATTTACATTTACATTTACATTACTTAAAGCAAAGTTTTTTGTGAGTATTACTCATTTTCATGCTCAATTACTCTTTTTAGTAAGAGTAATTAAAGTTTTTAAAAAAAATAACTCAAAACGAAAAAGTTACGTAAAAAATTAGGTAAAAATTTACGTAAATTGTTACGTAAAAATATGTGTTAAATTTTTCACCTGTGTATTGCGTAATTTTAACATTAATTACTCTTTTTATTAAGAGTAAACTAAATTTAAAAAAAAAATGATTATTTTTTATTTAATGTTCTACAGAAGCTTCTATAGTATATGCTATCCCACCTTCTATTTTTATATTCGTTTTATATTCCCCGCGAATTTTCTTGCGAATATACCTGCGAAGGTTCATTAGCATATTCTTGAGAGTTTATTGTAGCATATGATTTTTTTCACCCGAGTATCGGCGTGTTTAATATTTAAGTACCAGGAAGGACCGAGCTCCGCTCGGGTTATATCTACGTTTGGGTTAAGTCACATTTATTTGCATAGAATAAGTTTTCAATAAAACATAATGTAGCCCAGGACTTACATCGAAAAAAATATGTTTTTATTTTAAAAAACACCGGCTATTCTATTTTTCTAATAAATTTAATTTTTGTCAGATCTAGCGTGTACTTCCAATCTTTTTTCTGGAAAGACTAACTATCTCAAAATAAAATTAAAAAACAAATTTTGATTCACAAATTTTTTTATAAAAACCGATATTTTAATAATAATTATACTTTTTATTATAATTGCAAAAAGTTGACCGATTTTTAAAAATCAAGTTTTGTTTTCCTCAGCATCAAAAATTTTTCAATAATAGCATTGTTTCAACAATAGCATTTTTTTTATAATTTTTAATTAATAATTAATTGCGTTTATTTATTTACTTACATTTTTTATTCTATTATGTAAATTATATAAAAACACATAATAAAAAAAAAACTAATAAAGCAATAAAAAAAAGGTCTTTTCAAGTGGGATAATAAAAAAAAAAAGGAACAGATGTTTCATAAATATACATCGAAAATGAACGAAAACACCGACAACCCCTATGTATAAGCATATGAGATGGCTGATTTATGAAAACTCGCAGAAAATGAATTTTCACGAAATTGTGACCTATACCGATGGATTCCTTGTTATGAAAAACTCGGAAATGCTTGATCTGAAAAAAATCGCTCCGTTGGTTTTTTAGATAGCCGAAGCATACAACGCGTTTAAATATATAGGATTATTAATTATATCTTAATTGTAATTTAGATGTGGTTATTAAGATTGAGGCTTAGATGTGAATAAAGATTGAGTGTTAAATAAATATAAATAAGTGTATTTATTTTAATAACCAATAAACCTAATAGGTCATTGGCTGCAGGATAACACGTTTTCACCGCGGACGCGCGAGTCGGACGCGCGAGTTAATTAAATAGCTCTCTTGTCTTTAAAGAAAAATTTTGATATGTGGCGTTATTTTTTTAATAAGTAAAAGATTATTTATTTAAATTATTTGGTGTTTTTAGTGTGTAATAATTTTACTCTTCTTAATACTTTTCCTTTTCACATAACAAAGTAGAGAAGTTAAAAATGGCTGAAGGAAGAGAAGGTAAAGTTTTTTTTATTTTATGACGCAGAAGTTGAAAAATGGAATATGTGCATGATCGATCAAATTTTTTTTAGCCTGCATAAATAGAGAAGAAAGTTAATTTTTTTAAAATAATATTTTCGAATATAAATTTTAATACAAAAATTAATTTTTTTTTTTTGATGTCTCGACTACACTGCGTGTAGACGAGTATTGGCGCGAAAATATTTTTTTTGTTAGATGTGTATAAATTGGCCAACCTCAACGTCGCGGATGCATGTTAGTGCTAATAAAATTTTTTTCATGAAAATTTTATAATGGCTGAATATTTTATTATTTCAATTAATTTTATTTAAAATTAATTTAGAAATGTGTATGCGTGGGTGTGTTTACTGACCAAAAATAAAGATTTAGACATATGCATAAATGTATATGTGTCTGTGTGTGTGTGAGTGAATATCACGTGACGTATACATGAAATTTAGCCACGCATTAGACGCTACTGTTGGCGGTTAAAATTTATAAAAGTTTTCAATGCTCAAAAATGCATTTGTTCTGTATAGTAAGAGAATATGATTAATTTTTTGTAATTTCGGAGTTCGGAGTGTTTTAAATCTTAAATATTATTACATACATGTAAAAGATGAGGGGAATTTAAAATAGAATGTGTGGAAAATCTTTATCAGAAAATTACTTTCAAAAATTTTCTGTATTTATGAAAATTTTATTTTAAATTAAAAAAAAAAAAAAAAAAAATTTTATTTTGTGTGTGAGTGTTTGCTTATACATGTGTTCTATATTTTAGGGCACATACACAAAATCAACTATTAAAATTTTCGATGTGTGGATTTTTTTCATTATTAAATAAGGCGTGATTGTTTGTCTTTTGTATACTTTAAGTATTCAAAGTTAAATATATAATTATGTATGCATATAAAATAAATATGCCCCCATAATAGACGAGAATAAATTTTTTAATGAGGTGGGAATTTTTTTTTTGTGAGTGTTTGAGTGGTTCGAAGCGGATAAATGTACTTGTAATGTATACTCATATTTGCATAAATTTTTATAGGGATTCATATATGCGCTCCTTCATGTGTGTGCACTGCGTGTGAGACCGTGTATAAACCTAACCTTAAATTTGATGCGGAAAATTTTAGAATATTCTGTTCTATACCTAAGAGGTTATAAAATTTTTTAAAAAATTTAAAGAATTCGAGAAAGCATTTATGATTAAAATTTTTTTAATATGGAAAAATAGATGTCAATGTAAAACGATACACGTATATAGAGAAATTATTGAATATATCGTTAAATAATAGATGAGACAATATTTATATATGTTTAAGAGAAGGAAACGAAGAGGTTTTTAAACCCAAAATAAATTAAATGTTTTAGTGTAACTAAAATTAATATTATTAAAGTCTTAGATCTAAGCAAACATTAAATTTTTATAATGACTGTATTTAAAAATTTAATATAGGTACCTATTTACTATCGTTAAATGTTATGGAGCTAGAATAGTAAGATATTGGATTTGAGCGAGTATGGAATTTTGAAATTTTTGACGGTCATGATAATAACAATTGTTAAAATTAATTATAATTAAATTAATTTTTATAAATAATTTAATATATCTTAAAGTTCAACACTTTCTAGCTCCATTGCTTCCTCATGCTGGTTATCCATGGCCAAAACATGGTCGTCTATTTGCGTAGAATTCACTACCTGCAGCAATCCTTGAAGATTCCGTGAGATCCATTAATGGTGGTTCTTTGGTTCCAATTGCCATTGACAATCTTGTTGCACGATGTTTGGTATATTTAGGGTAACCAGAGGGTCAGCATATTGAGGGAGAGCTGAAAGATTCGGAAAATGTGCCGAAGAACTCGTGTTTGCATTTGCAGCGCTAATATAAGGCAATGAGTATGTATTATTTAATGTTTAAGGTGGGGCTAAAGGGTTTAGTCCCTGTGATGTCGAAATACGGGGCATTGCGGTGCTTGTAGTCGTACGAATTTTGTTCTTATGGGCCAAAGGATAGTTGAAACACCCTGGGCTGTAGTTTCAGCAGACTGTATAAAGTTCCCTCCTAGTAAGCAGCGTTACACTCATGTAGTAGTCTTTCAAGATTTGTTTATGCGTTGGGTGGAAATCTACCCTTTAAGAAATGCGAATGGGAAGGCGATTGCTAGCGCCTTTGAGGACCTAATTTTGTTTAGGTTTGGTTGCCCAAATTACCTCTTGACAGATGATGGAAAAGAATTTGACAATAGCGACATCAGAGGTATGTGCGATAAATATGGCATAAAGTTTGTGACCACACCCCCTTATCATCAACAAAGTAATGCAACTGAGAGATCTAATCGAACCATCAAGGGGATGATAAGAATTTTTGTGGGAATTGACCACAGGGACTGGGACAAACATTTGGCAGCATTTAAGAGCGCAATGAACACGGCAACCCAATCTACTACAAAAGTTTCGCCAGCATTCTTAAATTTCGGTAGACACCCCCACCCCATGAAAAGTTTACGTTGTTCCATAGAAATGACGGATAAACCCTCGGTGATTAGGTCTGATCCATAAGATTGGTGCGATAGATGATCTTCGCGAACTGGTAATCAAACACATAGACAACGCACGCGAAAAGCAAAAAGAATCTTACGATGTAGGCCGTAAAGATATTCGGTTCGAAGTTGGCAACTCCGTGATGAGGACTTCTCACCCTCAGTCAGACGCCTCGCGTAAATTCTCTGCAAAATTAGCGCCAAGGAAGGATGAACCGGTTGAAATCACCAAGATTTTGTCACCTACGGTATATAACGTGGAGACGTCGAATGGACGACAACTCAGTAAGGTGCACGTAAAACATTTAACGCCTTACGAGAGCGTCAACCAGAAGTCACACCCCGATAATTGATAAAAATATAACCCAGACCATTATTCCACAGGATGTTGCCACCGGAAGACCTCAGGGAAGCCTCCCCGACTCAGACGAAGAAGAGGCCGTCCTAGAGGAGGTCGCAAGACCACCAACGCCATCTCAGTTGGAAGTAATAGCGCTCCCTCCTCTTCAGTTGGAAGTAATAGCGCCAACTCCTGCGCAGATTCACCCTGTCCAGCAGGATCGCGAATTGTTGGGGCGAGAACGTTAAGTGCCCGTAATTCGGCACTTTGAACCTTCCCGATGGATCTTGGATTCCTTTCCCTTCGTACCATTCTATAGACCGGTACAATGGCGAGGAGTAATGTTTGGTGGGTTAACAAAAATCAGGACCGATCTATGGGACCCACCTGAATTTGCGTGTGTTAATTACTGGGAAAGAACGTGTCCTGGCCGTCGTAACTGTAGAGTAACTATAAAAAAATTATGCTGCCATAATTGTGGCAGAGAGGGAATGACTTTACGTTCTTGTCCCCGGTGTTCTGAGGCCCACAATCAATACCTCGAGGAGCTTCGAAGACAAGAAATACAAGTGGCTCCCCCGGAGCCCGCGGTTATTGATTATGATGCTCAGTTGGCTGTAGCAGGGGGGGAGCTAGTCCCAGAAATTCCGGCATTCCCTCCCCTTCAGGGGGAGGATGACCAATTTTAGAATGAAGAGGGTTGGGCAGAAGACCCTGAGTGTATAGAGCTAGAAAATCACGTGCGCGCTTTAGCACACGACCTAGCTAGTCTTCGGTGGGAGGAGCGAGACGCTCTGCTCTTGTTGCTGTCTAATGAGATTTTCGATCCCATATAATCGCGCCGTACACATATTTTGATGAGATGCGTACGCGTGCGCGGCAAGTAGGTTGCAAGCTAGAAAAATAGCTCCTGTTTTTATTGTATTTTAATCATAATAATTTCATCAAAAATTAGTGTTTTGTGCTGAAAACTAGTGATAAATAATCATACATCTTTTAATCAAGTGGCACAGCTGCAAATTTACTTCTATCAAGCTTAAAAATATATTTTAACTCAGTGCGCTACAGGGATACTTTCTCTGTACATTTACAAGTATAAGTACATCTGAATTCTCATTTACTTGCCCGCCGCGACAACATAGCTATATACTGTGCTAAGTTAGTTATTTATTTATTATATTTTGCAAATGCATTAATTGCATTTGTAATAGAAAAGTCTCTTAAAAAATAAGTTGCATTTATACAAATATACAAGTGAGTTAGTATTGGTGTGAGTACAAGTCATGGCTCAAAGCGTAATAAATATAGTCTGTTTTATCTGTGGTAAGCCTAGTATCAGAAGTTATCCATTAAAAAAAGGAACCGCATGTGTAAACTTAATACATCGGCGCTGTACTCACCAGCTGGCAAAGATGTACTCTGCGGTAACTGTTTATCATTGGAAGTGAAAACAAAAAAGAAGAATGGTAACTCTGATACCCCACTATCTTTTACAAACGCTATAGGCTCCGCCTCAAAGAGGCCGCAACTAGTGATAAAAAAAGACACTCCTACTATCAATAGGCATTCTGTACCTCCAAGCACCGCCTCGAATACATATATGAGAAGATCCAACACACAAAATATTAACAAAACGACATGCTTATCAACGCAAAATTCCATCAACAAATGCCACTGTATAGAAAGTATAAACGGGTTATTTGACAAATGGGAAAAAACTTTCCTATCAAAATTTGATATTCTTTTTGACAAGCTCCAGAAAAATATTTTGGAAAACTACAACACTCTTAAGAAAGATTTTTCAATTTTACACAACATTTCTCAACCAAATCAAAATGATGCGTGCCCATCTACAGTTACTCAATCAAGCAACAAAGATACAGCATTATTACCAGAAAATCTTCAACTCACGACAAGTAATAGTAAAAATTATAAACATAATAACTTCAATTTATATAGTAATAATAACTCTTTTTTTTCTGCTAACAATAATAATAACTTAAATTCAAATCGTTTATTACAAAATAGTAAAAATAATACACTCTAATATAATATACTCAAATTTCTCAATTAATAATATATTAAATTCAAATGCATTAGCTTCAAAAAGTATAAAATCAAAATTTTCCTGTAATAGTAGTATCAATGGCAACAATAAGTGCACATAGGGTAATATTCACAATCAATACACTACAATTTTAAATAATAATAATTTACATAATAATAATAATAAAAATAGTAATAATTATAATAATAATGATAATAATATCAATAATAAAAATAACAATAATAATTATACATCACATTTAATAAATTCTAGCAATATAGACAACAGTTTATCCACTCAACCTAACATTTCATTCTCAAATACTTTAAACATTAATGATGTATCATTAAATGCTTTTGGTTCTGATAGAATAAAATATAACCAGACTGCTTTAACAAATAATGTTGCTCCTCAAACATCAAGCATTTCTTACGTCAATTTGCAACGCGCTGAAAATCAGGAACTTTTTATAAGTGGTTTTATGAAACTTTCTTTAGAAGATGACCTAATATCACTTTCCTTAGCCATTCTACGTGGTATAAATCCATCAATTAATAGGAATGACATAATTGATATTCACTTAGTACATACGCGAAATGAAAATGCTTCCCCCGCCACAAAATATCCTTCCTTAATACTCAGGCTTAAATCCATGAACTTAGTCCAGCAAATACTGTTACTAAAGCGCTGCAAAAGTTACTTCAGCTCTACTGACATATATCACACCATATTAATAAATACTGCCTTCATGAATTTACCTCCAACCAAAATAATAATAAATACTGTTCTTTTCTCAATTAAATATAAGCATTTTTCTTCTCTAAAAGTTATTGCTCGCAATATAGGGTTTAAGTATGTCTGGCATAAAGAGGGAAGATTTTTGGTAAGGAACTCGAGTGGTGACCGTGCGCACTATTTTACATCAGCCACGGAATTAAAAGCTATATGGGAATGCTATTCAGAAAGCAACAGTACAGCAGTAAATTCACTACATAACCATAATAAAATTAGCAGTTTAGACAGAGACAAAAACATCACAGAAACCCACAATAACTGACTAGAGGACTCACGCAACGACACATTTAAGACAGGATTTGTTAATGCAGCGTCACTTAAAAGTCATTTTAAGCAATTTCGTAAATTACTTGAAGATGATTCATCCTATCATGTGATGGGAGTTGCTGAATCTCGTTTTGGTGACGCTGTTGACGACAATATTATAACGATAGAGGGATACAGTTTGATCAGGCAAGATCGTAACAGCCAAGGTGGTGGGGTCGTTTTATACATCAAAAACAATTTAAGAGCCAAAGTTTTCGCACAATCCAATACAACACAAAAAGGCAAACCAACTTGCTTCGAATATATTATGTGTCGCATTTCAGGCAAAGAAACTCCACCTATCTTTGTCTGTGTAATATATCGTCCATCTTATGTTCCCTTTGATGACGATCTTCACATTCTTTCTAACTTAAGGGACTTGAGTTCAAACTACAGTCATAAGATAATTATGGGCGATCTAAATATTTATATGCGTACTGATAGCAACAATACTGTTTCCGTAAAAAATCTCTTTAGTGAGTTATCACTCCGTTTAATTAACCATCGAGCAACACGTCGTCCTCCAGGCTCTAGCATATGCAATACCTGGCTTGATGTTATGTGCGTGGATACTAATGATACAGTACTCAACTACCACAATAAAATTCCGCCTTTTTTAACCGATCATAATCTCCTTGAAGTAGAAATAAAAATTTTTATTCCAAAAATTCCCAAGGAGAGCTTCTCTTATAGAAAACTAAACAGCATAACTCCTGAAGCTATTAATGAGGTTTCGATTCGGTCTGATTGGTCAACATTCAATAATAACTTAAATTTAGACTCTGCTGTTTCCAATCTCAGTGACAATCCACAAGCTGCAATTGACAAGCTCGCTCCACTTAAAACTATCAATCCCAAAAAGACTAAACATCCATGGATTGATGATAAGCTGAACTTTTTAATTCTAAAACGCAAGTCCATTGAACGCCGATATTTAAACTCCAAAAATTCTTCTCTACTGACAGACATACTTCAACTTACCGAGGAAATTGAGTCGCTTTCTGAAGTTGCACATAACACATTTTTACGTACAAGACTTGACGAAGCAATTGACAACAATCGCGACATTTGGCGTGAAATGAGACATTTAGGACTGCTACCCACCCCTTGCAGTGATCTTTATGGGTTTTCTCCGGATGATCTCAATGTTTACTTTGCTGGAGTTTCAACTTAAACAATAGAAAACATTGATGAAACTGATGAATTTATTAGTTCAGCATCCAATGATGGGTTCAGTTTTATAGAGGTAACCCTACAAGACGTAATTCTTGCAGTAGCCAATTTTTCATCGCAGGCGACTGGTACTGATGGCATACCTCAGAAAATAGTTGCAAAGTCACTTCCTGTTATTGGACCACTTTTAGTCAAACTCTTTAATACATCTTTAACAGAAGGGGCTTTCCCTACAGCTTGGAAAAAATCGCTGTTAACAGCTATTAAAAAGACTTCGATCCCATCTACACCATCAGATTTCCGTCCTGTTGCTCTCCTTTGTTTCTTGGCAAAAGTACTTGAAAAGCTAGCACATGACCAGATAACCAAATTTATTAGACAGAACAAGTTGATTGACCCATTACAGACTGGTTTTAGACCCTACAGTAGTACAGAAACAGCCTTACTAAAATTAACAGAGGACATTAGGTTTGGTAAAAGTAACAGATTAGTAACGGTACTACTGCAGTTTGACTTCAGCAAGGCGTTCGATTCCGTAGCTCCTTCAAAGCTAATACCTAAATTAAAATCTATGGGTTTCTCTAAGAACGCCTTGCTTTGGATCAAATCCTACCTCCAAGGTAGACAGTTACAAGTTACTACAAAAACATCCTCCTCAAATCCCCTTGGAGTTAATCTTGGTGTCCCACAGGGATCAGTATTAGGTCCCCTCTTGTTCTGCCTCTATATTAATGATGTGAAGCAACATCTGGACCCAGATATCTATCATCTTTTACATGCGGATGACTTGCAAATTTATGTGCAAGTATGCCCTGAGAAAATAAATGAGGCATTAGGGAAGCTTTCATCAGCGGCCAATAACATCAGCATTTGGGCTAAAAATGTTTCTCTGCGACTTAACCCGGACAAGACTAAAGCTATATATTTTGGCACTAGCCATTTCGTTGACCAACTAGACAAATTAAATTTACCTGGTGTGGTTGTAAGCGAGGAAGTCACTGTACCCTGCACTAGTGAAGTTACAAGTCTGGGAGTTATTCTAGACAAAAAGATGACTTGGGCATCGCACATCTCACTTGTGAGCAAAAAAGTTAACAGAGTACTTTACACACTGCGCTTCATTAGGCAGTGCACGAACGAAGATCTTCGAATTAAGCTTATACAAGCATTAGTGGTTCCCCACTTAGATTATTGCTCTGTTGTATTCCTAGACTGCTCGACAAACCTGAAAGACAGAATACAAATATTGAGTAATACATGCTTAAGATACATCTATGGAATCGGCAGGGGCACACATATTACTCCCTACAGAGACAAACTAGGGTGGTTAACCACAAATAATCGTAGGTTATATTTTACATCCATCATTATATATAAAATCCTTCGTTTGCGTCAGCCTGAATACTTAACTCACATTTTCAAAAAGTACGTTCCTAAAGAGACAGCCAGAGGTGAGTTAATAACACGTGAATTAGATACCCCTTAACTTGAAAAATGGCATGGTGACTGCTCATTACAAGTGCAATGCACAAAAAGCTGGAATTCTCTCCCTTCATCAATACGATTCCTCCCTTCACCTAATTCTTTTAAGGCAGGTTTATTAAAGTACTTAAAAAGTCCGAGTCATACATACAAAGACTCAGTCTTTTAATAATGTTTTATCAGGACTGAATGCATTAGTGTTATTAGAAATCTAATATTTCCTTATTTTTTCTGTTACTATTTTCTGTTTTACTCACTGTTGCCATGATATTACTAAAATTGTTTCACTTTATTTGTTATAACTATGTTATACTATGTTATGAATAAATTATTGTATAGTTATATTTCTATTTTTATAAATTTTATAAATATACTGTTATAATTATATATCATATTTTGTTCTGGACAAATAAATAATATTTACATTTACATTTACTTTTATATTTTTTTTTTATAATTATTTTACTTACCCTTAATTATTTTGTATTAATTTTTAGTTTTCATTAGAGTTCCTTTTTATGTTTATCTCATCTTTAAAATAACGTATGGCGCCAAGACGCCAAATTAAAACAATCATTAAAAAAAAAAAAAAAAAAAAAAAAAAAAAAACTTGTAATTAATTTTTTTTGTTTTTATTGAAATTCGGCGAAAAATTAACGCCAATGACTTTTGTTTTTTTTATATAATCATTTTTTTTGTATTATAATTATAATAATAAAACCTTATTGTATAATAATGAAAAAAAAAAATTTTAAACTTAAAATTTCCTTCCTTTTCCTGTACTTATAATAAATTGTGGCTGGATGGTAAGTAAAGTTCACTAGCGTTCGCGTTCAACTTAGAGCTACTCTATTCTTAGTCACAAAAACCACTCAATACCAGGCGTAGGAGTTAGTCAGGACTGATAGTCGGTCCGTAGACCCCCTGCGTACCGTTTACGGGGGAGAGTATTGTAGCATGGTAAATTTCCATGCTCCATAAAATATATGTATATATTTTATAAGAAAGAGAGCTTGGGCGAAGGTTGAGAAATATGTATGTGTGTGTAAGCGCGGACTTTAAAAGCGATACTTATCAGAGAGAGTAGTCCGATATCTTTCCGTCTTTCTTTCTCTTCCTTGCTTCTTTTTTCTTTAGATTTGTCATGAGCGTCGTCTGCAGAAGCTATTATGGCCGAATGCATAGCATACACATCGTGCTCTTAGTTTTTTTTAATCTCGATTTTTATCAATAATCGTTTTTATTTTAATTATTTTTCAAATGTGAATTAGAGATTTTAGTAATTAATACATATAATTCAATATAAATTTTGGCGCGACATTATCCACAAATATTGAAATTCTTGCGATAAGATGGATCGAACAAGTGGTGTGTTTCCATAATTAAAAACGCACGTTTTAATATAAGAAGCCGGCTACAACAAGAAGTCAATTTAAGTGTCTTCGTATATACGCGAATCTAACCTCTGTTAATTTAGCTTAAAGATTTTGTGTACATATTAGTCCTCACATAAATTCAATATTTTTATCAATAAATTTTATGCTGGTGAGCGACACGTAATTAATTAGTGTATTTTCATTTTGTAATTATTAGCTTGCCTTACCTTTGATTAATGTAAATTATATATGGGTAAGTTTTATAATTTAGTACTCTTATTTTGATATTTTATTTAATCTTTAGTTTTCGCTCTAAGATCAGAACCTCCTGATCCCCGTTTAGTATAAGTGAATATATTCGTGCTATATTCTCTTATACGGACCCCCTCTGGAACTTGTCGAGAAAAAGGAGACTTATTATTTTAGTGAAATTAATGACCTTTTTCTTGACAAGTATCAAACTCTAAAATTTTATTTATATAAACTGGAAGAGGAAAATTTCCACATTATAATCTGTAATTCATTAGTAATTCAAAAAGCATAAAGTAAATAAAATATAGAAAAATCAGTAAATTTTAGAAAAATAGATTTTAGAAAAATTGATTTAGAAATCCCCAGATAAAAAATTAAATTCTTTTATCAAATTCCTCAGGAAAAAATACGCAAGTATCATTAGTAAATAATATTCACAAAAATTTTTTTATAAGCTATTAAACTTTAATGATTGATTCCTTTTTTATCCGATTCTTGGGAAAAAAATATACAAGACTTTCTTGTAAATAATATTCAGAAAAACTTTTTTTGAAAACTGCTAACCTTTTATAATAGATTTCCTTAAAATTGGGACTCTAAAAACCAATAAAATCGATTTTTCTCGAAAAGTCCCTCTTGTTAATAATATACAGAAAAATTTATTTAGAAAACTACAAAACTTTGAAAATTGGTCCCCTTGAGCTAAAATAAATGGTTTCATCGGATTCCTGGAGAAAAAATACTCAGTAATGTTAATTGGAACATAATCTTCAACGCGATTTGAATTCACTAAAAAAACTGAAAGTTTTAAGAGAATCTCAATTATAAGGATGCCAAAAAAAAAACTTTCGAGAGCTATCATGGGCTAAAAAATTGATGTTTTGATCTAAATCCAACGAGAAACTTATTAACTTATTTTTTTTACTCATATTTTCGAATTCTTCCGGCGCGTTAGGAATCTCAGATACTTCAAAAAAGAAAACCAGTCTAATAAATATGTGTACAAATTATTAAGAATCTAATGTGAATAGCTGATGCAATAAAGTCTTTATAAAATTTTGTAAAGAATGACTAATGTTATATGAAAGTCAATTCTACTACTTAAGACCATTGAGTTGAGATAAAAAATCACCACAATCTTTAAGAATCGATAATGTAACGCAATAGCTTAAGGTTGATATCTGATAAAAGAGGAGCTTAAATAAATAGGCTGTTAAAATCGAAGAATTTTATATATTTGAAGAGCTAAAAATAATTTTATAATTTCATAATTGTCACTTTCAGAAATTACTTTTCATCACAAATAGTTAGTTAAGAATAATGGAAACATTTTACAATGTACTATTTTCGGAAGTTATAATTGGATTAATAATTAGTTTTGGATTAATTAATAATTTTATGGTAAGTTATTAATAATATAATTATGATAGTCAAATATTTTTTAAATAATTTCGTGCTTCTAAAAATTTGGTATATAACGATTGTGTTAATGGTTGGAAAATTAAGAATACTTTATAAATAAAACAGAAATTATTATAAATTTGAAGATGAACGTTGATACTAAGAAGCTCTTTTGGGATAATATTAAATATGATATTTATTTGTTAAGCTTTTAATTATTTCCCGCATATTAATTAAGAAATTAATACTTTTTGATTGCTTTCTTTTTACAATTGAATACTTATTTTTTATCAGGCGGTACTCGAGTTTAATATAACCCAGGGCATTTTTTAAATAAATCAACACAAATTTTTTCAAATACGTCTAAACTTGTTTGTTGTAATCAGCATAGGATTTAAGTTTTAATATGGTGAGAGTAACCTAGAATACCGTTTGAGTCAAAAAGTTTAAGACATTATTTTTTTTTAATTTACAAAACATGATTTTTTATGCTAACAGGTGAATTAAGTACTACTAATATAGTACTAGTCTGAACTTATATATATTAAGAAAATAACTTTATAACCGGTTTGTGTGTACACTTAAAAAATGCAGGGAATATGCTTAATAAAGATTACTACAATTAAACAACATTACTATACAACTTACTATTTATATTATTTTTGTAATTATCACTTTTGGTAAATTTTAAGATTCTTAATCCAAATTACAAGCCACTCAATCCAGATTATTCTTAGTACCTTAACCTCAATTATTTTAAGTCTCTAAATCTAATATATTTTTAGTCCAATTTGACCCCTCCCCCTGTCTTAAATAGAATACATTTGGAAAGTAATACAATTGTGATACAGAACTAATGTGATCAGTCAAAGCCCTACTGTTCTCAAGATTCTATAATTAACCTATTTTTTTGGTATGCTCCAAAAATAATACGACAATTGGTACTTCTAAGAGTAATCAGGTGCTATAATAAATCTTCTTCTTTGACTTCGTTCTTTTAAACTCTTGCGACAGATGATTCCGAAATTAAAAATTAAAAATTATATTCTCGAAAAAGAGCGCTTTATTAATAAAAAATTTTATAATTTAAGTAGGACCATCCAGTTGTAATATTAAATAAATAAAAATACCATATAACACTTTATTAAAAGTAAAGTATATTATAATTATAATTTCATTATATTTTAATCATATGTAGTTAATTATAAGAAATTTAATCATACGTGATTAAAATGCAATTTAATTTTATTTAAAAATGAATGAGAACAGAATTAATTTTATACTTCTAAAACTAACAAACAAATTTTATAATTCATATTAAGGAAAAGTTACATGATTATTTATAAATATTTATAACTAATGAGGTAAATTTTATAACATAAATAATTATTGATAATAAATAATAATTGAAAATAAAATATAGTAATGTGCAGTTTTTTTAACAAAATTTTCAGTTTTTTTCATACTGTAGACAATCAATATTTGAATATTTTCAATTTTCATTTATACATCACAACTGATATTGTAGACAATCAATATAAATATGACTATAGAATGAAATTTTCATAATTTTTTATTGTTCATAAATAGGACAGGAAATATCCATTTCACTCTATGGTGAAATTTTTTTAGCTTTTTCATAAATAAAACAGCCAGCAATATAGATTGAAAATTTGAATTTTTTTCATAATGTAGACAGCCAATATAAATTTTACTATAGAGTGAAATTTTTATAATTTTTTATTTTTCAATTAATAGTACAGCCGATATCCATTTTACTCTGTGGTGACATTTTTGGGATTTTCCATATATAAAAAAAAAACAATATAGATTGCAATTTTTGCTGTTTTTTTATATTTTAAACAATCAATATGAATTTTACTCTGAAGTAGAATATTTATTATTTTTTTTTTTTTCATAAATAGGACAGAAGATATCCATTATACTCTATATATGGTTAAATTTTTGAGTTTTTTCATATATAAAACAACTAACATTCTAGATTGAAATTTTTGCTGTTTTTTTATATTGCAGAGAATCAATATTAATTTTACTCTAGAGTGAAATATTTATGATTTTGGTTCCTCATAGAGGACCCATTGTTTTAGGTAAAATTTTTATTTCTGACTTTTTGACATATACGCACGTTTTGAGACCTCAGGATTCTAAAAAACCAGTTTTTAAAAAAATTATGAATGTGTGTGTGTGTGAGTGTATGTATGTATGTATGTATGTATGAAGCACTTTCACCGGTGATATTTCACAACCAGTATGACTTTAAGACATATTTTTTTTATAAAATTTTTTTCACCAAAAAATATTTATAGGTATTTTTTTTTTTTTTAATTTAGATGTAATACCTCATTTTTTTCAATGCAAGTAAATTTTTGTAGTATTTTCATATTGTAAACAGCCAATATGAACTTTACTATACAATTAAATTTTTTAAATTTTTGTTTTTTTATTCTTAGGACTGCCGATATCTATGTTATTTCATAATGAAATTTTTGAGTTTTTTTATATGTAAATAGCCAACATAATAGATGGTAAATTTTTTCGTTTTTTCATATTGTTAATGGATTTTAATAGGTTTTTTAAAGGAAAGTATTAGACTGAATTAAGAAATAAAAAGTGCGTACCGTGAAATTCGAAGCCGGTGGCCACGGGACAACCAAGGCGGTAAGTAGATAAAACGTGTTCCTTTAGCAGATGTATTACAGAACACACACTAATGAAAAGACATCTTTCTCTCTCTTTACATTACAACAATTCATAAAAGTTTGAGTATGAATACTGTAAAAAGAGAGTATGTTCAAAAATGTCAAAAAACCATGTTTTCGCACAAATACATATTGTAAACCGCCAATATTAATTTTACTATATAGTTAAATATTTCTAATTTTTTTTTCATTCTTAGGACTGCCGATATCTATATTATTACATCGTGAATTTTTTTTTTTTCAAATATAAAATAGCCAGAAATATAGATTGAAAGGCTATTGCCGGATAAATATAGTGATTTGGCCCCCCTCCCTAATCTCAAAAAAATTATTTGCATCCGAAAAGTATTATAAAAACTAACCGATCGCCGTTGGAATTAGCTTCCTAGCCCATATTAGGCGCCCTTAAACCTTAAAAAACCTTAAAAATCGTGTTTTTTGCGTTTTTTTTTTGTTTCTCCGCACTGTGTTGAGCTATTAATCTGAAAATTGCGTAGAAAAAAGGGCACAGAGTGTATTTTCAATCTTCATTGGTTTTAGTCCTTTAAGACCATTTTAAGACCCCGAAAATTTATTTTTAATTTTCAAAAAATTGGTTTTTTGAGCATAAAAAAAAATAACTAGCGTTAAATTTCTTCAAACTGACCTAAAAAGTTGAAAAAAAATATATTTTACTGATATCAGTCTTGTCCTAGAGGGGGAGCTCATATCCACACCTTCAAAACTCAAAAAACGAGTTTTTTTGCCTCTACACGATTAAAATGCAATAGAATTGGAAAAAATCGTTTTGGAACCTCCCTATATCTTTTTGAGCATCTATTTATACATTTTATCTAAAATATATTTCATTAATTATTGTTTTTAGACCCTTATGACCACTCAAGACCACCTTAAGAGCCCAAAAATTGATTTTACATTTTCGAAAAATCAGTTTTTTTGAAATTAAAAAATTATACCTGCCTTTAATTCTTTCAAATTGGACTAAAAAGGCAAAGAAAATTATTTTTTAACGATATCAGTCCTGTCCTGGAGGGGGAGCTCATCCCCACCCCTTGAAAACTCAAAAAACGCGTTTCTTTGCCCCTACACGATTAACCCATTAATTCCTAAGAAGAAACTGCATTTGACAGAGCTGTAAAACCTATTCCATTTAGAGCATTTGACTCAAATTAGTAAAATAAAACACACACAAAATTTCAAAATGGCGGATATTTATAAATAGCGGACTAATATTGTTGCGGCCAATAGCTATAAAATTATATTTTACTATTTTTTCATGTTGAATATTCGCGGTAAATAATGTTTTACGTGATATTGTAATTATTTGATTTATCGGCCCCCCGTTTTAGGGCCCCTTCTCTCACGTTAAACTTTCACCGGTTCTATAAAACCGATTCATGCTCTCATTCTGTGGTCGCGTCGGCGGTCGCGCTCGTAAGACAATTTTAGTCATGCACCGCCCAGCGTATTAAACATAAAGTTATCATAGAACTAAAAACAGTGCTTAAATTTAATTTAATTAATTCAAATCAATTCATTTTTCTTTAATGCCAGCGATCATACGCTGATCAATAACTATATTTATACAGTCCACTAATCTAACATTTAATTATTTGTATATAATACATTCAATAAGTGCGTTTTAATAATTATTTTATTATTTTAATCACGTGTGAATTTATTTATAAACCCAAACCAATTTTCCTACAATTTCCCCAAATATTTCCTCCAAAATATTACAAATATGGTGGTCAGAAAAAATTAAATTTTGATATCTTTTGATAAAAATTTGTGTGAATGGTATTTTTTTGGGTGCTAATTACGAATATATAGTTATTTATCAAAAATTTTTAAATGGCGGAACCAATATGGCAGTTGCAAAACTCAAAATTTCAAGATTTTTGACGATTTTAAGCCTGAGCAGAAACTGTAAGTTATATAACCATAAAACCGGTTTCAGTTAGGGCATTTAAACATTTTATGTGAAAATATAAATTTTTTTCGAAAAAAATTCAAAATGGTAGATAAAGATGGCGGACACGAAAAACTAAATTTCGTTATTTTTTGGTCAAAATTTGTGTACAGGGTATTTTTTGGATGCTCATTACGAAGGTCTATCTATTTTTCAAAAACTCAAAATGGCGGATCTAATGTGAACGATTTTGAGCCTGAGAAGAAACTGTAAATCGTATAAGAGTAAAACCGGTTTTATTTAGGGCATTTAAACATGTTATATGAAAAAATGAAAATTATTTATTAAAATTCAAAATGGCCGATCAATATAGCGGACACAGAAGAAACTTACAGTTTCTTCTTAGTCTCGCCATTTTGAGTTTTTGAAAAATAGATAGATAAATAAATATTTTTTCACATTACATGTTTAGATGCCCTAAATGAAACCGGTTTTATGGTTATATAACTTACAGTTTCTGCTCAGGCTCAAAATCGTCAAAAATCTCGAAATATCGAGTTTTTCAACGACCATATTGGTTCCGCCATTTAAAAATTTTTGATAAATAACTATATATTCGTAATTAGCACCCAAAAAATACCATTCACACAAATTTTTATCAAAAAATATAAAAATTTAATTTTTTCTGACCACTATATTAGTCCGCCATTTATAAATGTCCGCCATTTTGAAATTTTTTGTGTATTTTATTTTACTAATTTGAGTCAAATGCTCTAAATGGAATAGGTTTTACAGCTCTGTCAAATGCAGTTTCTTCTTAGGAATTAATGGGTTAATCGTGTAGGGGCAAAGAAACGCGTTTTTTGAGTTTTTAAGGGGTGGGGATGAGCTCCCCCTCCAGGACAGGACTGATATCGTTAAAAAATAATTTTCTTTGCCTTTTTAGTGCAATTTGAAAGAATTAAAGGCAGGTATAATTTTTTAATTTCAAAAAAACTGATTTTTCGAAAATATAAAATCAATTTTTGGGCTCTTAAGGTGGTCTTGAGTGGTCATAAGGGTCTAAAAACAATAATTAATGAAATATATTTTAGATAAAATGTATAAATAGATGCTCAAAAAGATTTAGGGAGGTTCCAAAACGAATTTTTCCAATTCTATTGCATTTTAATCGTGTAGAGGCAAAAAAATGCGTTTTTTGAGTTTTGAAGGTGTGGAGATGAGCTCCCCCTCTAGGACAAGACTGATATCAGTAAAATAAACTTTTTTTCAACTTTTTAGGTCAGTTTGAAGAAATTTAACGCTGGTTATTTTTTTTATGCTCAAAAAACCAATTTTTCGAAAATTTAAAATAAATTTTCGGGGTCTTAAAATGGTCTTAAAGGTCTAAAACCAATGAAGATTGAAAATACACTCTGTGCCCTTTTTTTCTACGCAACTTTTAGATTAATAGCTCAACACAGTGCGGAGAAAAAAAAAAAAACGCAAAAAACACGATTTTTAAGGTTTTTTAAGGTTTAAGGGCGCCTAATATGGGCTAGGAAGCTAATTCCAACGGCGATCGGTTAGTTTTTATAATATTTTTCGGATGCAAATAATTTTTTTGAGATTAGGGAGGGGGGCCAAATCACTATATTTATCCGGCAATAGCCTTTTTGTAATTTTTTCATATTGTAAACAGCTAATATGAATTTTACTATACAGCTAAATTAAAAAATTTTATATTTTTTTCATTCTTAAGATTGCCGATAACTATCTTATTACATAGTGTCCTTTCGAAAAGATTTCGAGAAGTGTTTTTTTTTATAAAAAAGTTGTAACTTCAATCGTTTTTATGCAATAATAGTATTGATATATTATAGTATTGAATTTATCAAAATATACCCAACTTAAATGTTTTTGAATTCCGTCGTGTTTTATAGAAATGTTGTTATTTCAAATGTTTTTATGCAATGATAGCATTGAAATATAAGGTTTGAATTTAGCAAAATATACCTAACTTAAATGTTTTCGAAAATTGTCCTGTTTTATAGAAATCTTATAATTTCAAATATTTTTCTGCAATGATAGCATTGAAATATTAGTATTGAATTTAACAGAAATTATACCCCTCTTTAATATATTTTTCGCTAAGAACTTAAAAAGATTAACTAATATTGATGGTCCACAATTTGAAAAACATCTAAAAATTTTAATATATATTGTCGGGTGTATTATAGCAGAAACTATACGCTATTCTATATTTTTTTCGAATAGGGTCCTCCTTTATATGAAAGTTGGAATTTCAAATATTTTTATGCAACGATTGCATTGAAATATTTTTATTGACTTTAGCAGAGACTATACGCCATTCTAAATTTTTTTCGATTAGTCGTCCTGTTTTATATAAAAGTTGGAAATTCAAATATTTTTATGCAATGATTGCATTGAAATATTTTTATTGACTTTAGCAGACACTATACGCTATTCTATATTTTTTTCGATTAGTGTCCTTTATTAAATGATAGTTGGAATTTCAAATATTCTTATGCAATTATTGCATTGAAATATTTTTATTGACTTTAGCAGAAATTATACATCATTTTATATTTTTTTCTAATAGTGTCCTGTTTTATATAAAAGTTGCAACTTAAAATATTTTTTTGCAATGATAGCATTGATAAATTTTTATTGAATTTAGCAGAAACTATACGCCATTCTAAATTTTTTTCGATTAGCGTCCTGTTTTATATAAAAGTTGTAATTTAAAATGTTTTTATGCAATGATAGCATTAAAATATTTTTATAGACTTTAGCAGAAACTATACGCCATTTTAAATTTTTTTTCGATCAATTTCCTGTTTTATATAAAAGTTGCAACTTGAAATATTTTTATGCAATGATTTCATTGAAATATTTTCATTGACTTTAGCAGAAACTATACGCCATTCTAAATTTTTTTTTAATAGTCATACATTTTTATGCAATGATTCGATTGAAATATTTTTGTAATTTCAAATATTTTTTGCAATGATAGAATTTAAATTTTTTTTTAAATTTTAGTTGAAACTGTACATCATTTAAAATTTTTTTCTAATAATATTCTGTTTTATTAAAAAGTTAGAATTTCAAATAATTTTATGCAATGATAGCATTGAAATTGTTTTATTTACTTAAGCAGAAACTATATTTAATTTAAAATTTTTTTATAATAGTTTCTTGTTTTATATGAAAATTGTATTTTAAAATTATTTTGTGCAATGATAACATTGAAATTTTTTTATTGACTTTAGCAGAAACTATACGCCATTAAAAATTTATATAATTTATAAATAAATTTTTTTCTAACATTCTCCTGTTTACTAGAAAAGTTGGAATTTTAAATATTTGTATGCAATAATTGCATTGGGAAAATTTTTATGCAATGATTGCATTGAAATATTTTTTTAATTTCAAAAATTTTTATGCAATGATTGCATTAAAATTTTTTTTGTATTTGTCTTGTTTTATAAGATAATTGTATTTTTTAATTGACTTTACCAGAAACTATATGCCATTATAAATTTTTTTCTAACAGTCTCCTGTTTTTTAGAAAAGTTGGAATTTCAAATATTTATATGCAATAATTGCATTGAGAAAATTTTGATTCAATGATTGCATTAAAATATTTTTTTAATTTCAAAAATTTTTATGCAATGATTGCATTAAAATTTTTTTTGAATTTGTCTTGTTTTATAAGAATATTGTATTTTTTTATTGACTTTACCAGAAACTATATGCCATTATAAATTTTTTTCTAACAGTCTCCTGTTTTATAGAAAAGTTGGAATTTCAAATATTTGTATGCAATAATTGCATTGAGAAAATTTTTATGCAATGATTGCATTGAAATATTTTTTTAATTTCTAAATTTTTTATGCAATGATTGCATTGAATTATTTTTTTAATTTCAAAAATTTTTATGCAATGATTGCATTGAAATATTTTTTTAATTTCAAAATTTTTATGCAATGATTGCATTAATATTTTTCTTGTATTTGTCTTATTTTATAAGAAAATTGTATTTTTTTATTGACTTTACCAGAAACTATTCGACATTATAAATTTTTTTCTAACAGTCTCCTGTTTTATAGAAAAGTTGGAATTAATAATTGCATTGATAAAATTTTTATGCAATGATTGCATTAAAATTTTTTTTGAATTTGTCTTGTTTTATAAGAATATTTTATTTTTTTATTGACTTTACCAGAAACTATATGCCATTATAAATTTTTTTCTAACAGTCTCCTGTTTTTTAGAAAAGTTGGCATTTCAAATATTTGTATGCAATAATTGCATTGAGAAAATTTTTATTCAATGATTGCATTAAAATATTTTTTTAATTTCAAAAATTTTTATGCAATGATTGCATTGAAATATTTTTTTAATTTCTAAATTTTTTATGCAATGATTGCATTAAAATTTTTTTATTTACTTTAGCAGAAACTATATGCTATTATAAATTTATATAATTTATAAATAAATTTTTTCCTAACAGTCTCCTGTTTTTTAGAAAAGTTGGAGTTTTAAATATTTGTATGCAATAATTGCATTGAGAAAATTTTTATGCAATGATTGCATTAATATTTTTTTTGTATTTGTCTTGTTTTATAAGAAAATTGTATTTTTTTATTTACTTTACCAGAAACTATACGCCATTATAAATTTTTTTCTAACAGTCTCTTGTTTAATAGAAAAGCTGTAATTTCAAATATTTTTATACAATGATTGCATTTAAATATTCTTTTAATTTTATCTATTTTTATGCAATGGTAGCATTTAAATTTTCTTTAAAGAAATAAAATATAAAATATACAAAATCATATAAAAAATGGATATCAGATGTCCTATATATAAAAAAATAAAAAATTAAAAAAATTAGACTCTTAGTCGTTTTTTTGATATTTCTCTTTAATGAATGAATGAAATTGAAAAAAAATAAAAGTGGCATTAGAAAAGTGTTTAATAAATACAAAGAAACTTGGTTTTTACATTTTGATACAGTCCATTCCGAGATCTGAAGTGATGAAAATGTCCACGTTTTGATTTTTTTAATTTTGTAGTTCTTAGCTTCAAACAGTTGTAACTCTAAACCGTCAGCTCAATTTAAAAAAAAAAAACCTTAAATCGATAGCATTTTTTCCAAGGAATAATTTGCACTAAACCTCGTCTCAAAAAACCTCTTAGATCCTGAGAAAAATCAGTTTTAGTAAAAAAAATGAAATTATTATGCGTTTTCGACCACTAACTTCTGTTATTGATTTATCGAAATCATTTAAATATTTTTTAAAAATTCAAAAAAGGTGTGGAGATATTTCTTTAAAACCACTTTCATGTATTTTCGTCCGTACAATTATCATAAATGCGTGTCCATTAAAATCAAAAATAGTAAATTTTTTAATTATTTCATTTTAATATATATAGGATAGGATAGGATTAATCTGAAATTTATTTATTACTTTTTTGGCATGAAAGCAAATAGCCTGTAGGGATCAAAATTTGCTTAAATAATACATTTAAGAAAAATTTTGCTTAAATTTGCTCAAATTTGCTTAAATAAAACATTTTTAAGGTTTCCTCGAGTAGAGAAAACGCTTTTCCTGACAGGTTATAAGGATTTTTTTTCTCTTTCTAGGAATATTTATTTTTTTTAGGCACGATGGGCGGATAAAGATCTGTGGTTGGCACGTCCTGGGTTGAAGTTATATCTCAACAGCGAGTCCCGGTCCAGGGCAATATGTGTCTAAGGTAACAAGGAGGGAAGTTTAGTGAGTAGGACCTTGCATCATTTGGTCGTGCAATCGTAGCTTATGGTTTACTATGATCGATGATTTCATTGCCGATTATGCAAGGTAGAGTCTCCACATAATTCTTTAGTCTGATGCCAAAGGCTTTGCGAAAGATGCTTTCTTCACTCCCTTGGAAAAAAAAGAGATATCAATAATATTGAGTTTAATACAAAATATTGAGCAACCTAAAACAAAATATCTTTGGAAAAATCAAGTTGCAGGCATTTTCCCTGGTGGCTGCCAGGGCGAGCGAAGTGAGCCGGAGGCAGCTAGTACATTTATACATTATACATTATAAACAATATTTATCTATATTAAAAAATATACGCTATTGTTCGTATCTTGTGCTTCCTCACAATTTTAAACACTTGTTTAAGCAAGGAAGGCTATAAAATGCTATGTTTTTTTAGATAGGATTTTTTAAGGAGTTGAGTTCAATAAATAAAATTTTAGGAGAATATTTTTTAAATATTAAATTTGAAAATTCTAAATTTCGGGAAAAAATTTTTCTAAGATGGTGAAGTTACAGCTGTTGAAAGTCAGCGTGTTTTGAAATTGGCGTGACATCTGGAGCATCCAATAAAGTATTCAAAACAAAAATGTTAAAACACGTATATTTTCTAGATGAACCTAAAAAAAAATCAAATAATTTTTAAAAAATGGGAACGTTTTTTGAAAAATTGACCATTTTTTCGGACTTGAAAATAGACCAAAAGGTTCCTTAAACTTTGAGATATTTTACAAAACGTAGGTTTATCTAGAGCGAAATAAGCATATAATGTTCAAAAAAAATTTCAGACAGATCGGATTAGCCGTTTTTGGGTGATGTGTCACGCCAATTCAAAAAAAATAGTTTCGAGAAAAATTATTTTTAAGTTTTGAAGAGTAGAAATTTGAAGAAAAAGTTTCTTAGCGATTATTCAACGACACCGGGATCATACAGAAACCCTTTACAATAGCTAACTACTCTACTAATTTTGAAAGTATTAAGTAATGAAAAAGTGTGTGTGTGTGTGTGTGTTTACAGCAAAATAACCTTCATTTCGGCTTAAGAAAGCACTATAAAGGCCGTTTACAGTTTCACACTACAGCCCCCGTGCCGCATATTTTGCTGTGTTTCCTCGAAGTCGGTATATATATTGTTAACATATACCACTTTTTCCGTTATCGAAATTTTTTCTGAAGGGGAAGCAGGATTAATTGTTAGCGATTTAGCAAAGAGGAAATAACTTAGCACTTAGGGAATGTTGGGAAGGTAGAGCGACTTTGATATCGAAGCTGTGCTGGTATTTGCCGGTACGAAAGAAAATTACCAAAACTTCAGATGGCATAGCAGATCACGCAGTAATCAAATTCTGCTTTACCCTTAGTAAGAATAAATATTTATAAAATTATATATTTATATTTAAGAAAAATAAAAACAGAATGGGTGCTTCGAGATTCGAAACCGACCTGCCCGGACGACAGGCACGAACTCTAGCACTGATTTACTGCGATCACTTTAATGAAAAAGTGTATTTGTGATAATAATTTCACTAAAGAAATTGGTTTCGAACGAAAATAGAGAAATAATCGAACCGCGACTACTCTCGGTAAAGTGGCTATAGCATCCAAAGTAGTTAAGATAAATACCTAAAAATTTATTTACATAATTTTAAGGTGCTATACTAAATTAAAAAAAAAAAATTTTTTTTATTTTGGATTTCATTTTTATAGATTCTTTGATATGTTATAGATTTTATTATTCTGAACAAAAGTCTCCACGGGCAAGAAGCTTCAAAGTTTCCATTTTGGCTGGTACGGAGTTTGTAAGCTCCAAACCTGTTTTATAGCAAGGTTGCTTTCTTTTATTTTTAAAGTAAATTTTTGTTTTTGAGGTCGCTGATTTTGAATTTGATGACATATAAAAGTTATATATTGACCATATGAACACGAGGTGTCAAGTTTAAGATTGTCGTAAGACATAAATTTACGAAGATTAAAGAAAAGTGTTAATATTATCGACTATCATAAATTTTATTAAAAAGAAGAAAACATAAGGACATTATTAAGTGATTATTATCTCTTTAGAGCAACACAAAGGTCGTTATTACTAAAATACACTACTCAAAATATAGACACATTATAAAACGACAATTTTGTCAGCAAAAAAAAAAAAAGAAAGATGGAAGACCATACAAATGCTTATCAGAAAATAAAGAAGAAATTGAAACAATCATCAGTCCTTTCGCAGCTTCAGTGAAATTCAAAGATATTATGAAACTCCAATTTTTCTTTGATAAATACAGAATAGAAAAAAAATAATATATTCAAAAATTAAAAATAGAGTTAATAAAGTAAAATTTTGACAGATCTAAAAATGCTTAAACAAATTCACAATAAAACTAATAAAAATTTGATTAATAAAAAAATAAAAAGATAAAAAGTTTGAAAAAAAAAAAAAAAAAAAAAAAAAACAAATTAAATAGAAATTAAAGATTCAAAATATAATAGATTCAAAAATATTTATAAAAATGAATTACAATAATAGAAATTTGATAAATTCAAAAGTATTGGAAATTAGAAATAGAATTAATATAAATTTTACAAAAAAAAAAAAAAAAAAAGAACATTAAAATTGAATTTAAATTTTTTTAAGTGAGTTTTATACACTTTATTATAAGATAAGATAGATAAAAAATATACAGTATTAAAAAAAAAAAGAAATGATACAAAATTTTGTAAAGAGACAGATAAGATATAGAGTCATATATATAGAAATGTAATATTTATAAAATTAAAAACATAAAAAATTAAAGATAATAAAAATAATACAATTTGCTTAATACAAAAAAAAATGTAGAATCAATAAAAAATTTTTGATAGATTCAATAGCATAAAAAAAAATAAAAAAAAGAAAAATATATAAATATAAATATATAAATGAATAGAATAAATAGAACTTGGTTAATTAAAAAGATAAAAAGAATGTAAATTTTGAGTGAAAAAAATTAAATCTAGAAACAATAAAAATTTGATAAATAAAAAATATTAGATGTTCAAAACAGAAATAATATACATATTTGGTAAAGAGAATGTTATCATTTTTAAGACAAGCTAGATAAGGATATACATTAAATATAAACATTAAAAAAAAAAAAATAGAAACAATAAAAGTTTTATAGAATCAAAAACAATAAAAAAAAAAAAAAAATAATAATATATAGATTAAAAGAAATTTGAAACATTCAAATATGTTGTTATAAGTTCAGAATAGATTAATATACGTGATTGAAAAAAAAAAGAAAAAAAAATAATCATAAGAATCGAAGATAGAATTAATAAAAATTTAATAGATTCAAATATTTAAAAAAAAAAGCAGAGTTAATGAATAAAAATACAAGCTATTATAAAAAATATAAAAACTGAAAATCTAAATAAAAATTTAATATAATTTCAAAAACATTAGAAAAATTTTTTTTAAATAAAATTAATAAAAAAATATGATGAATTCAAAAAAATATATACAATATAGAAATAATGGTATAATAATAGAAATTTGATAAAAAAAAGAAGAAAGAAAATAGAAACTATAAAAATTGTATAAATTCAAAAATATAAGAAAAATTAAATAATAAAAAAAGAAAAAAATAAATAATACAAATTTTGTGAAGAAAATATTAAACGCTTTGATATAAATAAATAATTTGAAATAATTAAATAAATAGAAAAATATTACAAATCTAATAAAATTAAAAAGAAAAGAAAAAATTAAGATAATAATATTAATAGAAATTTCATCACAAAAAAAAATAAATAAATATGGTTTTTTAAGAAATTAGAAAATTTTTATGGCCTCTGAACTAACTTTAGTTAAGCCTCATTGAAAATTGACCTTTGAACTCAGAACGAGTTAAGTCAAATAATTTTTATGGCCTCTGAACTAACTTTAGTTAAGCCTCATTGAAAATTGACCTCTGAACTCAAAACGAGTTAAGTCAAATAATTTTTATGGCATCTGAACTCATTGAGTTAAGCCTACTTTGGAAATAGACCGCTGAACTCAGAACGAGTTAAGTCAAATATTTACAAAATTGTAGAAGATACGAGCTACAAAAAAAAAATATAAATAAATTAAGATTGTAGAAGATTTGCTACATATAATATACAATTTCTTAAGGAATCAGAAATATTATAATTGTAGAAGATTTGCTACATGTAATACGATTTCTTAAGTTATCAGAAAAATCAAAATTGTAGAAGATACGAGCTACAAAAAAAAATATAAATAAATCAAGATTGTAGAAGATTTGCTACATGTAATACGATTTCTTAAGGAATCAGAAAAATCAAAATTGTAGAAGATACGAGCTACGAAAAAAAATATACATAAATTAAGATTGTAGAAGATTCGCTACATATAATATACAATTTCTTAAGGAATCAGAAAAAATATAATTGTAAAAGATTTGTTACATGTAATACGATTTCTTAAGGAATCAGAAAAATCAAGATTGCAGAAGATAAGATTTAAAACATAGATAAAATTAATTTACAGATTTCAATATAACATTTAAATAAACGTTAAATTTATTAAAATAAAGAAAATAAATAAAATTATAAAAATAAAATCAAAGTAATTAAAATGAAGAAAGTTGTTAATATGTATAAATCAATTTTTGAAAATACAAATATGATATAAACACAGTAATAAAATATTATGAAAATGGGATTGAGTGTCGGTCTGTATAATATCATAGAAATTGTGACCAATTTCTTGACCTAGGAGGGGAGATGTAACGAGCCTACCTGTAATAGCCTCTTTAATTATTAGTGTGACCTTCAGTTCAAGATAGCTAAATAAAAGTAGACACGTATTGTAAAGATAAAGTAATGTAATGTAATGTATAGTTTCTTAGAGATAAGTCTTTAGTAGTAATTTCAAAATGTAGAGAAACAGACCTAATTGTCGTTTCTCTCTTTAGGTAATGTACAATAATTATTCAATGTAAAATATTAAATTAATTAATTGTTAAATAATAAATCTCTCTTTAGAGCAACACAAAGGTCGTTATTATTAAAATACACTACTCAAAATATAGACACATTATAAGTATATCTATTTATTCATATTTAATCTGATATCAGATTTAAAATTAACGCCTCAGAAACGTAAATCCCCAATAAACTTTAAAGTTTTCTATGATATTTTAGAATTTTCTTAGCAAATTTAAGTTAAAGTTGATAATCAACAATATTGTCAATTTGAAATCAAATTTGAAATCAGTGGCCCCAAAAATATAAATCTCAGCCAAGATATTTTTAAAGTTTCAACAGATGAATAATCGACAGCTGTCAATCAACAATCTTGTAAGTCTGACATCAGCTTCGAAACCAGCTACTTAAAATACGTAAATCCCGGCTAATATTTGAAGTTTTCTACAAATTGTAGAATTTTGACAGTTAATTGACAGCTGACGATTGACAAACTTGTCAATCTGACATCAAATTCAAAATCAGCGACAAAAAAAATTAAAAATTATGCTTTAAAAATAAAATAAAAAAGGTTTTTAAGCAATCTTAGTGTAACGGAGCTTTTGAGTTTTCAAGCTCCATGGCAGCCAAAGTTTAGACATTGCAGCTTTTTGCCTATGGAGACTTTTGTTAAGAATGATATAATCTACAACGTACCAAAAATTCAGCCAATTTGACAGAACTGCTATTTCCTATCCTTTTGTGTGGGATCCTTTAATAATATGGTGGAAAATTCAAATTTTTAATTAAAATAAGGTTATGATTAAAGGACCCCGCACCATTAGCATTGGAAAATTGCAAATGGTGCGATTTTCTTCAAACTTTGGGAATCGATAGTTCAAGAGATTTTGAAACGAAAATGTCTTATAGAAAAATCGGAAATATTCATTTCCTTTTGAGATACGGAGGCTAGAAGTTTGAAAAAGTTAAAAAATTATTTTGCTGATACAGAAGAGGTAAGAAAAAGATTTTTCTTGTAGGGATTACCGTCTGAATCAAGATTGGATTTCAATATGTTTTATGGGTCACTGATTCTAATAATGATGTTCCTAAAAACCCAAACGTATGTGTTAGCCCTTAAGGGCGAAAATGGCCCTTTTAAGGGTTTCTAAGTACAAATCATAAATGCTTACATCATAACTCAAACTATACGTTTTTTGGGTCACTGATTCCAATAATGATGGTCCTAAAGACCCAAACGCATGTGTTAGCCATTAAAGTGCAAAAATGGCCCTTTTAAGGGTTTCTAAGTACAAATCACAAATGCTTACATCATAACTCAAACTGTACGATATTATGGAGGATAAATTCGATTATGGTCGTCACTAAACCCAAATGGCTTATGAAGAGTTCTCAAAGGGCTACATTGCCCTTTTTAGGTCTTTCTCTTGTAAGATCCTTGAGAATAATGTAAAGAACTCAAGATAAACACCTTTTGGGTGGAAAAATTACTTGACGACGATCTGAAAATCCTAAAAGTATTTCTAAAGCCCTTATAGGGCAAAGTTGCCCTTTTTAGGGCTTACTATGTGTGAATCATTAATAACTATATTACTTACTTAAACTGTACGATAGTTACATCACTAGATTCAAAGATGATGGTCCCAAAAACAAAAAAAATAGTCTAAAAACAAAGATTAACTTATGATGAGAATTAAGAGATTTGTCTGTGTAAAATCCCTGTAGCCAAAAAGACCTAAAAAGGGCAATGTAGCCCTTTGAGAGCTGTTCATAAACCATTTGGGTTTAGTGACGACCACCATCGAATTTAGCCTCCATAATATCGTATAGTTTGATTTATGACGTAAGCATTTATGATTTGTACTTAGAAACCCTTAAAAGGGCCATTTTTGCCCTCTAAGGGCTAACACATACGTTTGGGTTTTTAGGAACATCATTATTAGAATCAGTGACCCATGAAACATATTGAAACCCAATCTTGATTCATACGGTAATCCCTACATGCAAAATCTTTTACTTACGTCTTTTGTATCAGCAAAATAATTTTTTAACTTTTTTACACTTCTAGCCTCCGTATCTCAAAAGGGAATGAATTTTTCCGATTTTTCCATAAGACATTTTCGTTTTAAAATCTGTTGAACTATCGATTCTCAAAGTTTGAAGAAAATCGCACCATTTGCAATTTTCCAATGCTAATGGTGCGGGGTCCTTTACGATAATAAAAAGGAAAAAAAATTAAAAAAAAAAATTAAAAATTTAATTCTTACATTATATATTACACAATATACATTATACATTATAGTTTACATTATACGTGCTTCAATTGTATTTCATTGTATCTTCCTCCTATAATTATCAAGTATACGCTTCCTTCTAATGACTTTTTTTCAAGATTTTCATATAGACTTATATTTCACAAAACTTTGGATACCTTTTCTAGTAGAAATACTGCTAACTTATCGCTGAGTTCTGCGAGGACTTGAAATCCATATTTGGTCACGGATTAGTTATTAAATATAAATATTAATTGACATTATATAGAATTTCAGGAATTACGGAATCCTTGATTGCTCGCCTGAAGGAGTTGATCGCTCAAGGGCAAGGTTCAAATAAACAGCACCAACTACAAGTAGCAATAGACTGTTTTTTTTTTGAAGTATCCGGGATTCCTAACGCGCCGACAGGATTCGAAAATATAAGTAAAACAAACAAGTTTCTCGTTGGATTTAGATCAAACGATTTTTAAGCCAACGATAGCTCTCAAAAGTTTTTTTTTTGCCTCCTTAAAAATGGCATTATCTTAAAACTTTCAGTTTTTCTAGTGGATTCAAATTGCGGTTACGATTATGTTCCAATTAACATTCCTTAGTATTTTTGCCCCAGGAATCGTAGGAAACAATTTATTTTAGTTTTTGACCACGTTTTATAGGAGAAAAATCGATTTTCATTTCCTTTTAGGGTCCAAATTTCAAGGGGACCAATTTTAAAAGTTTTGTAGTTTTCTAAATAAATTTTTCTGTATATTATTAACAACAGGGAGTTTTCTATTTATTCCCTGAAAATTCGGTGAAACCATTTAATTTAGCTTTTGACCACGTTTTATAGGAGAAAAATCGATTTTATTCATTTTTAGGGTCCCAATTTTAAGGAAATCTATTATAAAAAGTTAGTAGTTTTCGAAATAAGTTTTTCTGATTATTATTTAAAAGAAATTTTTGTATGCTTTTTCCCCAGGAATCTGATGAAAGCATTTATTTTAGCTTTTGACAACTTTTTATATGAGAAAAATCGACTTTTGTCGTATTTTGGGGTACCAATTTTAAGGGAATCAATCATTAAAGTGAAATAGTTTACAAAATAAATTTTTCTGAATATCATTTACTAAAGAGACTTATGTATTTTTTCCCCAGAAATCCGATGAAACTATTTATTTTTGCTTTTGACCTCGTTTTATACGATTTTTGTCGTTTTTCAGAGTCATAATTTTAAGGAAATCAATTATAAGAGTTTTTTACTTTTCAGAATATATTTTTCTGAATATTATTTACTAATGATACTTGTGTATTTTTTCCTGAGGAATTCTATGGAACAAATTAATTTTTTATCTGTAATTCATTAGTAATTCAAAAAGCATAATGTTAATAAAATATAGAAAAATCAGCTAATTTTAAAAAAATAGATTTTTTCGCAAAATAAATGCCCAGATAAAAAATTAAATTCTTCTATCAAATTCCTCAGGAAAAAATACACAAATATCATTATTTTTATTATTATTATTATTAAATTTATTTCAGAATTGAAAATATAGTGAACTCTTGTTCTTACATATTTAGGCAAATTATAATAATTAAAGTAAATAAATATAAATATACAATAAATTTCATTAAAAATTAGTCAACAATAGTAAATATTATAAAAAATAGTCAACAGTGATATAAGTAAATATTTCAAGTAAATTAGTTAATAAATACAATAATTCTTAATTTCTTTTTTATATTAATTGATTGATTAGTGATAATAATACTGTTTTGTTTTCTGTAGAAAATACCTAATAAAGAAAATTGACAAAAGAATTAATAATTATGGAATCACAATCTGAAACCTATATATTAGCATTATATATTCGTGAAGTACAGTTTTAATTTATTTTTGAACTGTGAAAATGATGGCAATGAACGATAGCATATAGGTAATGAGTTCCACAAGTTTGCATACTTGACTTGAAAAGAATTCTTTCCTGAGTCAGTCAGCATGGTGGGGATATCTAAATCTTTGCGTGGTCCTCTAATAGGTTTATCAGTAGTGTAGGGCTTGAAAAATGGAAGTAGGAGAAGAGGTACTTTCATTTTCACTATTCTGTACATAATTAGCATGGCAAAAAAGTCACGTCTGGCGTCAGTACGCATCCATCCTAATTTTTTCCGATACGGGGTTGTGTGCTCATCACGCCTAATTCCGTAAATGTATCTTATGCTTGTGTTGGCAAGGCTTTGAAGTTCAGAACGCAGAACAGATGATATATCTGCATATACCACAGTACAATAGTCTAGCTGAGGGATAATTAAAGATTCAACTAGTCTACGTCTTAGAGCTTGCGAGGTGCACGATTTAATGAAACACAACCCATATAATGCCCCATCTACCTTTTTTGACACAAAATTAACCTGCTTTTTCCATGACAAAGTACAGTCTAAAATAACAAAAGACTAAGAACGTCGTCAACAAAAGGAACAGTGTCACCGTTATTATTAATAGTGACATTAGTGATATTTAATTTTTTAAATTGACTAACCAAATGAGAGGTACCGAGGACAATCACTTTAGTCTTGTTGCTGTTTATAGATAGATGGTTATGTTCAGCCCAGCTGATATTATGAGAGGTTCATTGGAAAGTTGGTGGACACCTTGTCGAATATTGTTTGGTGGAACTTGAACATAAATCTGCAAGTCGTCCGCATATAGTAATCTCAATGTTGTATCATCTAAAACTAGCCGTAAATCATCCATATAAATGCAAAATAGTAATGGCCCAAGGACTGATCCTCGAAGTACTCCATTATTAATGTTACGTGGAGATGAAGTTGTTTGTTTTGAGAAAACACACATCGAGCGACCATAGAGATATGACCAGAACCACGTTAAAGCAGATTTTGAGAAGCCAATGTTTTGCAATTTTGATAGCAATAAGGATGGAGATACGTTGTCAAAATCCTTGGAAAAGTCAATCTAAAGTAACAAGGTGGCCAGTTTCTTTTCCTTGGCTAGGCGAATATCATCAGTTAATTTCAATAGAGCTGAATGTGTGAAGTGATGCTTTCTGAAGCCGATTTGATATTCCTCAAGGATCTTTGATTTTTTTAGATAGACAGAAAAGCAGAAATAAATAGTTTAATCGGATTCCTAGGAAAAAATACATAAGTCCCTTTAGTAAATAATATTCAGAAAAATTTATTTTGTGAACTATTAAACTTTAAAGATTGATTCCCTTGAAATTTGGACCCTAAAAGGAAACGAAAATCGATTTTTCTCCTATAAAACATGGTCAAAAACTAAAATAAATGGTTTCATACGATTCCTGGGCGAAAAATACTAAGGAATGTTAATTGGAACATAATCGTAAACGCAATTTAAATCCACTAGAAAAACTGAAAGTTTTAAGATAATGCTAATTTTAAGGACACCAAAAAAAAAACTTTCGAGAGCTATCGTGGGCTTAAAAATCGATGTTTTGATCTAAATCCAACGATAAACTTATTTTTTTTACTTATATTTTCGAATTCTGCTGGCGTGTTAGGAATCCCGGATACTTCGAAAAAAAAACTAGTCTAAAGTAACAATCAAATGGTCGAATTTGAAACAAGCATTTGATAGCCATTTAGTTATAGCGTTTATCTCCAACATCGATCACATAGAGCTACAGAGATTTTTAGACGATGCTTGCAGATCTTCGCCTCAAAAATGTTGATATTTTACCGATAATAAATTTGAAAAACTCAATTCTAACCATTGTCAAGGAACCTATTCTCAACACTTTGCAGTAATCTCAAGAAAGAGACTCTGGATAGATAATATTCAATTATCAATCTTGAAGTCAAGATCAATAGATAAGTTTATATACGTGCCTATATGATTATCAGCTTTTCATTTAGTTACATCTTAACAAATAGATTTTTAAGAAATAAAGTCTGAGAGCATAAGCACAAAATCTACATGTGCAATTGCTGCACTCACTTGCTTCACGATAACTATTATCGATTACTTTTAGGTAAAACTGTTAAAATGAAAAACGATTGCAAGGTCAAGTAACCAGCTAAAACAAATAAAATATTAAAGTTCAGGAACTACGGATACAATTTTAAGGTACCGTTGAGAATCTATGCAGACTGCGTTTATTCTGAAATTACTTGTACATGAAGATGCCAACACAAAGGTTATGCAAGAACACGAAGTCTTTGACATTGTCTTCACATTTTGTTGTCTTCATGTTCGCTTTATGACCAGTAATATTATTTATAAAACAATTATATTGCCTTGGCTGAGTTCGCAGGAAGAGTGGGTGGTTGAAGAGTGATGGATGGAGCCAATGGCAGCGACCATAATTACATCACCTTTCAAAGTGCGTGATAGGGTTGTTAATCGGCCCCCGTACAAAAATCGCACACTAGGCTGGAATGTGTCAAAGATGGACGAGGACAGATTTGTGGAATATCTTCGTGAAGAGTCCTCGTCTATCCCAGCCTGGCATGGAGGACCGACCACCCCAGGAGAGGCATAGACTCTTGTCACGAGGGTAACTGCTCTTCTAAGAGGAGGTTGTGATGCCTCTATGCCTCGTAAACAGCCCTGGAAGGGTAAAAGATGCGTTTAATGGTGGAATGAAGAAATTGCGGAGCTTAGGTGGATCTGTCACGGTGTACGCCGAAGACGGCAAAGAGCAAGGAAGCCAAGCATAGGCTAGTGAAAGCCATCCGCCTCAGCAACGCGCGCTGTCTTCGGTCGCTAAGAGATGATATCAACAGCAAATCGTGAGGCCTGGGATATAAGATTGTCATGGGCAAACCTAAGTCCGGATGTGACAACACGATAGATGAAGCAGCGACCAAAAAAATAGTGTACGCTTTCTATCCGGATCATACAAACCAACAACACCCGGCTTTGGATGTCCCGAGGGAGCAAGTTCCGCTATTTAGCGAAGCGGAGATGCTTCAGGCAATTAGGTCAATGAAAAATGGGAACCAGACCGGATACCCGCTGAAGCCCTTAAGGCGGCTGCAAAGGTAATCCTTGGTCTCCTCCTTAGCATATTTAATGCGTGCCTCGTAGCAGGCGTCTTTCCAAGGAACTGGATGGCTCTAATAAGCAAGGGAAAGGGTAAACCAGGATCTGCATCATCTTACAGACCATTGTGTATGTTAAATACCATTGGCAAGGTGATGGAGAGCATGGTCAGAGGAAGATTGCGGCAGGCAATTAGGGAAGCGGGTGACCTTAGCGACGACCAACACGGTTATCGTGAGGGGCGTTCCACGATCAGTGCTATAGCAGGTCGTGAAGGTGGTTATGAGGGCCAGACAAGTACGGCCGGATATTAAACCGGACGTCCTGCTTGTCACGTTGGTAATTAAAAATGCATTCAACTCGGCTAAGTGGGACGATATTTTGCACTCCCTCGAGCAGGTATTCAGAGTTACAGATTATCTGAGAAAAATACTCAGAGACTACCTCCGGGACCGATACCTGCGCTGGGACACGCTCGATGGCACAAGAAGTAAAGTATTAAGCGCAGGCATAGGGCAGGGTTCAGTTCTGGGCCCTGATCTGTGGAATGCCTTTTACGACGGCTTGCTAAAGATTGAGTTTCCGGATGGATGCTCCATGATCAATTACGCGGATAATGTTGCTCTAACCATAACAGCTCGAGAGACAGACGACCAGCAGAATACCTTAGATGATGCCATGCGCCTTATCAATAGCTGGATGTTGCATCACGGACTCAGACTGGCAGTTCCGAAAACGGAGATTGTCCTTCTAACCCGGAGAAGGGTTAATACAATATTCGGCATCAGCTTTGATGACGGAGGTAATCCCCTTTTGATCTAGACCAAACCATCGGTCAAATATTTGTAGTTCTTCTTGGACAACAAGTTGACCTACAATAGACAATTCCAGCAGGCCTCTGAAAAGGCTGGCCGGGTGACAAAGTCCCTCTCGTGGCTGATGACGATCATCGGCGCTCCCAGATCAGGGAAGAGGAGGCTGTTGATTACGACAGTCATCTCCATCTTGCTCTACGGTGCAGAGGTGTGGGCGGACAACGTCCGCATAAAAAACTACTGCAAGAAACTAAAGGCAGTACAGACGCAGGGGGCACTTCGAATCGCTTGCTCGTACAAGACTGCATCAGAGCCAGCGATCCAGGTTGTGGCTCGGGTGAATACTATCGATCTGGTTGCCTTGGAAAAGCAGGCGATCTATAACCGTGAGGAAGAAGAGCGCTACGTAGCTTTCGTTCGCGCTCGCTCCCGCATAATGGAATGTTGGCAGTAAAGGTGGATTGGTGACCCGAGGGGACGTTGGACACACCGCCTTATTATCGACTTGGATAGCTGGATGAACCGTGATCATGGGGAGGTAGACTTCTACCTCACACAGTTTCTAACTGGTCACGGTTATTTCCGCGATATGCTTTTCAAGTGGCGCAAGGTGGCATCTCCGGAATGCTTGCATTGCCCGGGCGAGCCGGATACCGCTGAGCACACCTTTTTTGGGTGTCCTCACTTCGCTGAGGGGTAACCACCCTTCAATGAATGGAGGCCAAAAGGATTTGTCCCGGAAATGCTGCGCAGTACCGCGAATTAGTACAGTGTGACAGAGTACGTACGGAACACTGATTAAAAAAAAGGAGGAAGGTTTGCTCTCGAAGAAACTCTCCTCCTTTGTTGACAGGGTGTAGCGAAGAAATGCCTTGGCTGCATTCTTTCCGGACGGTAGTAATACCTAAACAGGCAGTCCCGGTCCGGATTCTATGTTATTGTCATAAATGCAGGAGGGTGGGGAGTTTAGTGCGTATTACCCTAAATTTGAGGTTGAGTCCCACATAACCATACAGTACGTGGTGTATGGCATCCGTAAAAGCATTCTCCTCGTCCTGCGAAAAAGGCCCCTTCTCTGAAGGGTCCCCAAAAATAAAAAAAAAATTATTCTTTGATACCAGTCGGTATCAAAATGGAATAGGGGGGGGGGGGGGAGAGTCCCTGGCTGCAAAGTATACAGTCTTTTTTTTTCCTTCTCGCACAACAAGCGTTTTTTCATAAAGGATTATTGCTGTATTTTTTTTCTACTCTTTATAAAAGTATAAAAATTATCTCCAATCGAAATGTATCGATTTAGTTCCATATGTTTCGACCTAAAAAGGCATTTAAATCATCTAAAGCATTAACAGCATCAACAGGAAATAATAACTTCTAAGGAGGTATTTTATTTATTTCTCTATTTCTTTGTCCATGAATTTTTATGTAATACAAAAAATACGAGGAGAATAGTTTTATACCAAAAATTGTATTAGGAAAGTATAAGTCATAAATGTTTTTTTTAAGAGGATAAATTTTAAATTCTTAAAACCGGAATCAATTATTTCTCTCTCTCTCTCTCTCTCTCTCTCTCTCTCTCTCTCTTTGCCTCTCAGAGCACACATGGCCCGTGATTGGCTCATAGTATTAACATGATATAATGAAATACAATATAATTTATTAGTATTAGTATATAATGCGGATATTAAGGCCCGCATTAACATTTCAAATATACCCGCGCTCCAAAATAAAAGTTTAGAGACGAAGGAGCAACGACGGCTGGGATACAGCCGAAAAAGAAGAAGGAGCAGCACAAGCGCTCGCCATTCTTGTACTGACCTTGTCAAGCCAGTTTCACATATGCCGCATGGGCAGTTTCATAAAATTTTATATTCAATTAATTTTTTTTAAACATTTTAGTTTTACCAGTCCAGTTTATTATAAATAGTTATTATTATAAGTGACTAAAATTTAGTTAATAAATACTTCATTTAAACATCTACAAATCATCATAAAATCAGTTTTAGTTCTGTGTTAAAATTATACGTGAATATATTTACAGTCTAATTGGAGTAAACTAACTCGCTTTGAAGCCTAAATTATATAATTACTTAATTCGAGAGAATAAATAAGGTAGCTTAAATATTATGTAAATAAAAGTGCACTAAAAATTATTATTTTAATTTCATAATTTTGTAAAATAAATGAATGAGAGTGTGTTGACGCGTATATGTGGAAAAATCATCTATATGTGTGCACGTGTGACGAGAATAATCGTGGTATTTTGATATTCACATTTTTCATAATTTTCAGTATTATATTTCACTTTATATTTTATATACGCGAATATACTCGACACCCGTGTACAACCACACGCGATCATAAAAGATAGCGTCCATCAATACATTTAATCAAGGCCCACGAGGCCTCAAAATTATTTCTTTATTTTATTAAATGGCCAAATCTTGCTATAAGTTTCTTTGTAAATAATTATAAATTTCCAATTACTTTTCATTAAAATCATTTATTATTCTTATAAATCGTAAGGCTTATTATTGAATTAGCTACCCTTCCCTCCCCCCTTTTCAGGAATATATTCAAGGTAAGATTTTGTAGCCGGCATAACCGAGCGCCGCAAGTAATTTACATGTAAGTTGAATTGTATAATAGGTAAAATACGTTGGTTTAGATTCTTAATAAAAGCTTACTTATATTTTCATAATAAATTTATAATTCATTTATTCACTATATTAATTAACCAGGTCATAATATCTATTTGAATTAAATATTAATTATTCTTAATTATAATTTATGGTTCGTAATTATTTAGTAAAATCACACAAGAGAAAGAGCATATGAATGTGTGGTATGTGCTACAGTAGAGAAAGACCTTATAAATGTCAGGCTAGTTAACTTTTATTTCAAAGTCATTTAAAGCCTTTTTTTTAATTAATTAATAGCAATATCGCCATTACAAACCTGCATCCCTTGTGGGGATGATAGTGGGGATGATGATAGTACAATAATGCTTATTATACATATCACACTTTTTTAAAACTTTTAAATGGTGTTTTTTATTTTTTTATGAGATAAAAATTTTCAAAAAGTTAAGCATTAAATTCGAGAAATCGAGTGATTACTACTTGCATTAAAAAAAAATGAGGTACAAAATTAAGTATTACATCCGCAAAAAAATGCTGTCATAAAAAATTATACTATAGTATTTAAGGTCATTCTATCTGCCACTGGGTGTATTTTGCGCAGCATATTTGTACCTGAAATATTTTAGCTATATATTTTATTTATAATAATTTTTTAATGAAAAAAAAATTGATAATGTTTATTTGTTTAAACAAATACCACCTGTTAAATTTTTTTAATTTTTGGGTTTCACAAGCCTGAGATTCCAGATCGGGGCAACTTGGATCAAAATTCTGCATAGCTATAAATTTTAAAGCATTTTTAATTTTTTTTTTTATAAGAGGTTTAGCAAAAAATTTCCACGATACCTCCCTCTAGAATTAAATGATTTACAATATCAGCCAATCAGAATTTTGATCCAAGTTGCTCATATCTGGAATCTCAGGCTTTTATGAGTCAAAAATTACAAAAGCTTAACAGGTCGTATTTGTTAAACAAATAAATATTATCAATTTTTTGTTTATATTCTTGTACCAGATACTGTAAAGTATTGATTCTTTCATTAAAAAATTATTATAATTAATATTATATACCTAAAATATTTTAGTTACAAATATGCTGCGCGAAAAAACCCTGTGGTGGATACCATTCATACTTGTGATAAAAATAAATACGTGGAGAATAGTTTTACCAAAAATTCTATTAGGAAAATACGTGTCATTGGATGTTTTTTTTAAAGAGAATTAAAAACCAGAAAAAATTATTTCTCTCTTTGCCTCTCAGAACGCATGTGGAATGCACATGATTCATTATATGGCGTAGTACAATATCAAGTAATAGTATTAGTAATAATGATTTAGCATTGATATGGTATATCAGAGATTTTTTAGCTATTTCTAATGTTTATTATCTATATTAGACTGAATTATTTTATGCGCTAGCAAAATGCGTAATTATAACTAAAAAAAATAAATTTTTAAATTTCGCGTTTTATTTAGGCAACAAAATCCTATCTCAAACCCATGTCAAAACTCGTACTTTAGGAAACCTTAGAAATTTATTTTTTTCAGTTACAATTTTTACAATTAGGCATTTTGATTTTAGAATCCAAAATACTTTTAAAAAAATAAATAAATTTGTCTAATATCTAGTTATAATATAGAGAATAAACAATTGTTTAAAAAATTAACTTAATGTCTTTTCTAAATTTTCTTACTTTTTTATGGATAAAATATATTATAAAACCCTAAAAATCTCTTATATACCAATCCCTGTTTAGTTATAAATATAGTTTTAATTCTAAGGCCACTTTTAAGACGATGATATTATTAGTGAATAGCAATTACCTTATGATATTTTTGATATCTCTCCCCCTCCCCCTCCATTTACTTTAGAAAAGTATACTGTATGGAATAGGTACATTAATGCTTTCTGATATATTTTTTAAATTTCTTGCCTTGTGAATCATACTTCAAATTCAACCTACGATTGATATGATATCCAATAATTTTCAGTATGAAATAGCTAGGTTTTTTTCATTAATAATTATTTTAAAAATTGTTTTTTCCTTATATTAATTAATCATATTTTCCTTAGCTGTTGTCTATTCCTGACGGGCCCTTTAAGAAATAATCTCAAAATAAACATTTGAATCAAAGACTTATAGCCAATTAGGGATTTTATTACGTAGTGGCTAATTGGGGAAAATGGGTAAGTTACCCAATAGCGAATAGCTTAAGACCCATTTACTCTGACAGATATAAATATTTTAGAACACTTACTTCAAAAAGTTCATAATACCCATAATATAAATTTTTTTCGCAAAAGAAAACACTTTTAATTCCATGCTTTTATTTTAACAGAAATGCGAAAAAATACAAATATTTGCTAAATGTTCAATAAAATAACTTTTTTAGTAATTACAAAATTATTGACAAAATCACTTCTTCATAATTTATGATTTCTTAAAGGGCCCGTCAGGAATAGCCAACAGCCAAGGAAAATATAATTAATTAATATAAGGAAAAAATAATTTTTAAAATAATTATTAATGAAAAAAACCTAGCTATTTCATACTGAAAATTATTGGATATCATTTCAATCGTAGGTTGAATTTGAAGTATGATTCACAAGGCATGTACCTACTCCATACAGTATACTTTTCTAAAGTAAATGGAGGGAGAGGGGGGGAGTTTATAATACAATAAAATATTTGTTTTTAAAAATTGACTCTTTTAATACAAAAATTCTTATATCTATGAAAACAAAAAATTCTTACGTCTATAATGCGCAATTCATAATACATAATTCATATTACATAATACACGACTCGTAGTATATAACTCATAATCATAATACATAATTCTTAATTCATAATACATAATAGATCGATTTCTTAACTTTTTCTGAAATTGGTTCCCTGGTACAGAACAATACGGTCATAAAGTCCTGTGGGAAAATTCACTGTAGATTTGAATTCAATACGAATTTCTATTAACATATAGTACATGTCTGATTTTACTCAAGTAAATTTGTTTCCATATTAAACTACTTGAAAATTGAGAAACATGTCGTAGAGTAGTGAATATTTGTGGTTATTCAATTGAAGATTTAACAACCACATTTAAATTTCTAAAAGATAATTTTGAGAATTAAGAAATAGTTTTACGCTTGATAAGTTACAATGGTCGAATTGATTGACTTTTGCAGTTTTTGAATGATTTTTGTAAATCTGACATCCAAATATTATAAAACGTGGTTTCTTCATCTGACAGCAGATAAGTTCGTGGTTTCTTCATCTGATTGCAGATAAGTTCTTGTACAAATTCCATTATCTAAGACTCATCGTTGTAGCAGAATCTTTCTCTATTTATTTTAACAAATCAATTTTTATTTAGTCTGATAAGATCAAATATAGTATCAAAAATTCAAAATTTTCAATTGCTATTTTGAAATTTTCATTATGCATATTAATTATGGCATTCTTGTCATTCTTAGTTGTTAGTGAATTTTATGTAGGTTTTTTGAAACGAAGGTGTTAGACTGAATTATAAAAATAATAAGATGGTCTGTGAATTACACTTGAAAGTTTATTGTTTATTGAGCTTTAATTAAATACTTAGTTTACACAATTATAATGCAAAAGGAGTACGTTTTCTGAAAATGATAAAGCTCTTAACAAAGAACACAATCTTTATTGTACGAGAGTTAGAGAGCAAGAAGAACGAGCACGCGTTATGTAAAAGAAGAAACCGGCAATTTCTCTGCTATCGGCGTCGCACGTACAGAAAATTTGTTCCTTTAGCGCACAATTTAGACACATACTATCATAAGTCTATCTTTCTCTCTCATTGCAGTAAAACGGTAATTATTTAAATAAAATTGCTAACATAAGAATACTGCAAAGAGAAATCAAGAGATAAATGCAAAAACTCATGTTTTCGCATAAACATTAGTTCTTGGCCGTATTCTGAAATGTTTATCTAAATACTTTTTTTTTTAAAAGGTTTGAAGAGTTAAAGAAAGTTGTTCCTAGAGCTAACTCAGTGTTTTTTTTGTTGATGGTGCAAAAATAAACAATAACAACACATACTGTAAAATTATTTTTATTCATATTACAAAAATGATGGTGTATGATGTAATGAATGTCTTAAAAGTTTCTTGCTTTTTTATAACAAAAATGTTAATGGAAAAAGTTTTTTAACAATGGGCTGTATCAATTAGGCTCCAGTTTAAAGTTTATTTAGAAAATCCTAAGTAAAAATATTTTATAACACAATTAAAATAATTTCAATTTTCCAATCCAAGCGGGAGATCATTTTAGATATTGCAAGCAGGATTCCCTCTTGAATTATCTAAGCGGAGAATAATGCAGGCGGAAGGCCTGCTTAGATAATGCAAGCACGAGATCCTTTTAGATATTGCAATCTGGACTGCTTCTTGGATTATCCAAGCGGTAGACCCTTTAAGTTAATGCGAGTGGGAGAAAAGGCAGGTGGAAGTCCCGCTGGATAATCCAAGCGGAAGACCGTTTTAGATATTGCAAGTGGGACTCCCTCTTAGATTATCCAAGCGGTAAACCCTTTAAGACAATGCAAGCGGGAGAAAATGCAGACGGAAGCCCCGTTTGGGAATCTCTCTTGGCTAATGCAAGCTGTAGACTTGAAGTCTGCAAAATGTGGCAACCTGTAATATCGACATAGCAACATACTTTATACTTAACACTGTATTATATATAACACAATATTATATTATATCATTTAGTATATAAGTTGTACTCCTACAATAATGATGTATATTAAGACCTAATAAAGATATATATATAAAGATAACACATGGCGCAGTCGGTAGAAAAATCCAAATGGATGGTGCAACCGTATTAAAAATTTTAAAAGAAGAAGATTTAAGTGACAGTGAAAAAGAAAATTCAGAGAGTGAAAATAAAGAAATAAAAATTTTAAAAGAAGAAAATTTAAGTGACAGTGAGAGAGAAAATTCAGAAAGTGAAAATAAAGAAAATTTAAATGAGAAAATAAAAGAAAGTGAGGAAAATAAAAATCTAAGTGATAAAAATAAGAAACAAAAGTCAAAAATGGAAAATTTAAACAAGTCTATCCCATTCTCATTAGAGGGAAATGTAGAAGAAAATTGGAGGAAATTCAAAAGGCAATATAAAAATTTTATGCTAGCATCAGGAAAAACAGAAGAAAGTAAGAAAGTCCAAGCAGCAATATTACAAAATCTAGTTGGTCCAGAAGCCATAGAATTACTGGACACATTCAATTTAACAGATGAGAACCTAGAGGATCCGGAGAAAATATTGGAGGCTTTTGAAAAAAATTGCAAGAAAGAAATAAATGAAACATTTGAAAGGTTCGTTTTTGCTAATAGAATAAGAAAAGATGATGAAACCATTGAAAGTTACGTTAAGGAATTGAAAAAACTAGTTAAAACATGTGGCTATGACTCATTGGAAGACAGTATGATACGAAGCCCCGTTTGGGAATCTCTCTTGGCTAATGCAAGCTGTAGACTTGAAGTCTGCAGCTTCAAAAATTAAAGCGAGACTCCCTCTTGGATTTCCAAGGTGAAGCGATTGCAAGCAGGAGAACCTCTATGATTATTAAAGCTGAAGACTCTCTTGGATAATGCACGCGAAGTCCCTCTTGGATTATCCAAGCGGAATATAATGCAAATGGAAGACCATCTTAGTAATATTTCGAAAACGTAGAATATTTAGTGGTTTTTCTAAAAGTAATAGCATCTTTCTTGTTACGTGTGCAAAGTATTCATTAATAGGAAGCTGCGATGGGTAATAAATTTTTTATATTTTATTTAAACATAATCTCTAGTTAAATAATAATTAGACAATTTTCTAATTTTAATCTACAAAAAAAGACTAGTGCTTTTTCCCTTAAATCTTTTCTGTGAAATTATCTGAAAATGTTATGCATATTTTACAATTTTATTACGAAACAGCAACTTTAAACTTTGCTTTTGAAAATAATGTAAAAGTTTAGCTTAATTTTAAAAAAATAATTAATATTTTTAATTTTCTTTTCCAATAGAACATAGTATATAAAATATCTGTTGGTTTCCGTTTTTTAATAAACCCGTCATATAAACTTTTTAAAAATTAAAAAAAAATATTTATTTAAATCACTTTAGTTTTAAAGATTTTTTTCCTTTAATTATTAATTTTAATATAATTTCTTAAATTTATTATTTTAACTGCCGCTGTTATTTTTAACCGCAGCATAACTGTAGAAAACTTGAATAATAAACAATAAACTTATTAATCTAACCTTAACATGTATAAACACTTTTTTCTTAACTCCGAAAGCTCCAACAACCCATATGTAAATAACAAATATAAAATTTTATAACCAAAAAAAGTATTATAAATGTTTTTGTTAAAAAACATTTGACGGTTGCGTAATATATGCGTAATATATTGTAGTCGAATAAATTTTTAAATTTTATTGATTTTCTAATTGAGATAAATAATTCAGGATCGACTTTTTTTATGATACAAAAGCATTTCTGAACTTTTTTTTCATCGTAGAATACAAAAAATAATTTTACGAAAACTTTACAAAAAAATTCGGATTTAGAAAATTAAAAAATTTACCAAGGTTACTTCCAGAATTCATTGTGTAAATAAATACAAGACTTATTCACAAGGTTTTTTCACAAGATTCTTGGGTACTTTCCTATAGTAACAATCAATTTACTTACACATCGCAATATGACATCAAAATCATTTCCTCCTACGATCTCATTTCACATACATGGAAAAATAAGCAAGTATAAAAATATGAACGTAGAAACAACGGGTTTGGTTCTCCATGCAGTTTTTGAGCTTCCAGATGTTTATAAATTGTTGCATAAATTTTTTCCGCTTTTTAAAATTATATAATTGCTTTAGAAGTTGGCTCATTTAATCTTTTCGTACAATTTTATTAGCTATTTTATATTGTTAAAGACAGTTTATAAAAGAAGCAATAAATTGGAGTCTATTATCTAAGCACTAATTATTTTAACATTAAGATTGTCTTTTATAATTCCAGAAATTGGAGGACACATATCTTCTGCTATATAGTTATAATAATTTTTTTTAAGATAGGAATTATTTTAACTGTGTTATGAAATATTTTTCTTTAGGATTTTCTAAATAAACTTTAAACTGGAGCCTAATTGATACAGCCCACTGTTAAAATACTTTTTCCATTAACATTTTTGTTATAAAAAAGCAAGAAACTTTTTTTAAAGACATTTTCAAATTTTTAAATTTAAAATTTTCAATTTGCGACTTGTAATATGAATAAAAATAATTTAACAGTATGTGTTTTTATTGTTTACTTTTGCACTATTAACAAAAGACGAAAACTTTACAGCGAAATTCGGCTTTTTTTGCTCACTTCGGGCACTCCTGAATATTTTCGGGAAAAACTGAATGCACCATTTAAATAAGCGTATTAAATTACTACGAACTACCCCATAAAATAATTTTTTTATTATCAGAAATCCCTAAAAACCTGCTCGTTGGTCCCTGAGTTGTAGCTCTGTGTAACGATAGTGTAGTGACTCCTAAAAAAAATTGACGGAATTCAATTCATAGATCTAGGATATTTCGCGCGAAATCAAATTCATCGTTTCCAGGAGGATGGAGTCGTTATTAAATATGGATTCACAAACAAACAACAACGGGGGAAAAACTATTGCTGCTATTGCTACTGCGCGAACATCTTGAAAATTATTTGTTAAATAACATTACCGATAACGCTATCGACGGCTTTGACGAAGATCACGTGTGAAATAATAGCGTAATCGATTCTTTGATTAATTTATTGCCTTTTGAAATGAATTTTCCGGGTATGGAATTTTGTGGTCCAGGCAGCTATTTGCAAGAACTTTTGAATCAGGGTCAACAAAGTGTGAACCAGTTGGGCAAGGCGTGTTTGCAGCATGATTTGATAAAGCATTCTCACAAATGTTGTCATTTGACGCAGAACTTGATGAAAGGACAGATGCATTAGTGACTGCTTGCTGTATGATTTCAAAAATTACATTTGAAAAGTTTTTCAAGCGCATACAAAAAGCTATTGGATTGAATAAGAAAAAAAAGAATAAAATTCCCGAAAAAAAAAAAAGTAAGCTTCGTGGATAAGGAGAAGAGTAAGCAAAAAAAATATAAAAAAGCAAAATAAGAAAGAAAATGGAAAGAATATTGAATAAACTGTACTATGAGCCCTAGCAAAGTTTTTCGTATGCCGGTACTCGTCATTTAATAAACAAGGTTAAAAATAAATATAGTAAAAATAAAAATATTTAGCGAAAATCAAGAAAAATTACCGATAATGATGCAGGCGAACAGAGGGAATGAGTTTAAAGCAAAAGTCCTCCAAAATGTTTTTAAAGATTTTAATACTAAGTTTCGCCTGATTCGCAATCCTGATGCAAAAGCCGCAGATATATCAATATACTAGAATTTATCGTTAATTTCTAAAATAACACGGTACATTCTGGTACAAAAATAACACCTGCAAGTGTCAATTTGCTAAATGCCAATAGAGTTCGATAAAGCTTGTCAAAAAGATACACATTAAATACTTTGAAGAAGAAGATGAAGGGAAGAATCAATTTGAAACCAAAATACAAAGTTGGAACGCTAGTTCGAATCGGCTGAGCTCCAGAAGTTTTCCGTAAAGGTTACGAGACATTAGAATTATTCAAAATTGCACACTTTTCAACCACGGGACAGCCAGCAATATACATACTCCAAGAACTAGATGACGAGATTATAGATAGTATCCATTACGAGCAAGAACTTTGTCCTGTTAAAAAGAATCTATCGGAAGAAGCATTTGAAATTGAAGAGATATTACAGACAAAAGGTGAATCAAAGAAATATTTAGTATCTTGGAGTGGATATCCTGCAAAATTTAACTCTTGGGTTCTAGCGAGTGATTTATTTGACATATAGTCACTAGCATCAACATGAAGAAGGATCGATTTTTCGTCGTACAACCAAGTAACAGTAACATGTATGTATATCCTGATAATACGACGATTCATTTCGCTACATACTTACCTCGAAAAATTGAATTAGATGGTGAGTGGGAGGCAGCATTAACTGAAATTCAAATACCCATGACTATGTATAACTTGAAAAAAATAAAAATCTCAGCGACCAAAGAATATCTGTTAAAATTTTGAGAAAAGACAACCAAAGGAGGTTTTGCTTAGTAACGTAATTCCATGAGAGATTACCAAAGCACCGACAGCGAAGGATCCGCCGGAGAGTACAACATTGGTATCATACGTTTGTTTGGGTATATAAAGCAGTGTAGATTCATTTTTAGAGGAGTTAAATCAGCTTACGGCAATTCAGAATCATTTTAAATTTATCCGCAACCGGGGTTTGTTTGTTTTCTTAAAACTGATTTGCGAAAATTCATGTAAAAATACCGCCTTGCATTGTTTAGATATTTGAGAAAAAATTAGGAATATCTTGGGTTTCATACAACAACAACAGGATGTTAAAATGATGCTAAAAAACTATTTCATATCACAGCCAATATACCAAACACATTAATGGTATATAAAGATATACTCGAACCTTATATCACGGGATACGTCCACATGCTTCTATTAAGAAGTGTAGCTCTTGATTTCGAAAAATACACATTTGGTTCGATTCGAGTAAAAAATTTCTCACTACCAACTTACGTACCCTTGCTGAGTAATTCGTTTAGGTTGATCGAAATCGATTTGCACGATGAATATGGTTCACCAAAGCCATTCAATTCTGTAATGTTGGTCGCAACGCTGCATTTCAAGCGCACTAGGTGATGAAAAATGGCTCATTACATCGATTATTACAACAGTCAAATTGGTGATGGAAGGGATGGAAATTACGTACAAACAGGTATAATCCGGATATATATCGTTACACCCAATCAGCGTGGTAGCGGTATAGGCTCTTTTCTTGGAGGATTATTTCGCAACATACTGCCATTGCTTGGCAAAGGTGCAACAGCTGTCGGTAAAGAAGCTTTTAGAACAGGTATCAATGTATTGTCTTATGTAGCTTTACGTAATTCACCGGTTAAAGTGGCTTTGCGTACATATGCACTCGGTTAGTAATTTAAAGAGAAAAGCTGAAATTAAATTAGATGAATATCTAATGGAAGGGTCAGGATATATATTGAAGGACCCAGCTCTAAGCAGTCATTTGTTGAATACATTTGGAAGCTTGAGTACCGGCATAAAAAGTCAAAGAAAAAAAATAAAAAGATCTAAAACTAACAAAGTTTGCAAGTCGTCCACAGCATCAAGAAAAAAAAAGAAAACAAAAAGAAAAAAGGAGAAGAAGAAGAATACGAAGAAAAAAAAAGTCAATCTAAAAAAAAGTTTCTCGGTGATATATTTTCACAAAGATAAAAAAAATGGCCGCTCTACATACCCACCCGTGTGAGTGTTTGAATTCTGAATTAGATTTATTTACTTTACCTTCTACACAAGTGACTATAGAATCAAGCTACTAAGTTCATTACAAACCTATTGAATCACTAACCAATGACTGTCCTATTGAGTTTAACATACCAGGAAATACTGAGGAATATTTGGACTTGAACCACACTATGTTCAACAAAAAAGGAACCATAACAACAGAAAATGATTACATCGAAGCCAATGATGCTACTCTTACGGATATAAGTAATATCGGACCATTAAATAATTTCATGCACAGTCTTTTCAGCCAAGTTGACGTTTTGTTTAATCAAAAACTCGTAACACCATCAAGTAACATATAGGGCATACATTGAAAATTTACTCAATTATAGAACAGATGCAAAGCGCACACATTTACAAACTGTGTGCTGGTACGATGATACTGCTGGATCGATGAATGGATTAGTAAATGAAAATATTGGTCTAAAAACACGACGCAAGATGTTGAATGCTATAAAAAGTATCGACATGATTGGACACTTATATGGTTATTGATATACGGTGGTAATCCGTACTATGTAGTAGTAAATATACAGTTTCTAAGAAGACCGGATAAAAAAAATATTAAAATATAACAAAAGAAGTTGCTATATTAGCACTCGAAAATGAATTTCTAATTCAATGGATTATTACACCGACATATACAAAAAAAAAATCTCACCTGAAATACGCCATCAAAATAAATGGTTGACACCTAATCATCACGATTTCGAGTGGCATGAAGGGGGTATAACCGAAAAAACTTTAACTAAAAAATTACAAAAACTCGCAAGAGACATTGGAAAAATTTACGTACGTGAAATTGACAAATCTACTTACCTACAGAGCACAGTGTGGCAAAATGAACAAAAATTGCTCTTGGACTGAGTTTTTGAGCTGTTGACTTAAAACCTGTTTTGAAAGACTTTAAAATAAGCCGGCTTTCGTGCCTTACTGCCGGTTTTTCAAATTTTTTATTTTTAATAAGCCTATTTACACGACCTCAACCTATTCATTTATCGAAGTTTTCACTTCCTACATTTTTGCACTCTAAAACAAACGGGAAATTTTCTATGTTAATCCTGCATTACATGCATAAAAATTAAAAAACATTTTTAAAAAAATAAATCATAATTTTTGCATATTTTAGGATCTCGCATTAGATGCATTTTTAGTAAATAGGCTAATTAGAAATAAAAAATAGCTCAAAAACTCAGTCTAAAAGCGATTATTGTCCATTTTGTCACACTGTGCAGGGCCTCGATTTTCCAATCTGATAGAATAATAGAGTAATGGAACTCCACTCTTAAAATCTACTCCATAAATAAGAAACAGATGTATTTTTAACATAAACGGAGTGGATTTTTTTCGATTCTCCCTATTTCTATTGAGAGAGTATATTATCGCTATGTTGCCGTGATGTTTATGAACTCTTGGCCAATGAAATAATAGATTTTCAAAGCGCGTTAAGCTGCATAATTCGAAACTATTCCAATTTTTATATTTTGACTCAAGTAATGATTCCATAATGTTATAATTCATTTTATTTATTTTTTATATGAATAATAATATTTAAAAACTGTAAATAAGATTGAAAAATTATAATTTTGGAATTTGAAATTTAAAATATTAAAGTACTTATAATTATACCTACTTATATTTAACCCTTAAATTATACCCCAAAAAGGGGTATTTATGCTATTTTTGCATTTTGAGCGTCCTTATTTAGTCCATATAGATTTTTTAGGTCGCTGATCAATAATTTCAGGGATGTTTTTATGATAAATTAATATATGACCCTTAAATTAGCAAAAACTGTTCGTGCAAAAACTATTTTTGCTTTTTTCGCAATTTAAGCTAATTTAAGGTTAAAATATTAATTTATTCTTACAAAATCTTCTAAATTCTTGATAAGGGGCCCAAAAAATCCATATGGGACAAATCTGGGCCCTCAAAGTGCGAGTACATAAAAAATACACCATTCTGGGGGTAGTTTTTGTAAATTTAATATTGCAAATATTAAAGGTGTGCTCCGCACATTTCTTCATAAAATGACCTCGAAATTCGTAATCAGCGACCCCAGAAACATAATTACACTAAACATGGGGGTTGTCAGTAATAATACAACCCCGCCCCCCCCCTCTCATTGACTAGAGTGAAAGTCAAATATTTCTGACATAGGTGAATTTTTAAAACTTATGTTCAGATTAAAATTTTAATTCTTATTTTACTTATGTTAAAATAGGTAAAAGAATATATTTGTTTATTTATTTCTATTAGTTATATTTTCTAAATATTTTATCTGTTGCAAAATTTGCTAGCTCCCCTTTCATCATGCTCAATAGCTTCATTCATCATTTGCAAATACATTAAATTACTAAAAATTATTTGCTACATAATGATACACAGACCTGTATAGATAAATAAAACAAAAAAAATCTGTCAAAAATAAATAAATTATTTTTAAAAATTTTACCAAATACCGATTTTGTAGTTCAACGAAAATAAAAAAGGCACTGAATGTATATTATAATATAAAATTATAATAAAACATGTGTTTAATATGCGGGGGTTCCATTGTTTTATGTTGATTCCATAGCTAACTAGGGAGAGAGAACATTTAATGGAATATTTTGTATTAGGGTATATTGATTATTATTTTCTCCATTCACTTTCGAGAATAGCCTTTTTCAAAAACTATAGAAAAGGGAGGGGAATTCTATTACTCCATTGCTCTATTAATTTCGAAAATCGGGGCCAAGGACGTTATACTTACAAAAATAATTAACTTGTAAGATTATGGTCAGTGCTGTCCATCATTTCAAAATTTACCGATGAAAGATTTATATTGTTTATGGCATTCTGTAAAATTCTGTAAATTTTTGCAGCCAAAAAATACAAAAAACACATTTTTTTTTCTTTTCGTGTGTGGTATATAACTTTTCTCTAAGAAAATAATTATTTTAAAACGTTGTTACTATATTTTTTTAATAATAGAATTAATTAAAAAAAAATTTGTTTTTCTTAAAACTTTTGCCACCAAAAAATTATTATTATTATTCAGTTTATTTGTCGTAACAAAATTAGCACACGCTTTTACAATCTTTTAGTAAATAAATTAATAAAATATATATATATATATACTAGCATAGGTGATAGGGGGGCGCCGCCCCCCCTGTGTCGCATTTAATTCTGTTTGTGTTGCTTAAAAAAATCGGCAAGGGATCTGATCGACACAAAATTATTCAACAAATCAATAATTCTACATAAAAAAGTTTTGCAGAATCATTCTAAACCAAAAATCATTGCGCTGAAAAGTTCAACACAAATTTTTTTTACTCAAAGTATTGAACACATAATAAATGACTAATTTCTTTCGTATAATAGCATAAACAAATATAACTTTACATAGTGTGTTGAATAATTCGATTAGAAAAAGTTTTTGTTGATGTATTCGGCACAACGATTTTCCTAGTAAAACGATTATTGATATATTGAATAATTTTGTTTTGTTCAGATTCCTTGCCAAAAAATCATGTTTCACTACAAATTTGTAATTATACAAACACATTCAAACTATTCAGAGCAACGTAGGTGAAACATTAATGAAAAATTATAGGTTCTGATTGATTCTATAATTTTAGTAGAGAAAATAAAAAAATTTAACTGAGTACAGGCAGACAGAGAAATAAATTTTCAAATATATATGGGTCAATATTTGTGAACTGTATATGACTTTGCATGGTCGGGTCTTGAAATGTACTCCAAAGTATGTTTGGTCGAAAGCATATATAAAAAAAATAATTTTCCCAATTATTAGCTTTTTAGATCCAATCCTCTATTTTTTAGAGCGATTTTTGTTTTTTTCAATTTTTTGAAATTTTTAATTTTTGAAAAATTTATGTTCATTAATTTTTCTCGCGAACGCAGCACTTTACAATAAAATTTTTTTTCCTTATAGTACCCCATAGGAAATTGCCCGTAGAATTCGATTCTGGGGTCCAAATTTTTTTTATGAACTACGCATGCGCGAGAAAATCAACTTTCTTTCTTTGCCTTTTCTATCTTATATGCCTCAGCTGTAGACAGCTCAATTTTCATCTTGTTGGTCTCAAATTGTATGTTTTTTCATATACTTTCAGCTTATGAAATCAATTTTTTGGGTAAATTTAATTTAAAAGCACTAAAATTGAAAAATAGCGATTTTAAAAAAATCATTTTTCACAAATTTTTAATTTCCCGCCAAGTCACGTGACCAAATGAAAATCTGACTAAAAATTCGGATTTAGCGAAAAATTTTACATAAGGATAACAATTTTCGTCTTATTTCATTAAATAGTTTCTAAGGTATCCCATTTTAAAGATAAAAAATAAAATTGACTTTTTTTAAAAAACCCTAAAATTGGGACTCTGACTTTAAATTATCATATCTGCTAAAAAAATAATTATAAAAAGACAAGTAAAAATTTTTTAAAAATTTAGAGCTTGTAAAAAACTTTTTAAGGCTTATAGAGCTCGTTTCTTTTAAAAATTAGAATTTTGACAGCAATTTCAAAATTGGTCATTTTGGGGTAAGAATAGGCATTTGGTTTATTGACTATCGCCATGAAATAATTAACGACAAATTCTTGCGGTGTACATTACCTGAATGGTGACACTTATACCAAAAAAATGAGACTAATTGGAAGTATTTTGGTTAACTGGCGAGGTTGCAGCTTTTTATTAAAGATTATGAAAAAATCCTATTTTATAACATTATCGTATTTTGTAGTAATTTAGTATTTTGCTATTTCTTTTATTTCTATAGCGTTACGGAAACATCCAAAACTTTTCCAAAAAGGGAGTCTTTTGCAAATTTTCTCGAGAAATCCGAAAATTTGGTCAATATTTTCAATAGGTGACTAGCAAATTCGGAAAATTGAAAATTAGATAGAATAGCTACAAAATATGACAATGTTATAAAATAGGATTTTTTTTATAATTTTTAATACAAAGCTGCAACCTCGCCAGCTAACCAAAATACTTCCAATTAGTCTCATTTTTTCGGTATACGTATCAACATTTAGTTACCGTACACCACATTTATTTGTTGTTAATTCTCTCATGGCGATAGTCAATAAACAAAATCCCTATTCTTACCCAAAAATGACTAATTTTGAAATTGCTGCCAAAATTATAATTTTTAAAAGAAACGAGTTTTATAGGCCTCAAAAATTTTTTACAAGCCCTTAGTTTCCAAAAAATTTTTACTTGTCTTTTTATAATTATTTGTTTAGCAGATATGATAATTAAAGTCAGAGTCCCATTTTTAGGGTTTTTTAAAAAAAGTCAATTTTAATCTTTATCTTTAAAATGGGATATCTTAAAAAATATTTCATGAAAAAGACGAAAATTGGTATCCTTATGTAAAATTTTTCGCTAAATCCCAATTTTTAGTCAGATTTTCATTTGGTCACGTGACTTGGCGGGAAATTAAAAATTTGTGAAAAATGATTTTTTTAAAATCACTATTTTTCAATTTTAGTGCTTTTAAATTAAATTTACCCAAAAAAATGATTTCATAAGCTGAAAGTATATAAAAAACATACAATTTGAGTCGAACAGGATGAAAATTGAGCTGTCTGCAGCTGAGGCATATAAGCTAGAAAAGGTAAAGCAAGAAAGTTTATTTTCTCGCGCATGCGCAGTTCAAAAAAAAAATTTAGACCCCAGAATCGAATTCTACGGGAAATTTTCTATGGGGTACTATAAGGAAAAAAAATTTTATTGTAAGGTGCGCGTTTGCGAGAAAAATTAATGAACATAAATTTCTCAAAAATTAAAAATTTCAAAAAAGATTTTAAAAAATAGAGGATTGGATCTAAAAAGCTAAAAATTAGGGAAAATTATTTTTTTTATATATGCTTTCGACCAAACATACTTTGGAGTACATTCTCAGACTCGAAAATCCAAACTGTATACAATTCACAAATATTGACCCATATAGTATATGGTATTAAGATATGTATATATAGATGGTTCTGGAATTGACTGAATCAGGGTAATACCAATGGCGACATTAAATTATCATATTTTTCAGATATTTCACTTTCTAACCAATTTTTCAAAAAATTTAATCTTTCATAAAAATAGTAAAAAATTTTTCTTTAAACTTTATTTTAACATTGGTTTTATGTAATTTCGATCATTTAACACAGGCACACAAATAAATAATTAAAAAAACCATAAAAAATAAAAAAAAAAAAAAAATTGTTGGAGAATGGATGGATATTGATGGTAATGGTGAAAGGTGGTAATAAATGATGGTGATCGCAGTAATTGTTAATGTATATGACTTTATTTAATGAGCTGTTGCCAGCTTGCGATCTTGCAGAGCACTGACGCTGGTGTTGAATATACATAAGAATAAAGGGGGGAGCTCACCAACATATATACAACTTACATACTACCTATACATATATTTACACAACATTCCACCCACCACAATTTATTACTAAATTGTAAAAATAAGAAACTAAGATTGATAATTGCATAAAAATTAACCAAAATTGTAATTGTGGTGAGCAGATGACATAATAAAAAAAAATCTAATTTTAAATTACAGTACTTAATAGCACAAAAATATTTGCAAATCTAAATTTTATAATATTAAAGCCTAATAGCATTAAAAAATTTTGCAAATTAAAAAATTAAATTATAAAATATAAATTTTAGCAATATTATTTTAGCAAAAAAGATTAATTTAAACATTATAATAATTATTACATTACAATAATAAATACATTTAAGACTATATACATTAATTACAATTAATAAATAATTTTAAATTGACTAGAGTATTAAAAACAAAAATATAAAATTATCAGTATAAAATTATACATGAATATACATGAATTTACAATTTACAATTTAAAAGCTAACATAACTGATCTTGAGTATTACTAACCACACTAGACTGGCATGAAACCTGTAGACATCAATGGTTTGTAAGACCAATGAAGGCCCAGATCACACTACACAGTCAGTAATGACATTCATCTTTTTAGAATTTAGCATAATACCACTAACAAATATCATTATAGCTTAACATTTTAAAGATTTAAGAAGTTCTGGAAATTGAACTTCAACTCAATATAAAGATTTTGCTTAAACTAGTTCTGCAAGTTGAACTATAAATTCTCCCTCTCCTCAAAAGAGTGAAAGAGATAAGCTAACTTAAGTAGCAAAATTTTAAAGCAAACAAGTAGCAAAATCTTTAAATTGTAGTTTTAAGTTTGATTTCAGTTCAATTTGACAAAGTAGGGGCAAAGTAGTAAAAATTAATTATAAGCATGAAACATAGTTATTTTTACCACCCACCTTGCCAAATCTACACATAAAAAGTTACATTAATTAGCTAATAAATTGAAAGCTTACGTTTTTATAAATATTACCTATATCTCCCTTCTCTCAAAAAAAAGAAAAGCAAATTATACATTTAGTACCTACACTAACCTACAAAATTTCTACAATTGTAGGTTAAGAAGGTGAGATACAGGCAATATTCACAAAATCAATTACAAAACCTTAAGTTACAAAATTGTACAATGAAATTTAGATAAATTTGATTTTGAGTAAATAAGCAAAGTAATAAAAAAATAAAACCAAAATATGGAAAAAAATAAAAAAAATTACAATAAATTAAACAGTTACATTTAGTAAAATTAGCAAAATTCTGAATGCCAGTACTGGGGTGCAGCATGATCCTTTGGTTCATGGTTGTAGACCTTGATGCGTTGAGCAGTATTAATTTCACAGCAAAATATCTCATTTTATTGAAGTTTTGTAAGGCCACAGATTCCATGTCAGTCAGAGAAGTAGTCCACTCAATTTCAGCAAGATGTTGAACCTATGTAACATCGAAACTATTAGCATAAGTTCAAAACAATTTTTAATAACATACCATAATATTTTACATAACCCAGCAGAAAAAAAATTTTAAATTTACACAATATTAATTTTCATTAAAAAAAATATTTTTATTTAGAAATTATCAAAAACAAAAAAAAAAAAAAATATTTCAATTTTAGTTAATTAGCAGAAAGAAAAAATTTTAATTTTAATTAAATAGCAGAAGTAAAAAAAAAAAAATTCTAATTTTATAGGTTATGTAATTTTTTTTTTTTTTTTAATCATAAGTTTTGACAAAAAAAAAATATATATGCTCACACACACAGACTAGCTCCCTACTCCTTAGTATTTTTCATTATTTTTAAAATGCAATAATTTTAAGCAAGATAAAAAAAAATTTTATCACAGAAAGAAAAAAAATATTTTATTAAATATGAAACATAAAAATGATTCATCTAATTTAAATATTAATTATATTAAATATAGCAAATAAAAAAGCATATAGAAATAATAATTTAATATAATTGTAGTATTGATACTCCAAAATAATAATACATTTTTAAAGTATCATTCGTTTTTAGGTTAACTAAACATAAAAAAAAATACATAATGCAAACATAAAAATAAAACTCATCTTTTGTAAGTTGCAAGCAGCCGACAAATTTTATAGGACGAGATGTCTACTATCCTTTAAAATTTTGTCGTTATTCTTGTTGCCAAGTGATGCTCGATGACGCCATATGTTCTTCACTGAGTCTTCTCCCTCTTTTCTTCATATACTTTGAAAATGCTACCTCCGTAATGGCGGCTGAACGGCATCAATAGGACGGCAAAGAATCAACAAGAATTGCGCGCGTCGATCCGGTAAGGATGTAAGCTAGCAGCAGAAGTCTCGCGCCAAAATTCTTCTTCCCCTTTTTATGATAATGACGTCACGATGAATTTTTTATTTCAGCATGGAAAAAAATTTTTTGAAGTTCATAAATAAAAAAAACTCTCATTTTCTTTTTTAATATAATCTTTCTTATGATTTTCTTGAATAGTTTTAGTTTTTTAAACAAATGTCACATTATAAAACTTTAAAAAAAATAAATTTTTTTTGAACAGCACAGTTATCACAGTTAAGTAATATCAAAATTATCACTTAATTTTTGCAATAATAATTTTAAATTAATGCACAGTTGATTTTCGGCTCTGAATTTAACATAAAACAACAGCATAAATTACCACACTTTCAATAATTTAGTAGTAAGTTGAAAATTAACTTTATCCTCCATCTTGAATTTGTATCACTAGCACATGTTTTCTTCGTTTTAAAAATTTTAATTTTTCACATTGCCTTGATACCGTTTTTTGTAGGTTCTGAACCGGGATGCCAAAATGTTATTACCAGCTTTAAAAATATTTTATAAAATTATAATGATACCTCCGTTTTGAATAAAAATTAAGGAAAATACGTAAAAATTTGTGCTAAATCGAATACTACAAACTTCCGAAAATAAAATTTGTCCATAGTCTTGAGATATTTCAACTTGAATTTTATCAAGTTAAAAACTACTGAAAATAAAATATCTCGAAAACTACTATAGCTGAGCAAAAAATCTATGGCCTATTGTCAGCCGCAGATTTTTTTTCTTCATTTTGACACCAGTTTCATGCTAATTGGTTCGGCGGTTCTTGAATGATGAGAGTACAGACATACAGACAGACAGACAGACAATCAAATAAATTTTCAAATATATATAGTATTAAGATATAATATGCTTATATTTATTTATTTTAAATCTTTCTTATATTTTTATAATTGGCACTTCAATAAACAAAACTGAGTTTCTCTGTAAAATCAAAGATTTATTATTAATTATTACTATTTTACATAAATTACATTATAGAGTTTACTTAAAATATTATACCTGTAAAATCAAAGAAACGACATTTAAGCTTATATTAAGTTTCTTTAACAGTTTTATATAAAAGTTTTAACAACTAAATTATATTATATTACATCAGTTTTTACATTAACAAATCTTATTATATTATACATGTGCTTTTTCTATAAAACTACCTTTTTTGACATCGATCAGTTTACTCCCTGTCTTACCATAAAAGCGCGGCAATATTTAAATTTAAGAAAGATTATATTATTTCTTACATCTCCCCCCATCAGGAAGAAAATTTTTATGAAAATTTTCATTTCATCATTGAAATTCAAAAATTGGCAAAAGTTTTGAAATGTGGAAGAAATTTGATTCTAATTTTTTATTACCTGTATCTATTTCATAGATTGAGTTTGAAAATTTTTTTATAATCTCATATGGACCAATCCTTAATTCATCTAATTATTTTCTATTTAACTTGTTACCATTTTCTATGAATACCATGTCCTCTTTTTCAAATTCAAAATATTTTCTATTTTTGTCATATATTTCTTTATTATAGTTATCTGATATAATTGTATTTTTCAATGCAGTTTTTCTATCTTGAATCCAAATTTCATGTGAACTCTCTTCTGTTAATTTATCAGGTATTGGCGTAACATCTGTACCTTCTAATAAATATATTGGTGCAAATCAAGTTACTGTGTGTTCAGTTTCGTTATATTTTTTTACACGTTCTTGTGCTTTTGTCGTCCAAGCAGTTTTTGTTTTATATTCATTTATTCGACATCTTATTCTATTGACTAGTATTTGATTTAATCTTTCGTTTAGACCATTCGAAAACAGCGAATCAGCTGCGGTGAATATTATAGTTATAATATTATCTTTTAAAAAATTTTTAAATTGTCCCGAGTTCATTCCTGGGTATTGATCTGCTAGTATTATTCAAATTTTATTGTTTTTTGCTACTTTCTGAACCAGCTTAACAAAATCATTTGCATTTTGTGTTTTTGACGTTGAAATATAAGCATGTCTAGTGAAGTAATCCACTAAAAGATACATATATTTTTTCGTAGAACGAGAACCTCCAAATCCTCCGATTGTATCGATTGAAACTATTTCAAAAGGATTTTTAGCTGGGCCTAAGTGAGACATAAGACCAAATTTATTTTGTCCTCTTGATTTATTTTTTATACATATGTCACAAGTTTTGCAAATTTTTTTTATGTTATTTAACAAATTTTTAGCTGTGTAAAATGGGCTAATCTTTTTTTGCATTTGACTTATCCGTATATGGAGAAAATTTTCATGTATTCTTTTTATAAATTCAATACTAAAAGCTTCTGACAAAATTATTTTTTCTTTTTTTCTAATTTTATTGAAATATAGATTGTTTTTTATTGTTATTTTCCGGTTATTATGTAGGTGTTAATTATTTTTTTGATCATTTAGAATATTTTCTAATTTTATAAAATTAATAATTTTTAGTTACTCATCTTCATTTTCATTTGGTTCTAAAACTGGATTTCTGCTAAAAGGATCAGCTTCTAAATTATTCTTTCCAGAAGAGTATATTATTTTAATATTGTATTGAGAGAGATAATATGTTAAATCTGCTAATGCATCATCTGTCCTAGCCTTTATATTCATGTTTTCTAATGGTTTATGATCTGTGAAAACAATGAATTCCCTACCTATTAATCGATGTTGCCAATATTTCACAGTTTCCTTTATTGCAAGACATTCTAAATAAATTGCTTCTTTCTCTTTTTGTGTTTCGTTTAATTGTTTTGAAAAATACACTGGTTTTTCTTCGCCATTATTCTGAGATTGCTTCAAAACTGCCCCAATACCTACTATACTTGCATCCGTATATATATGTATAGGTAAATTTCTATCAAAAATTGCTAAAATAGGTTTTGAGCAGAGCAAAGCTTTTATTTTGTCAAATGATTTTTGGCATTCATCTGACCAAATAAATTTTTCTCATTTTCTTAACAAATTATGTAAAGGATCTAAGATAATTGAGTTCTTTGGCATATACTTATTTATTAATTTATTTTGCCTAAAAATTGGCGAATATTCTTTTGAGTTTTTGGAGTAGGATAATTTTTTATGGAAATTAAATTATATTTTAAAGGGCTTACAGTGTTATTTCCTATTATGTGCCCTAAATATTTTACATAATCTTCTGCAAAAATGCATTTTCAAAATTTTAATCTAAAACCTTCTTCGATTATAGCATTCAATAATCTATTTCAGTGTTCTATGTGTTCTTTGATATTCCTAGAAAAAACCAAGAGGTCATCAATGTAGTTCTCAACAAAATCTGACAAATTATGTTTTCTTATTATGTTTTTTAAAATTCTTTGGAAAATTGCAGGTGCCATTTTTAATCCGAATGGTAAGCATGTCCACTGATAGTGACCGTCTTGCGTTACAAAAGCCGATTTATATCTATCTTCGATTCGTAAAGGTATTGACCAAAACGCTGAATTTATATCTAAAGTTGAAAAATATTTGCAATTTCTTGTTTTTTCTACTATATCTTCAATCATTGGGAAAGGTTGGAATTGAGGAATCACAATTTTATTTAAATGTCTAAAATCCACGCATAATCTTGATCTTTTGTCATCATCTTTTTTGTAAGCTAACGTTACTGGAACCGCTAAAGGACTGTAAGATTCCTCAATCAATTTTTTTTTCAACAGTTTAGGAATTTGTTGTTCTATTTCCTTTTTATCTTCAAAAGAGCATTTTTACGGTCTTTTGCCAATATCATATTTATCTCTAGCGAAAATTGATTTATATTTATTCAGAATTTCATTTATTGCTGATTTCTCTTCTATATTTAAGTGGTTTATAGATATCTCAAAATTATTCATATTTATACATTCATTAAAGTTTATCGAATATTCATTATGAAAATCTAATTCTTCTGGTTTAAATATTTTATTATTTATATTATTTTGTTTTTTCGTAGCCATATCTTCTACATTGACTTTAATTTTTGTAGCTCTATCTTCTACAATATTTTTCTTTAATTTTTGTGTAGCCATATCTTCTACATTATATTTATTTAATTTTTGTGTAGCCGTATCTTCTACATTAAAATTCATTAAATTTAATTTTATTTCTTGTGTTATATTTAAATTTTCATCTTGCCTCAATTTAAATTCTTTTATCATGTCCAAACCGATTAAAATAGCATGATGAAAAGTTTCGTTATCTATTACAAATATGTCGGTATTTTTTTCTATTTTTATTTTAATATTTATCATGCCGTTAATTTTATCCACACCATTAGTTGTCCGATATTTTGTACCTACTGTATCATTATTTTTATTATTTTTTTAGTTTGAATATTTTTGCATTTATTACAGAAACATTTGATCCTGAGTCGTATATGCCAAAAAATTCTAAGGAATTATTTATTTACAGTTTTACTTTGATTAATGGTGGAATTAAAAGTTTTTTTTCACTGGTATTTATTAATTCAGCCTCTACTTCTGCATTATTAATAGATTTAATGTGATTATTATAATCGTTATTTTCTTTATTTTTTAACCAACACATAGATTCTAAATAAAAAAAAAATCTCTTATTTTTACCTATTTTTTTACAGATTCTACAAGGCTTTTTTTCTTGTGATTTTTCTTTTGACTGGAATGTTCGCTGATTTTCACTTTTTCTCTCAAAAGGCTTTTTCTTTATTAAATGCTCTAAACTTCTTATTTCATTGAAAATATCTCAGTTGATTGTAAATCTCTCTATTTATTCTATTTGTTGCAAAATCTGGTAAATTTACAGCAATTAAATCAATTAAAGTCCTTTTATATATTTCTTTATTTACTTCAAGTAACAATTTTTCTTTTTTTAAAGCATAGTATAATAGTGCATTACCATTAATATATCTAAAAGAAAAAGCATATTTTATTGGATTCCAAGCTTTGTCTGCACAAGTTTCACAAAAATTATTTTTCCGATTCTCCCATGATGAGTCTATTGTAAATTTTATTAACATGGAACCATACCAGTCTAAACTTGAACCTTCTAAAAACAGTCTAAACATTTCTATTTTTTCTTCATTTTTCTCTATACCAAAGCGACTACATTCTTTTTCAAATAAATCAATCCATTGATTTACATTAGAATTCTTAGTAAATTTTTATTTTTCCTAGTAAATTTTTCTAAAAAAAATTTATCTGATAATTTTTTTAGATTTCTTACAGGATTTTCATCTCTATATCCAAAACTTCCATTAATTTTCTCTAATATTTTAGCTAATCCATCTTCTGTTATACCTTCTAAGTTAGAAGATTTTTCTGCTGTAATTTCTTCTAAATAATAATCTTTAAACTGTAAGTTTTTATCTTCATCTAAATAATCATCAAATAACTCTTCTGTTAAGGTAATCCATATTCTTCTTGTATGATTACTTAATTTTAATGTGTTTTTTATTTTATTGTAGGCTGGTGTCTCCATTAATTTTTTATGTAAGCTTACTTGTCGACTCTCTATTGGAATTGCATTAACCTTTCCTTCACTTTTTGTAATTGAGGTTAAGGTCATAAAGTTTGCTTTTCCATCTGCTGCAGCTTTTACAGTAAATTGAAATTGTAACTTTTCCATTTTTCTCTTTTTTATTTTGCACAATAAACAGAAATGTCGTTTTATAATATGCTTATATTTATTTATTTTAAATCTTTCTTATATATTTATAATTGGCACTTCAATTCAAAACTGAGTTTCTCTGTAAAATCAAAGATTTATTATTAATTATTACTATTTTACATAAATTACATTATAGAGTTTACTTAAAATATTATACCTGTAAAATCAAAGAAACGACATTTAAGCTTATCTTAATGCCAGTTTCTTTCACAGTTTTATAAAAGTTTTAACAACTAAATTATATTATATTATAACAGTTTTTAATTTAACAAATCTTATCATATGATACATGTGCTATTTCTATAAAACTACCTTTTTTGACATCGATCAGTTTACTCCCTGTTTTACTATAAAAGCGACGCAACATTTAAATTTAAGAAAGATTGTATTATTTCTTACATATATATATAAAAATAAAACTAAAAATGAAAAATAAAATTTACAATTTACAGTTTGAATCTTTATAATTTGAATATAATATAATTTTAAAAACATCAAGAGTCAACAACAATCTGTCAATAATAAATAATTATAGTTAATAAAATTTATTAAAGTTAATAAATAAATATATTACACTAGCATAGGTGAGAGGGGGGGCTCCGCCCCCCCTGATCTAATTCTCGGTGCTGTTATTGATTTTTTAGTATAATTTTTATTATTATCATGTTCTTATTGTCCAAAATATATATCAATGCCAAAAAAAATTGACGCCTTGAAATTTTAATAACGCTAAAATTTTTTTCTTAATATAGACCTTTTTTACCAGTTCAAACGTGACCACTAAGATTAAATTTAATGTAAATTCCAAGGAATATAAATTACATTATAATATACACACAGACCCACAAATAAATGATTAAAAATACCATAAAAAATAAAATAATGAAAAAAATTTTTTTACCATCTTTAAAAATATTTTATAAAATTTTAAAGATACCTCCGTTTTGAATAAAAATTTCAGAGAATACGTAAAACTTAGTGCCGAATCGAATACTATGAAAATTTTTCGTTATTCTCGAGATATTTCAATTTTTGTTAAATATTTTAAAAAATGTTATCAAGTTCAAAAATAATAAAAGTTAATTATCTCAAAAACTACGATAGCTGAGCAAAAAATCTATGGCCTATGTCACCTTCAGACTTTTATTCTTTATTTTGACACCGGTTTGATGCCAATTGGTTTGGCGGTTTTTGCGTCATTAGAGTACAAACACACAAACAAACAAATAAATTTTCAAATGTATATAGTATTAAGATTAAGATATATAACAAATTGCTATAACGTCAATAAAATTATAAGTAAATAACAAGTCAAAAAAAAGAGAAAAAATTAAATTAAATTAAATTAAATTAATAGTCAACAATATAGAGTCAGTAAATATATGATACATGTTTATTTATTTTTCAACCCAAATAAATATATTTTAATGGCTTTTTTGAATTGTTTGAATGAGGGGAGATCACGTTTGCACGGTGAGATTTTGTTCCAAAATTTGGCATACTTGACTTGGAAAGAGTTCAAATCCCAGTTATATATAACAGGAGGTATTTCCAGGTCTTTACGAGGTCCCTGAGTTAGTCTGTCTCTTATGTATGGCTTAAATAGGGGTAAAAAAAAGGAGATTGTTTCATACGTATTATTTTATACATAGTCAGAGAAGCAAAGGAGTCCATACATGTAGTTATTTGCATCCAGTTAAGTCGTCTTCTATAAGGTGTTATATGCTCCTGGCATTTTAAACCAAAGATATCTAATACTAGAGTTAGAGAGCCAACACTACAATAGTTAAATATTGGCATCACTAATGACTCGACTAGACGTTTACGAAAAAATTGAGAGGTACAAGGTTTAATGATCCGAAGACCATAAAGTACCCTATTCACTTTTTTGGCGACTTTTTTTAATTTTGGAATGCCAGGAGAGGGTATTGTCAAGGTAATACAAGCAGTTAACTTGTTCCACGAATGGGATACTATCACCGTTCATATTGATATTTATTTTTGGTATATCTATCTTTTTAAATATATTTATGGTTTTACAAGATCCAAACCAATAGCCTTTGGTTTTTTTTATATTTAGTGATAAGCCATTCAATTCTGCACATGACGCCACTATTTTTGCTGACTTAGATAATTATGCTATGCTCTGATCAATTCAATGAATAAAATTCAAGGAAGTTTGAACGGATATATGAAGATCATCTGCATATAAAAAATAGGAGCGGACCAAGTACTAAGCCTTGGGGCACTCTAATGTTTATATCACGATAAGAGGAAGAAGATACTTTGGAAGTAACACACATGGAACGTCCACTCAAGTAAGACCAGAACCAGGTTAATGACGGCCTTGAAAAGCCAATTACCTGTAGTTTTTTAAGAAGCTTGGATGGTGAGACATTATCGAATGCCTTGGAGAAGTCAAATTGCAATAGCAGAGTGGCTAGCCTCTTTTCCTTGCCCATACGTATATCATCAGTTAATTTAATTAAAGCAGACTTGATATTATGATGTTTACGGAAACCTGTCTGATATATGTCCAACACTTTTCTTTTGGTCAAGAAGTCAACCACCTGATCATGAGCAAGCTTCTCCAAGACCTTCGACAGAAAGTATAAGAGAGATACAGGGCGAAAGTCTGAAGGAGACGATGGTATAGGGACTTTTTTAATTGCCAGTATTCTCGACTTTTTCCATTCCGATAATACTTAATTTTTTTTATTTATTTTAAGTATTTCCTAGTGTACTAGATTTTTTGAAAGTTTTTCTTATTTTTACGTTAATAATTTGGTTGATTAATTTTTCACCACTCAAGCAAACTCAAGTAAAATTCAAACCTCCTGAAAAAGCTAATATCTCATTAGTTATGTTATAACCAGAGTTGGGCAAATCCAACAGATATGGATTTTTTTTCCATATCCAATTCCATATTTTTTTATATATAGAATCTATATCATATTAATATAAAATCCAAATATGATCATTCTGTTTCCATATTATTATGAGTGCCATAATATGGATTCCATGTTTATATGGAAAAAAATTGTTCATATATTAATTCCATATATGAAAAAATATTGAATATGGATATCGAAAAAAAAATCCATATCTTTCATATATTCACAACTCTGGTTATAACGGAGTTGAGGTGTTAAAAAAAACTTTTTCTTACAAAAATGCTTAAAAACTATTAAAAACATCACTACATAATGTTTTTATTTTCTATGATCATGTCAAATTGTGTTTAAAAATTTAAGCAAATAAATTTATTAGTGTATGTATAGTATTTTTTATTTCACTTTCTATTTACTGTCCAAACGAAAATATAAATTGACAAATAAATATATTTTTAGTTTATTATAAATACACACGCTTAATTATCACAAATATGGAAATATACATAAAACTCTGAAACAAATAGTCAACGAATAATAATTTATAGGTTTTCTATAAAAAATTTATTTTTAAATGAAGTTTAGATAAGAAAAATATAGACCTTTAAAATTAAAGACCTTAAGGTATTATATAATCATATAGTTATAATTAAAATGCCCGGTGAAAAAGAACGCTATTAATATCTGATCAAAACTATGTCTGCCATAAAATATCGGTTTTCAAAAGTAATAGTAATTTTTTTTAGTCGCGATATTCTGGCAATACATTTGCAATTTGTATAATTTTTAAAAAATATTATATAATTTATACAGATTTGTTTCGAAAACATTATTAAAAGAATAATATTTTTAAGAAATACTTGAGCTTTTTTAGTTTTTAAATTGCAATATTAAGAAATACCTAAATTTTTTCAAATTTTTAATTGCAATACTTGATAAATCGTTATGAATATTGGAATTTTACAATGTATTCATAATAAGCGACCTCAAAAACACATATTCGGTTTTTAGTTTTAATTGCATTTTTTGAACAAAAAAGAACTTTTTAGGGGTAAGTTGGGCATAGTTTCACCCTTATTTTCAAATTATCGCAAAATACTGAAAGACGTCAACTTTCTTTTACAATTCTATGTATATCAACATAATTTAAAAATTTTTTGCCTACAGTACAGTTTTTTTTATAAAGATATTACTATTAGGAAAAAATTATTTTTGAAATACTTCAGCTTTTTAAATCTTTTAATTGCCATACTTGATAAATCGTTTTGGTAATAGAAATTCTGACATGATAATCATAATCAGCGACTCTAACAGCAGAAATCGCATTACTTATTTTAATTTTATATTTTGAATTAAAAAAGAACTTTTTAGGGGTACGTTAAGGGTAGTTTTACGCTTGTATTACTATTATCGCATTTTTTTTATAATTGCGAGTAAAATCTCAGAAGTTTAAAATATTTTACACAGACAACAAATTTTTTTATAACGAAAATATTAAGAATGTAGTACATTACGAGCCCGTATCCAGAAAAGTAAAAATGGCCGAAATCGCACGTAAATTACCTTCCGAGGCGAGGCCGAGGTTGGTAAACTGCGATTTGGGCCATTCTTTATTTATGGACAAGGGTCGTATACGATTTTTCTGCCTCAGTGGCGAGAAAGCGCGTCGTTTGCGGTCGCGCAGCAGCCGGGAAAGACGAGCTTTCTGGCCGCTGACAAGAAAAAACATTTTTAAGAATTACCTGAGTTTTTAATTACAATACTCGATAAATCGTTATGTTTAATGAAATTCTGAAATTTTAATCGTAATCAGTGTCCTCAAAAACATAAATCCCACTGTTTATTTTAATTTTATATTTTGAATTAAAAAAGAAAAAAGAAAAGTTAGGGGTATTTTCACCCTTATATTCAAATTATCACAAAAATCCTGAAACACATCAAGTTTTTTTCACAATTTTAAGTAAATTGACATGATTTAAAAATTTTTTTCACTAATTCCAGATTAAAAAAAAAAAAATCATTTGTTAAAAACAGTTTTTCCTTAAAAAAAATTAGGGGTTGCAACCCTTAGTAAAACAATTTATATCATTTTAAAAGTCCAATAAAATGTAAAAAAATTTCGTTATTTTGATAACATTATCTTGAATACTTTTAGAGAAAAAGCTAAAAAAGTGTTTTTCAGGGTTAACTTTAGGGGTGGTTTTTACCCCTTAAAAACGTTTTTTAGCCAAAACAAAAATATACGTGTACATTATTTTTTGATCTTCTACAACATATTTAAGTTTCATTAAAATCGGAGGGGGATACCTTGGGAGGTTTCCTTGTGAGATATGTATGCATAATAAGTCAACAGATGTACGATATGATCAAATATTTATGTCAGGAGGACGATATACAAGGGCTATTGAAGTTAGAATAGAATTACCCTGCCAGATAGAGCATAGCAAGTGGTCTGGTCTCAGGGGTTTGCCTGGTTGTTCAGTTTGAACATAATGGACACAATATCTTGGCCTTGAAGTTCTCTTTTATATATGTTACACCCCATTTGTGAAATTGACCAATTCACGAACTGGTCAAGTGAATTGACCAATTCGTGAACTGGTCAATGCTATGAAAATTAAACTGACCAGTTCGTGAAATGGTCAAATTATTTGATCAGTTCGTGAATTGGTCTATTTAACCTACTAATACTTTGATTAAAAGAGGGACTTGTACAAGTAACAGCATAGATGGCATTTAGATCAAAAACTGACTTTACTGTGTAGGCACGCGTCCTATTTCTCCATCTAACTAGGGAGTCCCCACCACTGTTCCAGACAAATTTAAAACCAAATTTCTGAGCAGTTTCCTTAATTAGTATATATTGGTTACGAGAAGACAATGTTAATACTTCATTAATAAAAATTTTTTTGAAGGGCAAAATAGTAGCAACCTCTAAATTTAAAGTAGATAGGTCAAAGTCTCTTGTTATTCGATAGTTGCGAGATTTTTTCGTACGAATCACTAATTAAACCAGTTCAGGGTTTTTCAGGGTTATGATAAAAGATGGTAATTCAGCTGTTGTTTCCCGGTTATGTGTAGTGAGTTATTTAGAAAGAGAAAATCGAACCCTAGTTATGTCTGATGGATTGAAATTAGAGAAAACCATTTTTAAATTTAAGAAAGCTATACATTATAAATTATTATCATTATTGATTTTCATAAAACCCGAGATAAAAAGCTCCCTTTTTTCAATCGAAACGTCATTTGGTTTATCATTAATAGCTAACGAGGCAGAAGGCGTAAATGTGTGAGTGAAAGGTGATCTTTGGTACCTATTACAGAATGAGATGCTAGAATTATTATTACTAATACTAAAATGTCTATTATTATTATCTCAGTTTTTTTTTTTTTTTTTTTTTTTTTTTAAGGGAAATATGTGAATTTTGAATCAGCCATGGAGTGTTCGCGGGTCTTAAAGACCCGCAAATTTCCATGACCACCGGCGAACGCGGTCGCTGGCTACGCCCCAGATCCTTACTGAATAAACACACTTTTAACCCCCCGCGCTTGTTTGTCCCAAACCGGAACTCCCTTTTCAGGTATAACTTCAGTTTGGGACGCGCAGCCTAGGCAGCTGGCCACTGCCTTCCCCCTTGCCTAGGGGCAGGAGAGCTCTCTACGATAGAAAAACCTCCTCCTTCTTCTCCAACAAGGTGGTCCTTACGTACATTGCTACTTTGTTCCAGTTTTCGGAACTCCGTAGCATTTCCGGGACCACCGTCTCTGGCCTCCAAATCGGAAAGGGCGGGTGCCCCTCCGCGTAGCGCACACATTTGAAGAATGTGTGCTCTACTGTATCATCCACGCCCGGACAGTGCAATCACTCCTTTGTTGCCACCTTATGCCAATGCTCCAACATGACACGGAAATACCCGTGTCCAGTTAAGAACTGGGTAAGGTAGATATCTACCTCCCCATGCTATCGTCCCATCCATGCCTGCAGGTCTGAGATCAGTCTGCGCGTCCATAGGGAATTTTTCTCTTGGTTCTTTTTCCATCGTTTCTTCCATGCTTTCATAGAGTTGAAGCGGGCGCGAGTGGATGCCACTTCGCGCTCATCTACGCTCTCGTAGATGAATTTCCGCTCCAACGCTAGCAGGTCAATGGGTATGTTTGTACATTTCAATTGTAATTCTTGAAATAATTTTGTTATAGTGTCAATATGTTGTTGAAAATTCGCATGAGTTGAAAAAGAGCATGCATTTACATTATCTTGACATATAATTAATTGATTAGTGTTACTATTCTTACTTGTGGAGTCTAATCTTCTCTCAGACATCGATTTTGAGTCCGAGCGTCTAGCTTTTAGAGTGGTAGAGTAGGATAGTCGAGCTTGTAAGGAGCTGCTATTGGTGGAAGGCATGCCTTTATTACTAGTATAAGTCATCCCCTTTTGGGCGGAGTTTACACCTATATTATTTTTCTTCTTTACTGTACTATACCTCTTTTCTTTTATGTTGCTGTTGTTGCCAATAGATATACACGTTAAAAACTTTAGTGATTGACTACCAAGTGTCGATGTAGCACATTTCCTATGTGTGTTTTTAACACATGTAGAATACTTGTACAGCGGGTAACTCTTTATTTTAGGCTGATCACAGATAATGCAGAGTTCTTTTGCATGTGTTGATATTAATCCCGTCAAGAATGAGAACAATAACAATGATGCATGCAGATTTATATGTATGTGTATGTTTTTCAACGGATATATTTTAAGTAAAATGCTTTAATGCATTTAGTAAATTGATGTATTACAATATATTATTATGATGATGACACTAGGGCAGCAGCAGCAGATGTTTGGGTCGAGATAAAAATTGTATAAATTTCTATATATATAATCTTTTAGGTGAAAGAAATTTTGAGGTCAATGTATTAACTATGTATGTGATGATGCTACAGTACTCCTTATTCTTGAGTGCAAAATTTAGCAATATTATTTAATGACGAGATGCACTTATAAAACTGATTATTCACTTGATGACACATATATTTTGACGAATTTTTCTTACTTTTGAAATAATTAAAACACTTATTTATTTAAAAATATAGTAAATAAAAAAAAGAGCAAATTTCAATCGACCTCTTGAAAAATTGAGTGAATGTTTTTTTATTATTTTACAAAAATATTAAAATTTACAAAAATATTAAAATTTACAAAAAAAATTTATTTTTTATTTTTCTGACGTCACTACCGTGTCGCACGTGCGTAAAGAAGGCAGTATACGAAATTGGTGGACAGGATAATTCCAGTTTGGCTTATCATAAAGAAAAAAAAAATTTTTTGTAAGTGTTTAAACCAATTGTGAGGGGCTGACTTCGTGTTTCTCCGAAAAAATTAACTAACAAAATAATGGCGGCTACGCAAAGTTAAAACACAAAAATATGTCTAAATTTTTAGGACTAAAGTGTTTTGTTTTTTTCGTTTATAGCAAAAAAATCTAGACCATAAACATTAAAATCGGTCCTGTATTTTTACAAAGAAGTTAATTAAAAGGCGTAAAAACGCGTTTTTTTTTTTAAAAGAAATTTTTTTTTAGTAGGTAAATTTTTTTTTTAATTAATTTTTTTCAGTCAATAGTAATTTCAGGCTAATAAAATAACCCTGTTGCCCTCTTATCTTTGACTTGAAGATAATTATTTTCCGGTTTCTGGTCCAATTACCCATTTTTGGCCATTTTTGTACTGCGAAGTTTGGCTTTGTAAGCAACCGCGAAAATTCTCAAAATTTTCTGCACGATTTACATCCAAAAGTAACTCTAACACAATTTCTAACTATTCAAGAATAGTTAGATGTATAAGAGAGCAAATTGAATATATTTTCTTAGAATAATAAAGCTATTTGTTTAATTTCTTAAAAATATAAGTTTGACAGGTCAAAACAGGTCAAAAAGTATACTTAGAGAGAAGATTTTATTTTTTTTTTTTTTACATATTCTTGAGACATATATGAAGTGATTTTTATAAAAAAAAATTTTTTGATTTCATAAAAAATATATACCACAAATATCCCTTTATTAATCACTCCATGGCTTATGCAAGATTCACATGTTTCCCTTGAAAAAAAAAGAAAAAAAAAGTGCACTGTGATTAACCTGTCATCTTTTGTTGGCGACATTTATCTTATTTTGTATTAACTAATTTATTTCTTTATTTTCTTGGCGACATTTAACTTATTTTGGCGGGATTTATATAATCATTATTATCGATTGAGCCAATTATCTGATATTCAATATTGACAAAAGAATGCTCTCAATAACAATGATGCCGATACCAACGTCATAAAAACACGCAACTATAAATTATGTTTTGTTTGCAAATTTCGGGAGAAAAAATGAATGTCCAATAATCATCAGCACAGTATGTCATCATCTGTCAATACGTTTATTCCAGCAATAGTTGCTCAACTAACTCGAAGATAAACATTAAGAATACATAATACATATGCACTACATGCAAAGTAAAGAGTAAATCTATCCTAGCCCGAAATACTTCTAACACAGGTAGAGGTAGTGATCAATCAACTAATATTCATAGTGGGCGTGGCTACGATTCTCAATCGACTACACCCTCTCTCAATACTAAACACGTTCCTTGGCAGACTTGGGATAGTGGCAGCTCTTCTTTTACAATAAACTCTAAGAGTATTACTAGTATATGCGCCATCCCATTACATATCGACTTACAAAAGCAAATCGACAAAATAATCAATTCATTGGATGAGGTCAAGATCTTCTGCACCAACAACAACACAACCATAAACCTTCTAAAACAAGAAAATATACGCTTGACAAATTTTTTATATAACTAATTTATAATAATTTTTTATATATTGTCACTTTTTCACCCTTCCCCTAAAAACGTCAATTTTTTACCCCCCCCCCCTGCCGAACCGGACTTTTTCAAATACCCCATCCAATGAACATGTTCCATGTTAAAAAAAAACTTTGATGGATGTTATTTTTGTAGATAACACTGTTCTTAGCTTTCACCGAACTTCATCAGTCTATGCAAATAGAGATGATATTATTTCCGTGACTATTGACAAGACTCAAAAATTAAATATCCTTGGTTACATCTTGAACTATGGCTGTTAAAATCAAAATGCGATTCAACTAGTAGGCGCCATAACAGAACTGGCTCCAGCAGGCTTCTTAATGAATTCGCGTCCCTTGCTAACTCTTATGAAAAACAGTTTGAAATGGCTCGTTGTGTTTATATGCACAAAAATATATGCAATACCCTTGATAATGGCAAAAACTCCTGGAATGAAATGCAGAGTCTGTAACCTATTTCACAAGTAAGTAATGCTCTTCATTTTTTTTCACCTGATGAGCTTTACTTACATTTCTCAATCATCTCAATGTCCCCAGTAGAAAATACATCAGATTCTCTGACAATTCTTAATCATATTTCTACAGCAGGCTTTGCCTTCAGAAAAATATCTGGAAATGATGTACTCCTGGCTACAGCCAGGAGATAAATCTCATTTTATATCTTAAATGAAAGGATAAGATAGCATTGTAGATATGGCATTAACAACTATTCCTAATTATCTTACTAAATAATTCAATGCCTCACTTACAAAAGGTATTTTTCCAATTAAATGGAAAAAGTCGCGAATATCAGCTCTTAAAAAAGTCTCTATCCCATCTTCTCCCTCGGAATTCCGTCCCATGGCACTGCTATGCTTCTTGTCAAAAGTCATTGAAAAACTTGCTCATGACCAAGTGGCTTGCTTTTTAACTAAATTTAAAATATTAGATCCATACCAAACAGGCATTCGTGATAAAGCTAACCGATATGGGTATATGTATGGGTAAAGACAAAAAGCTAACCCTTTTGCTACTGCAATTCGATTTTTCAAAGGCTTTTGATAATGTCTCTCCATCCAAGCTACTCAGAAAGCTACAAGCTGTTGGCTTCATCAAGTCATCCCTACACTGGTTCTGTTCACATCTCTGTGGTCGGTCGGTCTATGTAACATCTAAAACCTCATCTTCTGACTATCGTGACACAAACAATGGGGTGCCTCAAGGATCCGTCTTTGGCCCCCTACTGTTTTGCATTTATACGAATGATTTAAAAGATTTTCTGGATGCAAGTAAGCTTAGGTTATTATATGCCAATGACCTAAAGATATATGTCCAGCTACCAGTCCATTATATTCAGCAGGGAATTACTAGGCTCCCTGAATCTGCAAAAATGGAAGCATCGTAGCACGCTCAGATGGAAAAACTAAGTTCAACAAATCACTAAAGAAGTCAACAGAGTTCTTTATACTCTTCAGTTCATAAAACCCTGCACATTACAAGCCCTGCGTAAACGTCTATTCGAGTCACTTGTTGTCCCGCACTTAGGCTGTTGCAACGTTGTTTACTTAGGCTTATCTAATCAACTGACTGCGCACTTACAGAAACTCTCAAACTCAGATATACGGTAAATATTTGGTTGAAGACGGCAAGAATACATCACAGCATTTAGAAGAAGATTAAATTGGATGCGTAATGCAACTCGCACAAATTACTTCGCTGCCCTATAATGTACAGACTAGTACATATGAAGGAACTACGACTCCTTCTATCATTCTTTGAACCCTACAAACCAGACAAACCTTCTCCTGGTCTTCGTAAAGATTTAAAGATCCCACTTCTATAATAACTGACTGGGGTCTTAACTCGTTCCATGTTAAGTATGACCGTTTTTGGAACAACATCCCTCCATGTGTTCGATAACATCATTCCTACTCAATATTTAAAAGAAGTATAAGGCAATATTTATATAGGTCAGATGATAATTGATCAAAATAATAAAATAAAGTATTGACTGATCGACTGTTTGAATGAATTGAGTAATTGACTGATTATACTAAACAGATTGTTGTTATATATTCTCTCTTTAACCAGACCGCCCAGTTGTACAAGTACAAGTACTACTCGGAGACTTTGCCGACAAACCTGGTTGACTTCGTCCCAAATTCTTACGGAGTTAACACAATTTAAACTCCCTTTTCAGGTATTATTTCAGTTTGGGACGGGAAGCCTGTGAAAGGAAGGACTTTCTACGATAGAACGACTTCCTTTCTTTTCGACAACAGAGTGGTCCTCCCGTACTCTGCTACTTTATTCCAGTTTTCAAAACTTCGTAGAATTTCCGGGACCATTTGTTCCGGCCTCTAAGTCGAGAATGGTGGGCGCTCACATAGCGTAAGTAGCGGACACGTCCGAAGAATATGTGTTCTCTACCTCACCCGGTATCTACCTCACCAAGACAGTATAAGCACTGCCATATTGTCACCTTATACCACTTCTTCAACATGCCACAAAATTATCCATGACCTGTTAAGAACTGGGTGAGATAGAAATCTTCCTCCCCATGTTCGCGTCTTGTCTAATCCTCCTGGCCCGAAAACGGTCTGTGTGTTCACTGGCCACTCTTGTCGCTGTCCCATCGTCCCTAAAATTTAATCATAACAATAAACCGGAGCAAGTGGAAGCTACTTCGCGCTCCTCTACACTTTTGTGTATGGATTTGCGCTCCAATGCTAGTAGGTCAATAGTAAGGACACTATCTACCACCATAATCGCTGATAGCGATACCCTGTGGTATGCGCTGGTGATCCTGAGTGCCGCTTGCCTCAGTATAGAGCAGATCTTATTCCTGTACTTCTTGATTAGGGCGGCGTCTGCCAAACTTTAAGCCTTATAGCAGAACAAAAATCAGACATCAGAGTCTCTTTTCACTCTTCTTCTGAAATTGTACCCATAAGCTCAGTTTATTGTCCAGCAGAACTTCCCGGTCATTCACCGAAGTTCTGATTCAGATTGAGTGAGAATTCTCGCCATCGTCAACGTTTATTTCAAATATGGTGGGAACGCCTCAATGGGTCAGGAGTACGATCTTCGTTTTTTGATCACGTGCAAGCTCGTGCTCGCCGATCCAGAGGTTTATCTGTCTCATTACTAGATTCAGCCTCTGCTATGACACTTCCTTTCCTTTAACCGTTATAATTAGGGTGACCTCTTCCGTGTACCGGATCAGGGAGACTCCTTCCGGAAGGTTAACGCATAGCAAGCTATCATAAAAGGCATTCCACAGGTTAAGTCCGAGAACCGATCATTGGAAAATGCCCGCGCTTGATGCCCTTTCCCGCCTACCATCAAGCGTGTCGTAGAGCAGCCTTCGGTCCCGCAGGTAATCCTTGGAACTTTGCTAAGGTATCTTGGTATCCGGAAGTCCTGCTCAAGAGATCGGAGCAAGTTGTCCCACTTGGCCGAATTAAAGGCGATCTTAAAATCCAACGTTACCAGTAGGACATTCATGCGGTTTTCATTTGGCCTTTCTCTCTCTATGATTACGGTATCCATGACATGCATGATGTCGTCTACGGTAGAATGACCGTCACAAAAACCGTGCAGTTTCTCAGAGAGGTCACCGCCCTCCACGATGGGTAGCCACAGTCTAACTCGAAGTATGCTCTCTGAAAAGTGGCACTTCATACCTCGGTATTTCCTCTACTGGATGCTCCCGGATGGGCTGTTCAGGGAAGAGAGTTCCCACTACCTTTTCGTGTTTATTATGACTTTGTAACCCGGGCCCAAGCGTTCCTTGTTTTCGTCACCGCGTAATAATCTTAAATAACGTAATGAACGGGGCTTCCAGCCTTACCGATCCTGAAGAGATAGGACTGGAAAAGCCCGTGTCCTCTGAGGAACTGGGTCAGGAAGCAATTCACTTCCCCATGTTCTATCAATCTATGGCGCAACCTCTTTTTTCAGAAACCTGGTCCATGCGCCGTCTTTGCAGTCCTCTTAAAACATCTGCTAGAGTATTGCAGCTCTCCGAACATCCGCTTTGAACTGGTCAAGGAGGCCTTGAGGAGTTTAATGGAGATAATTCTTGCGATAACAAGAACCATCGCTTCCGGGACAGTTCTGTGCGCACAAAAAATCCGCAGAGCACCTTGCCTCTGTACGCTTCTTATGCCTTTCGCGTAGATATCCTTGTATAGTGCCTCGCTCTAGATTGCTGCTCCATACAAAAGGATGGAGTTAATTGCGGATATTAGTAGCTTCCATTTGCTTGACTTCGGACCGTTCAGTTTCGACATCAGCTTGCTCAGGGCTAGCATCGTGGTGCCTGCCTTCTTGACTTTTTGAGAGATATACTCCCAGTAGTTCAGCTTCGTATCCAGAATTATCCTCAAATATTTGAAACCTTTTTGTCTCTATGACGGTATCCTCGTCAATTGGTATTGGGCTGATGGTATCTATTTGCTTCCTTGTGTACATCGTCTTAGCTGCTGCTAGACTTAATCCATGCTCTTTCATCCATAAGCTTGTGTTTAATATACAGAAGGTCAAGCTATTATGAGTCTGTTGCACTTTCCTTACTATGATCACAAGGGCAATATCGTTTGCATAGTATATCATAAAGAAGTAATCTGTTAGCTCGAGCCTCAAGATATCATTATAAGAAATTTTCTATAGGTCAGGTCCCAGCACCGAGCTATAAGTCGCGCAAGCTGTCACTTTCCTGCTCTTTTTCCTTGTAGACTCCCGTACAAGAGCACTCAGTCACTTAGGTAGTTCTCCATTACTTGCATCAAATATTTGGGTACTGAAAAGTTTTTTCCCAAGTCCTTGCAGGAAGTCTGTCCATTTTGCCGAGTTAAATGCATTCTTGACATCAAGGGTAACCAAAAGAATAATTTTACGAGAGTAATGATTACCTATTTGGGCCCTGATTATCGCGTCAGCGGACTCCTTTACTGCCCCTATCGTAGACCGTCTCCATCTAAGGCCGTATTGCTGAGAAAATAAATCTCCTGCTGCTTTTACTGTGTTTAAGATATGAGGTTGCAGTATCTTTTCGAAACTTTTTCCCGCTATATCCAAAAGTTCTAGAAGTCACAAGTAGGATGAAAGTGTATGATCACCCTTTTCTTTGCTGATAAGTACCAGGATTGCATTTTTCCATCGCCTACTAAAGATTCGTTTTTTTATACATCCTTAGCATCAATAACGGCCACTTGTCTGCTGCTATTTTTAAAAATCTCGGCTGGTATACCGTCTGAGCCGGAAACTTTCTTATTTCTAAGGGACTCTTCTTCCTTTAGAAAGTCCAGGATATTATCTACCATCCTCTTGATCTACTCTTGCCGGATACGTCGGGAATAGGGCACCAACGACTGACTCTTGCTCCTCTTTGTCCATTAGCGAACTAGCTGCAAAGCTCCTCAGCTTCTTCGTAATTATCTTGAAGCTAAGTCCCCAGGGGTCGTTGTCAACTTCAAGACATAGCTTCCTTTCATAGCGAATTTCGCTGACGTTGATCGCCTTAAGGATAACTTAACATTATTGTGTACCTTTCTAAGTTCCCTTGCTTCTTCGCGGGACTTTGCTCTATTCGCTTGTGAATTTTCCTGCGGAGCTCTGCAATATCTGGGTTCCACCAGCACACAGGTGGTTTCTTTCTATTGAACCTTTTTCGGGGTATAGAAGATGTAGAATAACGCTAGAATTGCCCCTTGTCCCATCAATAAAACTTGTATGAATCGTTCCTTTTTAGCTTATTGAGGTTCCAACCTCTAGGTTTTGCCCTTTATGCCTCGCCAGGTAGCTGCCGTTCATACTGGATTTCAAACGAAATATACTAGTGGTCACTCGCTGTAAAATCTTTCATGACGTGCCAGTTATACATTCTTGTGCTCAGGACTTCAGATGAGAAGACACGTCAGTATCTGGCCTTACTCGTTGTATCTGGCCTTTTGAAGATAGTGGTATTGCCACATTTAAGACAACGATTCTTAGCTTGGATACCATTTCAAGGTTCGCTGCCCCTTTTGAGTCAGTGTAGGGCATGTCCCAGTCAACAGCATTGGCGTTAAAATCGCCTGCAACAGTTATGTTAACAGTTACGCATCTCTTGCAAAGTCTGCTATGCCTTTTAGTTTCGTTTAATACTCCTGATATCTGTTTCCAAATATTGGTTTGAGATAGCGTCACCTGGATCCGGACGGTTTCCTTCAGAACGCCTTTCAAGGCGACCTCTACTTACTCTTTTGCAGTAAGGCAATCGATGTTCAAAATTTGAAGAGTTCGACGTGGTGTCAGGCAGGTGACATTTACGCTCTCTCCCATGGTTGCCTTATTTGTCTCAAAAAGGGCTGTTTGCCCCTCTGCTTTTTCCCTCATCTCGATTAATACGTTACCAGTTTGGGTTTTTCTAACTGCACAGAAGTAAGTTGTAGTGGCTTCGCGGATAACATTTTCCTTGTTCTACTTTACGACATCCTCGTACGCTCTCCCTTCTGGTAGCTTAATCATGACTGCTCTGTCTCTAGCTCTGGGAAATTTCGCTTTCCCAAAGGTGTTTGTTTTCTTCTTCTCTCTTTTTTCCTCGTTCTTCTCTGCCTTTTCCCTTTTATTCCACTAGTTTCTCCGAACAGTGAACTCTTGAAAGTCCTCATTGCCTGCGAGAGGAGTATGGGTGAATTCCAACGTATTGTCTCTATTTCTTTCCGTTGCTGCCAATATTTCATCTGTTATCTTTACCAGTGAAACAGTAAGTCTAGGATACATTGGCGATTTGTTTGCCCTGACAGCTGAGTTTTTTTGCCGCAGATGCAGCAGAACTTTCAGTGCTAAATTTTTTGGGCTCTTTTCTCCTGCAGACTTCTTTGAGGGAGTCTGTTTTCTACTATCATTTTCCTGTTCAAAATTTTCTCCGAGAGCATCTCATCATAATGTTTCTGGATGGTTGCAGGATATTGTTTCAGATTCGTGACGTTTTTACCAATTAAAATACTGTTAAAAATCATATGAGCTATAACGTTTTGTTGGTCTTCATCTATGATTTCTACAATCTATATCCTGTTTAGAAAACCTTGACCATTTTTCTCGTTTTGACTCGCGCTTCTATTTGTGTTTATCTCGGACATTTTAAATTCTTTAAAATTCATCGGTCAATGTTTAACTGTTACGAATTTGGCAGATGGGAGAATGTTACTTATAAGTTCTATGATGTTCTTTGCTTTCACACTTTTTATATGTGGCGATTCTGAAGACTGACTGGGCCTGTTTTGGCGTGTTTATAGATAGGTTGGGTTCTTAGAAATTATTCTGCATACCGAGCTTTTATGTTAAGACTTTAAGTTTATTTTACACTTAGATCAAGAAAGACTTTTTAACAATCTAAAGGTTGGAGAGGATCTAAATTTAATTGAAAAATCGCGTTAGATATCTTAGAAAGATTATTCTATTACTCCTGGAAAATAAGAGTAGCAGTCTCGCCTTCTCCCGGAATATATAGTATGCGGCTTTTGCGTGGACGAAAGGGATTGGTTGCTAGGTGGAGAAAAAGCTTTCTTTGTTAGAGCTATCATTTCTGAGGAGGCGGTCTTCTATTTTTTTAATAATAGAGAGGGAAAATATCAACCGATAATCTAGTAGTTCTCTATATGGCCCTTTTCGGCGAAGTTTGCAAAAAAAATTGTTTATAACTATGGTTGAGATCTGTATGATATAATACGTTAATCCGGTTACTAAATACCCAGTTCTTTCGAAGTGCTCAAATTAGGGAAAAGGAACAGGAGGTTAACAATTTTTGGTTTCCTTAATCTTTTTTGATAAAAATACAATTGAGTAAATGTTACATATTGTTAATAGATATAAGGTTTACTAATTTTTTTAATTTTACTACTTTAATTTGACTCTATCCACGCTTTAAAAAAAGTATTTATTAACCTTAAATAAAATTTATTTTAATAAAAAATAGAAGTTTTTTGCAGTTTCACTGCATAAAAAAAACAAAAAATCATAATAAATAAATATTTGTGGGTAATTCCATGGATAAATAGCACAAAATGGAACGCGAGGTCTCAGAATTAAAAAATTTTATTTTTATTCGAAAAAACTACTTAAAATTAGATGATTCACCAAATCTGAAGGTTTTTTATAGATTTTTAAGAGAGTTATGCTGTTCTGAAGTTTTTTGGTAAAATTGCTCTCCTCAGCCACCATTCTTGAAAGTTCCGTAAAATAGCTCCGGAAAACGTTAAAAAATAAAAAAAAAAAAAGGTTTTCGATGTAAAATTTGATGAGGAGTTCGAATTTTCAGTCAGATTTTCCCCATTCTGTGACCATTCGCGGAAAAATTCAAATTTTGCCCTAAATTTGACAACTTTAAATGAAAATAGCCGAAAGGCTTCCCACTGAAAAAAAAATTTTTTCTTCTGAAATTTTTCGAAAAGTTCATATATATCATAGAAAAAATTTTCCTGTGGGTAATTTTTGATATAAGAGAGTAATGCTGATTTTAGTGAATTTTTCAATTTTCTCATTTTCGACTTGTTAGTTATTTTGCTAATTTCCCACTTAGTCACGTGACCAAATGAAAATCTGACGAAAAAATTGAATTCTGCAGGAAATTTTACAAGGGTATAGTAATTTTGGTAGCTTTAGTATGATACATCTCAATTTGACAAAATAATTAAAATTTATTATAAAAATTTAATAAAAATGAATATTTTTAAAATGGGATTTTCTTGATTTTTTTACATTTTTAGTCTAAAAATCATGAAAAATCTAAAAATAAAAGTACTTCTTTTGGGGAAACAAAAATTAGTTTTACTAATAATGAAAAATAAGTTTTTTTTAAAGTTTAGAGTTTATTTTTCATCGAAATGTCTATAAATGATTAAAAAAGTACACAAAAATCAATAAAATCACATTTTTCGATTTTCACTTTTTCTATATTTTTAAAATCAATTTTATTTATTTCGTCAAATTGAGATGTATCATTCTAAGGCTACCAAAATTAATATACCCTTGTAAAATTTCCTGCAGAATACAATTTTTTTGTCAGATTTTCATTTGGTCACGTGACTAAGTGGGAAATTAGCAAAATAACTAACAAGTCAAAAATGAGAAAATTGAAAAATTCACTAAAATCAGCATTACTCTCTTATATCAAAAATTACCGTCAGGAAAATTTTTTTTATGATATATATGAACTTTTCGAAAAATTTCAGGAGAAAAAATTTTTTTTTCAGTGGGAACCCTTTCGGCTATTTTCATTTAAAGTTGTCAAATTTAGGGCAGAAATTTGAATTTTTCCGCGAATGGGCACAGAATGGGGAAAATCTGACTGAAAATTCGAATTCCTCATCAAATTTTACATAGAAAACCTTTTTTTTTTTTTTTAACGTTTTCCAGAGCTTTTTTACGGAACTTTCAAGAATGGTGGCTGAGGAGAGCAATTTTACCAAAAAACTTTAGAACAGCATAACTCTCTTAAAAATCTATAAAAAACCTTCAGATTTGGTGAATCATCTAATTTTAAGTAGTTTTTTCGAATAAAAATAAAATTTTTTAATTCTGAGACCTCGCGTTCCATTTTGTGCTATTTATCCATGGAATTACCCTTGTTCTAAATAATATTAAAATTTAAGTATTTTTAGATATATATCGTAATTTCAAGAAATTTTAGCATTAGGCGTGGATGGAGATCTTTCAATAAATTAAAGACAAATTTAAAAATGATTAGAAGAGGTAAATAAATATGTTATTTCCATAAAATACAGTTGTTATTGTAATGTCGACATTAAAAAAATTAACATTAAAATAGTGTTATGATAAAAAATAAATAAAAACATAAATTAATGAATACAAATTATGAAAAATTGACACAGAGAAATCAAAAAAAATTTTTAATTCTACAGTATAATAATTATATAAAATTCTAGTTATGACACAAAAAATTTAAATTGATTTTGTTGAAATATTATTTTAATTAAATTTATACATTGAAAAAAAAGGGTAAATAAAAAGATGAATAAAATAAAAATTTGTAAAATTAAAACGAATATGTTCAGAGAAGTCGGCCCCAGCTTTATTATATGCATATAAATAAATTACAATATATGACTTAAAATTTTTATATGAGTCGGACATGTAAAAATACGTTTGCATACCTGCGCCGTCAGATGATGGAAAGAGAAGGCTTTTTTTGAACTCGTTTCATGATGTTCATAATGATAATATGGCGCCAAATTTGGAGTGGGAAGACAAAAGCAGAAGGAAGATGCAGGCCACTTTATCACTTCCCCCAGAGATCCATTTATACGTCCATTTTGAATTTAGAAATGATTTATTTATTTTTCTGCCACCGTAAATTTGATTTTTGTTTCTCTTGTTTTTTTGAAATATTGAAAGAATTTTGAAGAAAAATAAAGTGAGTTTTCTTTCTTCTTATTCCTCCCAGGATTTTTTGATTTTTGAGATTCCAAAAAAAAAAATTGAATTTTTTGTGTCCATGTGCTTAAAAATTATACAAAAAAGTTACTCAAATCAGTCAATCTAACAAATCAAATTCACTTTGAATAAATTTTGTTGTGTTAATAATAAAGATGATGCCAACTCTTTTAGTATTCACTTGAGAAAAAAAATTTTAGAATTACTAGCTGCTTTAAATAAAATATTTGATCACAATAGGTAATTTATTTAATGATTTAATAAACCAAAATATTGCAGATTTTATTAATTTTTAATAACACAAAATGATGTAAAGTTATAAATTATCGGAGTCTCATGCCGTCATACACGTTTTCACAACATGAAAACTTGTTGCGTTTGAATAAAAAGACACTGGTCTTATGCACTATATAAAAAAAAATAATATTTATTTTACCAAGGATGCCAGATGTTAAAAAAGTGATATTTATCCAAAGGAGTAATATAATTAAATAAATTTGAACACATGATATTTTATATTTAATATATATTTTTTGGTATATATTATTTGCGATGTGATATATATGTCGTAGCCCCATAGGATAATCGGTTTTATAGTTTACTAGCTGCCTCCGGCTCGCTTAGCTCGTCCCGGCAGCAACCATGAGGGCTGCGCCCCCCTGGACCCCTGCGACTTTGTTTTTCCAAAAATATGTTGTTTTATGTTACTCAATATTTTGTAAAATAACCTTTTTTACCCTAAGTGTACTCTAAAATTTACTGGATCATAAAAATTACGGGCATACGAACCCAGACTAATAATTAGTGATCAGCAATTCAAAGCTTCGCTACCCTTCCATAGGTTCCGCAAGCAGTCGTTGTGTCCCTCGACTATCCATTCTAGGGTTCTGCTTGATGATAAAAGCTGTTCAAGTTTCTTTTAGTTACTATATTCAGTTACTACATCAGTGACTGATAAAAATTAGAAATATATATAATATTAGTCCTAAAATTTTATAATTTTCGAAAAATTTCTTTTGACAGATCGAACCGATCGCCTTGAAAATTTAGGTGGATACGTAAAAAATATACCCGAATCGAATGAAATTCTTTTTGATAGTAAAATTTTTCCTCGGTTTTTTGTTTTTTTGTTTTTTTTTTGAAAATTTAATATAAATTTTTTTCTTGGAAATTCAGTTTTTTCAATATAAAAATTTTTTGTCGTTATCAATCGAAATATAACCTAGCCTATGTTTTGACCCGTAATTTTTGCCGTCTTTTGCCGTAAACCCCGCGTCTGTAGCTTTTATCGTGTTCTCGTTTATCGCGTTCGGAGTTACACACACACACATAATTAAAGATTTATATATATATAGGATAGGATAGGTTAGGATAGGATAGGATTAGTCCTAAACTTTTATAATTTTTGAAAAATGATTGTAACTTTTGACAGATCGAACCGATCGCCTTGAAAATTTAGGTGGATACGTAAAAATATGCCCGAATCGAATAAAATTCTTTTTGATGGTAAAATTTTTCCTCGGTTTTTTGTTTTTTTGTTTTTTTTTTGAAAATTTGATAAAAATTTTTTTCTTGGAAATTCAGTTCAACATAAAAATTTTTTGTCGTTATCAATCAAAATATAACCTAGCCTATGTTTTGACCCGTAATTTTTGCCGTCTTTTGCCGTAAACCCCATGTCTGTAGCTTTTATCGTGTTCTCGTTTATCGCGTTCGGACACACACACACACACATAATTAAAGATTTATATATATATAGGATAGGATTGGATACGATAGGATAGGATAAGATAGGATAGGATAGGATAGGATAGGATAGGATAGGATATAGGATAGGATAGGATAGGATAGGATAAAACAGGATAAGAACGTTAAAATCGGTTCTTCAAAATTTGGAGAACGTTAAAATCCGTTCTTCAAAATGTGGAGAACGATAAAACCCGTTCTTCAAAATTTGGTGAACGTTAAAATCGATTCTTCAAAATTTGGAGAACGTTAAAATCCGTTCTTCAAAATTTGGAGAACGTTAAAATCGGTTCTTCAAAATTTAAAGAACGTTAAAATTCGTTCTTCAAAATTTGGAGAACAATAAAATCCGTTCTTCAAAATTTGGAGAACGTTAAAATAGGTTCTTCAAAATTTGGAGAAGTTTATAAAGAGCCATACATTTAAATTTTTAGTAAGTTTATTACTATTTAATAAAAAAAAACAAATAAACAAACAAACAAACAAACATACAAAATTAAAGATTTATATATACCGGGTGGAACGCAATTACCCCGGATTTTTACATTGTTAGTATATATCAAAGCAATGTAAATAACCGCGGCAATTGCGTTCCACCCGGTATATTGTATGTTGTTTTATGTTACTCAATATTTTCTAAAAGAACCTTTTTTTACCCAAAGTATTATCTAAAATTTACTGAATCATAAAAATTACGGGCATACGCATTACGAACCCAGACTGATAATTAGTGATCAGCAATACAAAGCTTCGCTACCCTTCTATAGGATCCACAAGCAGTCGTTGTTTCCCTCGACTATCCATTCTAATTATCTGATGATAATAGCTGTTCAAGTTTCTTTTAGTTACTATATTCAGTTACTAAATCAGTGACTGATAATTATATATTTCTAAAAATATATATAATATTAGTCCTAAACATTTATAATTTTCGAAAAATTATTGTATCTTTTGACAGATCGAACCGATCGCCTTGAAAAGGCTATTGCCGGATAAATATAGTGATTTGGCCACCCTCCCTAATCTCAAAAAAATTATTTGAATCCGAAAAGTATTATAAAAACTAACCGAACGCCGTTAGAATTAGCTTCCTAGCCCATATTAGGCGCCCTTAAACCTTAAAAAACCTTAAAAATCGTGTTTTTTGCGTTTTTTTTTGTTTCTCCGCACTGTGTTGAGCTATTAATCTGAAAGTTGCGTACAAAAAAAGGGCACAGAGTGTATTTTCAATCTTCATTGGTTTTAGACCTTTAAGACCATTTTAAGACCCCGAAAATTTATTTTTAATTTTCGAAAAATTGGTTTTTTGAGCATAAAAAAAAAAAACCAGCGTTAAATTTCTTCAAACTGACCTAAAAAGTTGAAAAAAAATATATTTTACTGATATCAGTCTTGTCCTAGAGGGGGAACTCATCTCCACACCTTCAAAACTCAAAAAACGCGTTTTTTTGCCTCTACACGATTAAAATGCAATAGAATTGGAAAAATTCGTTATGGAACCTCCCTATATCTTTTTGAGCATCTATTTATACATTTTATCTAATATATATTTCATTAATTATTGTTTTTAGACCCTTATGACCACTCAAGACCACCTTAAGAGCCCAAAAATTGATTTTACATTACATTACAAAAATCAGTTTTTTTGAAATTAAAAAATTATACCTGCCTTTAATTCTTTCAAATTGGACTAAAAAGGCAAAGAAAATTATTTTTTAACGATATCAGTCCTGTCCTGGAGGGGGAGCTCATCCCCACCCCTTGAAAACTCAAAAAACGCATTTCTATGCCCCTACACGATTAACCCATTAATTCCTAAGAAGAAACTGCATTTGACAGAGCTGTAAAACCTATTCGATTTAGAGCATTTGACTCAAATTAGTAAAATAAAACACACAAAAAATTTCAAAATGGCGGATATTTATAAATAGCGGACTAATATTGTTGCGGCCAATAGCTATAAAATTATATTTTTCTATTTTTTCATGTTGAATATTCGCGGTAAATAATGTTTTACGTGATATTGTAATTATTTGATTTATCGGCCCCCCGTTTTAGGGCCCCTTCTCTCACGTTAAACTTTCACCGGTTCTATAAAACCGATTCATGCTCTCATTCTGTGGTCGCGTCGGCGGTCGCGCTCGTAAGACAATTTTAGTCATGCACCGCCCAGCGTATTAAACATAAAGTTATCATAGAACTAAAAACAGTGCTTAAATTTAATTTAATTAATTCAAATCAATTCATTTTTCTTTAATGCCAGCGATCATACGCTTATCAATAACTATATATATACAGTCCACTAATCTAACATTTAATTATTTGTATATAATACATTCAATAAGTGCGTTTTAATAATTATTTTATTATTTTAATCACGTGTGAATTTATTTATAAACCCAAACCAATTTTCCTACAATTTCCCCAAATATTTCCTCCAAAATATTACAAATATGGTAGTCAGAAAAAATTAAATTTTGATATCTTTTGATAAAAATTTGTGTGAATGGTATTTTTTTGGGTGCTAATTACGAATATATAGTTATTTATCAAAAATTTTTAAATGGCGGAACCAATATGGCAGTTGCAAAACTCAAAATTTCGAGATTTTTGACGATTTTAAGCCTGAGCAGAAACTGTAAGTTATATAACCATAAAACCGGTTTCAGTTAGGGCATTTAAACATTTTATGTGAAAATATAAATTTTTTTCGAAAAAAATTCAAAATGGTAGATAAAGATGGCGGACACGCCAAACTAAATTTCGTTATTTTTTGGTCAAAATTTGTGTACAGGGTATTTTTTGGATGCTCATTACGAAGGTCTATCTATTTTTCAAAAACTCAAAATGGCGGATCTAATGTGAACGATTTTGAGCCTGAGAAGAAACTGTAAATAGTATAAGCGTAAAACCGGTTTTATTTAGGGCATTTAAACATGTTATATGAAAAAATGAAAATTATTTATTAAAATTCAAAATGGCCGATCAATATAGCGGACACAGAAGAAACTTACAGTTTCTACTTAGTCTCGCCATTTTGAGTTTTTGAAAAATAGATAGATAAATAAATATTTTTTCACATTACATGTTTAGATGCCCTAAATGAAACCGGTTTTATGGTTATATAACTTACAGTTTCTGCTCAGGCTCAAAATCGTCAAAAATCTCGAAATATCGAGTTTTTCAACGACCATATTGGTTCCGCCATTTAAAAATTTTTGATAAATAACTATACATTCGTAATTAGCACCAAAAAAATACCATACACACAAATTTTTATCAAAAAATATCAAAATTTAATTTTTTCTGACCACCATATTAGTCCGCCATTTATAAATGTCCGCCATTTTGAAATTTTTTTTGTGTTTTATTTTACTAATTTGAGTCAAATGCTCTAAATGGAATAGGTTTTACAGCTCTGTCAAATGCAGTTTCTTCTTAGGAATTAATGGGTTAATCGTGTAGGGGCAAAGAAACGCGTTTTTTGAGTTTTCAAGGGGTGGGGATGAGCTCCCCCTCCAGGACAGGACTGATATCGTTAAAAAATAATTTTCTTTGCCTTTTTAGTCCAATTTGAAAGAATTAAAGGCAGGTATAATTTTTTAATTTCAAAAAAACTGATTTTTCGAAAATGTAAAATCAATTTTTGGGCTCTTAAGGTGGTCTTGAGTGGTCATAAGGGTCTAAAAACAATAATTAATGAAATATATATTAGATAAAATGTATAAATAGATGCTCAAAAAGATTTAGGGAGGTTCCAAAACGAATTTTTCCAATTCTATTGCATTTTAATCGTGTAGAGGCAAAAAAAACGCGTTTTTTGAGTTTTGAAGGTGTGGAGATGAGCTCCCCCTCTAGGACAAGACTTATATCAGTAAAATATATTTTTTTTCAACTTTTTAGGTCAGTTTGAAGAAATTTAACGCTGGTTATTTTTTTTTATGCTCAAAAAACCAATTTTTCGAAAATTAAAAATAAATTTTCGGGGTCTTAAAATGGTCTTAAAGGTCTAAAACCAATGAAGATTGAAAATACACTCTGTGCCCTTTTTTTCTACGCAACTTTTAGATTAATAGCTTAACACAGTGCGGAGAAACAAAAAAAAAACGCAAAAAACACGATTTTTAAGGTTTTTTAAGGTTTAAGGGCGCCTAATATGGGCTAGGAAGCTAATTCCAACGGCGATCGGTTAGTTTTTATAATATTTTTCGGATGCAAATAATTTTTTTGAGATTGGGGAGGGGGGCCAAATCACTATATTTATCCGGAAATAGCTTTTAGGTGGATACGTAAAAAATATACCCGAATCGAATGAAATTCTTTTTGATAAAAAAATTTTTCCTCAGTCTTCTGTTTTTTTGGTTTTTTTTTTAAATTTGATAAAAATTTTTTTCTTGGAAATTCAATTTTTTCAACATAAAAATTTTTTGTCGTTATCAATCGAAATAAAACCTAGCCTATGTTTTGACCCGTAATTTTTGCCGTCTCTTGCCGTAAACCCCGCGTCTCTAACTTATATCGTGTTCAAGTTTATCCATTTCGGACAAACAAACAAACAAACATACAAAATTAAAGATATATATATATATAAGATAAGATAAGATAAGATTTCAAATTATAGTTTCTTTACAAAGAAATGTTAAAACGTAATCATCCAAAAGTATAAATTAAATCAATAATTTTCTATATATTTACTTCTAGATAATACTTAGCAATAAAAATAAAAATGTCCAAAAGAATGGCACTTTTATATATGTACAGAATTTATGCTTAATAGACATTTTTATTTTATTGTATTGTTCAACGTCAACGAAAATAATTCAATTGCTTTTAAATACTGAAATGAAAATGGCCAAAAATATTTGTAAGTAATAAATTTTCTTTTTATAAAATGAAATTTTATTTTAAATTTGCAAAAACAATTTTTCTTATACTAATGTTGATAAATAATTGATATTATGGTGATGGATATGGTGGACTTATGAAAAAGACAAAATATGAGAATAACAATAGTTTATTGTAACGACGCTTGTAGCTTGGCGTCTCAACGAACACTAACTCATAAAAGGGAGAATATATACAAAAAGGGAGGGGAAATCTCCTACACACATATACCATATAATACATTATAATACACATGGCCCAAAGAACTTTTAAAAGGTATGTGCTTTCTACTAAGAAAAATACAAATTTGACTCGAATATTTTTAAAATATGCCAAACGGCTACATAAATTAAAAAATAATTTAAAAATTTAAACAGTTTAATTACAATTGATAAAAAGTTTTGAATTTAAATGCTAATCTGATTCTGAGTTTCACTAATTCCATTAGACCGGCATGAAATCTGTAGACATCAATGGTTTATAAGACCATTGAAGGCCCAGATCGAATTACACAGTCAATAATGACACTTATCTTTTTTTTTAATTTGATCTACGTACTACAGAGAAGTATCATTATAGCATATTAACAAGTTTCATAAAGTTCAGCAAGTAGAACTTTAACCCAATATAAAAATTTTGCTTAAAGTAGTTCGGAAAGTCGATTTAGACACTCTCCCTCTCCTCAAAAAAGGTGAGAGTAATATGGTAGTTTGAGTAAAATTCTTGAGTTTAATACTCGCGCGCACAAATAAATAAAGCTTAAGCATGATAACTTAGCTTTCAAGCAAAATTATAACAAAATTTCTATATAGTGGTTTGAGACCCAGTTTTTAAATTTTGTTGGGATTAATTCTGCAAGTAGAACGCCAAGTATTCCCTTTTTCTCGCAAATTGAAAAGAAACATGTGATCAAAATTTTTTAAACTGTGGTTTAAGCAATAATTTAGAGCAATTTAACAAAGTAGGGGCAATGGAGCAAGAATTATTTTTATAAAGTTAAAAATACAGTAATTTTCACCCCCCGACTTGCCAAATTTGCTCATACAACGTTATATCACAATTAGCAAATCAATTGAAAATCCATGTTTCTAGAACTACTATTCACATCTCCCTCCTTACAGAAAAAGTAAGCAAATTTACAATTACACTATCTCTAAGAAATTTTACAATTGCAGATTAAAGAAGTGAGATATAAACAATAATTACAAAATTAATAGCAAAATTTAAGGCTAAACATTTTTTGAATTCTAAATTTTGTAGTGTTTTAAATTTACATAAATTTGTTTTTAATCAAGTGAATTTAAAAAAAAATAAAACCAGAAATGGAAAAATAAAAAAAGTTACAAGTTATAAAATGATAGCCAATTAAATATAAATAAATAATTTTAATTAATTGAACTTGAAGAGTTCTTGAGTATACTTAATCATAAGATTATATCATATTCTACAGTATAATATTTGACAAAACGCGTACAAATACAATAAATAATGAATTGATGCGAGTTTAACATAGACTGATTGCCTGATTTCAAGTTTTACTATCCTGACTAGACCAGCAGGATATCTGTAGATTCAAGATTAATAATAATTATTCTAATAGAAATAATTCTATCACTGATATCACTACTGCACCAGCAATAATGAATTCAAAATATAAATAATAGAAAAATAGAATTAAATAAATGTAATTTTTGTTTTGAGACTAAAACAGTTAAATAATAACTTATTGAGAATCCTGCTGATTTAATTCTTCCTTTATTATGTCTACAATGAGATCATAATATTGTTTTATGCAATTTTTCAAACAAGTAATAATAAGAGAGTATAATATTTTAACAACTTTATATCATTTCTGCAAGTAGAGATGATGCAAAATTTTTTATACACAGAAAATATATTGAAAGTGAGATTATATCATAAATCAGAAAGGATTTTGCACAAATTTTACAAATGAAGTAGTTTAACAAAGCAGGTGCTATATTAATAGAATAATTAATTAGTAATAATCACAATTGCCACCCACTTTGCTAAATCCACTCTAATGAGTTAATAAAACTGATAATAATCTAATTTAAATATATTAGTTGAAAATAATACAAACTTCAATTAATTTTAAAAATGCAAATATACACCCTCTTCCCCCGCAAAAAATATAAGCAAGTTAACATACAAAAATTAATTTAAAAGACTGTAATAGTAGTGGTTAATAGCGGATTCTGGAATAATATTGATTTTTTGAGAAAGGGGGGAGGGGATGTCAAGTGGTTGTCAATCATAAGAGGGTGATAAGAGGGTGTCAATCATTTCAAGTGTTTTTTATAAGTGTGTGTATTTTTTTCAAGTATGTTTATTGAAAAGGGGGTGTTTTTAGAGGGTATCTATTTGTATAACGGTATTTTGCAATCTTTTTAAAACGTTTAAACGTGATAAAAAATTATAACAGGGTGTTTATTTTTTAACATGATAAGTGTTTAGATGATAGGTGATTGAAAAGGAGGGTGTTGTCTCAAACCATGATAAGGTTATTTTTAAGTATGAATATTTTGCAATATTTTATAAGTGTTGTGGATAATAAAAGTATAATGGGTTATAGAAAAGGTATGTATTTAATTTTATACAAGGCAAATGAAAACAGATGCTTGGAAAAAGTATTTTTATTGGAAAAAAATGTTCCTGATAATAAAAGTATAATATGTGATACAAAAGAAATGTATTTTTTAATTTAATGCGAGTAAAAAATATTTTTTACAATTTTAAATTGAATTATTTTATATTTTTTCAAGTGTGGGTCAATAAAAATTTTTATTCTATAGAAACGTTGAGTACTTTTGGTATTTGAAGAGGGGATGCGTATCATGTCAAGTATTATAAGGGTATTTTTAGTTGTTAAAGAGGGGGAGACTGTTGAAAAATATTTTGTTCTATAGCGATGTTAAGTATATTTAGTCTGTTTAAAAACGTTTTAAAGAGTTTTTTTATTGAGCGGGTGTTTGTAAAAAGATTTCCAAGTAGGTGCGATCAGTTACAAATTTATAAAATTATGAGTGTTGTTGTTGGTGATAAAAGTACAATATTATTATTTGTATAAAAGAATCGTTTGAGAGTGTGTTTATTTATCCTAAAACGTCAATCATGAAACAATGATTTCGTATTGTTTTGTTGTTAAAAAAAAATTTTTTCGAGAGAATATTTTATAGAAACGGTAAGTATTTCTAAACATGTTACTTTACATCTTTTTTCAATAAGTGCAATGATTGTTACAATAACTTTTGTGTTAACCATAAAGAAGAAGAATTTTTTATATTTTTCAAGTGCGGTTGATGATAAAAGTATAATATTATATTTTTATAAAAGTATAATATTATTTTTTATAAAAGTATGATATTATTTTTTATAAAAGAATCGTTTGAGAGGGTGTCTATTTATCTTAAAATGTAAATCATAAAAACAATGATAGGGGTATTTTTGGTAACAAAAATTTTTTTCGAGTGAATATTTTTAAATACAAGGACATATTTATATCTTTTTAAACAAATGTGTTGATTAATATACAAAGTTTTTAAGGGTTTGTATATTTTTCAGTTGTTAAAAAATGTAAATATTTCGTTGTATTGGGATGTGAAGTATTTTTTTTTAAATTTTACGGTGGGTGTATCTTATGAGAGAGAGAGAGAGAGATTTAAAAAAGGGAAGTATCTTGGTGTGTAGTATTTAAAAATCGTAAAATCAATCGAGGATGTGAATATTTCGTTGAGCATTATTTAAAAATTGTAGGGTGGGTGTATTATGCAAGATTTGAAAAAGGGGTGTATCTTTATTTTTAAATATTATTTTAAAATTGTAAAATTATCCTGATATTTGAGCGAGAGAGGGATGTAAATATTTTTTTAAAAAATCGTGTGAAAATAAATTAATCGACTGTTTGAGAATCTAACGTTAGTCTTATTTTTACCATACCGAGTAAATGGAGTCTCCTACGGATCTCGCGTCGGTTTGTGAGGGGGATGAAGTTATAGTTATCGATAAGGTTGAGAATAAAGATAAGGTTGAAAATAAACAAGTTGAATTTGTGTGTTTGGACGATAGTGTTGAACAATAAAAAGAGTGTTGTATTTGCTTAGACGAGATTAAAGACGTTGCTACTTTGAGTTCGTGTAGTCATAAATATTGTTTTGTATGTATAACCCAGTGGATGGAAAGAAACAATCTTTGCCCATATTGCAGGTTGGAATTTACATCAATTTCTCGCATAGTTAACGGGAAACCGTAAATAACATTGTATGAGAAAAAATTTCAATTTAAATTTGTGCCTATGAGATCGACACCTAGAGGTATTGGAAGGATAATGGACAGAAATTATCTTAGTTCAATTTCGTGTTATTTGAATCTAGAAATTTCTGATTCAGACACTGATTAAAAAAAATAAATAAATAAATAAAAATGGTGGACGTGAAAGCAGAGTTTGGGAAAGCCAAAAAGGAGATGGATCGCCTTTCGAGTATAATAAATGACGAGGTTAGTTTTGATAGATTTATTTCGTATTGCGACGATGTTGTAAGTCGTTTACAAAGTTATTTTGAAAATGGGAATGCGCCAATGGGTGTCAAATTTTCTTTGGAAGCTCAAATGTACAGAATTATATTTAAAAAGTTGATTGTATTGGAGCGCGATTCAAATTTGCAAGTAGCTTTTCAAGTTACACAATCACTTTTTAAAAGTCGACTTCATACAGGACTGGTGGTTAATCTTAAAAATTTTGACGTTGGCGGTTTCTTTGACGCATCTAGAGATAAAGTGTGTGACTTTGTTAAGGACGCTTTGAATATTTTGAAAAATATAAAAGTGAGTGTGACTTTTTACGGTGATTTTGAGTTGAACGAAAATTTGGAAGAAAAGCAGTTTACAGTAAAGTACGAAGAAATTTTTAAAACCACAAATTTGAATAGATGGTTCGATAAAGCGAGGGATGATATTTTGGCGTCAATCGACGATTTTGAAGTTCAACGTGAGAGTGGCTGGGCGATTAAACAAGCCAAATATTTGTCAATAAATATAGTGAAATACTCTCCGTTAACCATAGGCTCATATCTTGATGTCCCCGATTGGGTATCGAAAACTAAAGGTGTTGTTAACATACAGACAAATGAGAATGATTGTTTTGAATTAAGCATTTTGGCCGCCTTGGAAATCTCCGACCGAGGCAACCTTGAGAAACCAGAGACTTATAGACATCTCAAAGGAAAAAAATATCATTTCAGAGGTGTAAGTAATCTTATTAAACTCAATGAAATCCCAATTTTCGAAAAGAGAAATAAGATTTCAATAAACGTTTTGTTTATTGACCAAGCAGAAACCGGGGGTGACATAATCGCAACAGCCCATTTATGTGAAAAATTATATCAAAAACATGTAAATTTATTAATGGTTACTTCTGCAAATGGAACTAATCATTTTTGTTGGATTAAAGATTTGTCTAAATTACTGCGACGTTTTTCGCCAAAAACTAAAAAAAAACGTTTTTACTGCGATAGATGTTTGCATTTTTTTTATACCAGAGACAAAATTGAAATTCACAAACTTGCTTGCAAAAAAGTATTCAAGTGTGCAATAACACTACCTGCTCAAGGGAAGGACGAATTGAAATTTACATCGCACAAGAAAGAAATTAAAGTCCCATTTGTTATTTATGCAGATTCCGAAGCCATTTTAAATAAGAACGTTGGGGAAGAAATATCATTGAACGCATACAGACGTCACGACATTTATTCGTTAGGTTACTATTTAAAATGTAATTATGACGATGGCTTATCGAAATACGAATTTAAGAGAGATCCTGAATGCGGTTCTTGGTTTGCGGACCAGCTAAAAGAAATTGCCCAACAAGTAAATGAGGTTAGTTTAAAATTAAAAAAAAAAAATCAAATTTTTTATAAATATTTAATTTTTTATAGATAAGGACTCATCAAAGATCGATGAACTTTGGGGTTGAACAACGCGCGATTCACGACTCACCAAATGCCGTCTGTCAAGTGTGTAAAATTCCATTTATAGGAGGGGAGATTCGTTGCAGGGACCACGATAATTTTACAGGTATGAGATTTTTTTTTTTTGTAGGTTTATTGTTGTTATTATCATTATTTTTGGCAGGTGCTTATCGTGGACCGACAAATATTTCATGTAACCTTAATTACAAGGATAATTATGATATTCCAGTTTTGATGCATAATTTATCCAGGTAATAAAAAAAGGAAATAACAGGTACATGGAAAATTTTGATCCCTCGAAACCAGAGACATATTTATTTTACTGCGATGCCAATAACCTCTATGGGAGTTCTATGGGGAAGTTTTTACCCCAGGGGGAGTTTGAATGGGTCGATCCAGAGAGTGTTGACCTGTTAAATATACTCGATGATTCACCCTATGGCTATTTTGCGGAACGTGATTTTCACATACCGGAATCGTTGCACGACTATTTCAACGACCTCCCATTTTTACCCCAGCAAGAAACCCCCCCAAATTCAAATTTCCCGAAATTATTAACCACCCTTGAAGACAAACACAGATATATATTTCATTATAGAAACTTGAAACAGGCTGTCAAGTACAAAGTAGAATTGGTGAAAATTCATAGAGTTTTGAAATTCAGACAATCACCCTTGTTAAAGAGTTACATAGATTTGAGTACCATGCATCGTGCAGCTGCAACTAACGAATTTGATAAAAATCTGTTCAAGTTATTGAATAACGTGAGTAAAAAATTTTTTAAAGAAATAAATTTTAAAAAGTAAAAGTTTTAAAAAAATTATTTTTTCTCATTTCAGTCAATTTTTGGAAAATTTCTTGAAAATCAGCTAGCAAGGAGAAAAATTTTTTGAAAACTAGTTACGATGGTACGTATGGCGCGCAAGCTTATATTTCGAAACCCAATTTTCACAGGCTGACTGTATTTTTACCGAATCTCATGGCAATCGAGATGAAAAATGCAAATGTAACGATAAACAGACCAATATATGCTGGCGCTACAATATTGGACTTGTCCAAACTTGAGATGTACGAATTTTTTTATGGGTTTCTTAAGGCTAAATGTGGTGAAAATTTTAATCTTCTTTATTTAGACACGGATTGTTATTTCCTAGAATTTAAAGGGTGTGATATATATGAAATTATAAAAAATAATTATGATTATTTTGATACTTTTGATTACCCTGAAAACAATATATTTAATATCGAAAGAAAAAATAACAAAATCTTTGGCAAGTTCAAAGACGAGGCTAAAGGTAGTATAATTACAAAATTTTTCAGGCTTCGTTCCAAGATGTACGCTTGAAGATTGCAATGCAAATCGATATTTTCCACAGAGAGAATTTGAATCAAGCCTTCGCTAAAACATCGCTTGAAGGGCTCGCACGTTTGTTTCACTGAACCCCAAAACTTGACCTATACTCTGAGGTTTTGTGAAATCTAAAAAATATCTACTTACGAGTTCCGTTTTAAATGTAGAATTATGACCTGTTAAAACGATCGCTTCCTCCCCTTAATCGTTTTTTTGCTCGGATTTGAGCAGAATCTTGAGTCGTTCAGGTCGCAGAGACGTTTGTAAAAATTTTTGTATATCGCCAATCTCATAACAACCTACGTCAAACGTGAGTTTCCAGCTTTTTTCCAATCATGTAATGAAATCTGTTGTTTTTTTGGGTAATATTTGCCACGCTGTTCCACCCCTGAAAAGATAACAGCGCAATCTCGTAATCATCCTCCCCCAGGAATATTGGGGGAAAATAATCCGCTTTAAGAACAGACTCATTACCACTTAATTCCAATATAAATGTCATTTTTAAACTGATTTCAAAATTTTATGCAAAACTGTTTATCCTCTTCAATGAGCTTAGTTGGTTGGAAATTACGTTTTTTAAACAAATTTCAAAACTATTTATCCTCTTCAATGAGCTTATTTGGTTGGAAATTACGTTTTTTAAACAAATTTCAAAACTATTTATCCTCTTCAATGAGCTTAGTTGGTTGGAAATTACGTTTTTTAAACAAAATTCAAAACTATTTATCCTCTTCAATGAGCTTAGTTGGTTGGAAATTACGTTTTTTAAACAAATTTCAAAACTATTTATCCTCTTCAATGAGCTTAGTTGGTTAGAAATTACGTTTTTTAAACAAATTTCAAAAATTTTATGCACAAAGGACCGCAATTTGTCAGGTCAAAAGTTTGAAATCTGTCCCTAATGTATTTTATGTCGCAATCGGCCAAATAATTTACCAACTCTTTTGGCAGTGGCACATTCCCAAAGCTATCAAAATATAACACTTTTTTGCCGATTTTGCGATAAGAAACCCAGTGAGTTCAGGGCCTGATTGACCGTCAAGATTTCTCATGCCAGCCTCATTGACCCAAGGGCGGGAAGGTAGACTTTAATGTTTTCACCCAATTTTGAAAGCTGAGCAGCGGTTGTAAATTTGTTAAACTCGCCACTTCCGACGACGACGACGCCTCTTGCCCTTCAACCCTCTACCGCGACTAGGATGAGGCTTAAGGTGCAAGCCACTGGCTATTTTTTCCATTCGTTTATCGTGACGAACTGTCTCCTCCAATATTTTTTTTATTGTTTTTTAAATCTCTGAATGTCTTATAAAGCGTTACAGCGGAACCAATTCCAGCTGCGATGGGCACCATCAGGGGCAGGAAACCGCCGCGTTTTTTGCTCAAAGATTTACCGCGTTTTCACCACCGCCGCCCGCGCGACGAGCCACCAGCGCCGCGCACGGCTTGTTGGATTTTCTGCCCGGTAGGGCACCTGCGAGGGCGCCCGCGTTTTTTTTTTTCAAGATCCCCATACCAATTTTTTGCTTCATATTTATAAGCCCAGAAACGGCGGCAGCCGAAATTTTTTCACCAAGCGAGGCGTCGCTCGCCCAAATCCGCCGGCTAGCAGCTTTTACGAGCGCTCGGTCTGCGAAGTGACGATTTTTCAAATCTTTGAAATTATGATAAGCTAAATCGTGGGTCAAACAAGCTGAATCAAGTTTGTTTATGGGCTGTGAATTGGCAAAATATAAATCAATTTTTTATTCGATTAAAAAAACTCACACAGTAATTATAATACGGGATGTGTATTTCGTGACTGAGATTCCCTAAAAACCTAATAAACATCTGATCCTCGTTTAAGTATCGATACAACTGATGACAAGGTATAAAATACGCTGTGTATATAAAAATGTTTTCAGTAAAAAAAAAGAATGGAATTTGTTAAACACCATTTGACATTCGAAAACGTAAATTTTGATTTCTCGGCAGGGAAAAAGCTTGCCCCAAAAAATGGCGAGCTCTTGGGGGATTCCGTTAGGGCGATAGTCGTGGAGTCATCTGGGTGCGGGAAATCTAATCTGTTTTTATCGCTGATAAGATAGCCTTTTGGGTTACGATTTTTTTTTCTCGATCTCTACACGAAAACCGAGTTTCAAGAAAAGTACGCAAAATTCAATTGCGAATTTTTTCCAAAGACTGTGAAATTCCCTCTCCGGAAAAGGCTAAACGACACACTCTCATGGTTTTTGATGACGTTCAACTTCAAGCTCAAAATATTATGCAAATGTACATGAGTTTAGGGAGGCATAAATCTGTGGATATTTTGTACTTGATCCAATCGTAGGCAAACGTGCCAAAGCACAATTTAAAGGATAATTGTAATTGCTTGGCCATTTTCAAGCAGGACGAGCTCAATTTAAAACATATTTACGACAATCACGTGATTGGTGATATGAGTTTCAAACAGTTTGCACAGCTGAGTGAAAAATGTTGGACCGACCAACACTCATACATGGTTATTATGAAAGATTATCAATTAAATCAAGGTCGTTATAGATGTGGCTTCAGTACATTCGCTCGTTTTAAAGAGAAAACGTGCGAAAAACGCAACGTTACAAGCGACAATGACACGCCGGTTGCAAAAAAAAAAAACAAAGCATGAAACCGTCAGTGATAAAGAGTAAGATTTTTTTGAGCTTTATAAAATTATAAAATTTTCTTTTTTAATAATCTTTTATTTTTCTAGTATGGGAATTGCAAAATTAATAGAAACCGCGCAAAAAAATATAAGGAAAAAATATCAATTATTGAAAAATCACGATTCTCAAACTTTACAAATGATACACAAGACTTATTCGCCAATTATTCAACCCCTTGAGAATATTTTAAAATTGAAAAATAAAAAAAAAATAAAACATTAAATACGAAGGAAGAGGAGGAGGGTGAGGAGGAAGACCAGCCGGAAATGATGGCAGACGAGGGGTTAATCACCCTGCAAAAACCTGAGACCAATTTAATGGATTTTGAAGAAGAAGAAGAAACGACTGCAAAAAAAAGAAAAGAGCCGGATTCAAGTTTGATACACGACGAGTCCATTGTCGAACATGCACCCAAAAAGTAGCATACAGTCAAGTGGGTAGGAGTGGTCCCATCGCGAGAAAGGTTGGTAAAGATTTAGCCGAAAACCCGTTAAAATATGACGATGTTTTCGGCCCCCAGTTTGTAGGTGATATGCGGGTTTTAGGATGTCAAAGAATCACGGTAAACCCCAACGATTCCTTACAAATAGGCTCTAGAAATTTTAAAGGGACAGAGGGTCTCCTTAATTTAATCTATTACAAAAAACTTGAACACCCCTATACACACGAAGATGAATCTGTTTATAAAAAAATTATGTTTTATAAAAATTTTCACAAGAGCAGAAGTGATGCGAAAGCTAAAGTCTTGTCCTCCCGAGGGGAAAAATATACAAAATTAATATGTAAATTTGTCGAAGAAGGTTCTGCTACTGTTGGTAACGGTGTAAATTTAATGTCTTTTAAGAAGAACGCTGATTTAGAGTATATTTACTGGGACGAACCAAATAAACTGGTCTCGCGCTTAAAACTATTATTAGCTGAGCAAAGTGCTGGTAACACTAATGTACAAAATGAAATACACGAGATAACAGAAGAGCTTAAAGAGGCAGGCTTTATATATTGAAACGCGCTAGTAAAAAAAGCTCAGTATACAAAAATGGATAAATTTGGAAACAAGTGTTTTCCCAAAGAAAGCTCGCACGAATTTTCAGCGTTGGCTCGGAGAATTACAAATTTAAAAGAAAAATTGGCCGGTTCCGAAAACTATGGTGAAGTTAAAGTAAAATTGGAAGAGATTGAAAAACTTTTGGGGGTCAACGCCAAGGACAAGGATTTTCAGTATTCGCGTGTAAAAAGTTACGTAAAAGATATGACCCAAAAGATTTCAGAGAGATTGGATTTGTTGGAATCGTTTCTAGGAATTTCAGAGAAAGAAATTACTCTAATCGTGGATAAAAAAAAAAGTGTCGAAAAAATTGGTGTCAACGTTAGCCGAACGAATAAATTTGTTGGAAAATTTACTTGGATTTGGTGGGGAAAAAAACGTTACCTGTAATAAAAAAGACGTGGATTTTCCGTATTTGTGTGTAAAAAGTTATATTAAAGATATGATACCCATCATGGGAGAAAGATTGGATTTATTGGAATTGATTCTAGGATTTTCAGATAAAGAAATTGATTTGCTAAATGTATCAAAACTCTTTACGTTTAATGGTATTTTTCTAACAATTTTTATTGAAAATTTACCCATATAATAATCATCTTTTGCATGAATACCTTCAAAGAGTAAATTATTAGCTTCTTTGCACCAACTTTTTTCATCGAAAAGGTAAAATTCATCCTCGTATTCGATAAAAAATAAAACTTGGTTCACATTAATTTGTTCAAATTCAATAAGAACCTCTCGATCGCGAGTATCCGGGTCATTTAAAATTATCGTAAAACTGTCCATCAACTCCTTTGGTCTCTCCAAGTTTGAAATACTCACTTTTACGGAATCGCAATATTGCGACGTAAAATCGAATGGATTAAATTCTTCACTTTCATAATCGCCCATGTAAAAATCCTCTTAATTATATTTGTCACAAATATGACACCCCGACTCCTCGATGCAAACATGTAATTTCAAATTCTCGGGATAAAAAATTACAATTCTCATTTTGAATGTCAAAAATATACTAATCCTCTTTAGAAAAATAAAACTTGTCTACAAAATTTTTAAAAATGCGCAAAGCGTTTTATTCGTCATCTTCGTATTTGCCAAATTTATCAAAATTTTTTATATTTGCAGGAATTTTTCTAACAATTTTTATTAAAAATCCTGGTTTTGAATAATAATCTGTTGCATAAACATTTTGGAATAGCAAATCATTTGCTTTTTGCGTCCAAATTGACTCGTTGAAATTGTAAAATTTCCCTCGTCTTCGATAAAAAATAAAGCTTGTCTTTCCATACTTTGCTCAAATTCGAGTGAAACCTCCCGTTCAGAAATATTTGGATCATCCAAAATTATTGAAAAGCTGTCCACTTCTGCTTCCTCTATATCGCACTGCGAAATATTCACTTCAACGAAATTGCAATCTCGTTACATGAAATCAAATGGGTTAAATTCTCGAGTTTCACCTTCACGTATGTAAAAATCGCAAGATTCCCCGCAAGAATAACACCCCGCATCACTGATGGAAACTTGTAATTTAACATTACCGGGATAAAACATTACAGCACTCATTTTGAATGATAAAAATGTACTAACCCTCTTTAGAATAAATCAAATTTAACTTTTACCACCCTCTACAAATAAAACTGCCCTCTACAATTTTTTTTAAAAATTAACTTTTTTTCACAAAATAAAACTGTTTTCTACACTTTTTTTAAAAAATAAATTTATTCGCAACTACGCGTTACGCAAAAAAAAAACACTTAAAAAATCTCCTTTGAAATATTTTTGGGCAGGAAAAAACACCCCCTAGGTATGGCTTTGAAATTTCTCTTTATAAATGGGCGTTGTAAATGTTTTATATAAATAGATGAGCAGAGCGTAAAATTTTTCCGTCTAATCATTAAAAAATGTGTGCATGCGACACGAGAAAAATTAATTTTATTTTGCGATATTTAAATTGTAGTAGAAATCAATTTTCTTCAAAATTCTTATCGTATATTTACAAGTTTTCAAAAAAAAAAAAAATTCAACATTAATATCAGTGCATCGCGAATCTTACTTAAACCAGTTACACATAGACACGTTACCTATTTACCAGTTATTTGAGTATATTCTCTTTGGAAATAAATTGGGCCCCATTTTTTTCGCAAGGCTCAGCGATAACGACGAAATTCAATTTTATAATCTTCAAAATTAAAAAAACGCATCATGATTATATTTTTGGAAAATTGTCAATGCGACAAAAAGTTTATACGATTGCAGTCTGGAAATTTTCAAAATTTTCACAACATTTTTCACTATGTATCAAGATTCATCAATAACAAAAAAATATTTCCAAAAATATTCAATTTGAATAAATCATTTCTATTTAAAAAAAATTTTCAACTACCCGGCGTGATTATACAAACCAGAAATGGAAATTTTTATTTTTATAAAAATAAAACTGTTAAAGAAATATTTTCAATTTTACACGAAATAACATGGATCAAACGTCAAGTTTTAAGAAAAATAGTTTTCATGCGAATTGATCAAGTTTAAAATTACCAATTTGTTGCATTGTTTTTTTGATGCGATGAAAAAATTACAACAAAGCATTACGAATTTCAATAAATCATTTCCATTTCAAAAAAAATTTTCAACTAATCATATTTTAATACATAATATGCATATGCAAAAAAAAATAGTTTTAATTCGTATGTAATTTTTATAATACTTGTTATTATTATTACAACTATTTTACTAGCAATTGAAACCTTTTTATTTTCACGCGAGAAACTTTTTATAATTATTATTTCACGAAATTGGGTAAAATGATATTTAAAATTTTTGTTAATCAAATACACATAAATAGATTTAATTCATGTAATAATAATAATAATGTAATTTTTTAAAATATAATACTTGATATTATTATTATACCTATGTTACTAATAATAATTAAAATTTTTTATTTTCACGCGAGAGAATTTTTATAATTATTATTATTTTATTAGTAAATTAGGCACAATAATTGAAATTTTCATGAATCAAAACCACATCCTATTTACTTTTTAATACATAAAAATGGTGACGCAAAAATAGTTTTTCAAAAAATATAATACTTTGAAATCTATTTTACTAGTAATAATTAAAACTTTTTTATTTTTACGCGAGAGAATTTTTTATTAATCAAACGCATGCTCTTATTTGTTTATCCCAATCTCCATTTTTGCACTCGTATTTTGGTAATGGCATGTTAATCCCACATTACACGTACTAATATCATGTGATTTTACAAAGCAGACTTCCTGGAGTTCTATAAAAAATTTAAATCAACATCAAAAAAAAAATCCCTTGAAAAAAATAAAATATGTTTACCTGCTTTTTTTACATATATCCTACGGTTTAAGTTGGTGAAATTAAAACATTTTTCATTATATGAGCAATCTTGTATCGTAAAGCGAATATCTTATCGAAATTTTTTGCACAGGCGTGCATATACATATTAATGCACCCAAAATAATTAAAAAAAACAGATCAAAAAACATGTATAAACGAGATTTATTTGTTAATGTACAAAAATAAACAACATTTTAAAAGTATTTCATTACATGTGACATTTTATCCATGTAAATAACACGTTTCTTAAATTTTTATACTATTGCATAAATTGCATTTTTTATAAAATTAACTATTTTTAGATTATTCAATACATCATCTGTTTTTTAAATTCTTTTATGCAATTCAATAAATATAATAAAAAATAATTAATCGATTATTCGAAAATCTCTCTTCATTAAAAATAATTACCATTGTATATCTTATCTTACTACTATATATATTTGAAAATTTATTTGTGTGTCTGTGTGTGTGTGTGTATTATCATCAGGATCAAACCAGTGAACGAAATTTAATAAAACTGGTGTCAAATTAAAGAAAAAAAGTCGGCGGGTGACATAGGCCATAGTTTTGCTACTCAGCTATCATACTTTTGGAGATATTCAATTTTTAATATTATTGAACATAATAAAATTTAAAAAAATTTTTAACAATAATTGAAATATCTTGAAACTATAGAAAAATTTTACTGTCACACTTTGTAGTATTCGATTTAACACCAGTTCTTACGTATTCTCTTAAATTTTTATTCAAAACGGAGGTATCTTTAAAATTTTATAAAATATTTTTGAAGATGGTTGAAAAATTTTTTTTTATTTTTTTATTTTTTATGGTATTTTTAATCATATATTTGTGGGTCTGTCTGTGAATGTGTTTCATCATCAGGGTCTAATCAATGAAAAGTCAAAATGAAGTGTCAAAATATAGAAAAAAAGTCTGCGTATGACATAGGCCATAGTTTTGCAATTCAGCTCCGTACTTTTGGAGATATTCAATTTTTACTATTTTTGAAAAAAATAAAATTTTGAAATTTTGATTAAAAACTAAAATATCTTCTAAATATGATAAAATTTTTCGGCCGCAATTGGTATTACTCGATTCGGCACTAATTTATACGTACTCAGATAAATTTGCACAAAAAAGGACATTTTAATAAAAATTTGTAAATAATTTCAGTGATTGGCGGCCTTAAATTCACTAGATTAAAAAATACCGAAAAAATTAGATATCCAGTTAATAACAAAAAGTTTAAATTATGAAATTACTAGCCGACTAACATGATTCATAACAGGTCTTGAAGTCTCTGAATCTATAGTATACCAAAATAGTACACGAGATACTAATACTAAAATGCTAGATTCTGTTCGTGCGGGAGAAACACGCCGATTCCATAAGAAATAAATTATCTTTAGGATTAGACATAGCCTCTCCAATACCTTTTAAAATATGTATCTGTAATTAATAATAATAACTTTACTGGGGACAGAACTAGGCTCCTCTGAAAACTCTAAATGTGTTTGCATAGTTATAAGTTTACAATGAAACCTGGTTTTCTTAAGCAACAAAAACAGAAGGAAATGCATTACAGGGGGGGGCGGAGCCCCCCCCTCCAACTTTTGCTAGTTATACATAAATGTAAAATTTAATTACCATTGTACATTAAACGCAAATTAATTACCTATTCATAAGCTAAAACAATAATTAAACATTTTTTGGAAAAATAACAACCATTGTATATTAAATATAAAATGAAAAATTTAATTGTTCATTCACAAGTAAAACTTTTGACGAATATAAACTTTTCGTTAAAAACGAAGGCGGGGTTTAAACATTTTTTTTGGAAGAAATTTAAAACATCTGTCCAGTAATGTTTGAAAGTAGGTGGGGCTTAAAAAAACAACGAAATTTTTTTTACAATGTTTTGGTAAAACATGTATAACAAATTTTATTACGTTAACTTTTTTTAAAATTAAAAAATGCTAATGCTAATATAAAAAATGCTTGAAGTTGAAACATATCGAAATTAAACATCAAATTTTCAATATGAAATTTAAAATCCATAATATATTAAAATATTTGATTTCAGGTAGAAATTTTAATAATAAAATATTTTAAACAAAATATTTTGAGAATTTAATTTTGAATTTAATCCTCCCGTATCGAAAAATCCTGTACAAGCGTTGTGCACAAGCTTGTGCACAAAAACGCGAATTTTTTTGCACAAAATAGAAAAAAACTTAAATTTAATAAATATGGACGGCGAACCAAAATATAGTCCTCCAAGAGTCCAGGTAATATCATTTACCGAAAAAAGGGTATAAAAGTTATCCAATATGGCGTATCCGAAAACTTTAAAAACACTCGAAAATCAATTTTCTGCATTAGATTTGGGTTTTCAAGATCAATGAAAACGAATTTGATATGTAAAATTTCATAATTTGACCGTGCAAATATATTTCAGTTTTCCCATATGGCGGACCCGAAAATTTCAAAAATCTCCAAAAATCAATTTTCTGCATTAGATTTGGGTTTTCAAGCTCAGTAAAAACAAATTTGAGATGTAAATTTTCATTATTTAACCTCGCGAATATCTTTCGGCTTTCCAATATGGAGGACACGAAAATTTCAAAAACACCCAAATAGTATATTTTTACCCATGGCCACAAAAGTAAAGAATGGCCCAAATCGCACGTAAATTACCTTCCGAGGCGAAGCCGAGGATGGTAAACTGCGATTTGGGGCATCCTTTTTTTGTGGCCAAGGACAAAACATAATTTTTCTTGCTCAGTGTCGAGAAAATGCGTTTTTTCGAATAGCGCAGCGGCCAGAAAACACGCACTTTCTGGACACTAACAAGAAAATAAAATTTCTGCATTATATTTGGGTTTTCAAGCTCAGTAAAAACAAATTTGAGATGTAAATTTTCATTATTTGACCTCACGAATATTCTTCGGTTTTCCAATATGGCGGAAAAAATACCCGAATATTAATTTTGATTAGAAATAAATAAATATTAAATAAAAATATTAAATAAAAATCAAAATTGATTTTCGGGTATTTTTGAAATTTTCGGAAAACCTAAAGATATTCGCGAATTCAAATAATGAAAATTTATATCTCAAATTTGTTTATACTGAGCATGAAAACCCAAATCTAATGCAAAAATTTTATTTTCGGGTATTTTTGAAATTTTCGTGTCTGCCATATTGGAAAACTGAAAGATATTCGCGAGGTCAAATAATGAAAATTTACATCTGAAATTTGTTTTTACTGAGCTTGAAAACCCAAATCTAATGCAGAAATTTTATTTTCGGGTGTTTTTGAAATTTTCGTGTCTGCCATATTGGAAAACCGAAAAATATTCGCGAGGTCTAATAATGAATATTTACATCTTAAACTTGTTTATACTGAGCTTGAAAACCCAAATCTAATGCAGAAAATTGATTTTTGAGGATTTTTGAAATTTTCGGGTCTGCCATATTGGAAAACCGAAATATATTTGCACGGTCAAATTATGAAATTTTACATATCAAATTCGTTTTCATTGATCTTGAAAACCCAAATCTAATGCAGAAAATTGATTTTCGAGTGTTTTTAGAGTTTTCGGATACGTCATATTGGATAACTTTTATACCCTTTTTTCGGTAAATGATATTTTTAAGTAATAATATCTTCCTGAGGATTACCTGGACTATATTTTGGTTCGCCGTCCATATTTATTAAATTTAAGGTTTTTTCTATTTTGTGCAAAAAATTTCGCGTTTTTGTGCACAAGCTTGTGCACAAGCTTGTGTACAAACTTGTGTACATCTTGTGCACAACGTTGTGCACAACGCTTGTACAGGATTTTTCGATACGGGATTACTTACCTATATATTTTATATTTTGATTACCTCAATAAAAATAATTAATCTAGTTTTTTTATAAATTACATTTCATATAACTATTACCCTATATAGAACTTTTTACATACTTGATTGCGTTTTTATTCTGTATAATTTTTTTTTTACAAAATGAAGTAGATCTAGTGAAAATAAAATAAATATTTTTAATGCATACATTTTAGTGTACATTAAATTTATACATTTTAGTGTAAAGTAAATACAATCAAATAAAAGAAATGTGAATCATTACATAAATTTTTATTGCTTATTGCGTTAAAGTCTGTGCAAATCTTTTTGAAGCTGCCTGTTTCTTTCAAAAGTTTCCTTGTATTCGTTTCTTTTTTGAGAGTCAAGCAATCGATTTCTGTAGTTTGGTGTTGAAGGACCTCTGTTTATTAAACCTTTTTTATTATCTAAAACATACTAAAATTCTTCATCTCTTATGAGGAAAATATTGTGGAGGATACAAGCAGCGGTTATATAAAATGGAATCATCTTTATATTGTTTATTTGGCAAAGTCCTAAAATTCTCCTCCATCGCATCTTCAATTATCTAATGGAACATTCAACAAAAATTCTGTTACTTGACAACTGTTTATTAAAATTTTTGTGTGCTGGAGTCAAATGACCATTGTCTTTGTATGGCGTAATAACATTATTTTGTAATGTGTATGCTGAATCAACCAATACATGGTAGTTATCATAAAAATGCTCCTCGTTACATATATCTTGGACCTCTGAATATCTAAAAACTCTTGAATCATGAACTGATCCAGGAAATCCAGAAAAACAATGAATAAATTGTAATCTATGATTATATCTAACCGAAAGAAAATATTGGAATTGTTTGTATAAAAAAATTTTAAATATAAATAAATATTGCAATTTACTTGTAACTGAATTGAGGAGAATTTTTTTCTATTCATATAGAGGAAAGCAAGAAGTTTAACGCTACACGCGGACTCTGTAGAAATTAAACAATATGGATGCTAGTGAGTTTACAGAAAGTACATAAGTATATGTAAACTCGACCGTTTTTTGCCTAGTTTTTTAGTTTACTTCTCAAAATAAAAATATTTAATGTCAAAAAATATTATTTAAAATGTATTTTTCTCCCAGAAGTACTTTGGCAAAAAATAAAAAATTACGATTCCAGGCTCAAATTAAGTAGCACTTTTAAAATAATTGCTCATATATTTAAAAATTTATTTGTTTGTTTGTCTGTCTGTCTGTCTGTCCCCTCATCATGCAAGAACCGCTGAATCAATTGGCATAAAACCGGTGTCAAAATGAAGAAAAAAAGTCTGCGGGTGACATAGGCCATAGATTTTCTGTTTAACTATCGTAGTTTTTGAGATATCTAATTTTCAGTGATTTTGAACTTGATAAAATTTTTTAAAATTTTAAACATAATTTGAAAAATCTCGAGACAATCGAAAAATTTTCTTATCGCACTTTGTAGTATTCGATTCAGCACCAATTTTTACGTATTCTCTGAAATTTTTATTCAAAACGGAGGTATCTTTAAAATTTTATAAAATATTTTTTAAGCTGGTAAAAAATTTTTTTCTTCGTTTTTTTATTTTTTATGGTATTTTTAATAATTTGTCTGTACCCTGATGGCTCAAGAACCACCAAACTAATTGACATGAAACCGGTGTCAAAATATAGAAAAAAAAGTCTGCGGGCGATATAGGACATAGATTTTCTTCTCAGCTGTCGTAGTTTTTGAAATATTTAATTTTTACTATTTATGGAGAAATTAAAATTTTTTGAAAAAGTGAAATATCTAAAAAATATGAAAAAATTTTACTATAAGATTTGGTATTAATTGATTCGGCACTAATTTATACGTACTCAGTTATATTTTGTTCAAAATGGAGATATCTTTAAAAATTAGCAACATTTTTTGTATATCTTAATACTATATACTATATACTAGGGGGCTCCGCCCCCTGCGCGCTTCGCACGCCAACCCCCGTAGAGTGATTGAAAAAGTGGGTTAGTCATGAGAACAAAAAATTATTTTGTAAAAATATATTTTTTTATTATTTTGTTTTTCTTTTATTTTAAAATTCGTTAATAGGTTTATAATTAATTGATTTATCGGCTTAAAAATAAAAAAAAATAAAATCACTTGGTCGCTGGTTTTGCCCAGTAGTATCTTATTCGCCCAAAAGTATCAAATTAGCCCAAAATTGTCAATAACTAAGAAAATGGAAAATTTTAGTATACCCCATAAAGTTCACTTACACACACAATGGCAGGTTTTGCCCAATAGTACCATATTGGCCCAAAAGTGTCAGAGTGGCCCAAAAGTATCAGAGTGGCCCAAAAGTGTCATTCGACAGCGGTGGCAGCGGTTATAACTTTATAATATATAGAGATATGTAAAAATTTGTCTGTCGGGATTGGGCATAGCCTCTCCAATATCTTCTTAAATATGGTTCTGTAATCCATAATTATAAATTTACTGGAAACTTCGCTGGAGACAGAACTAGGCTTCTCTGAAAACTCTGAAGGTGTTTGAATAATTATAGTTAAATTTGCAGTGAAAAATGATTTTTTCAAGTAACAGTAACAGAAGTAAATTTGACACAGGGGGGGGGCGGAGCCCCCCTCTAACTTTTGCTTACTATATATTATATTACTACTATATACTATATACTATACTACTATATACTTACTATATATTATATATATTCAACTCAAATTTTAGGGTATAGTTTGGGGTGATAAATAAGTCCCTCAGCCAAAGTTTTAGTCCTCTAGCACCTCATGGGCCCGAAATATGTCTGTTCAAAAGTCCAAAAATAGCCTGATCTAGCCCATTTTCAAAATTACACCATTCCTTTGAATTAACTACAAATTTTATCTTATGGGGCACATTTGAACTAGTAAAAGGTCTACATTAAGAAAAAAATTCTAGCTTATTTCAAGGCGTTAATTTTTTTTGACATTGATATATATTTTGGACAATAACAACATGATAATAATAAAGAATCAATAACAACAACACCGGGAACAGATCAGCTATGCTAGTTTGTTATATATGCGGGGCGTATACATGAGTTTGAATACTAATAATTTTATTTATTTTCAGAAATTTTATTTTCAAGATTTTTTTTCAAATATTGGAAGCCATATTTAAACTCATGCTTGCAGATGTTCTGTATGCGCGAGTATAAAATTGTTGATAGATGTGAATATTTGTACTGTATGTCTATTTTTACAAAATAAAAAGATCTTTTACATAGGTGTGTTAATTTTTAATAAAAAGAATAAAATAAATAAAAAAATAATAATAAATTAAATTAATATTCATGAATAAATCTTAACTATTAGCTGGTTTGTAAATATGTGGAGTTTAAATGTGTTCATTAAGCTTCATGTATTAGCAAGGATGATCTTGAATACATTCTTGTGTTCAGAAGTAAAAGAGGTTATTCACTTCTAAAATATATTATGCTTATGTTCAGTTAATAAATTTTGATGTTTTACTTGATAAATATTTAGATTAAGAGGTAATAATTTGTTATTTAGCTATTGATGATATAATTGCTAAAAAAATTAAACTTGGTGGCTAAAGTTATAGAAATAGAAGAAACAGTTGGTGAAAAACTACTAATACCTTTAAAAATCCAGCATAATATTGGGGATAGTGATGCTGAGATAGATGAGATTTGAGATGATAATATTATAGATGGGATTGATGAGAATTTAGATAAGGAATTAAATATATATGACAATGAGAAAAATTTAAAAGTGGAAGATGAGAGTAAAAAGATCCCCAATATAGAAGGTAAAAAGAAATACCTATTATAAAAAGAATTGAAAAATATAATATTCAGCTGAAAAATAATAAAGGTTCCGTAACAATAATTAATAATAACTTTAAAGTATCAGAATATAGACGGGAATTAGATGAGATTAGACGAATATATTTAATAAAAATCAAAGAACAATGGACGTTATTATAGAAGTTAACAAAGATACAATAAAATGTTTAAAAGATAAATTAGAGATGAGTTAGATGAGTTAGAAGAGTCCATGCATAACTTAAGAAATATAGACGCGTTAACTAAAAGATTAGAAATTGCTATAAGTCTTGTAAACAACCTTAATAGAAGAGAAAATAATTATCAGGTAAGATTAAAAGATAAGGTAAACAATGAAAGCACTACTATATTTAATTTGACTTTAGAACCTGATTGTTTTAACTTTATTAAGAGTAATAAATTAAAAGTTTATAACTAATGAAATTAATAAGATGAGATCCATAACTAATAATACTTCAAATGGAGATGAGTCAATTTTAAAGGATTTAAAAGTAGTTTTTTTAAAATAATTTTTCTTTGCGTGATAACAGCTCAAGACGAGATTATAAAATAAAATCTTATAAGATGAGATTTGAATATTTTATAGATTATTTTAACACTGAATTACGGGCTAAAGATTTGTTGTATATGATAGATTCAAAAAGTAAAACCATAGAATATTTTGATGATAATATTATTCAAATGCAAAAATATAAAGTTCCGGTTATTTTAATTAAAAGAATTGATTATCATTATTATAGTAAAATTATAGATGTGACTGATGCAATATTTAATATGCAATACAAATATTAAATAAAATAAAAGAAATTAAGAGATGCGAAAATAACTTCTGTAGACTTAATAAAACAATTATATAATGTAAAATTCCTTTCAAATAAAGAAAAAGAAATTGAATTTTGGGTTAAATTTAAAAAAAAAAATAGGTAAAAATTATAACAATGTTTCCAGTGAATACCCATTGTCAGATTAAGAAATTCGAGATTTGTTTTGTCAAGCTATAGAAAAGTGTGTTGAGAAAGATGAGGCTAGACATATAAGTACATCTAATAGAAATAATGGAATTCAATTAAGACAAGTTTCTAATCAAAGAGCTTAGGCACTTTCTGGTAATGCTGGTTAAAAAGACAGAATGCGATGCTATGGGCCATATTGGAGCAAATTGCCCAAGTGAAGGCAAGCTTTTCTTGAAAAGTTAAAAACAATTTACTAATTTTACAGCAAAAGATTGCCCTATTGTTCCTCAAACGTATAGACGAGATAATAACCTTGGTAACTGAAATTTTAAAAGGTATAATAATAATAACTTTAGACGTGGATATAAACATAATTGGTGATTTTTATAATTATAAAATAGAGGTAGAGAAGAGGTGGTTAACCAAACAAAATTAAACAAGATAAGAATACAGAAAATAAAGGTAACGAGAATTATATTGATATTTTTAATATTGATCCGTTTGAAAATAGTAATTTTACTCGGGTTAATTTAAATAATTATAAATTAATAACTTGCGGAATTTTTAGCTGATTCAGGGGTCAAAGAGCATTTAACAAATAGTAAATTAAATTTAAAACATTAGATGATTCTAAAAGTGATTTAATAAAATGTACTAATAGTCCGCGAATTTTAAATAGGAGAGTAGGTATAATAGATACAATAAATAATAATAATAATTGAATTTTTAAAAAATGTTATTGGTGCTAAAGTCCTCTATGAAAATCTCCTTTCTTTGAGAAAATTTGCTGATAAAGGCTTAGCTATATACTTAGATAATGAAAAGATTTATATTTTTACCCCATTTCAAAAGAATCCTTTATTTCTGGTATATATGAAAAACGTTACTGGAAAATAGAATTTGAAATAAATAAATTAGATGAAAATATAAAACCTTATAATAAACCCCTTGATAATAAAATCATAGCATATTTAACGACGAGAAACAAAAGAAAATATGAAACTTTAAATAGTAACCCCAATAACAATAATGAAAAAGTTGAAATACGAGAGATACCTGAAACAAAAATTGCAAATAATTTTGGTGGAGAGTATGATATGATAAATTAAGATGAGCATAATAATGAAGTAGATGTCAATAGATCAATTTTTGATATAAGTATAACTGATAGGTGTTTGAATAACCCAAATGAATCAATATATGTATAAGCTTTAACAAAAAATAAATTTGAGCAGTTAATCAAAGAATTTTTTTTTAATTCAAATAAAACTTTCATAATATTTTTACCATATAGCAAGTGGATGATATTTTAGGCGGTACACCTTGGTTTCAACCATCCAGTTTAGCTGTATCAGCTGACTTTGGTTCAAATTCTATGCCTTTTCGAAAAAGTAAGCAAAATTGAATTTAAAATAAACTGTAAGGTTGCTGCGCTTAAATTTTGTTTGAAATTACAAGTAAAACTAAATAATAAATTGTGTTAGAAAATCATAATTTTTATAAATTTGTATACATGATTCTATCAAGAAATTTTGTTTACATATCATACTTATTTTATATTACTATTTTCTGTTTACTTGAAAAAATTCAAGCGCAACAACTTTACAGTGTATCTTTAATAGTATATGATTTTTCTTTGAATACTTTACATTTCCATTATTAATAATTATTTAGATATTAACTAAAATGTATTAGCTGCCACGATTAACAATAACAAATTTTTTTACAGATAAAAACAGCGAAAAAAACCAAATTTTGACTAGGTACGTAGAAACCTACGAAACAAATAGCACGTTAAGCCTTGAGAATGCTCAAAAAGCAGTTGAAAGCACAAAATCTTATCCAGATCGAAAAATAGCCATTTCGGAGAGGCAATTCCCCAACTAATAAAATTTTGTAATTACAAGATTTATCTCATATATACAATTTTTTTTCTTATAATTATATTTGCTTACATTTTTTATCTTATATATTTTACAAAATATATGTATAAGCTTTAACAAAAAATAAATTTGAGCAGTTAATCAAAGAATTTTTTTTTAATTAAAATAAAACTTTTTTAATAAGAGTTCGAATACCATTGGGCGAGCAAATTAGTACCATCTTTATAGGATTCATTCTTCTTTAAGAAACATACTTAATTGATAAATTAATTGATGGTTAAAAATCATGACAAATTTAAATTTTTAATACTGAAAAAATTAGTAGAAGGTTATTAAAATCTACAAAAATATTAAATCATGTTAAAAAACTTGTTTTTATATTATAAGATAAACAAATTTTAATGATTTTATTATAACTAAATGTCATACAATGCATGAATTCATTTACAGCTTTCTGGAAATCAATTATCCAAAAAAACATTTAAACATGAATTTAAATGAGTAATATTACTCTGTTTTTATTTTCTTACACCTGATACATTTATAGATCATTTTAAATTTACCAGCAATGAACTTTATCTAATAATTTATGTGCTTATTTGCTTGTAGGAATAAACAGATCTAAGCTATAATGTTTAATGGCGATAATAATCATGTAAATCGCTTAATAATGTTGTTGATAATGTTGCTATTTTTCATTAACCACATGCTTTCAGTCACTTTAAGGGTCGTTTTACCTAAACTTTTTTTTGATAATCGATTTTTTTTTTTTCTGTTAATTACTTTATATATGTCTCAAGAGTATGTAAAAAAAATTTATTTTTAAATCCTCCCCCCTAAGTATATTTTTTGGCCTTTTTTGCGCGCACCGTCAAACGTACTTTTGATAAAATTTAACGGTATAGCTCTATTATTATCTTACATATCTTCTAGCTATTGTTAAAAAGTTAGAAATTATGTCGGAACCGGTCACTGATAGAAATTATGAGCAAATTTAGCTGATATTCGCGATTGTTTATGCCAAATTTAGCCGTGCGAAAATGATAAAAAATAGCAAATCGGCCCAGCAGTAGGGGTAAAATCAGCTACAGGTTCAGTATGAAAACCGGAAGGATAACTTTATGGCTCAAAAATCACTGATAACTTATAAGTATACTTAAATATACAAAAAATAAAATGTTTTGTTAAATTTCTACGAAAAAAAAATTTTTATTCTTATTTAGAAAACTATGTTTTTACACCTTCTAATCAAGATTTCTTTAAAACTGCTCAACTGATTTTAATTTTTTTGGTCTAATATATTTTTTGTAAGTTCCTTTACGTAATAAAAAAAAAAAATTAATAATTTAATAACTAAAAGTACCGAAAAAATTATTCCAAAACTTCAAAGTCGTTTTACTTGAAACAACGTCTTTGAAAACCATGTACACGATTACGCGATAACTTCTGCACCGATTTACTTTAAATTTACTAAGCAACTTAATAAATGCACTAATTTCGGGATGACGTCGAGTTTTTTTTTTTTATGTTCTCAAAAAATTTTTACAGCTGCTTTTGCCCAAAAATTATAGGCTTTTTTTTTCATTTTAACTTTGTGTAGCCGCCATTTTGTTCCTAATTAATTTTTTTGAAAAAACTCGACGTCATCCCGAAATTACGGGTTTTAAGTCTTACAAATTTTTTTTTTGTATGTTTTAGATTATCCTAAGTCAAGATATCCTGTACATAACTTTGGATTATTTTTTTTCAGAGACGCAAATACACCTCTCTTACGCAAAAATGACGTCACAAAAAACAAAAAAAAATTTTTTTTTTTAATTATTAATATATTTCTAAACAATAAAAAAAATTTGATTCAAATATCTCTATCCGTTATTTCACAATCCTACCTTGAAAATCAGCTAAAATATCGACATATTTAGGTAAAACGACCCTTAACAATCAAAAACTTAATTTATTTGCAGGAACTTTAAATTAAAATCATTCTTCTAAACTAAAAGCAGTTCAGTTTTAAATTTAAAAAATAAAAAAAACAACAGCTATTAGTGATTTAGCTTAAGCAATATTATATATAATTTTTCTTGTCTTTCGTTTTAAATTTCTGTCATGCAATTTATGTAAAATGATAAGCCAATTTTTTTGAGCAGCAAATTTTTGTAATTGATCATTAGCTCATCTGCGGACTGGAATTTGCTTATTGTTAGTGATAAGAATGTTGACAAAATGAACTGTTGTTTTATTTGCAATTCTAATTGATGATAATAAGCGTTACATCTGGAGCCTTGAAAAATTATGGTACTATTTTTAATACTCATTTTCAATTTGATTATGTAATTTGAAAATATCGGTTTGATATTTTTCAGTTCATTCTGTACCAGATTTAACATGTTTATAATCTTGCTTTAATGCGTTATTTAAATAAATACGTACATCACCTAATGTACAAGTCAAAGATGTTGATAAAATATCTATCACCATTAATGTAGCTCCTAAGTTCAGAAAACTTGCTGCTCTTGAGAACAAAATTAATCTCAAACTCCTAAAGCACTGGTTATTAAATATTAATAACACAAATTTTAATTTGTAATAAGGAATAATTCTTGATTCTCTTTCATTACTGATATGATCATATAAAAATTCAGTTTTAAACTTAAAAAAAAAAATAAAAAACAACAGCTGTTGGTGAATTCTTTTAAGCGATATAATTTTTCTTGTTTTTTGTTTGCGCCTGTGCATATATTTAGTTCCAAGTTCTTTGTAGGTGGTACCTAGAACAAAAAAAATATAATTCACAAAGAATCGCAATTTCATATAAAATTAAACAATTTTTAAAATATACTGATCTAAATTAAGCTGAAGTTGCAGTAGTAATGGTTACATTATGCCTCAACTGTAATTACCACCAGTCTGTTTAACCAAAATATATAGCAGCCTATTTTCATATTTTATGCTATTCAAAATCCTGAAGTAAAACAAATTTAAATTCAATTATTTGTAGTTTTTAATTAATAAAATATCCATTTCCAATTAAATAATTAATTATAAACTTACTATAGGATTCTACTATAACCTTCAAAACAAATCAAAATATTCCAAGCAAGTAATATACATTTATCGAGGTATTTATTTTATTTATTATCTACAACAACAGATTAACCTCGCCAGTGAATCGCGTTATCGTGTAAAAACCGAGGTAAAAACACTTTTCCATTTTCCAAAACTTTTTCTTATTCAATTACTCGCAAAATTATAAGCTCGGCGCTCACGCACGAATTATCATCAATCAGCCGTTCCAGACGTAAGCAAGCTTCTTCTCTCTCGCGTCGCGTCTCTTTCCTTTTATATACTGGCAATGCTGCCAATTTAATTTTTTTATTTTTTTTATTTATAAACGTTTGGATTATACCTATTAAAATTTTAAAAACATTTTTTTTTATTTTTTAGTTTTGTAATATATGCACATTTTAAAAAACTTATAACCGGTTTGAGTAAACACAACCTAAATGCATGGAACATGTTTACTTCCAGCTGAGGATTAGGTATAATATAAATATTACTCAACATTACAATTTTCTAATTTTATAATTTGTAATTATCACCTTACTAACTGTTAAGATTCTAAACCCAAACTATTTTGATTCCCAAAACCTGAATTATTCTAAGTCCCTTAACCAATATTATTCCAAGTCCCTAAATCGATATTATTTTAAGTCCATAAATCTGTATTATCTTAAGTCCTTAAGCTCAGATTTTTCAAAGTCTCCTAATTATTATAAGTTTCATTTGACCCACATATTTGACCACCCCCCTTAAATAGGACAAATTTGACCACCCCCCTTAAATAGGACATATTTGACCACCCCCCTTAAATAGGACAAATTTGACCACCCCCCTTAAATAGGACAAATTTGACCACCCCCCTTAAATAGGACATATTTGACCACCCCCCTTAAATAGGACAAATTTGACCACCCCCCTTAAATAGGACATATTTGACCACCCCCCTTAAATAGGACATATTTGACCACCCCCCTTAAATAGGACAAATTTGACCCCCCCCCCCTTAATTTTCAAGTTCTGAAGTACCCCCTCCCTATAAACATGTTCCATGTTAAAAACAAATGAGATACTGAATAAAATTAATATAAAGAAACTGAAAGACAGAATAAAGTTTGATATCTTTACAGAACAGCAAAAAATAATATTAACAGAATATTAATGATATTAATATTTTAAAAACAATTTACAAAATCCAATCTTTTTTTAGTCTTTTATAATAAACCTATCACCAATTGCAGATAATTTAGAATATTAAGATAATTAAGAATATTACAAAATCGGTTATATACTAATTTATCTTGATGACATGGTGGTTTTTCAACATTGAAGACTGTAGCATTTGTTGATACAGTTTAAACCTTGGTTTGAACTGGTTTTTTTGCAGGCATTATTTCTGAAAATATATCAACACTATTTGCCTTTCTTTTACTAGTTCCTTGAACTATTGTTTAAATATTTTGTTGACGATGAGGCAGATTTTCTTTACTTTTTTGAGCATTTTGATCCCCTTGAGCAAATGCTTTGTTTTGGATCTTTGACGTGCTGCCAGCAACTTCAAGTTAATCGTCAAAAGAAATTTGTGTATCATAAGCATTCATAGCAGCTTCATATACTACATATTGATCTATGTCATTAGTTTCTCAAGGAACTTCATTTTCATCCATCACCATAGTGCAATAAACAGTTTTTACTTCCTCGCTGTCATTTAAATGAGACAATGTTGTTACTGTAAACCATAATCGGTCTGCCAAAAACGACTGCAATTTAGTTGGACGATGGTCAGGATCTATCTCAACAGCTTTATGAAACCTTCTTAATGTATCTTTAAGAGTAGTCCATCTACTTTCAACATATGCGGCTGCATAAATAATATCAGATAGTTATTATTCAATTTCATTTTTAATATTTTTGAAAATAATGACACATAATTGTAAACATACCATCAACTTCAATTCTTAAATCAGAAAAAATATCATTTGCTATTTCTTTAGTCTGTCAACATTTTTTTTCAAATTTTTGTTTCTCACTTGCTCATCATTTTCATTAATTCCATATTCTATGAGCCTAACACCATCGATGAAGATAGCATCAATTTTTCTGGCCACTATAACAGGGACACCCAATGTTTTTGACATAATTGTTGTTTTACTCTGTATTAAGAAAAATGTAAAATAGTTCAATAGGTACGATGTTTTCAAGATCTAACTTGTTTAAGTGTTGAAATTTTTCATTGGCCCCTGAGTGCGTGTTGCTTATTTCCAGGAAATATACGAATATATACATAGTAGTTCAAAAAGACAAGTTACTTTTTTTAGGTTAATGCACGCGTCATATTAATATGAAGATGAGAGTGACCATCATGATATTATTGTTTTATCCCCACCATTTTAGTATCGACTACATTTTCTCGCTGATCATCGCGTTGTACAAGTAGTGCACCAAAAGTCGTTGTAGCAACACATACTGCAATTATTTAATAAAATCATTTTCTGCAAAAATTTAATACAATATTTTTATACAGTTATGGAAAAACAAATTTTTAATGATTTTGCATATAACACAAATATTAGCATACTTATACAACATACTTATACAAGACACTTATACAACAAACTTATACAACTTACTTATACAACTTATACAAGATCGAACACCGGAGGTAGATCTACGATCCAATGTATCAAGTTGATACGATTATTCGGGACGAAAATATGATACAAAAAACTTTTTAGAGATGCAAAAGGATTTATTAGAGACTTATAATATAGACTTTAAAGGTAATTATAGTATTTTAAGTATCAAGGGCATAAAGGTTTCGGCACTAGCGTGAGCACTAGCACGAGTGCTTGGCGAAGCCGGGCACGAGTGATAAGTGTTCACGCTCGTTCCTAAAGTATTTCGCCCATGATGCTTACACTATTTTTTGCCCACCTAGGCGTAGAACTAGTTCAGAAAATTAAACACGAGTTTTACGCCCGGGAGGGCAAAAAAATATTAAAAAAAAAAAATATGTATACCATACATACCTATTTTTTTTCTGTATTATACCTATATTTTTTTATTTACTTTTCTAAATCTTTTTAATCAAGGATATGCTACAATTTTGGAAGGAAATTAGCCAAAATTATAAAAAAGATTATGTAATCGAAGGCTCCTCGCTGTCTTGTTATTCAGATAAGCTGTAGTTCTTAAGGAATTATATCCCAGCAAATGAAAGAAAAGAATACCTCCAAGAGAAGCTAAAGCAGATATTGGAAAAATTTAAAGGGCATGTCAATGAAGCTGAATCCTGTAATAATAAAGCTAATGAAATAATTAATCAATTGGAATTGTTATAATAATAAAAAAACAGTTAAAAAAAAAAGAATAATTAATATTTTTATATTTTTTTATAATTTTTTTACGGCTGTAGTATATAAATTACTTAAAAATTGTTTGTATTCTTTTTTTCATTATGCATGAATTACTTTTATTATTAAAATGCATAATATATTTTTTTTGTATCGTTCATGTATAATGTATATTATCTTATGAGATGATTTGATACTTTGTAATTATGTAAAATGTTTAACAATTTTAATGTGATGATTTACAAATCATTTAAATGTTCCACTTTATTATGTATTTAATCGTATTAAAACATAACTTTTGCATACAATATGCATAACTTTATTATAGATTACATTACAAAATAAAAAATTTGTTGACAGGTGTAATTGGTATATATTACCAAATTTTTAATTTTTGAATAAAAATAAATAATATAAAAATAAAATACTTTTTTTCTTGTATTTCAACAAAATAAAAAAATAAATTAAATACTTACAGTAATTTAAAAGTAATATAAAAATTATTTATTTTTGTCAAGAAGTAAATTAATTAGCTTTTTACTCTCTAATTTTGAATTTACATTATCTTTTATTTATATTATCTATTATTTATATTATCTTTATTAAAAGATAATTTATAAATTCAAAATTATAATGTCATTTAAAATTTAGGCGGGATGTAAAATAGTAGTCTTTTATCCTCTGAGTGGTGGGGGATTAAGTTATAGGGATAAAGTTATCCCCTCATGACTGTAAGATTAGGTCATTTGTTTACCTATTTAAATACCGACAGTTAGAGTCCCTTTTTTAATTTTTTGTCATTAATCTATTAATTTGGATACTTATTAAGAATGGATACTTTGGAAAAAATAGAAGAACAATTTTTGACAGTTTTGAATTTATATCTTTTTTATTAAATAAATTTAGGGTTAATTTTTTCAGTAAATAAGGAACCAGTAAATTTTTTTCCGTAACTATTTTATTATAGTGATAATTTCGGTAGTCTCATTACTACCCTCTTCGGACTAAAATACAAAAATTAAAATATTTTAATAAAAAATAACAAATTTTTTTAACAAAAAACTTTTGTCAATTTTTTAGCTTATTATATTAAAAATATAAATGTAAATAACATGTAGATATTTTGCAAATGTCAATTCTTAATCTGCCTGTATTTTTTATTAAATTGTAATAATATGAATGAAAATTTAATGTAATAATTCATAAAAAATACAGGCAGATTAAGAATTGACATATGTAAAATATCTACATGTTATTTACATTTATATTTTTAATATAATAAGGTAAAAAATTGACAAAAGTTTTTTGTTAAAAAAATTTGTTATTTTTTATTAAAATATTTTAATTTTTGTATTTTAGTCTGAAGAGGGTAGTAATGAGACTACCGAAATTATCACTATAATAAAATAGTTATAGAAAAAAATTTACTTGTTCCTTATTGACTAAAAAATTAACCCTAAATTTATTTAATAAAAATTTTTAAAGGAACAAAATAATAGTTTAAAATTTATCTCTTTTTTATCTGATTATAAGCAGAATTTTTTTAAGAACAAAAGAGAAATTTAGAAGATGAAGATCAAAGCTTAATATGACTGAAAAGATGAGGAAGAAAGTTAGAGCGTACAAAAATTTGTTAAAATATTTCTACCTCCATAATCAGAGTTTTACATGATGACAATTGATCAATATGATTATTTGCATGAAATGGTTAAGCCGTACTTGGAAAAATCTTGCATACAAGGAAGAAATCCACTGTGCTCTGAACTTAAACTAGCAGCAACTTTACAGTAAATATATACAGATTCATTGAATTAATATTTATATTTTTGAAAAACATTTATAATGCTTAATATTAATATTACTTTCATAAAATATTTTTTTTCATAGTTTTTTAGCTCATGGTAGTTCAGTTAAAGACTGCGCTTGGTTATACAGGATAGGAGTAAGTACCATGTACAACTTATCCCAGAAGTTGCTGAAGCAATCATAAAAGGTCTGTCTGAGAAATACCTACCATTTCCAAACGCTAAGCAGTGGAAAACAATCTCCAATAACATGTATTCTCAGTGGCAAATGCCTAGTCTAGGTGCTGTAGATGGGCGTCATTTTAAAATAAAAGCTCCACCTCATAGTGGAAGCCTCTTCCATAATTACAAAAAGAACTTCAGTATTGTTTTCATGGGAGCTTGTGTTGCTTTTTATCGCTTCACTTATGTAAAAGTTGGTGATTATGGTAATAAAAAATTTTGTTAATATAAAATTTAATTTTAAAACATTTTTTCCTTTTTTACATTTATTCAAATAATCTTATTACTACAGGTCATTTAAATGATGCTGGTGTTTTCAATAATTCAGAATGAGAACTTGCTCTTGAGTTTAAATTAGTTGATTTACCAGAATTAAATTTTTTACCGAGAATTGAAACTAAACTTCCATATTTTTTTGTCAGAGACAGTGGTTTTGGATTGAAACCTCATCTAATGACACTTTTTGCTTTATCGTATAGTATGTCTGTAGCTAAAAAAGTTTTTAATTACTGCCTTTCTAGAGCTCGTAGGATTATAGAGTGTGCCTTTGGCATTTTAGTCAAAAAATGGAGAATTTTAGAGTATCCTCTAAATTTCAAACTTGATACTACTGAAAATATTGCTCTAGCCTTAACTTGTATCCATAATTTTTTAAGAATTGTGAGTTGTAATTAGATGGTAAATCTTCATCACCTGATTCATATTTTCTCAACAAAAGATTTTTTTTATAATTGCAGTAATCTTTTAAAAGTCTTTCCCAAAACAATTTTTCATCCTGACCTATAAATACATATATTAAAAATAATGAAAAATATTTGTTTAATATTATTTAATTATTTTAAATGGCCTACTTGATACATTTGCCATTAATTTATTATTTAAAGTAGTAGCTATTTTTTCATCTGGCTACGCGCTCTGAAGAGTACAAGGAACCCAAGCATAGGCTGGCAAAAGCCATCCATCTCAGCAAGGCGCGTTGTCTTCGGTCGCTAAGAGATGATATCAACAGCGATCCGTGGGGCCTGGGATATAAGGTTGTCATGGGCAAACTTAAGTCCGGGTTTGACAATACGATGGATGAAGCAGCAACCAAAAGAATAGAGGACGCTCTTTTTTCGGATCATCCAAACGAACAACACCCGGTTTCAGATGTCCCGAGGGAGCAAGTTCCGCTATTTAACGAGGCGGAGATGCTTCAGGCAATTAGGTCAATGAAAAATGGGAAAGCGCCAGGACCAGACGGAATACCCGCGGAAGCTCTTAAGGCGGCTGCAAAGGTGATCCCTGGTCTCCTCCTTGGCATATTTATTGCGTGCTTCGTTGCAGGCGCCTTTCCAAGGGACTGGAAAGTGGCCCGCCTGGCTCTGATAAGCAAGAGAAAAGTTGAATCAGGATCTCCATCAACTTCCAAGACCATAGTGTATGTTAAATACCATTGGCAAGGTGATAGAGAGCATGGCCAGAGGAAGCTAATTGCAGCAGGCAATTAGCGAAGCAGGTGACCTTAGCGACGATCAACACGGTTTTCGTGAGGGGCGCTCCACGATCGTTGCCGTCGAGCAGGTCGTGAAGGTTGTTATGAGGGCCAGACAAGTACGGCCGGATATTAAACCGGACGTCCTGCTTGTCACGTTGGATGTGAAAAACGCATTCAACTCGGCTAAATGGGACGATATGTTGCACTCCCTCGAGTAGGTATTCAGAGTTCCAGATTATCTGAGAAATATACTCAAAGACTACCTCTGAGACCGATACCTGCACTGGGACACGCTCGATGGCACAAGAGGTAAAGTATTAAGCGCAGACATAGCGCAGGGTTCATTTCTGGGCTTTGATCTGTGGAATGCCTTCTATGACGGCTTGCTAAAGATTGAGCTACCGGATGGATGCTCCATGATCGGATACGCAGATGATGTTGCTCTAACCATAACAGCTTGAGAGACAGAGGACCAGCAGAATACCTTGGATGAAGCCATGCGCCTTATCAATGGCTGGATGTCGGATCACGGACATCCTTTTCACCTTTTTTGGTGTCCTCACTTGGCTGAGGGGCGACCGACCTTTGATGAATGGAGGCCAGAAGGAGTGGTCCCAGAAATGCTGCGCAGTATCGTGAACTGGTACAGTGTGGCAGAGTACGTACGGCCGACACTGATTAGAAAAAAGGAGGAAGGTTTCCCCTCGTAGGAAACTCTCCTCCTTTATTGACAGGGTATGGCGAAGAAATGCCTTGGCTGCCTTTTTTGCCGGACCGAAGTAATACCTAAACAGGGAGTCCCGGTCCAGATTCTATAATATTGTCATAAATGCAGGAGGGTGGGGAGTTTAGTGGGTATTGCAATTCTTCTTCAGTTATACTAAATATCTGGGCAACCATAAATTTGAGGTTGAGTCCCACATAACCATACAGTACGCGGTGTATGGCATGCGTAAAAGAAATCTCCTCGTCCTACGAAAAAGGCCCCTTCTAGAAGGGGCCCAAAAAAAAGCTATTTTTTCATAATACTGATTTTTGGTATAGACATTCATATAACCAGGAAGCTCCATTATGTATAATACTGGATATTTAATGAGTTCTTTAACTACATATTCTTCAATATTCATTATTCACAACTTATTTACTGAATATATTCTATTCTTTGATATCAATTTTTTTTAATTAATTTATTTGGAGCAAACAAATTTTTTTCTATTTATAATTAACCCATGTGAACTCAACATAGTTTACATATCAATAAACAAATGACTGGTGGGGGGTTCATAAAGTTATCCCCCATGAAAATTTTTTAAGAGAAATGAATAATAAAAAAATAAAATACTTCTTTTTCTTATATATTTCAACAAGATAAAAAAAGAAATTATTAATTTAAAAATCATATAAAAGTTAAAATTTCTTTTTCATAAAAGAAGTTCTCTTTAATTTTATATGTAAGGAAGTAATTTAATTAGCTTTTCCTTCTCTCTTTAAAAATGTATATTATTTTTATAAAATAATTTAATTTATAAATTTAAAATTAAAATGGGTTTTAAATGTAAGGCGGGATATAAAATAGTAGTCTTTTATCCTCTTCTACAGAAGTAAATGACTGGCGGGGGGTTCATAAAGTTATCCCCCATGAAGGTAGGATTAGCTCATTTGTTTACTTTATTACTAAAACACAGACAGCTATTTTTATTTTTTATGGTTATAAGGGCCTATTTTTTAAGTGGCTTTATTTTCTTTAAGTGATAAAACTCATGAACTTTTTCTATCATTCGTTCATTTTTTACAAAGACTGGTATTTGATTCTTCTGGAAATGTAGCAAAGAGATCTTTACGAGCTAGTGAAAAGCTTCTCAGAGCCTCATTGAAATGGGTCGTGGTGGCTCAACTTATTATCCCGGAAATGTAAAATACTTGGTCTCCAATAAGTAAATGAAAAGTTGAAATTATAAATATGATAGACAATGATAATGATAGGTAATTTATTGATTTAAGGTTACCCAAATGCCATTAAAGTTATTATAATTAATATGCTTTCAATTACAGAATACGTATCCAAGCTGTTAAGTTTTTAGGAGTTGTTTCGATTCAAACTTATTCTGTTTCTGATTCGCAAAAAAAAGCTGATGATTTTTCTTTGGAAGATGTTCCGTTAACACTAAGAATGGCTAGGAAAAGAAGATTAGAAGAAGAAGCAAATCACGTGATGGACCTTTTGACCAAATTCTGTGGTTCACCTAATGACAGTAGCTTCAATGTAATGACATGTATAGGATCTTTATCGCTTATAGCAAAAATGATACCACAATTTATCTCTGCTGTTATTAAAGGTATGCAAAGATTAAAGAGTGATTTACCTCCTACGTTGTCAGTTTTACAAATAACAAACTTATAAAAGCATCTGAAATTTACGTTGCTTGGACTTTTAAAACATCCAGCTAGTTTTGAATATGCGCAAACACTAACAAGTTTACTTACAACTCTTGGGGCCAAACAGCAAGAAACAATAAAAGCATATCCTAAGCCAGAAGATATTCAAAAATTAAAAAAGCGTTAGCAAGAAAGTGTAGCTGCAGCAGCTGTTGCTGCTAAAAAAGCAAAAATGGACGTTCCAGTAATTGCTGATGAATTAGAACCAGCTCCATTGCCATTCGCTCCTCCTGCAGCACCAGAATAAATGGAAGTAACTGAAAATTTAATAGCAGAAAGATTAACTGTTAAAATGGATATAGAATTATTAATGGAAAGTGGGTAATTATTTGGCTTATTTTTTCCAACTTTGTTTTTTGTTAAAAAATGTTTGCATTTATTTTTCTCAGGCCTGGGTTTCACATATTCTGACTGCTGTTTTTCAAAGAGAGTATCAACCCACTGCTTCAACTTATATCACAAAATAGAGGTAAGTTATCGGAAAGCTATTTGCATCCCAAGTAAGAGAATCTAAATCTAAAAAAATGAAATTAAGAAACTAAAATTTCTTTAAATTTCTTAATAGTTCAGTATGGAGATTAATATTTTTCTCTTTATGCATATAAAAATGTATAGGAGTACACTGGTAAAAAGAAATTAAATTGAATTCGGGTAATGATTAAACTTTATATTTTTGATATTACACACATCATGGTTGTTTCAAAGAAGAAGTTTGTTGATAATTCCACAAGCTTATCAAATAAAAAAGTTTCTGTGACAAATTGGAGGATAAGAAAACGAATAACCAAAATCGAACAAAATTCTTGCTGATGCTCTAATGTTTTGTGAGTTTTTACTTTCAATTTATAATTTTTCATTACTTTTTGTTACATTTATTTGTAAATGACATGAAATTTGTGTGATTATAACTGTAGTATTTTATCATGTTTGCAAAAGTGATAAAGACTTGTGCTATAATTTTGAGATTATGCATTGACTTAGTTCCTTTTATTTTACATGAATGTGTTGACATTTTATTAATTCTTTTTATTCTTATTTAATTAACATAATTAATTTAAAAAAAAAAAATACAAAATTTTATAGTCAAAAATACAAAATTTTGTAGTTTCAGAAACAAGCTTTCGTCTGTATTCCGAATACATTCTCACCAGTTTTGTCCATGAAGCTTTGACTTCAACACCTAAAAGATTGGCACACAAAATTTTAATTAATCAATTATTTTAATTTTCATGCTATTAACAAATTATTACTTACTTGTTATTTCTCTAGCACATGTTATACTCAAGGCAGCTGCAATTTTTAGCTACTTTCCTTGTACTCTTTCTTATTCATCTGGTAAAATTCTGGATATTTTATCACTTCATTTATAACAAGCTCTCCAAAAATCATTTTTAACACAAAATAATTTAATAACAATATTAATTTTTTATTAATATTAATATTTAATTTTTTATAAAACACTTTAAACAAATAAACACACGTGCACTTAAAATACTACGTGTATCAAATGAAAACTAAAAGCTGTTGACAGCATTGCAAAATTTTTCACGTATATTGTATATTGTATATTGATCTACCGACTTTTACGCATACATGAGGATAGTCCACATGCATCCCACAGGAGGCTTACGCCTGTGCATGGGCGGTGTGTGTTGTGTCAGTGTAAGTGTCTGTGTCGTGTCTGTGTGTCAGTGTTATGTGTGTGCGTTGTCAATCTATGGCCTCAGAGAATTCACACAATTTCTCCTGTCCGCATGCCAGCTTATAGTGCACATGGTCGCACCCGGACTGCGTTATCTACATAATGCCTATATATATCTATAGACATTATGCGGATGCCTCAGTCCGAACCAGCGCAATCTATACTGTTTTTTTTTTTTTTTTTTTTTACATATTTTTCAGTGGTCACCCATCCGATTCAGCAGCGCTGTAAACATTGGTTAACTTTCAAGAGCGACAATCTGAGAATATGCCAGTAGGCTATGACGCCGGATTCACGTTCGCGGTTTACGTTTGTGATTCCGGAGGTTTGTGGAACCAGCCTTACCAGAAAAATAGGGTTACGGAATTTTCTGTTTATCGTTAATAATATGAAAAACCTAACTAGGTTACCAACAAATTATTAGGGCTTCGAATCTCTTTAACGCTGATATTTCATAGTAATTAACGAAATTAAAAAAAACTAATTTTTTGAGTGTAGCGAACAAATATATCAAAAGAAATTAAAATAATGGGGGTATGTAGTGCAGAATATATTTTAAATATTGCCGCGTTATAAAGGTAAAACAGGAAAAGCCCGCGGCTTGCAGCGCTCACATGAAGCATCCTTCCCCAGCGCACATTGATCGTCACTGTCGTTTTAGACTACAGAGTATTAAGAGTAAATTTTTTTAATAATAGCTGCAAAAATAGTTTTCTTTTTAATAATAATTGATATAATTAGCTTATACATAGCTACTAGTCTTTCTTAGTTTTTTATATAACTAAAACAAGTTTAATTTAAGTTTTGTTAATACAAATTTAATAGTAATTATATTACAAAGTCGTATATGAGTCATTCTGGATACCGTGTCATGGCCTTACCAGGTCAGGTCTCCCGATCGGGCTGTTTTTCACTACTTTTTTATGTATACAAAATATGTTTCCTGTGAAATTTTCAGCCCTCTAGGCGCTCAGGAACCCGAGTTATACCCAAAAAAAGCTTTTTAGATTTCTTCGGTTTTTTCAAAAAAAAAATTTTTTTTTTTTTTTTCAATTTTTAAAATCGACTAGATGATTAATAAAATAGTACCCAGACATGAAAATTTGTAAAATTTTTCGCTGAATTCGAATTTAGAGGTCAATTTTTTAAATTTTGGCTAAAACTGCTTTTTTCGGCTTAGAGCGGAAGATTTTGAGCTGCCCAAATTCAACAACTTTTATAAGGCTCAAATCTGGATAGAATTCGTCTAAATACTATATAATTTGATGTGTAAATGTTGCTGGATAATATTGGCTTTTTTACATGAAATTTTAATGTTAAAATCACATTTTTTATGCGCCGACTTCATATCTTCTGGGGTATAGACCCCTATAGGAAATGAGATAAATTGTGCGGTTCATGGTCTGACTTTTGTAAGATGCATATTACAACTAGATGCTTTAAAAGAGGTATGAAATCCTTTTGTAACGTGGTTACAAATACAAAAAAATTAAAATATTTAAAATAAAACTACTGTGCCGCCAAAATATTTTTATATGTATATTAATAACAATTTTTGAGGCTCCATCTACAAAAGCCACAAAAGGGGCACAACCGCAAGCGCAATTGTGGAGCAATGCGCAGAAACCAATTGCCTTCTACACAACTCGTGAGACACCAAATCTTCTTCTGCGCATTGTGTCACCATTTTGCTTGCCGTTGAGCTTCCTTTTGCAGCTTTTGTAGATGGGGCCTAAATAATATACATAGATTTATTAAAATTACGACGCACGCACATACTTACAAAAATGGACCAGGCCGAAAAGAGAAGATAGAGAAGTAAAGCGGAAGAAAAACCGCGAGTGCAAGGAGAGTTCATTCGGCGATTGAATATAAATTGTATAGGTCACGATTCGATTTTTAAAAATATCGTGGCAAGCCATTTCTGATAGTGTTTATATTAAAATTATTTAAATATATATAATTTTGAATTTTTTTTTTGAAATAGTATGTTTTAGTGAAATTAATTTAAGATCATAAGAATAAAGTGAAATACTAACGATTTAAAAAAATATTGATTATTAATATAGAATAAAGTGACCGGCATCTCGCGTGTGAACATTATGTATGAACCACGAGGTGTCAAGTTTAATTATTTAGAAAAAGAATCATCAATTAAATTAAATTTATTGCGACAGAAATTTTGATAATGAAGTATTTAATATTAAGATGGCTGAAGAAGAAACAATTATTAATATACAGGAAGATAATGACGAAGGTAAGTTTTTAACTCCAAAATTGTAACTTCAAGTGTGTGTATCGCGATAAAAAAAAATCAATATAATATACAGTGATTTAAAAAGACATTTAATTAATTATATAGAAAAAAGGACATTCTTAGTTTATATTTATTTATATTATAATATTTTTTAATAAAGCTTAATATGTTGAGTAATAATTAAAAATAAAATAGTTATTTTATTTAATAAATTATAATAGCATCTCTCCCTTATTCTCAGAAAATTCCCTCCACCTTGACAAATATATTAATCTCTTTTCCGCATAGAACGTTGAATAGGCAAATCCTGCGCTTGAGTTTATTGACTGCGTATATCGATTTTCCGTAATTTTTAGACTTCAATAATGTGTCTACTTCCGTAAGGGCGGAAATATCCATATAATACTTTGGAAAAACGCCCTGTATGTATTCATTATGCGTCATCTAAAGTTTAATAGGTCACATCAGCATATTTTTATTTTAATAACATTTATAATAAAAATTTAAGAAATCAATTAAAGTACTGAATTAAAAACTTTTTATTTGTAGGTAAAGTTACGCCAACTCTTGAACTCAGTGTATCTTATGCATCAGTATTATGTATATTATTAATAAGTTTTGAAAGATACTACGCAATTTGTCATCCATTTAAATTGAAGTAAGAGTTAGTTTAAATTATCATATTTGCTTTAAGAAAATAAGTAATTAACTATATATTGAATTTCGGAAAATAAATACGCAAATTTTTTTTTTAAATTCTTTAAAAATAATTTAATATTATTATAATTCAAATAAATTATGCATAATATTCTATAGAATAATTACGAATTACCTTTTCATGTCGTTGTCAATCTGTTACAGTTTTCAGAATCCCAAAAATCAAGTAAATTAATCCTTTATTCAAAATTTCAGAAATATTTATTTATAATAAAAATTAACGTTAATTTAAGTTTTTTAATATAATATTTAAGTCAAGGTTGATTATATCTCATATTGTTGGTTTTTGAGAAGGGATATTTAAACATTGATTAAAGATATTACCTTAAAATTTTTTAGTTCCTCAATGAGAAACCATTATGATGGTAATAATAAAAGGTAACGCTTACATGTAATTTTATCAGAAAATTTACACGTACCGCTTAACCAACAACTTGATAGCTATGGCTTTATACAGATGCGGGTGCAACTACGTAAAAAACCCCATGCGGGAGCAGAATCGGTGCCTGACACCAAAAAAACACCATGCGAGAGCAGCGCCCCCGTTTTTAATAACTACTACTATACAATAAACCTTAGACCTACGTAACGAAAAAAAGTGGTTTATAATAAAAAACTGACACGCCAAGCATTACACTAACATAACCTAATAAACAAGTCTACACTAAAGAAATGACACGTGAAGCATTACACTAAAATCATCTAAAGAAGGGGTCTATAATAAAGAAATGACACGTCAAGCCTTACACTAAAATAGCCTAACGAAGTAGTCTATAATAAAAAGGATACGTCAAGAATTATACTAACATAACCTATAAAAGTGGTCTATAATAAAGAAATTACAAGTCAAGCATTACACTAACGTAACCTAAAAAAGAAGTCTACTGTAAAAAAACAATAAGTCAAGCCTTACACTAAAATAACCTAAGGAAGTAAACTGTAATAAAAACCAAAACGTTAATCCTTACACTAACGTGACCCAAGGAAGTAGACTATAATAAAAAATGACACGTAAAGCCTTACACTCGCGTTACTTAAGGAAGTGGTCTATAAAAAAGAAATGAAACATCAAGCCTTACACTAGCATAACCTAAGGAAGTGATCATTAATTATTGAGCTGGTCTTGCATGATATCTTGCACATATAACGAAATATCTCAAAATACACCTAATAAAGCTTTTACCATTTAAAATCCAAAAGCGTTGTAATATATTGTTGATTCTTGATCTAGATGTAATGATTTGAAATGGGCATGGTGAACTAGCAGTTTTGAAAACATTGTATTTTTTGCAATAATAAAAGGATGTTTTTCATTATAAGATAAAAGAGATTTTCCAACACTCTAATTTAACCCTATTCATCCATGAAAGGTTTAAATAACATTAAAAGTGAAGAATTTAGAATATGTTTATAAATATGTTTAGAATATATTTATTTTTAAAAGTGTGTCCAAGTTAAAAAATTTACAGAACATAAAAGGTACATCTAAAGTAATAGAAACAGTAATAATCGCTCTTTTAATTTTTTTTCATTTCTTCGTTAGCTTCTTCTTTTTTAATAAGCCAATGATTGTTCTAACCTGATCTCTTCTACCAGAATAAAAAATTTTTCAATTCTGAAGACAAATTACAACGAGTTGCTATATATGCATTATTATTTTTAGTAGGAATTATTAGTGCTACTTTTGTTTTTGATACAAGTAATGATGATTCCCATTTTTGACCTTTCACAGAAACTACATAGATAGCATCTGTATCAGCTCTTACTGAGACATCTGAGAAACAATGATATTCCAAAGATGAATTATCAGTACTTTATATCCATCTAGGAATCAAAATTTGAGACAAAGAAGGTATAGCCTTTCGGAATACACACCACTGGTTTGATATTTTCAGGTAATTCATCATCTCAACCTAAGTTTAAAGACCAAAGATCTTCAATTAGAATTTAAGCTACAATGACAACTGGTTAAAACCAACCTAGAGGATCGCATTGCTTGAGTATTTCAGATAAATTAAGCATTTGTTTTGCTTTTATATCATTTAATTTTAGAGGAAAATCTTAGTTTAAATTAAATATATCTAAAGAAAGCGATCAGACCATACGTAAAGTGCTTACGCTATCGGAGTTTTTTATATATAACTCATTTGAGTTTTCAGCTAATTCTTTACAAATTGAAGACCATTTTAACAATGGAAAGCCTTCTAAAGCTAATAATGAAATTAATTCTTGTATAATTTTTTGAGCTTCTTCTATTGAATCTGCTCCTTTGAAAATATCATCAACGTAAATCCTGTATTTAAAATAAATTGTTGCTATAGTATATAAACATGGAACATGTTCATTAGATGGGGTATTTTAAAAAGTCTGGCACGGCAGGAGGGGGGGTAAAAAAGTGATGCTTTTAGGGGGAAGGACTTTAAAAAATTAACATTTTAAGGCGGGTTTTAATGGACTTAGAATATTTTCGATTTAGGAAATTACAGGCATGTTGATTTTTCGATTTTCCATTTTTTTTTTATTTCTTTATTCTATTGAAAAACTATCTAAGAATACATAAAAAAAATGGCAGAATAAAATTCCAACGCATTCAGGAGATATAAAAGTTTTCGTAAGGGTATTCACATACGTATTTATACTAAAAAAAACTTTAAACGCGTTTTTTTCTAAACGACTTTTGTAGAATCGACTTGCACTCTCGTTCAAAAAGTATACATCCCATTTATCTAATTTTTTTTTTATCTTGTTTAATAACTATACACGCAGGTTGTGAACTGACAAAATCAAATAAAAAAAATATTGTTGGGTCATTTATTTAACTTACAAGGTCCAATTTTGTGCCAAAAAAAACGACTTTTTTTTTCATTTTGCTGGCATTTTTTTATTTCTCAACAAAATTTTTCTTTCGTAGCCGCAAAAAAGTACCTCGACTTTGGTGCGCTATATCTCCATATTGATACATGCAAAAAAAAAAAATTAAAAAAAGTTAATATAAGGATTGTATTATTATGTAAAAAAAATTTTTTTTTCGATAACTAATAAAATAAAAAAAATACACGCTTTTTAAGTTTCTTTAAGAATTATTTAAAACTTTACTATACTTTAGGAATTAATATCTCATTTCGTAGTGGTTTAAGGTAATTGAAATAAAGATAGCGACCAAAATTACTTACTAGGTCAGCATTACTTACTTGTCAGCCTTAATATACAGTATTTATTACTGAAAAATCCAAGTATCAGTTGGGTATTAATAGGTTAATAAAGCTATTAAATTGATGCTAATTGGTTTAAACATTTATTATGCTTAGATTAGTTATTATCGAACGTTCTCATTATTTTAAAATCTTGTTTTGCTTAAAAATTATTTAGGAATCAAAACTACGGCTAAAACTCTGTTCTTAAAATTGGTAAAATAAATAACTAAAAATGTAAATATTGGAGTCTTAATCGTTTTAGAAACAGTTCGAGACATTTTTTCGAATCTGTTTTATGAATTTTTTAACAACAAATCTATTTGCAAATTTTTGGTTAAGGCACATTTCTAGTTTTAAGGGGTAAAAAACAGTAAATTTCAAACATTTTTTTCTCAGTCATTATATTAGTTATACAATTTTTTTTTTTACTTAGTATTCGTAAATGTAAAAATCTTTTTTTTTTTTTTAATGCAGATTTTTTGTATAGATGTCGTCGAAGTAGAGGCCTCGTAGATGAGGCCATTTACGGTAACCAGGATAGCTCTAGTTCAGGTCATATGAAGCAAAAAATTTAAACGTTGTTATTGTAAGAATAAGATTCTCTAGTGCGGTAATTAAAAATTTTTCAAAAATTACAAAATTTTATAAGATTATAAAAAATTTAAGAGAATTTCACAATATAATACACGAAATTGAAGTTCAAAAATTAATTTAGAAATTAAATAATGCAAACTACATGAAACTTTTAATTACCGCACTGCGTAATGTCTAAATTAAAAGCAGTAAAAAATTTTTTTGCCAATTTGTTGATTACTTTTTACGTGAAAGTGGTTACCGTTTTCAAAAATATAGTTTTGAGAAAAACGCAAAAAACAAAATTTGAAAGCGAAGGATGATAGCGTTTGCGGTACAATAAAATCCAAATATCGGTTTAAGATATTTGTTTAAATTTTTTTTTTAGGTTCCCAAGATGTTATTAAACAAAAATATTAAAAAAAAAGAAAGTCAATTTTTTGATCACCAATAACTAGAAATGTGCCTTAAGATCCCTCTTTCAATTTACCGTGCCGCTAAAAACCCGCTAAAGAGTCTTCGTTTCTTCATAAATGATCAATAAGCATGCAAGTCTTGATAAGATCTGCTCTACATTACTTTTATAAATTTATTTTTTCTTATTTTGTATAAAGAATTTATGTTTATATATTTTTTCAGCTACTTTTTTCATAATTTTAATTCAAAAATTATTTCCTGTATTATTTGGATACTACCTTTCTTTAGTTCATTGTAAGTATTGACAAATATATATTATTAAAACTTACTAACATGAAGTTATATTTATTTAATACTTAAGGGTAGTTAGCTAGTTAGCTAAGTACAAGTATATATAATAAAGTATAAAAAAATATTTACAAAAAATTACGCATTGAAAAAGTTTTGATCCTGGAACTAAACCTACCTTCTTTTTCTTTTGGGGGGGGGCTCCTTCAGAGAGTTGGCCTTTTTCGTAGGATGAGGAGAATGCTGTTTACGCATGCCATACAGCGCGTAATGTATGGTTACGTGGGACTAAACCTCAAATTCGAGGTAATACCCACTAAAATCCCCACCCTCCTGCATTTATGACAATATCATAGAATGCGGATCGGGACTTCCTGTTTAGGTATTACTTTGGTCCGGAAAAAAAATGCAGCCTAGGCATTTTTCCACCATCCTCTGCCAATAAAGGAGGAGAGTTTCATTTGAGTGGAAACCATCCTCCTTTTCTTTAACCAGTGCCGCCCGTACGTAGTCTGCCACACTGTACCCGTTTGCGGTACTGCGCAGCATTTCCTGGACGACTCCTTCCGGACTCAATTCGTCGAAGGCCTTCCGGCCTCCATTCGTCGAGATGTTTGTCATGAGCGCCGAGAGGAACTTTGTCACATATCCAGCCTTTTCACAAGCCTGCTAGAATTGTTTATTGTAGGTCAACTTGTTATCCAAGAATTAAAACTACCTGCGGATAAGTTTTTTGATATCCTAAAAACGAATCTGAAGTCAGAATTTACCCTTTACCTTCAGATTTCGCACCAGTTACCCCAATTGCCATCTCAACCAATCAAGAAGGCAATATAAAAATTTTACTTTTTCAAAAATTTAAAAATATTTTCACACAAAAAAAAAAGTTTAGAAAAATCAGAATCAGATTCAGAAGATCTGATAGAAGAAAAAGCAATTTCTAATAATGGAATTGAAAATATTGTGATACCAATAATAGAAAATTTTGAAAACTGGATATCGTGCCCTTGGACTGATGAATAAATCATAAAAAAAAGAAAAATATTTTAACGTTAAAAATTTATTTACTTTTAAGGTATGTATTTAATATATAAATTTAATGCATAAGAGTTTGTCTTTAAAAAATTTAATTTTGTTAATAAATCCATAAACTTAAAGTATTCTAAGTTCTTGTTCTTATCAGGCCCTGATTCACACTTCGATCTATTCTAAACCTCTAAATTGAGGATATTCTAAGTCCATTTAAGCCATTTAAGTTAGAATTCACTCATAACTCTTAGACTTTGCCCTAGCTCCCCCACGTTTTATTTAAACTGCTCTAGAGGGTTAGTATTTTATTTTCTGCAAAATTTAAATATAAAAGCACCTGAATTACGTATTTTAATGTTCTAAAAATGAATTTGTAGTCAAAATTTACGTACCACCCTTAGTTTTTGATCTAGATACCCCAGCCACCCTCTAAACTGGCCTATAAATATATATATTATTTGCTATATAAGTTAAAAAAATTTATAACCGGTTTGTGTATTTACACAACCAACGAGTATGGAACATGTTTACTCATAATTGTAATAAATCCAAAAATCGAAATTACAATAAATCCTGAAATATATACTATCCTAAGTCCATAATTATCCTAAATAATTATCCTAAATAAAACCCGAATCTATAAAAACGATTTCTTTAATTTTATTTTAATTTCCCACCAATAAAATGGTTATTTAGGGGCCTGGCAAGTTAAGCAGTTTCTGAAGACAATAAATTGTTATTATATAAGCTTATTATATTTAAAGTACAACCTGTGAGCCCAATGTGAAAAAGCTGTATAAGAAAAATTATCTGTTTACTGTAAACTTTTGCTGAAATAAAAATTTGCTTAGCTTAGGCCACATAATTTTATCTCGCAACATTTATGGCCCGAAACATAATATATTCATTAGGAATTTATACTTTTGCTTAAATTAAATTTTAACTTAGCTTAGGCCATAAAATTTCATCTCACAACATTTATGGCCCAAAAGTAATATTATAACTTGTGATTAGGAAACAACAAGACTTAACTTAGTATTAATTATACTTTAATATATTAAAGTTTTAAATATATTGTTAATTTAATCAATATCATCAGTATTTTGAAATATGCTTTTACTTAAATTTAAATTTTACTTAGCTTAGGCCATAAAATTTTATCTCACAACATTCATGGCCCAGAAGTTATAATATATTTATTAGGAATTTATGCTTTTGGTTAAATAAATTTTGACTTAGCTGAGGCCATAAAATTTCATCTCACAACATTCATGGCCCAAAATTTATCAAAGGTATCAAACAACGAAAAATTTGAAGAAAAAAAAAATCTGAAATTTTTCCATATACCCCTTTTGGTTTTTGGCAAAATAAAAATTCTCAATAAAATCCTGCCTGTCCACCCATTTCAATAGCACTTTTTTTATTATACAGTAAGTAAAAAGTAAAAAGTTCTTCATTTGTTAATGTAACAAAATTGTATATACACAGTTTATAGCAGTCTTTTACATATATATATGAAGTAAACATAAAGTAAATATATCAATTAATAACAAATGTATAATAAATTATTTATAAATAAATCTTTAGGTCTTTTATAGAATTAGTAACATTATAAAATGAATTTAAAAATTTGTAAATAGATCCTTAAGATAAGACAATAATAGTACGAGAATTACATGTAATATATAGTTAAGGTGAAGTGCGTTAGGATATTGTATGTAATAATTTGTTATGGATCTAAGATGAACAGATGTTTACGAAGGGCAGCCTTGAAAGAGTTTAAGCTGGGCAAGTGTCTGATATTAGAAGGTATAGAGTTCCAAAAGAGTGCCCCCTGCAACTGAAAGGATGTAGACCCGCAATCCTTGATTGCAGGTAGAGACAGCTCTTTATTACGCGAAGCACTCCTGGCATTATCTTTAGGCAGATGTTTAATAAAGAGATTTGTTAAGTAAGGAGGCTGTTGTAAACGTAAAATTTTATAGATAATTATTCCAGTAAAATATAGCCTGCGCGAATCAATGCAAAGCCAGTTGAGTTTTTTTCTGTACGGAGTAATATGCTTATCCCTTCTAACACCAAATATGTACCTTAGTCCAGAATTACTTAAGCGTTGGAGTCTAGATTTCAGTGTCATGCTCACATCCAGATAGACTGTATTACAGTAATCTAGGTGTGGGGTAATGAGTGCCTGTACAAGTTTTATTTGTAAGTCTTCAGTGGTGCAATGTCTTATGAACCGGAGGGAGTATAGAATCCTATTTACTTTGTTTTCAATCGATTTTATATGAAAAGTCTAAGATAGTTTGCTATCTAAAATTACACCTAGGCTTTTGGCTTTGTCAGAGAATGGTATTTTCGTGTCTTCATCTAGATCAATTTTAAGATTCAACGCATTAAGGCGTTCAACAAAAGTTGGTGTACTAAAATAAATAGCCATAGTCTTTTTGTGATTAAGGCGCAGTGAAACGCTATTAGCCCAGATTGATACCTTATTAGCAATTAGTTTGAGAGTTGCGATTGCTGCACTTACACCTATTCTATCTTTACAGTATACACATAATAGTATCAAAAATAACAATAAAATAAAAATATTCTTGAAATATTTACCAAATTTTCTGTTAGATTTAGTTTAATTAATCTACACATAAATAATCTATAATTATAGTAATTTTTTGTTAGTTAAAATTATTTGTGTGTGCTTCAAAAAGAATTCAAAAATTATAAATAAAAAAGAAACAGGAAATATTTTTGTTAAGTTTTATTCGTGGTTTTATTTTTTTCAGAGGAACCTGACTTTTAATATTGAAATTTTAGGGGTTTTTTTGGCTATTGACTCTAATTATTCTGCTCTGGTTAGCTTCTTTTGAAAACATTGAATATTAAAAATAACTAGTCTTCAGATAACTCGTATAAGACTTTATAATCAGTATAAATAATTCTGAAAAAGATATATGGCGATATTATTTCTTTATAGGTTTTAATGAATTAATAGAAGTACAGAAAAGCAACATTAAATCTAAATGTTTCAGTTCTTGTTTTGCTTCTGAAATATTTTTTTTTATGTTAATAATTATAGATAAACGAGTCAAGATGTTACTTTTAGATTAAAAGTTTCTGTATCAAATTGGGATCCTGTAATACTGATAGTTTATTTTTCCTAGTTCTATTTACTTATTAAAACTAAAAGATATAAACTTTATGATTCATACTATTCAGTTTTCTAATTTTAAACAGTAATATTCAATCTAAAAGTAACATCTAGTCTCTGTTATTGATAATAACTACACTCCTAATAATTTTTCAACGCAGCGTTGAAAGTATATTATTCGTAGGTTGAGTATGAAAGATACAGTGACGTGTTCCCTGCACAACAGCAACGAGGCGTCGAGAAGTATTGCACAGAGAGAGCGTCGACGCACGTTTCAAAGTGTTGTTTGAAGGCATAGTGTCGACGAGACAACGAAATTAATTTCGAATTTGTTCGTACAAATAGTGAATTTTATTTGAACATATTCATTCACTTTTTTTGTTAAAAAAATTTCAATATTTACAGATTTAAAAAAAAATAAATTCGAATCTGCTAACTAAATTTTTGAAAAAATGGACAAAAAACTGACTAACATTCGAGAAATATGCCGAATTTCTTGGATTATAAAAGAAATTACATTCTAAATATATTTTGAGGATTTAGAGTACGTAGAATCCGGATCTGCTATCTAAATTTTTAAATTCTAATTTTTGGCCAAGAAATTGGACCAAAACCGGCTAATTTTCGAGAAAATATTCCGAATCTCCTGCATTACAGAATATATTACATTCTGTGTATATTTTGGGGTTTTCGAGTAAGCAGAATATGAATCTGCTATCTAAATTTTTCAATTCTAAGTTTTGATCCAAAAATGGACAAAAAGCTGGCCAATTTTCGTGGGAAAGTATGGCAAATATCCTAGATTATAGAAGAAATTACATCCTCTCAGTATTGTGTCACAATCCCACAGCAACACTAACATAAACTAAGAAATAAGCATATAAAAAAATAACGTTAAGTCAAGCACTAGCATAACCTAAAGAAGTAGGCTAAAATAAAAAAACGACACGTTAAGCCTTACACTAGCATAACCTAAGGAAGTAGGCTAAAATAAAAAAACGACACGTCAAGCCTTATTTTAAAATAACCTAAGGAAGTAGGCTAAAATAAAAAAATCAAAACGTCAAGCCTTACACTAAAATAACCTAAGGAAGTAGGTTAAAATAAAAAAAAGACACGTCAAGCCTTACACTAGCGTAATCTAAGGAAGTAGGCTAAAATAAAAAAACGACACGTCAAGCCTTACACTAGCGTAACCTAAGGAAGTAGGCTAAAATAAAAAAACGACACGTCAAGCCTTACACTAAAATAACCTACGGAAATAGGCTAAAATAAAAAAATCAAAACGTCAAGCCTTACACTAAAATAACCTAAGGAAGTAGGCTAAAATAAAAAAACGACACGTCAAGCCTTACACTAGCGTAATCTAAGGAAGTAGGCTAAAATAAAAAAACGAAACGTCAAGCCTTATACTAAAATTACCTAAGGATGTAGGCTAAAATAAAAAAACGACACGTCAAGCCTTACACTAGCGTAGCCTAAGGAAGTAGGCTAAAATAAAAAAACGACACGTCAAGCCTTACACTAGCGTAACCTAAGGAAGTAGGCTAAAATAAAAAAATCAAAACGTCAAGCCTTACACTAAAATAACCTAAGGAAATAGGTTAAAATAAAAAAAAGACACGTCAAGCCTTACACTAGCGTAATCTAAGGAAGTAGGCTAAAATAAAAAAACGACACGTCAAGCCTTACACTAGCGTAACCTAAGGAAGTAGGCTAAAATAAAAAAACGACACGTCAAGCCTTACACTAAAATAACCTACGGAAATAGGCTAAAATAAAAAAATCAAAACGTCAAGCCTTACACTAAAATAACCTAAGGAAGTAGGCTAAAATAAAAAAACGACACGTCAAGCCTTACACTAGCGTAATCTAAGGAAGTAGGCTAAAATAAAAAAACGACACGTCAAGCCTTATACTAAAATTACCTAAGGATGTAGGCTAAAATAAAAAAACGACACGTCAAGCCTTACACTAGCGTAACCTAAGGAAGTAGGCTAAAATAAAAAAACGACACGTCAAGCCTTACACTAGCGTAACCTAAGGAAGTACGCTAAAATAAAAAAACGACACGTCAAGCCTTACACTAGCGTAACCTAAGGAAGTAGGCTATAATAAAAAAACGACACGTCAAGCCTTACACTAAAATAACCTACGGAAATAGGCTAAAATAAAAAAATCAAAACGTCAAGCCTTACACTAAAATAACCTAAGGAAGTAGGCTAAAATAAAAAAACGACACGTCAAGCCTTACACTAGCGTAATCTAAGGAAGTAGGCTAAAATAAAAAAACGACACGTCAAGCCTTATACTAAAATTACCTAAGGATGTAGGCTAAAATAAAAAAACGACACGTCAAGCCTTACACTAGCGTAACCTAAGGAAGTAGGCTAAAATAAAAAAACGACACGTCAAGCCTTACACTAGCGTAACCTAAGGAAGTAGGCTAAAATAAAAAAAACAAAACGTCAAGCCTTACACTAGCGTAACCTAAGGAAGTAGGCTAAAATAAAAAAACGACACGTCAAGCCTTACACTAAAATAACCTACGGAAATAGGCTAAAATAAAAAAATCAAAACGTCAAGCCTTACACTAAAATTACCTAAGGAAGTAGGCTAAAATAAAAAAACGACACGTCAAGCCTTATACTAAAATAACCTAAGGATGTAGGCTAAAATAAAAAAACGACACGTCAAGCCTTACACTAGCGTAACCTAAGAAAGTAGGCTAAAATAAAGAAACGACACGTCAAGCTTTACACTAAAATAACCTACGAAAATAGGCTAATATAAAAAAATCAAAACGTCAAGCCTTACACTAAAATAACCTAAGGAAGTAGGCTATAATAAAAAAACGACACGTTAAGCCTTACACTAGCATAACCTAAGGAAGTAGGCTAAAATAAAAAAACGACACGTCAAGCCTTATTTTAAAATAACCTAAGGAAGTAGGCTAAAATAAAAAAATCAAAACGTCAAGCCTTACACTAAAATAACCTAAGGAAGTAGGTTAAAATAAAAAAAAGACACGTCAAGCCTTACACTAGCGTAATCTAAGGAAGTAGGCTAAAATAAAAAAACGACACGTCAAGCCTTACACTAGCGTAACCTAAGGAAGTAGGCTAAAATAAAAAAACGACACGTCAAGCCTTACACTAGCGTAATCTAAGGAAGTAGGCTAAAATAAAAAAACGACACGTCAAGCCTTACACTAGCGTAACCTAAGGAAGTAGGCTAAAATAAAAAAACGACACGTCAAGCCTTACACTAGCGTAATCTAAGGAAGTAGGCTAAAATAAAAAAACGAAACGTCAAGCCTTATACTAAAATTACCTAAGGATGTAGGCTAAAATAAAAAAACGACACGTCAAGCCTTACACTAGCGTAACCTAAGGAAGTAGGCTAAAATAAAAAAACGACACGTCAAGCCTTACACTAGCGTAACCTAAGGAAGTAGGCTAAAATAAAAAAAACAAAACGTCAAGCCTTACACTAGCGTAACCTAAGGAAGTAGGCTAAAATAAAATAAACAAAACGTCAAGCCTTACACTAGCGTAACCTAAGGAAGTAGGCTAAAATAAAAAAACGACACGTCAAGCCTTACACTAAAATAACCTACGGAAATAGGCTAAAATAAAAAAACGACACGTTAAGCCTTACACTAGCATAACCTAAGGAAGTAGGCTAAAATAAAAAAACGACACGTCAAGCCTTATTTTAAAATAACCTAAGGAAGTAGGCTAAAATAAAAAAATCAAAACGTCAAGCCTTACACTAAAATAACCTAAGGAAGTAGGTTAAAATAAAAAAAAGACACGTCAAGCCTTACACTAGCGTAATCTAAGGAAGTAGGCTAAAATAAAAAAACGACACGTCAAGCCTTACACTAGCGTAACCTAAGGAAGTAGGCTAAAATAAAAAAACGACACGTCAAGCCTTACACTAAAATAACCTACGGAAATAGGCTAAAATAAAAAAATCAAAACGTCAAGCCTTACACTAGCGTAACCTAAGGAAGTAGGCTAAAATAAAAAAACAAAACGTCAAGCCTTACACTAGCGTAATCTAAGGAAGTAGGCTAAAATAAAAAAACGAAACGTCAAGCCTTATACTAAAATTACCTAAGGATGTAGGCTAAAATAAAAAAACGACACGTCAAGCCTTACACTAGCGTAACCTAAGGAAGTAGGCTAAAATAAAAAAACGACACGTCAAGCCTTACACTAGCGTAACCTAAGGAAGTAGGCTAAAATAAAAAAAACAAAACGTCAAGCCTTACACTAGCGTAACCTAAGGAAGTAGGCTAAAATAAAATAAACATAACGTCAAGCCTTACACTAGCGTAACCTAAGGAAGTAGGCTAAAATAAAAAAACGACACGTCAAGCCTTACACTAAAATAACCTACGGAAATAGGCTAAAATAAAAAAACGACACGTTAAGCCTTACACTAGCGTAACCTAAGGAAGTAGGCTAAAATAAAAAAACGACACGTCAAGCCTTACACTAGCGTAACCTAAGGAAGTAGGCTAAAATAAAAAAACGACACGTCAAGCCTTACACTAAAATAACCTACGGAAATAGGCTAAAATAAAAAAATCAAAAAGTCAAGCCTTACACTAAAATTACCTAAGGAAGTAGGCTAAAATAAAAAAACGACACGTCAAGCCTTATACTAAAATAACCTAAGGATGTAGGCTAAAATAAAAAAACGACACGTCAAGCCTTACACTAGCGTAACCTAAGGAAGTAGGCTAAAATAAAGAAACGACACGTCAAGCTTTACACTAAAATAACCTACGAAAATAGGCTAATATAAAAAAATCAAAACGTCAAGCCTTACACTAAAATAACCTAAGGAAGTAGGCTATAATAAAAAAACGACACGTCAAGCCTTACACTAGCGTAACCTAAGGAAGTAGGCTAAAATAAAAAAAACGACACGTCAAGCTTTACACTAAAATAACCTAAGGAAGTAGGCTAAAATAAAAAAACGACACGTTAAGCCTTACACTAACATAACCTGAGCTATATATTACTAGCTAATTGGTCTCGCAATGCTCGGCTTAACCAAATAAAAAATCTTGTGCATTAATTTTTTTATATTTTAATCATATGTGTTTAGTTATAATAAAGTTAATCATACGTGATTAAAAAGCAATTAATTTTTATTTAAAAATGAATGAGAACAGAATTTATTTTATACATCTAAATTTATTAATAAAAAAATTTTATAATACATATTAAGAAAAAGTTACATGATTATTATTTATTAATAATTATAATAAATGTGGTATATTTTATAACATTAATAAATATTAATAATAAATAATAATTGAAAATAGAATATAGTATTATGCAGATTTTTTAACAAAATTTGCATTTTTTTTCATACTATAGACTGTTATTTACTCTGACATATCTAATGATTTAATCACTCAGTTGCAAAGGCTTTCCAATTCCTATATTTGGAATAAGCAGACATGAAAACATTTCCCCGTATAGGAGAAAACTGGGATGGATGACTAACATGGCACGTACTGACTACTTTGCATCTTGAGTTATGTAAAGACTCGTAAGAATGAAGGAACCTCCGTTCCTCTTACCTCTATTCACACCTTATAGGTCTGACAAACCCACCCGTGGCCCACAAATAGACCTGGACCCCGCAACTGTTATCACCGACTGGGGAATTATTCTTATTCCAAGTCAAATGCTCAAAGTTCTGGAACAAAATTCCCCCCTGTCTACGGGAATTGCCTTCTTACTCACGCTTTTATTATTTTTTTTTTTGTTAAATGAAGGATCCTTTTTCGTAGGACGAGGAGAATGCTTTTACGCATGCCATACACCACGTATTATATGGTTATGTGGGTCTCAATCTCAAATTTATGGTTGCCCAGATACTCAGTATAACTGAGGAGGAATTACAATACCGAATAAACTCCCCACCCTCCTGCATTTATGACAATATCATAGAATCCGGACCAGGACTCACTGTTTAGGTATTACTTCGGTCCGGAAAAAATGCAGCCAAGGCATTTCTTCGCCATACCCTGTCAATAAAGGAGGAGAGTTTCCTATTCCTCGTATACGAGAGAAAACCTTCCTCCTTTTTTCTAATCAGTGTCGCCCGTACGTACTCTGCCACACTGTGCCAGTTCAGGGTACTGCGCAGCATTTCCGGGACGACTCCTTCTGGCCTCAATACATCAAAGGGCGGTCGCCCCTAAAAAAGTTGTGCTCAGCGGTATCCGGCTCGCCCGGGCAATGCAAGCATTCCGGAGATGCCACCTTGCGCCACTTGAAAGGCATATCGCGGAAATAACTGTGACCAGTTAGTAACTGTGTGAGGTAATCAGTCTACCTCCCCATGATCGCGGTTCATCCAGCTTTCCAAGTAGATGATAATGCGGTTGTCCAACGTCCCCTCGGGTCACCATTCCACCTATACTGCCAACATTCCATTGTGCGGGAGCGAGCGCGAACGAAAGCTACGTAGCGCTCTTCTTCCTCACGGTTATAGATCACCTGCCTTTCCAAGGCAAGCAGATCGACAGGATCACCTGAGCCACTACCTGGATCGCTGGTTCTGATACAGTGTTGTACGAGCAAGCGATTCGAAGTGCCCCCTGCCTCTGTACTGCCTTTCAGTACAGTTTCTTGCAGTAATTTTTTATGCGCACGTTGTCCGCCCACACCTCTGCACCGTAGAGCAAAATGTAGTTGACTGTCTTCATCAACAGCCTCCTCTTCCCTGATCTGGGACCGCCGATGTTCGTCATCAGCCACGAGAGGGACTTTGTCACCCGGCCAGCCTTTTCACAGGCCTGCTGGAATTGTCTATTGTAGGTCAAATTGTAATCCAAGATGACCCCCAAATATTTAATTGATGGTTTGGTCTGGATCATAAGGGGATTACCTCCGTCATCAAAGTTGACGCCGAATATGGTTTCAACCATTCGCTGGGTCAGAAGGAGAATCTCCGTTTTCGGAACTGCCATCTGAGTCTGACATACTGCTATTGATAAGGTGCATGGCCTCATCCAAGGTATTTCTTTGTCTCTTGAGCTGTAATGGTTAGAGCAACATCATCTGCGTATCCAATCATGGAACATCCATCTGGAAGCTCAATCTTTAGCAAGCTGTCGTAGAAGGAATTCCACAGATGAGGGCCCAGAACTGAACCCTGCGCTATGCCTGCGTTTATTACTTTACCACTTGTGCCATCGAGCGTGTCCCAGCGCAGGTATCGGTCCCGGAGGTAGTCTCTGAGTATATTTCTCAGATAATCTGGAACTCTGAATACCTGCTCGAGGGACACTTAGCCGAGTTGAATGCGTTTTTCACATCCAACGTGACAAGCAGGACGACCGATTTAATATCCGGCGCTTATATTCTTATTCTTGTTATTCTTATTCTTGTTATATGATATTCTTGCAAAATACAGCGATGTGCAACATAATAATAATAATAATAATAATAATAATAATAATAATAATAATAATAATAATAATAATAAGGATATTCACTCGGCCAGGTGGGATGACATGATCCGGTCCCTCGAGTACGATTTCCGGATACCCAGGTATCTGGGTAACGTACTAAGGGATTACCTGCGGGACCGGAGACTGCTCTACGACACGCTCGATGGAAGGCGTGAAAGGGTTTTGAGTGCAGGCATCGCGCAAGGTTCGGTTCTCGGACCGGACCTGTGGAATGCCTTTTACGATGGCTTGCTGCGCGTCCACCTCCCGGAAGGAGTTTCCCTGATCGGGTACGCCGACGACGTGGCCCTAACCATAACTGGCAGGGACATGGAAGAGACCCAGGAGAGGTTAAATCTAGTCATGAGACGGATGGGCGATGACGGGCTCCAGCTTGCGATCCCAAAAACGGAGATCGTACTGCTGACTCGTCGAAGGGTTCCCACCGACTTCGATGTAATTATCGACGACGGCGGAAACCCTCACACGATCCGAACCAGAACATCGGTGAAATACCTGGGAGTTCAGCTTGATAACAAGCTGACCTTCTGGGAGCAATTTCAGAGGTCGTGTGAAAAGGCAGCGTCGGTCGCATCCTCCCTGTCAAGGCTCATGGCCAACATTGGGGGGCCCAAACCAGGGAAGCGAAGGCTCCTGATGTCAGTCGTCAACTCTGTCCTGCTCTACGGATCAGAAGTCTGGGCGAAGACCACAGAAACTGCCAAGTACAGGCGAAAAATATCGTCTGTGCAGCGGCAAGTGGCCCTGAGGATCGCCTGCGCGTACCATACGGTATCGCTCGAGGCGATCCAGATTGTTGCTTCGGTGATACCCTTCGACCTGCTAGCGTTGGAGCGGAAATTCATCTACGAGAGCGTAGATGAGCGCGAAGTGGCTTCCACTCGCGCCCGCTTCAACTCTATGAAAGCATGGAATAAACGATGGAAAAAGAACCAAGAGAAGAATGCTCTATGGACGCGCAGACTGATCTCAGACCTGCAGGCATGGATGGGACGACAGCATGGGGAGGTGGATTTCTACCTTACCCAGTTCTTAACCGGACACGGGTATTTCCGTGTCATGTTGAGGCATTGGCATAAGGTGGCAACAGAGGAGTGCTTGCACTGCCCAGGCGAGAAGGATACAGTAGAGCACACATTCTTCGAATGTGTTCGCTACTCGGAGGGGCGCCCGCCCTTTCCGATTTGGAGGCCGGAGACGGTGGTCCCGGAAATGCTACGGAGTTCCGAAAACTGGAACAAAGTAGCAGAGTACGTAAGGGCCACCTTGTTGAAGAAAAAGGAGGAGGGCTTTCTATCGTAGATTGCTTTCCTGTCACTAGGCAGGGGGAAGGCAGCGGCCAGTTGCCTAGGCTGCGCGTCCCAAACTGAAGTTATACCTGAAAAGGGAGTTCCGGTTTGGGACAAACAAGCGCAGGGGGTTTAAAGTGTGTTTATCCAGTAAGAATCTGGGGCGTAGCCGGCGACCGCGTTCGTCGGTGGTCTCCCAGTTGTGCACTTTGTGCAACTGGGCGGTCATGGAAATTTGCGGGTCTCTAAGGCCCGCAAACACTCCATGGCTGATGTAAGATTCACATATTTCCCATAAAAAAAAAAAAAAAAAAAAAAAAAAAATAAGGATATTCAAAAGACGAAAAGAAAGCAAATCAAAAACAAAAAAATGTATTTCTAATGGTTCTAATGTATTAGAGCGATAATTTATGTCTTAATTCCAATGATTTCTTGTATTACAAATTTAAATATAGAAACAAAACTATACTTATCTTTTTCACTTAACTTTTCCTTCTTTCACTTTTGGTTTACCTACTTGCTGTATGAAGTTTATAGATATAAATTGCTGAATATGTGTCATAGTTATAAAATGACTTAATATATATTTATTGAATGAGGTTAATAATAATAATAATAATAATAATAATATAAAGCTTGAGAACTCCACAAAATTTTTTATCGTATTCAATAATAAAGTAATAATTGACAAAATTGTGTGGTTTACTCGCAGACTTTTTTGTTTTTATAAATTTATTTTATTTTTAAGAAGCAGAGCTTACATTTTTATTTTAATGTTATTAAAATATCAATTTTTTTATGCAAAATATTTAATATATATATTAGACTGTGTCTTATTTTTTATTTTTCGATATTTTTTGGCTCCCCTCATTTTTTTCGAATATTTTGGTCATAAAAAACCCCCAGCTCCAAGGATTTTGATTTTTGATTTTTTTAACCCGTGCCGCCAAGCACTTGAAGTTTCCCATTCAAATAACATGGGAATTTTGGGTTTTTAGCTATACAAATTTTCATAAAATCCAAAAAGCTTTTTTAAAAGCTAATTTTTACTGAAAACATACTTTTAAATGCTGTAAAGACATGCAAAAAGCCTTGTATTCATTCGAAAGGGAATTTTGGGACTAGAAACGCAAATTTACATGTTGACTCAATCTTATAAAACAGAGTTTTTTGGTAATTTTCGATAAAACGCTAAAACCTCAAAAATGAACCAAAATACTTCTGGTTAGTCTACTTTTTTTGGTGTAAATGTCACCTTTCAAATGCCGTAAACTGTGTTTTTTTATCACTGATTCTCTCAGCGCTATAGTCAATTAATCTACTGGTAATTTCCGACTAAAAATAACCAATTTTTGAATTTTTTGAAACTGCTGTCAAAAATGTAATTTTTGACGAAATTGAGCTTTATAGGTCTTAAAAATTTTCTACAAGCTTCAATTTTCCAAAAATTTTTTACTTACTGCTTTTCATTAAATTATTAACCAGAGATGATAATTTAAAGTCATAGTCCCAATTTCAGGGTTTAAAAAAAAAATCAATTTTTATCATTTACTTTGAAAAACGATATCTTAAAAACTATTTAAAGAAAAGAGACAAATAAAAAATTTTTGGAAATTTGAGGCTTGCAGAAACTTTTAAGGTCTATAAAACTAAATTTTTTGAAAATTACAATTTTGGCAGCAATTTAAACAAATTTTAAAATTGGGTCTTTCGGGTCAAAAATTACCAATAGGTTAATTTACTACGGCGGTGAGAAAATCAGTGATTAAAATACACAGTTTACGTCGTTTGAAAGGTGACATTTACACCAAAAAAACTGGACTAACCAGAAGTATTTTGGTTCATTTTTGAGGTTGTAGCGTTTTATCGAAAATTACCAAAAAACCCTGTTTTATAAGATTGAGCCAACATGTAAATTTGCGTTTCTAGCCCCAAAATTCCTTTTGGAATGAATGCAGGGCTTTTTGCATGTCTATACAACATAAAAAAGTTTGTTTTCAGTAAAAATTAGCTTTTAAAAAAGCTTTTTGGATTTTGTAAAAATTTGGATAGCTAAAAACCCAAAATTCCCATGTTATTTAAATGGGAAACTTCAAGTGCTCGGCGGCACGGGTTAAAAAAATTGAAAATCAAAATCCTTGGAGCTGGGGGTTTTTTATGACTAAAATATTCGAAAAAATGGGGGGAGCCAAAAAATATCGAAAAATAAAAATAAGACACAGTCTAATATATATAATATATGTATGTATGCATATTGTAAATTTATAAGTTAAATTTTTTCTTTTTATCTTCTTGCCAAGGCATTGAATACTTGGAGCATAATGGTTCATCGACTTTTATTTTTTTTTATCCCATTTCGTTTTGTTTTGTTTTCGAAAAGACAGCATAAGTGAAATCTTCCAAAGTGTAAGTTTTTACTGATTTCAAAAGTTCGTTTCTCGTATACTGGAAATTACCCCAACTATACGATCGACCTGTTTGTTCTTGGAAAACTTCCTTAAGACTTTTTCCAAAGTATTTTTCAAATCTTAGCTCTAAATTTGCATATAGAGTTAAACGTTGCTCATAGTTTTGTGGTACAAAATCTTTTACCCACCAACCCAACATTATAGTTTCTTTTACCTCGAATCCAATTGGGAACAATTTTAAAGTTTACAACGTATTCTGGTTTTATTAACCAATAGCTCATAATAAATTCCAATGTCTTTTGTATTGGGAAACTAAATAAATTATCTAGAGACTCCAAATTATCTTTGAAAAAGACTTGAATTGTATACTTAACATCTGGTATTATCTTGTCGTATAAGTTAATAATAATCCATATTAAATTTTGCAAAATCTTTCGTTTTTAATAAACGAAAAAAATAGTGGTATACTGCATGAAGGCCTTTTTTTCCAATGTGCTTGTCGCCTGTTTGTATTCCTTACTTTTTTTATCACACTGACAAACACCAAGAAAAAATTGAGGTTTTTTGGCCTTGTTTTTGTTTTTCTTAGCACCATTGCAATTTATAAATCTTGATTTTATAGCTTTTCCCAAATCACAAGTAATTACAGTAGCGCTAACAATTGCGCCAAATTTGATATATTTTATTTTTTTTTAACTTTATATCAAGCTCAAAAATTTCATTCTTCTTTTTTTGAATTTTTTTTACGGGTTCGACACTAGATTGGACCACTTCTAAAAATTGTGGCCACTCTTCTACTTTTGGCTTCTCAAGAGCACCCGAACTCATTATTTTTTTAACAAAAGGTGTACATTAACAGTTTGCAAAACTGAAAAAAAAATACAAAAAATTTTTTTTATTTAAACATTTTACATTGTTATTATTATTATTATTTGATATAATGCAATCTTCCGTGTTTTCAATACACTTTCATATTCCTAATTTTCTTTGAAATTTATCAAAAGTTTCGGAATATCTATAAGACTTTTTTAGTGTTCAAAAATCGAATCACAGGTGTCTTTGAAATTCAATTTTTTATTATTTTTTTTAATATTAAAGTTGCGTTGTAAAAGATGTTTTAGTAACTCTGAGCGTACTTTATATGCACCATTACGCGTTTCATCAGATAAATATATGTACTTTTATGCTCTCTTTTTCTTTTTCGACTTCCTTGTGGCTTAAAATTTTCATCACTCATACTTATATTATTTTGTCAAAGTAAACTTTTAATTTATATTTTTTGTAAACTACTGATTGAATGAAAAGCTTTTTTAAGGGGTATCTCTCATTTTTTTATCGATTTTTAAAAAATTTTCAAATCATTTTATTTCAATCATTTTATTATCAAAGTTAACAACTTTTCTGTTTATATTATTAAACTATTATTAAACATTAAGAAAAATGAAAAAAAAATTATATTTGTCGTTTTGTTCATATTATAGAGGGCGTCAAAGTATAGTCTGAAAAAAACGGTTCCCACGATTTCGCCCCTTTAGGACAGCTGAAACTAAAAAACAGAATTGTATTATGTTTTGTAGAGTATTCTCTGGAGTTGGTACCAAAATGAGGAAAAAATTTTTAAAATTGACTATTTGGTGGGCATTTAAAAAAAAAATACGATTTTTGGGCCTAAAATGGCCCGAAAATCGACCATAAAATGATTTCTGGTGCATATTAAGCTTAGTCCGAGGTACCAACTCTAGCTATAACTTTAATAAAGAAAATGCACCAAGCTTTGTGTCAATTGTTCAATAAGTTTTAGAGACATCGTTGGAACCGTTTTCAAAAAGTCATTTTGAGAAAAACGCGTTTAAAGTTTTTTTTTTAGTTTTCATTAACATATTTAAATTTTTAAGGTCTATAATCCTTGCAAATAACTAGCCATCAGTCCTTGGACCATATATAAGTCCTTAAAAATCCAAATAAGCTTGATCCTGTTTTTGCAAGGCCTGCTTTTTGCCCATACGAGTCTCTTTTTTAGCTGCTTTTCTTGATTTTTCGATAGACGAGTACGTATAGAATCGTGCTTGATAGCGTTTTTTTATTTTTTTTTTTTATTTTTTTATTTATTTATTTATATATTTTCATATTTTTATTATTATTAATATAAGTTAATGTAATAAAAATTAAATTAAAAAAAATATATATAAAAAAATATTGATATAAAATTATTAATATCTTAATATCTCAAAAACCATATTTTTTTTTGCCCAAAATTTTTAAAAAAAAAATTAAGAAATGAGAGATACGCCTTAAACTTATATAGTGACTGCATATCCAAGTTTATAAAAATAAAAAAGTACAATGAGAATTGCTATATGAGCTTATTGGTTAGTTAAATTCACTATAATGCATTTTGATTCGCTGATTTTTTTTTTTTTTAAAGCCGGTTCAAAATCAAAATCTGAAATATAGCATATACTGTATGATCCTTTTGCATAAAAAAAATAAAAATTTTTTTTTATGTTTGAAAAACGCAATATGAATAAAAAAGTCCATTGACCAGCAGGATAGATGTTAAATAAAGGATATCTTGTTGTTACATCTAAAACCATTTAAAATTTAAAGGTCCTGCGTGTGAAAAGATGCAATTAAAAAATAAAGATATGCCAAAATTATAAAATGTTCGCGAAATCTCTCCTGTAATCAAGTATACACAAAAAATATTGCATAAACTCTCTTAAGCATCTTTAGTTTTAAAAAGGTCATTATCCATTTCTTTTAACTTCATCGTAAATAATAATTTTATCAACAGTTCCCCACCTTATCGTTTCGCTTTTAAAAGAGTATCTAAAAATGACGTCATACTAGCTGTCTCAAACTTTAACTTTTAACACAAGCAAAAGGAGATGATGACATTCCTTCGAGCATAATAGTGAAAGCATTACCAACTATAGCCGATTTCATATATCTAATATACAATATGATGAAATTTGTAAAGAAAAAATGGAATTAAGCCCTTATGAAAAAATAGACAATGATTCTGGTGAAGATTCTAACGAGAGCGACGAAGACATAAAATAACTTTGTAATTGTTTGAAAATGAAAAATAAAAACTTTTTTGAATACATTTTATACTTTTATTATTTAATTTGTCATAAATTATCGTGAATCTAAAAAAAAATGAAAAAACGGTTAAATGATTTTTTTTGTTAAACGAGTGTTTATAACAAAGATTTTTTTTTTTTTTTTTTAAGTAGACGGGATCAGTTTCATATTTAAAAAATATGTAAGTGGGTATAATATTATTTGTATAAAAGGATCGTTTGAGATGGTGTCTATTTTGAGTATAGGTTAAAAGAAATACTTGTTTTATGAATATGAGAGTATTTTATAATATTTTTTTTAATCGGTATTTTATTTTTTGTTAGCAGATGTGTATTTGTTTCATCAAGTGTTGACAATAATAAAAGTAATATTTTGTAGTTACTTGAAAAGAAAAACTTTTTTTGAACACATTTTATACTTTAATTATTTAATTGTCATAAATTGTCTTTTATCCAATAAGCCAAAAAAAGAAAGTTTATAAAACGGGTGAAAGAATTTTTTGTTAAGTAGACGAGATCAGTTTCATATTTAAAAAATATGTATGTATATAAATGTTTTTAATAATAAAGGTAAAATATTATTATTTGTATAAAAGGATTGTGTCTATTGTAAGTATAGGTAAAAAAAAAATTATTTGTTTTATGCATTTGGGAGTATTTAATAATATTTTTTTTAATCAGAGTTTGAAGAGGGGTGTATTTTTGTTAAGTAAGTGTTTATAAAATAAATATATGGGTGGTTCCAGTACTTTTCGTACAGATTAGGGTGCACTCATGTCACCGATTGAGCTCAAATTTTAGAATATAGTTTGGGGTAATAAAAAAGTCCCTCAGCCAAGTTTTTAGCCTTCTAGCACCTCATGGGGCCGAAATATGGCCGTTTAAAGGTCCAAAAATAGCCTGATTTGGCCAATTTTCAAAATTACGCCATTTCTTTGAATTTACTTCACATTTAAACTTACTGGTCACATTTTAACCGCTAAAGAGTCTACATTTTGTAAAAAAATTTTTAGCTAATTCCATGGAGTCAACTTTTTTTGGCATTGATAAACGTAAAATGAATTTTATTAAAAAAGCTGATTTTCAAAATAATACCGTGGCATAAGATCAACTCAAAAATAATTCTGGTTGGTTGCAATTTTCTACTCAAGACCTTTCAAATGCGACCCTAAAATTTAAAATCGGTGGATTTTAACCGGAGATATTTTGATTTTAGTGGCGGCTGTTTTTAAAAAATGCGTTTTTTTGGCATTTTTCGCCACCTGGCATTTTTTTCTAAGTGCTTTAAAATGTCTGAAACTTTCAGGAAAATAAGTTCAATATATGTACTACAAATTTCATAAAAAATTTCTTTGCTTATTTGCCTTTAAAGCCCTTTTTTGACTCATCCAAATTCAACCTTTCCATTTTCCGAAATTTTCCATTTTCCGGCTTTTCCTGTAATCTAATGAAAATTCTGACTCGATTTTTGGATTCCTCGGGAAATTTTACTATAGACCCTCTTTTTTGATAAATTTTGAACCACTCTGTGATGCTGTATAAAAAAAAGAAAAAAGAATTTGCATAAAAATAAAAATAAAATTGAAATTGATAAAATTAAAATTTTTCTTGTTTGTACATTTTATAAATTTAAATTTATTTTTATTTTTATGCAAATTCTTTTTTCTTTTTTTTATACAGCATCACAGAGAGGTTCAAAATTATTCAAAAAAGAGCTATAGTAATTTACATGAACTAATCATTCTTTTGCACAATAAAAGTAAATAATTAAAATTTTGATATTACTGAATTCCATACTGCAATAATACAGCAAAACTTACTTAATAACACTGTAAAATATTAGATTAGACAATTTTAATTAAAATCATAAAAATAAATCTATAATATTCAAATTAAATACCAAATAATAAGAAATGAGATTGTTTTTACATGTTTTGATTTCATAAATTGTTAGTATTAGACTTTAAATTAGGTATTAGACTTTAAAATATAGAATGTATTCAATATTATAACTTACAGAATAATTTTTATGAATAATTATCCTAATAACTGATATTGAATTTTGTTGGAAATGTATAATAATGAAAGTGTAATTAAAGTTTTAGTTTATTAATTTAAGTATGTATTAAGAATCCAATTAGAAAGATAGTTTGAATCGAATCTTGGAATAAATAATAAACAGATGTACAATTAAAATCTTAAATTTTGTAATAATCGAAAGAATATATTATTAGCTTGGTCAACGCTGGTTAATTATACTTTTGGTTAATAAAATAATAAACTCAAATTATAATATTAAAATAACATAACTTAACTGACTACGAAATGTTAAAAATACTGAATTCTGTCAATTTGTCAAACAACATAATAATAGAAATAATACTTTAAAATTGCAATTTTTCAGGAGTAAAATCACTTTAAGCCCAGGAGTGTAACGATGCTCTTTACGTTTTCTTATTAATATACTATTTCTAATAATATTTAGGTTCTATGGACATCTATAGATATTAATGCGTTACTAGAATATTCTTATCTGTATAATGTATTCTAAAATAAGATAGGAAGCCGTCAAGTTAGTCTTTTGTAAGCTACCTACGGGAGCACATAACTCCGGTCTGTATGTTAAATACAGAACCGTTAATTGATAATAAATATGATATTAATATAAAATTAATGTGGTGATCATTTCTTAACCTTCTGATGGGATTTTGGACCAAACCCCGTCACAATTTTTTATTTTTTTTTATTTTTTATTTTTTATTTTTTATTTTTTTTTAATCCGTATCCGAATCGGAAATGTCCAAATTCAAATATCGCCGTGTATTTCTTAAATATGCGTCACGATCTATTCTCCTTCCAATAAACAAAGGAGATGATCTAATGATCTCAACGCTAAAGTGGAATTTTTTTTCGTATATTGTGATTTCCGGTTTACCATCCACCATGTGGGTAATTGATTTAAATTCCTTTTTAAAAAATGAACAAACATTATTTCGCAACATCCACTGACTTATACACTTGAAACAAAATTTATGCATGCAAGAACTCAAAGTCTTGCAAATTCTCCAAACAAATACCGCACTCTCCCTCCTTCCCCTTATCACTATCTTCTAAACACACCAACTCAACATTCTTATTCCCATCCTTATCGGCTTTGCCGATTAAATATGTTTTATCAAGTGATGTCAATAATAAAAGTATTATAGAGGGTGTGTGTGGAAAATTTTTGAATGAATATTTTGTTCTATAGTTATGTAAATGTTAAGTAAGTTTGTGTAAAAGAGGTTTGAGAGGGTGTCTATTTATTTAAAGGTTCAAGTTATAAAATTATGATATGGGTATTTTTAAGTTGTTTAAAAATTTTTTTTCTAATGAATATTAGAAAAGGCGAGTATTTTTTTATTTTATACGAAAAAACGTATTTACTTTTTAAGGGATGGGCATACTGAAAATTTTTTCTTACTATAGCGATGCAAATATCTTATATGAATATTTGAAAAGGGGATGCTACAACGGGCAGGGAGAGGGGTGGAGTTATCTTACGATTTCTCGGGTAAATATTTTAAATCGTATACAAATAAATTAAAAGGGTATTAGTTTTATTTTGGTAACCGAGTAAATGGCATCTCTTATGGATCTCGCGATGGTTTGTGAGAGTGAAAAACCAATGTCTTTAGGCAAAGCCAATAAGGATGGGAATAAGAATGTTGAGTTGGTGTGTTTAGAAGATAGTGATAAGGGGAAGGAGGGAGAGTGCGGTATTTGTTTGGAGAATTTGCAAGACTTTGAGTTCTTGCATGCATAAATTTTGTTTCAAGTGTATAAGTCAGTAGATGTTGCGAAATAATGTTTGTTCATTTTGTAAAAAGGAATTTAAATCAATTACCCACATGGTAATTATAAATAAAAAAATATAAAAAAACCGCAGTGAGATACGAAAGCAGGCTTATTTTAAATTCGTTCAAAACAGGTTTCAAGTAGATAGCTCAAAAACTCAGTCTAAGAGCAATTTTTGTGCATTTTGCCACACTGTGTATCGTATCGATATCGAAAACATCGAAATATCGAAAACAAATAATTATTCAATTATAAATTTTCTAAAATTTAATTTAAAATTAAAATTATGATATTATTGCTGATATTTTTTTTTTGGTTCCTAAATGACGAACCATTGTGATGTGTCAAATTATGATTTTTGATTTTTTGGCATATAAGCACGTTTGGGACCTCAAGAAGCTAGATCTAGATCTGACATCAGTGGTGCATCCAATGGGCCTTTTGGTCGCATCAGTGGTTCATAATCCTGGAGCGGATGTGAGTGGAAGCCACTTCGTTCCTCAACACTTTCGTAGATGCAGTTCCGCTCCAACGCTATCAGGTCGATAGGTATGACCGATGCTACAACTAGGAATACCATATAGTATTTGCTGGCTCTCCTCGTTGCCCATTGCCGTTGTACAATTTAGTATTTTTATAACAATTTAATTCGATTTTGAAGACTCCAGATTATTTATTTTTGAAAAGCAATCTTTCAAAGGACTACTCTTTCTTAAAAACTTCTTCGTTCAGACAGGATTGTTTGGAATATTTTATGTAACCTACTTCATAAAAGTTTAATTGTAAATATTCTATTATAATAAGACGGCTTAAAAAATTTAAAAGATTTGAATATTTTCGTTAGGTTAAATTTTGATTTTTGACAATTTGCATACATATACATTTATAGACGACCGTGGAAGCAATAAAAAAACGGTTCTTATACTAAATGTGTTTGCATATATGAGCGTGGATGTGTCCATGTATGAATGTATGGATGTAACAGGTGATAATTCCAACTATTTTTGTAGTATTAGAATTTTTTTCAAATTTTCTGTAACTTTGAATTACTGAGGCACTTTTTTATCTCAATGATTACAAGCAGAAATTTTAAGCAGATATTTAAATTAAATTAACCACGAAAAACTTTATTTTATTTATGTTTATTATACAACGTGACCAGGAAATCATGGAGTTGTGATTATAAGCCAAAGTGTAGGTAGAAAAAGCGAAAAATAAATTATGGGATTTTAATGATTTTATGCGTTCTCTCGATTGGTAAGTAAAAATTTTGGTACGGCTTACCAGTTTTTCAGAAAAAGAAAAATTTTCACCAAAAAAACGAAAAAGGTCAATTTTTTTTATTAATATTTTAAAAAATGCATAAAAAATAATATTCCATCGATTAGTTTTAATTAATATTGCATATTTTTTAAAATATCTCAAATTAAAGTTTCAAATTTTTAATTATTTTTGAAAATGGTAATATTACCTTCTGAAAGGTAAGCCGTCTAAGTTCAGACGATATATCATATAGGTTAGTAGGATTTAAAAAATAAATAAACTATAGAGCACTATAGTTTTTCTGCTACTCTAATTCTCGATAACCGCATAAGGAAAATATTTCGAGGTTATTTATTTATTTGTATTTTTTATTAATTATAATTGTATAATAGTTAATTTAATTAAATGAGCGCGTAAAGGAATATTTTTTTTTGCAAATGAAATCATGTTTTCTCATATTATTTTGTAAATTAAAAGATCCTAACCTACCAAATAATTATACAGCAACAAAAATTTTTGCAAGCAAATTTATTAAATTGCACTTAGATACCAGGAAATAAATTAACAATTTTGTACAAATATCTATTTATTTAATAAGACTATCTGCTAAGAAATTATAAATTTATTGTGAGGAATTATAAATTTATTTTTTAATTTGCGATTAACTATGGCAAAAGTTGGAAAAGAGCCAATAAACAAGCCAATCGCAGTTAAGTTTAGGTTTGAGTTTCTTTTATTAGGCACTTTTGATACCTGCTATTTATTGAAAGATTAAATAAAATAATTTTAGTACCCAAAGAAAAACGCTTTAAAAGGGGGTAGTTTCATGTTCAAGTTTCATGATCAAGCTTGCTAATCAAGTTTACGTTCATTGCGTTGCGGCTAGCTTGCAGTTGTGACCTCGATTTTATGGAGTTGGTAGAATCACCCAAAGGATATTAACTTTTGCGCGACGTAACCGATCGAGAAACTTAGATTGCTAAACTCCGATCGAGAAACTACAATCGACCAACTTCTCTGATTGCCCCGTGCATTAAGCTTGCTCTTACCTTCTAGTTAAACATTCAGGAAATCCTGTTTGCTAAGAATTCAGGAAAACCCTGATTGCTAAGCATGAAGGAAATCCTGTCAGGAAGTTCCTGATTGCTAAGCATTCAGGAAATTCATGATTGCTAATCAATAAGGAAATTTGGAATTGAATTCAGTGGTTTTTCTGTAGGCAACGAAGAAGAATAAAAGTCTTTAGTAGAAAAAATATAAACAGTAAATCCTGTTTGCCAAGCATTCAGGAAAACTCTGATTGCTAAGCATTCAGGAAATCCTGTTTGATTTGCATTCAGGAAATCCTGTTTGATTTGCATTTAGGAGAAGCCTGATTGCTAAGCATTCAGGATAACCTGTTTGCATAAGCGTTGAGGAAGTTCTTGATTGCTAAGCATTCAGGAAATCCTGATTGCTAAGCATTCAGGAAATCCTGTTTGCTAAGCATTCAGGAAATCCTGTTTAAAATCCTTATTAAATAAATAGATATTTTTACATAATTGTTAATTTATTTCCTAGTAATTTAATAAATTTGCATGCAAAAATTTTTGTTGCTGTATAATTATTTGGTAGGTTAGGATCTTTTAATTTACAAAATAATGTGAGAAAACATGATTTCATTTGCAAAAAAAATATTCCTCTACGCGCTCATTTAATTAAATAAACTATTATACAATTATAATTAATAAAAAATACAAATAAATAAATAACCTTGAAATATTTTCCTTATGCGGTTATCGAGAATTAGAGTAGCAGAAAAACTATAGTGCTCTATAGTTTATTTATTTTTTAAATCCTACTAAGCTATATGATATATCGTCTGAACTTAGAAGGCTTACCTGTCAGAAGTTAATATTACCATTTTCAAAAATGATTAAAAATTTGAAACTTTAATTTGAGATATTTTAAAAAATATGCAATATTAATTAAAACTAATCGGTGGAATATTATTTTTTATGCATTTTTTAAAATATTAATAAAAAAAATTGACCGTTTTCGTTTTTTTGGTGAAAATTTTTCTTTTTCTGGAAAACTGTTAAGCCGTACCAAAATTTTGAACTTACCAATCGGGAGAAGGCATAAAATCATTAAAATCCCATAATTTATTTTTCGCTTTTTCTACCTACACTTTGGTTTATAATCACAACTCCATGATTTCGTGGTCACGTTGTACATAGAAATATTCTGTAGACTACAAGACTAGCTAAACACTAGTATGATAAATTTTATTAGTAGAGCTTTTGAAGAATGTTGTTTGGAAACCAATTTGAAGACTTTATCTCATGTATGCAACATTTTATATGATTTGAACTTAAACGTTATTATGTAATCATATAAATAAAAATTTTTGATGAATATAAATAATTTTACTTTTTCATTTCAGGCCTTTTCTTTTTTTAGTAAGCTTTGAACATTATGAAGATAATAGAGGAAAGAAAATTTTTATTTGTGACGCAACTGTTAAATCAGTTTGGAGCGTGAGATATATAATACTTTTAATGCTTATATTTTTCTTTTTACCCTTTATTATCATTTTATGCATTTATTTTATTATATCATATCATTTAACACTGAATATTATTTTCAATGAAAGATGCCTAAGGCATCATAAACGTGCTATTAAGATGTTAATTATTGTATTTTACTTTTTTTTCGTGTCACAATTTCCATTTCGAATATTAACAGTTTGGATTATTACTACTCCATTAAAAAAAATACTAAGTCTAAGATACAATAATTATAAAAATTTATTGCTGCTTTCAAGAATAATGATGTACACAAATTCTGCCTTAAATCCCTTTTTTTATAATTTATTATCATCTAATTTACAGCACTTAGTAATTGTAAATTTTTATAATTTTATTAAACTATATAAATACAAGTATTTTTGTCTTATATTTCTCATTTCAAGCATATTTTTCTTAAAAAATATTTTAATATTATTATACTGGATTAGGGATCTGGCCATATTTTTCCCAATCTTTTTTTCCCAACGGGATTTTTTCCCAAACTATTATTTTTCCCAAAGCCTTTTTTTCCAACGTATTATTTTTCCCAAAAAAAAATAAGTTCCAAAGTAAAAATTCCCAAAGTAAAAATTTCCCAAAATAAAAATAAAAATAAAAATTTAATAATTTAAATTTATTTCAAGTTTTATTAAGTAGGGATAAGCGTGGAGATAAATTTTTTCTTAACTGTGCGCTAATAATAAGCATCACATTATTTGTTATTGGGTAATTCCATGGATAAATAATACAAAATGGAACGCGAGGTCTCAGAATTAAAATATTTTATTTTTATTTGAAAAAACTACTTAAAATTAGATGATTCACCAAATCTGAAGGTTTTTTATAGATTTTTAAGAGAGTTATGCTGTTCTAAAGTTTTTTGGTAAAATTGCTCTCCTCAGCCACCATTTTTGAAAGTTCCGTAAAAAAGCTCCGGAAAACGTTAAAAAATAAAAAAAAAAAGGTTTTTGATGTAAAATTTGATGAGGAATTTAAATTTTCAGTCAGATTTTCCCCATTCTGTGCCCATTCGCGGAAAAGTTCAAATATCTGCCCTAAATTTGACAACTTTAAATGAAAATAGCCGAAAGGCTTCCCACTGAAAAAAAAATTTTTTCTTCTGAAATTTTTCGAAAAGTTCATATATATCATAGAAACAATTTTCCTGAGGGTAATTTTTGATATAAGAGAGTAATGCTGATTTTAGTGAATTTTTCAATTTTCTCATTTTCGACTTGTTAGTTATTTTGCTAATTTCCCACTTAGTGACGTGACCAAATGAAAATCTGACAAAAAAATTGGATTCTGCAGGAAATTTTACAATATAGTAATTTTGGTAGCCTTAGAATGATACATCTCAATTTGACAAAATAAATAAAATTGATTTTAAAAATATAGAAAAAGTGAAAATCGAAAAATGTGATTTTATTGATTTTTGTGTAGTTTTTTAATCATTTATAGACATTTCGATGAAAAATAAACTCTAAACTTTAAAAAAAACTTATTTTTCATTATTAGTAAAACTAATTTTTGTTTCCCCAAAAGAAATACTTTTATTTTTAGATTTTTCATGATTTTTAGACTAAAAATGTAAAAAAATCAAGAAAATCCCATTTTAAAAATATTCATTTTTATTAAATTTTTATAATTAATTTTGATTATTTTGTCAAATTGAGATGTATCATTCTAAAGCTACCAAAATTACTATACCCTTGTAAAATTTCCTGCAGAAATCAATTTTTTTGTCATATTTTCTTTTGGTCACGTGACTAAGTGGGAAATTAGCAAAATAACTAACAAGTCAAAAATGAGAAAATTGAAAAATTCACTAAAATCAGCATTACTCTCTTATATCAAAAATTACCCTCAGGAAAATTTTTTCTATGATATATATGAACTTTTCGAAAAATTTCAAAAGAAAAAATTTTTTTTAGTGGGAAGCCTTTCGGCTATTTTCATTTAAAGTTGTCAAATTTAGGGCAGAAATTTGAATTTTTCCGCGAATAGGCACAGAATGGGGAAAATCTGACTGAAAATTCGAATTCCTCATCAAATTTTTCATCGAAAACCTTTTTTTTTTTTTTTTTAACGTTTTCCGGAGCTTTTTTACGGAACTTTCAAAAATGGTGGCTGAGGAGAGCAATTTTACCAAAAAACTTTAGAACAGCATAACTCTCTTAAAAATCTATAAAAAACCTTCAGATTTGGTGAATCATCTAATTTTAAGTAGTTTTTTCGAATAAAAATAAAATTTTTTAATTCTGAGACCTCGCGTTCCATTTTGTGCTATTTATCCATGGAATTACCCTATTGCTAACTATTATTGCTAATTATAATATTAATTATTGAGTTATTATTAGATGAAATTCCAGAGGATTTTTTATCAGTGAAATGCACCGTTATTAAATAAAAAAAAATTACATATAATATTGTTTTAAAATATAATGAGTATGTAGAGAGTAGAAAAGTGCTTGAATATGTAGAATTCATAGGTTACCATATAAAATTTTATATGATATCAAAAATTAACATTAAAGTAATTAAATAATTGTATTTGTTAAGCAGAAGGTGTAAATATAACTAATTTTGTAACGTAAATTTATTAAAATGTGTTTAAAAAAAAAATTATTTTTGGAAATTATTGGTTCATTGGGAATTTTTTTTTTGAGAAAAAATATTTTGGGAAAAAAACCTTGGGAAAAAGTCATTGGGAAAAAAAGATTGGGAAAAATGTCGCCAGACGGGATTAGGTGAAAGTCCCATAGCGATTTTTTAATGTTTCACAGATCAAATTAATTCAAATCCTGGTTTTGTGAATGTTAGATAATACTTATTAGAAAATACTCATAAATTGATCTGCCTTCCAGTCATTTAAAGATTTCGCACTAAAATTTTCTTTCCTATAAATGATTTTTGTTAAATGCTTAACCACGTTTGACCTAATGACCTGTAAATTGTCCAACACTGATGCCCATGAAGGCTTTGTATTAGGCAACTTACTTTTTCTGATTTTCATAAATAATATCAGCTCCCATATTTTTTATGCAAAAAAAATAATTTTCGCTAACGATCTACATATTTATATACAAATCCCTGAGAAAGATTATAAATTTGATATTTCTCTGTTACAAAGCGATTTAAAAAACATAGAAATCTGGTTCTCTAAAAACCATTTTTACTTAATTAAAGAAAAATCAAATTTTATCATTTTTGGCAACCAATATTAGTATTTCTACTTTAACAAAACTAGTTTCTACTTCTCGGGTTACGCCTATTACCAAATCTACCTTTTTTCTGTAAAGGCTAAGATATTTTAAAATTTTCATCAACATAAACGTTTATTTTCACTCCGTAAACGTTTAGTCAATTATTTAATTTTTTCTATTTTCAATTATAGCACTTTTCCAATAGGTATCTTTTTAGGATAGTAATATGACTAACTACAAGAATTTCATAATTACACAGTTAGATTAAATTAAATTAGATTAAGTTAAACAAAAACTATGTTTGTGAACCCAAATGTTTGAAAACCCAAAAATATCTGCATGTTTCTGACATATATATGTCACAGCCTACTTTTCTACTAGAGACCTACGTTCTCGCCTTCCCTGCGCTTTGCTTAGCTCTGTTCCTTCCATTTACTCATCCATGCCTAATATTTACCAATATCTTTCACAACAAGACGCCTTATCATCCTTTTCATCAAAATTTCTCAAAAGTTTCATAAAGACTTGAAGATCTTTTCCCGCTCATGTCTCTTCTGATTACTTCTTCTTTGCCTTATCTTTTCCTTCTCTTCATATTTTCAACCTATATTTTAAGAATTAAAAATTTATAAATTTAAAGAAATTCATAAATAAAAACAATTATACGCTATAATAAGATATGGTATGATATGATGTAGATTACAAAAATTGAACTTTTTATATAATTTTAATAAACTATTATGGTTTTGGTTTTTAAAATTTTCTCTCAAGGAAAATATATTTAATATCGCATCAGAATTGATTACAATACTGCCCTTTTTATCCTTTAAAATAAAATCTTCTTTTAAAGCGCAAAATTTTATATTAGGATGATGAAATAATCGAATGAGTTTTCGCATATTATGTTTGTCATCTATAGATTTAATTTCTATTAGACAATTTTGAAACTAACTTACACCTAGATTCGGCTGTAACTACTCTCAGTAAGTACTTTCAGGCTGCGATTGATAAGCTAGTGCCTCTGAAAACTATCAATACCAAAAAACCGAAACACCCATGGTTTGAAAATAAATTACATTTTTTGATACTAAAGCGTAAGTCCATCGAACGTCCCTATCTTAACTCTAAAAATACCTCTCTTTTAAATGATCTTTTTCAGCTCACCGAAGAAACAGAATCAATTGCAAAAAACAGAAGCAATTGAAAATAACAGAGACATATGGCGTGAAATGAGACACATAGGACTGTTACCCGACCCCTCGCAGTGATCTTCATGGCTTCTTCCCAAATGATCTCAATAAATATTATGCTGGTGTCCCAACTTCACCCGTGAAGAACATTGATGAAACTTGTGAGCTGATTAACTCAGCATCCAATTATGAGGTTACCCTGAATGATCTCATTTTGGCAGTAGCTCATTTTCAATTACAAGCTACAGTCAAACTTTTTAACGCGTCACTTACAGGAGGGGCGTTTCCTATAGCTTGGGAAAAATCATTACTAGTAGCGATTAAAAAGAACTCTATTCCATCTTTGAATTCAGATTTCTGCCCTGTTGCACTCTTGTGCTGGCAAAGGTACATAAAGCTGGCACATGACGAAATCACCAACTATATAGGACAGAACAAGTTGTTGGAACTATTACAAACTGGATTTAGACCTTACAGCAGTACATAAACAGCCCTATTAAAATTAACAGAGGACATACGGTTTTGCAAAAGTAAAAGATTAATAACATTACTGCTGAAGTTTGATTTCAGCAAGGCCTTTGATTTCATTGCACCATCTAAGTTAATAGTCAAACTAAAATCTATGGGATTTTCAAAAAGTGCCTTGCTGTGGATCAAATCTTATCTTCAAGACAGAAAATTGCATATCACTACAAAAACATCTTCCTCTGACCCCATTGGAGTTAATCTTGGCGTCCTACATGGGTCTTTACTAGGACAGTTCTTGTTCTGCCTTTATATAAATGATGTTAAAGATCATCTTGATAAAGACATTTTCTGCCTACTGTATTCATATGACTTAAAAGTTTATGCACAAGCCCCTCCTTAGAACACAAATGAGGCAATTGAGAAGCTTTCATTAGCGGCCCATAATATCAATATGTGGGCTCAAAGGTATCTTTGAGACTAAACCCAGATAAGATAAAAGCCATATATTTTGGTACCAATTATTTTGTAGACCAACTCGACCGACTTAATTTACCACGAGTTATTGTAAGCGAAGGAGTAACTGTATTGTTTGTAAAAGAAGTTAAGAGCCTTTGAGTAATCTTAGACAGCAAATTATTTTGGGAACCACATTTCACATCAGTGGGTAAAAAGATTAGTAGAGTTCTCTACACTCTCAGGTTCATTAGGCAGTGTACAACTGAGGCCCTTTGTGCAAGCTTTAGTAGCTTCTTACTTGGATAATTGTTTGGCTGTATATTTAGACTGCTCGACAAACTTAAAAGACAGAATTCAAAGGTTAAGTAACACATGTCTGAGATATATATTTGGGATTAGCAGAGACACGCACATTACTCCTTATAGGGAAAGACTAGGGTGGCTAACTTTCAATACTCGTAGGATATATTTTACATCCATTATTTTGTATAAAATTCTCTGCCTACACCAATCCAACTATTTAACCTCTATTTTAGTGAGATACATCCTAAAAGAGACTGCCAGAGGTGAGCTAAAAACACGTGATTTAATCATACCTGTGCTTGAAAAATGGAATGGTGATTTTTCATTTCAAGTGCAAGGCATAAAAAGCTGGAACTCTCTTCCTTCACAAATACGTTTCCTCCCTTCACTAAATTCTTTCAAAACAGGCCTATTTGAGTATCTGAGAACCTCTAATCATACAAATCAGATTTGTCAGAATTTAAATGTATTGATATCGCCAATAATTATTATTTACTTGTTGTTTTATAGTTTTAGCTCTACTTAGTTGTAAATTGACTGTGATGTATATTATCGTATGCAAATGATTTGGTAAAAACAAATAGTTTTACTAAAATATCTATTTAAAATATCTATTCTGTTACCGTGACACTGCTAAAATTTTTTATTAGTTTATATTTGTTATTTAATTTATATATTCTAACCAAAACTGATATATTTGTCATACTATATTTCATTTTATGTATCAAGTTTTGTATTGGAACAAATAAAATACTATTTACATTACACCCCCCCCCCCCTAAAAACGTAAATTTTTCACCACCCCCCCTCTAAAAGCGTAAATATTTCAACCTCCCCCTAAAATCGTTACTTAATAACCCCCCCTAAAAACGTCAATATATCAACCTCCCTAAAAATGTTACTTTTTACCCCCCCACCCTAAAAACATCAATATTTCACCCCCCTCCCTACCAAACTAAATTTTTTCAAATACTCAATCTAATGAACATGTTCCAGGTTAACATTTTAATGTAACGTTGCGTAAAAATTATGTATTATGTCTAGCCTGAACCTGTATTAAACATGTTTCATGCATTAAGGTTGTGTTTACACAAACCGCTTATAAGTATTAAAGTATAAAATATTAATTCAAAAAAAAAATAGTTATTAATAGTATTTTATAATAATATATTAAATATAAAATTAATAGTAAATATTAATATATATAACAAACGCGAGTTATAAAAAAAATATATTTTACAAAGATACATATTGGCTGGTTGATCTCACTATGCTCTGCCTATTTAGAAAATAATGTTTGTTCATTTATTATTTTTTAGGCACGATCATACTTTATTTTATAATATTATATTAGGAAAAACTCGATAAAATTAAAAAATAAATTATAAAAAAATTTTCAGTTTGTATTTATTTTTACCTCCTCCAGTTTAGCTAAAATTTATTGATTAATCGTCGAGTAATCAGAAAAACACTGGTTTAACATATCCAATAAATTAAAAAAAAATAATAATATGAGATGAAGTTTTTTTTAAATTGTAACTGATCTGAACGATTTCTAATGAACTCTTCTCAAAAAATACTAATTAACAGTTAAAAAATTATTTTTTATAACTTATGAATATTTTTATGTAAGCCCAAATAAAAGAAAAAATTTTTTTGATACTTATTTATCAGTGCATCATAAAAATAAATCATAAATAAAAATTTGTAATTTATGAGGGTCTGGATTCTATCAAGGTTTTATAAAGTGAAATCACTCAATAAATATGTGATCCTGCCTAAATTAAAAAAGCTATATCTTTATCATAATTCATTCTGATTTTTTTTTTTCATACAATATAAACATTGCAATATGCAAATCTTGATTTTAGTAGATACCCAAACACTGATTTTATTAAAATTTTCTGAATTTGATCCAAAAACTATTTTGGAACAAAGAAGAATTAATAATTTTAAATATTTTTATACAATGATAGTATTAGAATATTGTTATTGAATTTAGCAGAATATAAATATAAGTGTAAATGTAAATAATCTCTTTATTTTACATGTTACAAAAATCTGATATAGAATAACATAGTATAAAAAATATAAAATATAAAATAGATAAAAATTAAAAAAAAAAAAAAATTAAAAAGAAGTAAATAAGATACTGTAACATAATGACATATTGGCCCAAATGAAGGGCGCATAAGTTAAATAAAAGAATTTAGAATGATTTACGTTAAAGATATTTAACGAAATTTGATCACAAGTCTAGAAAAGGTACGAATTCGAAAGCTTGTGTAATCTGCTAATGAGCAGTTAACACTTTCTCCAATTCTAAGAATTGGTCGAGATTCCACCAGGCTTCTGGTTTTTTGGTGTTGGCCCACGTTAGGTTAAATTAGGTTAGGTTAGATTGATTATCCAATTTTTGATATTATATTTAGAGCTTTTTTTGTTGATATCTAGCATTTTTAGATTACTTGGTAATTGATTATATAATTTTATTGCTTAATAGCTGTATACTTTCTTACCAACCTTCAGCGTACACCTTGGTACTTCAATTGATTTACTTCTTGTTTAATTGTTACTTTTAATAAATTTATCTTTTAAAATTTGATAATCCTGTATGAGTGATTTTAGTAAGTAAGTTTGTTGGATATTAATAAGAATCTTTAAAGTTTTATTACTTTTATATTCTTTATTATTAATAATTATGTTTACAAAATTAATAATTGATAAACTGATAAAATATGAATTAGCAGAAAATTATAAACTACTTCATTTGAAAATGATAAAGTATTATTATTAACAACTATGTAACTAATTAATGAATCATTGATAATGTTGATATTAGTTCTGGTAAAATATTATTAGGCTTTTATAAAATACTGAATAATTATATGTCCGACTAGAAGTTCTTAGATAATTAAATAAGCCTGATTTAAAGGAGTTAATTTAAGAAATAAATTGTATTGATGAAGGCAGAGAGTTCCAGATTTTCAGTCCTTGTACTTGAAATGCATAATATTAACTCACTTCTAGTTGTCTCCATATGAACGTACTTTGTAAAAATTGCTGTCGAATAGTCTATTAAACGCTAACGATGAATTTTATTTATAACAATAAATTTTATTCAATTCTGCGTGCCAACCTCCATAAAGGGTAAAGAATAATGTCCACTAAAAGTATGTCCAGGGATCAATTTTTAAATTTTTATATTATAAATAATATCTGAATTACGCTTCGCGTGCCTACTCAGTAGAAATGAAAATAATATCATTATTTAAGCATACAAAAGAAAAAAATTTTTAATTGGTTTGAGTTACACTAGCGTAACCTAAGAAAGTAGGCTATAATATAGTAACTACACGTCAAGCCTTATACAAACATATCCTAAGGAAGTGGATTGTAATAAAAGCAACACGTCAAGCCATACACTAGCGTTACCTAAGGATGTGGTATATAATAAGAAAAGCAATGCGTTAAGCCTTACACTAGTATAACCTAATATAGTTGTATATAATAAAATAACGACACGTCAAGGCTTACACTAACATAAAATAAGAAAGTAGCCTACAAAAAAACGACACGTCAAGCTTTACACTAACATAACCTAAGGAAGTAGACTATTATAAGCAACGACCCATCAAGCCGTACACTAACATAACCTAAGGAAGTAGACTATAATAAAATAACGGCACGTCAAGCTTTACACTAACATAAACTAAGGAAGTAGGCTATTATAAAAAACGACACGTCAAGCCCTACAATAACATAACCTAAGGAAGTAGTCTATAATAAAATAACGATACGTCAAGCCCTACACTAACATAACCTAAGGAAGTAGTCTATAATAAAATAACGATACTTCAAGCCCTACACTAACATAACCTAAGGAAGTAGACTATAATAAAAAACGACACTTCAAGCCTTACACTAATATAACCTAAGGAAGAAGAATATAATAAAAATGACACGTCAAGCCTTACACTAATATAACCTAAGAAAGTAGGCCAGAATTAAATAACGACATGTCAAGCTTAACACTAACATAACCAAAGGAAATAGAATATAATAAAAAACGGCACATCAAGACTTACACTGGCGTAACCTACGGAAGTAGATTATAAAAAAAATGACGCGTCAAGCCATATACTAGCGTAACCTAGGGAAGTAGGCTATAATAAGGCAACGAAGCGTCAAGCCTTAGACTAGCGTAACCTAGAGAAGTAGGCTATAATAAAATAACAAAACGTCAAGCCTTACACTAACATAATCTAAGGAAGTAGACTATTATAAAAAATGACGCTTTAAGCCTTACACTAGCGTAACCTAAGGAATTAGGCTATAATATAGTAACTACGCTTCAAGCCTTACACCAAAATATCCTAAGGAAGTAGACTGTAATAAAAGCGACACGCAAAGCTATACACTAACATAACCTAAGGAAGTAGACTATTATAAAAAAAGACGCTTTAAGCCTTACACTAGCGTAACCTAAGGAAGAAGGCTACAATATAGTAACGACGCGTGCAACCTTACACTAACATAACCTAACGAAGAAGAATATAATAAAAATGAAACGTCAAGCCTTACACTAATATAACCTAAGTAAGTAGGCACTAATAAAGTAACGACACATCAAGCCTTACACTAATATAACCTAAGAAAGTAGACTATAATAAAACGACACATCAAATCTTCACTAGGTTACCTAAAGAAGTAGGTTATAATAAGGCAACGACACGTCTAGCTTTAGACTAGCGTAACCTAAGGAAGTAGGCTATAATAAAAAATGACGATTCAAGCCTTACAATAGCTTAAACTAAGGAAGTAGGCACTAATAAAATAATGACACATCAAGCCTTACACTAATATAACCTAAGAAAGTAGACTGTAATAAAACAACACATCTAATCTACACTAGCTTACCTAAGGAAGTAGGCTATAATAAGGCAACGACACGTCTAGCCTTACACTAGCGTTACCTAAGGATGTGGTATATTATAAGAAATGCTATATGTTAAGCTTTACACTAACATAACCTAAGGAAGTAGGCTGTAATAAAAAATGACGAGTAAAGCCTTACACCAGCTAACCTAAGGAAGTAGATTATAATATAGTAAGAACAAGTGAAGCCTTACACTAACATAACCTAAGTAAGTAGACTATTATAAACAACGACCCATCAAGCCGTACACTAACATAACCTAAGGAAGTAAACTCTAATGAAATAACGGCACTTCAAGCTTTACACTAACATAACCTAAGGAAGTAGGCTATAATAAAAAACGACATGTCAAGCCCTACACTAATATAACCTATGGAAGTAGTCTATAATAAAATAACGATACGTCAAGCCCTAGACTAAAATAACCTAAGGAAGTAGACTATAATAAAAAATAACACGTCAGGCCTTACACCAACGTAACCTAAGAAAGTAGACTATAATAAAAAGCGACATGTGAAGCCTTACTCTAGCGTTACCTAAGGATGTAATACATAATAAAAAACGTAAAACGTTAAGCTTTACACTAGTGTAACTTAAGGAAGTAGATTATAATATAGTAACGACACGTAAAGCCTTACACTAACATAACCTAAGGAAGAAGAATATAATAAAAATAAAACGTCAAGCCTTACACTAACATAATCTAAGAAAGTAGACTATTAAAAAAAATGACGCTTTAAGCCTTACACTAGCGTAACCTAAGGAAGAAGGCTACAATATAGTAACGTCGCGTGCAACCTTAAACTAACATAACCTAAGGAAGAAGAATATAATAAAAATGAAACGTCAAGCCTTACACTAATATAACCTAAGGAAGTAGGCACTAATAAAATAACGACACATCAAGCCTTACACTATTATAACCTAAGAAAGTAGACTATAATAAAACGACACATCAATTCTTCACTAGCTTACCTAAGGAAGTAGGCTATAATAATGCAACGACACGTCTAGCCTTAGACTAGCGTAACCTAAGGAAGTAGGCTATAATAAAAAATAACAAGTCAAGCCTTACACTAGCTTAAACTAAGGAAGTAGACTGTAATAAAATAACGACACGTCAAGCCTTACACTAATATAACCTAAGAAAGTAGACTATAAAAAAACGACACATCAAGCCTTACACTAGCTTACCTAAGGAAGTATAATATAGTATAAGTATATAATAAGGAAGAATATTACGGCAACGACACGTCTAGCCTTAGACTAGCGTAACCTAAGGAAGTAGGCTATAATAAAAAATAACGAGTCAAGCCTTACACTAGCTTAAACTAAGGAAGTAGACTATAATAAAATAACGGCACGTCAAGCTTTACACTAAAATAACCTAAGGAAGTAGGCTATTATAAAAAACGACATGTCAAGCCCTCCACTAACATAACCTAAGGAAGTAGTCTATAATAAAATAACGATACGTCAAGCCCTACACTAACATAACTTAAGGAAGTAGACTATAATAAAAAATGACACGTCAAGCCTTATACTAGCGTAACCTAAAGAAGTAGGCTAAAATAAAAAACGATACGTCAAGCCTTACACCACTGTAACCTAAGAAAGTAGACTATAATAAAAAGCGACATGTGAAGCCTTACTCTAGCTTTACCTAAGGATGCGATACATAATAAGAAACGTAACACGTTAAGCTTTACTCTAGTGTAACTTAAGGAAGTAGGTTATAATATAGTAACGACACGTGAAGCCTTACACTAACATAACCTAAGGAAGAAGAATATAATAAAAATGACACGTCAAGCCTTACACTAATATAACCTAAGAATGTAGGCCAGAATAAAATAACGACATGTCAAGCTTAACAGTAACATAACCAAAGAAAATAGACTATAATAAAAAACGGCACATCAAGACTTACACTGGCGTAACCTATGGAAGTAGATTATAAAAAAAATGACGCGTCAAGCCATACACTAGCGTAACCTAGGGAAGTAGGCTATAATAAGGCAACGAAGCGTCAAGCCTTAGACTAGCGTAACCTAAAGAAGTAGGCTATAATAAAATAACAAAACGTCAAGCCTTACACTAACATAATCTAAGGAAGTAGACTATTATAAAAAATGACGCTTTAAGCCTTACACTAGCGTAACCTAAGGAAGAAGGCTACAATATAGTAACGACGCGTGCAACCTTACACTAACATAACCTAAGGAAGAAGAATATAATAAAAATGAAACGTCAAGCCTTACACTAATATAACCTAAGGAAGTAGGCACTAATAAAATAACGACACATCAAGCCTTACACTATTATAACCTAAGAAAGTAGACTATAATAAAACGACACATCAAATCTTCACTAGCTTACCTAAGGAAGTAGGCTATAATAAGGCAACGACACATCTAGCCTTAGACTAGCGTGACCTAAGGAAGTAGGCTATAATAAAAAATGACGAGTCAAGCCTTACACTAGATTAAACTAAGGAAGTAGGCACTAATAAAATAACGACACATCAAGCCTTACATTAATATAACCTAAGAGAGTAGACTATAATAAAACGACACATAAAGCCTTACACTAGCTTACCTAAGAAAGTAGGCTATAATAAGGCAACGACACGTCTAGCCTTACACTAGCGTTACCTAAGGATGTGGTATATAATAAGAAATGCTATATGTTAAGCTTTACACTAACATAACCTAAGGAAGTAGACTGTAATAAAATAACGACACGTCAAGCCTTACACTAATATAACCTAAGAAAGTAGACTATAAAAAAACGACACATCAAGCCTTACACTAGCTTACCTAAGGAAGTATAATATAGTATAAGTATATAATAAGGAAGAATTTTACGGCAACTACACGTCTAGCTTTAGACTAGCGTAACCTATAATTAAATAAATAAATAAGAGAACTACCTTAAAACTTCTTTAACATCAAATGTTATAGATTAATTAACTGCATTTTTTTGCTATTGTAATATCACAAATCACACTTATTTTACTTCTTATAAATTAAAAAATAATATTAATTTTTAAAATAAGATAAAGTAAGATAATTTTTAAAATAAAAATTTTTGCGTGTGATTTTATATTATTTATTTTTTTACTAAGTATTATATCAAATGCATTTTTAAATTAAAACAAAACATTGGGTAGTTTGAAAAAGAGAAATATTTTAAAATTTTACTCCAAAAAAATAAAATAAAAAAATTAAATCTGTTGACTTTTGGTAAGAAAAAGAAAAGTTGTTATATAAAATACACCACAACGAATATTATTATATAAAAAATAAATTTTCTTTTTTGGTTTATTTAATTTTTAACAATAAATAAGAGTTTATTTAATTTTTAAATACCTGGTTTTCTAAATTTTTCAGTAAATAATATTTTTGCAATATTGTATAGCTCAAACGATACTATACATATACCTGGTACATCTCAGCAATATCCTGAAAATATATTTTATAATATTAATAAAAAAAATAAATACCCATACATTTTTACTAAATTTGTTAAAAAGAAAGGTTATTTCCAGGTTTTGAATCGTTAGTAGATTCTATAATCAGATTTGTAGACCTAATTCTCCTACGTCTGTTTCTGAATTCTAATATTTGTGATAGACTCAGACCTTCTGAATCAAAATTATCATTTTCTTAGTTTACATCTAATTGACGTTCTACAAGTATTATAGGTTGCTTTTTTAAAATATAATAACAATTATATACTGTTTCAACTGAAACACCTTGATCCCTTGATATTTTCAAATATAACTCTATAAAAAAAAGGTTATTTATATAAAATACGATTTGTGTTGTATTTTTTGTTTCTTAATAAATTTGATTTAAGATTACCTTTCATACTTGATATCTTTATTCACCGAGGGATAGTAATCAATTTTGCATTCAGATACGATATATATCTTTTCTTGAAATATATTTTAAAAATAAAAATAATATTTGTTTTTATTTATGATAACATATGCGAAAACTCATTGGAGTATTTCGTCATCCAAGTGTAAAATTTCTCCGTGCAGGACAAAAGAAAAATTTATTTCGACGGATAGTAATAAATTAGTATTTTAATTCAGATGTGATATTAAATATTTTTTTCTTGAGGTAAATTTCTATCTCTAAAAAACTCATGTGACATAATTTTTCGTCTAATTTATTCGTGTTGTGATTGGGTGCATTGATTATTTCATTATTTGTTTCATTAGTTCTAATTTTTATAATCTTTTAAAATAATTATTAATAAAATTTTGTGTAAAAAATACGGAAATAAAAAATACAATAATTATTTCATTATAAAATATCCTAAAAATTTCGTCATCTTTATCTATTTGTTCGTTTCATTGATGCTCTGTAGTTTTAACGGCGCGCTGTGTACAAATTTGTAGACAATTGTAAATATTAATTTTTTAATTTATAGAATATAAACAGTAAAAGTAATTATAAATTTTAATGAAAAATGTTTAAACTAATAGAAAATTAATTAGAGTATTTCATCATCCTATTAAAAAATTTCGCTGTCCAGAAGAAAAATTTATTTTGAAGGATGAAAAGGATTCTGGCCCGAGGTGCGTAGCACCGAGGGACAATAATGCAATATTCTTTTTTTTGAGATAAATTTTTAAAATAAAAGTAATAAAAGGTTTATTAAATTATGAAAAAAGTTCATTATTTGAAATTGACATCTCACTGTACAATTGTTTTTATTTGTGAATTAAAACTGCACTTTTCGATTAAACATAAAATATTATCTGAGGGGGTTGGCGCGCTTTAGAAAAATAAATGTCTCATTATAGGTGCCGACGAGAATCGACGACAGTGCCAAATTTAAATTAAACAGAAAAATAAAAATTTATTTTATTTTATTAGATTATCCTCATAAATTGTTCTGCTTATAGATGATTTTGCAATAAATTGATTATAAAATTAGATACAATGATTGTTGGGTTCGTTTAGATTCTGTCCATAAATAAATAAAGATTATTTTTCTTACAAAGTTTTTAAAAACGTAATATCATGTCTAATCTAATTCTAAAATTGACTACGACTAGAAATTTTACTAAAAAAGTTTTTTCTGGTTTTTATATGGCTGACTGAAATTGACCCCGCACTGTTGAAATATATTGTTTATAAAAAATCAAACAAATGCACCTCGTGGATAACGCCATGAAACATAACCACGAGAACAACGCAAATAGATTGGCCTGACGCTTTTGTTACCACCATTGCTGCAACCCGAATCAAGAAAATTTATAATTAGAAGATTAAAAAAATAATTTTTTTTTTCTTTTTCCGATTTATATTACGCGCTAGCTCGTTCATATGACTCAAGCGTGAAACCAGTCCAAAGAAAAATAAAATTTCATTTCTCCCATACTTGGAAAGACGATACCATGTTCAGAAAGTTATTGCCTGTGGTGGAGAACCAACCGGTTCATTGCTTGGATATAAAAAAATTTCTTCTCTCTTTTACTATGTGCTTTTTAATATCATTAAATCATCCTTTGGGGCTATGTTGAAAATATGCCAAAAAATAAAACTAATTTTTGATTAGCTCGATATATTTTTCAGGGACTGGATGCAAATTTAATAGTTATAAAAAAAAATTTTTTAATTCGAAAGTAATTATTTTTTTGTGGATACCACCACGTTCAAACCACGTTAGAGACGCCACTTGGCATACTATATTAAATTATGATTGAGTTTACCTGATTATGTTAAAAAATATTTTTAATAAACGAAAACGCAAACTGCAAATTTAAAAAATTTATTACAACATCTCCAACTGGGATAGCCAATAAACCAAATTCCAATTATTAATTGAGCGAAATTTATAAAACTTGTTTTTATTAAAATATTTGGAAGATAGTCCAAAATATGATTTTATAATTTTTAGAGGCTCTTGTTGGTGCTTGTTTATACAAACGATAAAAAAATTATTTCAACAAGAATTTTTCCTATTTGAAATGGTTTTTCTCTACTGCCAAATAATTTTCTTACTTTTTCATCTGCTCGAAAATAGGCCATCGAAGAAATTATTAAATAGCAGCCAAAATACTTTTCTGATCCCCAAATATAAGTAGGATAATTATTCGCATTATTGTTATTTTTATTATTATTATTATTATTATTATTATTATTATTATTATTATTATTGTTATTATTATTATTTATTTTTTGCCATAAAAAAATATACAGTAAAGTATAAGTAATAAAACAAAGTATATGTACAAAATATTAAAATAAATTAAATAATTAAAATAAAAAGAATTAAAATAATTTAAATAATTAATAACAATTGATATATGTAAAGTGTATATATACGGACATATCCATTACTTTTCATACAAAAGTGTGCGCACCTATGACTCCGAGCAGGCTCCAATTTTCAGGGTTGGTTTAAGGTAATAAAAAATTTAGCCAGCCAAAATTTGAACCATTTGCAGGACGGGTTGCCGAGATACAAAGGTCCAAAAATAGCTGTTTTTAGCTAATTTTCAAAAATTCACTGGGCTTCAAGGATTAGTCCAAAAAAAATTCGGGCTGGTCTCATTGTTTTCCTTGAACATTCAACTTCTACCAAAAAATTTTCAAAAAGTTTCAAGGAGTTGATTTTTACTGGCACTGATTAACGTAAGAATCATTTTATCGAAAAAAGCTGATTTTTGAACTTAAATTGTAACTCAGCATCATTAGCATAAGACTTCCGTTTGTTTTCATTAAAAGAGTCTAGCAAAGACCTTTCAAATGAAACCTTAAACGTTAAAAAAGCTCATCAGGGACCGGAGATATAAGCAATTTATAGTTTGCTGTTTCCGAAAATATCGTTTTTTCAACAAATTTAATCGTCTGCAAAATTTTTCTCTGAACACTTTAAGGGCTAAAAATTCCAGAAAAGCTTCTTTTGATATTAAAAAAAAATTCCCTAAAAATTTGGGCGATGGTATTGGCTTATGTTCGGTGATATAAGACTCTGAAAATGTAGAATAATTGGACCAATATTGGCCAATAAGAGGTTAAAGGGTCAGAAAAAAATTTTTCTTTATCAATATTCGAATAGCCAGGGAAAAATAAGCTCATTTAAAAAAAAAAATTTTATTATTGACGGACAAAGAAGCAAGTTATTATCATTTTAAGATTTTTTAAAAACTTTCCAAAAATCACCGTTTTAGGGACATTAAACAGTATTCTAACTTTAAATAACGATAACTCGCTTATTTGTCGGTCAAAAATAAAATTTTTTTTTTTAAATCGTCGCATTTTCGCCTGTCTATTTGAATATTTACAACAAAATAACTTTTTATATGAAAAGATTATTTTTTTTTTACAAATTACTTAAGAGCTTACTTTAGTTTGTCAATGTATTCGGGTAGTTTTTGGCCTAAAAAGATTATTTTCGCATATAAAAAGTTTCTGAGGGCTCGGTAGCGCAGAGGTATTGTTCTTGCTTTGTAATAGTATTATATTATGAATTGGATTCGCCGCTGATGCAGAGCATTGATACTTTTTTTGTAAATAAATATTTTATAAAAATTAAGTATTTTTATAAGAAGGGAGAGTAGAGCTGACAGATGAAATAGAAAGTGCTATTTACTGTCTCCGTATGTCATGAATAGAGGGCTTTTTCTAAGGTTTTTCGCGCCTCTTTTAAAGCATAGAGTTGTAGAAATACAACTTTGCGCTTTAAAGACGGAATTGTCAGCATGGCTCCTATAAAAAGTCGGACTTTTGACCGCATTGGCCTTCCCAAATCCTAAAAAGGTTAAAGATACTTGAGTTTGAGAAATGGTTGTTAAAGTTTCACCAACCCTTTATATTCCTTCTAATCCTACAGATACACTAACAATATATCCGGATACGTCTCCAAACCTAAAAAATTATTTCCATTAAAGGAAAAAGCGGTATATATCTCGATATATATATCGACTTCCGAGGAAATAAAAGCAAAAAATGCGGTTTAGATCGCTTGTGCAAATTGTTGGTGAACTCGGTATAACGAATTGTCCTAAGAGGTTAAACAAACGCATATATATAAAAAGTTTCTTTGTTTTAAATATAAAGTAATATTAAAATGTTAAATTTAAAAGAAAATGAAAAAGTAAGTACGAAATCAAATGCATACTCTGTTTAAACAAAAACAAATGATACCGAGAAAAAAGAAACTCTACTACAAGACGCCATCTTGGATTCCCCTTAGAATCTGGTTTTTTTGGAACCATCCATATTGGACTTTGGTAGAGCGATTCCGAGAGTTGTATAATACCCTTTTGGTACAACTGTTCAACCTGTCAATCCACTTCTTGCCCCATGTTATATGGTATTTTGTATTGTTTTGCACGAATCGGAATATCGTGTGTTAGATGGATACGATGAGTAAAGACGTCCGTACATCCGATTTCATCTCCCTCTAGATAAAATTGGTCAGAATACTTCTCTACCAGTTATTCTACGTGACCTTTCTCTTCGGGATTCAGATGATCGAGCCTTAATAAAGATTTTAGCTGATCGGTACATGATGGATTTTCATCAAATTCCAAGTCATATGGCTCCAAGTCGTTCAAATACGCTTCCCTATCAAAATTTTCGTCATTATTAGCCAAATTATCCAGGTCCTGGAAATACTCGTAATTCTCATCTTCGTCAATCCGAGTTAGGGTATGTACAGCATTTATTGATCTTACTGTAACGTAAATTTTATAATCTCTCTCCGCATTTATATGTTCAGATTCGTCGGAATCTGAGGAAGTAAAATCGACTTCTCTAGTCTTAATTCTTAAGATGCTTTAGGGTTAATCGGTTGTCGTTCTCAAAGATTTTATCTAAAGCGTGGTTTACGGAGCCAATGGCGTGTTTATGAATTTTTAGAAAGTTTATAACTATTTGCTCGTCTTCGGACGAAGAATCTTTTGAACTTGTAATGCCTTCTTCTTCATATTCAGGATAAGATTCATTTTCGTTAGTGACGGGTTCATTTTCTTCGAATTGTACCGATTTGGTAGTAGATTTGGCGTAGCGATCCTGGCTTTGATCAATTTTATTAACGTTTACTTGTATTTTCATATGATCTCTAAAAAACGGGATACGTTGCCCTTGTATTGTAAGTTCCATGGTTTTGTAACTAATAGAACATTTACCTTCGTCAAAAAATTCTGATCCGAGTATACCATCATAGGGTATACAAGTCGTATTCGGAACTACGGTAAATATAGCTCTTTGTCCATGTATCTCCATTGTAATGTCACCTAATATAACCATAGGATCATCAGTAATTATTTTAACATTATTTTACGGTTGGTTCTGATAGATACGCTTTTTGGCACCACGGAGTTTTTAATTATGCTAATTCCCGCTCCCGTGTCAATCATTGGGAGATGCTAACGTTTGTGTTCACGTTAGTGACGATTATGTAGGGTACCGTAACAAATACGCCTCTTAAGTCCAACTTAAGGATTCTCCAAGGTCCTCACTGATTACTGCGTTCATTGAGCAGCTTGTATGTTGGGGGATCCTCTGACCGCTCACTTGAGGCCCCGTGGCATTTACCGAAGGAATTCTAGATTCGTTAACTGCCAACGTTTTCCTTTACTCGCTGAAAAGATGACCCTCGGTTTTACAAAAAGTGCAATATTTTTTTGTTTTGGCGTTAGGACATGAATCGATTGAATGGCCTTGACCCTTACATCCTTCACATAAATGCTGGGTACGGGTTTGTAGTATTTCTCGTACCTTTTCAGGTGACACAAGTTGATAACAAAAATTTGCACTGTGACCAGGGCGATTACACCATTGACAAATCATTTTATCTCTTTCTTCTTTTAAACGCGCGAAACAAGTTTCTGAGACGTGCCCTTCTTTCTGACAATGGTCACAAACCTTGCCATCCCGTACTTGGGATTGTGCGTACAACTTTCTTGCAAATTGTATCTCAGGGCACGCGGACGAGTGATGCGATTCATAACAGACGTCGCAAATGTAATTCCTCAGTTCCGCGATCAGTCGTCGGATTCCATGCTTGGCGTGAGGGCAGCTTGAGAGTCCATGTCCAAATTCAAAAAAATAACCGCACGTATACTTAGGACATCGATTTGCGGTATGTGAATCTGAGCTACATAATTGACAATTTAATATGGAATCGAGAAAGCATTCGTTATGGTTATGGACTCTTTGATTACATTTTTTACATCTAACCCTTTTTAATACCGGGCAGTCTCTTTCATTATGCGATTCACGGCACAGCGTACAAGCTGCAATGCCAATTCCATTGTCAAGGTACTGATCTGAACTATGGTTCCTTGAATCACGAGTAGCGCACCTTGTTTCACTTTTCGCGGGGAGTCTTAATTCTAATAGGTTATCGCTTAAACCCTCGTCAGGAGCTTCATGACCTTTAGAATGACCTTGATGGTCCACTTCTGAGATTGTTTCGCGCTCAGTTCTCTTTCGATTCGAAATGCGTCTCTGACGATATCATGTATGCCTTGAGCATTGCCAAGACGTTGTTCTATATCTTCTCTCAAACCCTTTTTAAAGCACTCTATGACATTTAAATTGGTAGAATCTTTGAAGGCTTGTAATTGCTCAGGGGTATGCTGATTTTGCATGCAATAAGTGTCCACTATTCGCATACCTAAATCTCTTACTCGATTCGCGAAACTAATAACGCTTTCGGATTGTCGTTGTATAGAGTTTCCATGTTCGCCTTGAAGTTGTTAAACGTTTTTAGATAAGAAATAATAGTCCTTAAGAAATTTCTTTAGTTCATCTATATTTGCGAACTCATTTCCCACAATTTATTTTCGGGCTTCTCCGGTTAGTCGACTCTGAATCATTCTAACCAAGGTTCTTTCTCCTGTAGGGTCGATCATAGTTCGAGCTTCATCGCATTCTTCCAAGAACTGGTTTAAAGGGATAGATTCCCCGTCATGTTCGGGAACAACACTTAATACATCCCTCATCGAGACGGATTGATGTACAATTTGTTGTTGAGCCATGTTGACTAATTGACGAAGGTTTGGGTCAGAGTTATTCTGAGCTCGTTCTATGGGCCGTTCTGCAACTGCTGCTTCAATAACCGGAACTGGTTCTTCGGAAGGCGCAATTGGTTGAAGTGCCACAGGATTAACTGGGGGCTCGGATTGCACCTGTATTGACCCGTCCGAAGGTAGTTTATTACGAGGCGCAAATGGATTCTGGACGGCGTCGCGGTTAAACTGGTCAATTTCTTGACGGAGTTCAGGATCTCTGTTTGCTTGCCACCGAGTAATACGGTTACTCATTTATGAAAACCTGGTAGGAATAAAATTTTCTTATTTCGTGAATGATAATACTGTTTGAGCTAACACAAGAAAATAAAACAAAGATTTAGAGTTTATCGTCTCTTATAACTACCGAAAATGATTTAATTTTAAATAGCAAGTTTCGAAATTTGGGCTTTTTACAATCTAACAAAACGTGTTTGTTCTTACAAAATGTGCAGGATTTGCTGTCAATTTTTGAAAGTCGACACGCTGCTTTCTTAGACCTTTTGCAACGTTTCAGAGGGTTAGTTTATCGTCAGGATTTGAATTTGATTTATCGGGTAGGATGTCAATTTGTCCTTCATTTTAATTATAACTACATAAATCCGCGTGTGAGGATGCTATTTTGTTTAGGCCTAAGCCTTGAAGATAAGCTAACGTGTAAGGTCAGATTTTTCTAATGGGTCTATAGAAATATCGAAAAAAAAATTTTTTATTTATTTATATGTATTAAAATGGAGAAGATATGAACGAAAATAAAACAAGTGATTAATTAACCTTTGATTTATTTAAAGATTTCAAATCTTCAAGAAATTTTATTATTCTACAATTCTCAAGTTATTATATTTTCTGATTTTGGCTAAATGTGTCTCCAAAGATACCTGTTCCTAAAGTGTTGATGCACTGATTAATTAACCATAAGTTAACCTATTCCTTAGAATGATTTATTATATTTTCCCGTAGAACAGATTGGAATTTTATAAGCCGTTCGGCTAAATCATCTACCGGAAGTTGCGGGTTGGTTTTTTTGATTTTATCTTTATGTTTTTCTAGATGCAATGCATACTTCTTTGCGTAGTATTCAAAATTATGTTCCAATTCTTCCAGTGTTATAAGGTCTCTGACGAAATTTCTGGTCTGCAACCTTTTCAAACCCTCGTATTTTCTTAACGTATGCTTAAGACCTCGGTAGGCTTGGCCTTCTTTTAGAGCTTTTCCGCTTCTCGTTTGGCACTAAAAAGAACGTCGTAAAATATAGTTCAATATTCGAGCGAGTGTTAGTAACAATTATTTTAAACGCGCATGCAATGTCAATTGATTCAAAAATTTGTTGCATTTGTGTTTTGAAAGATTTCCGTCAATTTAATAAGTTTAAACGAAAGTTTAGGCATGGATAAGGTTGGGGAAATGGTTTTAGTTGAATGCAAAAAGGAAACATAGATTTTGAGCCTAATCAAAAATAATGCTTTGGTTCAATGTCCGTTAAGTTTAAATACTGGGAACTTTTATTTAAAAAATTTTTTGTTTTACACCCTTTTTATCATAGAGAAACCTTGTTTATTTAACGAGAACGTTAAAATAGTGTATAATTAGAAAAGGTTAAATTAATGTTGGGTTGGGAATAAGTTTTAATTTCTTAATTACTGTTCGGAGTTTTTTTTTAATTCTAATAATTTTTAATTATTTATTTATTTCAATAGGATCGATGCTCCTATAAATACAATATTGAAAATACAATATAATAACATGCAGAAATACTTGAGGCTAAAAATATCAATGAAATTTTTAGTTTTAATTGAACTTTAAAGCAAAATAAATTTTTACTATTATTATTATATGTATTTATTTACTTATATACGATAGTATATCAATATCTTAACTAAAATCGAGTCATTTACAAGTTAGTTAATAGATAGTTGGTTATTTTACGAGTTAATAATTTTTGTTTTATATTTTTATTCTAAACATTTTCCTTTGAATAAAGGTTTTATAGGAAAAAAATAATTAAGAAGTTTGATGGTTTAAATTTTTATTTCAAAGTAACTTAAAAGAAAAATTTCAGTAAGATAAACGGAAATAAGTTTTAGTTTTATTAATTTAGACCATGAATAGTGTCTTATTGTAAAAACTACATACTTATTTGGGGTTGTGATACAAATTAAAACAAGATGCTTAAGGCCATGTAACAGATTTATGTACAAAAAAAAATTTATCTTCGGACTAGAAATGTCTTAATTATTAGAAATTTTCGTTATAATACTAAAGGATTAGATTCTGTAAATTTATTCGTCATTACTTTAGTATGCGTAACCGTAGGTCAGATTTCGTCTATTGTTCCATATTTCTTTCGAAAAGCGGTATTAAATCTTAAAAATTAAATATTTTCAATATTTGATTATTTTTTCTAAAAAGCCCCGTCGGCAGTCGTTGGTTAGTTATCAATTAAATGTAATATTATAATATTGTTTACTAACTGGACGACTGTGTAAGGCAAGAGTGTACTGTGTTTTGGCTATCAATTAAATTTGATAATTGTATGATAAAAATTTTAGTAAATTGTTTCTAAAAAATGATACAATAATACCTTTACTTTAGGATGGTTTGTGGTATTACGTGGTATTTCTAACCGTGTCATTACTTTTTCCGGCTATAAAATTTTTATATTCTTCGTAATTTCTAATGATTGTGTTAAATATTTTATCAATGATGCGTTTAATATCTTCAATTGTCGATATCAATTGTTGAAAGTAGACAAGTCATTTATCAATTGTCGAATTATTTTTATTTTTAATTATTGGTATAGAAGATAACATAGTTATCGATACATTTATTATAAATGGAAAATTCGGTAAATTATATATATATTTAATTTATTTAAGTTATCTTAATATTTGTTGTAATAAAAAAAATTTGTATTTAAAGATAAGGTCTGTTTTGTTCTTACTTGGGGAGCCTGAAACTGGTTACCCGAAATACAGCGGAGTATTCACTATTTTAGTTCTCTATATTAAATCTTCTGTCTTTCTATCTTTCTGTCTCTTAGAGAAAAGAAAGAGAATTTGTAAAAACTGTTAGAGAGAAACAGTAGAGAAGAAAACTTAGATAATAGATTTTCCTTTAAAACTCACTTTAAGGGAGTAATAGGATTTAAAAAAAAAAATTTTTTTATGCTTATTTTCTAAGAAGTTAAAAATTTAATATATTAAATTTATATATTTTTTCCTATTTTACTATAAAAAAAAACTCGGACTAAAAGTATTCAAGTTGTACAAAATTGAAGTTGTACAAAATGACACACGTAAACAAAGCAAATTTTTAGAAATTTTATAGATTATAATAGCTGTCTAATAATTCAATTTATAAATTATTTACTTTATCATTCTTTTGAAAAATTAGGGACAGAAAAGATTAAAATTTACCAAATCAATAAATAATCAATATTAAAATAATAAGTCAAAAAAAATCTAATCTAATTAGAAAAAAGTGCAGAGAAAAAAAATTAAAAAAAAAATGCTATGATAAATAGTTTATATTTTTTTTTTTGAAGCAGTAATTTTGATTATATCAATGATAGATAAATAATTATTTTTTTTTTTATATTTAAAAATTTGTTTTATACTATATTATTATAAACTAGAAATAAATAAGAAAGACGGAAGAAAAATTCGGTGTAAAAATTTAAAAAAAAAAGAAACCTGAACGGTTCTTTTTTTTTTTTTGTTACGCACGCAAAAAAAACAGGACCTTGATTGTTCGAGTCTTAACTCTTGGCGCGTGTGTGAAAGTTGTTGAAATATGAGGATGTAATATAATGTTTAATTAACTTATTCGAATATTTCTACTATATACATATACGTATAATAACATTTCTTATTTAGAAAATTCTTGTCCGTCGGCAAAGAAAAAAAATATTAATTTGAGTTATTAATTATATTAATAACTCGGAAAAAAAATTAATTTTATTCATTTAATATTTATTTAATATTAATATTAAGTTAATTATATTAATTAATTATTTTAGCAGGTTTTTTTTTTAAGAAAAAAAAGTATGTGTTAAAATGAAGTTTTTCGGATATTTAAATCGCTAGATTTTATCCGACGGCAAAAGATTTAATATAAAAATTGTTCATTCAGTAAAAAAAAATTATCTTAACGTAATCTTTATAAATTAATTTATTTTATTTAATTTAAAAATATTTTGACTTAAAGAGTAAAAAAAAGTGTTTAAATATATTTATCTTTGTAATAAATGACAGGTGACGCGCGCCTGTATAGACGGGTTTTTATAATGAAAGTTATTTATTATTTATATATATAAGATTCTATCTTTAATTAATATTACAAACTAATGATAAAAATTTTACTCTTATAAAGTTAAGGTATTTTATTTAAAAACACTTTTATTTTGAATACGATTTTCCGGATTATCGCACGGTTTTTTGAGGGGTTAATGAAAAATTTAAAAATTTTCCTTGAAATGATATGCATAAATATCCGTGGAAATCGAAAAGGTTTCAGTATACCCAAAATCTATGTTTTACTTTCTTATTGCCTCGACTTTTTTTTTATATATATATAAGAGAAAAAAAATGAAAGAAATGGAGAAAAATTAAAATAAAAAATAAATAAATATGGATAGAGACGTGAAAGTTTGTCCGCTATATTAAACAGCGAGCCAAATGTCTTTTTCGCCAAAAATTTTCCGCAAAACTTTTGGTTAGCGGACAATTTTTCTGAATAAAATTTTATATATTTTTAAGGGAGAAAAAGAAAATAGAAGAATAAAGTAGAGTATAAATAATTGAGGAAACAGATTTTTAAATCAATTTTTTGCAAACTATTTCTGGTCAATTTTCCAAAGCCACAAGCCACAAGGGATGCCATTTTGTTATGGAATTTCTCGTGGAAATTTCGTTGTGACGACACTGGGTAGTTTTCCATAACAAAGCGGACAACTCACCCAGGTCGGCTGAAGTTATTTTAATTTGTTTTTGGGGTACCGGAAATCGGCCCGCCAGGGATCTTGACCTCAAGATATAGTTTCCTCAAAATTGGTTTAAGGGTTTCTTTCAGAAATAAAAATTGGTACTCACTTTTTATTTAATGTTTTTCTTCCTTTATTGACAAAAAAAACTTCTCATATAATTTCGTTCAGGATCGGAAACGAAGAACCCTCGTTTCAATATAACCTTTGGACTTCCCCGGAAATCTTGATTTGTTGACCGTTTCGAATTTAGAAATGAAATATAGAAAATAAGAAAAATAAAATTTAAAAACTTCTCCGTAAAACTTCTGTTACAAATTGATATAAAAATTTGGTTTTAATTAAACGCGATTAGCTTAGGTGGTATTTTGAGTCGACTGACGAAAAAGTGTCCGGTCCAGTGGTTTTATTGAAATAAGGGGTTCTTTGGGACACGTCATAAGATATCCCCACTTAAGGTGTAATACCTAATCGTAGATCAAAAACTGCGCGTCTTCATTTCCTCCCGCTTTACATTTCTTGCATATTTTAATCAAAAATTAATTGAAAGACACACGTCCTTCAACTTTCGAATAACGGTGCCTGATAGACTTCTAAAAATGTCGAAATTTCAGGCACAAAAGAAATCATATGAAAAAACCTTTTTTTTCGAAAGATAAATATATATGTATATATTTATTTATTTATTAAACCAATATAAAATACAGAAAATTGTACATAAACAAGTATAATATGTGTAGTATACAAAACATTTCTGTTTTATATATAATGTTTTATATATAAAAATATATTGTATATACTGAAGTATTATACCTTGGGTATAATATTTATTAATAATTATTTGAATATTTTATTTATCGCGCGTTCCACTAGAGCGCTCTGTATAAGATACATATCTCTGCGAGGTCCGCGCTCTCTTTATTACCTAAATGCTCGCATATAATTTCGTCATTATACTGGCGGAGTTCCCCAGAGTAAACATCTCTTTTATATGGTGGTTATCCCCAGCTGGTGAGTAAAATACCTAGTGTGAATATTCCGGAGATAATCCCCGGTTTAATATATTAGTGTCGCAGGATTGTTGGGTATCCTCAGGCTAAACTTCCACGGAGGTTATCCTCCGTGTGCGCGGAACCTGTTGGTCATCCACAGGTACACGGCATGAAATATTAGATCAGGTTAGGTTTCCTATCATGTGTTTATTTCCTCTATTCCTTCATATCGTTTATTATAAAATGGAACATTTAAAGTCTTTCGTGAATAAAATTTAAATAAAGAAAAACGTTTAAGAATCAAATAAAAGAAAATAATCAAAATAATAAATAAAGTTTTTTAATTAATAAAAGAATAAATTAAATAAAATTACTTGTTATAAATAAATCAAAAATAAGCATCCATTATTATTTAGATTCTTGATATTACATTATTATTATCATTTAAGTTTGTAAATACGTTCGTTTAATTAAAAATTATATTACTTGTTCATTAAAACCTATTATAACAATTATTATAAAGAAAATAATAAATCATTTATTTTTATGAATTTAAAATACAAGATGTTCGTTAATTATATAAAGATTAAAAATCAAAAATATCTATGTAACAATAAAACTAAATAGAATCAATGTTAAGAATTTAATAAACATTATAAAAAATATTAATTTTGAATCATAAAACTCAGTGTGACAACTTATTTCTTATCAACCTCCCTCAACAAGCCATACCTTACCCTGTTTAATTTTCAGGTAAAATATATACGGGTTACCAGACCCCACGGGTAAGTGCTTCAATACATATTTATACATTTTATTTCCAAAACCTTGAATTTTCCCCCTTTTATATTAGATTTCTGTACTATAAGGTGCAATTTTAAGCAACTGCAGTAGAAGTTTTAACTTAACTTATCGAGAGGGCTGAGAAGTTGCAAAAAAAAATTTTAGAGTATTGCAACGTCACAGTATGAAATTCAATTAATTTAAATTTACTTATATAATAATTACTAGTAACATATACTTGTAAGACGCACTATGATGGATTTTGGTTAATAACTTCTTTTTATTATTTTTTTTTTTTAAGGGAAATATGTGAATCTTGCATCAGCCATGGAGTGTTTGCGGGCCTTAAAGACCCGCAAATTTCTATGACCGCCCAGTTGTACACTTTGTACAACTGGGAGACCACCGGTGAACGCGGTCGCCGGCTACGCCCCAGATTCTTACTGTATAAACACACTTTAAATCCCCCGCGCTTGTTTGTCCCAAACTGGAACTCCATTTTCAGGTATAACTTCAGTTTGGGACGCGCAGCCTAGGCAGCTGGCCGCTGCCTTCCCCCCTGCCTAGTGGCAGTAGAGCTCTATACGATAGAAAGCCCTCCTCCTTCTTCTCCAACAAGGTGGTCCTTACGTTCTCTGCTACTTTGTTCCAGTTTTCGGAAATCCGTAGCATTTCCGGGACTACCGTCTACGGCCTCGAAATCGGAAAGGGCGGGCGTCCCTCCGCGTAGCACACACATTCGAAGAATGTGTGCTCTACTGTATCATCCACCCCCGGACAGTGCAAGCACTCCTTTGTTGCTACCTTATGCCAGTGCTCCAACATGACACGGAAATACTCGTGTCCAGTTAAGAACTGGGTAAGGTAGAAATCCACCTCACCATGCTGTTGTCCCATCCATGCCTGCAGGTCTAAGATTAGTCTGCGCGTCCATTGGGCATTTTCCTCTTGGTTCTTTTTCCATCGTTTCTTCCATGCTTTCATAGAGTTAAAGCGGGCGCGAGTGGATGCCACTTCGCGCTCATCTACGCTGTCGTAGATGAATTTCCGCTCCAACGCTAGCAGGTCAATGGGTATCACCTGGATCGCTTCTAGAGATACCGTGTGGTATCCACAGGCGATCCTCACTGCCGCTTGCCTCTATACCGACGATATTTTATGTCTGTACTTGGCAGTTTCTGTGGTCTTTGCCCAGACTTCTAATCCGTAGAGCAGGACAGAGTTGACGACTGACATCAGGAGCCTTCGCTTCTCTGGTTTGGGTCCTCCAATGTTGGCCATGAGCCTTATCAAGCTGAACTCCCAGGTATTTCACTGATGTTCTGGTTCGGATCGTGTGAGGGTTTCCGCCGTCGTTGATAATTACATCGAAGTTGGTGGGAACCCTTCGACGGTTCAGCAGTACGATCTCCGTTTTTGGGATCGCAAGCTGGAGCCCGTGATCACCCATCCAGAGGTTAATCCGTCTCATGACTAGATTCAACCTCTCCTGGGTCACTTCCATGTCCCTGCCAGTTATGGTCAGGGCCACGTCGTCGGCGTATCCGATCAAGGAAACTCCTTCCGGGAGGTGGACGCGCAACAAGCCATTGTAAAAGGCATTCCACAGGTCCGGTCCGAGAACCGAACCTTGCGCGATGCCTGCACTCAAAACCCTTTCACGCCTTCCATCGAGCGTGTCGTAGAGCAGTCTCCGATCCCGCAGGTAATCCTTTAGTACGTTACCCAGACACCTGGGTATCTGGAAATCGTACTCGAGGGACCGGATCCTGTTATCCCACCAGGCCGAGTTGAAAGCTTTTTTGACGTCATGCGTTACCAGGAGGACGTCCTTGCGAATTGCAGGCCGCTTTTCCCTCTCAGCCTCTACGGTATCCACGACACAACGAATGGCGTCTATCGTGGAATGCCATTCACGAAAACTATGCTGCTCATCAGAGAAACCACCGCCCTCCTCGATGGCCCTTCTGAGCCTTGCCCAGAGCATGCTCTCCATCACCTTACCAATGGTATTTAACATACACAAAGGTCTGCAAGATGATGGAGAGTCTGGGGCTCCCCCCTTGCCCTTGTTCAAGAGCACGAGACGTGTCACCTTCCACTGCTTTGGGAACACTCCAGCCACCAAACACGCATTGAAAATGCTTAACAGGATACCAGGGATTATTTTGACCGCTCTTTTGAGCACTCTCAGCGGTATCCCGTTCGGCCCCGGCGCCTTGCCATTTTTCATGGCTATTATGGCATTGACCATCTCGCCTTCGCTGAACAGCGGCACTTCCTCCCTGGGTATCACCTCAACCGGGTTTTCCCGGATGGGCCTTTCAGGGAAGAGAGCACCGACGATCCGTTAAGTCGACGCCGCGTTCATCATGTTGTTGGACTCCCGAGGGGGCCCCGGTTCAACTTGCCCATTACGACTTTGTAACCTAGGCCCCAGGGGTCCTTGTTTCCATCTTCGCGTAATGAACGCAGACATCGAGCCTTGCTGTGACGGATGGCCTTGGCCAGTCGGTATTTGGCGTCCTTGTGTTCCTGAGAAAGCACGGCGGCCTCAGGTATGTCCCGTGCTCTTTGCGCCTTTCGTCGTGTCCTGTGGCATTTCTTCCGGAGCTCAGCTATTTCGGGAGTCCACGAGTACACTAGCTTTCTTCCTTTCCAGGGCCTGCGGTGAGGCATCGAGGCATCACAAGCCCCGCATAATAGAGACGTTACTTTCTCAACTAAGATTTCAGCCTCATGGACACTTGTGGCCCCTCCATGCCAAGCGGGGATGGACGCTGACTCGATTCGAAGATACTCCTCGAATCTGTCTTCGTCCATTTTTGGGATGTTCCAACCCAGGGGGCGCTTCTTGTACGGAGGTCGTTGTGAGGTTCCTTCCAATACCCGGAAGGCGATGTAATGATGATCACTACCATTGTATTGATCATCCATCACCCTCCAGTTGCCTATTCTCCCGGACACAGCTTCTTTAGCGAAGGTTATGTCCGGGATAGAGGCACCCCAACCCGGCCTCTCGTAGGTGGGCCTGTTGCCTCTATTCTGTACCACTAGTTTGTACCTATTGGCCATTTCAAGCACCATTCGCCCCCGGGGGTTAGTCGTTGGCATCCCCCATTCCAGAGCCCTGGCGTTGAAGTCTCCACCAAGAATGACGCCACCAGTCGCCGTTCGAAACGTGCTCTCGATGCTGTCCAGCTTTGTAGCCAGCTCTGCCGAGCTGTCGTTTGGGGAGAGATAGCAACTTATGTAAGTTGTCTTCCCGCACTTGGCCCAAACGTGGCAATTCCCTTTCCCTTGTTGGGTAAGGGACGTTTGGGCTCTGCCTCGAAGCCATATGGCGCAGCAGCCAGTGTCATCGGAAAGCCAGTAATTGTGGTTCATGTTGTAATATTGCTAGCTTAGTAAGAGGATATTTGCATCCTCTTAGCAATTTGATCCAATAATGCACCAGCTTCCCGTGCGTGTCGCAAGTTCCCTTGGAGAACCTTGATCATTTCCGATGACACCTGCTTCTCGCCATAGCCAGAGCCTCCCGATAACTGGGGCAGTTTCCCTCTCCAGGATAGTGCTCCGTGGAGCCTTCATCCTTTATGGTCTTGCAGAGGAATTACTCAGGCTTACCCTTGCTGCACTCTGTCCTCTTATGGCCATCTTCGCCACACTTTGAGGCAGACATATTGGCTACGTCCATAGCCCAGACATTTGTAGCAGCGCCTCACGTCTGCACGGAGGCGCACTCTACTCGATGCCCAGCCAATCTGGATTATGCCCTTTTTGGCCAGGCGTAGAACGTTGGCCTCAAGAAGGTCCACCACGGCCATCTGGCTTGTTGCGCCTTTGGTTTTGAAAATGGACACCTGGAATAGGTCTCCATTTTTGACACCTACGGCCGTGGCAACAGCTGCCTGAATCTCCTGTTCTTTCGTGACCCTATCCAAGTCTCGAATTTCGAGTTTTAGTGTCGGGATCAAGTCACGAACATTCGACTCAGTGCCCGCGACCGACTTCACCGCTTCTTCAAGTTTTTGTCGGTCCTCGATGGCCTCCAACTCAATAAGGACGCTGCCGTTTTGAGTTTTCCTAATGCGGTGGACCTTCGCACCAAATTCTTCGAGGTTAACGTTTCTCTTTAAATCGAGAAGCGTTTTCTCCTAGGACTTTCCCGCCGCTGGGGTAATGTGGAAGGCTACCTTCCTTTTCCTATACCTGCGCTTTCCCACCTTGGAAGGAACTTTATCCTTATCGACAGGTTCCTTTGCCTGCTGGGTCTTCTTGACTCTGGGTTTTTTCTTCCCTTTAATCTGCCAGTTTTCCTTTCCGGGGGTTGCGCCTCCCTTTGTTGCTCTTTTCCATCAGCCACTTGCGTTGGCTTAGTTGGCTAGTCCGTCTTTTCGGAAAGGTCATTTCCCTGCTTAAGCTGCAGCCTTTTAAGCTTCCTCTGCTACTTTCTTTCCTTTTTGGACCGATGCTTAGGGGCGTCCTTATCTCCATCCTTGTTGGGGGAGGTCCCAGGGTTATCCTGAGGGCTGTCCTCTTTGGTGTCGTTAGGTGCCACTTTTGAGTCATCTTCCTTGTTGCAACGTTCTCCCCCCGCAGGTTGATTCTCTTTTGGTGGCCGCTTTACTTTATTCTGCTCCACCTGCTTTTGATATATTTCTAGCAGGCTTTCTTTCTTCTTTTGTTCGTGGAGCAGTTCCTCTTTTTGTCGCCGTTCTTTTTCCTCCTGTTCCAGTCGTACTTTTTCCTTCTTCCTCTGCTCTTGCTCCTTCCTCTGGTTTTCTTGAAGCAGCATTTTCCTTCTTTCATCTTCCTGGAGCTCCGCGTTGTTCTGCTGCTCCACCCAATGAGCTTCCATCATTTCCTTATGGTGTTTTTCCAAAGCCTGTACAACGTCCTTCAGAACAGAAATGTGGTGAAGGAAGGCACTGGGCTTTTCGACCACAGCTTGATCAAAGGCCTGGTCTGTGTCAAGACTACCAGTGCCATATGCTAAGCTCTGCAGATATTTAAGGCTGTCCGCATAGCTTAGTTTTTCATTATTCCCCGCACCTGTTGCAGGTAGTGGATGCTGAATATGTTCAAGCAAAACTATGGCTTGAAGTTCCTTACCTGGTCCCCCCTGGGTGGAAGATGATGTTAAATCCACCTCCATGCAAAATTGTTGGCCCCCCTCAGAATCCATCGGGCCGGTGCCAGCCACCGGGGCTATCACCCGATCGGAACCGACAGCGGAATTCGACACTTTTTGAGCAAGTGACTTATCAGCCTGAGGTATATCAGTTTTATCATTTCGCATATTTGTCATTTAAATAGCCTGTGTCTAAGCGCCCTTAAATGGATTCGGGTAAGGGTACCGGGGATTATAATAGGACTAAGGATTCAGACCCGCAGCAATCCTCACCCTGGGTACAAGACACTGGGTGACCGTTGCGAGTCCTATTTTACCCGTCGTATTAACAGGATCCTCATAGGCCATTCCTAGCGATTGGTCAAGATCCCAATGATTCTTATAAAAGTAAGATTACTTCCACAGATGATCAAATTATCACCAGGTGAAAAACAGCACGTGCCATTCGATCATTCGATTTGCACTGCAAGAAAGAATGCGACATCCACCCAGACATCTGCTCCTGGGACTTACACACCTGTGCAATTTAATTAAATTTTAGGTTAGTCAGGGAAGCTCTGAACAAAAAAAAAGCTTCTTGACTAGTCATGGTGCGAACGCCCCAGGGCTCACCGAAATCAGGGATCCTAGGATCAGTGATGTCCGTGCCCAACACCTGCAGCTGCAAGGGTTTATCTGATAATTACCGCTTCCCTTCTTTTTATTATTATTATTATTATTATTAATCTTTTTTTGCCAACTACAAAATACATATCATTCAACACACTCAATTGTCAATTATCTACATAATAAAATAATATATAAATCAATAGATATTAATATAATTTACAATATAAGAATAAAATTTTATGTGTACTTAAATTAAAATTATATAAAAGAAAATTTACAATAACTAGTTAATGAAATAATACTGAATAGTTATAAAACATAATCTGTACATAAATTTAGTTAAGTAAAAGAAAATTTACAATAAAATGACTATTCAAAAGTTAACTGTTAATTGTAAATTGGTAAATAGTTAAATAGTAAACATCAGTAATACATAGTCAATTACAAGATGATTGGTGCAATTGCCACCAACACTATTGTTCATTCTCTAATTTATGATAGTAAAGTCTGATATTTTTTTTAAAACGAGAATAGAATGGTTAATCCCTTATACAGGGGGGAATCGAATTCCATTGATTCGCAAACTTTACTTGAAAATAGTATAGACCCCAGATAGTGGGTACTGTGGGAACCTTAAGGTCTTTACGGGGGCCTCTGGTAGGTTTGTCTGATTTGTATGGTTCAAATAAAGTGCGTAAGAAAGGAAGTTCTCTCATACTTGTAATGAAATCCTTTTAATCGTTTATTTTATCAAGTTCCTTCGTCTTTTTTACCAATTCTTCCACGCGTATTTCTAACATCATATTTGCCTGCAGAATTTCTGAACACATAATATAGCTTTTTAGTTTAATTATAGTTTTTCAGTATCCTTAATTTTTAATGTTTTAAATAAAAAAAATTTATTTTAACATCTTATTTTTCTAAATTTAATTAATAAAGAAAATTTATTTTTTAAACTATACTACACTAATAATAAACCAAACTATGAATATTAGATTGTTCTGTTTAAAATTGTAAGCAAATCAAATATAAACCAATTTTAAAAATTTTGACATGCATTTCATTTTTTTATCAAATATTTAATCATTTTTCTTGAATTTTAAAGTACTTGTTTGAAGATTCAAGCAATTTCTTTAAATTTTTAAAAGGCATTTCGAACGCAAATTCTAGAATTAGCTTATTAGATATAACTTGAAAGTATTTAAGTAATTTGCTTAAATTTTTATGCGAAATTTAAAAAATCTTAAATTTGCATGTTTTTGCAACATATTAAAGTCATTCGTAACTATAAATTGTAATTTGGCGTCTCAAATGTTCTGTTCTCCCTTTGTAAGTAATTTTAATTTACCTTATAACTAACCAATAACAAATTGTATCCATAATTAAGAAAATTTCTAAAAGTCCAAATAAAACACATTTTCTTATGCCAGTTATTGTTTCGCTGATTACAAATTAATTACTTTTGTATTCTATTTAATTTTATCGTTGATGATACAAAATTAATTTTTGTTTTATTGTTTATTTACAATATATCAAAAAATTTCCAATTTTGTAAAAATTTATTAAATATTATGCCATTTATTTTATTTATTTAGTTTTCAAATCTTACCTGCATGTCTATTGTACAAAGCTTGTGCAGCATTTCGATTTTGATACAAGCTTTTTCTCACAGTTAATTTTGATGTATATACCTAATTCTATTTTTTCTTAATTTTTTTATTAACTATATCGTTGTTTTCAATTGTTTTATAGTTTTAAGGTAATTGTTTATTAAACTGATTAAATTCTTATAATTTATCAAATGATAATATTTGAAAACATTATAATTGCTAATTTTTATTTTTATTTAATTAAGTGGCCTTATATACAGCTGTAGGATATCATTTCCATCCACCATGATAATTTTAATTTCGTATAGATGTATAGCATACATATTATTGCTGCAAATGAAAATTATTGGATCTGCTTCTTCGCCAAAATTTATCATATAAAATGATATCTTGTCTTGACCTTGACATTCGTACAATACATTATCCACCATATTTAGGCAACTTTCTTTTAATTCTATTGCTTTGTTTCTTAGGCTGGTTCCATACGGAGCGCTTAACTTCGAAGTTATCTCAAACCTGCGTTTCAAATACATTAAGTAGTATATACATATATATAAAATAACTGCAAATTTAACGCTAACTATGAGTTTAAAGTGCTCCGTGTGAAACCAGCCTTAGATTCCTATTTTGAATAACAAATAAAGGTGTGGAGTTGCTTTTGAGATGAATTATCATAATAAAAATTTAAATTATTTATACTTCAATTTTTTCCTCTGACATTACTTATATGGACATTACATTACTTATATGGACCCAAAAATTACCCAATAAGCACCTTTTCAAAGTTAGAAAGTTCTTGAAGAGTGCATGAATGTCGGTTCTTCATGTTATCGTCAAGAACTCTTCAGGAGATGATAATTAAACCAAAAAATTAATTTTTAGCTTTACAAGGGGGTTTTTCAGGGCCAGAAAAACGAATTTCCGGAAGAAAATATTTTATTTTCGACTCAACTCTTCGACAGATTATAATTAAAGGTAATTTATATATTTTATAATCTGTAACTTGGACACCAATCAAACATAATGTTTTTTAAATCTCAAAATATTTTATGATTTTCCAAAATGAGAGACCAAAAATTTTTCAAAATGAACTTTTACTTTACAAGGAGGTTTTTTAGGGCAAAACAAATGAAGTTACGGTAGAAAATATTTATTTTTCAACCCAAATTATTTTCCATTTTTCCAAGATGGCGGAACCAAAAACTTGAAAAAAATGAATTTTCAGCTTTCCAAGAATGTTTTTTAGGGCAAAAAAATGAATTTTAGTTGGAAAATATTTATTTTTCAACCCAAAATATTTTCCAATTTCCGATTTTGCAATAATTTGTTAATAACCAAAAATTGACCACGAAATTTGCAAAATGGACCCCGGATTCGTGTTCAATGGGTCAAAAATGTATGTGTGTTGAATTTGTAATGGTTACATATTTATTTTACATCAATATTATAATATAGACATCTGTATGTATGTATATTTATTTTAATTTTCTTAGTTCATCGCTCTTTCATTTCTCTCTTTTTTATAATTAGTCTTTTATAAGCAGCAACTCTGTCAAAAAAATTATAAGATTGTAATGCGAAGGTCACATCTAGTTTCGACAGGCAGCTGCGTAATTATCAAAATAGAAACAAGTCATCACCAGAAAGAGGGGAGGAGAGGGACCGAGGAAAGTTTCTGAAACAAGGCGTTGGCCCCTTCCCCAAGAAGAGATGACGATTAATCTCATTATACAGTTGAATAGACGCGCTTCTATTTTTTTGAGAAAAAGATACATATATATACATATACAATAACTTGTTGAATTTAATCATTAAAAATTAAGTTAATTATCAATTAAGTAATTAATTAATCAAGATTACATTAATTAAATTAACTATTGTATTTTTATAATAAATTTACATCATAAAATAAAAATTACGTTATTCAAGGCAAAATTTGTCCAATTGATTCATTTTTAATTGGAAAGCGGGTAAATCATTTCCCAATTTTCAACAACCTGTTTTTATCCTCGGAAAAAGAAATTTTATTTTTGGGCGTGATTAGTAAGTTAAAACTCAAAGTTTATAGTTAAGCAAAACGACAGCGGACGTTTTTGTACATTTTGAATACATAGGCTCAAGAAAATTTTTTCATTAATTTAACAATTCATGCGCAGTTGATTTGCAATTCTAACAAATATTATTTATATATTTTGAATAAAAAAGTGCTAAAGAGCTTTTATCTCAGAAGCCCTTTCTCCACTCACTTAATAGACGTGTTTAGTGCACAGCTTGAATAATGACAGTAATCTCGTTTAAGCAGTGTAATCGGGGATTTTAAATGATTATTTATGAATATCTCCTAACTACACTGCTTAAGAACGACCATGTGTATTATTATATAAGTCTATAAAGGGAGTGGAGAAAGGGCTAGATGTAAGTTGGGAGGATACTATATTAGCCTGGGCGGAAAATTTAGATTTGCATCCCTGATAGCCTAAAGTGTCTGATATGGTAAAAAAATGAACTGTGCCAAGTTTGAGCGAAATCGGTTAACATTTTCTGTGTGCACATCCCGATTTTCTGCTTAAAAACGCTAAAAAACGCGTTTGAAAAAACTTAGATGAAGGAACTAGTAAAAATATTTTATTTCACCATAAGTGGAGCTCAATAGGTATGTTTTGTCTCAAACAAGCTACCAGAAACCTAAAACGCTAAACATAACCTCAAAAAAAAATTGGAAAATACGTTATTTATTAGCATAAATAAGCTTTACCAACTTTTTAGGGATAAATATTTTAGATTTTAATAAAAATATGACCTGTGCGAAATTTCAGTGTTATCCGCCGGGTTTCAGGCGATCCGCATAGCCTTTTCCACTGTAAAATCACTTAAAAACGCGATTCAATTAACCTTAGTCAAGGAATTGGTCAAAATATTTTATTTTAGCAAAAGTGGAGTTCACAAGGTATGTTTTGTCTCAAACATGCTACCAGAATCCTAAAAACGCTAAACCTAACCTCAAAAAAATATTAGAAAATGCGTTATTTATTAGCATAAATAAACTTAACCAACTTATTAGGGATAAATATTTTAGATTTTATAAAAAATATGACCTGTGCGAAATTTCAGCGTTATCCGCTGGGTTTCAGGCGATCCGCATAGCCTTTTCCACTGTAAAATCACTTAAAAACGCGATTCAATTAACCTTAGTCAAGGAATTGGTCAAAATATTTCATTTTAGCAAAAGTGGAGTTCACAAGGTATGTTTTGTCTCAAACAAGCTACCAGAATCCTAAAAAGGCTAAACTTAACCTCAAAAAAATATTAGAAAATACGTTATTTATTAGCATAAATAAACTTAACCAGCTTATTAGGGATAAATATTTTAGATTTTATAAAAAATATGACCTGTGCGAAATTTCAGCGTTATCCGCTGGGTTTCAGGCGATCCGCATAGCCTTTTCCACTGTAAAATCACTTAAAAACGCGATTCAATTAACTTTAGTCAAAGAATAAGTCAAAAAATTTTATTTTAGGCGGCCGTAGCGCTTGCATTTTGCACGCGGCCATAGCGCTTGCACCGTGCAGGCCGCCATAGCGCTTGCATCTTGCAGGCAGCTCGAGCGCTTGCAACGTGCAGGCGGCCATAGCGCTTGCCATATAAATGCCATTATAAAATGCATAACGTTAATACAAAAGAGAGCGGTTTCGGTCCCGACTCCATTTTGTTGCTTAAAATTTTTAGTGTTCTCCACTTTTGTTACCACGCTTAGGGCCCTTTTTTTGAACAGGCTCCTGTTCTAATCCTCATTCTGCAATGCTGTCATAACAGCTAAATACAATAAATGTATGTAGTTAATTATTTAATTAATTTAATTAAATAATTAAATATAAATCCATTTTGATTAAAATAACTAATAAATAATTAAATTCCCATTTGGTGTAATGTGAAATTTGTATAAATTAACTATATTGCCAATTCTCTCCCCTTGCATGTGTTGTGTCTGTCTTGTGCGTATTTTAATTTTATTTTATAAGGCTGATTCCAGGTGAAACGTACGTTGACCTCCAGATGGGGTCTTCCGATTGGGCTGTAATTTTGCACAGGTAATTATAATTATAAAATGTCCTCACTCCCCAAATTTTACGTCGTAAAATCGCTTCTAGCCGTCTCTGTGAATTTTTGAAAATTGGGACCGATTTTAAAGCTCTCAGCCACCAATTTTTACTTCATTATATAAAAGCATGAAGAAATGTTAAAAATATTATTAAAAAAACGGTTTCGATCGGAAATTTCCCTGGCTATCCGAATTTCTAAACCGTTTTTTAAAATTTTCACGTGGAAACCCGGAAAATTGGAAAATGTGAGCCGTACCGGCTGTAGCTCATAACTCAAAACCCGTCACTTCAAATAACTTCAAACTGGGAGCGGAGACTGAGTATTCCATATACTTTCACCTGATATTAATATGGGTATGGGTATTTTCACATACGGAAAAGGTATAACGATAATTAGTGAAATTTTCCGATTTTGAAAATGAAAATTTAGCGAAAAAAGCTATATTTATATACAAATTTAGGCAGAACCGATTTCATATGTAAAATTTATCATAAAATAAATTATTTACCTTTTAAATGCCTTTAAACCTTTTCTATTGATATATATAGTCAATTCTACGAAATTAGTCTTTTTATAAGAAGCTATTCAAGTAATTCTTTGTGAAAATGACCTAATAGGAAAACGAATGTCAGGAATTTTGAAAAATCAAATTTGGCTGGATTTAGTATGTTAAAATATGACACCTTACCAATTTTTATGGTTCTGGATTAAAAAATTTTGAAATAGCAGCTGTTTTTTAAATTAAAAATATTTTCAAATTTTTAAATAAAATCGGAGTAAATTTTCTTTTTTAATTTTTTTACACTCTGAACAGAGCTCAAAAACTATTTTCAACCATAAGAAATAGCTAAAACTTCTTACTGAGAGTCATTTTGGCTGGCAGTTTTTGGAAAAACATCGAGGAAGCTGAATAAAACTAAAATTCTAAAGAAAAATTTTTTTTTTAATGTGGATTTTTCAAACACTGGGAAATTCTTTTCTTTTTTGTTGCACTTAAAATTACTGTTCTTAAAAAAAATTTTTCTGTATTCCCAAACCAAAATCAAATGTTAAAAACAGCTTTGATTTAATTAATAAAATAAAAGGGAAAAAAGTTCCATATGACTACAAAATACTTTCTCTTGATGTAAATTCTTTATACACAAATGTACCATTGGATTTAGTAATAAGTAGTCTTGATAAAAGATATTACTTATTACACAATAAATGTAAAATGCCTTATGATGAAATTATAGAAACCATCAAATTATTATACAATAACACGTACTGCACATTCAATCACGTAATATATAAACGGCTACAAGGCACTCCAATGGGGTCAGCTATATCATCACTTCTGGCAGACATAGTGATGGAAGATCTAGAAATAGAATGTATCAATAAACTTGATTACACCCCTCTATTTTACTATAGATACGTGGACGATATTATTTTAGCCATCCCTCAAAATAAAATAGATTACACGCTGAACATCTTTAATAGCTATCACAAAAAACTACAATTCACTATAGAACTAGAAGAGGATGACCAAATCAATTTCTTGGATATAAAAATAATAAAAGATCAAGACAATAACGTCATCACTAATTGGTACCAAAAGAAAACTTTTTCAGGCAGAATTTTGAACTATGATTCAAACCACTCTACACACCAAAAGATTGCCATGATTTACAACCTTCTAGATAGAGCCTTAATCCTTTCTGACAAAAAATTCCATAAAGACAACATCAGTTTAGTTCAAAACATACTAATTGCCAACAATTATCCACATTATTTCATACACAAATATATAAACAAAAGAAAAAATTTATTAGAACATTGTAACTTTAATATCAGTAATATTAAAAAATCCAATAATAACCAACACAAGAATAAAGTTTTTATCAAAATACCATACAAATATGGAATATACAATAAAATCAAGAAAGTTTTAGATAATGAAAAATACAAGACAATACCTCTTTTAAATAAGGATTTAAGCAAGTTTATAACTAAAGGTAAAATAAATCATAAACTTTATAAAACGGGTGTTGTTTACAAAATTAAATGTAAAGATTGTAATTGTATATATATTGGTGAGACAAAAAGATCACTTTTTATGAGAATAAATGAACATAAAAGGGGCAAAACATCAGTCATTGCTACACATTGCTATGATAATAATCACAGTTTTGAATTTAAAAAACTGTATATAGTTGATGAAGAAAGGGGTTGGACAAAAAGAAAAATTTCTGAAAGCATCAACATCCACCTGCATAACCCTACCATAAATGTAAAAGAGGACACCAACAACTTGAATGTCTCATACATACACACAATAAATACTCTCAAACATCAACGATAAAAATTAATTCTACTGCTTCTCCATCATGCGACCGAACACCGAAGTGATATACATAAACAAACAACAGCTGATCATACATCTTACAGTTTCTTTTTTTCTATAATACACACTCATATATAAATTTAAAAAACTTATCAAAATAATTGTGTAAACTCATTAGTTATTAAAATTCACTGTCAATAATATTTAAACAATAACAATAAGTGCAATAGAATGTAAAAAATCAAGATTTTTAATTAAATCTATTTAATGTATAATATATATTAAGGTATACAAGTTATACATAACCTGTATTTATAATTGTTAATATAACTATTGTAATTTTTCATTTTTTTCATCTTTTTTATATATATTTTAGTTACTGAAGAGGCTCATATTAATAAATGAGAGAAACGTCTAAATTCCAATATATTTTATGTGATAAAAACTAAATAAGTTTTTTCATTTTCTGCCCAGTCCTGGTCATTATAAAACAAGAATCAAAGATTTATAAAAATATTAACTTTTAAGTTTACAAGGGTGTTTTTGAGGGTGATAAAAATGAATTTATTGTGGAAAATATTCAATTTTCGACCCAACATATTTTACGATTTTCTAAGATCGTTGACCATAAAATTTAAAAATATAAACTTTTAACTTTACAAGGCCGTTTTTGAGGGTAAGAAAAATGAATTTTGGATGGAAAATATTTAATTTTTCGTACCAACATATTTTCCGATTTTCCAAGATGGGGGACCATAAAAATTAAAAATAATTACTTTTTACTTTACAAGGGGTTTTTTTTCGTGCAAAAAATATTAATTTAGGGTGGAAAATATTCAAATTTTCGACCCTACATATTTTCCAAATATCTAAGATGGTGGACCCAAAAATTTAAAAATAATTACTTTTAACTTTAAAGCGGGGTTTTCTTGTTTTTCATTGACTTAATTAATTTATTCTGAATAAAATAAAATTGTTATTTTAACATTGCGCTTATCGGAAAATTTGTTTTGGCTTTATAAAAAGTAGGCTTCTAATGACACAGATCGATGAAACTTAATAAATCTGATAAATAATTGTTCAAAAATTATATTTTCAGTTAGTTTTACATATTTTATCTACTTTATTTTCGTAAAATTAATAAAAAATAGTTTACATAACCAAAAAGCTAATTATTTTAGTGACATTTTTTTTAATTGTATAATACTATTATAATTTTTTTGGTAATGTTCTTGCATAATTGATACTTTTTTATATTTTTTTTTCAATTATTAGCTTGCAAAATAAATGAATTCCCCTCATAAATGTTTAGAGATAACTTTTTATAGTTTAACAAGGGAAGATTGTAAAATTTCTGATGCCAAATTACAATCTATAGTTATGAATGTCTTTAATATGTTACGAAAACACCTAAGGTACCCTCCAATTTTCTTCTAACCTCTCTTTTCTGCCTAGGAACCCAGAGCTCAATGTTATTACAATGTTATTATTAAATATGATTTTAAGGAAGATTTATATACAAATTTTCAAATAACGCTGTTATTTTTCAATTCAACTAAAATACTTCTCATTTTTTCGTATAAGTGCCATAAAATTTTACTTCATTTTTATTATTATTATTATTATTATTATTATTATTCAGTTGATTTTGCCATGACAAAAATTAGTACACTCTTTTACAATTGTTTTATAAGTTAATACAATATAATAAAAATTGAAAATAATTTTATAGTTTACACAAAAGAATAGCTTTAAAATAAAATAATTCAAATTGAAATAAATTAAAAGTCAACAACAATCTGTCAGTAATAAATAGTTAGAATTAATAAACAAATTTAAAATATATATAACAATTGCTATAACGTCAATAAAATTATAAGTTAATAAATAACAAGTCAATAGTAATATTTAATTTAATAGTAAATAATATATAGTCAATAAATTAATAAATTAATAAAGTAAAATTAAGTAAATTAATTAAATAAAGTAACGTGTAAAAGTTAAATAAAAAGTTAAATAAAGTAAACTGCTGACGCAAGACGGGAGGTGGGGTTCTCTGCAGCCGGAGCTCATCATTAACGGCTTGGCAATGTTGCCGGTATGTACATAAGCTACTGGAGAACTCTAAATTTCCAAAGCGAATTATGCTTTTATTCGTGAAAGAGAGGAGCAAGGTAGTGCAAGTTCATGCCGTCAGCTATATCCTCTGTGATGCAACCAGTCTGCATGCCAGCTGCCCAGAATGTGAGGGGTCGTAGGAGGCCGTTGCACATGGAGTGACGAATTTTATTACATTCAAAATGTCTAACATAAATGTATATAAAAGCAATTAAGTGAACCTAGAAGGTATGGATGGCGATGCTGAGACAGTCCAAGTGCTCTATGAGAACACTGAACTTGCTAGACGTCTACAACGCATGGATGAAAACCATAATGCTGCCAAGAGTATCCTTGATCTTATGGAAGAAAAGATAGGCGAGATGACCTATCACATGACTTTCAAGCAGCAAAACATAGCCGCTGTTGTAAAGAATGGTATAAATGATATGAAGGACAAAGTGACTGCTCTCAAAGCAATAAGAGATCAGCAAGTTAAGGAAAAAAATGGAATTGAGCAGTTATTTAAAAAACATATCACTCAGTGCTAAAGAAAAGAAAGCGAAGCGAAAACGTTGAGACTGCAGGGCTAGGAAGTGAACATGCTAAGAGAACTGCTGCGGGAAAATCACCTCAAAAGATTCGTAGCTGTTCAGTAATGATGGTGGATATTGCGACCCATGAGAACAATACCTATACTCAGTTGCAAACACAGCCTGGAACACAGCAGAGCACCTCGGGTGAAAATGATACAACGCATGATACGTACCGTAATAACGAACCCTTTCAAACGGCTGTAAACAAAAGGAAGGAGAGGAAAAAAAGGAAAAAAGAAGGTAAGAGAGGTCAGGACGGAAACAAAAAGTGGCCAGTAGCTACGCAAAAGAAGACAATCCCAAAAAAACAGGAGCGAGCTGTAGCTATTAAACTGCCTACGGGTAGAACATATGCTGGCGTCTTGGGAACTTTAAGGTCTCAGGTGCAACCTGAAGAACTTGGCGCAAAAATAAGATCGGTGCGAAAGACGAAGACGGGCGATGTCCTGGTTGAGCTGAAGGAACTTAGTGATAAAATAGGTTCCTTCTCACAAGAAGTAAGGAGAGTATTGGGTGAGGAGGCCAGGGTTAGGGATCTTGCTCCTAAACGAGTTATACAAAAACTTGACTTGGACTGTCTCACCCAGTCAATAGACGTTCTAAATGCCATTAAAAGCAAATAAGAACATGCGGAGATAGCAAGGGTGACTATTTCTAAGAGCAACGCAAGAGAACAGAGAGCTGCTTACGTTGACCTTGATGAAAGAACCGCCTTCAAATTGGTCCGCATGGAACGTATCAAAATAGGATGGATAAACTGTAGGGTAAGGCTAAAAACCCCATTAACCCGTTGTTTTAAATGCCTAAGTTATGGCCATTTTGCTACAAAATGCAATGGACCAGACAGGAGAGCGAAATGCTACAAATGCAGAGAAGAAGGACATAAGGCAACTGACTGCACAGCAAAGGCAAGGTGCATGCTATGCTTGGACCTTGGGCTAAAAGGCAAGGAGTTTAAGCACGACCTTGGAAAAGCAAAGTGTGAAGCGCTACGGAGGGCTCTGTTGAAATTAAGAAGCGGCGCAGACGCAAGCAAGTCGAATAATGTTAAAGGTGCTTCAAGGTAATGTGCGGCGAAGCCCCCTAGCAACAGACATTATATATCAACTTGCTAGAGAAAAGTCGGCAGACCTCCTCATCATAAGTGAGCAAGGGGTCCGACCAAGCTCACTGAACTGGTTTACGGATGAGTTGGGTACTGCGGCAATATGGGTAGTGAATCCAAGAAAGGTTCTAGTACAGGAAAAAGGTGCTGGCAGAGGCTTTGTTTGATGCAATAACCAGTATTGTTCGGGCCATCGAAAACGCACAGACTGGTAATCACTATTCGAGAAAGATCACGCTATTAGTGACCCTCGATGTGAAAAATGCCTTTAACTCAGCAAGATAGAGCGATTTCATGGAGGGACTCAGGAACTTCCAGGTGCCAAAATACCTGCGAAAAATAATCAGCAACTACCTGAGTGATCGAGAAATAATCTTTGAAACTGCACAAGGAACAAGAGTGAGGAAAGTAACTGCAGGTGCAGTTCAAGGATCTGTCCTTGGACCGGATCTATGGAACATCATGTACGACCAGGTACTAAGGCTACCGATGCCGGCTGAAACTTTTACTGTAGGCGACGCGGACGACCTGGTCCTAGTAATTACGGCAAAAAATGAAAAGATCGCCGAGGAGAAACTGAATCAGGCAATGCATGGGGTCAATTACTGGATGGAAGACCACGGCCTAAAGCTTGCAACGGCGAAGACTGAGATTGTCCTATTCACCCGCAAGCATATTGAGACTATTATCCCAATATGTATTGGGGAGGATAGGATAGAAACGAAGGAATACTTAAAGTACTTAGGAGTGCTGCTGGATACGAAACTGACCTTCATGGCGCAGATTCGGAGAAGTACGGAGAAGGCTGCTAGGTCCACTACTGAGTTAAGCAGGCTCATGAGAAATACGTGCAGACCTAAGACTGGAAAGCGCAGGCTTCTTATGTCTGCTCCCTACGCAAAAAAAAAAAAAAAAAAAAAAAAAAAATTTAAATAAAGTAAATTAATGGTCATTTATTGTCCAAACTAAATAAATATAATTTAATACTTTTTTTGAACTGTGTGAATGAGGAGAGATCACGTATGCATGGTGGAATCATATTCCAAAATTTGGCATATTTGATTTGAAAAGAGCCCCAATTATGTATAACAGAGGGTATATCAAGATCTTTACGGGGTCCACGAGATGGCCTGTTTTTTTTTTATATAGTTTAAATAGTGGTAAAAGAAAAGGGGGTCAACGATGCAAAATAGTTCGTACGAGTAGTTATTTGCATGCATTTAAGTCGTCTTCTGTAAGGTGTGATGTGTTCCTGTAATCCAAAGATATACCTAATACTCGAATTAGAAGCCTCTGAAGCTGGTCACCCAATTGTTTAGAGATATCAGAGTAGATGACACTACAATAATCCAATTGTGGCATTACTAATGACTTAACTAGACGTTTACGGAGAGATTGAGAGGTGCAGGGTCTAATGATCCGAAGGCCATAAAGTACCCTATTCACTTTTTTGGTGACTTGTTGAATTTGAGAACGCCAGGAGAGTATTATCAAGTATAACGCCTAGGCAGGTAACTTGCTCCACAAATGGAATACAATCACCATTCATATTGAAGTTTATTTTTGGTACATCTAGCTTTTTAAATGTTTTTATGGTTTTACAGGAACCAAAAACGATAGCCTTGGTCTTTTTTATATTTAATGATAAGCCATTTGATTCTGCCCATGACACCACTATTTTTGCTGACTTAGATAACACAGCTGCACAAAAAAAAAAGTTCTGATCCTGTAACTAGACCTATCTACAGGTAAGTTTTTCGATGTCCTAAAACCGAATCTGAAGTCAGAATTCAGCCTACAACCTCAGATTTTGCCCCAGCTACCCCCAGCTACCCTAATTTATAGCTTTTGCACAAAGTAAAATATTCACCCTCTGGGGCAGTTTAGAGGGTGATTGGGTTAGCTGGGGCAAAAACTAAGGGTGATAGGTAAATTCTGACTTGAAATTCGTTTTTAGAACATCAAAATACGTAAATAAGGTACTTTTATTTTGAACTTTTGGACAAAGTAAAATATTTGCTTTTTGGGGCGGTTTAGAGGGTTGCTGGGGGTAGCTGGGGCAAAATCTGAAGGTGTAGGCTGAATTCTGACTTCAAATTCGGTTTTAGGACCGCAAAATACGTTACTAACGTACTTTTATTTTTAACTTTTGGAAATAGTAAAATATTTGATTTTTGGGGTGTTTTAGAGGGTGGCTGGGGGTAGCTGGGGGTAGCTGGGGGTAGCTGGGGCAAAATCTGAGGGTGTAGGCTAAATTCTGACTTCAGATTCGGTTTTAGGACACAAAAATACGTAACTAATGTACATTTATTTTTAATTTTTGGACATAGTGAAATATGTGCTTTTTGGGCAGTTTAGAGGGTGGCTGGGGGTAGCTGGGGAAAAATCTGAGGGTGTAGGCTGAATTCTGACTTCAGATTCGGTTTTAGGACATCGAAAAACTTACCTGTAGGTAGGTCTAGTTACAAGATCAGAACTTTTTTTTTTGTGCAGCTGTGTAATTGTTGTATGCCCTGCTCAATTAGATGCGTTGGGGTTTAGACATATATGTGAAGATCATCGGCATACAGGAGCCTAAAAGTATTATGCTCATCCAAGTGATCCTTTAGATCATTTATACGAAAAAATTTTATTTTTTTTAATCATCCATAAAATATTTTATTCTCTAATTCATTTTTCTTGCCCTAAAAAACCCCCTTGTAAAGTTAAAAGTTAATTTTTTCAAGTTTATCTGTCGTATATTTTTTTTGTTTACAGTTAAACAACTTAATTTTATTATACCGCTTCTCTGACAAGTATAATGAATCCTAATTATATATTGAAACCTGATACGAGTTAAATCATGCTTTTAAATAATATAGTATATTTTTTTGTATTTTTTGTTTATATTTTAATCATAAAGTTTCTATAATTTTATTAAATAGTTAAGGACGTATCTCAGTGGATTGAAAGAGAGAGAGGTCTTTTCGGACCTCTTTCTTTCTCTCGCGAGTTTTGTATAAGAAATCGCAAAATGTTTTTGTTTATATTTATGTAAATAAACATCTAGGAGCTCTGAAATTTTTTCTACGAGTTTTTATAATAATAAATTATATTTTAACCAAATATTATCAAAATCTGTTCTGTAAATTTTTTACAATACGTACTTATTAAATCACATGCATATTTCACGTAAGAGATTTTAAGAGCTCCAAACAAAAAATTTACAGAACAGATTTTGATAATATTTGGTTAAAATATAATTTATTATTATAAAAACTCGTAGAAAAAATTTCAGAGCTCCTAGATGTTTATTTACATAAATATAAACAAAAACATTTTGCGATTTCTTATACAAAACTCGCGAGAGAAAGAAAGAGGTCCGAAAAGACCTCTCTCTCTTTCAATCCACTGAGATACGTCCTTAATTAAGTTTTGTTAAATTTATTATATTTATTAATAGTACATTTATATTCTAGAAATATTTTTATATACAATATCTTTCTAATTTTATATCAGTAATGAATTTTTATATAAGATGTCCAAAATTAAACCTAATAGTTTAAATAAAAAAAGTAATACTCATAATAAAAAGAAAAATTTATTAAGTAAAATGTATAATTAAATGCAAATACAATTAATTAATTAAATTTAATTAATTGTAAAAAATTATAATAAATGTAAAAAAGTCTAAATTAAAAATGTTAAAAGGGTTTGTCCCGTTAATTCGTTAAAAAAAAAAAAAGTAAGTAAAATTATAAATAATTTATTGTTTTCAATAATATTTTAATAAATATGTATATTTGTTTTAGATAAATGTAGCTATAATTTAACAAAATGCAATATAACTTCTCCCAAAAAGGCTAAATTTCTATCATTAAAAATTCCTCAATAATTAATGCCAGGTAAATTTCATCTTGGTATTTCTACATTTCTAAATAGTAAAGAATGTATTTATAAATTTACTGTTCTTCGAGTCTCTCCTATTTAAACATATCAAGACTTAGATTTTAATGGCAATAATGAAGCTATTAATGGTGTATATAGAATTTTTAAAGTTCACTTCTGTATTTATTTTCTCATTATCCAACAGCGTTATAATTTTCCTTCTATTTAATTTATTATAATTATTAAAATAATTAAACACACTTAATTAATTTTTACTAATATTTTTATTAAGTTTCTTCTTATTAATAATTAAATAAATAATTTACTTAATTATATTTCTAAATTATTTTACATATCAACGAGAATATGGAGTTCTGTTAAATTTATTTTTACACCCTCTGACACCTCTTCTTGTTGGACGATCAAAATCTTTAAAATGAAAACAAGTTTGATGTTCCTTTGAAAAATTTAAAATATCTTAAAATTTATTTATAGATTTAGATTTATATTAATAAATGTAATTCTGTATACATACCTTATTACCATTATCATTATTCGTATACATTCTATTTACAATATTTGTATTTATTATATTATTCATACATATACAATTATTTTCTTGGGAAAATGCTTTACTCATAACTAAATTATTATTATTAATATTACAATCTATGGAGTGACTATAATCAATACTTGTTGATTCTCTTACATCTTCTTTTTTAATTATTATTACGTTAAAATGATCATTTTCAATTACTGAAGTGATAGTATTCAAATTTTTATCTATTAAGTTTGTATTTTTCTTCTAATTCTCAATCAAATTCACACCTTTTGTTGTATCTGTACCTATTAAAATAGTCATTAAAATTTTGTATTATAATAATTATATATATATATACTAGCATAGGTGAAAGGGGGGGGCTCCGCCCCCCCCCTGATCTATTCCTGGTGTTGTTGTTATTGATTTTTTATTACTATCATGTTGTTATGTCAAAATATATATCAATCCAAAAAAAAATTAACGCCTGGAAATAAGCTAAAGTTTTTTTCTTAATGTAGACCTTTTACCAGTTCAAATGTGACCAATAAGATAAAATTTGTAATAAATTCAAAGGAATGGCGTAATTTTGAAAATGGGCCAACTCAGGCTAATTTCGAACCTTTAAACAGTCATATTTCGGGACCATTAGGTACTAGAGGACTAAAACTTTGGCTGAGAGACTTTTTTATCACCCCAAACTATACCCTAAAATTTGAGCTGAATATATATAATAGGTAGTAAAAAATTTTAACTCATATGAGTATATAGAGTACTAGCAAAAGTTGGAAGCTCCGCCCCCCCTGTGTCGCATTGAATTCTATTTGTGTTGCTTCAAAAAATCATTTTTTACTGCAAATTTATAATTATGCAAACACGTTCAGATTTTTCAAATGAGGCTCAGTCCCTCCTGTTCACATTTACTTCAATATTTTTCTGTTGCTTAACAAAATTTTGTTTCACTACAAATTTATAATTATGCAAACACATTCAAACTATTCAGCGCAGGGTACTACGTAGGTGAAACATTACTGAAAAATTATTAGGCGGTACTTAAGTCATTAGGGTACCAACATAAGATAAAATTTGTAGTAAATTCAAAGGAATGGCGTAATTTTAAAAATGGGCCAAATCAAGCTATTTTTGGACCTTAAACAGGCATATTTAGGGCCCATGAGGTGCTAGAGGACTAAAACTTTGGCTGAGAAACTTTTTTATCACCCCAAACTATTCCCTAAAATTTGAGTTGAATATATATATATATAATATATAGTAAAAAATTTTAATTCATATGAATATATATAGTACTAGCAAAAGTTGGAGGGGGGGCTCCGCCCCCCCCCTGTATTGCATTTACTTCTGTTTTTGTTGCTTAAGAAAACCAGGTTTCACTGTAAATTTATAAGTATGCAAACACATTCAGAGTTTTCAGAGGAGCCTAGTTCTGTCCCCAGTAAAGTTATTATTATTAATTACAGAAACATAATTAAAAAGGTATTGTAATCCTAAAGATAATTTTTTCTTATGGAATCAATGTGTTTTTCCCAAACGAACAGAATCTAGCATTTTAGTATTAGTATCTCGTGTACTGTTTTGGTACTATATAAATATAGAGACTTCAAGACCTGTTATGTATCATGTTAGTCGGCTAGTAATTTCATAATTTAAACTTTTTGTTATTAACTGGATATCCAATTTTTTCGGTATTTTTTAATCTAGTGAATTTAAGGCCGCCAATCACTGAAATTATTTACAAATTTTTATTGAAATGTCCTTTTTTTATGCAAATTTATCTGAGTACGTATAAATTAGTGCCGAATCGAGTAATACCAATTGCGGCCGTAAAATTTTAGCATATTTAGAAGATATTTTAGTTTTTAATCAAAATTTCAAAAAATATTATTTTTTACAAAAATAGTAAAAATTGAATATCTCCAAAAGTACGGTACCTGAATTGCTAAACTATGGCCTATGTCATACGCAGACTTTTTTTCTATATTTTGTCACTTCATTTTGACTTTTCATTGATTAGACTCTGATGATGAAACACATACAGACAGAGCCCAACAAATATTTGTTTAAAAATACAATAAAAATCATTTTCAACTATCTTCAAAAATATTTTATAAAATTTTAAAGATACTTCCATTTTGAATAAAAATTTAGGAGAATACGCAAGAATTGGGTGCTAAATCGAATACTACAAAGTGTGACAGTAAAATTTTTCGATATTCTCAAGATATTTCAATTTTCGTTAAAAATTTTTAAAAATTTTATTAAGTTTAAAAATACTAAAAATTGAATATCTCCAAAAGTATGATAGCTGCGTTGCAAAACTATGGCCTATGTCACCCGCAGACTTTTTTTCTTTAATTTGACACCAGTTTTATTAAATTTCGTTCACTGGTTTGATCCTGATGATAATACACACACACAGCCACACAAATAAATTTTCAAATAGATATAGTAGTAAGATAAGATAAGATAAGATAAGATAAGATAAGAAAAGATAAGAAAAGATAAGATAAGATAAGATAATAGAAGAGAAGATAAGATAAGACTAGTAAGATAAGATTAAGATATAGTAAAAAATTTTAACTCATATGAATATATGCATTGCTTAAAGAACTCTAGTGCCAATAATTTGGCAGCGTTTTTCCTATATTTTTATTTTAAAAAAAATTTTAAATATAATAGAAAATGTAATTAAAACTAATATTAACTAATTTATTTTTTTAACAAAAAAAATTATATTATATCATTAATTTCTTGAATTTGTCTTGTTTTTTATTATAATTATTTTTAAAAACCAAACATTATTTTAACTCCATCAATTTTTTTTTTTTTAATTTTAATGAAACGTACTGTTACGTATCCTGAGGTTTAATCAGGATACTTAATATAAAATAAATATAAAATAAGATTTATCCTGGGGATATTTAGTGCCCCAGGTATTTATTCTAGTTATATAGGTTATAGTTGTTGATGTAGAACTAAATTCAAGTTGATGTTGACCTCGGATTCTGAAGCTGGAGAACTTAAATAGTTTAAGTTCAGGATTTATGAAGGATTAGTCACTTTAAATGAATGAACTTAGTACTTTGATATAGAACACTGAATTTATTATAAGTTAATATAAAAAACTGTCTAAGTAAATAAGTCTGAGTGGTTAATTAAACTGTAAGATAGTTATACTAAGAAGTCTGTTCTAATCGAATGGCTTTTTGGGCGATTGTAGGGTGATATATAGCCTAATTACATCCTGCCCATATTAATTGATTTTGGTGGGATTGTCCAATACGCGAAAGCGTCGGTCTTGTCACGTCCAATTAAAGAAAGCGTCGGTGATTATTTTGGGGGAAATTGTGAGGGGATTTATGCAACTCCTTCTTGCCTAAAGTGCGTCATTATTGACCTTTGATTTTATATATCTGACAATTTATAAGGAGCCGGATCTGAATTGGTGAAATATGATATTAAGGAATGTATGGAATTGTCGGATACGAATTTGATATTGTAATATTGAGGAAATACAGGTATGTTAGCTCGACTTACGAGCTAACGTAAGCAGGGATGAGTTAAATATATAAATAAATATTAAATATATAAATATTAGAGAATGCGGATGTAATGGCTCGAATTATCACCTATCATACGTAACATCTCCTTCCCGAGAATCCAATCGTCCCGATTGGAGTGGGCGGGGGAGATGGGCATGAGAAGGGTGGCAAATTTGATAGGGTTTCTTATGGTATTTTATAATGTCTACTGTCTGTGTCGATACATTAATGTTTACAATAGTTAGAGTACAAAATAATATACTTATAAGAAAAATATTTTTAGAATAGTTACATTTAATAAAATTTATAAAGTTTTAAGACTTTTACTTAAGATAACTTGAGAAAATACAATATTATTATTATTTTATATGGAAATATTAGTTTTATATGATATAACGATATGAAATTTAGTGTATAATAAAAATTTTTTATTACATTCTATAATGGAACTTACTGGTTAAAATTAAAGTATTAAAATTCAATAAAATGTTATAATATAAATGTTTCTTACTGTAAGATAAAATATAAACGAAATATAATGTAAGTTAAAATATAATAGAAATTTGTATAAATTTCGTTAAAAGGTTTATAAAAATGTAAAAAAAAATTTTTTTTGTGAGGTTTTTAGGGTATGTGCCAATTAGCTTCTTGGATAGCTCTGGGAACTCTGCTGTAAAAATTTGGATGGTATTGGATCATTTGTTCTGATGGCATAATGAATATTGGATTTCTGCGTAGCTGAATGTTTTGAGTTGGGAGTTGGGTTTCTATGGGGAGTTCTTCTGTAATAATAGTTGTAGTTGATTCTCTGATGTTGTTATTATCTGTAATAAATCTAGAAAAATTAGTTTTAAAACCCCTGAGACAATATGCGCCCAGAAAACCTATACTAAGTATAATTATACTCATGATTATGGCGATAAAGAATAGCAGTGTGCTGCTCGAATTTGAATCAAATTTTCCTTCAAGTTCCTCGTATTCTGTTAGTTTCTTAGCCTTTTCTATGATATCTTTTAGATCTGATCCCGATTGTAGAGAAGAGGATTTGAGGTGAGGGTGATATGTGGTTTCATTTATTATTTTATAAATGTTTCGTAGGTATTTTATATCAGTTTTGTTAAGGAAAGAGGTTAGGTTTAGGTTGAATGTTTCGAATAATGATACGTTGTTTTTTTCAGTGAATTCTTGTGACGTGCGTAGTGTTGTGTCGAGTGATTTTGCCATGCAACCACTTTGTAGTTTTATTATCCCATTTTTTGGGAGTGGCATTGAAATGGGTGCCAAACGGTCGCAAGTGATAAAAATATTATCATTATCTATGGCGGAAAATGCCCAATTGTCACTTGTAGATAGTCTAAACCATATACTACGTGAAAATTTGCGTATTTTAATGTTACAGTCGTTTAAATCTATTTCTAATCCGGTTAGAATTTTGATTTCGCATTCGCTGTTACTGTCTACAGTCTGGGTTGGAGAAAAATTTTTACATATATAGTTATTTCTTATTTTTTTGCAATTTTGCAGATTTTCGTAATTGATTGATATATAGGATTGTTTATTATTTTTAGGGCTACATATTCGAAACTAGGTAGTATGTATGTGCAGATAGTTTGGTCAATTAAGTTTTGTTTTATTGGGAAAGGATGTAGTCTATATAGGTCAAATTTTACATAATTTAGTAGTGGAATTTGTAGAGAAAAGATTAATTGTCCGTAAATATATATGACTGTTAATTTTGACATTTGAATGATGTCTGCTAAGTTATATATTTTATTTTCAAGTGGGAATTCTGCATTTATGGATAATTCTTTGACTAGTTGCATTGAATGTTCTAGTTGCTCCGGGCTCATAAATTGTGGGTGTATTGATCCCGATTGCGCGCTGAGTATAGCTTCAGTTAATGTTTGTGCTTCGAATTCAAAATCTAATATAGCATCTTTGATAATTGAAAAAGTGTTCATTACTGCAAGGTCATGTTTTATTTGTGATTGTATGTGTTTAATTGATTCTAATTGCTTGTCGAATTTACTTATGTGAGATTCTAGGTCTGATAGTTTAGCTGAAATTATTTCAGTTTGATTTAGAAGTAGTCTGGCTATGTCAATTGACTTATTATATGCTTTTGTTGCGATATTATGTAATTTCTGTCCTTGTTCTTGGTCGAGAGTCCCGAATAAAATTCTGGATATCTGTCCAATGAAATACAGAGGAGCTTCTCTTTTTGTTCTTTGTTCATAATTTTGATTAACTATTTTGAGGGCTTTTTGAACTTCTGATTCAGTTGCGCTAATCCTATTACGCATTCCGTTTATTTCTTCTTCGGCAAAACAGGGTGGTAGGCAATATGGTATTGTGCGGTTTATCCATAAATTTAGTTCTGTTCCAGATGATAGTAATGATGTTAGGTCTATTTTATTGATAAGATTCCAAGATATATCTGATGTTCTTAATTTATTTGATTTTTCTAATAGTAAGCCCACATTTTGGTTGATGGGTTCGATTGAAGCACCTTCAAATATTTGTTTAGATGCTTGGATCCTATAGTAAATTTTACTTATAAATTTTTCTTTATGTGTTATTATGGTTTATTACGGGAGAGGGGTTTTTGAGGTTTATTTTTATATGTTTGAGAATTTTATAGTTGTGTTATAGCTTTTAAATTGCTTATTTTCTTGTTTTTGATTCGTAAGAGAATGTGTAGAGTTAGCGATTTAAAAGTCTCATGAAAATTTCTAAATAGATTATAAGGATTTTGTATTTATATATTTTTATTGTTAGTTTTGTATTGGATCAAACACTGCTTTGTTCCAATAAATTTTTATATTGATCTGTTTTTCCCATAATTAGTTTATAGGATATTACAGTGTTAGTATAATTTGAGAACGTCCAAAAAAACCTTGGCATGACTGTGTGTTTTAGTGTTTCGAATAAGTTTTTTGTGAGGGTGTAGGTTTCTGTTAGTTCCTTGACAAGAGTTTGTTCCTCGATAGGGGAATTACCTAATTCTACCGTTTGTAATTTGTAGCTGGCGTTTAACATCTTAGAGAATATTATTGAGTTTTTGAGTCGTAAATAATAGTTATTACCTTTGTTATCAATTTGGTCGAGAAAGTCCATTTTGGATTAGTTTTGTATTACTATTACCTGTTTTAATTAAAATTTATTTGTAAAATATTTGTTTGTAAAAATTTTTATTGGTGGTATGTATAATTTTTGGTTTAGTTTTCTTATTGTAAATATGTATTAATTGGCAGTTTTATTGTATTATGATATTATTTTATTATATTATATAATAGATATGTGATAAAGTATTTAAAATTTGCTTCAGTAAGTATTTTTTTATATATTTATTTTTTTTTTGTTTTACTTTTGGGTTTACTTTAGTTGCGTTTATTAGTTTAAGCCATATAGTTGAAAAAGTATTTTTGTTTGATAAAAATGAGTTATACCTTACGCAAGTTTGTTATAGCGTACCAGATACAAAAATAGGTTAAAAAGTTGGGGGAGATTGCTGAATTGAGGAGACTTGATGAAATTAAGATTCGAATTTTGGGTGAGAAATTGTGTTATTTGCAACTTGCGAATTTGGAGTTGGAGGAAAAGTGCCGTATAGAGACAGTTAGGAGGGAAAATTCTGAAAATTTGCTTGTGGAGAAAATGATCTTAGCAAAGGAGGCCAATAACCAACTTCAGGCTATTATTACACATGTTGAGGGGATGAAATTACGATTTAAGATGCAGAGTAATAAAAAAAAGGAGAGAAGGGAGAAAAAGGCATCTGGTAGTTCTGTTGGGGCTATAAAAAAGAAAAGTGATAGGAGATCTTAGTTAGGAAGTGAATATGATATAATTTTAATTTGATATATGGTGTTTGGTAAAAAAATTTTGATTGTACTTTATTTTAACTTTATGATTTATTTATACAGTTTTATTTTGATTGTAACTAATTTTATAAATAATTATAAATAATTTTATAAATTTTATAAATTTTATAATTTTATAATTGCTGTGGTTATGGGTATATATTTTAATTAATTGTCTTATCGTATTGTATAGTTATGCGATAAAAGGTAGTAATATTCTTTAAATTGTAATATGATAAATTAAAAGTATGATATGGTGACAAATTTTTGCATTAGTAAGTGCTTTTTTTTTTTCTAAAAGATTTCTTTTAGTTGGGTTTATGAGTTCAGACATTATAGTTGAGAAGAATTTTATTATTAAAAAAATGAGTTATTCTGTATACAAATGCGTTCCGGAATATAGGATAAGAAATTTAAGAGAAAAACTAGAAGAAATTGAAGAATTCAGGCGATTGGATAAAATTAGAATTGAAAAGTTGGAAGGAAAAATTCGCGATTTGCAGCTTGCAAATTTAGAGTTGAAGGAGTTGCATCGTTTAGAAAAGATTAGGAGAGAAAATTTGGGAAAATGGGCCATGGAAAAAATGTCCATAGCCAGGAATGCTAGTAATCAGCTCCAAGATATTACTGCTTATATTGAGGGTATGAAATAACAGTTAAAGGGAAGTAATGGTAAAAAGAAAAATATAATGGAATTGTTGAGAGAGGGGAGAAGGAAAAGGGATGGAAAATCGTAGGGGAGAAGTTAGTGTGGCATGTGATACTGAAGATAATAAATTAAATTTGTGTATACAGTGATGAGGATTAAAAAAAAACAATTTTGGATATTTATTGAATATGTAAATGGTCTATTTTTATTTATTTGCTTATAAAAATTTTTATTTTGGTTTTTCATGATGTAAAATTTCATACCTATTGGATATAAAAGTTGGTGTTTAATAATAAAAATGGAATTTTTATGATGTGTTTTGTTTACTTTTATAATTTAACAATCCTAATTAAGTTCAATGCCAATTGCTGAGTTTTATTAGATTTTTGTATATTTTGGTTTATAAACGCGGTAGTTTTTCAAGAATTTTGTTGAATCGTTCGGTTTTTTTTTTTTATAAGGTTTTTGTATTTTAGTTTATAGGAACCTTAGCTTTTCAAAAATATTGGGTGAATCTTTTAGTTTTTATAGATATTATAGTTTAAATCGTTTAAAATTAGTAATTTTTATAGGATTTTTATGTATTTTGGTTATAAAAATTGTAATTTTCAAAAAATATTCGGTAAATCATTCACTTTTTTTATAGATATATTAATTTAAATAGTTTAAAAATTAGTAGATTTTATAAGGTTCTTATTTATTTTGTTCATAAAAATTGTAATTTTTCAAAAATATTTGGTAATTCGTTCACTTTTTCTAGATATTTTACTTTAACTACTTTAAAATTAGTAAATTTTATAAGATTATTCTTTATTTTGTTCATAAAAATTGTAATTTTTCAGAAATATTGGGTAATTCGTTCTATTTTTTCTAGATATTTTACTTTAATTACTTTAAGATTAGTAAATTTTATAAGATTATTATTTATTTTGTTCATAAAAATTGTAATTTTTCAAAAATATTGGGTAAAGATTGTTAAAAAAAATATTTTTCAAGATTTTAATCTAGTAATTTTTGTAATTCTAAGATTACATGCTAAAATTTTTGAATTTAGAGAGAAAAAGGTGTTTTATCGCCATCTATTGAAATTTTGTGCGAGTTTTCGGTGGGTGTGTACGTAAGTTATTTTTATTTTTTGTCGTTTGGGGGAGCAGTATTTTCTCTTTTCTTTATTGAGTATCCTTACTTGTTTTTATACTTCTATTATCACAGCTGTTATTCTGTTTATTCTTCCATGTGGTATATTTTTTTTGTATATAAAGCAGAAGTTTTAGTACTGATAAAAAATTAAAAATGGATATGGTAGCTGTATTTTTTTCTGGTAAGTAATATGACAATTTTTATTATTATTATTATTATATAATTTTTGTTTATTTAATTAATTTGCATATTTGTTTACTTGCAGGGATGGTTGGGCTTGTGGAAGCTCGTTGTCCCAGTGGATTTGAGTATGTTGCTGGGGAGTGTCAACCTTACTTGCCAGGTAATATTTGAATACTTTTTTTTATAATTAAATAGAAGGTATTGTTTATTTTATTATCTTTATTTTAGATACTAACGTTGGAGGAGATAATTTTCAGTATTATTTGCTGATTGGTTTTGCTTTTTTGTTAATTCTGATTGTTGTGCTGATTCTGGTATGGTTTGTTTGGAGAAGATTTTTTTTCCATCGTTCTGAAGACCGGGTATCGCTACGTTATCCCGACTTGTTTACAATTATTTTCAGAAAATAGTGTAATAATTTTGAGTAATAAATACTATTTTTTGTAAAATTTTGTTTAAAATGTCATTATTTTCCTGTTTCCTATGTTGATTTTTATTTTAAATTACTTTTAAAGAAATGGACTTAGGGCAAAGGTAAGTAACTTAAATAGTTATTATAAATCAATGTTTAGTTTCAACTTTAAATTTTATAATTTAGCGGGATTTTATAAATTTTATACATCAGCGGGAAGGAGTAAATTTTATAATTTAGTGGGATTTTATAAATTTTATATGTCAGCGGGAAGGAGTAATTTTTGTATATCAGCGGGAAGAAGTAATTTTTGTATATCAGCGGGAAGGAGTAGTTTTTATAATTTAGCGGGATTTTATAACTTTTATATGTCAGCGGGAAGGAGTAATTTTTGTATATCAGCGGGAAGGAGTAAATTTTATAATTTAGCGGGATTTTATAAATTTTATATATCAGCGGGAAGGAGTAGTTTTTATAATTTAGCGGGATTTTATAACATTTATATGTCAGCGGGAAGGAGTAATTTTTGTATATCAGCGGGAAGGAGTAAATTTTATAATTTAGCGGGATTTTATAAATTTTATATATCAGCGAGAAGGAGTAGTTTTTATAATTTAGCGGGATTGATGAATTTTTATATGATAGCGGGAAGGAGTAATTTTTATATATCAGCGAGAAGGAGTAAATTTTATAATTTAGTGGGATTTTATAAATTTTATATGTCAGCGGGAAGGAGTAATTTTTGTATATCAGCGGGAAGGAGTAGTTTTTATAATTTAGCGGGATTTTATAATTTTTATATGTCAGCGGGAAGGAGTAAATTTTATAATTTAGTGGGATTTTATAAATTTTATATGTCAGCGGGAAGGAGTAATTTTTGTATATCAGCGGGAAGGAGTAATTTTTGTATATCAGCGGGAAGGAGTAGTTTTTATAATTTAGCGGGATTTTATAACTTTTATATGTCAGCGGGAAGGAGTAATTTTTGTATATCAGCGGGAAGGAGTAAATTTTATAATTTAGCGGGATTTTATAAATTTTATATATCAGCGGGAAGGAGTAATTTTTGTATATCAGCGAGAAGGAGTAAATTTTATAATTTAGTGGGATATTATAAATTTTATATGTCAGCGGGAAGGAGTAATTTTTGTATATCAGCGGGAAGGAGTAATTTTTGTATATCAGCGGGAAGGAGTAGTTTTTAAAATTTAGCGGGATTTTATAATTTTTATATGTCAGCGGGAAGGAGTAAATTTTATATATCAGCGGGAAGGAGTAATTTTTGTATATCAGCGGCAAGGAGTAATTTTTGTATATCAGCGGGAAGGAGTAGTTTTTATAATTTAGCGGGATTTTATAACTTTTATATGTCAGCGGGAAGGAGTAATTTTTGTATATCAGCGGGAAGGAGTAAATTTTATAATTTAGCGGGATTTTATAAATTTTATATATCAGCGGGAAGGAGTAATTTTTGTATATCAGCGAGAAGGAGTAAATTTTATAATTTAGTGGGATATTATAAATTTTATATGTCAGCGGGAAGGAGTAATTTTTGTATATCAGCGGGAAGGAGTAATTTTTGTATATCAGCGGGAAGGAGTAGTTTTTATAATTTAGCGGGATTTTATAATTTTTATATGTCAGCGGGAAGGAGTAAATTTTATATATCAGCGGGAAGGAGTAATTTTTGTATATCAGCGGCAAGGAGTAATTTTTGTATATCAGCGGGAAGGAGTAGTTTTTATAATTTAGCGGGATTTTATAACTTTTATATGTCAGCGGGAAGGAGTAATTTTTGTATATCAGCGGGAAGGAGTAAATTTTATAATTTAGCGGGATTTTATAAATTTTATATATCAGCGGGAAGGAGTAATTTTTGTATATCAGCGAGAAGGAGTAAATTTTATAATTTAGTGGGATATTATAAATTTTATATGTCAGCGGGAAGGAGTAATTTTTGTATATCAGCGGGAAGGAGTAATTTTTGTATATCAGCGGGAAGGAGTAGTTTTTATAATTTAGCGGGATTTTATAATTTTTATATGTCAGCGGGAAGGAGTAAATTTTATATATCAGCGGGAAGGAGTAATTTTTGTATATCAGCGGCAAGGAGTAATTTTTGTATATCAGCGGGAAGGAGTAGTTTTTATAATTTAGCGGGATTTTATAACTTTTATATGTCAGCGGGAAGGAGTAATTTTTGTATATCAGCGGGAAGGAGTAGTTTTTATAATTTAGCGGGATTTTATAACTTTTATATGTCAGCGGGAAGGAGTAATTTTTGTATATCAGCGGGAAGGAGTAAATTTTATAATTTAGCGGGATTTTATAACTTTTATATGTCAGCGGGAAGGAGTAATTTTTGTATATCAGCGGGAAGGAGTAAATTTTATAATTTAGCGGGATTTTATAAATTTTATATATCAGCGGGAAGGAGTAGTTTTTATAATTTAGCGGGATTTTATAACATTTATATGTCAGCGGGAAGGAGTAATTTTTGTATATCAGCGGGAAGGAGTAAATTTTATAATTTGGCGGGATTTTATAAATTTTATACATCAGCGGGAAGGAGTAGTTTTTATAATTTAGCGGGATTGATGAATTTTTATATGATAGCGGGAAGGAGTAATTTTTATATATCAGCGAGAAGGATTAAATTTTATAATTTAGTGGGATTTTATAAATTTTATATGTCAGCGGGAAGGAGTAATTTTTGTATATCAGCGGGAAGGAGTAGTTTTTATAATTTAGCGGGATTTTATAATTTTTATATGTCAGCGGGAAGGAGTAAATTTTATAATTTAGTGGGATTTTATAAATTTTATATGTCAGCGGGAAGGAGTAATTTTTGTATATCAGCGGGAAGGAGTAATTTTTGTATATCAGCGGGAAGGAGTAGTTTTTATAATTTAGCGGGATTTTATAACTTTTATATGTCAGCTGGAAGGAGTAATTTTTGTATATCAGCGGGAAGGAGTAAATTTTATAATTTAGCGGGATTTTATAAATTTTATATATCAGCGGGAAGGAGTAGTTTTTATAATTTAGCGGGATTTTATAACATTTATATGTCAGCGGGAAGGAGTAATTTTTGTATATCAGCGGGAAGAAGTAAATTTTATAATTTAGTGGGATTTTATAAATTTTATATGTCAGCGGGAAGGAGTAATTTTTGTATATCAGCGGGAAGTAGTAATTTTTGTATATCAGCGGGAAGGAGTAGTTTTTATAATTTAGCGGGATTTTATAACTTTTATATGTCAGCGGGAAGGAGTAATTTTTGTATATCAGCGGGAAGGAGTAGTTTTTATAATTTAGCGGGATTTTATAACTTTTATATGTCAGCGGGAAGGAGTAATTTTTGCATATCAGCGGGAAGGAGTAAATTTTATAATTTAGCGGGATTTTATAACTTTTATATGTCAGCGGGAAGGAGTAATTTTTGTATATCAGCGGGAAGGAGTAATTTTTGTATATCAGCGGGAAGGAGTAGTTTTTATAATTTAGCGGGATTTTATAATTTTTATATGTCAGCGGGAAGGAGTAAATTTTATAATTTAGTGGGATTTTATAAATTTTATATGTCAGCGGGAAGGAGTAATTTTTGTATATCAGCGGGAAGGAGTAATTTTTGTATATCAGCGGGAAGGAGTAGTTTTTATAATTTAGCGGGATTTTATAACTTTTATATGTCAGCTGGAAGGAGTAATTTTTGTATATCAGCGGGAAGGAGTAAATTTTATAATTTAGCGGGATTTTATAAATTTTATATATCAGCGGGAAGGAGTAGTTTTTATAATTTAGCGGGATTTTATAACATTTATATGTCAGCGGGAAGGAGTAATTTTTGTATATCAGCGGGAAGAAGTAAATTTTATAATTTAGTGGGATTTTATAAATTTTATATGTCAGCGGGAAGGAGTAATTTTTGTATATCAGCGGGAAGTAGTAATTTTTGTATATCAGCGGGAAGGAGTAGTTTTTATAATTTAGCGGGATTTTATAACTTTTATATGTCAGCGGGAAGGAGTAATTTTTGTATATCAGCGGGAAGGAGTAGTTTTTATAATTTAGCGGGATTTTATAACTTTTATATGTCAGCGGGAAGGAGTAATTTTTGCATATCAGCGGGAAGGAGTAAATTTTATAATTTAGCGGGATTTTATAACTTTTATATGTCAGCGGGAAGGAGTAATTTTTGTATATCAGCGGGAAGGAGTAAATTTTATAATTTAGCGGGATTTTATAAATTTTATATATCAGCGGGAAGGAGTAGTTTTTATAATTTAGCGGGATTTTATAACATTTATATGTCAGCGGGAAGGAGTAATTTTTGTATATCAGCGGGAAGGAGTAAATTTTATAATTTAGCGGGATTTTATAAATTTTATACATCAGCGGGAAGGAGTAGTTTTTATAATTTAGCGGGATTGATGAATTTTTATATGATAGCGGGAAGGAGTAATTTTTATATGTCAGCGGGAAGGAGTAAATTTTATAATTTAGTGGGATTTTATAAATTTTATATGTCAGCGGGAAGGAGTAATTTTTGTATATCAGCGGGAAGGAGTAATTTTTGTATATCAGCGGGAAGGAGTAGTTCTTATAATTTAGCGGGATTTTATAACTTTTATATGTCAGCGGGAAGGAGTAATTTTTTATATCAGCGGGAAGGAGTAATTTTTGTATATCAGCGGGAAGGAGTAAATTTTATAATTTAGCGGGATTTTATAAATTTTATATATCAGCGGGAAGGAGTAGTTTTTATAATTTAGCGGGATTTTATAACATTTATATGTCAGCGGGAAGGAGTAATTTTTGTATATCAGCGGGAAGAAGTAAATTTTATAATTTAGTGGGATTTTATAAATTTTATATGTCAGCGGGAAGGAGTAATTTTTGTATATCAGCGGGAAGGAGTAATTTTTGTATATCAGCGGGAAGGAGTAGTTTTTATAATTTAGCGGGATTTTATAACTTTTATATGTCAGCGGGAAGGAGTAATTTTTGTGTATCATCGGGAAGGAGTAGTTTTTATAATTTAGCGGGATTTTATAACTTTTATATGTCAGCGGGAAGGAGTAATTTTTGTATTTCAGCGGGAAGGAGTAAATTTTATAATTTAGCGAGATTTTATAACTTTTATATGTCAGCGGGAAGGAGTAATTTTTGTATATCAGCGGGAAGGAGTAAATTTTATAATTTAGCGGGATTTTATAAATTTTATATATCAGTGGGAAGGAGTAGTTTTTATAATTTAGCGGGATTTTATAACATTTATATGTCAGCGGGAAGGAGTAATTTTTGTATATTAGCGGGAAGAAGTAAAGGACCCCGCACAAAAGGATAGGAAATGGAGTTTCGGTCGAATTGGCTGAATTTTTGATATGTTGTAGGTTTCATCATTCTGAACAAAAGTCTCAATGGGCACAAAGCTCAAAAGTCCCAACTTTGGCTGCTACGGAGCTTGAAAGCTCCAAAGCTCCATCATAACAAAGTTGCTTAAAAACCTTTTTTCTTTTATTTTTAAAATATATCTTTATGTTTTTGAGGTCGCTGATTTCGAATCCGATGTCAGATTAACGAAATTGTCGATTGGCAGCTGTCAATTAGCTGTCAAGATTCTAAAATATCGTAAAAAACTTTAAAGTTTAGCTGAGATATACGTTATTGAGGTCACTGACTTTGAATTCGATGTCAGATTTATTATATTGTCAATTGACAGCTACTGTCAATTAGCTGTCAAAAATATAAAATATCGTTAAAAACTTTAAAATATTACTAGGACTCACGTTTTTAAGGTCGCTGACTTCCAATTCGATATCAGATTGATGATATTGTTAATTGACAGCTGTCAAGTGACAATCTCGTAAATCCAACACCGGATTCAAAATCAGCGACCTCAAAAATGTAAATCCTAGTAATATTTTAAAGTTTTTAATGATATTTTATGGTTTTGACTAAAATAAAAAAAAAAAAAAAATACAAATAAAAGTAAATAAAACACGTTATATACCTATATTATACTATAATATATACAAAGATATACCTATGTTCATTTAAAATTTTAAATTTATGTATTAATGTTTCGGGTTGCATTAATTCTGGTGTACTTTCTCTAAACTTTTTTTCTTAAAAAATTTGACTATAATTCCTTTTTATTTTTAAAATTAAATCTATTATTTACATATTTTATTGAAAAAATTTATTTTTTGAGTTAAGCAAATTTTTGTGCCTTTTGGAAAAACTTGCTTAAAAAATGAATAGGGTAAAATTCTTAATAAACAATTATAATTTATAAAAAAATATTTTTGTAACGCTAAACTCTTTAAAAATTTTAAAAACAGTTATTTTTTCATATAATATTGCAACTAATCATTATCATCGTCATCAAACCCAACATTGTCCATATCTTCATCTTCGCTACTCTCATCCTCTAAATTGTCACCCTCGTCCTCATCATCCGAAACTCCATCAATAATGACATTATCGTGACGTCTCATCAAAGCTTGTATCATAGCTTCAGTAGGTTCGATGCTTGGAAAAGCTGGTGAAAATTTAACAAAATTAGACAGCCGAATTAAAGCATTTATTTTTGGATTTAAAAGTCGATTTCTTTTTTTATTTCTTATTAAATTCCTCTTACTCCATAGCCTCTCAGACTCAGCATTACTATGAGGAATGCAGCAGATATTTAGAGCTAAGTAAGCAATATTTCTGAAAGGAAAATCTTCACCATTTTGTCGTATATATAAATTGTACCAAAACTGGTCGATATCTCCAATATAATCTGGTTCATCTACGATTTCGGGTATCAATTGATACTCCCTATACAATTGTTCTATTGTAAGATTATGCTGTTCAGTTGGATCTAAAAAAGCCCGCGGAAAATGATATAGTAATCTCCAAAAAAGTTGTTGATTCTGTTGCAAATATTGTGCATCACATGCGTTCGGGGGAAGTAAAAACTCTAAAATTTTATAATTTTCATAAGGCTCTATTAATCTTATATATACTTCCTGAGCACAGCTTATATAAAATAATTGGCAACCAAGTAAAAAATTTTGCTTTATTTCATCAGCTATGTTTATACGAACTAATTCCTCGCGAGTATCGTAACCAATATTGATTTCATTAAGAGGAAGTTGCTGATCTGCTTGTCTGAAGTCTATTTCAAACGCATTATTATTGTTAACGTACTCTACAATTAAAAATCTTCTGAGAATAGATTTGTATAACTCTTCTAAAAGAGCATGTAAATCTGAAATTATTACGGATTCAGTCTGGAATCTAGAATTAAAATCTTCAAATAACTGAAATATTTCTTGCATAAATAGTACGAAACATTTTGAAAGCGGGTCTTAGAAACGGTTTAACATAAGAAGTAGTGAATTAGCTTCTCTGGGCCTTGCATCAAGGATACGAAACAAAGCTTCTTCAATGGCCTCCCAATTATAAATTATACGTCGCAGAGCCGGGCCCATTGAAAGCCAACGTGTAATGATCGGTCTCAGCAAACCTCTTGTTAATAAATTGAATTCGGTCTGTACTTCTCTTAATCTGATTCTGCGGGCTGGAGTGTTTAAAACATTATAAATATCTTGAGGAAATTTTAGATATTGGTCGGCAATGTAATTTTCACAAGGCTTCTTTACGGATAAATGCAGACCATGACAAATGCATGAATTTATTGTTATGCCATCAAAATTATTCCTAAATCTTATTTTAACTGAATTGTTAACCCCTTGCAAAACAGGTTCACCATCTGATTCAAAAGCAATAATAGAATTGTTTAAATCAATTCCAGTATTGTTAAAAGATTGTACAATTAAATAATACAACTGATCTGCATCTAGTCTTAGATCTGGATTATCGATTAAATCATAAAGGGGTATTACTTTCCAGAAGTCGCTAATCACTTTCTGTTTTTCATCGCTAAAATATCTTATGATTATACACCCATATTTTTCGGTTGCTACGTCCGTGCTCCCGTCAAACAAAATGCTGAATACTTTCCCACGAATTCTCTCTATTAATTCTTCAAAAAGTACATTATCTAATGTCATTATAACATTGCTAAAAGAAGTTTTTTTTAAATGAAGATCTTGTAACGCTTCAGAAAACATAGGAATTTTGTTTATTTTTACAAATAAAGCAGCTAATGATTCAATTAATCTAATAGGCAGATCATGGTACGAAAAGTATAAAGCAAACATAGCTTTTATTTTTGCCTTGGAGTGTTCGAATGTTTGCAATAAATTTACGTCTACAACAGGATCAATATTGTTAATTTCATAAAATATAGGTAATTGCTCTGCATGTCTATTACTATTCTCGTGGTCTTGAATAACAGACAATCTAGCTGTCAAAGGCCTATTACATGCTAAACATAACGCCATACTATCATCATCTGGATGCTTTCTAAGCCAAAATTGTCGGTCCCCTATCAACTGCCATTGAAATCTGTATCTTCGTCTATTATTTTGATTGCCTACTTGATTATTCTCCACAGTTATAAGAAGTCTACTATAAATATGATTTTCATAAATACGCGTAAATAATTATAAATAATATAGTTATAATCTGTATTGTCATATTCTAATAAGTATATATAGTCATGGAGCCCTATTTCGTAATCACTTTTTTTAACTGATAAATCCATGGACTTTTTCAACGGGTCGCGATTTTTTCGGCATTTTTATAAATTTTCGTATGTTTTTTGAATCACTGAACACGAATTCCACTATCCGTTTTTACCGCGAATAGTCCAATTTCCAACAATAGGCACTTTGTGTTTTGACTTTTGACTTTTTTGGGATTTTTATCAGTTACGTTGAATCAACGAATATTGTGGAATCGTGTTGATGCAGCGGCTCAAAAAACTTCAGAAGCCGTTGGAAAATTCGCGGACCTGTCAATGAAAAAAAGTGACTGCGGAATAGGTCTCTACAACTACACTAAATAAAGCAAAAAAAGTGTAAAATTAACTTTTTTAAAATCTGAAACATTAAAAACATTTCTATTAGTTTTTAAGCTTAGGCATGAAAAGTATTTAATAAATCAATATCAAATTAAGTCTTGCAATTTAAAAATTGTTTAACCCACTTATTAGGTTATAAAAACTTGTTTATTTCCAGATACAGGCAATTTATTTTCAAAATAAATGCAAAATACCTAATTCTTCATAGTACTTTATTAAATTTTTCTATTAAAAAATAAAATTCTCTGACAATAAGATTATTACATTTGGCAAAATAAATTTAAGCTCGCATGTTAAAAAAATCGCTATTTGTTAGAGTGTGACAATAAATAAATATTAAAAAATACTTATACCTACCAAAAAGATAATTTAAAAATCTAACGAATTAATAGATTGATATCAATCACAATGAAAATGAGCTCAAATATTTTTTAAATGTAATGTATTTAATTAGCAGATAAGCTGTATAATCAACACTATAAACAAAAACTTTACTTAAATAATTTCAGCGCTGAACAGTTTTTGATTGCAAAATTAATGTGTGTAACTATATATGTATATGCATATAGTATACTCTATAAAAAGTACCTTTTTTACAACCGAATAATATATTTCATTGATTAATTCAGGGAAGAGTCAATTATTTTGAATGATTTATTAATCTATAGTATAATATATCCATAATATATATTCATTATATATATATGTAAGGAATATATATATATATATTATATTAAAAATGAATTCCAATGAAGCAAAAAAATCTGCAATCAAATAATTTGCAAACTTAATTTTACTATCTATAGATTCTTTTATTTATTAATTTAATCACCAAAAAATTACCCATCATAATTCATTGTTTCATATTCTGTAGAGTATAAAAAATAATGATTTGCATTACCAATAATGAGTGAAAAAATTAATTAAAAACGAATTCCCATATAAAGTTAACATTTCAAATGTAAATTTATAAATACTAAATTAGGTTCTAATATATATATATAAAAAAAAAAAAGAAATTTACTCTCATCAATTTATGCTCACAAAAGATTACAATTATATATATTATATCATCGTGGTATATATAATGGCAAATATTAGTTTTAAATTGGGTTATTTTGATGTATGATAAAAAAAATCAGCTAATGAAAAATTAATAATACTTTTTATTTTAAAATCTTACTGCATTTTTACAATAACACATTTTATTCTTCATTTAAAAATTATTTAATGACAACATAACATTTTTTTGAAATGCAAAATACTTACTTATTAAAAATCACAAAAATTAATTTTCATTTAAATTACAATTCCATATTCATGAAAAAATAAGACAACAAAAAAGACAAATACTGTCAAATTTATTATAGTGAAAAACAAATTTTATAACAAAATCAAGGATTTATGAAAATCAATCTACTTCCTCTATTAGGTGGTGTGCTTTAAAAAACTTTCTACATGGGTCAACCGAATGAATTAAAATCATCATTTAGTTAGCAACAAATAGAGAGCAATTTGAGTGATACAATGCATGCATGTTGTAACTGCAAGCTTTACGCAGTCTAAAAATTTAAAATTCCAAACTAAAATATTGGTGATTGAAATTCATCGGTTGACCCAAGAAGAGAGAAGATCAGAGCGAACCACCAAATTGTCCATAGGTTGGCCTATCTATTTCATTTATTAGGTAGTGGACTTAAAAAACTCTCTACATGGGTGAACTGATGAATTTGAATCATCATTGAATCTGTAAAAAATTAACGTACAAAAATTTCAGTAACTCGATGCATGCATTGATTAATGTACGAAGCTAAAATATTGGTGATTGAAATTCATCGGTTGACCCAAGAAGAGAGAAGATCAGAGCGAACCACCAAATTGTCCATCGGTTGGCCTATCTATTTCATTTATTAGGTAGTGGACTTAAAAAACTCTCTACATGGGTGAACTGATGAATTTGAATCATCATTGAATCTGTAAAAAATTAACGTACAAAAATTTCAGTAACTCGATGCATGCATTGATTAATGTACGAAGGTTAAATAATGGTGATTGAAATTCACAATTTGTTGAACCACATGTAGAGCAATTGAATAAAAGCCACAAAATTATTCATCTCTTGGCCAAACTGTTTTCTGGATAATATTGTAAGCTTTGAAGGACTCTCTATGTAGGTCAATTGAAATCATCCTTGAGTAAGCAAAAAACTGAAAGAGAATAATTCTAGTGACTCATTGCATGCATGCTGAAAATTTTATCTAGCTGCTGTCTTAGAATTTTTAGTTTCATCCGTGACCCACATAGAGAGTATTTCAATATAAGCCACGAAAATGGTTCAACGTTATGGTACTAATAAGCTACTGATGTTTTAACGATTGATGGAAAAACACTGACAGTAGCATTTTGATTCAGATGCTTTATTGACACTCCAGGAACAACTTTTCCAAAATCCTTCTTTCCAATTATCCATTCTTGTAAATACATTCATCTTTTAAATGCGATTTTAGCTAAAATATAAAAATTTTATTTATTTCAAATGTCAATGATTCAAATAAATACTGAGGCATAAAAGCCATACTACCGCAAATAACGTTGAAACACATAACGGAACAATGCATCAGCGCTGAAACCTCCAGGTATTGAAGCAGTTACATTTAGATTCGGTAACTCACAGCATCAACTGATCCTTTTACTGTTATTAGCAATTGGTTTTTGTTCTTCTAAAAGGAAAAAAAGACTCGCTTTACATGAAAACATCCAAAGTTTGATAATTCATGTAGCTTGAAGTCAACTTACATTTGTAAAATATTTTATAGATTCACTGGGAAAACTTTATGCCACTTTTATTCAGTGGATTTCTATTTTATAAAATTATTAAGATAAATATACCAAATTCAAGTGATGTATGAGCAACGAGTCATCAGTGGATCCATGTGGCTGATTTTTTTGTTGGTTGTCTAAGTGAATTCACCTAAATTAATTATCACAAAACTTGACATTATTTTAATTAATAATCTCAAAGTACCAGCAAGATAATTAATAATAAAAAACTTACTTTTTTTATATATTTTTTACACCAAATATATGCATATTTTTCATTACATAAAAGTATACTTTTTTGATTACCGCTGGTTAATAATAATAAATTAATTCTAAATATATTAATTAATAAGTTTTAAATAGGTATAAATTAAATTTTAAACTTAATTAATGAAAATTTAACTCGTTATGACTTCATAACCTTCTGGCTTGTTTATTTTCTTTTTGTCATTCCAGCAGACAAAAAGATGCGTCAAAAAAAGATTATCTTTTAAAGATACCAGTACCAACCGATTCATGTTGAGTCATGTTGACCAACTTAATTTTATTCTGCCATAAACGGCTTCCCTGGCGGGAAGGAGTAATTTTTGTATATCAGCGGAAAGGAGTAGTTTTTATAATTTAGCGGGATTTTATAACTTTTATATGTCAGCTGGAAGGAGTAATTTTTGTATATCAGCGGGAAGGAGTAAATTTTATAATTTAGCGGGATTTTATAAATTTTATATATCAGCGGGAAGGAGTAGTTTTTATAATTTAGCGGGATTTTATAACAATTTATATGTCAGCGGGAAGGAGTAATTTTTGTATATCAGCGGGAAGAAGTAAATTTTATAATTTAGTGGGATTTTATAAATTTTATATGTCAGCGGGAAGGAGTAATTTTTGTATATCAGCGGGTAGGAGTAATTTTTGTATATCAGCGGGAAGGAGTAGTTTTTATAATTTAGCGGGATTTTATAACAATTTATATGTCAGCGGGAAGGAGTAATTTTTTTATATCAGCGGGAAGAAGTAAATTTTATAATTTAGTGGGATTTTATAAATTTTATATGTCAGCGGGAAGGAGTAGTTTTTATAATTTAGCGGGATTTTATAACTTTTATATGTCAGCGGGAAGGAGTAATTTTTGTATATCAGCGGGAAGGAGTTATTTTTGTATATCAGCGGGAAGGAGTAAATTTTATAATTTAGTGGGATTTTATAAATTTTATATGTCAGCGGGAAGGAGTAATTTTTGTATATCAGCGGGAAGGAGTAATTTTTGTATATCAGCGGGAAGGAGTAGTTTTTATAATTTAGCGGGATTTTATAACTTTTATATGTCAGCGGGAAGGAGTAATTTTTGTATATCAGCGGGAAGGAGTAGTTTTTATAATTTAGCGGGATTTTATAACTTTTATATGTCAGCGGGAAGGAGTAATTTTTGTATATCAGCGGGAAGGAGTAAATTTTATAATTTAGCGGGATTTTATAACTTTTATATGTCAGCGGGAAGGAGTAATTTTTGTATATCAGCGGAAAGGAGTAGTTTTTATAATTTAGCGGGATTTTATAACTTTTATATGTCAGCTGGAAGGAGTAATTTTTGTATATCAGCGGGAAGGAGTAAATTTTATAATTTAGCGGGATTTTATAAATTTTATATATCAGCGGGAAGGAGTAGTTTTTATAATTTAGCGGGATTTTATAACAATTTATATGTCAGCGGGAAGGAGTAATTTTTGTATATCAGCGGGAAAAAGTAAATTTTATAATTTAGTGGGATTTTATAAATTTTATATGTCAGCGGGAAGGAGTAATTTTTGTATATCAGCGGGTAGGAGTAATTTTTGTATATCAGCGGGAAGGAGTAGTTTTTATAATTTAGCGGGATTTTATAACTTTTATATGTCAGCGGGAAGGAGTAATTTTTGTATATCAGCGGGAAGGAGTTATTTTTGTATATCAGCGGGAAGGAGTAAATTTTATAATTTTGCGGGATTATATAAATTTTATACATCAGCGGGAAGGATTAGTTTTTATAATTTAGCGGGATTGATGAATTTTTATATGATAGCGAGAAGGAGTAATTTTTATAATACAGCGGGAAGGAGTAAATTTTATAATTTAGTGGGATTTTATAAATTTTATATGTCAGCGGGAAGGAGTAATTTTTGTATATCAGCAGGAAGGAGTAAATTTTATAATTTAGCGGGATTTTATAAATTTTATATATCAGCGGGAAGGAGTAGTTTTTATAATTTAGCGGGATTTTATAACATTTATATGTCAGCGGGAAGGAGTAATTTTTTATATCAGCGGGAAGGAGTAATTTTTGTATATCAGCGGGAAGGAGTAGTTTTTATAATTTAGTGGGATTTTATAAATTTTATATGTCAGCGGGAAGGAGTAATTTTAGTATATCAGCGGGAAGGAGTAAATTTTATAATTTAGCGGGATTTTATAACTTTTATATGTCAGCGGGAAGGAGTAATTTTTGTATATCAGCGGGAAGGAGTTATTTTTGTATATCAGCGGGAAGGAGTAAATTTTATAATTTTGCGGGATTATATAAATTTTATACATCAGCGGGAAGGATTAGTTTTTATAATTTAGCGGGATTGATGAATTTTTATATGATAGCGAGAAGGAGTAATTTTTATAATTTAGTGGGATTTTATAAATTTTATATGTCAGCGGGAAGGAGTAATTTTTGTATATCAGCGGGAAGGAGTAAATTTTATAATTTAGTGGGATTTTATAAATTTTATATGTCAGCGGGAAGGAGTAATTTTTGTATATCAGCAGGAAGGAGTAAATTTTATAATTTAGCGGGATTTTATAAATTTTATATAGCAGCGGGAAGGAGTAGTTTTTATAATTTAGCGGGATTTTATAACATTTATATGTCAGCGGGAAGGAGTAATTTTTGTATATCAGCGGGAAGGAGTAGTTTTTATAATTTAGCGGGATTTTATAACTTTTATATGTCAGCGGGAAGGAGTAATTTTTGTATATCAGCGGGAAGGAGTAAATTTTATAATTTAGCGGGATTTTATAACTTTTATATGTCAGCGGGAAGGAGTAATTTTTGTATATCAGCGGGAAGGAGTAAATTTTATAATTTAGCGGGATTTTATAAATTTTATATATCAGCGGGAAGGAGTAGTTTTTATAATTTAGCGGGATTTTATAACATTTATATATCAGCGGGAAGGAGTAATTTTTGTATATCAGCGGGAAGGAGTAAATTTTATAATTTAGCGGGATTTTATAAATTTTATACATCAGCGGGAAGGAGTAGTTTTTATAATTTAGCGGGATTTTATAACATTTATATGTCAGCGGGAAGGAGTAATTTTTATATATCAGGGAGAAGGAGTAAATTTTATAATTTAGTGGGATTTTATAAATTTTATATGTCAGCGGGAAGGAGTAATTTTTGTATATCAGCGGGAAGGAGTAAATTTTATAATTTAGCGGGAATTTATAACATTTATATGTCAGCGGAAAGGAGTAATTTTTGTATCTCATCGGGAAGCAGTAATTTTTGTATATCAGCGGGAAGGAGTAAATTTTATAATTTAGCGGGATTATATAAATTTTATACATCAGCGGGAAGGATTAGTTTTTATAATTTAGCGGGATTGATGAATTTTTATATGATAGCGAGAAGGAGTAATATTTATAATACAGCGGGAAGGAGTAAATTTTATAATTTAGTGGGATTTTATAAATTTTATATGTCAGCGGAAAGGAGTAATTTTTGTATATCAGCAGGAAGGAGTAAATTTTATAATTTAGCGGGATTTTATAAATTTTATACATCAGCGGGAAGGAGTAGTTTTTATAATTTAGCGGGATTTTATAACATTTATATGTCAGCGGGAAGGAGTAATTTTTTATATCAGCGGGAAGGAGTAATTTTTGTATATCAGCGGGAAGGAGTAAATTTTATAATTTAGCGGGATTTTATAAATTTTATACATCAGCGGGAAGGAGTAGTTTTTATAATTTAGCGGGATTGATGAATTTTTATATGATAGCGGGAAGGAGTAATTTTTATATATCAGCGAGAAGGAGTAAATTTTATAATTTAGTGGGATTTTATAAATTTTATATGTCAGCGGGAAGGAGTAATTTTTGTATATCAGCGGGAAGGAGTAAATTTTATAATTTAGCGGGAATTTATAACATTTATATGTCAGCGGGAAGGAGTAATTTTTGTATCTCAGCGGGAAGCAGTAATTTTTGTATATCAGCGGGAAGGAGTAAATTTTATTATTTAGCGGGATTTTATAAATTTTATATATCAGCGGGAAGGAGTAGTTTTTATAATTTAGCGGGATTTTATAACATTTATATGTCAGCGGGAAGGAGTAATTTTTGTATATCAGCGGGAAGGAGTTATTTTTGTATATCAGCGGGAAGGAGTAAATTTTATAATTTAGCGGGATTTTATAAATTTCATACATCAGCGGGAAGGAGTAGTTTTTATAATTTAGCGGGATTGATGAATTTTTATATGATAGCGAGAAGGAGTAATTTTTATATATCAGCGGGAAGGAGTAATTTATTTATATCAGCGGGAAGGAGTGAATTTTATAATTTAGCGGGATTTTATAAATTTTATACATCAGCGGGAAGGAGTAAATTTTATAATTTAGTGGGATTTTATAAATTTTATATGTCAGCGGGAAGGAGTAATTTTTGTATATCAGCGGGAAGGAGTAATTTTTGTATATCAGCGGGAAGGAGTAGTTTTTATAATTTATGCGGGATTTTATAACTTTTATATGTCAGCGGGAAGGAGTAATTTTTGTATATCAGCGGGAAGGAGTAATTTTTGTATATCAGAAGGAGTAATTTTTGTATATCAGCGGGAAGGAGTAAATTTTATAATTTAGCGGGATTTTATAAATTTTATACATTAGCGGGAAGGAGTAGTTTTTATAATTTAGCGGGATTGGTGAATTTTTATATGATAGCGGGAAGGAGTAATTTTTATATATCAGCGGGAAGGAGTAAATTTTATAATTTTGCGAGATTATATAAATTTTATACATCAGCGGGAAGGATTAGTTTTTATAATTTAGCGGGATTGATGAATTTTTATATGATAGCGAGAAGGAGTAATTTTTATATATCAGCGGGAAGGAGTAAATTTTATAATTTAGTGGGATTTTATAACTTTTATATGTCAGCGGGAAGGAGTAATTTTTGTATATCAGCGGGAAGGAGTTATTTTTGTATATCAGCGGGAAGGAGTAAATTTTATAATTTTGCGGGATTATATAAATTTTATACATCAGCGGGAAGGATTAGTTTTTATAATTTAGCGGGATTGATGAATTTTTATATGATAGCGAGAAGGAGTAATTTTTATAATACAGCGGGAAGGAGTAAATTTTATAATTTAGTGGGATTTTATAAATTTTATATGTCAGCGGGAAGGAGTAATTTTTGTATATCAGCAAGAAGGAGTAAATTTTATAATTTAGCGGGATTTTATAAATTTTATATATCAGCGGGAAGGAGTAGTTTTTATAATTTAGCGGGATTTTATAACATTTATATGTCAGCGGGAAGGAGTAATTTTTTATATCAGCGGGAAGGAGTAATTTTTGTATATCAGCGGGAAGGAGTAGTTTTTATAATTTAGTGGGATTTTATAAATTTTATATTTCAGCGGGAAGGAGTAATTTTAGTATATCAGCGGGAAGGAGTAAATTTTATAATTTAGCGGGATTTTATAACTTTTATATGTCAGCGGGAAGGAGTAATTTTTGTATATCAGCGGGAAGGAGTTATTTTTGTATATCAGCGGGAAGGAGTAAATTTTATAATTTTGCGGGATTATATAAATTTTATACATCAGCGGGAAGGATTAGTTTTTATAATTTAGCGGGATTGATGAATTTTTATATGATAGCGAGAAGGAGTAATTTTTATAATACAGCGGGAAGGAGTAAATTTTATAATTTAGTGGGATTTTATAAATTTTATATGTCAGCGGGAAGGAGTAATTTTTGTATATCAGCAGGAAGGAGTAAATTTTATAATTTAGCGGGATTTTATAAATTTTATATATCAGCGGGAAGGAGTAGTTTTTATAATTTAGCGGGATTTTATAACATTTATATGTCAGCGGGAAGGAGTAATTTTTTATATCAGCGGGAAGGAGTAATTTTTGTATATCAGCGGGAAGGAGTAGTTTTTATAATTTAGTGGGATTTTATAAATTTTATATTTCAGCGGGAAGGAGTAATTTTAGTATATCAGCGGGAAGGAGTAAATTTTATAATTTAGCGGGATTTTATAACTTTTATATGTCAGCGGGAAGGAGTAATTTTTGTATATCAGCGGGAAGGAGTTATTTTTGTATATCAGCGGGAAGGAGTAAATTTTATAATTTTGCGGGATTATATAAATTTTATACATCAGCGGGAAGGATTAGTTTTTATAATTTAGCGGGATTGATGAATTTTTATATGATAGCGAGAAGGAGTAATTTTTATAATACAGCGGGAAGGAGTAAATTTTATAATTTAGTGGGATTTTATAAATTTTATATGTCAGCGGGAAGGAGTAATTTTTGTATATCAGCAGGAAGGAGTAAATTTTATAATTTAGCGGGATTTTATAAATTTTATATAGCAGCGGGAAGGAGTAGTTTTTATAATTTAGCGGGATTTTATAACATTTATATGTCAGCGGGAAGGAGTAATTTTTTATATCAGCGGGAAGGAGTAATTTTTGTATATCAGCGGAAAGGAGTAGTTTTTATAATTTAGCGGGATTTTATAACTTTTATATGTCAGCGGGAAGGAGTAATTTTTGTATATCAGCGGGAAGGAGTAAATTTTATAATTTAGCGGGATTTTATAACTTTTATATGTCAGCGGGAAGGAGTAATTTTTGTATATCAGCGGGAAGGAGTAAATTTTATAATTTAGCGGGATTTTATAAATTTTATATATCAGCGGGAAGGAGTAGTTTTTATAATTTAGCGGGATTTTATAACATTTATATGTCAGCGGGAAGGAGTAATTTTTGTATATCAGCGGGAAGGAGTAAATTTTATAATTTAGCGGGATTTTATAAATTTTATACATCAGCGGGAAGGAGTAGTTTTTATAATTTAGCGGGATTTTATAACATTTATATGTCAGCGGGAAGGAGTAATTTTTATATATCAGCGAGAAGGAGTAAATTTTATAATTTAGTGGGATTTTATAAATTTTATATGTCAGCGGGAAGGAGTAATTTTTGTATATCAGCGGGAAGGAGTAAATTTTATAATTTAGCGGGAATTTATAACATTTATATGTCAGCGGGAAGGAGTAATTTTTGTATCTCAGCGGGAAGCAGTAATTTTTGTATATCAGCGGGAAGGAGTAAATTTTATAATTTAGCGGGATTATATAAATTTTATACATCAGCGGGAAGGATTAGTTTTTATAATTTAGCGGGATTGATGAATTTTTATATGATAGCGAGAAGGAGTAATATTTATAATACAGCGGGAAGGAGTAAATTTTATAATTTAGTGGGATTTTATAAATTTTATATGTCAGCGGAAAGGAGTAATTTTTGTATATCAGCAGGAAGGAGTAAATTTTATAATTTAGCGGGATTTTATAAATTTTATACATCAGCGGGAAGGAGTAGTTTTTATAATTTAGCGGGATTGATGAATTTTTATATGATAGCTGGAAGGAGTAATTTTTATATATCAGCGAGAAGGAGTAAATTTTATAATTTAGTGGGATTTTATAAATTTTATATGTCAGCGGGAAGGAGTTATTTTTGTATATCAGCGGGAAGGAGTAAATTTTATAATTTTGCGAGATTATATAAATTTTATACATCAGCGGGAAGGATTAGTTTTTATAATTTAGCGGGATTGATGAATTTTTATATGATAGCGAGAAGGAGTAATTTTTATATATCAGCGGGAAGGAGTAAATTTTATAATTTAGTGGGATTTTATAACTTTTATATGTCAGCGGGAAGGAGTAATTTTTGTATATCAGCGGGAAGGAGTAAATTTTATAATTTAGCGGGATTTTATAAATTTTATATATCAGCGGGAAGGAGTAGTTTTTATAATTTAGCGGGATTTTATAACATTTATATGTCAGCGGGAAGGAGTAATTTTTTATATCAGCGGGAAGGAGTAATTTTTGTATATCAGCGGGAAGGAGTAAATTTTATAATTTAGCGGGATTTTATAAATTTTATACATCAGCGGGAAGGAGTAGTTTTTATAATTTAGCGGGATTGATGAATTTTTATATGATAGCGGGAAGGAGTAATTTTTATATATCAGCGAGAAGGAGTAAATTTTATAATTTAGTGGGATTTTATAAATTTTATATGTCAGCGGGAAGGAGTAATTTTTTTATATCAGCGGGAAGGAGTAAATTTTATAATTTAGCGGGAATTTATAACATTTATATGTCAGCGGGAAGGAGTAATTTTTGTATCTCAGCGGGAAGCAGTAATTTTTGTATATCAGCGGGAAGGAGTAAATTTTATTATTTAGCGGGATTTTATAAATTTTATATATCAGCGGGAAGGAGTAGTTTTTATAATTTAGCGGGATTTTATAACATTTATATGTCAGCGGGAAGGAGTAATTTTTGTATATCAGCGGGAAGGAGTTATTTTTGTATATCAGCGGGAAGGAGTAAATTTTATAATTTAGCGGGATTTTATAAATTTCATACATCAGCGGGAAGGAGTAGTTTTTATAATTTAGCGGGATTGATGAATTTTTATATGATAGCGAGAAGGAGTAATTTTTATATATCAGCGGGAAGGAGTAATTTATTTATATCAGCGGGAAGGAGTGAATTTTATAATTTAGCGGGATTTTATAAATTTTATACATCAGCGGGAAGGAGTAAATTTTATAATTTAGTGGGATTTTATAAATTTTATATGTCAGCGGGAAGGAGTAATTTTTGTATATCAGCGGGAAGGAGTAATTTTTGTATATCAGCGGGAAGGAGTAGTTTTTATAATTTATGCGGGATTTTATAACTTTTATATGTCAGCGGGAAGGAGTAATTTTTGTATATCAGCGGGAAGGAGTAATTTTTGTATATCAGAAGGAGTAATTTTTGTATATCAGCGGGAAGGAGTAAATTTTATAATTTAGCGGGATTTTATAAATTTTATACATTAGCGGGAAGGAGTAGTTTTTATAATTTAGCGGGATTGATGAATTTTTATATGATAGCGGGAAGGAGTAATTTTTATATATCAGCGGGAAGGAGTAAATTTTATAATTTTGCGAGATTATATAAATTTTATACATCAGCGGGAAGGATTAGTTTTTATAATTTAGCGGGATTGATGAATTTTTATATGATAGCGAGAAGGAGTAATTTTTATATATCAGCGGGAAGGAGTAAATTTTATAATTTAGTGGGATTTTATAAATTTTATATGTCAGCGGGAAGGAGTAATTTTTGTATATCAGCGGGAAGGAGTAAATTTTATAATTTAGCGGGATTTTATAAATTTTATATATCAGCGGGAAGGAGTAGTTTTTATAATTTAGCGGGATTTTATAACATTTATATGTCAGCGGGAAGGAGTAATTTTTTATATCAGCGGTAAAGAAGTAATTTTTGTATATCAGCGGGAAGGAGTAAATTTTATAATTTAGCGGGATTTTATAAATTTTATACATCAGCGGGAATGAGTAGTTTTTATAATTTATCGGGATTGATGAATTTTTATATGATAGCGGGAAGGAGTAATTTTTATATATCAGCGAGAAGGAGTAAATTTTATAATTTAGTGGGATTTTATAAATTTTATATGTCAGCGGGAAGGAGTAATTTTTGTATATCAGCGGGAAGGAGTAAATTTTATAATTTAGCGGGAATTTATAACATTTATATATCAGCGGGAAGGAGTAAATTTTATAATTTAGTGGGATTTTATAAATTTTATATGTCAGCGGGAAGGAGTAATTTTTGTATATCAGCGGGAAGGAGTAAATTTTATAATTTAGCGGGATTTTATAAATTTTATATATCAGCGGGAAGGAGTAGTTTTTATAATTTAGCGGGATTTTATAACATTTATATGTCAGCGGGAAGGAGTAATTTTTTATATCAGCGGTAAAGAAGTAATTTTTGTATATCAGCGGGAAGGAGTAAATTTTATAATTTAGCGGGATTTTATAAATTTTATACATCAGCGGGAAGGAGTAGTTTTTATAATTTATCGGGATTGATGAATTTTTATATGATAGCGGGAAGGAGTAATTTTTGTATATCAGCGGGTAGGAGTAATTTTTGTATATCAGCGGGAAGGAGTAAATTTTATTATTTAGCGGGATTTTATAAATTTTATATATCAGCGGGAAGGAGTAGTTTTTATAATTTAGCGGGATTTTATAACATTTATATGTCAGCGGGAAGGAGTAATTTTTGTATATCAGCGGGAAGGAGTTATTTTTGTATATCAGCGGGAAGGAGTAAATTTTATAATTTTTGCGGGATTTTATAAATTTCATACATCAGCGGGAAGGAGTAGTTTTTATAATTTAGCGGGATTGATGAATTTTTATATGATAGCGAGAAGGAGTAATTTTTATATATCAGCGGGAAGGAGTAAATTTTATAATTTGGTGGGATTTTATAAATTTTATATGTCAGCGGGAAGGAGTAATTTATTTATATCAGCGGGAAGGAGTGAATTTTATAATTTAGCGGGATTTTATAAATTTTATACATCAGCGGGAAGGAGTAAATTTTATAATTTAGTGGGATTTTATAAATTTTATATGTCAGCGGGAAGGAGTAATTTTTGTATATCAGCGGGAAGGAGTAATTTTTGTATATCAGCGGGAAGGAGTAGTTTTTATAATTTATGCGGGATTTTATAACTTTTATATGTCAGCGGGAAGGAGTAATTTTGTATATCAGCGGGAAGGAGTAATTTTTGTATATCAGAAGGAGTAATTTTCGTATATCAGCGGGAAGGAGTAAATTTTATAATTTAGCGGAATTTTATAAATTTTATATATCAGCGGGAAGGAGTAGTTTTTATAATTTAGCGGGATTTTATAACTTTATATGTCAGCGGGAAGGAGTAATTTTTGTATATCAGCGGAAAGGAGTAATTTTTGTATATCAGCGGGAAGGAGTAAATTTTATAATTTAGCGGGATTTTATAAATTTTATAAATCAGCGGGAAGGAGTAGTTTTTATAATTTAGCGGGATTGATGAATTTTTATATGATAGCGGGAAGGAGTAATTTTTATATATCAGCGGGAAGGAGTAAATTTTTTAATATTTTAGTGGGATTTTATAAATTTTATATGTCAGCGGGAAGGAGTAATTTTTGTATATCAGCGGGAAGGAGTAAATTTTATAATTTATCGGAATTGATGAATTTTTATATTATAGCGGGAAGGAGTAATTTTTGTATATCAGCGGGAAGGAGTAAATTTTATAATTTAGCGGGGTTGATGTATTTAAAATTATTTAGAAACTTTCTATAAATTAGGATACCAGTGGTCGTTTATATTTATATGTTTTTTTTGTTGTTATTTTATAGGAAAATAATATGCCATTTAGCAAAATGGGGCCACATATAGTGTATCCTGATGATGTAATTTTTGCTGGTATGTTGGAAACTAGTTTAGCTGCACGTTTACAATACTGGTTGAAAAGTGTTAACGCTGGTTTATTCTCCTATTCCACAGTGATTGTTCGTATATATAAAAAATTTATACTAGAATTTTGAAATGTAGGAATTAAATTTTTATTAAATAATTTTGATTTATTTGTATATTTTCGAGGTTTTGGAGAAGTGGTGGATGCTGATTTGGTTCAGTATATATTTGATCGATTGCCGGACTTACTGGCTGACCCTAATATTGTTAGGGTAAATCAGGCTCAGTATGACTTTAGGTTTGGATCTATGGAGGAGTTTTCGGGGTTGGGTCGTATAAGGTCCGATGAAAAAATGCCGGAGGATACTGTTCAGGATTTTGCTCGCAAAATGCAGAGTAGTGAGCCCTATCCCATGGAGTCAATGACTTTGGAGGAGGTCATTAATTATAGGGTTCGGGATACTAGCTCTAAATTTTACATGCGGGATCAAGAGGGTGTTTTTGGTCAGGTCCAACTTTATTTTCAGCAGTATCTACCTAATGGGGAAAGGGCTAACGTTCAAGTTTACGATGTGTTGCCAACTGCACTACCCAAAAAGGGATCTGAAGGTTTTTATTATATACTTATATATATTATTTAGTTATATTATTTTTATTCTTATATATCTTTATTTAGGTTTGAAGAGTTCTATGTTTTTGGTCGGAGAAGCTGGAAGTTGCTCTTCTGTTCATATTGAAAATGGGCAGATGGCTTCCGTAAACTTAATTGTGACAAAAGATGGCAAGAAATATTGGTTGGTTCTTCCTTACTCGTCGACTAGGCTATATAATGAGATAGTTCGGGAACGAGGTTTGCAAACCAATAAGTGTCAAAACAAACGGGAAAGTGACAATTGCAAAAATGGGAAACCCTGTAAAAAGTGCTCATGTAATAGGTCGCCATTACATGGGCCAGGTTTTTTTTCTACTATAGAGTTTTTGCAGGAAAACAACATTCCCTATTATTGTTTTGAACAGCAGGCGGAAGACCTTGTATTTACTTTGCCAGGAGTGGCTCACGCAGTAATCAATAGGACAGCTAATGTGTGCGAAGCGCGCAATATTTTACCGTTGATATTAGCGAAAGATCATCGTCAGGACTTGGTGTGTGGTTGCAGCCCGCGTATTGGCGGTCGAGTGAAACGTGTTCTAACGCTAAATTCCGGACCGTTGGAGATCCCCTTTGATAGGATTTGCGAAAAATGTGATCGATATTTATATGATTGCACCTTAGCTGTTCACAACAATGAGGTCCATCGAGATGATCAGACTAATGAACTTGAACATCAGAGTGAGGTTCAAGATCAAGATGAAGATGAGTATCCTGTTGATGGGATTCACGATTTTACTGCTAATGAACAACAAGAAGAAGGTCATATTGTTCAGTCTGATTCGGAATTTTCCAATTTTTCTGTTGATGTGCCTGAGTCGGATAATGGAAGTAGTGATAATGAGGCAAGTTCCAATCCAATAAGGCTGATGTCAAATCAATGTGATTTTGGGGATAAGTATGTTTCTGATTCGATGGATGCGATTATTGGTTCAGTTGGTTCTGAGCCGGCTAATTTATTGGAGCTTGATTGTTTATCTGAGTCAGGCGATGTTGTTTTATCTGCTTCCGAGGATGTTAGTTCAGTTGCTACTACTACCGTTTTCGATGAACTTGTTATGTTGCCAGCTGGGTTAAAAGGTGCTGAAACTGAGGGGGTTGATAAATTGCCATCTGAGTCAGAGTGTCTTAATTTGATTGCTGCGAAGATTGAAGAAAATAATAGCTTGCCGTCCGGGTCGGAAAAAATTAAAAAAAAAGGTTTTCGAAAACATTGTAGAAATGCTTCCTCTACCAAGGTTTATATTGATAGAAATTTTGTGTGTGAACTCTGTGGCGAAAGATTTGTCCGTAATTGGAACCTGGATAGACATACACAGCTAGTTCATGGAACGACTATTGCTTTTGAGTGTATATATTGCTCAAGGAAATTTAAATCTAGTCAATACCTTAAACAACATGAGTTGGTCCACAAAGACCAACAGTTTAGTTGTGCTGTCTGTAGCCAATCTTTTTCTACCTTAAGATATTTGGCACGCCATAAGGTGTCACATTCAGGGCTTAGTTGTGAGGTTTGTGGTCAAACATTTACCCGGAAAGATAGTTTGCAGCGGCATAAAAAGAAATGCGGATAAATGAAGTTTTAAAAATTTTTAAATGTTTGTATAATTAGTCATTGGCTTAAATTTCTACTTATTGTTTTTAATAAATTCTTACTTGATAATTGTTAATTTAAATATGTTTTATGATTTATTTCTATTTCCTCTATATCCTTACAGATTAATTATTTTCGTAGTAAGTTAGAAGTTGAAGGGGGTTATATTATTATTATAAAGTATTGTTATTTTTATTAGAGTCTTTAAAGTTCCCTAAAAATTTCTCTCAATAAATTAATTTATTATTTATAAAAAACGAAAATATTACTACTACTATATAACTATACTAAATATTTTACATCTAATAAAAGATGTATATGTGTCTGTAAATGTATGTATATGTGTCTGTACATACGTAAGTTGGATAATTATGGTAAGTGAAAAATCTACATAATGGAATTGTATTGCAAAATTTCCTTTTTATATTTTACCTTTATTCATTACTACTGGCATTTTCCACAACATTGTTCGTTTCTGTATATTAGCTTTTGGATTTTACGCTTTTTAATATGATACCTGGTTTATGGTATCTGCTATGCTGTAATAATTTTATTTTTGTTACTTTCCGGTTTAGCTCAAATAAAATAAGTCAGCTAAAATTTTGTAAGTGAAATTTATAAATTAGAAGGGGGTAAAAGGGAGTTATATTAATTTTTATTATTTTTGTCTGAATAGTGAGTTTGTCTATTTAGTTTATTCCTTCAATTTATGTACTTTTGTACGCTCTCTCGTTATTTTAATAATTCTAAACTGTTTACAAGTTGTGCTTGTCTGCATTTTTAAAGTTTTAGATTATGGTAAATTTGTTTTATTACTGTGTTTCTGAGTTTTGAGTCGAATATTAGTTATAAATATTTTAACATTTTTATAGGCAGTGGCGATATTAAATCATTTTGCATTAATTGACAATGATGTTTTTGAGGATATTTTTCTCTCCTTGGACTTTGATGGTCAATGGAATCTGAGCTTAGTGGATTTTTTCTTGTATCAACGCTGTATGGTAGTGTGGGGGAGGGTTCAGAGTCTTGAGCTGAATTATACGGAGAAGATAAAATCGGCTGCTAGGATGATAAGTTATATTATAAATCTCAAGAATCGTCCTCATAATTTTACTTACAAAATTTTTAAATTTATGCCGAATTTGACGTCGTTGGATATAAATCAAGAATCTACTCTCTTTAGATTGGTTGGTCGTGATCAGGAGGCTGCTTCTGAATTACTTTTAAGGATATTAGTAACTTGCTCTAGGATTAATCGGTTGTCATGTTTTGGAATACCCATCACTGAAGATATAGTGAAACAATTATTGATAAAAAAAAGGTTACAAAATTTTATTTTAATACTGTCGCGGACGGTGCTGTGTGTTTAGTGAGTAGGTTATTGCAGTGTTGTGCGTGTTTAGTTGATGTGTCGATACCCCAGCTTTTTATGGTGGGTAATAGTTGTGCTCCAAGTTCGGTGCGCGAGTGGGATTTTCCTAGGGTAAGTAATAGTCTTACGCACTTAGCTGTTGGGGGATATATGCGGGTAGATTTGGGGAAACATTTGAATACGCGATTAACGGGCTATATTAATAGGCCAAGGGATGGTTCGGTACTGGAATTGGTGGGGCGTCAGTTGATAATTTACTAAATTTTAAGCAATTGGTAAAATTACATTTGCCTTTTTCTAATATGGATGATTCGTCCTTTTTACTGATAGTGGACAACTTAAAACATCTGGAGGATTTAGATATCACCGG